>CP139509.1:61727678-63132678 GCA_021014915.2 Artemisia tridentata subsp. tridentata | reverse complement strand
TTTTATTTATTTCACAATATTAACAATATCATTTTTGTAGGTTTTGATGTTGGAGATATACAACGAGACAATACGGGATTTGTTATCTTCAAATAATTCTAGTTCTACAGAGAGTATTGGTAATAAGCAGCGGTATGCAATTAAGCATGATGTAGATGGCAATACCCATGTTTCGGATTTGACTATTGTAGATGTTCGTAGTAGTAAAGTAGTTTCCTATTTATTGAACCGTGCTGTACAAAGTAGGTAATGTTGATGTGGAATGGTGAAGTTTGCTCACGACTATAAATGCTTAAAATGGTTCCTTATGTTTTTCATTTTTTTGGAATTTAGGTTCGTGGGTAAAACTCAGATGAACGAGCAATCTTCAAGAAGTCACTTTGTCTTCACTTTAAGGATATCAGGTGTTAATGAGGTAAGGATTATTTGATGGTGGTGTGGTGGCGATTTGGTGGTGGTGATTTGATGGCGATTTGATGGTGTGGTGACGATTTGATGGTGGTGTGGTGGTGATGGTGGTGTGGTGGTGATGGTGGTTTGTTAATGTAAATCTGGAAAATGTGGTGGTGATGGTGGTTTACTGTGACAAACGGTAATTTTCCCACAAATATTTTAATAATAAATGTTAATTTATTATTATTTAACTGTTAGATTAAGCGTACACGTGCTTACATAACTATTACGGGAAGCAAACCCGCACACGATAACACACAGTAACTCACCAAAAACTATTTAATCTCACCAGAAACAGTGAATTTTCCAATTTCTCACATTTATAGACTATAACATAATGAAAGTGAGAGGTTATCTCACTTTTCCTGAAAAACGATACCACACGCGTACCGACACCACATTAGTAACGGTTAAATTTTTAAATTCATTTTCGGTGTCAATAATGGTGTATTTATATTAATAAAAACGTTCTCAGAAATTATATTCTTTGCATTTACGCCAAACCGGGGCACCACGTTTACACCGGTGTTCAACGGGACACGGGGTACACACGACACACTCTTTAACAATAAAACAAACCCTATAATAAAAACATATAATTTTTTTTCTTATAACCGCCCACTTCTGCAAACAAGTCCTTCTCCCTTCCCCAAAAACATTATCGACTGCCTCCCCCCCCCCCCAATCTCCTCGAATACATCTCCCATCTCCTCGACATCCACACCGATCCATCACCATCATCTGCTTAATCCCTTTCAAAGTCAAAACACAGGCAAAGATTAAATCATTTTCTCCTTTCTCTCTTCCCCAAAGGAAATCACGAGACCACCTTAAAAAGAGGTGATAGATAGCAAGTTTTCCTCAAGATGGAATGGCGCTAAAAATCGATCCAGGGAAAGGAAGGAGTCAAAGTACCTATTTTATTTCTTTTTAAACCCCCAACCGATCTATAGGAACGCCACATCTCAAAAACTTCACTCAAAAATCAAAGGGTAATCGGTTGATGCGCGTGATGTGTCGTTGCGGTTTAGCAGTATTAATGCCTACTCAAGTTTTAAATTTATATTTAGCCGACTTATCAATAACACACACACTTAACGAGCAGTGTACCCGGTCAGTATAAAGATAATGGTAAGTAGAGTGTCGATCACTAAGAGTGGAACGTATTATCTCGTTATTCTAATCAGTATTTTAATATCCTAACGTAAGGGGGTTTCAGCCTGAGAGACTGGCACGATTTGTTTGCAATTAAATAATAAAATAAACCAATAGGCACGAATCAGCAAGTAGCACACACGTACACAGATAGATACTTGAGACAATAAGAGGGCTGTCCTTATGATTAAGTAGATTGTCACTTGTTTTATTGATAGCCTTATATGAAGTGTATGTAGTTAACCCTTTCTCGTTGGTCCTATTCTTATCGGCGAGTAAACCCTTAATGATTACTTATGTTTAAAAGTTATTCCTAAGTGATCAATTTAGTAATAACCGTGGGAGCCACATTATGTCCCGCAGTCAAATGCCTGCAAGCCACTAATAAACACAGAGGTTATCAATGCACTAATAAGTAGTAACCAAAGACATCAACATATAAACTTTAATTGATGGGAAAGCAAGTATTAAAGGGAGTGCAATCTTTCGTTGTCACATTACACAAGCCACCAATCCTGATGAATTAAAGTTTGCTAACACAATAAAACAAAACTACTTAATGAATTAAACACATGCAGCACCTTCTTACAGCTCTTGTATCTTTGATTTGGGTGTGTCTTGTGCTGCCTCCTTGACTGAATTCGTCCTAGGGTTTTTCCCTGTTCGGTCTTCGAAACTTATCTAATCCTCCCGAAATTCGTCTGGTCTTGGGGTATTTATAGTTTCTGTCTGAGGGAAGATGCGGCGCATCTAAGGAGTAGATGCGGCGCATGTACTTAACTTCGCGTGGGGTCCAAGATTATAATATTCAGGAATATTCGTACACCGCCAGAAGATGCGGCGTAACTCCATGATTAGATGTGGCGCATGTCCTCTTGTATCTTGGATCGTATCTGGTGATATCTTGATAGAGATGCGGCGCATGTCATGAGTGAGATGCGGCGCATCTGGAGCAGATTAGTCTTGATCTTCTTCATTTCAGTAGACTCTTAACTTTATGCATGTTTTGCTCCATAATCAGTCCAAAATCGCTAAGTTTCACCAAATGCTTGTTTTTACCTGAGAATTACAAAAGTAAACGATTAAGTATCAATCCTCATACATAATATAGTAAAACAAGTCAATTTAATAGGATAAATGATAGTAATAAGATGTACTTATTTGAGTTCATCATCGGTGGTGGTGTTCCTGCTTGAATCGGATTTGGGTCTATTGTTGCTCGTGGTCTTCCTGTCAATCAACCTTATGTTGTAAGAATCTCAAACCCTGTTTTGATGTTTCATTCGTGTATGGTTATATTTATGTATTTTATGGAGTTTTGTTAATTAATAAATCTGGGTTTCTGTATAAAACTCGCGATTGGGACTATATTTTCTGTATTGGTTGACTTGATTAATGAATGTCGATTTGTCCAAATCCATGTTTTTGCGAATAATATACCCTTTGTTGTTGATTTTGTGTGGCAAGTAAAGATAATAAATCTCACAACTAAAACTATATCGGCTCTTGTTAGATTTGTTGTATCTTAGTAGTGGTTGGTTGATTGTTTTGTCTCGAGTCGTGTGTTCAAACCCGAGTGGGTTACGAGTCGAAACCCGTTTGGGTCTCGTTTAAGTCTTGAAGTTATTTAGCAGAATTGTAAGTAAATAAATTAGGGGTGAGAGCCTTGTGGTTATTTCAGATTTGAGATATAAAAATGGCTAGTTGATATTGTTGTTTTGACTCTCAAATTTTGTTGGTTTGGTATCTATTCACAGCAGCAACACCAAGGGTGTTGGCTCGACGATGTGAAGTTCAAAAGAGCCTTTTCATTTAATATTTGAGTGTCGATTTTGTGCTTGGTTTGGTCTCGGTTCCCCTAACCCATTTAGGGTGCGTTGTTTGTCTCACTGTCGAGTCACAAGAGGGACACCCACGGGGGTGTTTGTATTTCCAGCTTATCGGTAAAGTCCACCGAGAGCTTTTGTGGTTTAGTCAAGGTCGAATAAAATAAGGGTGCGTTGGGTTCCACTGCTAGGCAATTGGTACATCCAAAAGGGTGTTGGGATTGCTTTACGAAATGTCCTAACACTCATAAGCCATAAATCAAGCTTGGTTAAAGTAGTATCGTGAGTGGTGAGGTTGCGGTGTCGAACCCAGCCAACAGCCCTCACTCGAGTCTTTGAGAACACCAAGTCAAAGTGGTGTCGAGCTCATCACTCGAGCTCGACAATAACCTTGTGCAAAACTGTGTTGCGTCAAATATGTTTGTCTTCATAGAATTCCAGTATAACACACAAGTTTCTTCAATGGGCTTGTGTGTGTGTTTGGCCCATTCGAATTCGTCCAGCCCACCGTGCGTATATATTCCGTTGTATTTGAAGCCCACTAGGACCAAGTTTGGGTGCGTTGGTTTTATAGCAGCATCCCAGTCCGTTCGAAGCCCCCCCCCCCCCCCCCCCCCCCCGGTCTTAAGTTGGACTACAGCCCAACAAGGGATAAGGGGTGCGTCCATATCAAAACTGGCCGAGTCTATATACATATATAAACGACTAAATGAAAATTTAATCTCGTAGCCGTTGTATAAAAATGTGTGAGTCGACATAGTCTCGTAATCAATTTGTTTCACAACTCAATCTCGGCTTATCTCTTTTCACATAATTTATAAATCTCGTCATAACTCACAACAAGTGGTGAAAACATAATTTGCGACACAAACAATATATATTATATATATATATATATATAAAATATATATATATATATATATATATATATATATATATATATATAATATATATTGATGATGTACCCTCCGAGCGGGTCGAAGGACTCCCCTTCGAGCCTGTAGAAAGCCCTCCCTTCGGAGGCCCAGGTTAATCTCCTAACACGTTTCATTGGCGTAAAACCATTCGTCTACGAAATGGTTACCATGTGGGAACCCGCCAATCGAAGCCCTAAGCCCTTCGGGGTATCCCTCTCGAAGGGACTACAACGGAGAACCCTCTTCACCTAGTCAGACCCACGTCTCCTCTTCCTTTAGGCCTTCCCGCCAAAATAGAGATCGTGGGCTACAAAGCCCTAGCGGTTACCACAAAATCATGGGATGCCCCCATGATCTCCGAACAAAGTGCAACCGCCCACTAAGTCCTATTTCTCCCCTATAAATAGCTTAGTCGGGCAAGAACAATGTAACTTAACTTCACTCTCGCAAATTACAACCTACTTATCATCACACATACTTACTCGCACGCCGGAGGTGGTTCGCAGGGTCCAACCCCTGTGCAATCACTTAACGTAGTGTCTTGGTATTTCTTATTGCAGGTTAAGAACAAGCTTGGCGCAATCCCAACACCCCATAAATCCTTTGATCATCATCGAAGGCCTGGTCGTACAATTATTTGTACAATCAGTGGCACCATCTGTGGGACCGCTACAATTGGTCTCGTTATTTCCAAGCTTATAACCAACCAACTACTTTCACTATTATTCCGGCATGGATCAAGGGAGAGAAGATACTCCCCCACCAGGTTTCTCAACCTTGGCGCCAATACCAATCAATGACTCTAACAACCTTCCCCCAATAACCGCCTCCACGTTCACAACACGTTCTCACCCAGAAACAGCACCCAACCATCATGCTTCGACATCAGCCAATCCGGAGCCCATTATTAGCCCAGCCTTTGTCGAAGCCAACCACGAAGTGTTGGAATCCCTCCTAAGGGCTCGTAAGAGGCAAGTCAAGAATGCTGAGATGCGAAGGGAGTTGGAATACTCAAGTGATGAGTATGATGAAGAAATGGAGATGGAACCTAGGCCTCCGACCCAAGGAGCAACTCTATCGGCCTTAAGGATTGGGTCTCCAGTCAGTCGAAGGCTAAGCAGAAGGTCCGTTGGTTTCGAAGGAGTCCCCGAGAGGGCTCCGACAAAGAGAGAAGGGGCGGTTACCGAAGGCTCTAACGGTAGGAGCCAACGAAGGGAAGAAGTGGGGGTGACTTTGCCTCCATTGCTAGCAGCTCATCTTGGAAGGACTGAAGCTGGGTTCCGTTGCAGCCTTCTCACGCATCAGGCGTAGAAGGCAATCCACCTACAATTAATATGGGAGGAAATCTTCCTCCCAATGGTATGTACCCCTCGTTTCAAACTCAGTCTTATCCTCAAAATTTATATCCTCCAGTAAATGGACAGCCTAATAACCCAAGACTCCCTCAAACTTTTGGGAGCGTACCCTTCGGACATCCCATGGCGTACCCTCCGTATGCCATGGGAAACGGTTACCCGTTTGCTATGAATGCACCTTATCAGTCCTACCCAAGTCAAACTCCTATGGGAATGCCCCAAAGCAACAATCCCTATAATCTTGTTCCCATGTATGCACCACCTTACAATTGTCTATACTCAGACCCTATGGGTTCAGCTACACCCTTCGTTAGGTGGATAGAAGATTACCCATTGCCTGATGGGTTGAAAATGCCTTCGCACATTGGGACTTATGATGGAAAGGGGGATCCGGACAATTTCTTACACTTGTTCGAAGGGGCGATCAAAATGCAAAAATGGGTTATGCCGGTGGCCTGTCATATGTTTACATACACCCTACGGGATTCTGCTCGTATTTGGTGGAATGGGCAAAAGCCCGGTAGCATCGTCAATCTTGATGATCTTAAGGCTAAGTTCCGGTCACACTTCAGTCAGCAAAAGAAGTTCACAAGGACTCATTTAACGGTGCACAACATCAAACAAAAGGAAAACGAAAGCACAAGGGCCTTCGTTACTAGGTACACCGATGAGACTTTGCAGATTTTGGGTCTTCATGAAGATCAGCGTATTTCGGGTTTCGTACATGGTCTTCGAAATCGGAGTTTGGTGGAATTCTTGTCCACTGACCTTCCGACAACTTACAAAGGGTTAATGGAAAAGACGTATACTTGGATCGAAGCGAAAGAGGTATCCACTAATGGGGCTCCGATAGACAGAGACAGCAACAACAAGTATTGTCACTTTCACGAAGATTATGGTCATGATACGAACAGTTGTAGAGAGTTAAAGAAACAGATAGAAGAAGCTGTGAAGTCCGGGCAATTGGCACACTTGGTGAAGGGTATAAAGAAGGGAAAGGAAAAGATGACCGACACTCAATTGGCTAAAGATACTACTCCTCTCGAAGCCCCAATACTCATGGTTCGTTGGGGCGAAGCCAGCTTGAAAAGAAAGGTAACGGAGCAGGAGGGTAATGCAGTAGGGGAAGTAACTTTTCCTCCTCTTGCGGGCCAAGTCCCTTCAAATGATCCGGTAGTCATCAAAGTCCTCATTTCCAATCGAGAAGTGAATAGAGCTTATATGGACTGTGGAAGCTCCTGCGAAATCATTTATGAGCATTGTTTTCTTAAGCTCAAGCCTTCGATCAGGTCGCAGCGGGTTGATTCGAAGATACCTTTGGTGGGATTTTCTGGTGAGCATTCGTGGCCTCTGGGAGAAGTTCCGTTGGAAATAACAATTGGAGAAGGCAAGCTCGCAAGGACAGAAACCCTCATGTTCGCTATCGTAAGGTCCAACTCTCCTTACAACTTGCTGATAGGAAGGACCGCCATGCAAAAGATGGGTATCGTAGTTTCCACTATACATGCAGCGGTAAAGTTCCATACACCTTATGGGATAGGAACCGTGTTCTCCAGTTACAGTCAAGGGCAAGTGGGAGACAGTGGCAAAAAGATTAGAGAAAGTTCGGAGGAGCCTCCGAAGGCTATTCTAAGTTGTACGGATGCCGAAGAACGTATTGTGATAAATGAGCTCTATCCAGAGCAAACGGTGGTAATCGAAAAGCAACTCCCTGCTAACTTCAAAGCAGACCTGGAGAAGCTACTCAAAGCCAACAAAGATGTGTTCGCATGGACATATTCAGACATGATAGGAGTTCCCAGGACTCTTATGATCGATGGCAAGCCCTTCGGCACAGAACATAAGCTTAACGAGTTCAAGCACATTGAACCAATTAAGCAGAAGCGACGAAGCCTGGCACCAGAAAGAAATGCAGCTGCTTGCAAAGAGGTGGATGAGCTTGTGCGAGCAGGAATTCTCAGGGAAGTGAAATACCAAACTTGGGTTGCTAACCCAGTCATGGTAAAGAAAAGTGACGGAGGGTGGCGTATGTGTGTTGACTTCACCGACATCAATAAAGCTTGCCCGAAGGACTGCTACCCTCTACCAGAAATCGATTGGAAGGTCGAATCTCTCTCGGGGTTCCGTCTGAAATGTTTTCTGGATGCCTACAAAGGGTATCACCAAATACAAATGGCGGAGGAAGATGAAGAAAAGACAGCCTTCTACACAGGAAAGGGTGTCTATTGCTACAAGAAAATGCCCTTCGGTCAGAAGAACGCAGGGGCAACTTACCAACGGTTAGTAGATAAAGCCTTCCACAAGCAAATCGGGAGGAACTTGGAAGCCTACGTTGATGACATGGTAATAAAAAGCAGAACTGAAGAGGACCTTCTCTCCGACATCCAAGAGACTTTCGATCAATTGCGGGCAATCAATATGAAGCTTAACCCTAAGAAGTGTTCCTTTGGCATGGAGGAAGGACAATTCTTGGGGCATTTGATCACTAAACAAGGGATTAAAGCTAACCCTTCGAAGGTAAAAGCCATCACTGACCTTCAAGCTCCGAAGTCACTAAAAGAAGTTCAAAGCCTCAATGGGAAGCTTGCGGCACTAAGCAGGTTCTTGTCGAAAGGGGCAGATCGGTCTCTACCATTCTTCAAAACACTCAAGGGGTGTACAGATAAAAAGACTTTCCAATGGAGTTGTGAGGCGGAAGCAGCCTTCGAAAAGCTAAAGGAATTCATGGAAATCTTACCAACACTTACAGCCCCAATCAAAGGCGAAGTGTTGTTCGTGTATATTGCGGCATCATTCGAAAGCATCAGTGCGGTGCTCCTAGCCGAAAGGGAGAAGAAACAAGTCCCTGTATACTTCGTTAGCAGGGTTCTGCAAGGAGCTGAACTAAACTATCCGGAGTTGGAAAAGCTAATCCTAGCCTTGGTTTATGCTGCAAGACGCCTTCGAAGATACTTTCAAGCTCATCCCATCACGGTATTGACTGACAAGCCTATTAGGCAGATACTGTCGAAACCTGAGAAATCAGGAAGGGTAGCTAAATGGGCTATCGAATTGAGAGAGCATAAGATAGAGTACAAGGGTCGAAACCCCGGCAAAGATCAGGTATTTGCAGAATTTCTCGCTGAAACACCTTCTGGATCTAGCCAAGATAAAGAAATTCCTAAGGAGAAGCCCCCAAAGACGAAGGAGGGGTGGAAATTGTACACAGACGGAGCCTCAAGTTCTGATGGTTCAGGAGCAGGTTTAATGCTAGTTAGTCCGGAAAGAAAGGAGTACGCTTATGCATTACGTTTTGAGTTTAAGGCTACGAACGATGAAGCAGAATATGAAGCTTTGCTAGCTGGCTTTCGACAAGCAAAGGGCTTGGAGGCTAATGACCTCTCCGTTTTTGTAAGCTCACAACTAGTCACCAACCAAATCATGGGCTCCTATGTAGCAGAGCAGCCCACCATCAAAAAATATTTGGATGTAGCTAAAGAGTTTCTTCAGGGATTCGAACTATATGAGATAACACATGTTCGAAGAAGCCAATACAAGAAGGCAGATACCCTAAGCAAGCTATCTGTAATGGCTTTCGCTCATCTGCCCGAGGAAGTTTTAGTAGAAGTATTGGCCCATAGGTCAATTACACAAGACAAAGCATCTGACAAAGGCAACAATTGGATGACTCCTATCAGGGAATACTTGATCAATGGTAGTCTACCAGATGATCCTAAGCTTGCTCAAAAGATCCGGACCAAAGCTCCCCAATATAGACTTATTGGGGACAATCTATACAGGAGATCCTTTTTATCTCCATGGCTTCGTTGCGTAGGACTGAAACAGGCTTCGAGCCTTCTCTATAATATTCATGAAGATTCTTGTGGAAGGCACGTAGGCCCTCGATCCATTGCCTCAAAAATAACAAGATGGGGATATTACTGGCCATCTATATCGGAAGACGTAACGGAAGTGATCAAAGCATGCGCGACATGTCAGGTACACTCAAAATCTCGGAAGCCATTAGAGTATGACGCATCTTCTATCACATCAGCAAGGCCTTTCGGCCAATGGGGAGTCAGAATAATCGGACCCCTAGCAATAGCTCCTGGAGGAGCACAATTCTTGGTCATAGCTGTAGATCACTTCACCAAATGGGTTGAAGCCAAGCCTTTGGCATCGATAGCAGGTAAGCATGTGGAAAAGTTTATGTGGGAACACATAATTTGCAGATTTGGAGTCCCACAAGTCATCACTTCTTACAAAGGGAAACACTTTGCCGAAGGGGTGTTCCCATCTTTCTGCGAAAGCCTAAATGTGAAGCAAATTTTCACTTGTGTCGACAAGGATATTGTTATTGAAATCGAGACAAAGATAAGACAATATCAGCATGAGTGGGTAGATAGGTTACCCAAAATCTTGAAGGCATACAAGAATATATCCTTCGGATAAATGAGAGCAAAGCCAAGTCGAAGGGCCCATTGTCAAAGAAAAATGCCGCGACAACAAAGCATACGAGCCCGAAGATCTGGACACTAGCTTTCGTAAGTTTTATAAGTAAGACTTACTCTCTTAAAAGCACTTAGTTGTTTTTCAATTTCATGTAACGCATTCTTCTCACATGGGAAAGAAGCATTAATGGTAGGTGTCTTAGTGTTCATTTCTTAAAATGATGTAATCCTCCCTACCCACTTAATGATATGACAAATTTCCCTCAAAATCTCTTGTTTCGTTTTATACAACAAAGATTTGCTCAGCCAAGTACTTTAAAAGTTTCAATGTCGAAGGATGAAGCAAGGCACATGTCTTGTACACGAAAAACATCTATTTCAATTCACATTAACTTTCCTATAAAGTCTTAGGGTATTATAAGCCCTCACTACAAAAAAAAGGCTTTCAGAGACTGAAAAATCAGTCTCCGATACACCATGATCAGTTACAAATGGTCTATCAAGGACTGATTTTGCTAGTCACTAATCAGTTACAACAGCTTAGTTACGGAAAGTGACGTTATCAACTGAAATTCAGTCCTTGTTGTATCGAACCAACGAGGACCAAAGATCAGTCTCCAAAATAAAAACGTCGGTCCTTATTTCTATGGGTTGGTATCATGTTATTTCAGTCCCCAATGCATATTATCGGCGACTGAAAAGTCAGTCGCCAATACTATGTTAGATCAGTTACTAACACATGAATTTAGGGACTGAAAATTAGTCCATAAACATTGTTTATAGTCTCTAATACGTTTTGTTGTTTTGTAGATTACCGTACCAAATCAGTCTCTAATAATAGGATTTAAAAAATGATTAGTCTCCGATGAAAGACTTTAAAGACTGATTGTTAGTCACAAAAAACGAATGAATTAGTCCTTAATTTGTTTTTCTAGTGACTGAAAATTAGTTTCAAAATATATGTTAATCGATACAAAATAACATTCAAATCGGTCTCCAATATAATGGCGTCGTTCCATTATATTTCTATTATAAACTAAAAGTTAGTGGCAAATACAATTTAATTCAGTCCCCATTCACAATGCATACATGACCCCTTACAATAGTATATAAAACTCCAAATCATAAACAATAATAATAACAATATTTCTTTAAAGCATAATAATCACCAATCCAAATAACAAGAGTTTACAATTCAACATGTTTAAAAATAAAACCAAATTCAATAGAAATAAATTTGAACGTCCTATATATCACTATCGGTGAATGGATCATCATTACCATCACCGTTACCATCACCTTCCGTAGTATTTGGTGAGTCTATTGTGCTCTCGAAGTTGGGAAATTTTTGGCTCAAGAATTTTGCCAATTTCTCATAATTACGTTTATATGGTTCAAGTTCACTAACCTTTGCTGTCAATTCATTAATCTCAGTCGAGTTTTGTTTAGGTGTTGAGTCAGCTTGTTGAGATGATTCAGCTGCTTCTTTCATCCAATAATCTTTTTTCCTCATCACTAGCCCAACACCAACCTCCCATGTTGACTGTATTGTCTTCTTTCGGCCACAAACACTTTTTATGGCTTGTCTCTCTTGAGGCATAGGTCGGTTGTGCGAACCGGTTGGTCATCATCCTTAGCCCTATTTGTATATCCTGAAAAACAAAGAGACCAGTTGTTGGCACTACAGGCTTTCAAATGGTGAGTATGAACTTATGGCATAACGCCTTTAGCATACACACAATAGTTCTAGTAATTAGTTGCAAATGTTTAAGTATGCTCTGCAACATACTACATGTAAAAGTTGATAGTTCTACACAATAACGTTTCGCAAAGGTGGCAATTATAAACCAATATGTATCAAATTCAAAACTGGTTAATTTGAGTTGCATTTTAGCCGTAAAGGATCAAACTAGTGACTCACTGTATATATAAAAAAATAGCTAAAAGGAACAGGTCAAAACTCAAAAGTTGCCCCATGTGCGTTAAAATGCTGACAAGATCCAAAATGGTTTTATTTTAGAAAAAATAACGAACAATTAACTTGGTAATGTAGTTTTTGTAATTAAAACTAAAAAAATGGACAAACCGGCCCAACCTGTTTCATTTAAACCCGAGCGATTATGACATGTTTCTCTTTGCTAATTTTCACTGGAAGATGATGCAATGATCAACTAACTTACAATACACCCTAGCTAAAACCATTTAGTTTTTATGATATAAGATTAGCAAAAATTGATTTCTATACTCTATATTTACATAATACTTCAAGTTCAACGAGGACACAGAGACATGAGATAACAAACAATATTAACATAAAAAATGAAACAAGAATATACACAATAAAAAACAAGCAATTAGACTATTTTCAAAATGAACCTTGTTTAAGCATCGATAGGCAGCAAGAATGATGCGTGGTTTTGCAACCTTACAACAGGTTTTACCTCTCGAGGGATCTCAAGAGGCTTACAACCCCACCAGGCAGTGTACCTGACCGATGTAGTATAGTGTAGTGGTAAGTACGGGGGATTGATCGTTCTCCACAGGGAATAGTGTCGTTAGGATTGAAAAACTACTCTAATAGGTCTAAGGGTGAGGGAAGATTCTTTTTGTATTTTTATGAAAGCAAGTAAAATCTCGGGTTTTGAAAGAGTGGGCGGAATTAGTTGCTAGTCAACTAACCCAAATAACTACAAATGCAAATAAAATAAAATAACTGAAAATGAAAAGGTTGTGAAACTTATGTGGAGAGAAATGTGTTTACTTAGATTTCCTTACTCCCTAACTATCTTTTACCGGTTGATTAGTGTGTATTAATTGCGTGGATGACGGGTGTATTCCTTAATACCAATCGTGGGGTGGCGTACGTACTTCCCCAACTATACAAGCTCCTACTTCACTCCTATGTCGAGCCGGCTAGGAAGCTCCTAACATGGGATCACTAGAATTCGCTCATGCATTAAATACAACCATAAAAACCTTAGTACGCATTGGTTCATGTTTCTTAAGACGTTCAAGCAAGTTACCGTATAGGAAGTTAGCCAGTTTTCTTAAGCCTAACATCGATAAACAATCATCCAATACAATTAATAACACACTAATAACCAATAATCAATAGCTAGGTTTCATTAGATCCAAGCAAACACAAGATAAATCTAGCCTAGCATGTTAATTAAAAGACAAGAACAAGATATAATCAAACAACACATAGACATATTGATTGATTAAATGAATACTTATCTTCAATTAAACATGGGAGATCCAAGGGTATGAAAACCCTTAAAAATGGCAGAAATTCGTCTTAGGGTTTCTCCTCACAAAGTTGCACACTAATGACAAAAAATTGCAAAACTATATATAGAGTTTAGGGGCTGACGGCGTCATGTTGTAGATCTTGACGCCGTCACCTCGCCGTGTCTAGGGTTCCCGGATGGCCTTCATGACGCCGTCCCTCTTTAGTGCTCCAAAATCCGCTCTCGCTTATCAAAGGTTGACGCCGTCAGAAATGGGCTTGACGCCGTCCCTCTTTAGCTTAAACCGTGATGGCCTTGATCACCTTAAAGGGTGACGCCGTCAGACTTCCTTTGTAAAACTCCCTGGCTTATCATGTGTATTTTTCATATCCACCTTTTTTTGCCAAGCCTTGACGCCATCTGGAGCAATCCTTGACGCCGTCAAAGGTACTTTTCCAGCCAATTTTGAGACTTTGTCGTTTTCTTCACTTTTATGCTCCAAAAACGTCCAAAATGCTTCCTTTTCCAGATTTCTTCTCCAAAGTACCTAAAATGACAAAAGGAACGATTTAGGGCAATATTTGATCAAATAAATACGATTTAGGGCTTAAATGACCCCCTAAAAGCGGTACACTTTTCGCTTCATCAAATACCCTTACACTTGAGATTTGCTTGTCCTCAAGCAAATGCGCTTTTATTCTAATCAAAATACAAGTTAGGGGTCATTTAATGCTAATATAAAAGTAATTACAACAAATAGTCATTCCACTTTAATCATAATAAGCACGGAGATTACAAACTAGCACCTCACAAGTAGTGTTTAGATACTCACATCTCTCAGGTGTCATAAAAGTATATCTCATAAATGAAAACGGATAATATCTCTCACTACCTGTCATAGCAAATAGATTACCATAGGCTTGGGAAAGGATCGAAAACCTTCTCCACTAGGCGTAAGCACCTAAGATAAACTATCAAAGAGGGCTTTTAAACGGGTTATAACGTGAGGTGTAGGGATATGATAAACACGGATTTGTTGGATAAGGGATATTTTACTGGTGGCGAGTTAAAGATCTTGATTAATTACATGTACAATATGGCGTTGCTAAGCCAAGACTAGACTCGACTTAAGCTAAAAACAAAATAACAAAAACATAAAATGAAACGGGATGGTAGTCCGTATGTTTTTTCTACTTTTCTTTTTCTCATTTTTTTGTATTTTTCTTGATTTTTTCGATTTTTTTTTCATACACTCTTGCCCTACCATCCAAAATAATACATCATAGGGGCGTTGCATTCCCCTTACACTTGAACTTTTACATAACTTTACAAATAATTATTCTAATGACTCGAATTAAGATAATCGAAACACTTGGAGTACTTTTAAAATATTTAGCACATATGGGGGTAATAAATGATGTTTTTTCCCCATTACTCCATTACATTAGTACTTTACCCATGAGTCCCAATCGTCCCAAAACAATATGTACAAAGATATGACTCGACTTAGCAACCATGTAATCAATTAGATAATTAACTTGGGTTTAAACAAATGTTGTCACAATAATGCACTAAAGATGAGTGCATACAAGGTAGGCTAAGGCGATTTGGGTGTACATTTAAGTGGGGTGTAAACAAATTCTTCCTTTAAGTAAAATGCTTAAAGGTCGAAACGAAAAGATAGGCTCTGAGGGGTGTACTAGGGGTATCGTGTACTAAAAATGAGTACAACGCAAAGGGTGTGGGAGAATTACTTGACCAATGTAGCCGATATAATTATAACAAAAACACAGGTGTAAAACAATGGGTTAATCCTAATGCCTCTTATCATGTAGTAAATCTAACTACACGAATGTAGTCTCACTTGTGGCCTTGGAATGGTCCTAACGCAAGTTCTAGAATCTAAGTGCTACCGGTACACACATCATAGCATAAATGCTTTTCCTACCAATTCTAGGGGCGAACCTCACATATTTGGGGGTGGAAAATTTTTTTAGTGGTACGGTTTTTTTTTGCTAGTCATATAACTCCTATCTGTGAGACGCTCATTAAGACCAAAGTTTCACTCCTATATGTCGTAAAAAATTTTAAATTTGGCACTAAAATTGCCTTAACAGGTATTTATCTCAGTTTTATTACACATCTACCATTAAACAAACAAAAATCAAGCGTAATTGCATTTTCTAAAGTATCGTACTTTACCCCCCCTTACACTTAAGATGAACATTGTCCCCAATGTTCAAATAACAAGATGTAAAAGTAAATAAGGTAAAAGAATGAAATCAAATACTCCCCTGATTCGTTTGGTGGATAAAGAGGTAACATGGTTAGATCTTCTTCCAAGAGAATGTAGAAGCTCCAAGACTAAAGCATCGCCAAAAGCTTGATTCCACATACATCTCCTTGTCCAAAATAACCTGTTAAACCTGAGAAAACAAACACGAAAACCTGCATAACATCGGCGGGATAAATCTATATAAGGATATAATGCTTGTGGAATGATTATTTTGCAGATTCCTGGAGTTTATAAGTTAAAGATTTAATAAAAACTTTTTATGAAAACAAAACTTTCAAAAATTTCAGAAAATTAAAACCTGACGCCGTCAGAAATGATCTGACAGAATTCTCATGTTAAGTTTCCGAAAAATTTCTGGAAAAACCTATACCTTACTTCCTGGAAATCCTGCAAAACATCATTATGACTCGATACAAGCATTTGACTCAAACAATTACTAATATGTATGTTAATTTAATATTATTACGATTCATGTTCATTTGTTCTAATAAACCGATTTGGATTTCCCTTACACTTAACTTTTGCAAAATACCTTTATATGTAGTTAAGACGAAGTTAAAAACAAGATAAAGCATTTTCACAATTTAGTCTTTGAACATGAATCAATAATAATAAAAATTAAACATACATACGGAAGCAAATAAAATCAAACAAACAAATAAATAAACACACAAAGCAAATAAAGCTTGGGTTGCCTCCCAAGAAGCGCTTGTTTTTGTTCGAGTCACGAGCCTGACTCTACCCTTATTTAACGGAAATAGGGGAGGTTTTCCCTACACTTAGGGTTAAGTGCGGGTGATAGTAGCGATACACACCAACTCGGTAGGAGTATGCCACGTGAGGAAAGATTGGTGGATGAATTATATGCTCAAAGGGGTGTGCTCCTTTCATCATAACCTTACCTAGTTCACTTTGGTCAATGGGTGAGTTAAAGTGTTCTCCTAAAAAGGGATCATTTTCTAACAACTTCGAGAGACTCCTAATTGGGAATCCATCTTGACCCAATAGACCCGTTTTAAACCCATAATGTTTCTTGTGATCAATCATGAATGGGTGATGTAGACATGTAAGGTCATTTTTCACTCCTATATTGTCTTCCTCACTACAAGGCTTAATGTCTACTACCTTAAACTTAAGACTACCCGGACTATATGTTTTGATGGGTGGATCGGGACCTAATTCAATTCCTAAATTTTCATCCAAGGATGGAAGATTAGGTAACGGTTTTGGTTGAGGCTCCGGCTCATCAAAACTAGGAACTTCCATAGGACTAAAAGAAAGGTTGTGATCACTAAAAGCATTCAAACCTATTTCTTCTAGTTGTGTTTGGTCCAAGGGCTCTACCTCTATTGGGGTTCCTATAGTCTCCTCAACTTCTTCCGGGTAAGTCACGGGCGGTGTGTGTGCCTCAAATGATGGTAGGACTTGTGGGGTACTTAGTGGGCTTGCATTTCTAACCTCATTCTCCGTAGTATCTAAATCACCTATATGTTCATCATGTGTTTTGGTGAAATCTATCCCACTCATGCAACTAGGTAGTTCAACACTAACCATCTCAGAATCTTGGTTTGATTCTAAGTCCATGTTCTTAGAAACTAGGTCTCTTTGCTCATACGAATCCACCAATTCGTTCCACTTATGGGTCATGGTTAGGAAGCTTTCCTCAAAATTCATCCAAAGGGCCTGACTAAAAGGAATTGATCCAGATAATGCTCGTCTAATAGAAATCTCACATGCATAGAATTCATTAAACCCATCTAACCTTACCCCTAACTCCTTTTGGAAATCACAAAGATCACACAAAAATTCATAGGAATGATAGGAAACAAATCTATTGGTGAAATATAATTGTTCCTCTATTGTCAATGATCTAAATGGAATTTCATCCATCATAGTGACAAATGAAAATGGTTTTACAAACAAAGGGCACAAAGAAAAATATAGACTACAAGAAATCCTAGAAAAATAAAATAAAAAATCTCACTAGAAAGGAATCTAGTGAGTAGACCTAATAAAATAAAAATTCAACCTAAACAATAACTATTCCCCGGCAGCGGCGCCAAAAACTTGATGCGTGGTTTTGCGACCTTACAACAGGTTTTACCTCTCGAGGGATCTCAAGAGGCTTACAACCCCACCAGGCAGTGTACCTGACTGATGTAGTATAGTGTAGTGGTAAGTACGGGGGATTGATCATTCTCCACAGGGAATAGTGTCGTTAGGATTGAAAAACTACTCTAATAGGTCTAAGGGTGAGGGAAGATTCTTTTTGTATTTTTATATTTTTATGAAAGCAAGTAAAATCTCGGGTTTTGAAAGAGTGGGCGGAATTAGTTGCTAATCAACTAACCCAAATAACTACAAATGCAAATAAAATAAAATAACTGAAAATGAAAAGGTTGTGAAACTTATGTGGAGAGAAATGTGTTTACTTAGATTTCCTTACTCCCTAACTATCTTTTACCGGTCGATTAGTGTGTATTAATTGCGTGGATGACGGGTGTATTCCTTAATACCAATCGTGGGGTGGCGTACGTACTTCCCCAACTCTTCAAGCTCCTACTTCACTCCTATGTCGAGCCGGCTAGGAAGCTCCTAACATGGGATCACTAGAATTCGCTCATGCATTAAATACAACCATAAAAACCTTAGTACGCATTGGTTCATGTTTCTTAAGACGTTCAAGCAAGTTACCGTATAGGAAGTTAGCCAGTTTTCTTAAGCCTAACATCGATAAACAATCATCCAATACAATTAATAACACACTAATAACCAATAATCAATAGCTAGGTTTCATTAGATCCAAGCAAACACAAGATAAATCTAGCCTAGCATGTTAATTAAAAGACAAGAACAAGATATAATCAAACAACACATAGACATATTGATTGATTAAATGAATACTTATCTTCAATTAAACATGGGAGATCCAAGGGTATGAAAACCCTTAAAAATGGCAGAAATTCGTCTTAGGGTTTCTCCTCACAGAGTTGCACACTAATGACAAAAAATTGCAAAACTATATATAGAGTTTAGGGGCTGACGGCGTCACGTTGTAGATCTTGACGCCGTCACCTCGCCGTGTCTAGGGTTCCCGGATGGCCTTCATGACGCTGTCCCTCTTTAGTGCTCCAAAATCCGCTCTGGCTTATCAAAGATTGACGCCGTCAGAAATGGGCTTGACGCCGTCCCTCTTTAGCTTAAACCGTGATGGCCTTGATCACCTTAAAGGGTGACGCCGTCAGACTTCCTTTGTAAAACTCCCTGGCTTATCATGTGTATTTTTCATATCCACCTTTATTTGCCAAGCGTTGACGCCGTCTGGAGCAATCCTTGACGCCGTCAAAGGTACTTTTCCAGCCAATTTTGAGACTTTGTCGTTTTCTTCACTTTTATGCTCCAAAAACGTCCAAAATGCTTCCTTTTCCAGATTTCTTCTCCAAAGTACCTAAAATGACAAAAGGAACGATTTAGGGCAATATTTGATCAAATAAATACGATTTAGGGCTTAAATGACCCCCTAAAAGCGGTACACTTTTCGCTTCATCAAAGAACTTCTTTCAAGTTCAGCATCGGCTCACCCATTCCCATGAATACCACATTTGTAACCCTATTGGTGAACACCTCCTCTATTGCCAACACCTAGCAATAAAACAATAAATTAAAATACATTTATTGCATTTTTCTGCTTATCTAAATCAACGATAACTAGTCTCATATTATTACAAAAAACTGCTCCACAATATCGTGCCCTTTAAGGTTTCTGGAAAAGCCTCCCTCGCCAGTAGCACAAAATGAGCAGCGTAACGGGCACCCTACCTGAATAACTTAAAAAAAAAAAAAACACAACACAATACGAAAATTTGTCAATTGTGGAATCAGAAGAATAAATCGGTGATACATCTCATAAACTAAGAAGAATAATAACTGCTAAAGATGGGTATCTTGTGACGGAAAGATCACCTGTGAAGAGACACAAGCTGTAAGTCGAACATAACCTTTATCATCTTTAACTGGTATCCCAACAGTTTCCACCAATCGGTTATCGTCCAATTTTATCAGCAACTGAAATGTTAATAGAACACTAAATATCATATATAAAATCCTATAAATTCAGGTGTAAGGTAATCAAATACTCTATTACAATTTGAAGAATATGAAGATCACCTTAATGGTACCATCAGTTGCAGTCACAGAACTATGCACTGACGACCGTCCAACCACATAACCAGCTTCTTGGAGTTCAGTTCTGAATGCCAAAGGCACTTTCACACACAACACAATCAAACATAAGACAAATGAATTACCACTATTAAACTTACAGAGTCTACGCTCAAAGATTCCCTACACCATCGGTTCGTTTACGGGTATGTTTCGTATTGCATTTTACAAGTGGTTGTCTGATTATTTCAGTTTTTAACAGTAGTACAAACACCTATAACAGTCGAAGCAATATAGATTACATTCGGATATAGTGTAAAACAATGCTCATTTACTGGTAGAGCCAGCCCAAATCAAACTGCCAAAATATGACCCATCACAGAAAAACATATATTTTATGAATAAATCACTTACCGAGAAAAAATATTCAAATGTGAAGTCAGTATAACCTAAATCTTGAAGTGTCTTTCTGCATTTTTCCACATCCAATTTAACGCGTTCAACCTCGGCTTTGTCTTGTGATTCCAACAGATGTTCCTTTTATATACAAAAGCAAAATATAAGACCTTTACATTAGCAAGTGGTGTAAATATTCCGACAAGGGCTATGAAAACTAACAGAACGTACGAGATAGGAGAACATAAAACTCCGAAAAGAAACAGTTCCCATCTCATCGAGTTCGTCTGATGGCAGCATACTGTTCACTCAGCACCTGCATACAAGTTACGACCATCAAAGGCAAATACAATACTTCAAAAAAGAGAATATTAGGATTAAAAAAGAAAAAAGGGAACCACGACAACAGAACCACGACAATCGATCAAGTGACACTCACAACCTGTAAATCCCTTCCGCAATTAATAAACTAAAAAAATTAACTTTTTTTAATGCAGCAACTTTACAATTAAAGGTGACATGTGTTAACGTTAACCAACCCCAACTTGCTTATTTAGCTGCCCTTGATACTTCCAGTTGTACCCCCCCGCTAAACCCACCAATGGAACCCATAAACTGAACCAACTGGCTGTACAAACACAATAAACCCACCCACTGAAGCTACTCCTTGTATCCCCTGAACCCATCAACTGAACAAACCCACTAAGCAAACCCATTGAACCAACCACACTGACACAACCCACTGAAGCAACCTCATGAAACAGCTGACTGACAGAAGCCTCTTAGAACACATGAAAATATAGAGAGAAAACTGGTTCAAGAGAAGGGCTTACAAAGGCTTTAAACGTTAACTCCAACCTGGAAAATGCAGATGAATATATGTATCCAACCTATATAAGAGTCGATAAAGGTCACGAAAACAGTAAGTAACAACTTATTTGTTACACTAAGAAAACGACTACAGTTGTTTGTAGGCTAAAAACCAAAGACTTACCAATGTAATCTCAAATAGTTATTCGTGTGACTTCATTTCCTATCTCTTAAATGCAAACAAACAACCAGCTGCTGCAAGGGCATTGCATCTACATACGACAAGAAAATAAAGCAAGTTGAATAAATATAAATGACAGAGTTACTATCGTCATCGCAACAAACTTATGTAAAGAAGCCACTAAACAACTAAAAAATGGCTACTGCAGTAACTTAATAATGAGCATGAAATGAAAATGGTTTGTTAAGACCTCTTGACATTATCACATAAACATATTAGTCACACCTCAATTTTAGAAATCAACAACCCTTATATGCCCCTTTCTTCTCAATCCAGATTAGCCCACATAACTTTGAATTTAAATGCAACTGTCACACTTTCACAAATTCCCTTGTTACTTATGATTTACGAATTAAGTGGCTTAGTATCCGACTCATAGCAATTCAACAACAGGGTGCATAATAAAATTAGTATATTATCAAGTTTTGCTACCACATATGGATCAGTAGATAAATTTTGAATGGCTGAAAGTGAGTCTTTACTCATCTTAGTTCACAAACTTTAACATATTAACAACACTTTAAGAAGATTACGATTAGTCTGAGCATGGATGGACAACAATTGTACCAACAATTAGGATACCAAGAACTTACTAGCCAAAAAATTCACCTATATTTTATAATTATACCATAGACTCATATCAATTATTAAAGCAAACATATGATGAGCAATGATAACATACCTATGTCCATGTAAAAGAGTCAAAAACTCCATAAAATCCAAACTCCAAAAAACCCAAAATTCAGACTCGTAAATGGTAATTCGAAATCCTAGTCTATTTTTGTGAGTGTACGAAATTAGAGCTTTAAAACAACTTACTTGCCAATTGCCATTAATTTTTTTCAGTCCCGTTGCAGAGCATCAGGAAGGAATGGGGTTCGAATTTAGGGATAAAGTATGAAAGTGAAAGGGTAAAAGAAGTTAGAGATGGTGAAGTGAATTTTTTGAAAAGGGATGCCAAATATTGAAGAATGGAGAAAAGGGGGGAGTTGAAACAATTTGAGAGGAATGTGAAAAAAAATTGGGAGGGAGTTGAAAATTTTGAGATGGATCTGCAAAAATATGGGAGGAAGTTAAAAAATTAGGGATGGAGGTGCTAAAATAATGACGCCCCATTGAAATTTTAACTAAAAGATATTGGTTTTTTTATGGATTATTTGATTAAAAGTGTATCCGTCATTTTTTTGTCATTGTTTGTACTGAATTTTTTTTTGGACTTACAAATTTTGATCATTATATGCATTTTATGACTATTCTGCCATGGAACTTGTTACCACTAAAGCTGACGACTTTGGGTGGTGATAGCAATGATCGATAACGGAGACGGTCAAGCGATTTTGGTTTGTTTGAAGACCAAAAGAGAGAATGTGAGAGAAATTAAGATGATAAGTTTGTGGATGTGAGATGTGAGGTTGCTAATAGTTGGATAATTGGATGGAGGGAGAATTTGACTTTTGGGGAAAATTTAATTCGTGACAACTGCAAATAAGAGAGGGAAATTCTATTTTCTTTGGAGGTATTATAGAATCTAATTTATATATTTTATAAACCAACTAGTTTTAGAACTCATAAACGCACGGGGTTAAGCCAGATATTATAACAGGTAATAATTTTTTAATAATTTTATTTTGAAGTTAAATATTGTTACAATTCATAAATAACTTATTTTAAGATTAAATATAATACAATTATAACTCGTACGTCTATTAGTAGCCGATTTGAACAGGGTGTTAATGGTTTACTAATCTACACTCATTAAGTTCTTAGCTAATCATTGAGATTCATTTGCGATACAAACTAATCCTAGTTGTCATCTAGCTATTTATTAATTTAGTGTTTACAACTAGCTACTTTAACCTAATAGTCTAACAAGCGTTTATCCAATTAGTGACATTTGTGTATCCCTAATCACTCATACGTGAGGCGTCTAAAAATATGAATATCAATGTAAAATTACTTAACATCCAAAGCTCATCCTATGGATAAAATCAAGTCACACACATAGATGAAAGTAAATATGGATAAACTCAACAATTACGTATGGTTTGGGTTGGTTGACCGTTCGGTTTCCCACGTTCAGTAAAGACCCCAAAATGTGACAAGAGTCACGAGTTGGGGTAACGCTCACGAGTCGACTCAGTTGGTTTGTGTCAATTACCCTAGAGGATAATAGACTTGAATGTGGAGTTCCCAAGGCAGGATATGTTGCTTGGGATTAGCTTGATCCATTTCGAGAAAATGGTATAGTATTTATAAGGAGACCTTTAGGGGTGTGAGAACCCGTAAAGGCAATATGATGGTCCACGTGGTGTGTAAAGTAGAGTGCGTTGATAGGCTATATGCCTATATTCAACTTTCTTGTTATTATCTTGAATGGAAGTGGTGTGTATAGTATAGTGGATTGACGATTGCTATAGGCACCACGACTTATTATATATGGTAAGAATGTAATAGTCGTTTCTTTAAAAGGGATGTCGCACTCGATGAAGCAACTGATTGATGTTATTATCCCAATTACACGTCTTAAATTGTCAACACTCAAAATGAAAGCCATCGGTGAATACTAAAGATGTTATGAACGTCTAAAACTTGAATTCTGCTCGAGTTCCCACGTCACGGGGGTATAAACCGAGGTTTCGTGCGTGAACCCCTAAGTGTTACACATAAATAGCAATCCGTAAATAGGTTTATATACAAACTTACAATTACTAACAACGATACAAATATATGTAGGTCTTAAAAACAAGTGTAGTACATTACAATATATAGAACCGTATATTCTGTCGGTAATCCATTTTCGTCCGTTTTTGTCAGTTTTTATCTATTTTTGTCCGTTTTTATACGTTTTCGTCCGTTTTTTACGTTTTCGTCCGTTTTTATACATTTTCATCCCTTTTTTACATTTTATACGTTTTTGTCCGTTTTTACGTTTTCGTCCATTTTTTTACGTTTTTATACGTTTTCATCCATTTTAGTCCATTTTTTTATGTTTTTATATGTTTTCATCCGTTTTCGTCCATTTGTAATCAGTATTTTTATGGATTTATCAGTTTTTTCTGTTATATTTTAACGTTTTTATACGTTTTCATCCGTTTTAGTCCGTTTTTTTACGTTTACGTCCGTTTTTATACGTTTTCGTCTATTTTTTACGTTTTTGTCCGTTTTGATACGTTTTCGTCTGATTTTAAACGTTTTCATCCGTTTTTATAAGTTTTCATCCGTTTTTAAACGTTTTAGTTCGTTTTATTCTATTTTTATACATTTTAGTCTTAGCTATGATGTCCATGTATTAGGGACTGAGTTGTGATTCAAATTCAATCACTAACAAATTTCCCTCCAAACTTTTTTTATTGTGCAAACATATTTGTAACTGAATTTTAGTCTTAGGTATGATGTCCATGTAATAGGGACGCAGCTGTGACTGAAATTCAGTCACTAAAAAATTTCCCTCCAAACCTTTTTATTGTGTAGACATATTTGTAACTGAAACTTAGTCTTAGCTATGATTTCCATGTATTAGGGACCGAACTGTTACTATAATTCAGTCACTAACAAATTTTCCGCCAAATTTTTTTATTGCGCAAATATATTTGTAACTGAAATTTAGTCTTAGATATGATGTACATGTACTAGGGACTGAATTGTCACCCTTATTCAGTCACTAGCAAATTTGCCTCCAATTTTTTTTCTGTACAGGCATATTAGTAACTGAAATTTAGTCTCAGATATGGGGTCACTGAATCGAGGACTGATTTTTAGTCGCCGCAATCAGTCAATAAAAGGTCAGTCCTTAAAAGTATCGGTAACTGATGTTTCAGTTACCGATGCTATGTATCAGCGACTGATATATCAGTCCCTAGAAATTCAGTCTCTAAAAGCCTGTTTTTTTGTAGTGCCTCTGCAACTTAAGGATAAAGACGGAGTGGGTCGCGACCCTCTGTCGCAGTCAAATTATACGATTGCTAAAAATCTTGGTCCAAAATACACACAATAAGGTTATAACCTTAGGTTGTATATTTACGCTTGTATATAAGTGTAATAGAAGACAAGCATGATATCAAAACTAGGACATAATTCCCTAATTTGGCATTTATACGGCTACACATAGTCGCAACCAAAGTTAAAACATCCAAGCAAATTTTCTGAAGTCTGGGTCGAAGCCCATACACATAAAAGATAAATTGTTCAAACATAAAGGCACATGCCTTAACACAAAGGACATTGTTTAAAAAGGGTACATGCCACCCTTACTGACCAAATTATTGCCAACATGGCAACCTTCAAATGTTCTTGGAAGAGTTAGGATCCTCTTGATGAGCTGTAGACGGAGGCTTCTCAGAGATGGTTCTTGATAACTCTTAAATCTAACATATTTTTAGGTGCGTTATTGCTAGTTTTGTGCATCATATTTGGTTATATTTGCATGTATTCGTTGCTAAATGATGAAAAAGTGTGTATGCAAGTAAATATAGCCAAGTACAGGAAAAGTGGAGGAAAACACGAAGAAATGAAGAGATTATGCACATAAGGAGAATTACGAGAAAGAAACCACATGATACTTCAAAGAATTGATTAGACCAAGACTTCTATGCTTAAATATCAAGAAAAGATCAAGTTCTATGAAGGAAATCAATGGTACAGCGAAGGATCAAGCACGTAACGAGAAATGAATAAAAGAAAATAAAAGTGCATGGCAGGATCATCCATCCGATCGGATGCTGCCCGCATCCGATTCGGATGGAGTGAAGTTGGAAACACCGAGAGCTCCAACCGATCGGTAGGAGCCAAATACTGATCGGTTGGCCGACACTGAAGTTACAAAGTTGCATTAAATGATGAATTTAAGCCCCATAATCATTGAGGCTTATCATTTCTCGGTTGTTAAATCATATGGGACGTTTTTACTTGGATAAGAAGGGTTTCCTCACTTATTTAAGGAACCCTTGGTTAATTTACAAAGAGAGTTCTTTTGGGGAAGTGACATAACCTAAGAAAGCTACACCACTATTATTATTATTGCCCAAAAGCTTGTAGTTGCTGTAAAAACGTCCAGGAGATCTTGAGTTCGAGTCTCAAGAGTTGCGTCCGTGTGTGGAGTTGTTTACTTGTGATAATAGGCGATTGGAGGAGTGTGGATTGCTATAGTTCCACAATTCTAGTTCTTGTAATTCCTTGATAGGTATTTCTTGTTGAGTTATCATGAACTACTTTTACTTTTACTATATGATGAATGAAAGTTTGGTTAATTATTTGTGTTTGGTTATGATTGTTATGGAGTAATTTAGTTATACTTGTGTGTGGATGATGTGACAATTGTTGGAGTAATCTTATCATAGTGATGCATGAAAACATATCTTGTGTTATGAGTTTGTTGAGATAAAATCTAATCTTGCTTAATTGGTTGGTAAAAACATTTTCAAAGATTCACAAGGCCGAAAGGAGTTTTCTTTATGTTTTTATTCCAAAAAGTTAGTGCACGAATTAGTATGGATTGTGGTGTGTGACAAGCAACACCTTTACTCATTAAAATGGATTTGGAAACGATTTCATCACGAAAAAGGCCGAAAGGATTCGTAGGAATTCTTGAGATAAGACATGCTTTCAAACAACAAAAAGGACTTAATAGAATTATCGTAATAGTTAATAATGGCCGAAAGGAGTTAACTAGGAGATTGAATTCTTAGATATGATTTCTCATGACAAAAACCATAGATTGTGAATCATTCATTTTAAGTTGTGCATCATTACAAGTAACACCCAACTTGATTGGTTACTCTAAACAATTGTCATGGAACCTACACACAAGTATATTAGTTTTTGATTGATTGAACCTTGCTTGTTTGTTTTTTAGAATTTACTTCAAATTGGATTGACACTCCTTTTTGCTAAAACTTATTTACTAAACCTAAACCCCAATTCCCTTGGGACGATCTCGACTTACCCACCTTTACTACCACGGACGAGTATACTTGCTCGTATGTGTGATTAGAGAATTGGATAAATCGTGTTTATAAATTTTAAAACTTGAACACAACGACACGCACATCAGTTCTTTTGGATGGAGATGGAGGCTGGATACTCTTGGGCTTTTTGGATAGGAGATCTTCGACTGAGGCTAAAGGGTCCATGGTAGCTTCGGCAAGAAACGGGTACTCTGCTGTAGTGAATGCATTCCCAGCTTCATCATATTCTTTCTCAGAATTCGGACGATAGTAAGGAACCTCCGACAACACAACTGGTTTCTTTGTTTCGGCTATTTCCTCCAGAGTTGTGCACTTACCATAGAATATGGCTGCATTCGCCAGCTTCCCCAAAACTGCTCCCACCTCATCACTATGGTATAACTCCATAGCAATATAAGGGACAACCTTCGAGACCACCTCAACCCTATCTTTTTTCAAGTTTTTGCATTCAAGCTTCAGCCCATCCATATCTTGACAAAGTTTGATCTCATTCTCTTTCAACCCAGCCCTCTCAGTTTCCAGACCAGTACATTTAGACTCTAGAGCTGCTATCTGAGTCTTATATCCAACAGTCTGGGCCTCTTCCATCTTTAACCTACCTTGCGACTCTTTGAGCTGTCCTTCGAGACTGCTCATCTTGGCACGCAGGGCCTCGTATCTGGGGTGCTTCTCAAAATCTGCCATGGCTGCATCACACCTGGCCTCCAACTCAGCATATTTCTTTTCTCTATCCTCCTCTCTGGCAACAACAACTGCAACCTCCTCCTTAGCCTCTTTGACCTTGTTGAGCAACTCCCTTGTACGGAAGTTCAAATGGTTATCCAGCATAGCCTGCCTAGTATAGCTTTTATCATGAAGATCACACAGCCTCTCAATAGACATCTCGCTCAAGGATCTTCTCCAGGAAACAGGGGTGACATTTTCAACCAACAATCGGCAGGAAAGGGCATTCGGCAATTCCTTGGTGTTTGGCAACCCTACATAAAACATCATCATAAGACACGTACCATATTGAGAAGCAGAAAGTCATGAATGCTTTACTTACCATAGATGTCATCATCATCAACAATGTCTTCAGTGGAATACATAATGGCTTTCCCCCGTGACTTCTCTGTTTTCTGCTTTGTTGTCCTAGAAGTAGGAGTGGGAATGTTCAATTTCCTCTTGGGGGCAGCCTTTGTAGCCTTCGCACTGGTACCTTTCCTAGTCCGAACTCTATCAGCAATACTGGAAGACCCCACGATCTTCAGCTGGTCACTCCCGGAAGGAGTATCATCAGAGTCACCAACATCCTCCACAAGTTGGGGGGTTTCCTCAGTATTAAGGGGCTTGATCGGGGGAAGCACAGCAAGAGGTTTAGGTGGGGAGACATCAACATCATTATTGTTCACAGATATAGATGGAGATCCTACTCCGAAGCTGATATCTTTGGGATCCTTTGGAATGAAGCTTACTTCCTTTGCACCACCTGCGACAACGAAGTTTCTGAAAGCCATTTCTGCAAAAACAAATGCAAAAGGAGATGAATATCAGCAGATAAGTTATTTATTCTAAGAAAATAAGAATTGTACATACTTTGTCCTTCACAAATAATTTCAGGTGATGACGGAGACCCGTCCCAGCTGTCACTTAAACCAGCCATGTACAATATAGGCTCTGGAAACGTCTGGACATTAGCAGGGTGGCGTGCAAGACGCTGGTACAAGGGGTCGCTCCTTATCTCATAGGGAAGAGGGTCATTGTACTTCTTCTCATCATACATGTTTGCTTCATCCAACAATGCTGGATACTCAGGAGGTATGATGGTACTTTCAACATAGAAAAACTGTCCTTTCCAGTTTCTAATATTTGAAAAGGGTTTCGTCACAAGAACCTAGAAATATGCACCTGATAGTATTGTAGAAACTCTAAAATCAAGGGATGAATGGGTATCCTAAGATTCGATTGAGTGAATGCATGCACATACAAACCCACAAACCCTTCGGGAGCATCGAAAATATTTTGTTTCTTACTAGGGAGCATGATTTTGTACTCCGAGGGTATAGGGTAATCAAGCAGGAACTCAGATAAGGCTTGTTTCGACAAGGTACAGGTCTGTTGCCTAATAATTCGCTTAGCGGCCATGCTCATATTAAAAGAATAAAAGATCAAGGAAGGTTTATTGGAATTTTACCTTTTCGTTCCAACGGAAGCACAAGATTGCAGAGCAATGTGTATATTTTGGGCGGAGGTAAAATGAGCTAGGATTTAATTATTTTGGGTTTATGTACCCAGACGATTTTGATCCCAAGCGCACACGTGTACACCTAACTTTGAAGATCTTACGGATCTTAAACGGGCATTTAAATTTTGAAGTGATGTTTGCTAGTACCGATTAAATAAGCCGTTTGAGTTTACAGCCCAAGTGGGAGAATAATCATTAGCCCGCATTAAATGCGCGGTTTAGTTAGTCATTTATTTTTGCACGGGAGTGTAATTTAATAGGTATAATGCATGTTGATTTTGGGAGTCGAATGCAATTTATACTTGTACGTATATATCACTTTCGACTGGGGGGCTTGATGATGTACCCTCCGAGCGGGTCGAAGGACTCCCCTTCGAGCCTGTAGAAAGCCCTCCCTTCGGAGGCCCAGGTTAATCTCCTAACACGTTTCATTGGCGTAAAACCATTCGTCTACGAAATGGTTACCATGTGGGAACCCGCCAATCGAAGCCCTAAGCCCTTCGGGGTATCCCTCTCGAAGGGACTACAACGGAGAACCCTCTTGACCTGGTCATACCCACGTCTCCTCTTCCTTTAGGCATTCCCGCCAAAATAGAGATCGTGGGCTACAAAGCCCTAGCGGTTACCACAAAATCATGGGACGCCCCCATGATCTCCGAACAAAGTGCAACCGCCCACTAAGTCCTATTTCTCCCCTATAAATAGCTTAGTCGGGCAAGAACAATATAAGTTAACTTCACTCTCGCAAATTACAACCAACTTATTATCACACATACTTACTCGCACGCCGGAGGTGGTTCGCAGGGTCCAACCCTGCGCAATCACTTAACATAGTGTCTTGGTATTTCTTATTGCAGGTTAAGAACAAGCTTGGCGCAATCCCAACACCCCATAAATCCTTTGATCATCATCGAAGGCCAGGTCGTGCAATTATTTGTACAATCATATATATATATATATATATATGATGAGTGTCTAAATACTCATCATTTTATTCTCATTTAAACTACAAAAACTGCCAAAAACACTTTGAAAAGTCAAATAATACAGAAAATATCATAAAATGTGTTTTTATATGATTCAGGAACAAAAAGATTGAAAACAAGTGAAAAACGAACAAAGTTTGCATAATTGTCATTTTCAGTCCCTGAAGTTTCATGAATTGGCAGAAATAGTCCCTGGTGTTAAAAATATCATTCAAGGTCCCTAAGCTATTTAACTTTTACAATATTGGTCCTTGGATGAAAGTTTTAAAGAAATGGCAGTTTTGGTCCTTCAACTTTTAAAAATGACATAAAAGGTCCCTGGAGGTTTAAAAAGTGGAAAATTACATTTATGGTCCTTGGGTTATTCACATATGGCAATTATGGTCCTTGTGATAATTTTGGAAACTTGCCACATCAGGTCCCTGAACTTTGCATCTTTACAACATTGGTCCTTAGGTTTAACTAAAACCAAAATCCAAATCCTATCCTTAAATAAAACCCAGCTGCTACAATAAACCCAACCCAACCCACTTATTAAACATAACCCAGCCCAACACACCCAAGCCCACTTCCCCTTTTATTAATAAAAACCCAACCCCGTTTGACTTCGGTCAAACTTTTCCCCCTTCTTCCTCAAACCGCCAAAACACCAAAACCATACCACCCTTCCCATAGTATTGCTCTGCTACATCACCTCAACCCCCCACCTCATCACCCCAGCTGTCTAACCACTCCCTTCCACCTCCACATCCTCCCAAATTTCTTTAATTACCAAAAACCTGCTCGAAACCACTTGTGAGACTTTTGGCGCCAAAAGTAGTTTGAACAGCTAAGATTGATTTGAAGCCATCCAAGGGTGCAGGATTGATCAGAGATGTCGACAAGGAGTTTCCCAGCAATATTTAGTATATATAGGGCTTTGTAATAGATTAGAAAGTAGTAGTTAATTTTAGTGTAATCGTATTTTATTATCAATAGTTGTAATGTTGTAATTTCAATTCCAGTTATCAATACAAGTTATTTACAATCTTTCTATCATTAATCTTTAAGAAATTTCATTTAGTTTATGTTAATTTAATGTTTTTAAAGTTCTGAGCTTACTGAGAATTCAAAAGAAGATAAGTGTTATTGGAAATAGTTTCTTTCTTGTTTCTATAAGCTTACATAAGCTTATTATAGCTTTTGATAAGTTTGTAATCTCATAACTAAGTCTCAATCAGAGAATACCATGAAAGTCAACTGAAGTCAAAGAAGCAACCAAATAAGCTATTCTGGGGTTAAAAGCTATTCAGGAAGGCTTATGTTGGTTTTCTAGCTTGTGTGAACAAGCTAGGAGTGGTTCTAGTCCTTGGTTCTTTGGTTCATAGTCATTTAAGTTGTAAGCTCATTTCAAGTTTTATGCAATTTTCTAATTTTACTGTACAATAGCTTGTTACTAGCTTATTACTGTTTTTTGTTGCTTATTATTAGTTTCTACTCATATTTCATCAATCTTATCAGTATTTAATAACTTTTGTTTTCATTTTACTTAAATAAACATAAAAAAGGCCAAAAATAGCTAATATTAGTATAGCTTATTAATCTGCTTATTTATAAGTTAAAAGTTGTTAATTATAATCAAAATAAGTTAGTTAACTCATAATAATCAGAAAATATAAGTTTAATTAGGCTGTGTTAGTTAAAAATCCAAAACAGTCCTATAAAGGAGTGTTTGGTTTAGGCAGTCAACTGGTCAAAGTAGCTTGTTACTGTACATGTGCCATAATCCCAACTTTGAACTAGCCTAAATAAGCCATAATAAGCTGTTTTGAAGTTCTAGTTAGCCTCAGGGATAGAAAATCTAGTTTTCTTTAATCTATGTTAATTTTAGTCAATTAGAGGACCAAATAAGCTAGAAAAAGCCATAAGCTCTTTTGGACCTCAATTTTGGTTTCTCTGAGTTCATTTAGGTCTATATAGTGTAAACCATAGAGTTGGATAGGTCTCCATACCTCTGCACAAAATCCCACTATCAGCAGACTCAGTATATACTGAGTAGCTTTAGCTGCTGATCTCAGTTGATAATTGGCTTTATTAGACAAGCTGAGACCTTGGATTTTGGTTCACAAGTAGTTCATATAGCTAACTTTAATTTTATCATCTGGGATTCCATTTCCTCACTCATTTCATAGCTTAAATTGAGGCCTGCAAATTCCCCATTTTCACTAATCCAACCCTGCACAGTTTTGAGTATCTGAACTAGTGCTTAATTGGACTTCAATTAAGCTGTTTGAGATAGGGCTTTTTGGTTTTTAGAGTACCCAATAGTACTAGCTAACTTTTGCCCCCTTAACATTCCACTTATCTGCTTATTTGAACTGCTTAATCTGCTCTACAAGTTTGCTATTTTCTGAGTTTTCTGCTTTGATTTTGCAACTGCTCTAGTGTTGAATTTGCTTATTTTGTGGGATTAGCTGTTTGAATTAAGTTGTTTTGTGCTTATATAAGTTGTTTAAACTTGTTCTGAGCCTTTGGTAGAGTTTTGAGCTTATTAGCTTATTTTTAGCTTATTTGCCCAACTGCTTATCTGCCCAACTGCTTATCAGGGATTAGTAGACTTTTGATTTTAATTTTACTATATTAAGAATATTAATTTAGACTTATCCTGAATTTTTCAGATTTTTCCTAAGTCATTTAATATTTTTAATCTTTTTAATTAGTTTCTATTAGTAATTAAATCATAATAAATAGAATAATAATCAGAAAAATATAATTTTAATTTTCATAATTTTCTTTTATTAATTAGAATCTAGGAAAAATATAATAATCTTTTTAGACTTTAAGAAAAACAAAATAGAAAATAAGTGATAGCTTCTATTTAATAGATTTTATCTTTTTAAATTTTTAATTAAGCATTTTTCATTTTTATAATTTTCTTAGCTTCTTTTCATCTTATAATATTTATAGAAAAAGTTTTAGATTTTTCTTTGTTTATTTAGTATTTATTATAATTTAAATTAGTTTTAAATAATTATTAAATAATAAATAATTAATAATAATTAGATAAAAAGTGTAAAAAATATAATTTTAGTTTTAAATAAATTTTACATTTGTAATATTAGATTTCATAATATTTCAGTTTTTGTCCCATTTTAGATTTCCCGTTACGCATTTTTAGTTTATTAATTCGCGTTTAAATTTCTTTTGTATATTTGTTTCTCATTTGTTAATTAGATTATAAAAAAGCAAAATCCAAAATATCTAATCACATCAGTCACTCTAATCCAAACTTTCCACAGTTTGCCCATTCACACCTCGTTGGGAAACGATCCGGGTAATCACTTACCTGGTTTCACACTACACACGAACGTGAGTTTTTGCAAGTATCCTTTTTCACAAAGGGGTGATTTGTATTTATTCACGTGTATCCGTCGTTGCATAATATTTATATATACGTTTTAGCACGGATCAATATATATATATATATATATATATATATATATATATATATATATATATATATATATATATATATATATATATATACCTATATATATATATATATATATATATATATATATATATATATATATATACCTATTATTATAAACATTTAGACACTCGCCACATATAAACTTCCGTCAAAATTAAACTAGTAAACATTTAACTCGCTTATATCATTATCAAAACTTGTACATGGTTAACACTTATATCACTAAAACGGTATTTTAGAAAAATATACTTAAGTTTTTATAACAATTTTAAAACGACTATTTCCCCAAACACATATATTTGTGACACACCGATATCTCGAGAAATCAACATACATATACGAGTCATGCCGACTCCGATTAAATAAATGTACTTATTATATTTTTATTTATTTAAAACTGGACTAACAAAGCATTTTATATACAACCGTTATACGTTAGTTTTCAAATCACAAATCATTTAAATGAAAATTATCACTTACACATAATTTTTCCTACACTCCAACATATATAACTATTTATATATTTTATAACAACTATTTTTACATATTGTGAAAACGTGGGGGGGGGGGGGGGGGTGAATACGTTATCGTTTTAAAATCTTGAAACTTGTTGTATCAAATGTCCGTTTAAGCTTGTTCTAATATGAAAGATGTTTCTAACTTGCATAAGTTGAAACATGTTGTCACACAAGTATTATCAACAAGTCACACCACAATCAAACACATAATACAAATATAAAAGTAAAGAGATAAGTAAAAGAAAGCGCAAACCGAACACGATGATTTATAGTGGTTCGGTCACGGAGCTCCTCTCCGCCCTACTCCACTCCCCGAGTACCCAACTCGAGAGTTACTTCACTAGATCAACAAGCTCCCTTCTCGGCGGAGAAAACCTTACACACGTTGCTTATACTTTTTCCGGTACAAAGCTAAATACCGGATTCTAGTTCGAGGTAGAACCAACCTAACGTCGCTTATACAATTACCGACACTAAGCTAGATGTCGAGTTCTTTTACATGGGTACAACCAATCTCGTCGTCGCTTATCCTTTTTCCGGTACTAAGCTAGATACCGAGTTCTTTACAAGGGTACAACCACTCCCACTATGTTTTATGGCTCAACATAGAAACCTTGTGTCTTATGGCACAAACACATAAACAATCTAATCTAGTATGATGTTGATGAACTCAAATAAGTACATTTTATTATTGTAATACCTGAAATTCTGATAACCTGTAAAATTACCAAATTACCCCTGAAATCATAAAACTTAAATAAATCACTTATAAAATTCTGAAATGATTCCAAACTTCTGAAAACGAACTATATATGAAGCAAATTAATTTCTGAGACAACCATTTAATATTTATACATGTCCAAAAATTATAAACTCACATATGCATAAACATATAATCCGAAAATAAATAAATAAAATTTATTATATTTATAAAATCTTTTATAATAAGATAATTACATTTTAAATAAGGAAATTATCACAAATTGAAGCAAATGATTTTGTCAACTAGGAAAAGCGTGTGAATGGGTCTTCCCCCCCCCCCTAAAGTTACGGCATCTCCCTTTTAATTAGCTATCTCCCTTTTATTTTCTTTTTACCCTAGCCGAATAAATCAACACACACACAAAAATCCTCACACAATCCATACGATTTTCTGGAGCTACTCTAGTACTTTTCTGGTGTTGATCTGCATCCAAGGAGGTTACAAAAAATAAGGTTGGGCTTGTGGATTCACTGGTTCGATCGAGGGACATTTTCTTTGTCGAATTTCTCATCCGATAGGTACAAAATTCGTGCACCTTATTCACACGTTCAAAAACTGATCTGGTATTTTTCTCATGATCCTTACATCATATATAACTCATATAAATTGTATAAATCGAATCATGCAAGCTAAATCATGCGTACGAAAAATATATAAATAAAACGCACGTAAATTGTAAATATATGTGATACGAATTTCTGGATGTTATGATTATTTTATTTGGACCTCATATGAAGTATATGATCTGGGAAAAATGATGGAACGAATTATAAAGGCCTAAATATGTCGTGGTAATTATAGGTATCAAAAACGTATATAAAATCTAAAATAAGCTATACGATTTTCTGGGCTTGTTATATAATTTTTATGAGTTCTTTATGCATCATATAACCTGAGAAAAATATTGGTTCGAATTTTGGAAGCTTAAATAAAGTGTGGCTAATTTTTATACAAACCAGATTTTAGGAAAAATAAAGAAACAAATAAAACCTAATCGAAATAATTAGGGTTAGGGTTTGTGGGGACATGATCTGGTAATTAAATTTGTTTTAAGGTTTTAATAATGATGGGTCAATGATAGGATTTGATTAGGGTTTGGAATTGTATCTTAAAAGTTAATCCGATTGGTTTTTGAAATTGTAAGGACCTGTTTTGCCAACTTTGAAAATTGTAGGGTATTTTTATAATGTTATATACATCTGTAGGAATGTGGAAAAAATATAACTTGAGGGTCCTAAGTGTAAATATTGCAAGATAATGAATTAATTGTAATTATGAGGTACGAATTGAAATTAATTAAAATAGAGGGACTAAAAGTGTAAATTCTAGAATATTGATGTTATTCTGAGTAAATACTGATATTAAGGGTGTAAGATATAATTTTGAGGATTTATGGGTTAAATATGTAATTGTTATGAAATTATGGTTTAAATTATAAGTTTTATAAAGTTAAGGGACTAAATCTGTAAACTCTGAAACTTGATGGGTCTGATTCGTACCACATATAATTCTGAGGGTATATTCTATAATTTTGGAAAATAAAATGCTTGATGTGTAAATATAAACATGATAGGGATTTAAATTATGAATTATGTAAATATAGGGTTTGTTTTGTAATTAATGAAACTAGAGGGGTATAATCTGTAAATTGTGAAACTAAAAGGATTAAGATGTCATTCTGAATAAAATAAGTATTTAAGTCAGTAACTTAAAGTATTTTCACTTTATGCCTTTGAATTAGATGAATTTACAATTAAAACCCTGAACTATAAAAATCTGTCATAATAAACCCTAAACTTTTGTAACCTGGTAAAAGATACCTTAATACCATAATAAGCCTTAAATAAGGACTTAACATAATCTGAGATATTAATATCTGGTTAAATATGGAAATCTGTTAATTCTGGAAACCTGCTAAAAATAGAAAGTTACTTAAAATGGAAAGGTAAACTAAAAGTAATAATCTGAATTAGAATCTGTTGTAATTCCGTCTTCTACTCCTTTAGGTGTAAAGAAGGAGGAGCCCTGATTCTGTTCCGTGTTTGTCTTGCTTATTTTGCTTTGCTAATAAGGTACAGATATTCTGCCCTTTTTCAGTAAGGGTGTTTTCTCTCCCTTCATTCTGATTTAATCTTGTTCCATATTAGGATTCCCCATACCATTGCTATGTTCCCTTCTGTTTGTGAACCTTTCATGTGATCTCTTTGTTTTGTGAGCCTTCTATGATCTCCCTCATGTTCTGATCTGTTTTACTTCTGAGTTGATGTCCTTATTATAATCTTCTTTGCTTTGAACCTTTTTCATGATTCCCTTTTGTTACGACCTCTGATATAAAAATCTGTTATGTGAAAACCTTTTTAATTATGACCTGGAAATGTTTTGAGAAAAATCAGTTATTTTAAAAGAATGATTATGAATGGTGATATGATACTATTTTATATGACATTTGTTAACTTTTGTGAAAACTAGTTTTAAAGAATATTTTTATGACAAACCGTTTTGAAAGATTATTTTATGAAAACTATTCTGAAATATCATTTTATTGAAAACCATTATTAAAGGATTGCTTTAAGTGAACTTTTGACAGGAACTTCTAAAATGAACTTTTGCTACGAACTTTTAATTCTGAACCATTTGATATAGTCCTTTTAATCTGAACTTAAACTTTGATATAAAACTTAATCTGATAAACTCTGATTTGAACCTTTGATATTTATTTCTGAACTGTTTGACATGAACCTTTTGCCATGTTCCCTTAAGATATGACTTTCTGATTTTGATAATGCATCTGACCTTTGGCCTACAGTCTGATATCCGAGCCAATCACTAGGCATGAGGGTTTCATGTCCATGTCATTGATGCACCGATGGCATGACTCTAGGGCAGGAGAGTGATGACCTGTCCCGTCCCTGACTTTATTTTATCTGGTGCGTATTGGTAGACTCTGGCCACCTGGGGCGTATGGATGCATCCTAGATCTGATCTGATTTCTGTTATCTGTTACTGTTTACTGTTATATATATATATATATATATATATATATATATATATATATAATATATATATATATATATATATATATATATATATATATATATATATATATATATATATATATATATATATATATATATATATATATATATATCTGGTGACTGATGGTGTGTGCGATACACGTCTTTCACATTATCTGGGAGCTGATCACTCCAATTGATACATGAGGACACCCCTCATATTATCTGGTTACTTGAGAGGTATCCCCTCTAGATTTCTTATATGGTTACACTGTTATGATATTATCTGTTATCTGGGCTCGTGATGGATTTCTGTTTTCCTTATATTATAAATCTAAATTGTTTCCTTTTTCTTGTTCTTTTTCCTTTTTCCTCAAACCTGATTCCTTATTTATTCCTTACTCTTATTTCTTCACTCTGATTATATCTGTATAATCTGTATTCCTGATTTTCTTTGTACTGCCATCTGTTACTGTTTTGTTATCGTTATATCTGTTCACTGAGCTCTCGTAGCTCAGCCGCATTTCTTTTCCTGCGGCAGGTTTTAGTAGGAAGCTGGGAATAAGTGAAGAGTGTACCTTTGGACTTAGAAGATTGGATAGCTATTCTGGATTAGAGTTGACTAGAAGATAATATATTTTAGAATTAGTGTTCTTGGAAGTTTTTCATTTGTAACCATGTAGATTCAGTATTTCATTTGTAATCCTTTGAGATTTTTGTATTACTGTAGATGTATGCCTTGTTTTGATCTAATATGAATCCATTATTGTGATATCTTTACCCTTGTCGGGTTGGGGTGTTACAATTATCATCATTTATCCTATTTATTTGACTTGTTTTATTATATTATATATGAGAATTGATACGTTAATGTTTACTTTTGTAATTCTCAGGTAAAAACAAGTATTATGTGAAACTTGGCGATTTTGGACTAATTATGGAGCAAAACAAGCAAGATGTTAAGAGTCTACTGAAATGTACAAGATCAAGATCATTCTGCTCCAGATACGCCGCAACATACTTATTACATACGGCGCATCACTATCAAGATTTCACAAGTTACGATCCAAGACGGCAAAGGACATGCGCCGCGTAGAGAAATGGAGTTACGCCGCATCTTCTGGCGGTGTACAAATATTCCTGAATATATTAATCTTGGACCCCACGCGAAGTTAAGTCAATGCGCCGCATCTACTTATCCTATGCGCCGCATCTAACCCTCAGACAGAAACTATAAATACCCCAAGACCAGACGAATTTCGAGAGTTTTTTGTTCGACATATAGCTTAACTCAGAAGAGAAGGACAGAAACCCTAGGAGTCGAATTCAGCCGTATTAGCAGCACAAGACACACCTTGAACGAAGATACAAGAGCTGTAAGAAGGTCCTGCATGTATTCAATTCATTAAGTAGTTTTGTTTTATTGTATTAGTACACTTTAATTCATCAGGATTGATGGGCCGATTCCATGTGACTACGGAAAATCATGGGCACCCCTTAAAATTGCTTTCCCATTAATTAAAGTTTATATGTTGATGTCTTTGGTGACTTTTATTAGTGCATTGATAACCTCTGTGTCTAGCTGAGCATTGCTTAGGTCGCCATGCCCCTTCCTCGCCTATCTATTTTAGCGTATACGAAACGTGGGCATCACAAGTGCTCAATATTCTAGGATAGTGGGATAGACATAAGTGATCATTAAGGGTTTACTCGCCGATAAGATTAGAGCCAACGAGAAAGGGTTAATTTTATACACTTCATATAAAACTAGCAATAAAACAAGTGACAAACTACTTAATTATCAGGACAGGTCTTCTTATTGTCTCAAGTATCTATCTGTGTACGTGTGTGCTAATCGCTGATTCGTGCTCATTAGTTTAGTTTATATATAATCATAACCAAACCGTGTCAGTCTCTCAGGCTGAACCCCCCTTGCGTTAGATTAGGTTGTATGGCTAACTTAAGATCTTAAAATACTGATTAGAATAACTAGATAATACGTTCCACTCTTAGTGATCGACACTCTACTTACCATTATATTCATACTGACCGGGTACACTGCTCGTTAAAGTGTGTGTTTTATTGATAAGTCGGCTAAATATAAATTTAAAACTTGAGTAGGCATTAATACTAAAACCACAACGACATCACGCGCGCACCAAGTCTTTGGAGCCGCTGCCGTGGATATAAAAGAATTAGAGCACATAACACGCACACATCAGATGTTTACAATGATCAACAATGATCCATGACATAAGTGTATCATGGATATGAATGACTATTCTAAATGAACTTCCATTGTTCGGAAGTCTTCAATGAATGAAGATCACAAGCTCCCTAGACTTGTTGTGATGGATCTTCATATATGCAAGTGGAATCTACATGAACTTCTTGAATAAGAAGTCTTCAATCATTGAGGATGTCAAGTGCTCTTGAATCTTCATATGTTGGAATGCTATGATGGATAATGACTTCAAGATCTTCTAACCTTCATGGTGCATCAGGAAGTATGCTATGGATGATGACTCATGATCTTGAGCTTGCTTCACAGGATCATAACAAGTGTATGCTTACAACATAATGAAAGTTAGTAGCATTATGATCATTATGCAAAGGGTGATTGATGCGCGTGATGTGTCGTTGTGGTTTAGCAGTATTAATGCCTACTCAAGTTTTAAATTTATATTTAGCCGACTTATCAATAACACACACACTTAACGAGCAGTGTACCCGGTCAGTATGAATATAATGGTAAGTAGAGTGTCGATCACTAAGAGTGGAACGTATTATCTAGTTATTCTAATCAGTATTTTAATATCTTAAGTCAATTATACAACCTAATCTAACGCAAGGGGGTTTAGCCTGAGAGACTGGCACGTTTTGGTTGCAATTAAATAATAAACTAAACTAATGAGCACGAATCAGCGATAAGCACGCACGTACACAGATAAATACTTGAGACAATAAGAAGAACTGTCCTGATAATTAAGTAGCTTGTCACTTGTTTTATTGCTAGTTTTATATGAAGTGTATGTAATTAACCCTTTCTCGTTGGCTCTAATCTTATCGGTGAGTAAACCCTTAATGATTACTTATGTCTAAAAGTTATTCCTAAGTGATCAAGTTAGTTATAACCGTGGGAGCAATATGATCTTCCGTAGTCACATACGACAAGCCACTAGTAGACACAGAGGTTATCAATGCACTAATAAAAGTCACCAAAGACATCAACATATAAACTTTAATTAATGGGAAAGTAGTTTTAAGGGAGTGCAACCTTTCCATTGTCACATTACACAAGCCACCAATCCTGATGAATTAAAGTGTACTAATACAATGAAACAAAACTACTTAATGAATTAAACACATGCAGGACCTTCTTACAGCTCTTGTATCTTCGTTCGGGTGTGTCTTGTGCTGCCTATTCGTTTGAATTCGTTCGCTCTTCGAGGGATATATGGCACGTACGTCAAAAGTCTCTGAAATTCGTCTGGCCTTGGGGTATTTATAGTTTCTGTCTGAGGTAAGATGCGGCGCATTGAATAAGTAGATGCGGCGCATTGACTTAACTTCACGTGGGGTCCAAGGTTATTATATTCCAGAATATTCGTACACCGCCTTGAGATGCGGCGTATCTTCATAACTGTATGCGGCACATATCTTCTTGTATCTTGGATCGAAACTGGTGAAATCTTGATAGTGATGCGCCGTATGTAAGAAGTATAATGCGGCGCATCTGGAGTAGAACAAGTTGGTTCTTCTTTGTTGACCAAAGTTTCATATGCAACGCATGACAGAATTGCATGTGTGCATTCTTCAAAGTCAGGCAATGGTCTTCAATCTCTTCATTTCAGCAACCTTTTCCAATCTTGATCATTTTTCTCCATTTTTAGTCCATAATAGCTAAGTTTCACCAAATGCTTGTTTTTAACTGAGAATTACAAAAGTAAACGATTAAGTATCAATTCTCATACATAATATAATAAAACAAGTCAAATAAATAGGATAAATGATGATAATAAAATGTACTTATTTGAGTTCATCAAATATCCCCCCACTTGAACTTTACTTGTCCCCAAGTAAACCTTAGAATTAATCTTATGAAAATATATCCTAAAAGATATTAGGATTTATTTTTATATTTAAGCATGTATTCGTTTTATCATAATCACACAACCAAACACTTAACGAATTAGGAATAAAATAAAATATTTCGATAAAAGCAAATCTAATCGTTTAACTGTCCAGTCGTGACGAATATTCTATCATAAGCTTGGCAAGTATACACATCTCCCCCACTAAAGCCAAGGAATAACAAGTCTAAAGCGGTAAAAAGGGTTTTGAGGCTTAAGGGTTAATCATTCTTCTTAATCTCTATCGATTTCAAATTCCAGAAAAGGCGACAAAATCACAAATACATGATCGAATCCACGACCACGATACTTGCAATTGCTCAAATCCTTAACTCGAATAGGCTAAAGATAGGACCAAGTAATCTTCACCAATAATATTATATCAAAAAGGGCGAAAAAAATCATAAATACATAGCCGAATCCACGACTACGATACTTAAGATTGCTCAAATCCCTAATCTCAATAAATCAAAGGTTTGGATAAAGAATAATATAGGGTATGGATAATATTTGGGATACAAATTGGTGTAAAATGAAAAATAAACAAAACAGATAAATTAAAATCCTAAGTGTGGTTAATCACTATCCCAACCATCCCATGAATAAGACTCATATCATTGGACAACTCACGCTTTAACATTTGAAACACACGCTTTAGGTAGACACGAATTATACTCAACAAGATCTTAATCAAAGAATATACCTTAGTTGGCGTTCCCATAACGTTCAACTCCCATTCAATCCGTAAATATAATATATAACAAATAGTGGTGATATCGACCACTTAATACAAAACTTTACATAAGTTGGTTAAAACAAACTTCCAACTTTTTCTTTCTTTTTTTCTTTTCTTTTCTCATTTTTTCGATTTTTTTTTTTTTTTTTTTTTTTTTTTGACATCAACATATATTGTGTAAAATTTCACAACTTTTCTATCGCTCTTTTTCCGGATAATTTTTCCATACTCTTCATACTTTCAGAAATAATTGTAATAGCGAAAGTAGTAAACACACGAAAAATAAACTCAAAGATATACAATATTTACTTTCACTCCAATTGCATTGTGAAATTTCCTGACTCAAACAAAGATAATGAATTACGCACGCGAACACAGGTAATGTAAGGAAACACACTTTTCCTAAAGCAATTAACCAACCACGGATTTTAATCTACAGGGTAGGCTAAGGTGTAAGGGTGTAACGAAACATTATAACAAAGGTGTAAGAAACGAAAGGAATGGCTCTGAGTGTTTTTCTAGGGGTATCTTACTCTAAAAATGAGAGTAACAAAGGGTTTATACGGGGGTTAACTAACCAGTGTAGTTAGCTAATATCACATAACATATAAAGGCTATTTAAGTGTAATCCTAGAAATTTACCAATTTAGACAAGTCATTCCAATTATATAAATAATACTCATTATGGTGGTCTCGAATAGTATACAAGCCAAGTTCTAAAGTTTACAAGTCACCGGCACACTCATAGATTTGTGAATTTTGAAAAATCACAATTTTTGAAAATAATGTTATGTGTGCAGCTATGCAACTTAGATCTTAAACAAAAACATGCTAAAAATTTTAAATTTTGATAAATTAAGCACATTTTAAGCATAATTTTTGAAAAAGTTTAGGACAAGTAAGTGTTCTAATTCTCCAATCCCCCCACTTAAGTTAAACAACGTCCTCGTTGTTTGTATCAAAGGTTAAAAACTGGAAAATAAAAGAATTAGAACAGAAAAACTCCCCTGAGATTTGCTCGGTATGATCCTCCATTTGTATAAGAGCAAAAATCAACTTCTTGTGGATGAGAACGTTTAAGCTTCATAATTGATGTATCCACAGGAAATGCAGGAATCTATAATACCATCAAGACTTAAACACACCTGAGTTAAGAAAGTTCAAACTTGCATAATACATTAGTAGTTAGTAAAAATAAAATGTAAAAATTAAAACTGAAAATCATCAGGTCAGTCGATGCGCCGTATCTTATGGAAGAAGATACGCCGTATCGAGCCTGGAATAAATACGAATCAGAATAAAAGATGCATCGCATCCTTAACCAGGGATGCGCCGCATTAAATAAACTGACAAAGAGTTTTAAAGTCAAAAATAAAAATGCAGAAAATAAAATAAGATATGACCAGTGCAGGAGATGCGTCGCATCTTAGGATGGAGATGCGCCGTATCTTCTGCGGGCCTGACTGACTCGACACAGAACATAATATAAAAAATTCTCCGGGTTGTCTCCCGGTCAGCACTTGTCTTTATTCCAGAGTCTTCAAGTTAGACTCACGTTCAGCTCTTATTTTGTTCTTGTCACGGTCTATCCTTCTTCTTTCATCCGAAAGATGTTCCCGTATAGCTCCGCAACATTTTCTTCCGTTCGAATTAATCTAGTATAACTCTTGGTCTTCGTCGCAACGTATTCCTCATCTGGTCCCAAAGAGTATTTAATGACTTTAAATTTTTCAGAAATAATCATGGGTGGCTTATTATAGGGGATCCCAAGTAGTTGACACTTTCTTTTGATGAATTCTTCTTCGTCTTTATCAACAAACTTAAAATAAGGATCCTTAATCAAATAGTCATCAAGTTCATCAATTAATGACTCATTGTTATAATCATCTTGAATTGCCTCCCACTCTCTTTCCAATTCCCATTGTAAGCGTCGACTAAGCTTTGTGTAATCATCAAATTGTTCATGCACCCATTCCCAGAAAGTAGTGTTCGATGTTCCCTTAAGTCCTTTTAAGTAGTTGATTCTACCTCTCTCTTGCAAAGCCTCTGCTTTACGTGGGCAGTCTTCAACTTTTTCATACCAATCATCGTCTTCAAAGTATACATCATTTCCAACCCGTTTCATTCCAATTATACTTCCCCCATTACAGGTTCCATCGTTCTTAGAATCACAGGTCGGCCATACACTACTCCCATCCTTGAAACAGAAAGGTGTACAAGTGTGATTAATGTGCTCAAATTCCCATGGTTTATCCCAAACCCATGGTATTTGGTCATTCCATTCGTAGTACCAGGTGTTTTTGAAATCATCATAAGTTTTGAATCCTGGTAGATCTCCAGTTAGCACATCATCGTCGACTTGAAGAAGGTAATTAAATTCTTTGAATTGTTTGCACAAAGGTGTCTCATAATTGAACAGATCAATGTCTATGCTGAATAATTCTTCAATGCCCTCATTGATTGTTGAATCATTAAGTGACGACCCATAGTCACTCTCTACTTCTTCATCTTCCCCTCTCATCCAATATACCCATAACGCATCTTTAGTAGCTCTATCCATGCTCTTATGGTTATTGAACTTACTAGCCAACCAATCTGAAAAATCAACATTGTTAGGATCGTGGTCAACGTCAAAGCAAGCTTTTCCAATCATTTTCCTCCTTATCTCCATGAACTCGTTAAATTGTTCCCTAAAACTCCGTGTCAACCATGAAGTCACAATCCGTTTGATTTCATTCACAGGAGAAAATTTAGGATTACCGTATTTAAGTTCAAGCCATTCTTCGAGGGAGATGTCCATCAACCTTACCAACCTGCCATGAAATAGTATCTCCGACACAGCATAAATCCTTTCATCATCCAGATAGTTCTCATTTAATCCCCAGTACTGTTCAGAATAAGGCATGTAAGAGATTTGTATAGGTTGGGTATTGCCTCCACCACAGCTTTTATTGCTTGAGTTCATGTATTCAATTTGGAATTTCCCATCATTCTCTTCAATAGTAGTCCAAGTCAATCCTTTAGATTCAATGATGGGCCATAAGAGTAGAAATTCATCTTCAGTGTAGCTCATGAGTAAATCATAAGAGAATATCCCATCTTCAATATTGCCTAAGCGTTTGAATTCCTTATAAGTAGCTTCAAGAGGGGTTTCCCAAGAAAATAAATCGGCATCAATCATGAGCACATTGAAGTTGACATCATCAAAAACTTTCACTTCGAATGAATCCGAAAGCAAGAGTTCCTTAGCAAGATATCCGTTCACTGACATGTCTTCCATAGCAAAACCTGTCATCATAGGTAAAATCGTCAGTAGGATTTGTTCGCTAGAAGAGAAATTAATGAATTTAGAAACGGATATAAGAATAACTGATATCTGCAGACGATGCGCCGTATCCAGAAAGTTGGATACGCCGTATCTTATAATCATTAAAATTTAATCAGACTTTTACTCAGAAAATAGATACGCCGCTTATAAATTAGAATGCGCCGTATCAGTATTAAGTTATCAAAAATCAACGTATCTAAATTAAAATTAAATGTGTCGTATTAACAAAAGTTAATGCGCCGTATTTTCGTTACGTTTCAAAATACAAGATTTTTGATTCAGTAAGATGCGCCGTATCGATAAAGATCGATACGTCGTATCTGTTTAATAATTCGAAAACTGTTTTTAATTAAAATAATAAATACGCCGTATCTGTAAAATCAGATGCGCCGTATGGCGTTATCGTTTAGAAATTTTTTTATTAAAAACAGAATACGCCGTATCTTGGGGAAAGATGCGTCGTATCGAATTAATTAAACGCGTTGTATTTTATAAAAATTAAACGCAATACGCCGTATCTATGAAAATAGATGCGCCGTATCGTTTAAATTAGCTCAGTACAACGATAGCAGAATACAGAAAAACAGAAAAATAAAAACAAAAATAAACACAAACGAAAAGCTACAAAAATAAAAGAAAACAAATAACACACAAAACAGAAAATATGCAAATAATACAATGAATGCAATTAATCTAATACACAACACGGTTAGCGGTTAAAATCTAAAAATTAAAAAGAAAAACCTAATTAAAATACTAATCAAATTAACAGATAATAACAATTCACTCCCCGGCAGCGGCGCCAAAAACTTGAAGCGCGTGATGTGTCGTTGCGGTTTAGCAGTATTAATGCCTACTCAAGTTTTAAATTTATATTTAGCCGACTTATCAATAACACACACACTTAACGAGCAGTGTACCCGGTCAGTATGAATATAATGGTAAGTAGAGTGTCGATCACTAAGAGTGGAACGTATTATCTAGTTATTCTAATCAGTATTTTAATATCTTAAGTCAATTATACAACCTAATCTAACGCAAGGGGGTTCAGCCTGAGAGACTGGCACGTTTTGGTTGCAATTAAATAATAAACTAAACTAATGAGCACGAATTAGCGATAAGCACGCACGTACACAGATAAATACTTGAGACAATAAGAAGACCTGTCCTGATAATTAAGTAGCTTGTCACTTGTTTTATTGCTAGTTTTATATGAAGTGTATGTAATTAACCCTTTCTCGTTGGCTCTAATCTTTTCGGCGAGTAAACCCTTAATGATTACTTATGTCTAAAAGTTATTCCTAAGTGATCAAGTTAGTTATAACCGTGGGAGCAATATGATCTTTCGTAGTCACATACGACAAGCCACTAATAGACACAGAGGTTATCAATGCACTAATAAAAGTCACCAAAGACATCAACATATAAACTTTAATTAATGGGAAAGCAGTTTTAAGGGAGTGCAACCTTTCCGTTGTCACATTACACAAGCCACCAATCCTGATGAATTAAAGTGTACTAATACAATGAAACAAAACTACTTAATGAATTAAACACATGCAGGACCTTCTTACAGCTCTTGTATCTTCGTTCGGGTGTGTCTTGTGCTGCCTATTCGTCTGAATTCGTTCGCTCTTCTAGGGATATATGGCACGTCCGTCAAAAGTCTCTGAAATTCGTCTGGCCTTGGGGTATTTATAGTTTCTGTCTGAGGTAAGATGCGGCGCATTGAATAAGTAGATGCGGCGCATTGACTTAACTTCACGTGGGGTCCAAGGTTATTATATTCCAGAATATTCGTACACCGCCTTGAGATGCGGCGTATCTTCATAACTGTATGCGACGCATATCTTCTTGTATCTTGGATTGAAACTGGTGAAATCTTGATAGTGATGCGCCGTATGTAAGAAGTATAATGCGGCGCATCTGGAGTAGAACAAGTTGGTTCTTCTTTGTTGACCAAAGTTTCATATGCAACGCATGACAGAATTGCATGTGTGCATTCTTCAAAGTCAGGCAATGGTCTTCAATCTCTTCATTTCAGCAACCTTTTCCAATCTTGATCATTTTTCTCCATTTTTAGTCCATAATAGCTAAGTTTCACCAAATGCTTGTTTTTAACTGAGAATTACAAAAGTAAACGATTAAGTATCAATTCTCATACATAATATAATAAAACAAGTCAAATAAATAGAATAAATGATGATAATAAAATGTACTTATTTGAGTTCATCAGTGATTAATGTATGAATCTACATGGTTTGCTACTGATCTAAGTGTGTGAAATGATGAAGGGAATGTGTGTTCTAGTTGGATGAAACTATGGGCAAACAATGGGCTTCTATTTATAGGGAAATTGTTTAAACAGTTGGCAGATTTGGCAGATCCTAAAAAAGGGATCCGCGGGATCCGTCGGGATCCGCCCTTTATACCAAAGGGATCCGCCCTTTGTATCAAAGGGATCCGCGGGATAACAAAGGGATCCGCGGGATCCGCCGAACCTGACAGCTAGCAAATCTTACCATATCTTGCCATATCTTCAAAAGTCAACTTGTTAGCTTGAAGATCTATACAAAATATATTACAAATCTTCCAAGATATGTAAGTGATGCATGCCATGATGTCATGTTAAATATTTCTAATTTAAGAAATAAACATAAACATGTAAATGTATATATGTATGTAACATGTATCCTAGTGATCATGTAGCATGTATATACTAGCTTAACTAATATATGTTTACCAAGATGTATCATGTTAGTTTGACACCTTAAGTGTACTTATCCTATTAAACTTAGGAAACATGATGTACAAGTAAAAATACTTGTTTATGCAAAGGTGTAAAATGAGGTGTGTAAAATGAGGTTCTAAGTAGAATGATTAGCCTTTTAAAATACTTAATAACCTAACCGTATTTTAAACATTCTAAATGGTTTGTTAAGGGTTTGATCATAATGCTACATAACAAACATGTACGAACCTGTGTTGTATCATACGAGGACTCGAGAGGTGTTGAATGTATGTTGAGACAAAATAAGATTACAAGTAACTTGTACATTTTACGTTATGTATCAAGTTACATGTTTGTCATCAATCAAAACAAACGAGATTGCTTGCACTAACAATCTCCCCAACGAGACTGCTTGCACTAACACATATCTTTAACAATGATGTTCCAATATCCCGACAACGTCTAGTATTGTTCATAATCTCTCTTCGTTCGTCATTTTCAGTTATTGTCAAATCAAAATTTTATTCGTCTTCGATATTTTATTGTCATACACTTATGTACTTTCAAGAGCCAATACTTGCAAACATTTAGAAAACTATTTTCAAACTTAAATGCTGCCACACAAACAACAACAACACAAACATTTTAAAGCTTTTAAACTTATTTAAATTTCGTTGAGTCTTAAACTTAAACTACGAACTAAAACGTGCCTTAATAATCTAGGTCGCGTGTTGGTGCTGAACAATATCTGAACTGTTGTATTATCTGACTACTATTTGCCGAGGTGAGTTTATAGCCCCACTCTATTTAAACTTGTTTTACAACTATGGGGTGAGAAACATGCAAAATGATTTCTGGACCACAATAATGTTTTATTTTCTCAAACTATTACGTAGAATTAGCCTAAGACACTGAATCCCACATGCCCAAACTCATGAACCGTCAATTCCTGCGGGGAAGCGCGAATGCTATAAATAGATCTATTGGGGTTGACACCCCCGTTCGGTTTGGCCAGGGTGACCAAATGCGAGCGTATAACATGTCAAAACACGAGTGTCACGGGATAGACGCTTACAAGGGCTTTATTTAATGTGCTTCTAGAGCATGCACAATGTCAAGCTTCGGTTGCATGAACTTAGTGATGACGTAATAGACTATACCCAACTCATGGTCCACACTATAGATTTTACTGTTATAAACCTATGAACTCACCAGCTTTTTGCTGACTTTTAGCATGTTTTTCTCAGGTGTTTAAGCAACTCATTATTGGCAAGGCGTGGCAAGGCGATGGTCATAAACTATTTACCGAAGTTTTTGCACACATAACTATGACTTGTTTTGTATGGGACAACTAAACTAATAGGCATAAATTTTCTGAATTTGAAACTTGTTTGTAAACTCTATTAATCTTGAATGAATATATTTCAACGGAGTATGCATTCCGTTTCTTATTACCTTGTGTTATGATTTCCAGTTCAGTAGCACCCCAGGACCCGAATGCTTCCGCAATACCAGATTCTGGGGGTGTTACATTTACACATATGGTCCCTGTGGTTAGACATTAAAAGATAATTTTACCCTTATGTGCCTTGCACATGAGGAACTTTTAATAGTCAAACCTGACGCCGTTTGGTAAAGGGACTATGAGTGTTAAGGGTTCCAGAGTTTGTGGCTGTAAGTGCAAAAAAAAAAGTCAAGGGACCAAGAGTGTGAGTCAACGCAAACCACAGGGACCATCTTTGTAATTTATTATTATTATTATTATTATTATTATTATTATTATTATTATTATTATTATTATTATTATTATTATTTATTATTATTATTATTATTTATTTATTTATTTTTTTAAATAAAAACATCACTTTATTATAAACTCATAGGATCTACAAGAAATTAGAGGGGAGCCGAGATACTAACTGGGCCCCCACTCCTCTAGCTATTGCAAAGCTAATCCTACTAAAAATATGAGCCGCGACACGCGCTCCGATGTCTTGAGTCACAGAGAACTTTCGGATCCGCCTCAGTAGGGCCACAACATCCGTCCCAAGTTCCCCAAAGGAAGAAAATGAGAAGGGGAGAAACCCATATCCAATGTCGGCACACTTGGTCTCATACTTGACTCGTTTGCGTTGTGCTGCTTCAACCACCACCCGTCCTGGCACAAAATCAGCCATACCAGTTTGTGTCAGAGGAGACGACCCTGTCAAATCGACACAAACATCTTGCCCGCCGTCCCAAGAATAGAGCAATATATCAGCTGGGCGTAAGTTTTTGTCCCTTTCATCAAAAAGGCCGATGTCAACCTATTTACGAGCTGAGATCCCAGCCCGAGAACAAATGTCAGCGAGAGTGTCGCGTACCACGTTGTGCCGGTGCTTAATACCAATAATACCAGCATACGACACTGCATGGTCCCCATCGATGTCCCTCGCAATTAACCTGGAACAAGCAGAGCACGGCATCTGGACAGAAAACAGAGGGACACCCAGGCGGTAACATAAAACACATCGGTAAGTTCTAGCATTCATGGTTTATCCCAGCCCAGATATCGGGACCACCCTAAGCCAATCGAAGGTGTAATCTTCTTTTTGCGACCTCCAAAGCGCCATCTGTCAAGCGGATAGGCTGACCGGATCTACACACACTCCTTGTGTTAGATGTGATACGAAGAATTATACTAAGTCTAGCACGCGGAATTTACTAGCTAGCACTTAGAAGATCTTATGTGTTTTGTAAGATTAGAATGAAACAAAGAACACAGAATAATAACTTCCAACGATTCAATATTATTAGCAAATAATACGAGTGATCTTCCTATCACTAGGGTTTACAACCTTGAATCTTTCTAATACGTATATACTCTCACTCTGTATGTTAACCTAGGCAATCCTTTTATAGACTAAGGATTCCTGTACAAGATAACTATCAATCTATTCTTATACGATATACACAATATATTTTCCATAATTATCTACTTTACATAAATCATAAACAGTCTTAACTTCTTCACTCAGCAGTCTTAAGTGCTCATGTCTTCAACACTCTTCAGCAGTCTTAACTTCAATCTCCAACAGTCCTAACTGTTACCTCCAACAGTCTTAACTGCTTAAGCTTAATTCCTAACAATCCTCCCCTAAACTTATGATTTCTTCCCAATCATTAAGTTTCTTCAAATTAAGCTTCTTCTTCTTAATGCTGAAAATTCTTTCAAATACCCATCAAGCAAATCTCTTCGATCTAGCTTTTACTTCTTGTGCAAGGTTAAATATCTTCGTTACCAGCATATTAGCCATCTCAGACTCTTCATTAGCTTCTAGTTTAGTAAATACCAGCATAGTCAAAACACCTGGTCTGAGTGGATAATTCTTTTCAACCAGCATATATATTTCTAATCCTTCCTTTGTAGATACTCTGTGTACTCCACATGTACCAAATAACTTCCAAGAGATATCCTTGACTTGAGCTTGAAATCTCCAAATCGATTCTCCACCATCTGGTTCATACAGTCTCTTCAATTGAACCCATAGTTCTTTGTCTTTATCTTCAACTGGATCAATATCTCTGAACTTCTCTTTCACTAAACTCCAAATTTGATTTAGATCTTCTCTGTCAAAGCCTTTAAGCAAATCTTCAAACAACTTATATCTTTCAGAAATATCTCCTAACCTGATAATCTTCCAACCCTTCATTCTACCATCAGTAAACACTTCCCAGTCAATAATTGGATGTTTGACCTGCAAAGGTTTAATGTGAGAATACTCTGGAATAATCACCATCATGCTTTTAATCTTCTCATCAGTTAATCCTTCTTCATCATACTTTTGTTTCTTAGCAACTTCTGATTCCATAGATTCTGCTTCCCTCTTCTTACCTGTTTTGACACTTCTTTTTGGAGAATTCAAAATAGCATAAGTTTCACAGAATTCTTTTTCAATAATAGCATAAGACTTTCCCTTGAAATCTTTCATTGAGTAATTTGCTGAGTTCTTCAAATAATGCTTCATATCCTCAACAAGTTCCCTCTTTGTTGGTAACTTAGTCTTGTACCCTGACTTCTGACTTTCTCTTATTCTATGAATCAGATCATCCCATTTTGTAACTCCATTCTTCTTGAGTATAAATTCCTTAAGCTCCTCTGTCTTCTCATCTTCATTTAACTCTTGATCTCTAAGAACCATAGAAACTTGTGCTCTTACCATCACATCAGAATCTAGAAAATATTGCAACTGATCATTGAATTCTTCTTCATCTACTTCATTTGATCTTTTCCTTCCCATGAATTCAGCTATATTCCTTATATCATCAGCAGCTAATTTCCTTGCAAATTCTTCATCATGATCCATCTGGGCTTGTTTAGCTTCCTTTTCAGCTTCCTTATCAGCCAAATCTTCCTCTAACATTTGCCTTGCAACCTCTGCATCATGAGCAATTTGTTCTTGAGTTTTTGGTTTCAACCTTTTAAGCCTTTCAAGTTCTTGAACAGCAGCCACTTCTTCAGATGTCATAGGATTCTTTCCTTTATCTGCTCTTCTCCTTTCATAAACTTGTTCATCAGAAATTTCTTCAGTTTGAACTGCTTGTTGCTCTAACCCAGCAGTTTGAACTGTTACTTGCTCTGTCTCTTGCTCTGTCTCAGCAGTTTGAACTGTTTCTTCATTTGGAACTGCTTGATATTTCTCAGCTGTTTCTTCATGAACATTACCAGAACCTGAACCAATATCAAAACCTTCTTGTTCAGAATCTTCTTCATACCTCCCCTGAGATGCTGATCTATCTTTATCATCAAATTTCCTCTCTTTACCAGATTTCCTCCCCTGTTTGGAAGAATTTTCATCATCCCCTTCAGAGCCATCTGAATCATCATCATCAGAATCTTCATCCAATACCACTCTTGCCCTTTTCTTTTTCAACTGTTCTTCAAGTGTCTTCACCCTTTTTGTTAGCTTTGTATAGACTTTGGCAAAAGTTTCCTTGTGAGCTTTAAAATATATTTTGACCAGTTAAAAACTCTGTTTGTAGACAAGCAAATGAGAGCAATAGCAATATTGCTACTGAATTGTTCCCAAGCAGTCTTTTTATTACTTAAACATAATAGAAGAGTATGTATCAAAAATCTCCATTGGGGTGAAAAACATGCTTTTTGAAAAGTCAATTTATGTTCAGATGTATTATACCCCATTTTTTCAAGTTCTTCCCAAATTTTAGTATTTAGCATAGTGTCGATACCATCTGAGTCATTTAGTTTAAGATGTCTCCTAAGTATAGACTCGGTAACAACAAATTTAATGCCATCTACTTTAGTATGAATTTCTAAGTTTCCATCACCACGTGTCAAGATAGATGAATTCTGCCAGAACTGTGTGATGTGCGAAACATAAAGAGTAGGAGAAACAGTTAGAGCATACCTTATGTGAGAGTGGTTGAGAAAGTCCACAACCTCATAAAATTTTGGCCCATCTCCTTGCTCTGTTTTCTCTAAAAACGCAACCTGGTTGTGACGCTTAGCAAAATCCAATCTTGCCATTCTTAGTAGAAAATGTTAGTTAACAGCCGTGAATAGTAATAATGGTGAGTGAAAAGATAGAAGATGAAAGTAAAATTGAGAGTTTATGAAGAGAGTTAAGGTTTAAAGTTGACCGACTTAAAGAATATGGTAACTATTTATTTTAGTATAAGAATATAATAAAATAAAAGTTAAAATATCTATAAGAGGATCCCTCGAAATCCGTAATTCATCCAGTAAAAATTGCAACAAACCGCCAACGGCTAGTTTTTACTCCAAAATTAATTACCGACACGTCAGTCATAACGGCTAGTTGAACTGTACCAATATTTTGTACTACCCGTCTCAACTGTTGAAAATTTTTATTGAGCCGTCCCAACTTTTTGAAATAAGAATTTTAAAAATAACATGGCTCAAACATAGTTTTTAGCAAACTATCAGCTATCAACGGATTTGATATGTCTTTACCAATAGCCGTTTGCTTTGGACTAGCCAACTCTTCACATTTAGATATGGTGAGCTGATAACCATACAATTTTTGGTAAATTGTCAACCATTAACGGATTTGATTAGTCTTTACCAGAAATCGTTTGCTCTGGACTAGTTGGTTCTTATGTGGATAAGACATGGTGAACCAATTACCATTTGTTGTATGCAAGAATCACATACTAATCTCCAGAACACCATTTAGTCCAAAACATCAAGCATTCATAATCCCTTGGTGTTTTCTCTCCAATCCTGCAATTGTTAGTCCAAAAACAAAGAAACCAAATACAAGCATATGACTAACAATGCATATAACAAGAAAAATTAGTTTTCTTGTCGAACCTAAGCCAAAACAGACTTAGGCTTTCCTCTAGCATCAACATAATTCATTCTTTTCAAAACAGTCTTAGCACCATTAGGTTGAATTGGTCTCCATACCCAACATGCTGAAGCATTCACCTCATTACCCATGTTTCCCTTAGCAGTGTTTTTATTCACACCAGTACCAATTACCTTGCTAGCAGTTGGAACTGCTGGCTTGGCAGTTGTTACCTTAGGTTTCCAAACTTGGTTTTTTCACCACTGCTTTCTCATAAAAAGTTCTTTTACCAGTTTTGTAAGATGGTTTAAAAACATTTATTAGATTTTGAACTGGTGGCCTTGGGTGAATCTGTCTCATAGGTCTGACAGTTGGAACTGCTGGTCTAGCAGTTGGAACTGCTCTAGGTCCAGACCTCAAAAGAACTGATCTGGGTATCATCATGTCATTCCTAGGAGGAGTTTTAGGTCTTGCAATGCTTAACCTATGATTTGTATATCCAGATACCCATTTATCACAATAATCTGCAAGATGATCAAAACTACCACAAGAGTAACAAGCTTTCCTATAGCAAACAAAATCCTTTCCTAATTGGTGGGATTTGAGGTCATTCCAATTCCTCTGATTACCTCTTGGCTTGTTTGTGGTTCTATACATCTCTGCATACCTAACTGTTGGTCTAAAAGGTTTGGCATTAGAACTAGGCCTAACAGTCTCAGGTTTAACCATCTTTGGAACTTTTGGTTCCTCCACTTTATCACTAACAGGCTTAACCACAGCCTGATCATCCTCATCATTAGAAGTCCATTCCTCAATTTTTGGAGCATCTGAGTCCTTAGGTGAGGACCTATCAGAAGACACCTTGTCCTCAGATAGTGACTTATCACTTGCACTTACAAACACAGGTTTATCAACTACATCCTTCTTAGGTTGAGGACCATAATTAAGTTCAGGTAATTGAAATTCAGGGAGTCCTTTGTGTTCTAAGTCTATACCTTTGGGTGATGGTATTCCTCTATAAGGAGGTGGAACTAACTTATATCCTAGGCCTGACTTAGCTTTATTCTGAATCTGACTCTCAATTATCTTTTTAACACCTTGTGATGTGTATTCAAGTGTATCTACACTCATCTGTATATTCTCCTTAGCTTTCTTAACCTGTTCTAGCTCATGTTTTAAAACAGTAATCTCATTCTCTCTAAACATTAAGTCCCTCTTAACAATAATCATATCATCAGAAAACTTATACTCATTGTTTTGATAATGAACAATTTTCTCTTCTAACACAGCTAAAGCTCTCTTATGATTTGCTAAGCTAAAAGCAGTTTCTTTTAATTCTTTCCACTGACTCTCATATCTTGTTTTAAGTGTTTCTAATTCTTTTAAAGATTCACAAGATTTAGAACATTTTGAAGCTTGTACCTCAGAATCAGAAAATGCCATGAGAGCAACCTCTGTAGATGCTTCTGCTTCCTCCTCTGCAATATAGCTCCAGTCAAATCCTAAGCCATCAATAGCAACCATGGCTTTCGAGCTTGAATCAGTAACCTCCACAACTCTTGACTTGTTTCCATATGCTCTGCTCTTTCCATCTTGTTGACTAGGCAATCTGCACTCCCTTGAGTAATGACCTTTCTTGTGGTAGTTGTAGCACTCAATCTTGGACTTGTCATACCCTGCAACATCATTACTGTTTATGACAATCTTCTTGCCAGTCTTCTTCAAGAATCTTCTAGCTCTCAAACTGAGAAGAGAGAGCTGCCACTTAATATCCATCTCTTCAATATCATCTTCATCAATCTCTTGAAGATCTGAATGAGTCAACATATTTCCATTGTGCTGAGTAGTCAGAAAAGCACAATAAGTATCATCATTCAAAAGTCCACTAGTACTGCTCGAGGTGCTAGCAGTACCAAGATTTGCACTAGCAGTTCCAACTGCTCCAGCAACTTGCACTTCTTCATCTGGATTTGAGGAACTGGGAGTTGATACAAAGGCCAAATTCCCTGAGCTTGAGCTTGAACTTGATCCAGCAGACTTCTTAATCTCATGTTCAATTATCTTGAAGTTGCTATATAGATCCATTAAGCTCATGGAATCTATATCAGGCTTGTTTTTCCATACTACCACATGCATAGCCCATTCAGAAGGTAGACTTCTAAGAAACTTTGAGTTGAGATCTTCCTGAGGCATCTCAATCCCTAAAACAGCCAGTTGACTCACCAACTTTTGAAGCCTATTGAACATATGATCCAACGACTCATTACTTGTTGCAGTAAAGTTCTCCAACTGATGCTTGAGAAGAGTCTTCTGAGTTTTCTTGGTGGCTTCATTCCCACCATATCTTGCAACAATAGCTTCGAAAAGAGATTTAGCACACTTGAACTTACTAAAATTCAGCAACTGATCATTGGGAATAGTCATCAGAAGCAAACTTCTAGCCTTAATATCATTCTTGTATCTTGCCTTCTCTTCATTAGTAGTCGGCTTTGTCTGTACTGTAGTCTCAGATTTACCTTCAACAACAGTTGTTGTTTCAACAGGGGTAAACGAGTTTCCATCTTCAATGATCTCCCATAGTGCATAGTCTTGCACTTGGAAAAACTGCTCAATACGAAGTCTCCACATGTCGAACTCATTAGGTTTAAGCATAGGAAGCTTAGCAGCAATGTTAGTTGTGGATGGTGTTGTTTCCATGTCCATCTTTGTTCTTCTCGGATCTTCTAAATCTATGTATCAGCAACCTGTCTCTGATACCACTTGACCGGATCTACACACACTCCTTGTGTTAGATGTGATACGAAGAATTATACTAAGTCTAGCACGCGGAATTTACTAGCTAGCACTTAGAAGATCTTATGTGTTTTGTAAGATTAGAATGAAACAAAGAACACAGAATAATAACTTCCAACGATTCAATATTATTAGCAAATAATACGAGTGATCTTCCTATCACTAGGGTTTACAACCTTGAATCTTTCTAATACGTATATACTCTCACTCTGTATGTTAACCTAGGCAATCCTTTTATAGACTAAGGATTCCTGTACAAGATAACTATCAATCTATTCTTATACGATATACACAATATATTTTCCATAATTATCTACTTTACATAAATCATAAACAGTCTTAACTTCTTCACTCAGCAGTCTTAACTGCTCATGTCTTCAACACTCTTCAGCAGTCTTAACTTCAATCTCCAACAGTCCTAACTGTTACCTCCAACAGTCTTAACTGCTTAAGCTTAATTCCTAACATAGGCCAAAAGTGGATTCAACTGTTTTAGTAACACGTGTGAAATATATATCTGCTAATTTCTTCATAAGTTTGGGGGCAGCGATCTCATTCGGGTTACTTAAAAGGTCGAACTCCATTTTCACATTAAAAGTGCACAGAGCATCGTTAAAGGAAGATCCATAATTTACTATGCCAGACTGTTGGAGGAGCTTAGCCTGTAAGCTAGCAGATTGGAGTCTAGACACAAGGCAAGCATAATTCAAGACATCGCCTGCGGAGTATACGCCAAGCCCCCCAAACTCAAACGGTAACGTGGCTAGTCTCCATTGCCAATCCCCAAACCCAGGTCCAGAGGCAGTGACAATACGTTCCATAGAGGAACGAAGTGCCACGTCAAATGAAATCTGGGCACACTCAAAGATCCGAGGAGAACATGTGCGCATAGAGAAGTATAACTTTGAAATACCGGCACACGCACGGAGGAGGAGCAACTCACATTGAGGGTCATTAAGCTTAGCAACGACATCCATAAGCTCAATGGTTTTAGCAACCCTTTTCATAGCAAGCCCACTACTAAACTCAAAGTCCACGCTAGCCGGACCACCCAGTAATTTAACACCGTGTAAAGGGCGAGCAATATTAGGCGGGAAGACACCCGCGATCCTGCTTCTGGGGTCTTCGGTTGGCCAAAAAACCTCGGTTTTATCCACGTTAAGGTGCAAGCCACAACTAGGTCCATCTGACATAATAAGTTCTAAAACCTTCCCCACGACCAGAGTATCACCAATAATAGTGCCATCATCCAGGTACCACGCTTGAAGGGAAAGATTAAAAGAGTCTCTAATCTTGCATACCAAGGGGTGCAACACTAGGGCAAAAAGTAGAGGTCCGAGTGGGTCGCCTTGTTGCACCCCTTGGTGCGACCATAAGGTGTGTGTTCCCCATAATATAGTCTAGCTGGGCTGGAGTAACAGAATTCCACCCAACGTGAAATAGCAGGGCAACGAAGGCGAACCTCCTGTAGCATAACCTCACGATCCACCAAATTAAAAGCGTTTTTGAAGTCCACCAGCAACATCGAAAGGCCCACCTTATCCCCACAGTCTTCAAGGAACCGATTCACTGCATGAAGAATAGCCTCCCCACCTCCCGACACCCCAACGCCGAACTGTAGATCGTTCAAATAACCATCTAAAGAATGACCAATCAAGAAAGCACTAGTCTTGGAGACTAAGCGCCTCCAAATGGTCCCCACAGCAATGGGACGTATACCACCTCCCGGCTTGATCAATGGTGTGAGGAGAGCACTAGCAATGTATTCGCCCAACGCCCTGGGGCATTGGCCACCAAGAAACAGATTCACTACTTGGGTGATAGAGGCGATTAACTCATCCGAAACAGCCACAACAGCGCCACTCAAACAGTCCAAAAGGTGTTGCGCACGCAACCCATCCCGACCACAAGATGTACCCCGAGGGAAACTCTTAATCATGTCAAGCGTCACAGTAGGGGAAGCAAAAAGGTTATGATGTTCAAGGGATACATTCGGCAGAGACGGAGCCGACTTGAAAGGGTGCTTAGCCTTAAGGTCTTCGAGAGTAGCGTCATTATAGGGAGCAACACCAGAAGAGGAGAGAACTCTGACAGCCGCGGTATAATGGCCATCACAAATTTTCCTCTTACACTGCATGACATTACGCTCTCCCAAGTCCAATTTCTCCTCGTCAATATGAGACCATGATGTGGAGGGTTCAGCTAAAATCTCTTTAACAAGCTCCGAACTACCACCAGGCGTACCCCAAGAACGAATAGCATTAGTAATATACTATTCTTGGCGCTGGCGTTTAATAGCAGACCTACACTCAGTATTACTCCGCGGACGAAAGGTCTTAAGGAGACAAAGAGGCAGAACTAACAATCTAACCCAGCAAGAGATGTCATCAGGTGTGCAGATCACCTTATCAAGAGCCCCTTTCAACACGCGAGAGAACCCTAAGCGACACTTGGGGGGGATGGATTTGACAGTGTGCAACCCTTTAGAGAGCAAGGTATCAAGTAGGGTTAAATCAAAACCAAAATGCTCTTCTTGACCCACATCATCATTCCGAGCCAGTTGAACCGGGGAAGGAACTTGTGGCTTGGCGAGGTCAAACAGCACGAACCTAACAGCACCGTCGCCACAATCAGGGGGTGATACAAAATCAGAGGCATGTCGACACTTAGAACGAAGAGTATGCGTCCTAAAACAAATCCCACATAGCCAAAGCCCCATGCGTTTCAGAGTAACCTCAGTCGCCTAAAAAACAACCAGATTAGTAGCCAGAGAATGTTTTGTGATAGCTAACGCATCCTCATTAAAATGACGATCACGGAGGTGGGAGATCAACGAGGTTTTGGTAAGCCCGTTTCCACTACCATCATGACAACCACTTAGACCCACGAAGGGGCAATGAAAACGCATAATCACCATAACAAACAAAACGCAAAGCCCACTGATCAAGAAAAGCAAGTCTGCTTTAGCAAACCACAAAGTTACCAAATCGCAAGGCTGATATAACCAAAAGAATAAAACCAACCACAGTGACAATGGGGCCCACTAATCAAAAGCAAGCTATTTTTAGCAAACCATAAAGTCACCAAATAGCAAACCTTATCTGAAAGAGTGGGGTCCACTGAAACAAAAGCAGGCGGTTTTAAAAGAAAATATAGAGGACAAATCGCATGAATAAGTCAAAATTCAACCCAAAGTCATGCAAGAGGGCAAATCGCAAGCCAAGTCGTGGGGCCCACAAAGCAAAAACCTGCAACACGCAATCTGCTCTATCCAACGATCCAAACCACCACTTCAAGGTCAAACTACAATCAAGAAAACAAAGCAATCCAGAAGCGTGCTAACGCAGGTCTTTTAACAACCGTGCTAACCCAGGCCTTGACAGCCGTGACACCCCAAAGCAACCACAGTTCTGACACGCCTAAAGCGGACCACAATCGTATAAGAGAAGGGTTTCAAGAAAGAAAACCCAAGATACGAAACACAAACGAAGCTCAACAGGGATGTTGAAAAGATAAAGTAACCGAGTGTGTTAAAACACGCTCGTGAAGAAGGCCTGTGACCAAGGAGGAAGACTATCCAGAGAATCGCCCATATTATTATATTTATTATTATTAGAGTTAATTTCATAAATGGTCCCTGTGGTCTGTCGGGTTTAACGGATATAGTCCATTTACTTTTTTTTAACGGATCATCTCCCTATGGTTGCGACCCATAACGGGTTTGGTCCCTTGACCAATAATTCCGTTAGTTTGACCGTCAAACTTACAGAAATGATATAAATACCCTTAAAAGTAAGGTCCTTGTGGTTTGTGGGGTATAACGAATTTAGCCCCTAATTTTTTTTATTACGTTTTCATTCGTTTTCATACATTTTTATTCGTTTTCGTTCATTTTTTTTTACGTTTTCGTCTATTTTTCTTACATTTTTGTACATTTTCGTCCGTTTTTATACGTTTTCGTTCATTTTCAAAGTTTTTTATTCGTTTTCATCCGTTTTTATACGTTTTCATACGTTTAATACGTGTTTTTTTACGTTTTACTTCATTTTTTTACGTTTTCGTCCTTTTTTTACATTCTCGTCCGTTTTCTTACTGTAGCATTTTTTTTTGGGAAAAATAATTTCGAAAAAAAAAATTTTGAAAAAAAAAATAAAAAAAAAAGTTTTTGAAAAAATATTTTCAAAAAAAATATTTTCACCAAAAAAATAAAATTTTGAAAAAAAAAAAAAAAAAAAGTTATTGAAAAAATATTTTCAAAAAACTTTAAAATTAATTTTTCTAAAAAAATTAATTTAACAAAAAAATGAATTTTTCTAAAAAAAATAATTTCGAAAAAAAAATTAATTTTTCTAAAATAATAAATTTTCTAAAAAAAGATAATTTTTTATAATTTTTCTTAAAAAATTAATTCCGAAAAGAAAGAATTAATTTTTCCAAAAAAAAAATAAATAAATAAATAAAAAGAATTTCGAAAAAAAAATTATAGAAAAAAAAAGTATTCAACAAAAAACAACTATCTAAACACCCCGCCGCAAAACATAATTAAAAATAGAAATAACAAAAAAAAAAAAAAAAAAAAAAAAGAAGCCTACTAAATACATCACAAAATAATTGTGAACCTACAAAACGTAAAACGAACATCGTATAACAAAAAACAACTATTTGAACAACCCGCTGCAACACGCGGGCTTCCATGCTCGTTATTTTAATGTTTCAGATGTATACATCTCTATTTCTACTACTTATAAAGAGTGTATGTTCATTTTTGATTAAAATGATTTAAAGTTGAGTAATGTTAGTGGACTATTAGGCTGCTTGCAGTAAGGCGACCAAGTTCTCTGCCACGTCAGCTTTCTCTCTCCAGCGACCTACAGGCGATTAGGTGCCCCAGTAAGGGCGACCAAGTTCTTTTTTTTTTTTTTTTTTTTTTTTTTTTTTTTTTTTTTTTTACATTTTTAAACACAAACTCAAATTTTATTTAATAATTAAAACATTACATAATAATTCAAATAAAATAAAAACATTACAATAAAATTGAAATCACACTAAAACATTACGATACTTATTAAAAACTAATAATTAAGGTTGTGTCGTTCCTTGATTTCGTTCTTAATTTCTTGCATCCTTTCTTTGACAGTTTCTGGTAAAGCCGGGTCGATTGGTGTTATATAGAATAGGATGTCTTTATCCCGTTTCTTTAGCCGGTCAAATTCAAGTCTTTCTCTTTCGACTTGAACTTTAGTTGCCTCTATTTCCAACGCTTTTTTCTTCAGTTCGTAGTAGCCGTTTGCCATTTCCTGCCTCTTTTCCAAAGCAACATCCTGAAAGCACTGCCATTTCTTGGCTACATCTGCCATATAAGAAGACTTGGAAGAACTCTCCGAGGACTTCTTCTTATTTTTCTTAGCGGCGTCTCGGCCAATTGGTCGCTGTTTTCGAATGATTACTTCTTCATCATCAGGCACATCGGAACCCGTTTCGGAAGTCCTTGCCTTCTTTCGACCCACATCTTGGCTTAAAAAAGCCGGCATCTCATTGTCTTTCCAAACCTCATGGTCCTTCAGAATTTCCCAACAATGCTCCAATAAGAACGCATGTTCATACATTAATAGGTATTCTTCACATGCTCGTTTGTAAACAGTGAGGTCATTCCCACCACTTCCAAAATTCTTAAATGAATTATCGTAAATGGCACAAAACTGACCAACTCTAGGACGAATCCTATTTTTCCATTTGGTAACTATCGAGTTGTAAGATCTTTCTGCACCAACCTCATTTTGAAAGTACTTAATCACTTTCTGCCAAAATCCTTTGGCATTTTGGCTGTTTTCGACAATGCTATTCTCGGACACATCGCACCAAGCTCTGCACAATGCGACCTCTTCTTCGCGTGACCAAAGCGAAGAATCATTCTTTGTTTCCTTCTCCACAGCCGGCTTCTTACCCTTCGTCGCTCGTTTTTTTGGTTTCACCGGCGAAGTCTCTTCTGAAATAGCATCTTCATTTGGAACCGATCCATGACCCGAACCATAACCCGAACCTTGACCGGAACCGTGATACTCTTGAGTCGGATAACCCGAACCGGTTCCCATATAAAAGTCAGGATTGTTATATAATTGTTCATCAAAATCACAAGCATTAAAATTCATACGGTTAACCGGAGAATATTCGTGATAACCTGAATATGAAGAGTTTGACGAGTCCATCGTTGGACGATACACGGATTCGGGTGAGCCGTACGGTTGTGGAGGTGGTTGTTGATATGGTGGAATAAATGGACGATTTGTAGAACGATTTACATAAAATGGATTTTCAGTTTGTTGTTGTTGAGGAAGTTGCGATTGATAATCAAAACTAGGAGCTCGGAAATTAATGTTTGGTGACATACCGGTTAACCGGAAATTCGGATCCGGTGTTAATTGCGGCATGTTTTGAGGCAATCGGGATTTTCGGCCTTTTGATTGTGGTGTTTTCTTAGACATGTTGAATTAAGGATTGATGTGTGAGATTTTGATTAAGAGAATTGAGAGAGTTTGGTGTAGTGAATTGTGTTAAATATGTGTGTGTATTTATAGTGTTTTTGAAAGGAATTTTTTTTTTTTTTTTTTTTTTTTTTTTTTTTTTTTTTTTTTTTTGAATTCAACAAGCTAACGTTTAAAAAAAAAAAGGGGCATATTACATTTGGAATCGATCGTCCCTGTGACCATGTTCTATGCGATCGAGTACCACGACCGACTTCTGCAGTAAGGGGATCGATCCCCTAACTCGATCGAGCTAGGGTCGATCGACCCTTCTGCAGCAAGCCTTATACCACTTATTAAAAATGGTAACAACATTTACAATTAAATTAATATTTTAAATATTGTTTAATTCTTAAACTTTTATCATTTTTTATTTCTATCCCATCTGATAGTTTTTTTTATTATTATTATTATTTTTTGCAATGACTATAAATTGAACCCATAGGTTTTGCATCAAGGGTCAACCAGAATCACGATCTCGCAAGTATAATTACTTACCGATATACATCGTCACTTTGTGTGGGTATACGTCTGGTATAACTGAAAGAATTCAAAGGAAATTTAACTGTTAAAATAGTCGATTGATAAAACTACTATTTAAAATATCTATTATTTTACGATAATACATAGTATCTATTATTTTACGACAAATGCCACATAAATTTTAAGTGTATCTTTAAATACACATTGAGACATACTAATAAATCCTTTTTTATCTCTCAAAACACGAAGGATATCATTGACGCATGTGTTTGGAATTTTATGGGCATATCCATGTCAGTGATTGTCATGGTTTTAACCACCTGCTTTTGAATGAGTATTGTGACACATTTTGTTTTAACTCGTCCTCTAACATATACTTACTCGTCTTCTTAATTATTTATACACAGTGGCGAACCTAACATTTCAAAATGAACGTGGCAAAAACAAATTCTAATGATAAACATTTCAAAGTGAAAAACATGGCTGGCAATTTCATGTGTGTTACGTGAAATACGAGGCCATACCATAATCCATTGCTAAAGTATATGTATTCACCAACCAAAGATTGTCACATCAGATGCTAAATCGATATATTTACGGATACCATCATGCTGGTTACATATCATGATAACGATATGAAAATGTTACAGACGCTAGCAAACACCAATACAAGCTTATACTAATCACAATATTGAAATAAAACAAAATAACATCAAGCTTTGGACACAAACCTTCATTGGTTTAGATCCACAACTGGGCCCAAATAGCCCAAGCTTGATAAACCCATTTGCATGTTCGTTATTTTCATGCAACTATGTAAGGACCGATTTATAGGACTGATTTCATTTGTTAATAACGTATGAGGTTTTTCTTTAACAAATAACGTATCACGTATGTAATTGAAAAACAATATATGCAATACTTTTAAGTCAATCTAAAATGTCAGATTATTAGCCTAAGAAACACTGAAACACCAAAAAGAAAACAAACAAAAAAAAAGTCAAAAAGAAAAGAAAAAAAGTAGTATATTTTTTCATTTATAGCTAAAAAGCCTTTTATACTTGGCCTACTTATGATGTGTACATTGTACACCACCAAATGTGTAGTATAATGTTGCATAATAGGTAATAGTAATAACAAAAAAAAAGTATCATACTTGTCATTTTTTGTGGTTGTGTGGACTAAACTTTTTTCTTTCTTATTGTGTGCATTGAATTTTTAAATTTTGATTATTGTGTGTATTTTGTTACTATTCTGCCATGTAAAATAACCATTTTACCCTTCAAAATTTGAAAAAAGTAAGGGTAAAATGGTTACAAAATACACACAATGATCGAATTTGAAAATTCAGTACACACAATAAGAAAAAAAAGTTCAGTACACACAACCACAAAAAGTGACAAGTACGATGCATATTTTTGTTAGCGAAGCCAGTTGCTATTATCAAAGGGGAAAACTTTGGTAATTTTAAGAAATTGCACTACAAATTAGTTTCTTAGGGCCGCAAATTATAAAAATAGACAAATACTTAAGAAAATATACATTGCAATTTTTCTCGCTACGTAAATAGGTACCCACCCTGACCTTCTCATATCTTTTTTTTGGGTAAAGGTTTTACGCCCGGTGAATATATAAAAAATATTCTGCTTGAATCTTATAGATGCACTAGTACAATCAGGACGTTTCCCGACGACCAAAAAAGCGTCGTGCCAGCGACATGACGTCGGCACATAGTGGATGCCGACGAAATGATTTCGGCCGGTGATAGTCGAGAATGCCCCGTCGGGACTTACTGTCCCGACGACATTTGCCGACGCTCGTGTGGGTCCCACAGCCATTTTCGGTCAAAGAATTTTGGGATTCGACAAGTATTGTACCGACGCCATGTCGTCGGTACGTTTTTGATAATTAACTACGTGATTAACAACAGTCAACGAAAGTCAAACTTTGGTACCGACGACATAACGTCGGCACCAAAGTTGTTAAGCAAAACTATTCTAGTATTGTACCGACGCCATGTCGTCGGTACAAAAATATATCAAATAAATATGTTGATTTTGTGCCGGCGACATGTCGTCGGCACAATAAACTGCTGCTGCTACACAACAGCAGTTTTCCAGATTTTTTCTGGAAAAAATCTACACAACCTGTACACCACCAATACCAACATGCCAATATCCCAAAACAAGTTATAACGGCTAAAACACTTATATATAATTGCTAAACACCCTCAAATACATTAAAACGTTAAAAATTCTACAAAACGGGTGTTACAAGCTGCCAATACCACAAAAATTGCTATATCCGCAATGTTCAAGTCGCCAAAATGTTAAAGTGTACAATAATAACATACGGATGAGTCAATAGCATACGGATGCACAAAGTCAAGGTGTTAAAGTGTACAAAATACGGATGAGGATCAAGCATACGGATGGAGAAAATGTTAAAGTGTACAAAATAACCCATACATATATACCTCACTGCCCCTCGTCATCATCGGAACCGCCATCATCCTCGAGCTCGAGATCGCCACTGCCCGAGCCGCCTGCCTCGCCGGCGCCACACGACATATACCATAACAAACATCGCCAATTCATTTTTTTTGCTGCTACTTCCCACTTTGCTAGAACCTGCACCATCTTTTCCCTTCCTTGCTTTCCTTTGCTTGATGAAATGTTCAAACATAACTTCAAGATTTGTTATCCTATTTCCCAGATCATCAATTTTGGTTTCCAACGTACTTTCTCCTCCAACATCATCAGCTTGAGCGTCCAACATCTCTCTGTAGTACTGTTTTTTCCTCAACCATTCCAGAATCTGGCCTCTCATCCACGGGCTAATGTTCTTATAAGAACCATATTTATCATAAATTTCGTAGCCATATGTATTAAGAACTTCATTAAAGAGACCCATCAACGATAAAACCTTTGACCACTCATCTTCCGGTGTGTAACCAGCCATTGTTATGTGTGTTTTGTGAGAATTGACGATTAGGTTATGTGCATTTTGCCGAGTTGAGGATGATTGGTTATATATAAGTAAAAAATTGGCGGGGCAAAGGTAAAATGAGGCGGGAAGATAATCCCGGCGACATGTCGTCGATACAAAACAGGCGGGAAAAAATCCCACCCAATTTTTCGCTATTATTCACAAGCGGGGGAAGCAAAAAAATTGGTCTAAATACGTCCCGACGCCATGTCGTCGGGACAATTATACTAATGACAAAACTAAACGCTAATCAAATGCTAATTACTATAATTTTTTTAGTTTATATGTTACCGACGACATGGCGTCGGTAACATCTTGGCGGGTCAAATTCTCGCCCAATTATTCGCTATTATTGAGAGGCGGGGGAGAAGTCAAATTTGACCATTATGGTCCCGACGACGTGTCGTCGAGATTTTAACAACTAAAAAATTCAATGCAGGCTGGCCACGGTAAAGCGATTTTTTTGTCTTTTAGTGTTTAATACCGACGACATTGTGTCGCCGGTATTTTCTTAGTCGCCAATTCTTGTTATTCTTGTAGTGATGAAAGTTTTAACCTTATCATGTCCACTATGATGCTCGTAACTTGCTCGGTTTTCCTCTCACCTTTACCATGTATCTTATTATTCCTCTCTTGCCACACATAATATGACGTAGGAGCCACGACTAATCGTCCAACAATACTTGTCACATTATTTCGAATGGACAGAGGTAACAACCAGCCCATAATGTCATCCCACATTGGCAAAATACTCGGGAGATCCGCAACTTTTATCACTTGTTTCCATACTTCAGATGAATAGGGACATTCGAAGAACAAATGTACACGCGTGTCAGGTTGGATTGTACATAATGGACATCGAAGCAAGCTTAAATTAACATCATTTCCAACGTCCCATTGTTTTAGACTATCCTGAGTTTTGAGACGATTTCGCATGACTAGCCATAAATGTGCAGCGTGTCTTGGAATACTATATTTCGACCAGCTATGTAGCACTGGGACGGGTACGGGACCGAGGTACGGGGAACGGCAAAACTCAAAAATCCTAGATACGGGTACGACACAGGGACGGCAATAAAAAATATAAAAAAATAAAAATATATTAAACAATTTCCAAAATATTATTGATGTAAAGTGTAAACTCAAAAAAAAAAAAAAAAAAAAAAACTACATCTTTCAAAGTAATTAATTATCAATAATCAAATCGTTTTCAAAATCTGGTTCATCTAACGAGAGATCAGCAACCTCTAAAAACCCTACATCTTCCATAGAATCAAAAGTATCTCCACCCACATCCCACATCTTAACATCACCATTTGGATTCCTTGACAAAAGTCGAAGATTATTGTGGATGTAAACCAAGTCTTGAGCACGACTTGTAGTCAACTTATTCCTCCTAAGCGAGTGAATAAATGCATAAGTACTCCAATTACGCTCAACACAAGAAGAAGAACTAGGTTGTCCAAGTAATCTAAAAGTCAAAGTCTGGAGAAAAGGAGTTTGAGCACCAAAGTTAACCCACCAATTCTTGGGTTCCATATTAGCCATATGTGAAATGCTTTTTAAATCCGCAAAAGTACCACTCTTCATTGAAAACATTGCATACTCATCAAGCACTTTGCTATGCTCATTATCATTAGGAAACAACCTTAGAAAACATTTCCCCCTTTATTGTGAAATTTCTCCATCCCTATGTGGAGCAATTCTTGTAGAATCCTCAAGTAACCTTGCATCACTATAATATCTACAACATTCAAAAGTCAAAACATAAGTACATAATAGAAATCAAGCAGATAGTATAAAATCATATACCTTGGATTTAAAGAGTGAGCTAAACAATGTAGGGGAGTGTTATTCTTCGACCATCGAGCCTCTAAAATATTATGCACAACATCATAAAAGAGACTTCTTAAAGATGTCGGACGTTTTTCTTTCTTGTAGATCTCAATCTTCACTTTCTCAATCATCGAATCCTACATCTCATACACCAAGTGTAAACATGGCTTGTCGGTGTCACAAACTCTGATCGATGATGATGATGAATTGATCAGGAGACGGAGGGAATTGATCGTCGATGATGATGATGAATGAATAGGCTGATGATATATAAGAGCGCTGAATTTGAAAGGGTTTTTTTAATGGGCCAGATAAGGAATATAAACAGTTTAAGCCCTAAAAATATTCGGAAACGTATCAGAAACTTAGCATGAACCGTCCCCCATCTTAGGAAGCTTCTCGGAAACGTTTCGCCGCCGTCCCAAGGCCGTTTCCGTCCCCATGGCGCTTCAGGAACGCGTACTCCACCCAATCCTGCGTCCCCGTGCATCATAGTCGACCAGACAAGATGATACCAGTCAACTTCCTCGCCACGACCTCGAATAGTATTCCATGCATCACGGACAGAAAATTCACGCAACACCATCACGTGTTCTCCAGAACAAGGCATCCTCAGTTTCATTATTCAGTAAAGGAACATGAACCCCTGGTTTATAATTGGATACAGATTGGGCCAAGACCATGCATGCTCCATTCGAAACAATATCAACCACATTCTCTTGATCGAAGATTAAAGCCCGCACTAGTCACAACTCTAGCCCGCACTAGTCACAACCTAGCTTCTCCTATCTTAGCCTCTGATAATATGGTTTACATGTTGTACACTGGTAGCATACAAATAAAAAATGGCGTTGTACGTACAAATCAGATCTATCCTCTATGATATCGGATTTAGATTTCTCTTTTAGAAATTATCTAGACATCTTTATACAACTGAGATCTTTATACCTTTGTTTTTGATATTCTCAAGTGGGTACCTTCGATCGGAAAGCATACAATTGGATCAAAGCTTTGTGAGTTTCTTAGACATGCAACAGTGATCCGTTGCTTGTGTAAAACTACTGTATATAAATAATTTTTTTGTTATGAACGTAGGTTAATTAAATGCAAGTATTTGATACAAAAAGATACACACACTTTTTAGTCTTCTACATTTGTCAAACTTATTCATTCTTTCACTAGTATAAATCAAAGAAGCATGCTACACACATATTATAAGCATGGTATTCAAAGGAAAACAACACATTTAAGGTACTCCGTATATTATATTTATTCATTCTTCTCTAATAAAAGTCATCACATCACTTCGAGAAAAGCCTTCGTTTTACATTCTCAAAAGTACGTACAATCTATAAGTCTATAAATATACACAGGATAATACTTAGAAAAGTGTTGATATTATTGATCGAATAGCTTCTGATCAGATGTATATAAACAAGAAAACCGAGCTTCCACTACTCTTCCATGGCATAGTTGCTTATGACAAGCATCTTCAACAAGTTGAGTATGTTGACGGGCTTGCAAGGTCAAGAAAAAGGTTATTCTGACGAAGAAGCCGGGAAAAAGAGATGAATAATATAAGAAGAATAAGCTCAGGAGGGATACCGCCAACAATTTTATCAAATTACTTTTTCTTGCTCAATCAACTTAGCATGGTCACTTGGAACAAGATCACACATGATCATGAGAAACAAAAGTGGATAGTTAGCCATGGCTAGCTAGCTAATACCAAAGAGGTTTGTAGTAAAATGGTTTGTAGTAAAAGGGTTTTAGGTTAGAAGTGAGAAACGCTATATTTTGAAGATGAAGTGGCTCAACTATTTATAGAGGGTTGAAACATGAAAGAGAAAAAGGGATTTTTTTGGGTCTATCTTTTTGAAAATCCTATACCATGATGCATGAAGTAGGGTTTTGATGTACTAGAATTGATCATTTCCGTGTCAATGTATAAATGTTAATGTGGGCCGGTTTGACTTTGACTCATTGAGAGATGAAGTTGGGTGTGAAATTAAAGATAGTGTTTTGATATGTCACTTTCTATATAAAAGGACAGGGACAGAAAGCATAATGAGAGTTTTGTTTTCTTGGCTTTTGAGATCCTGCCACTAATCTTTTTAGGTTTGACATTTATTCTCTCTCTATCTAATACTAGTATTGTTTCAGATGGATGTGACTTTTAGATGCTCGTTTGGCTCTACAAAAATGCCAAAGTGTTCCAACTATTTAAAAACCCATCAAGGGCACCAATATGTACAATATATGCCACTTTTATAATACAAGATTACCATTAGGTTAAACCATTTGCATGTCAAAGTGGTTATAGTAGAAAAGTGCACATAGGGTAGCTAGGGTACATTGTAGAATAGAAACATAAGAAGTTAAGAACATGATAATCATGGTTGGATTTCTTTTTCATTGAAGCGTTACTAATAAGTTCTTTATCATGAATGTGGTATATGTAACACGTTAAGTTGAACACATTTGTTTACGAAACACTTGGATCTTCAAACCGGGCGTAATAACAACAATGTTCACACTTTAACAACCATGATCACGTGTGGCTAGCTACTATCACCACCACCACGACGATTGGTTGGTAGGTTTCTTCAAGGTTTAACGAAGCCAACAATCAAACGAAATTTACGTTTTTTTGTGTGTTTGTGAGTGTGTGTTGCGAATCATATATATGTGTGTGTTTAAATTTACGTTCTCTTATTACAGGTTATCGTGGGTTTTATTAGCTGCTATTCGGGAGTGCAAAGTTGCTGCTGGTCTAAGGATTGTTGCTGCCTTTAGGTGGTTCACAAGGTTCACAATTTTTCACCATACACCTCAGCGCCATGTCAGCTTTCTCTCTCCTCTCACTCCCCTTCACCTCACTTCACCATTTACTCGTCAAGGCAAACACATCTTCACCTTTCATTAAAATACATACTTTATACAAATATACCCCACTAAATACCCCACGCACACTCACACTCAAAATAAAAAATAATAAACCTTAAACAATTATAATGGTGAATGCTTCACCTTTATTGGTTTTGGGAAGTGGGAATAGCGCGTGGAAGATTAACCCCCATCGGGGAGTGAAATAGAACATGAAACCGTAAGCTCCCAAGCAGTGGGTGAAGGTCAAGGGAATAACGCATGAGAATTGATAAAGGTGAACACTTCACTCTTCCTTGCCAAGCAGCCTAGTGTTGTTCACAATTTATTCAACATCACATTTCATTGGTCGTTTTTTGAATCTTTATTTATCTTGTTACTAGTATTAATAAAAACACAATACTATAACATGCAATCAGACTTGCCATAACTCACAAGTTTTAGGTATTAATATTTGTAAACAAACATTCTTGATTTGAAATATTATCAAGGTAAAACAGGGAAGATCAGTTTGTCACATGCATAACTGTATTTGATGCTTCCAATTGTCCCTCTCTTTTGCAGTGTGTGAGGTCAATCTCATATGGCCCTCTTCTCCCCCCACATTTAATGCCCATTTGCAATTTTCTTTCACTTTACTCCCATCATTTCACATTATCATACTTATACCACTTTCAAAATACTCGTATAAAACACTAGTATCGAAAAAGAACAAGTAACATGTTGGATATCAAAAAAAAGAAAAATATATGTATACATGACAAAGTATTTCAATCTCTAATATTCTATTAGTTACTTGCATTGAGACAACGATCGGTGTCAAACGTAACATATAGGATTGTAAGGGTGCGGTAGACCAGGTGTCCCTCTAATCGAGTGGTTGTGAGTTTCGGCTAGTCACAATGTAGGCAATTAATAGGTTGTTTTTGATATGTAAGGAGTACAAAAGAAATGTTTGATTCAACTAGAAATACAAATATAATTCTAACTCTAATACAAATCCGCTAACAGAATCCACATATGTAAGCTAAAATATAACTCTATTTCTTGAGGTCGGCATTTATAAATATACACTTGAAAAGAACACCACCAAGAGTCTAAAAGCCTTGTGGTCAAACGGTATATACTTCGAGATAGTTAATTGTCTTAAAAAAATCAGGTATTTCATCGGATTGAACCAAAAGGGAAGATGTTGTTGGTTGCAACGATCAACGTATAATTGTCATATCATCATTGTTACCGGAATTTAGTCGAGTATATATATGTAACTTATTGTATAGTGTTGTGTGGAAAGGTGGGATGCCGTTTGTTTATATCATTTTGTTCTCTTTTCATTATAGTGTTGCCGTTCAAAAAAAAAAAAAACATATTTTATACTCATGGCTTGATTGTAATTTTCCATTTTTCTGAATTACAATTAATGAGAGAAATAGTAGTGGTACAATTTATCGATACAGTCAAATATCAGAAGGTGTATTAATTGGTGTGCAAGAATGAATGAAATAAATGGTGCTTTTCTTGGCAAATTGAATAAAGACCAAAATGATGCTAAGTTTTTTCTGTAATTTTTGTACTTCAGATCATGGGCTTCTGTCACAAATCAATCATGACACTTCATGCTCATTTTCCTCTTCTCCATAGTAATTTCCATGCATGCTGTACGTGTTGCAAATATTAATGGGAGTTGAATTGTACATTGCACTTACTAACAAACATATAATGCTTGTTGTATGAAACTAGTAACAGCGTTACAAATCTCACTGATTTGAAATCAACTTTCATCGATTATATCAGCTTGTATTCTATATTATGATTCAAGCACGACTTTCTTCATTAGTTGCAATAAGAAAAAAAATGTTAAGCGGCTTTTGAAGGAGATGAAAATTCGAAATTCTTTCATGATATGCTCGTAATTAATGGTATTTTCATCAATGTGACGTGACTCTCGGACCCGACCTAGAATTGAGCACATTTTCGACTACCATAAGACTAAGGGCCTGTTTGATAACTACTGAATGGGCGATTTAGAATCACTTTTGAATCGGTCAGACATGGATGGGCGTTTGATAAATTTTTTTTTTGTCACTTGAACCGTTCCAATTGCCTTTGAATGGTATAGCACCTAAGGGCCTACTAATTCATTCAGCAACAGGGTATGTTGTCTTGGACATCATATTTTAACTTTCACAGTACATTATATCATATACTATTACAAATAATTTAATGAATGAACCACGTGATATCTTTTATTTTTCTTTTCGTCCGTTTTTTCATTTTATTAGATTGAAGTGGCAATGGTGTTAATGTTTGCAATATCACGCATGATATGTGAGTGATTTTAACATGTTGATAACTAAATAATACTAACACAAATATTAATAATATAGGTATATAAGGTATCTATAAGAATAAACATATAAAAAAATCAATATTACTAACTTCAGAAAATTTGTCAAACGCTACATTTTTATTCAGAACCAAGTTCAATCAGAGTCACTAAATCACGCAGTGTTTTGAATCATTCAGTGCTAAGTCATTCATTTTTGTCAAACGGCCTAAGTTCGAAAATAACAAATCCCTTTTCAATGCGGAAGTGAGTTACTTGATGCACCGTCCAAAAACACTTTTATTCACATGGTGAGGTTTAAAACTGAGTGGTACATTGACTACATTCCAATAGGGTGTAACCCCTTTTTCGTTGATATAGACATATAGTGTACCAAAATGCCGAGTACCACTTCATATTCATGATTACCTCTTTTGTAATAATTAATTTATACTAAAGTAAGCTCTTTAGCGCAATAAGGTTTCTAATGCTTAATATAATAGGCTCAGGGATGTTTGAATTCAACTCAACTGATTTAATATAAAAAAATGTAATTTATTAAGTCATGTGAAAAGTTTTGCGCAATAAGGTTTCTAATGCTTAATATAATAGGCTTAGGGGATGTTTGAATTCAACTCAACTTATTTAATATAAAAAAATTTAATTTATTAAGTCATGTGAAAAGTTTTTGTTTTTCACTTAATCAAAAGAAATGACTTAAAATAAAAAGTGACTGTTGTGAACAAGAATTGAGGGAATGAATATTCTTCTTATTGATCATTAACTATGAGATTTACAAAGAGTATATATAGACAAACATTAGGGCAAAAACCCTAATAGCTAACATGGGTCATGGGCCTATTATGGGTTATATGGACATCCACTAATAATTATCCATAACACTCCCTCTTGGATGTCCATATTGTTAATACGCTTAGGGAATGCTGCCTCATTAAAAACCTTGCCAGGAAAACCCAGTGGGACAAAACCATGACTAAGGACAAAAAGAGTGCAGCGCGTATTATCTCCCTCTGATGAATACATCACTTGGTATCTTGTAAATAAGTCAACGAAATCATCACTGAAATGAGAAGTGTCTTGTCGCCTTTGATGTAACGTTACTTGAATATAGCAAGGTATGCTACATTATCTTCATGCAATAGTTGCTATCTCCTTTCCAGAATTTATGTATGGTTTGATGAAGTCGCCTTGATTGTTTGCTCTATCAAATGCCAGGAAAAATATTCGCCACTTGTAACAATATATCCATGTTGAGATCGATCATTGTAAGTTAAACATATATCCTGCATCTGCAAAACTAACTAAACTTGTTTTGACGGGTTAGTAAAATATAAACCCATATCCTTTGTACCTTGAAAATATTGAAATATTTGATTTACTGTGGTTCAATTTGATCAACTACTATTCTCGAGAATTTTAAATCATGACACGTGTTCCATGCATTCTATATTCCTTAAGGAATCTCAACAAAAATGAGCTCTTGTTTTATAATATTAGACGTATACAACTTATTTCTCATATTGCCAGACATAACATTAAATATCCTTTCTCATAACATTCATGTGTATGGATTTCACCCAATAAGCACGTTTCATCATAAGAGACTTTCATAGTTCATTAGTTACTTGCGTCTTTATATTCTTTGGCCATTCATTTTACAACTACACTTCTTGTAGATATCCAAGATCCTCACCTTGTATTTATCATGCACATTATTATATACAGTATTATTGACGTCGCTTCAGTTCTTTTCGATTCCACACTTTACTAGACATTATATTCTATCATTTGTTGAGATCTCAAAGTTTTTTTTCATGTACCCGGGGTTTTCAATATCCTTTCATGTCTAGTTTTTCTTTCAGAGACTATTATGGGGTCTTTATTACCTCGATTCGACCATCTTAATTTATTGCTCCATTTTATCTATTCATTCGAGGACTTTTTATTTGGAATCGATTCGTCTATCACGCTGCAGACGTGCCATAGACTTACTACCAATCAATGATTTTACTGTTGGGACACACATTGTAATTGGAGCAATAGCAGCATAATATGATCTAGTCACTTTCTTTAGGTCACTAAATATGTCTGGCATTTACTATATCTGGAATGTTATTTGTCCCTTGAACTTTAAGTTCATATTCATTAATGTGAGGATCAACATCTATATCATAATTCATTCCATATTTCTCGCTGCTCATTCTCTCCCCCTGAATGAATTATCAATTTAAATATCCCATTTTGTGTGTTGTGGTGTATTTACTATATATCACACAATTACAAAATCTCATATGGGAAATTTGGTTTGTGACCAAAACCATTCTAACGGGGAGGATTCATTATAGATTGTTGGCAAGATGCGATTCATATGTCATAACATGCCCCATAAACTAAAAGTTTTGTTCTCACAATATTATTGGCTTTGCAATCAACTGAAGACGTTTTATAAACGTTTCAACAAAAGCAATTCGCGTATGAACATGAGCTACTTTTATGTTCAACACTTATTCCAATAATCGCCCAATACTTGGAAGTTTTCACCACCATTTTTAATAATTTAATTTGGAAAACCGTGCTCGCATTTTATAAGCCGAGCCATTAATCACGCTAATCTTAAGTTGCGTCTTTGATGATCATTTTGACGATGCATCGATTTTATAAATCAAAATGATCCATATGGCACATGTATAGGCCTACATACATGCCCTTTATATTTTTCCACAATTTAAGGAAGCAAGTCCTTATTTGTATTTTATAGTGATAAGTAAATAACCAACTTCCACTGAGAACAATAAAAATTTATCTTGGAAGAAACACATCATTCTTCTATATATTTCGCATCATCACTAAACCGGAATGGTCGAACCGGTTTGCCAATCAATACAAGTTGCACAATATTCTTAACACATATACATCATATATCATAACATAATGTCCATTAAAGAATTTACAGAAACAAAAATTAATAAATAAATTATGCACGTTACTATGCTTGGCCACAAAACAATAATATGTAAAATAAAATCTGTATACGTCATTCAACTATATTGCTATAAACATGTTTATAACTCAGATCACATAACAAACTAGATAGCCTTAAATAGGTTATGTGTTATTATAAAATTGGTATGTGTCAAGTAAAGACATATTGAAGTCTTGAAGCATTTATCAATTCGAAAAAAAAATATAATGGACACCAAAGAAATAAAATAAATAAAATAAAGCCTAATAAAACATTCATAGCCAAAAATAATAGGAATCCAAACATAATCAAGAAAGCCTAAGAAAAACACCTAAAGAAAATTCCAAACCAAACACTTAAAGAAAATTCCTAACAAAACACTGAAATAAAAATTATTCATGGCTTGACTCTACCAATTAATCATCTGTAAGAAAATCATCAGCTTCCAAATAAGTTTCATCATCAGTATGGTCTTTAGGACCATCGGGGATATCATTTTTATTATCATAAACAAAGTTTATCGTGTTTGTTCAAACATGCCCATTTCTTTTATATCAAAGCATCGTTCTCGATATATGAGTATATTCGAGGCATTAACCATCTCACCGCATTTTTTCTTTTCATCATTCAGATGTACTACTTAATATTGCAAAAAATGTGCTCGCATTTGCAAGAATCTCTTGCTTATGATGGGCAAATCTTTCTTTTAGATATTTAACGGATCTTTCACCGTTATATATTTTCTTTTTAATTCAGATCTAACACTGAAATTGTGAGACCGAACTCGCTTTTTTTTTTTTTTTAATGTAGCTTGAGGTGCATACAATCATAGCGAGATTTGCATAGAACAAACCGTTAACACTCTAAATACATTATTTAACATGCTTTTTAGTGGTGGCAAGTGCCACTATGAAAAATAACACAAAACATGTGACCATCAGACCATGCATGCTACATCTATTAAATGATTATCTTTTTCTTTATCTTGGTGATCATATATAGCAATACCAATGAAAAGGAGATAAGAATACAGTGACAAGTATTGTGCACACATAAGAAACAATTCACTTTCATAGTCTGATCATGTGCTAATAAAACTTTAAGATGCATACATGCATCAAGTAGTGCATGCGATCAGATGATTAAAATGGTGTCGCGTATCTTTCATTACCAATAAGATTTTAATGTTCGATGTAAACACAATAAGCATATAGATATACTAAATCAAGTCCTTTTATATAGTATAAATACATCTCATATTTGAAAACATGTAGCCATTAATAATATAAATTAAGCCACTTTAACTCGTAATTAAATTTGTTTCAGTGTAGTGAACTAAATTCTATTCATGCATTAGCATGATATATAAATCAACAATAAATAATTTGAAACTTAAAATCCAGATTTCAAACATAGTATATACTGTAATAAGCAACATGCCACGATTTATGAGCCATATATTAATCACTTGCTTATCGTGAATATATGTTATAAGCAACATGGTTCTTTTAACCTTTATATGAACTTAACCCTTATATAATACATAGTAGTATAGTACTAAAATCTGGATAGACAAATTAATTAAACTTGTAACTGAGTCCTAAACAATGATTTGTCCAAAGTGATGAGTTGTTACAAAATTAATAACACCAAAAATTCCTCTTAGTAAAAACTAAATTAAGTTTATAAAAACCAAATCAGACTTTACGAATATATATAACAAAATCTCAGATCTAATTATAATTAAACAATTTATATTGTTAACAAAATTCTAAGTACATAACTATAGCACCCAACGTCATAGAATATATATAGCATGCAATCCTTTTTTCATTAATTATTATATTTTTTTTCTTATAAACATCAAATCCTACGATAATAAGGCTTTTAATTGTTTACGTGTATTAAATATCAATGATACTAATATATGATAAATAGCACACGAGAATGATATACAACCATATAGAGTTAATATACACGTGGCACATAACTATCATATAGAGTTGCGTCGATACCTGCCGAGGTTTGATAAAAAAATAATCCAATCCGTTTGGCGTGGACCTCTTAGCGAATTACTTGTAGCCTTCTTGCTCATGAAATTAAGAAAACATAGTTAGAGCGTGCTGATAACGTGTTGTGAACAAGAATTGAGGGAATGAATATTCTTCTTATTGATCATTAACTATGAGATTTACAAAGAGTATATATAGACAAACATTAGGGCAAAAACCCTAATAGCTAACATGGGCCATGGGCCTATTATGGGTTATATGGACATCCACTAATAATTATCCATAACAGTGACAAAAATAAAAGTGTCCACAGCATGACTTAATGAAAAATTAAACAAACGCGCCCTTAAAGTCTCTCTTTTATATTATTTGATGTTTTAGGAATTTGTTGATGCGTGTAGCGAAAGTTTCTTTGACTTTTTGCTAGAGCATTAATATAATTAACCGTTGTTAAAAACAAGAGTAGACTTTCATACTTTTGTCTAATACAATACTATGCTTATTTTAAAGCTTAATATTTTATTAGGACTTCATAAAATTGGGTTGTTTTTCTAAGTCATTTTAAGTCACTTTTTTTAATTAAGCACAACAAACAACTTTTTAAATGACTTGATACATTAAGTCAATTAAGTTTTTTACTTATTAAGACAATTAAGTCAATTTCAAATAACATCTAAGTTTGTGGCTTTTAAAAACAAAGGATATTGATGTCACTATTGTAATTGATTCACCGAGATCATCCAACTTTCTTGAAGTGTTTCATCGGTTCAAAATTCACTTTTGTTAAAGTGTCTTCCATATATTGTTATTGATCAAAGAATTGATCCGAAACTTGTCTTAATAGCAGTATATGCTAACTGTTTACATATATTGTTATTGATTAAAGTGTCTTCCATAGTGTTTATGTAGTACTTTAAACTGTTTACAATCTTTTCACCAATTTGTATTTGCTTTGACTTTTTAAGTGTCACTTTATCCAGCCATTATGTTTTATAGAAAAAGTCCCATCTAAATATTATAAAGACATTTTGTGTATCTTTGCTTGATTTGTTCAGAAAGCTGATTGGATCATCAGGGTATCATCATCCCATACAGTGTTTTAGAAACCGGACCGAACCGACCGGTTCAACCGGAAAAAGGACCCGAGATGGTTCAGCTATTTCGTTGGTTCAACCGAAAAAACCGGGAACCGTATGAAATCCGGTTCGTTTATCGGTTCGGTTTAAAAAACCTTCGTCCTAGATGATGTCTATCTTCACCTTCAAGTTCTAAGCATTCACTAAGGCCGGCACCATATCAGGTAGTCTTTGATTTTATTGAAGTGACTTTGATAGAACCTTGTTCAAGTTTCCCGTAAATTTCTTTATTAGGGGGTTGGCAACGTATGGATTATGGGCACGGTATGGGATCCATACCGTGCGGTAACACCGCTGCCTGTAACACGGTATGGACCACGGTATGCAATTAACGGGATCACATCACTGCACGGTAAGGATTGGAACGTTGGGAAAATGGACCAATGGATTTTTTTTTTTTTTTTTTTTTTTAAAGAAAATTGTAGTGAGGTATGGATGTAGTGTGGTATGGTGATGCCACTAAAATTTGGGAGTGTGGTATGAAAAAGTAAGAGAATGAGGTGGCATAAGAGGATTGGTAGGGAGTGTGAGATGAGATTTTGGGTGAGTGTTGGGTTGTCAACCCTGAACCCCCTTGGAGAGACTTTATACTTGGGCTAAATTCTGTTTAAATATAGTTAGAGTCCATTGATCATTGAATTGACCCAACAAGGTACACCCAAGTACTTTGACCTTTGTGGGTTCATGTTTGGTTTGAAATATTTGCGAGTAATATTGCGAGATACATGGTGAAAAATTGCTTTTCAAAAAGAAAATGAAACGAAAAAGCTTGAACAAATAAAACCCAAAATATGTATATACTTAATTTAAAGTCAAGTACGTAAAGGCATAACTAGAAGGGTTTTATTTTTTATTTTTCATAATAATATGTAACTGAAAATCTTTTACGAGATATAGTTAAAATAATGGTGATTGACATGCCTAACTTATAAGACAATTTCATGTCTAAACAACTTCTCATGACATATGTTTAGAAGAGTTGGTGAATAACTAAATATGATGAAAAATAAATACTACAATCCATGTGATACAAGTTCAATGGATCAATTATAAGCTTAGATATATGAGTTAGTCATGCCAATTATATTTTTTGTTAGAAAAAACAAGCACTTAACAAAAATATACAAATAACTAATTCCTTCAAATCATTATTTTTAACAACAAAGACATCAAGGTATGAAAATGATCTTATCATATTGATTATCTTCAAAAGTCAAAGTTACCTACTAGTATAGTATAACTAAGGGCAACAAAATTTATTCAATTCTATCAAGAAGCAAAGTAAACGGTTGGTAAATTAATGCCTTCCTCTTATAGTTAGTTTCTTTTGAACCATTTCGTATATTGTATTTTTATTCCCTCAACATCATTCACACTGACTAATTATATTAAGGGGAGTGATTGTCATGACTAAACTTGTGACCAAAACTACACCTTAATCATGTATTGGTATTGAACATGGCTGGTTGCTTAAAAACAAAATTAACTGATGACATGCATGTTTAGAAGATCACATCATTCAAATTTGACAGATTTTGAAAGATGAGAAAAACTAAAGTTTCATAACTGATACATTGGCAAAAATTTAATTATGAAAGAAAAGACAACAAAATCCATTCAATTCCGTCTTAGTCTCGGTGTAATAGTCGTGACCCATCACCTTTGGTTAGACCAGGTCACACGGCACCCCATTGTGGGGTGTGTGTGTCATGCGTGAGGCAAGCAAAAAAAGTGACGAATGGTGACCAATTTCACCACTCAGCACCAGTGCAAGTTTTTATTATTTATTTGATTTGTGAGTGTGTATATGGTATTTTGTGGGGTATATGTTTGAAAAGGTGAAGGGAGTGGTGAGTCTAGTGACCATTGTAAGTAAAAGGTGAGGAAAGTGATGATGTGCTGAATGATGATGTAGCGCTAATGTGAAAATGATGGAGTGATGACCATTGCAGTCTTATGAGTAGTTTTATGTGTTAACGCATGTTTGATAAGTTATTGTAATTCTCTTTTTATATTTAACCCACTATAACAATACCTAATAATAGACCATGTGACATTTTCTAGTAATGTCATTTTTCTAAATCACAAACGTTTAATTTTTTTTTGGAAGGTGACTTTCAATTTTTTGGGTTGGAGTCACACCCGCCACCTCAGCAGGCCCTCATCCACCACGTACCCAAACTATGTTGTCTGAACTGGATCCACGCTGGCGTAGTGGGGACTATTAATGGCTTCCTCCCGGAAACCGTACCGCCTCCACACGAGATTTCTCGCTGGAGTAACGGCCGGATGAAAACCGGGGGCGGCTCGGATTGAAACCTGCGCAACATTGGCTTACAGGCTCTTCCTCTTCATTGTCTATATAACAGAGCTATGTGGCCCTCGTGTGAAGACTTCCCGGCAGGTCACCCAAGCCGGTACTGCTCTCTCACACGAGCACGCTTAACCGCATAAGGGTTAACCGTTAGACCACATAGTTGTTATTTCTAAATCACAAACGTTTAGTTAATCACAATATGAAGCTCTAAGGAAAATATGTCACACATTCAATTCTAACTCATGATAAAATATCACTGAAATAAATTCTCTTTGTTTTAGGCTTGGTTTTATAAGAACGTCAGTCGACACTCTAAAAAGATCCACGAGATCAGGATTTATCAAGGATATCTACACCTTTTAGAAACTTAATAATAAAATAGAAAAAACAATAAAGTACCACAATCGGATATTCTGTGAATGTTCTCTTCAACATTCTTGCATCTCAAAAGGCATCCATCATGCAGAAAGTAAAATTTTAAAATAATAAATTATTTTGTTTCTTTTTTTAAAAAGAAATCTTAATCTTCTTTAGAGTATAACTTACCATGCGTTTTCGTCCTGCGCCGTCCCGAAAACGTGACATGATGGTGCCAGACCCACACCGTGGGTGGCGTTTTTCGTGCTTCGCGCCGTCCCATCAGCCCAAAGGTTTTTTTTTTTTTTTTAGTAGGTTATGTGTGAACCATAACTTTTCGGTTGTTAACAATTAACTTTTCAGAATTTCTACTAATGTTAAGGCACACTTATCAATTACTTTGCATATTTCGGTAACGTATACAGGAAACAAAAAGAGTGGATTATAATTGTGTTATCGAAATTCTAATAAACTGTAAATCATTATGAAGGTTTTGAAAATCGGGATCCTACCTAGGATCGATTTCGTCTTTGCAAGATCGAGATCATAAGATCGGATCGGGATCTTAAGATCCTACTATAATGTCATTTTGTTAATAGTTTTTGTAATATTATACAAATCTATAAATTAATATATATCATAAACACAAATTATGTAAATATTTCATAGAAATGTTGTCTTAAATTATGATTATGAAAATTTTAAGAATATTAACATTTTTTTTTTTTTTTTTTAAATTCTACAAAATACATTCCATAATTTTTTAGTTTTTTTAGTTTGTGGTTCGAGAAAAGTAAGATCGGATTGTATTAGATCTTAAGATCCTATAGTAAAGATCAGGATCCTATAAAATCTTAAGCTTTTAAAGATCCTTTGTATGATCCGGATCGTTTTTGCTTTGCAGTATCGTAAAATCGTAAGATCCTAAGATTATGATCGGGATCCTGACAACCATGCTGTAAATGATTATGAATGATTTTATTTGAACTTTGTATAAGTTTAGTTAGGTTAAATCAATTTAATAAATAAAAAAGTAAAAGTTTATCTCATAAAATATTTGGTTGGTTCTCGTAGTTGTTTTTGTAATCATTATTACTACTTCCTCCGTCTCAAAATAAATGTCCAGTTTGACTTTTCAGAGTCAAACTGGTTCAACTTTGACCATAAATATATTTTTTTGTGTTATATAATACTTGATGAAAAATTATACCAATAAAAAATATACTTAAAACCCAATCCATTCATATATTTTGCATCAAGTATTATATAACACCCGCAAAAATAAATAAGGTCAAAGTTGAACCAGTTTGACTATAAAAAGTCAAACTGGACACTTATTTTGGGACGGAGGTAGCATTAGTTAGTACATTTGAAGGATGTGATAAGAAATGGAATGTTATTTTACAAAACACGACCTATACTATAAGGAGTTCATGGCATTATGCTTTTGATGACCAACTTTTTATAACCATCCATTCGCTCGTCTATACGACCTATACAATGGAACGTTTATGAGATTCTGCTTTTTGACATACCTCTTTACAACTATGCTTGGTTGATATATCATTAATATCTGTATGTCGATACGGAGATATGTGGAGATATGGTGATAATTCAATAATTCATTAGGACGGGGCGGGTTTCGGGGAGCACCGAGCTTCAACGGGGCGCTCAGATTAGATCCTGATGAGGATCGAGGCAGGTTAGGCGAGAACTTTGGTAATCGGGTTTGAGAATGGAGATGACCGGCTCGCTTCAAATCCGCCCTGTTGCCATCTCTACTTTATCCCAAATTAATAGTTTAAGTTTTCTTTTCGTGATATCTCAATTTAATTGTTCATTACTAAAAATAAAAATAGGTAAAGAATTTGATAAAGTTTAATATATTAACCTTTATTAAAATTATTATCACACATTTTAAAGAAAAAATTAACTAATTAGTGAAGTGTAAAACTGTCATTTTGTAAAATATAAGAGAGATACATTAGTAATAATTACATTTTTTTTAACAGCTTGTTTTTTATCAGAGACAATTATTTTTAATAGGAGGGAGTACATTATTTATGTGATGATTGCCTAATAGGTCGGTTTGAAAATAATAAATCTTTTATATAATAAAACAAAACCCCTAGTGGGGACTTTTACATTTCAAAAAAATCAAATCATACTTTATTAAGTAATAATCAAATTATTATTATTATTATTTTCTTAAATATTAAATAAGAAAAACCTAAATACTTCTAAATTTATCCATATTCTACAAAAAAAAAGAATGTGATTTGTAATCATTCAATAAAAACTTACAAAAATATATGTGTCAAAATATAAAAAATTTAAACTTGAAAACGGTGGAGCAAGTTTTTCAAAGATTTGGACTGAAACTTAAAATTCAGTATCATTCCCACTAAATATTTGAAGTCCCAACATTCCCAAATTCCTCCTCCATCAATCAAACTCGATCTCTTATCATTCATTCACGCACAATCATTGACGCAAGAACATCTCCTCCAAATCTAATTAATATTAAAACCCACTACATTCGTAAATAACCCTAATTCAATACCTCAATCAAAGTACAATGGTTTTGAAGGTCCTGTTATAATAATTAATACCCGAAATTAAAAATAATAATTTATTTAAATGATTAGAAAAAACCCCGCGCGTGCGCGGGCATTATATCTAGTGAACATATAATAAAGGATGTTGATAAGATATGGAATGTTATTTTACAAAACACGACCTATACTATAAAACATTTATGCAGTTATACTTTTGACCAACTATCAACAGCCATCCATTGCTCATTGTCTATATACGACCTATACCATTGAACGTTTATGGATTTCTGCTTTTTGACAAACCTTTTTATAAGTATCCCCTCATTCGTCTTTAGGTGATAGTGGGGTATCGAATAGAGGACAACAGTTCTTCTGTAAATGTGTGTAAGATAATCTTTGATATCCGTATATGGAGATGGATCTGTTTGTGCAAAATATTTATGTAATTGCCTAATAGGTCTGTATGTGTAGAAATTAGGTATGACTAGACGATTATTCATGTGTAGCTATAACAGTGTATAATTTTCTTAGGTTACGTTAATTTGTGTGTGCACATTTTTTTCTTTTTGTATATATATGGGTGTGGTTTAAAGTCAAAAACTGGTTTGTCGGTGGCTCATCGACAGTTCACTGGTGAAGACTTATATGTAGTTTAGTTACTAATTTTAAAAGTATAAGGACAAAACTTGTCATCTTTCATTCTTAGTTAGTTAGAACAGATGTAGGCGCAAAATACAGTTTAAATACTCTTTGTAACCTTCATTTCACTTTATCACTTTCAATAATAAAATTCACCTTCCGCAATTTCTCATGGTATCAGAGTACATGGTGCTCGTGTAAAACCCCTAAATTTTGCGCAATAACCCAAATTAGGTCACCAGTTCAATTAATCATCAAATTGATCAATTAATTTGATCTTGTTGATTACTGTGTGTGTTTCTTGTACAATTTAGGGTTCTTGATCCATTTAATTCTGTTACAACCGTTATTGTGTGATCAAGAATCAACAATGGTGAATACTCCACCAATGGTTGACCAGAGTACTCTGAATAACACCAACATGATCAATGATCCACTTTATATTGCAAGTTCTGATCACCCAGCAATGGTGTTAACCAATACACCATTTAATGGCAGTAATTTTCTTGGGTGGAGTCGCAATGTGAAGATGGCTTTGGGTGCTAAGTTGAAGCTTGGGTTCATTGATGGTTCTTGTGTGAAACCACCTGTGAATGATGTGAATGTACAAAGATGGATAATGTGTGATTATATGGTGACATGCTGGATCTTGAATTCCATGGTTACAGAACTTTCAGATGCTTTCTTATATGCACAATCAGCCTGTGAGTTGTGGAAAGAAATTGCAGAGAGATATGGGCAAAGCAATGGTCCTTTGATCTATCAACTTGAAAGGGAATTGAGCAAGATCACCCAAGGTAATCTCAGTATTGCAGCCTTTTTCAATAAATTGAAAAGATGTTGGGATGAATTGCAGAATTTGAATGGTTTGCCTATCTGTAATGTGGAAAAATGTTTGAATGTACTTGTGTTGTGTATGAAAAGTTTTTGGAAAGAGATAGCCATTTGAAGTTGATTCAATTTTTGATGAAACTCAATGATGAGTATGAATCTGTTAGGAGTCAAATCTTATCAATGGATCCTTTGCCTAATGTAAATAAGGCATATTACATAGTGCAGCAAATAGAGAAACAAAAACAAGTCACCAATCATGTATTTGAACCATCTTCTTTCTTTGCAAACAATCAAAGAAATACTAATAATAGTGTTGAGAAGGATTTCAAACAAGGTAGGTATGAACAGAAGAAGGTTTGTACTGGATGTGGTCAAGAAGGGAATATGTATGAGCAATGTTTTGAAAGAATTGGTTACCCTGATTGGTACAAAGGAAAGAAGGGCAAGAAAGGGGTCAAAGTTGCAGCTCATGTGAATTCTGGTTTGGAAGAGATGATGGCTGGTGATTTACCATTTGATATGGGTTGTGAAAATGAAATTGGAATGAATGGTTTTAACAATGTGGATCAAAGATTAGTTGCGGTTGTGTGCCAGGAGATGATGAAGATGTTCAAAGGAAAAGGGCCAATGGAAGATGGTAATGCTGCTAGAAACATGTCAAGCAGTTCTGATCATGTAGGTATATGGTCTTGTTTCATTTCATCCTTTGCTCTATTTTGTCATTCTTTAATGAACATAGAAAAGGACGGGATAAGTGACACTGGAGCATCTGATCATATGTCACCAAACATCAAATTTTTCATTACCACTAGAAAGTTAAAACACCCCATTATTGTCCACTTGCCTCATGGAAGATCAATAAAAGTCACAATAGTTGGTGAAATTGCCTTAACACCATACTTGGCTTTAGAAGATGTGTTTTATGTACATGAATTTTAGCTGAATCTACTCTTAGTAGGAAAGCTAATCCAAACCAAAAATCTAACTGCTCAGTTCTTTCCAACTTCTTTCATGTTTCAGGACCTTACAACTAAGCAAATAGTTGCAGTTGGCAAGGGATCACAATGCCTTTACATATGTAAACCTATCACTAATCCTGCTCTTTTCTCTACTGAAGTCTCTGATTTCTATAACTCTCATAAACATTTCCTATCTAGTGAAAATAAAATTGCTGTTAGCAATGTTGTAAATACTGAGATCATTCCTGATCTTCATACTTTCCATGCTAGACTTGGGCATACTTCTTTGTCTAAGCTTGTTCATATTCTTGTGTGTAAAAACTTTGATGTATCCACTTTTTCTTGTGAAAGCTGTGTATTGTACAAACATCATAGATTGCATTTTCCTGTTAGTACTTCTATTGCTAGCAATCTGTTTGATTTACTACACATGGACTTATGGGGTCCTTATAAGAAACCATCCTTAAATGGAGCTCATTATTTTTTCACTATAGTGGATGACAAAAGTAGGGCAACATGGACTTATCTGATACATTCAAAAGACCAAATACCTGCTTTGCTCTCTAACTTTATTGCTTATGTGGAGAATCATTTTAAAGGCAAGCCAAAGTTTATTAGGACTGATAATGGTACGAGGTTGTTAATAGAACATGTTCAGAAATGTTTCAGTCTAGAGGCATTGTTCACTAAAAGTCCCTGGCTTACACCCCTCAACAAAATGGAATAGTGTAAAGGAAGCACATACACTTGTTAGAGACTGCCAGGGCAATTAGAGTACATGCAAGGTTGCCTATTAAGTTTTGGGGAGACTGTGTTCTAGCTGCTACCTATTTGATAAACAAGATGCCAGTCAAGTTGTTGCAGTGGAAGTCACCTTTTGAAGTGCTTTATGGCAAACCACCTAGTTTTGATCAGTTAAGGGTCATAGGGTGTTTGTGTTATGCTGTAGTCACAAAGCCACATAAGGATAAATTTGTTAATAGAGGTATCAAATGTGTTTTGTTGGGCTATCCCTCTGATCAGAAAGGGTACAAGTTGTATAATTTGGAAATACATCTAGTCTTCCTAAGTAGAGATGTTGTGTTTGAAGAAACCAAATTTCCTTTCAAGCAAAATGAGGAAATTGTTGTTCCTGATTCAGTACCTGAATTTCCATGCTTTGGTGATTTTGTGCTTGATGATAGCCCCATGGAAAATCTCAGTGAAACACCCAACTTTGTACCTGAAACAGTTAACCCAAACACCACTTTACAGGAAACTGTTAATGAACCACAACCTATACCAAACACAACTGCTGATAATCCACCTGCTCAACCTGTTCCAACCCTTAGAAAATCAACTAGAAATGCTACTAAACCTGCTTGGCTTAAGGATTTCATTACACCCAAAACCTCAACAACTAATGCAGTCCATAGAAGTCATGAACCTTAGTATCCCCTCTTCAAGTCAACTGATTTCCAAAACCTCCCAACTCAATTTGTAGCATTTTTTGCCAATATGTTTGCCACCTCAGATCCTACTTCTTATAAACAAGTAGTGAAACACCCAGGCTGGGTTGATGCAATGGATAAGGAACTTGGGGCTTTGGAGGAAAATGAGACATGGGAGGTAACTACATTACCAGCAGGCATCAAACCAGTTACTTCCAAATGGGTGTTCAAGACCAAGTACAAACCAGATGGAACTGTTGAAAAACTTAAAGCTAGGCTGGTAGTGAGAGGATTTAACCAAAAAGAGGGACAAGACTATAAGCATACCTTCTCACCTGTGGCAAAATTGGCTACAATCAGAGTCTTAATAGCTTTGGCAACAACAAAGGAATGGCCTCTTCACCAAATGGATGTAAACAATGCCTTTTTACATGGGTATATTGAGGAGGATATCTACATGCTACCACCTGAAGGTTACAAAAAGGCCAAGGAGGGACAAGTGTGTAAGCTTTCTAGATCTCTTTATGGCCTTAAACAGGCTTCAAGGCAATGGAACCAAGAGTTGAGTAAATTTTTGTTAAGCCTTGGGTATGTGCAGTCCAAGCATGACTACTCCTTATTTGTCAAAAACAAAAATGATCAGTTTACTGCAGCCTTGGTATATGTGGATGATATTCTTGTCACTGGGAATTATGAGCCTGAGATTCTAGCCTTGAAGAAAGCATTGGACCATAAATTCACCATCAAAGATCTTGGTTTGGCCAAATATTTCCTTGGGATTGAGTTGTACAGAACACAAGCAGGTACTTATCTAAACCAAAGGAAATATATCCTTGATCTGTTGACTGATAGTGGTCGTACTGCTGCAAAACCTGCTGCATTTCCCTTACCAACAACTCTAAAGCTTTCATCAAACAAAGGTACTCTCTTAGATGATCCTGGTCCATATAGAAGACTAGTAGGCAGGCTTTTGTACTTAATAATGACAAGGCCAGACATTTCTTACACAGCCCAACAACTTAGTCAGTTTGCTGCATCGCCCAGAGACATACATATGCAGGCTGCACTTCATCTACTTAAGTACCTAAAAGGAATTGTATCAAAAGGTTTGTTTTACCATGTGCAGCCACATCTCAAGCTAACTGGTTTCTCTGATTCAGACTGGGCATCATGCCTTATAACAAGAAAATCATTGACTGGGTGGTGTATATTTCTGGGTCATTCTATTGTATCATGGAAAACCAAAAAGCAAGCCACAATGTCAAGGTCCTCCACTGAGGCAGAATACAGAAGTATGGCATCCACAACTTGTGAACTTCTATGGCTGAGTTACTTACTCAAGGATTTGCTTATACCAGTTGTTTTCCTAGTCACACTCTTCTGTGATAACAAGTTTGCACAACAAATAGCAGCAAATCCATGGTTCCATGACAGGACAAAGCATATGGATATTGACTGCCATTTTACCAGAGATAAAGTACAAGATGGATTTTTAGAAACTGCATACATCCCCACTCACTTACAGTTGGCAGATTTGATGACTAAAGCCCTAAGCAAGGTTCAACACTCTTTTCTTGTGGACAAGTTGGGTCTTGCAGAGCCTCCAACTTGAGGGGAGGATGAAGACTTATATATAGTTTAGTTACTAATTTTAAAAGTATAAGGACTAAACTTGTCATCTTTCATTCTTAGTTAGTTAGAACATATGTAGGCGCAAAATACAGTTTAAATACTTTTTGTAACCTTCATTTCACTTTATCACTTTCAATAATAAAATTCACCTTCCGCAATTTCTCAACCGGTAATAATAGCTCAGGTCCATATGGATGTGTGTTTATTAGATGTGTAATTTATTTTACTACCCCATTTACTTAAGTAGTGTTTCAGTCGTTATTACAAGTTTCAATTTTTACACGTGTAGATTGAAATAATTTTAAAAATAAATCAACGATTATTTTTTTAAATGATTTTCTGAAATATCGTATTTTTTGACGTGCTGACTATATTTTCTCATCGCACCCACTCAAATGCTTAGACTACCCACAGTAATGCCAATTGATTGATCGATTGAATCGATCGCGATCGATCCCTCCTTCTGCAAGTAATCGATCGATTACTTTTTTTTTGGATCAAGGTCGTGCATGCGATCGACTCATTTGGTTATTTTTCTTTTTTTGTTTCATGTGATGCAATTACTTTCCAACCGTTGGTGAACGGTTTGCAACAAAAAAAAATCAAACTAGCCGTAGGTATAACGGTTTGAAAAATATAATATATATATATATATATATATATATATATATATATATATATATATATATATATATATATATATATATATATATATATATATCTTTTAAACTTACTTATAAATATAGAACATAAACACATTTCAATCCACAAATCTCACACTTCTCTCAATTCAAAATGTCTAAGAAAACACCACAACATAAAGGCCAAAAATCCCGATTGCCACAAAATGTTCCGCAATTAACACCGGATCCAAATTTCCGGTTAACCGGTGTTCTCACCAACCGTCAATTTGCGACCCGCTACTTTAGATTATCAATCGCAACAACCTTCACAACAACAAACTCACAATCCATTTTTTATAAATTGTCCTATCAATCGTACATTTGTTCCACCCTATCAAAACAACCAACAACAACAACAAAGTCAATCCCGTCGAAGCTTATCCCAACGATCTATTTTTGGCTCACCAGAATCATTGTATCGTCCAACAATGGATTCATCGACGTTTTCCATTCAAATTATCAACAATATTCTCCGGTTAACCGCATTAATCTTGGTGCTTGTGATTTTGAAGAACAATTATACAACAATCCACCAATCGACCCATCTTTGCCCGCACTACAACGACAAAAAATGCAGGAAATCAAGGATTTAATCAAGGCACGCCACAACCTAGATTATTAAGTTTTTAATAAGTATTGTAATATTTTAATTTTATTTGAATTATTATGTAAGGTTTTAATTATTAATGAAATTCAAGTTTGTGTTAAAAATGTTTAAAAAAAAAGAAAAAAAAATGATGAAGGTCGCCCTTACTGGGGCACCCAATCGCCTGAAGGTCGCTGGAGAGAGAAAGCTGACGTGGCAGAAAAAATGGGAGGGATTGACCCTCCTTACTGTGTTTAGCCTTACAATTCACTATATTTCATGTCATGCGTACGTTATAATGGTCTGCTGTTAAGAGCACTCTCAACGTTTAACGCACCCCCGCGTCAAACTTTAACGTGGGTGGGTTAAACCTGCATTAACCAATGGATGTGAGCTGCGTTAACGCAGCGTTAAAGGGGTGCGTTAACCCTTTAACGCTGCGTTAAGGGGTGTATATGTAAAATAAAAAAATAAATCACTTTGCCCCCTATAACGTCCCATATAGCCGTTATATTCAAAAAATATAAAAATAAATTCATTTCACCCCCCTGCGTTTTTGACCGTTACATCAAACGGCTATATTAAAAATAAAAATAAAAATTCAAAACCATTTTCACTCTCCTATAAATACCCAATTAACACAACATTTTTTTTTTTCACACTTCCACAAATCAATCTAATACATCATATACTTCCATCTTCAAACTTCCACAAAAAAAATGTCCGGATTTAACCCAAACGACGATGATAGTTTCATGAATCTCCTAAACACACCGGGTGGAATAACCCAAACGCCGGGTCATCTTCAAACCCGAAAGCACCACCAATCCCTAACCTACTTGGCTTGTCAAGCCAAGAACTTTACTTACAGTATCAACGAATGCTATATTGGGAACAACAACAATAACAACAACACAACCTAAACACCAATTTCTCTAATCTTCAATTCACACAACAATCACAACAATCTCAAACGGAAACTCATGATGTTCCCGATACACCTACGTCTCATGCAAAGCCATACAAAAGGGGTGGCAAATGAAAGGCAAAAAAAAACGAAAGAGCCCGAACCATTGGAGGAGGATGAAGAAAATACCGACTTCATCAAACGTTGGAACCAACACGAGAAAAATTGCTTGAGTCGTGTTATGTTGCCGAGACGGAGGATTCACAAGTGGGTCGAAATCAAAGCAAGGATACATTTTGGCAACGGGTGAAAAATGAGTTTAATAGACTTAATTTTCAAAAGCGAAACAAGGATATGATTCAAGGAAAATGGAAAACGTTGAACCGTGATTGCACAAAGTTCAACGCCTATTACAAACATTCCCAACGCCAACAAAAAAGTGGGGAAAGTGACATGGATATCCTTAAACGCGCCAAACAAATGTATCGGGACGATCACAGAACCGCTCCTGTTAACAACGAGGAGGCTTGGGAGGTTTTGCGGGCTCATATGAAATGGGACGCGCCGGAAGGGGTTGTGTAGGATCGATTCATATGTTGATTATGTGTAACTCGGGAGGTCTTGGATTATGGAAGAACAAATCCATGGTTAGAGTTAGAGAGAGAGAGAATAGAGCGTGGGAACCTTGTGAGAGAAAATGTAGAAGGTTAGATTAGAATGAAGGTCCAACCCTTCCCTTGTGTGGGAAGGGCTTTATATAGGCGTATATAGGGTGCCCTGTGTGGGCTGTGGAGTGAGCTGACAGTGGGTAAAGACCCGACCCACTCCACGAATACTTTAATAACTAAACTATTACTAATAATACTAATAATCTTACGAGCTACTTAATACAAACAGATACTCGGCGTGACCGAGTCTTCATGTGAATATTTCTATTCCTAACAATCTCCCCCTAAGGGAGGTCACCCCGGAAATTATATTTTGAATTCTAGCTTCTATCATATGTGTTTGTCTTCCTAGCTCGTAGTTCTTGATTCTTCAAAGTCATTAATCTTTGTGCATTCAGTAGTGAGCTTTCGACGACTGTTCTTTTGTCTTGGATGATCCTTGAGGCTTCATTGAGGTCATCATCCAACATACGTCTTCAAGTCATCCTTTTTGTAGTATCGTCTTCATGTGATGTTGTAATCTTTGGACCGACATGCTCACACATTTTCTGGACCATGATTTTCTGCATCAGAGTTGCGAAAGCAGTATCGAAGGTCTTTTAATTATCATGATTTCTTTGATTATGATGATGAAGTGTGAGCATGTGGTGATGGATAGGCATCTTTTTGGCAATCAGCTGCAATCGCCAGGGATTCCTGCATAAGACAGTTAGCAATAAAACGTCTGGTACTTACAGGTTCGGATTTCGAGATTGTTAACAGCATAGTGTGAGAACTTTCTCTAATCCTTACCAAGGCCGTTCCTAAATCGGATACCCCCGAGAGGGCTTACAAGATCTACCGAAGTAGATCAACGATTAGGTGAGTCGCTGGAGTTCACTCCACGACTGTAGACCGTTTGAAACCGCCGCGACCACTAAGCGTAATCCACAAGGAATTACCGAAGTGACCTGCTTTCAGGGCTGTTTGATGTTGACCCTGGCAGGAATTTCCATTCAATCACTGAGAATTACATTTGTAAATTCCCTCATAAATGTTCTGGCAGATTGCTAAGATCTGCGTAGGACTCATAAGTTTACAACTGGTGTCCTTAATGTTGAACAACCAGTGTATTTTTGGTAGTCGGAGACTGGAGCGGTGTCTCCTGTTTCAATATCAACATAACTCGTAATGAGCGGTCGATAGATTATGCAGGGTTCCCCGTGAGAATGAAACAAGTCCTTTTAAGAGAACTTGAGTGGTTTAGAAGGTTTAGTGCAGTGCGTCACTGGGTCCATGACGTCTTGTCTTCAATACCGGTGTTACCTTAGTAACAACCAGTAGCATATGAATTGAACCCGGTTTCTGCCCTAAGGTTGAATAATTGGAGGGCTATTTCTTTTCACCCTTTCTCATTTCATTTCTTTTTAATTCTTCAACCCCTTCTTTCTCCTTTCTCATATTACTCCTTTTTTCATAATCATACCTAAGGACTTTCTAATACTAACTATTTGGTATTGTCCTTGGGTAGATCCCTCCGGCTCTGGCGGATCATAGGACGGTTTTCCTAACCTTAGCCACCTTATAACTTCATGACTATCCTATGTTGCCGTACACCAAATCTTTGAAAAATCTCTCAAAGTGTTTATGATTATAAAACACATTTTGCTAACACTTTGAGAGTGTTATAATTTTCAAATGCTCCCCCTTAACATATGCTCAGATGTTTTTAGTATAAATTTGCACATGTTGGATAGAGCTTGCACTTTTTGAATTGATCCACTTTCAGTGAACATGACCGATTCGAGACACGCATACATCACTAGTTAGACTAGCTTGAAATTATTACCCGGCCTGGTCAAGTCCACAAAAAGTTTCTCGAAACGGTACACTCTACTTAGATATGTCCTCTTCGAGACACGCTTACATCACTGATTAGACCAGCTTGAAATTATTACCCAGCCAAGACGCATCCTTTTGATTAATGACAATTTTTGTTTCGTCAATTCATTGGTGAAGTCTGAGTCGCGTTCACTTGAGATGCCACATCCTTTTTTCTATCACAAACCATTTGCTCCCCCTCAATATGTGCATCGATATACGAAAGAGTTTAGCACATATGGGAGAGCTTACATTAGGTCCAAAACATCACATTTTTATCAGATTGCATATTTAAATCACATTCTCTCCCCCGATCAAAAATTTCAAACCTTTTGAGATTTGTGATCTCAATTGATTTAAATAAGTTTAGAAAATATGGGAGAAAATGTGGTCAGATTTAATATGTGCTGATAATTGGAACGTTACGATGCTCCCCCTCAATCAATGAGGGAGAATGTTAGTGTCAGGTATGATGGGTTTGGAAGATTTGAATATAATAAAACTCATACACTGACACATAACAACCACATTTTGTTCACTGCTTATTATGTACAAAGAAACATGTTTTGATGATATGAAATTTTGAAATCATCACTCTCCCCCTCAATCGATGACTCGTATTCTATTTAAATAGTTGTTGTCATTGATTGAGTGATAGATTTTTTATGAAAAGTTCAATTCTGATTGATATTCAAAAATCATGGTACCACCAAGTTTAACACAAATACTTTCCTGAAGAATCATAGATGGAAAAGTATATGTGACTTAAAGAAGACTTCTCTTCTTGTACGAAAAATGATGCACTGAAACGTACATCAGATCGAGGGTGCACAGATGTAAAGTAATCCATGCCCGGGAGAACTTAATCACCCGTTGATAGGAACAACCTTCTTTTTGGCGACGTGCTTTCCTCATTTTGAAAAACGGGTTACAGTCTGAAGTAACTGCAAGCCATATAGGCATGTTTTGAAAAACTTTTTGAACTTCTGTTCGAACTTCATTTAAAGACCCGTGTCATTATTGAATGACATTTCTAGGACCGTAAATGTTATCGATGCCAGAAGACATGCCTTAAAAAAATATTTTTGGTATTTTCTATTTTTCATATTTTTATTGGTTTTATATTTTTCTATTTTCTTTTTTTATAAAAGTTTTATGAAATTGAAAAAAATATTTTTGAGTTTTTATGATTTTATGATTTTATGTATTTACAAAGGATACATGAAGAATTACCACCTTAATTCTTCTTTGATAGAAAAGAGTTCAATCAGATCGTTTTCCGCCGATTGTTATCGAATGTCCATGTGCATCAAAGCAACACCATATGGCATGAGTTTGTAGTTGACTTCTTGACGAAACATGTCGAGAATGATTGCCAATCACATTCTCCAATGGATGAGCCTTTGACCACTTGCAGATATAATCAAACGATTTATTGAGCTGATGAGAATTTGATCGAATGACCCTTTGTGAAGATGATTCTCCAGAACTCGGGTCTGGAGTAAGATTATGGTGGAGGGGTTCATTATCAATCTCAGGAATTTGTTCTTCAGCACCTTGATGAACTTGATGCAGCAGCTCTGAGAGTGGTCTTCAAACTACATTACTTCTTTTAGCTTCCTAAATCTTCTCAGCTGCCATTTCTTTACTTGCAGAAGAACAATGTGAGCAGATCTAATTAGGGATTAAATCTGGTTTTTCACTCTCCCCTAATTAGTGCTCTCCCCCAAACTGACAGCCTTTCTGATGAATGCCTAGAATATGAAGAAGTCTTTTGATAACCAAATGCATGCCGTCTTTAGTCTTCTAACACACAGCGGAAAATGTAGAACAGACTGTAGACTCGACCTTCTTCAAGATTGTCCATTTGGGGAACAGAATATCAACATCTTCATCTCACCAAATGCATTCCAGTAATCTTACATATAACCCATCAGCCCGTAACGTACACATGAAATGATAACACCAAAGTAACAAGTTGAAACACTGATCATCTTTAATTTGTATCATGAGACATTAAGCCCGATCACGTGAACTTGTTGTGCGTCCTTGATGTACACATTTCTCTCCCCTGATGGTTACGATTAATCGGAATCAGCATAATGATGTGTACATGAAGCATAATGATGTGTACATGAAGCATTAACTAGAAGCACTTTATCACTGATTATATCAGCCCGTGAGAAGATGTCGATTAGTCGTATGGCCATTTCTCAAACATCAATCAACATGTAGTTTATTCACCCTTCTCCCCCTCAAAAATTGCATATGACTGCCATTTTTGATTGAACGAGTGAATAAGAATACCATCAACAAGCTTCATGCTCTTCCCATGCTCAATCAGTCATCAAGTGGATCAACGTATGTTGGAGTATATTCTTATTCACTTGCTCTATCAAAAATGGCAACCTCAAATGCAATTTTTGAGGGGGAGAAGTGTGAATAAACTAAATGTCATTCATCAAGGGGATCTACTTACCGTTGATTGTACTCTTATTCACTCGTTCAATCAAAAATGGCAGTCATATGCAATTTTTGAGGGGAAGAGGGGTGAATAAACAAAATGTCAGTTATCAAGTGGATCTACTTACCGTTGATGGTATTCTTATCCACTCGTTCAATCAAAAATTGCATATGACTGCCATTTTTGATTGAACGAGTGAATAAGAATACCATCAACGGTAAGTAGATCCACTTGATAACTGACATTTTGTTTATTCACCCTTCTCCCCCTCAAAAATTGCATATGACTGCCATTTTTTATTGAACGAGTGAATAATAGTACAATCAACGGTAAGTAGATCCACTTGATGACTGACATTTAGTTTATTCACACTTCTCCCCCTCAAAAATTGCATTTGAGGTTGCCATTTTTGATAGAACAAGTGAATAAGAATATATTCCAACATACGTTGATCCACTTGATGACTGATTGAGCATGGGAAGAGCATGAAGCTTGTTGATGAGAATGGTCATAAACAAGAAGATTTCTCTTCTTCCGAAGATAAAGCGCACTCAAGCGTACGCCTTTCTTTTCTTTGAGGAACGGGGCCTGAAGTGTTTTCAGCAGACGCCATTGTCGTTGAAGATCGAGGCCTGAACTGATGTGAACAGACGTCATTGTCGATGAAGAACGAGGCTTGAACTGATGTGTTCAAACGTCATCTCTCTCTTTTCTACTTCTCTCAGCTAACTCGTTACCAACCCCATTATCATTCGGTTGGCTCTTTGTCGTGACTACTGATGGAGAAAACCCAATATGATGAACTTGAGACTGAAGTAACATAACCCGAACTTGTGACTTAAACTTGCACTAATGTGTGACTAAGAACGGTGTAGAGAGTTCGTGCAACTTCGAATCCCTAAGTACTCTATACTCTTCAACCAACCAACCATCAAGTATAAGACGTACATCACCTCTTGGATATCCACAACTTCGTGTGACACTGAGCACTACAACGTAACTCCTTAAAGTGATAGTTATTTTGTGGTAATAGAGAGGAAGAATCACAAAAATAACTAGATATCCAAGTCTTCGTCATTGTAAAGGTTAAACGCTCGAAAAAGGATCTCGAAGAATCTTCATCAAACCAACCCCGATATCTTCATAGGGTGCCCTGTGTGGGCTGTGGAGTGAGCTGACAGTGGGTAAAGACCCGACCCACTCCACGAATACTTTAATAACTAAACTATTACTAATAATCTTACGAGCTACTTAATACAAACAGATACTCGTGATAACCGAGTCTTCATGTGAATATTTATATTCCTAACAGGTTAATTTAACCGGCGTTGTTTGGTCGTGATGAAAACCCATGTCCTATGGGAACAAAGCGTGCTTCAAAGAAAGCTAGATCCGAGAGCACGACAAGTACGGGGGGAGCGAGTACCGGAGGAACGAGCTCGTTTAGCCAATTCGGGGAGGCTATGACGAACGAGTATCGTTTGAAACGGAAAACCGCCCAAGCCGCGTATCGGGCGACCCAAATAAAAGATGAGATGATAACAAGATTGGAGGAAATGAAATTTTTGATAATGGACACCACCGGGAAGGATCCAAACGTTGTTTGTTGGATCAATGACGAAAAAGATCGAATCATCAAAAAATATAACCTCCAACCTCGTCATTAGATTTAGTATTGCGTTTTTTTTTTTATGTTGTAGTTTGGTTATTATTGTTTTTTTTTTTTATGTTGTAGTTTGGTTTGTTTTTTTTTTTTTTTTTATTTTTTTTATTATTTTTTTTTATTTCGTTATTATTATTATTATTTTAATTTCGTTGTAAGTTTTTTTTTATTAACTATGTAATGTAATATGTTTTTAATGAATATTATGTTTTTAATAAATGAAGTATTGTTATAAGTTTAGGGGTTGAGTTTGAAAATATTTGAGTTAAAGTTGAGTTAAGGTGAGTTATGATTATGGGTGTTTTTTTGAGTTAAAGGTGAAAAGGTTAAAGCTGATGTGGTGCTGAAGTGGCAGTGTGTTAAAGTTTAACTCTAGGTTATGAATGTGAGCGCTCTAAGGCTGGATGGCAAGGTTGCTACACTTTCACCATACACCTCAGCGCCAAGTCAACTTTATCTCTCCTCTCACTTCTCTTCACCTCTCTTCATATTTTAGTAGGCAAGGGAAACCCATCTTCACCTTAACTCCCATTTTTTTTACTTACACAATTAAAAACGTAAATGTAAAAATATAAATACAAAAACGTATACATACAAAATAGAAAACTTTTATTCATAACTTAAAAACATTACACAGACTTAGAAATTAAAAATACTAAATTAAAAACTGGAATTAAATATTACGAGACAAATGCTTGACCAAATCGGCACGAAGGTTTTGATGCATTTGAGAGGATCTGATGTACCTAATAAACTTTCGCATTTCTTCATCAGATCGTATGGTATCATCCGGTTGATGTGCTTCCTCTGGGTACAGATGGAGCGTTATGTGTCGTTGCGGTTTAGCAGTATTAATGCCTACTCAAGTTTTAAATTTATATTTAGCCGACTTATCAATAACACACACACTTAACGAGCAGTGTACCCGGTCAGTATGAATATAATGGTAAGTAGAGTGTCGATCACTAAGAGTGGAACGTATTATCTAGTTATTCTAATCAGTATTTTAATATCCTAAGTTAGCTATACAACCTAATCTAACGCAAGGGGGGTTCAGCCTGAGAGACTGGCACGGTTTGGTTATGATTAAATAAAAAACTAAACTAATGAGCACGAATCAGCGATTAGCACACACGTACACAGATAGATACTCAAGACAATAAGAAGACCTGTCCTGATAATTAAATAGCTTGTCACTTGTTTTATTGCTAGTTTTATATGAAGTGTATATAATTAAACCTTTCTCGTTGGCTCTAATCTTATCGGCGAGTAAACCCTTAATGATTACTTATGTCTATCCTATTTATTTAAGCGTCTCTAATAAATAGGCGAGGAAGGGGCATGGCGACCCAAGCAAGACTCAGCTAGACACAGAGGTTATCAATGCACTAATAAAAGTCACCAAAGACATCAACATATAAACTTTAATTAATGGGAAAGCAATATTAAGGGGAGTGCATGATCTTCCGTAGTCACATGACACAAGCCCATCAATCCTGATGAATTAAAGTGTACTAAAACAATAAAACAAAACTACTTAATGAATTGAATACATGCAGGACCTTCTTACAGCTCTTGTATCTTTGTTTGAGGTGTGTCTTGTGCTGCTTGGTCGTCTGAATTCGGCTCTAGGGTTATGTATAGGTCTAAAGTCTGAGAGAGCTCTCAAATTCGTCTGTCCTTGGGGTATTTATAGTTTCTGTCTCAGGGATAGATGCGGCGCATTGAGTTGATAGATGCGGCGCATTGACTTAACTTCGCGTGGGGTCCAAGATTAATATATTCTGGAATATTCGTACACCGTCTTCAGATGCGGCGTAACTTGATCTTTGTATGCGGCGCATGTACTTGGATTGTAACTTGTGAAATCTTGATAGTGATACGCCGTATGTTAGAAGTATATTGCGGCGTATCTGGAGTAGAACGAGCTTGATCTTCTTCTTTGACCAAAGTTTCATATGCGGCGCATGACATAATTGCATGCGGCGCATTCTTCAAAGTCAGGCAATGGTCTTCGAATTCATCTAAGTATGATATTGCGTCGTATCTGTTGAGTGAGATATGGCGCATCTTCTGGATTTCAGTAGACTTTTGACATCTCGCTTGTTTTGCTCCATAATTAGTCCAAAATCGCCAAGTTTCACATAATGCTTGGTTTTACCTGAGAATTACTAAAGTAAACATTAATGTATCGATTCTCATAGATAATATAATAAAACAAGTCAAATAAATAGGATAAATGATGATAATAAAATGTACTTATTTGAGTTCATCAAATATCCCTCCACTTGAACTTTACTTGTCCCCAAGTAAACCTTAGAATTAATCATATGAAAATGTATCCTAAAAGATATTAGGATTTATTTTTATATTTAAGCACGTATTCGTTTTGTCATAATCACACAACCAAACACTTAACGAAGTAGAAACCAAAATAATTTTTAATGTAAAACAATTCTAAATCGTTTAGTTGCTTAGTCGTGACGAATATTCTATCATAGGCTTGGCAAGTATACGCATCTCCCCCACTAAAGCCAATGAGTAACAAGTCTAGAGCGGTAAAAAGGGTTTGTTGGTTAAGGGTTGATCATCCTTTTTAATCTCTATCGATCTCATATTCCAGAAAAAGCGACAAAATTACAAATACATGATCGAATCCACGACCACGATACTTGCAATTGCTCAAATCCTTAACTCGAATAGGCTAAAGATAGGACCAAGTAATCTTCACCAATAATATTATATCAAAAAGGGCGACAAAATCATAAATACATAGCCGAATCCACGACTACGATACTTAAGATTGCTCAAATCCCTAATCTCAATAAATCAAAGGTTTGGATGAAGAATGATATAGGGTATGGATAATATTTGGGATACAAATTGGTGTAAAATGAAAAATAAACAAAACAGATAAATTAAAATCCTAAGTGTGGTTAATCACTTTCCCAACCATCCCATGAATAAGACTCATATCATTGAATAACTCACGCTTTAACACTTGAAACACACGCTTTAGGTAGACACGAATTATACTCAACAAGATCTCAATCAAAGAATAACCTTAGTTGGCGTTCCCATAACGGCCAACTCCCATTCGTTCCATAAATTTTTTTTTCTTTTTTTTTTTTTTTTTTTTTTGACATCAACATATATGTGTAAAATTTCACAACTTTTCTATCACTATTTTTCCGGATAATTTTTCCATACTCTTCATACTTTCAGAAATAACTGTAATAGTGAAAGTAGTAAACACACGAAAAATAAACTCAAAGTTATACAATATTTACTTTCATACCAATTGCATTGTGCAATTTCCCGACCTAACCAAAGATAATGAATTACGCACGCGAACACAGGTAATGTAAGGAAACACACTTTGCCTAAAGCAATTAACCACGGATTTTAATCTACAGGGTAGGCTAAGGTGTAAGGGTGTATCGAAACATTATAACAAAGGTGTAAGAAACGAAAGGAATGGCTCTGAGGGTTTTTCTAGGGGTATCTTACTCTAAAAGTGAGAGTAAACAAAGGGTTTATACGGGGGTTAACTAACCAGTGTAGTTAGTTAATATTACATAACGTATAAAGGCTATTTGGGTGTAATCCTAGAAATTTACCAATTTAGACAAGTCACTCCAATTATATAGATAATACTTATTATGGTGGTCTCGAATAGTATACAAGCCAAGTTCTAAAGTTTACAAGTCACCGGCACACTAAAGTTTTAATATTTTTGAAAGAATAGAGTTATGTGTGCGGTTATGTAATTTAGACTTTAAACAAAAACATGCTAAAAAAAAATATTTTAAATTTTTATATATTAAGCGCATTTTAAGCATATTTTGAAAAAAGTTTAGGACAAGTAAGTGTTCTAATTCTCCATCCCCCCACTTAAGTTAAACAACGTCCTCGTTGTTTGTGTCAAAGGTTAAAAACTGGAAATTAAAAGAATTAGAACAGAAAAACTCCACTGAGATTTGCTCGGTATGATCCTCCATTATTCGTATAAGAGCAAAAATCAATTTTCTTGTGGATGAGAACGTTTAAGCTTCATAAATGATGTATCCACAAAAATGCAGGAATCTATAATACCATTTAGACTTTAACACACCTGAGTTAAGAAGGTTCAAACTTGCATAATACATTAGTAGTTAGTAAAAATAAAACCTAAAAATTTAAACTGTAAATCATCAGGTCAGTTGATACGCCGTATCTTATGGAAGAAGATACGCCGTATCGAGCCTGGAATAAATACGAATCAGAATAAAAGATGCGTCGCATCCTTAACCAGGGATGCGCCGCATTAAATAAACTGACAGAAAGTTTTAAAGTCAAAAATAAAAATGCAGAAAATGAAATAAGATATGACCAGTGCAGGTGATGCGTCGCATCTTATGATAGAGATGCGCCGCATCTTCTGCAGGTCTGACAGACTCGACACAGAACAGAAAAGTAAAAATTTTTCCATCGGGTTGTCTCCCGGTCAGCACTTGTCTTTATTCCAGAGTCTTCAAGTTAGACCCACGTTCAGCTCCTTATTCCAATACTTCGGGTTCAAACTCCACCACCTCGTTCTCAGTATCCTCAATTTTATTATCAAAGTATTTTTTAACTCGTTGCCCGTTTACCTTGAATATATAACCATTTTTATCGCATATTTCAATAGTCCCATATGGATACACTTTCTTGACAACGAACGGACCCGTCCATCTTGATTTAAGTTTACCTGGATACATCTTTAATCGAGAATTAAATAGCAGCACTTTTTCTCCAATAGTAAACATTTTATCCCCATGTAACCTCGAGTCATGCCATCTTTTAGTTCTTTCTTTGTAGATCTTAGTATTTCTGTAGGTCTTATCTCTTAGTTCGTAGAGTTCATTGAGTTCCATGAAACGGTTCTTCGTTGCAGCTTCCATATCCATGTTGCATTTCTTCAAAGCCCAATATGCACTTTGTTCTATTTCGACCGGTAAGTGGCATGCTTTTCCGTATACAAGACGAAATGGAGTGCATCCCGTCGGTGTCTTATAGGCTGTACGAAATGCCCATAAAGCATCATTTAACTTGTCAGACCACCCTTTCGGATTATATCCAGTCGTTTTTTCTAGAATCCTTTTTATAGCCCTATTGGTTACTTCAGTTTGCCCATTGAATTGAGGATGGTATGCAGTGGAAACCCAATGATACACTCCATATTGTTGCAAAGCTCTTCCTAGATGGTGATTACAAAAGTGTGTTCCCCTATCACTAATCAATGCTTTAGGAACTCCAAACCTAGCGAACAAACTTTGCAAAAATTTAAGCACTACCTTGCTGTCGTTTGTTGGTAACGCTTGCGCTTCGACCCATTTTAATATGTAATCAACAGCAATCAAAATATACTTATTACCTGTAGATTCAGGAAACGGTCCCATGAAGTCCAATCCCCATATGTCAAAAACTTCACATACTTGGATATAGTTTTGCGGCATTTCGTTTCTTGATGTAATATTTCCGGATCGTTGACACGCATCACATCCTTTTATATAAGCTTTTGCATCATCCAGCATAGTGGGCCAATAAAATCCTGCATCAAGGATTTTCCTTTTTGTAATAATTGCACCATGATGTCCCCCCGTCGGCCCTGAATGGCAATGTGCCAATATTGCTGGGACATCATCTCCATCTACGCATCTTCGTATAATATTGTCAGGACATAATTTAAAGGCATAAGGTTCATCCCAAATATACTCACTAGCGCGAGTTAGAAACCTTCTTTTCTCGTCGGATGTTAGCCCTTTTGGAATTTTATTTGCAACAATAAAGTTTATATAGTCGGCATACCATGGTGTATTATCATTGCTCTTAATTCTTACCATCATAAGGTGTTCATCAGGAAAGTCATCAGCGATTTCCCTTTCATCAAGCACCTCCATATCAGGGTTTTCAAGTCTAGATAAGTGGTCAGCAGCTAGATTCTCGGCACCCTTTTTATCTTTAATTTCAATATCGAATCCTTGGAGCAATAAAACCCACCTAATAAGCCTTGGCTTGGCATCCTGTTTATTGAACAAATACTTCAAAGCAGAATGGTCAGTGTAAACCATAGTTTTTGACAATATAAGATATGACCTAAATTTATCGAATGCAAAAACTACTGCTAAAAGTTCTTTTTCCGTGGTGGTGTAATGTTCTTGGGCATTATTTAATGTTTTGCTAGCATAATAAATTGGCTTAAATTTCTTTTCTATCTTTTGGCCAAGTACAGCTCCAACAGCATAATCACTAGCATCACACATTAGTTCAAAAGGCAGATTCCAATCCGGCGAAATTATAATAGGTGCAGTAGTTAGTTTTTCTTTAAGTATATTAAACGCCTTTTTTGCAATCTTCAGAAAAATCAAACTTCGCATCTTTTAGCAATAATTGGGTCATAGGCCTAGATATCATTGAAAAATCCTTTATGAACCTACGATAAAATCCAGCATGCCCTAAAAAACTTCTAACACCTTTTACATTAGTGGGGTAAGGTAGTTTGACAATTACATCAATTTTAGCTTTGTCGACTTCTATACCTTTCCCAGAAATCTTATGTCCTAACACAATTCCCTCTCTAACCATAAAATGACATTTTTCCCAATTAAGAACAAGGTTAGTTTCTTCACACCTAGCAAGCATTTTATCAAGTTTAAAGAGACAATCACTAAATGAGTTACCGAACACCGAGAAGTCGTCCATGAAGACTTCCATAAAGTCTTCTACCATTTCATGGAAGATAGCCGTCATACAACGTTGGAAAGTAGCAGGGGCGTTGAATAGTCCGAACGGCATTCTCCTATAGGCGAAGGTTCCATAAGGGCAGGTGAAAGTCGTCTTCTCTTGATCCTCGGGGGCAATGGGTATTTGGAAGAAACCTGAAAAACCATCTAAAAAACAATAATAATCATATCCTGATAGTCTTTCTAACATTTGATCAATAAATGGAAGAGGGAAGTGATCTTTTCGCGTAGCATCATTGAGTTTGTGGTAGTCGATGCAAACTCTCCATCCAGTAACAGTTCTTGAAGGGATTAGCTCATTGTCGTCATTGAGTACTACCGTCATTCCTCCCTTTTTTGGTACAACGTGGATAGGACTGACCCACGAGCTATCGGAAATTGGGTAGATAAGTCCGGAGTCAAGTAATTTCACAATTTCATTTTTCACCACATCTTGGACTTTTGGATTCAAACGCCTTTGGGGTTGGATAGTTGGTTTGAATTCATCTTCCATAAGGATTTTATGTGTACAGAATGACGGGCTAATTCCCTTAATATCAGACATATTCCATGCTAATGCTTCTCTTCGTTTATATAGTACCTGCAAAAGGGATTCTTTTTCTTTTGGCGTTAAGTCAGATGCAATAATAACGGGTGAATTAGTGTTCCCATTTAAATAAGCATATTCCAAAGTAGAAGGTAGATCCTTAAGCACAGGTTTAACATCATCAATTTTATTAGCACTAGCGGAATAAACTTGTTCTTTTATTACGTCGTTGCTGTCATCAGATAAATGCGCCGCATCGATATTTCCGATGCGCCGTATGGCGTTACAAACAGCGGAATCAACAGCGAAATTATTATCAATAGTATTTTCATCAACTTGATCTTCTATAGCGATTGTGTTTTCTAAATTTTTAAGCAGAAAAGAATCAAGCAAATTACTTTTTAACAATTTCTGAGTAAATTGATTAATCGTGTCATCAGAAACATCGATATTATAGCATTCATCATCTTCATAATTAGTTTTACTCATAGATTGTTCCATATTAAATTCAACTTCATCTTTTCCGATGGTAAGAGTTATCTTTCTATTAAAAACATCAATCATGGCCCTAGCAGTGGCTAAAAATGGTCGTCCTAATATTATAGGAGTTCTAGAATTTTCGGGCATATCGAGTGATGCGTGGTTTTGCAACCTTACAACAGGTTTTACCTCTCGAGGGATCTCAAGAGGCTTACAACCCCACCAGGCAGTGTACCTGACCGATGTAGTATAGTGTAGTGGTAAGTACGGGGGATTGATCGTTCTCCACAGGGAATAGTGTTCGTTAGGTATGAAAAACTACTCTAATAGGTCTAAGGGTGAGAGAAGATTCTTTTTTATGTTTTTATAATTTTATGAAAGCAAGTAAAATCTCGGGTTTGAAAGAGTGGGCGGAATTAGTTGCTAGTCAACTAACCCAAATAACTACGAATGCAAATAAAATAAAATAACTGAAAATGAAAAGGTGGTAAAACTTATATAGAGAGAAATGTGTTTACTTAGATTTCCTTACTCCCTAACTATCTTTTACCGGTTGATTAGTGTGTATTAGTTGCGTGGATGACGGGTGTATTCCTTAATACCATTTGTGGGGTGGCGTACGTACTTCCCCAACTCTACAAGCTCCTACTTCACTCCTATGTCGAGCCGGCTAGGAAGCTCCTAACATGGGATCACTAGAATTCGCTTGTGCATTAAATACAACCATAAAAACCTTTAGTACGCATTGGTTCATGTTTCTTAAGACGTTCAAGCAAGTTACCGAATAGGAAGTTAGCCAGTTTTCTTAAGCCTAACATAGATGAACAATCATCCAATACAACTAACAACACACTAATAACCAATAATCAATAGCTAGGTTTCATTAGATCTAAGCAAACACAAGATAAATCTAGCCTAGCATGTTAAACAAAAGACAAGAACAAGATAGAATCAAACAACACATAGACATATTGAATGATTAATTGATAACTTATCTTCAATGTAACATGGAAGATCTCAAGGCAAAAAGCCTTGAAAAAGCTACCAAATTCGTTTTAGGGTTTTCACACACAAAGTTCCTCAATAAGTTCCACACTAATGACAAAAAATTGCAAAACTATATATAGACTTTCAGATCTGACGGCGTCACGTTATGGAGTGTGACGCCGTCACCTCGCCGCTTTTAGGGTTCCCGGATGACCTTCTTGACGCCGTCCCTCTTTAGCTCTCCAAAATCCGTTCTGGCTTATCAAGGTTTGACGCCGTCAGATTTAGTCGTGACGCCGTCCCTCTTTAAATTAAGCCGTGGCGACCTTGATCAGATTAAAGGGTGACGCCGTCAGAATTCCCATGCAAATTTCCCTGGCTTATCATGAGTAATTTTCACATCCACCTTTTCTTGCCAAGCCATGACGCCGTCCAGGGATAATCCTGACGCCGTCAAAGGTAGTTTCCAGCACAATTTTGAGACTTTGTCGTTTTCTTCACTTTTATAATCCAAAAACGTCCAAAATGCCTCATTTTCCAGATTTCTTCTCAAAAGTACCTAAAATGACAAAAGGAACGATTTAGGGCAATATTTGATCAAATAAATACGATTTAGGGCTTAAATGACCCCTTAAAAGCGGTACACTTTTCGCTTCATCAAATACCCTTACACTTGAGATTTGCTTGTCCTCAAGCAAATGCGCTTTTATTCTATTCAAAATACAAGTTAGGGGTCATTTAATGCTAACATAAAAGTAATTACAACAAATAATCGTTCCACTTTAATCATAATAAGCACGGAGATTACAAACTAGCACATCACAAGTAGTGTTTAGATACTCACATCTCTCAAGTGTCATCAAAATAAATCTCATAAATGAAAACGGATAATATCTCTCACTACCTGTCATAGCAAATAGATTACCATAGGCTTGGGAAAGGATCGAAAACCTCCTCCACTAGGCGTAAGCACCTAAGATAAACTATCAAAGAGGGCTTTTACATGGGTTATAACGTTAGGTGTAGGGAAAAGGAAAACACGGTTTTGTTGGATAAAGGATATTTTACTGGTGGCGAGTTAAAGATCTTGATCAATTACATGTACTATACAATGTTGCTAAGCCAAGACTAGACTCGATTTAAGCTAATGAAAGAAAATAACAAAAACAAAAAATAAACATAAAATAAAACGGGATGGTAGTCCGTATGTTTTTTCTACTTTTCTTTTTCTCATTTTTTTGTATTTTTCTTGATTTTTTTTTTTTTTTTTTTTTTTTTTTTTTTTTTTTTTTTTTTTTTTTGCATACACTTTTGCCCTACCATCCAAAATAATACATCAAAGGGGCGTTGCATTCCCCTTACACTTGAACTTTTACACAACTTTACAAATACTATTCTAATGACTGGAATTAAGATAATTAAAACACTTGGAGTACTTTTAAAATATTTAGCACATATGGGGGTAATAAATGATGTTCTTCCCCATTACTCCATTACACTAGTACTTTACCCATGAGTCCCAATCGTCCCAAAACAATATGTACAAGGATATGACTCGACTTAGCAACCATGTAATCAATTAGATAATTAACTTGGGTTTAAACAAATGTTGACACAATAATGCACTAAAAATGAGTGCATACAAGGTAGGCTAAGGCGATTTGGGTGTACATTTTAGTGAGATGTAACAAATTCTTCCTTTAAGTAAAATGCTTAAAGGTCGAAACGAAAATATAGGCTCTGAGGGGTGTACTAGGGGTATCGTGTACTAAAAATGAGTACAACGCAAAGGGTGTGGGAGAATTACTTGACCAATGTAGCCAAAGTAATTATAACAAAAACACAGGTGTAAAACAATGGGTTAATCCTAATGCCTCTTATCATGTAGTAAATCTAACTACACGAATGTAGTCTCACTTGTGGCCTCGGAATGGTCCTAACGCAAGTTCTAGAATCTAAGTGCTACCGGTACACACATCATAGCATAAATGCTTTTCCTACCAATTCTAGGGGCGAACCTCACATATTTGGGGTGGAAAATTTTTTAGTGGTACGGTTTTTGTGTTAGTCATATAACTCCTATGCGTGAGACGCTCATTAAGATCAAAGTTTCACTCCTATATGTTGTAAAAAATTTTAAATTTGGCACTAAAATTGCCCTAACAGGTATTTATCTCAGTTTTATTACACATCTATTATTAAACAAACAAAAATCAAGCGTAATAGCATTCTCTAATCGTACTTTTACCCCCCCCCCCCTTACACTTAAGATGAACATTGTCCCCAATGTTCAAATAACAAGATGTAAAAGCATAAAGGTAAAAGAATGAAATCAAATACTCCCCTGATTCGTTCGGTGGATAATGAAGTAACACGGTTAGATCTTCTTCCAAAGAGAATGTAAAAGCTTCATGACTAATGCATCGCCAAAAGCTTGATCCAAAAACATTTCCTTGTCCAAAATAACCTGTTAAACCTGAGAAAACAAACACGAAAACCTGCATAACATCGGCGGGATAAACTCTATATATAAGGATATAATGCTTGTGGAATGATAATTTTGCAGATTCCTGGAGATTATAAGTTAGAGATTTAATAGAAACTTTTTATGAAAACAAAACTTTCAAAAATTTTCAGAAAATTAAACCTGACGCCGTCAGGTTATAACTCCTGACTCCGTCAGAAATGATCTGACAGAATTCTCATGTTACGTTTCCGGAAAAATTTTTGGAAAAACCTATACCTTACTTCCTGGAAATCCTGCAAAACATCATTATGACTCGATACAAGCATTTGACTCAAACAAATACTAATATGTATGTTCATTTATTACTATTACGATTCACGTTCATTTGTGTTCTAATAAACCGATTTAGATTTCCCTTACACTTAACTTTTGCAAAATACCTTTATATGTAGTTAAGACGAAGTTAAAAACAAGATAAAGCATTTTCACAAATTAGTTTTTAACATGAATCAATAATAATAAAATTTAAACATACATACGGAAACAAATAAAATCAAACAAACAAATAAATAAACACACAAAGCAAATAAAACTTGGGTTGCCTCCCAAGAAGCGCTTTTCTTTATTAACGAGTCTTGTAGCTAGACTCAAAGTCACGCTACCCTATGTAAGTAAGCTCGTCATCGAGGACGTCTTTAGGGTTAAGCTTGGTTTGAAGTTTCCTATTGGTCCGCTTAGTACGATATATCTTTTCAAACTTCTCTCCATCCGGGTCATACAATGTCATCTTAATATGCCATGACCCATCTCCATCTTTGGGTGGTTTGTCCCAATCCCATTTATGATCATCTTCCTCACGAGTCCACTTATTCATTCCTAGGTTAATTGGCAAAACTCCTAGGAAATCAATCATCTTCCTAAAAACTAGAGGGTCTTCAAATGGATCCAATTCGGTGTCCCTAGCTAAGAGTTGCTCTACCGTATGTGTTCGGTTCACAAAGTCCTCTTCTAGGTAAAATGGGCGTTGGGGTCCTATGAAGTCTCTATCGATCCAAGGTCCATATCTAGATGGTCTCCTATTTAATTCTAACCAATGGGGTGTTGGTTCCTCACTAGTATCATAGGCATGTTTCTTAACATCATAGACTGACCAAGTATCACCTTCTCCTACCGCTATCTTAGATTCCTTACAATCAATCATAGCACTAGCGGTTGCCAAAAATCCTCTACCTATTAACAAGGGGCATGTAGGGTCGCTAACCATATCAAGGACGTGGAAATTGGCTAAAATGGTTAGTTTTCCAATGTGTACTAAAACGTCCTTAACTACTCCAACCGGGTAAGCAACACTTCCATCCGCTAAGCCTATTATTACCTCGGTTTCTTCAAGTTTTCCAAGTTTTAGAGAGGTGTAAAGAGGTAACGGAAGTAGGTTAAGGCTTGATCCAAGATCGGCTAATGTGTCATAAGCCTCCGAATTACCGATCTTGCAAGGTAGAACAAATAAGCCCGGATCATCTAACTTCTTAGGTAGCTTATTTTGAACGAAGGCGGTCCCTTTTTCGCCTAACTTGAGCTTCTTCTCATCCAACACATCAATAACCGGACTTTCAAGGTGGAGCTCCTTGAATTCTTCGTCAAGGTTTTGAGTGGGAGGTGTTTCAACTATGACATGGGTTTGTTTGAAACACGAGCTCATGGAATTGACCGAATAATATTGTGGACAAGAACTAGGAGACGTAACCGATGAAATGGCGTTGACGTTTAGTTTCGGGTTCTTGACCGTGTTGCTAGGGAGTGCTCCCATTTCTCGGTCATTGAGGGCTTTCAACAAAGTGTCAATCTTATTGGTCATCTCGCTTTGTTTTTGTTTGAAATCGGCTTCAAACTTGGCTAAACGAGCTTCTTGAGATGCCATAAATTGGGACATCAATCCTTCAAAGTTATTGGTACTACCATTGCTGGAAGGATTGTTGTTGAAAGTACGGTTCGAGTTGGAACCGCTTGATTGGAAACGATTAGGTGGGTTAGAAGAATTGGTCTGTTGTGCGTTTTGGTTTTGTTTCCACCTAAGGTTCGGGTGATTTTTCCATGAGGGGTTGTATGAATCACCGTAAGGGTTTGGCTCGGGTTTGAAAGTGTACCACTTGTCTCCCGCTCCGTCGGTACGCGAGGATGCGTAGTCCGCAAAAGCTTGTTCGGGGAGTTCCATGCAATCACGAGTGTCGTGGGGACCACTACATAATTCACATGAAGAAGTGATTTTGTTCACTTGGCTTGAAGGTTTAGGAGCCTCGTAGGATTTCATGAGAAACTTGACTTGGTCTTCAAGTTCTATGATCCTACGGTCGGAAGTGCTTGAATTGTTCGAAGGCAAAGATAGAGCCCATGATTGTTCCGCACTTAGATCACGTAGCTTACCACCGGCCGATTGGTCAATGGTTTGCCTCGTGGAGAGATTGATATGGTCATAGAAGATTTGGACTTGGAGCCAAAGTTCTATGCCATGGTGAGGGACTTTTTGGAGTAAGTCCTTGAATCGAGTCCATGCCTCGTAGAGAGTTTCGCCTTGACGTTGTTGGAACATCAAGATATCATTCCTTAGCTTGGTAGTTCTTCCCGGTGGGAAAAACTGAGCAAGGAAACGAGTGGTGAGATCATCCCAAGAGGTGATGGATCCTGCGGGTTGACGCTCTAGCCATTGACTAGCTTGGTCCCGCAGAGAGAATTGAAAGAGACGCAGTCGGGTCGTCTCTCGAGTGGCAACATCAAGGTCTATAGAATCAACGATTTTGAGAAAGTCCTTGAGATGTTGATTAGGATCTTCAGAACGAAGTCCATGGAATGCGCATCCGCTTTGCACCAACCGGATGGTGTCGGATCGCAAGGGAGTGACATTGGCTCCTTGAGTGAGCTCAATGGTGTTTCGATAGCCATGGTGGCTAGGACGGGAGTATTCTCCTAAAGTACGGGCTCTAGGAGGTGGTGGTGGTTGTTGTGGTGGTGGGATGTTGGGATCAAGGATATTACCATCTTCCATGATGTCTAATGGTAATGGTTACGAACAAAGAAACGAAGAAAATAGATAGACTAAAGAAAACCTAGAAAAAGAAAATAAAAATCTCACTAGAAGGGAATCTAATGAGTAGACCTATAAAATAAAAATTCAACCTAAACAATAACTATTCCCCGGCAGCGGCGCCAAAAACTTGATGCGTGGTTTTGCAACCTTACAACAGGTTTTACCTCTCGAGGGATCTCAAGAGGCTTACAACCCCACCAGGCAGTGTACCTGACCGATGTAGTATAGTGTAGTGGTAAGTACGGGGGATTGATCGTTCTCCACAGGGAATAGTGTTCGTTAGGTATGAAAAACTACTCTAATAGGTCTAAGGGTGAGAGAAGATTCTTTTTTATGTTTTTATAATTTTATGAAAGCAAGTAAAATCTCGGGTTTGAAAGAGTGGGCGGAATTAGTTGCTAGTCAACTAACCCAAATAACTACGAATGCAAATAAAATAAAATAACTGAAAATGAAAAGGTGGTAAAACTTATATAGAGAGAAATGTGTTTACTTAGATTTCCTTACTCCCTAACTATCTTTTATCGGTTGATTAGTGTGTATTAGTTGCGTGGATGACGGGTGTATTCCTTAATACCATTTGTGGGGTGGCGTACGTACTTCCCCAACTCTACAAGCTCCTACTTCACTCCTATGTCGAGCCGGCTAGGAAGCTCCTAACATGGGATCACTAGAATTCGCTTGTGCATTAAATACAACCATAAAAACCTTTAGTACGCATTGGTTCATGTTTCTTAAGACGTTCAAGCAAGTTACCGAATAGGAAGTTAGCCAGTTTTCTTAAGCCTAACATAGATGAACAATCATCCAATAAAACTAACAACACACTAATAACCAATAATCAATAGCTAGGTTTCATTAGATCTAAGCAAACACAAGATAAATCTAGCCTAGCATGTTAAACAAAAGACAAGAACAAGATAGAATCAAACAACACATAGACATATTGAATGATTAATTGATAACTTATCTTCAATGTAACATGGAAGATCTCAAGGCAAAAAGCCTTGAAAAAGCTGCCAAATTCGTCTTAGGGTTTTCACACACAAAGTTCCTCAATAAGTTCCACACTAATGACAAAAAATTGCAAAACTATATATAGACTTTCAGATCTGACGGCGTCACGTTATGGAGTGTGACGCCGTCACCTCGCCGCTTTTAGGGTTCCCGGATGACCTTCTTGACGCCGTCCCTCTTTAGCTCTCCAAAATCCGTTCTGGCTTATCAAGGTTTGACGCCGTCAGATTTAGTCGTGACGCCGTCCCTCTTTAAATTAAGCCGTGACGACCTTGATCAGATTAAAGGGTGACGCCGTCAGAATTCCCATGCAAATTTCCCTGGCTTATCATGAGTAATTTTCACATCCACCTTTTCTTGCCAAGCCATGACGCCGTCCAGGGATAATCCTGACGCCGTCAAAGGTAGTTTCCAGCACAATTTTGAGACTTTGTCGTTTTCTTCACTTTTATGCTCCAAAAACGTCCAAAATGCCTCCTTTTCCAGATTTCTTCTCAAAAGTACCTAAAATGACAAAAGGAACGATTTAGGGCAATATTTGATCAAATAAATACGATTTAGGGCTTAAATGACCCCTTAAAAGCGGTACACTTTTCGCTTCATCATCGAGGATAACAAAGTCAATAGGTAATTCAAATTTATCAACTTTTATTAATATATTTTCAACTATTCCTAATGGGTATTGTATGGACCTATCAGCTAGCTCTAAGCACATCCTAGTAGGTTTTGGTTCACCAAGGCCTAATTTTTCATACATTGAAGAGGGCATAAGACTTATACTAGCTCCTAGGTCGGCTAAAGCATTTCCAATATGTAAATTTTTAATTTGACAAGGAATAGTGAAACTCCCTGGATCTTTCTCCTTAGATGGAAGTTTGTTGAGCAATGCTGCTGAGCTTCTTTCCCCCATTGTTACAGTGCAAGCTTCTTCAAGTTTGGACTTGTTTGTAAGCAAGCTCTTCAGATATTTAGCATATTTTGGCATTTGCACTAGGGCTTCCATAAATGGTATGCTTAGCTGCAGCTGCTTGAGATTTTCCAGGAATTTCCTTTGATAGGCATCTTCTTTCTCCTTCCTTACCCTATGTGGAAAAGGTAGTGTTGATTGTTTAAGTTCAACAGAAGGTTCTTCTCTAATCACAGGTTCTGGATTAGTCTCTTTTGGTTGCTCTTGCTCAGATGATATAGATTCAGGGGAAATCTTATTTGTGCTGTTATCCTCGGGTGTCTCTTCGATTTGAAAGGTTGACTTTCCGCCTCTAGTTGTAATCCCTTTCAAATCGTGTTTTACCAAAAGAACCTTGTTAAGCACCGTTGACAATTGGTGCACTTCAATTGCCAATCCATTAATCATGTTGTTTTGTTCCTTTAGTAACAGCTCATGACTGCCTTTGAATTTATTAATAAAGTTTCTTGCTTCATGATGTTCTTTTTCGTTTGCTTGAGCGATTAGTAGTGCAAACTCTTCCATAGTAAGGTTTCTTTGGGGTCTTCCGAACCAGTTGGAGAAAATATCGAACATTGTTCCTGAAAATTAAAGACAGGTAGATTTCAAAGTAAAAACTTCCTAGTGTAAGGGTAAGTTAGAATATTTTCCGTTCGGGAATAAGAAAAATAAAAGTTGCTGATATCTGTAGACGATGCGCCGTATCCAGAAAGTTGGATACGCCGTATCTTATTACGTTAAAATTTAATCAGACTTTTATTCAGAAAACAGATACACCGCTTATGAATTAGAATGCGCCATATCCAGTTTAAATTATAAAAAATCGATTATATTTATTAAAATCAAATGTGTCGTATTAACAAAAGCTAATGCGCCGTTATTTTCGTTACGTTTCAAAATACAAGATTTTTGATTTAGTAGATGCGCCTGATGAGGCGAAAAGTGTACCGCTTTTAAGGGGTCATTTAAGCCCGAAATCGTATTTATTTGATCAAATATTGCCCTAAATCGTTCCTTTTGTCATTTTAGGTACTTTTGAGGAGAAATCTGGAAAAGGAGGCATTTTGGACGTTTTTGGAGCATTAAAGTGAAGAAAACGGCAAAGTCTCAAGAATCGGCTAAAAGTTACTCTTGACGGCGTCACAATTAACATGGGACGGCGTCATGCCTTGGCAAGAAAAGTTGGATGTGAAATTTACTCATGACGGGCCAGTGAGTTAGCATGAGAATTCTGACGGCGTCACGCTTTAACTTGATCAAGGGCGTCACGGCTTAAATCATAAGGGGACGGCGTCACGTTCATGATCCGACGGCGTCAAGCCTTGATAGGCCAGAATGGATTTTTGAAGAGCTAAAGAGGGACGGCGTCAAGAAGGTCACCCGGGAACCCTAAAAGCGGCGAGGTGACGGCGTCACAATGCATAAGGTGACGCCGTCAGATCCAAAAATCTATATATAGTTTTCTAATCTTTTGTCATTAAGGGAGAGCTTAGTGTGTGGAATTTTGGGATAAAACCCTAAGACGATTTTAGCTACTTTTTCAGGGCTTTTTGCCTTGAGATCTTCCATGTTTCATTGAAAGATAAGTTATCAATTAATCATTCAATATGTCTATGTGTTGTTTGATTCTATCTTATTCTTGTCTTTTGTTTAACATGTTAGGCTAAATTTATCTTGTGTTTGCTTAGATCTAATGAAACTTAGCTATTGATTATTGGTTGTTAGTGTGTTGTTAGTTGTATTGGATGATTGTTTATCTATGTTAGGCTTAAGAAAACTGGCTAACTTCCTATTCGGTAACTTGCTTGAACGTCTTAAGAAACATGAACCAAACGCGTACTAAAGGTTTTTATGGTTGTATTTAATGCACAAGCGAATTCTAGTGATCCCATCTTAGGAGCTTCCTAGCCGGCTCGACATAGGAGTGAAGTAGGAGCTTGTAGAGTTGGGGAAGTAAGTACGCCACCCCACGAATGGTATTAAGGAATACACCCGTCATCCACGCGACTAATACACACTAATTAACCGGTAAAAGATAGTTAGGGAGTAAGGAAATCTAAGTAAACACATTTCTCTACACATAAGTTTCTCACCACTTTTCATTTTTGTTATTTTATTTTATTTGCATTCGTAGTCATTTGGGTTAGTTGACTAGCAACTAATTCCGCCCACTCCTTCAAAACCGAGATTTTACTTGCTTTCATAAAAATATAAAAACATAAAAAGAATCTTCCTCAACCCTTAGACCTAATTAGAGTAGCCTTTCATACCTAACGAACACTATTCCCTGTGGAGAACGATCAATCCCCCGTACTTACCACTACACTATACTACATCGGTCAGGTACACTGCCTGGTGGGGTTGTAAGCCTCTTGAGATCCCTCGAGAGGTAAAACCTGTTGTAAGGTTACAAAACCACGCAATCAAGTTTTTGGCGCCGCTGCCGGGGAGTAGTTATTGCTTAGGTTGAAATTTTATTTTTATTAGGTCTACTCACAAGATTCCTATCAAGTGAGATATTTTCTTTTTATTTTGTAGCTTTCTCGTAGTCTATCTTTTCTTTGTGATTTTGTTTGTAATTTGCTTCAAATGGACTTTTCACTTAGATTTCTAAGATTGCAAGATATGGTTGAGTGGCTAGAACACCAAGAAGTTCAAAATACCTCATTTAGAGACACTTATGAATCATATGAGCCTTCACCTAGGATAGATTCTTATGAACAACCTCCATGTTTAGGATCTTGTTTTAGTGAGGCTAATAGGAAAAGCGACCTAGTTTGCCAAGGAATTGTGGATAGAGCCGTATCAATAAATCATAAGTTGGATGAAGCACTAGGTTTGTTATTGTCACTACCTAAGAAAACAATTGACGAGGATATAGGTGATCTTGACACGTGGAATAATGAGGTAAACACCATAAGCCCACAAAATACTCAACCATCATTTGAGGCACCCACACCGCCCGTGACTTACCCGGAAGAAGTAGAAGAGACTTTAGGAATCCCGATGGAGGTAGAACCCTTGGACCAAGCACAACTAGAGGATATAGGTTTGCAAACTTTTAGTGATGACCTTACTCATAGTTCTAGGGAATTTCCTAGTGTTGATGAGTTGGAACCTCAACCTTTACACAACTTTTCATCCTTAGATTTACATCTAGGAGAAAAAAGAGGAACCGACCCACCCATCAACCAATATTATCCGGGTAGTTTTAGGATGAAGGAAGCCATTCACTCACCCCCTTCACCTCACGTGGCATATTCACACCCTAAGGGTGTGTATCGCTACTTTCACCCGCACTTAATCCTAAGTGTAGGGAAAACCTCCCCTATTTTTGTTAAATAAGGGTAGAGTCAGGCTCGTGACTCGAACAAAAACAAGCGCTTATTGGGAGGCAACCCAAGTTTTATTTGCTTTGTGTGTTTATTTGTTTGTTTGATTTTATTTGTTTCCGTATGTATGTTTAATTTTTATTATTATTGATTCATGTTCAAAAACTAATTGTGAAAATGCTTTATTTTGTTTTTAACTTCGTCTTAACTACATATAAAGGTATTTTGCAAAAGATAAGTGTAAGGGAAATCTAAATCGGTTTATTAGAACACAAATGAACATGAATCGTAATAATAATAAATGAACATACATATTAGTATTTGTTTGAGTCAAATGCTTGTATCGAGTCATAATGATGTTTTGCAGGAATCCCAGGAAGTAAGGTATAGGTTTTTCCAAAATTTTTCCGGAAACGTAACATGAGAATTCTGTCAGATCATTTCTGACGGCGTCAGGGGTTACAACCTGACGGCGTCAGGTTTAATTTTCAGAAAGTTTTGAAAGTTTTGTTTTCATAAAAAGTTTCTATTAAATCTATAACTTATAATCTCCAGGAATCTGCAAAATTATCATTCCACAAGCATTATATCCTTATATATATAGAGTTTATCCCGCCGATGTTATGCAGGTTTTCGTGTTTGTTTTCTCAGGTTTAACAGGTTATTTTGGACAAGGAAATGTTTGTTGGATCAAGCTTATGGCGATTCATTAGTCACGGAGCTTCAACATTACCTTGGAAGAAGATCTAACCATGTTACTTCATTATCCACCGAGCGAATCAAGGGAGTATTTGATTTCATTCTTTTACTTTATGCTTTTACATCTTGTTATTTGAACATTGGGGACAATGTTCATCTTAAGTGTAAGGGGGGGTAAAAGTACGATTAGAGAATGCTATTACGCTTGATTTTTGTTTGTTTAATAGTAGATGTGTAATAAAACTGAGAGAAATACCTGTTAGGGCAATTTTAGTGCCAAATTTAAAATTTTTTACAACATTTAGGAGTGAAACTTTGATCTTAATGAGCGTCTCATGGATAGGAGTTATATAACTAGCACAAAAACCGTACCGCAAAAAAATTTTCCACCCCCAAATATGTGAGGTTCGCCCCTAGAATTGGTAGGAAAAGCATTTATGCTATGATGTGTGTACCGGTAGCACTTAGATTCTAGAACTTGCGTTAGGACCATTCCAAGGCCACAAGTGAGACTACATTCGTGTAGTTAGATTTACTACATGATAAGAGGCATTAGGATTAACCCATTGTTTTACACCTGTGTTTTTGTTATAATTACATTGGCTACATTGGTCAAGTAATTCTCTCACACCCTTTGCGTTGTACTCATTTTTAGTACACGATACCCCTAGTAAACCCCTCAGAGCCTATCTTTTCGTTTCGACCTTTAAGCATTTTACTTAAAGGAAGAATTTGTTACACCCCACTAAAATGTACACCCAAATCGCCTTAGCCTACCTTGTATGCACTCATTTTTAGTGCATTATTGTGACAACATTTGTTTAAACCCAAGTTAATTATCTAGTTGATTACATGGTTGCTAAGTCGAGTCATATCCTTGTACATATTGTTTTGGGACGATTGGGACTCATGGGTAAAGTACTAGTGTAATGGAGTAATGGGGAAGAACGTCATTTATTACCCCCATATGTGCTAAATATTTTTAAAAGTACTCCAAGTTTTTCAATTATCTTAATTCGAGTCATTAGAATAGTTATTTGTAAAGTTATGTAAAAATTCAAGTGTAAGGGGGATGCAACGCCCCTATGATGTATTATTTTGGATGGTAGGGCAAAAGTGTATGCAAAAAAAAAAAAAAAAAAAAAAAAAAAAAAAAAAAAAAAAAAAAAAAAAAAGAGAAAAAGAAAAATAGAAAAAACATACGGACTACCATCCCGTTTCATTTTATGTTTATTTTATGTTTTTGTTATTTTCTTTCATTAGCTTAAATCGAGTCGAGTCTTGGCTTAGCAACATTGTATAGTACATGTAATTAATCAAGATCTTTAACTCGCCACCAGTAAAATATCCCTTATCCAACAAATCCGTGTTTATCATATCCCTACACCTAACGTTATAACCCATGTAAAAGCCCTCTTTGATAGTTTATCTTAGGTGCTTACGCCTAGTGGAGGAGGTTTTCGATCCTTTCCCAAGCCTATGGTAATCTATTTGCTATGACAGGTAGTGAGAGATATTTTCCGTTTTCATTTATGAGATTTATTTTGATGACACTTGAGAGATGTGAGTATCTAAACACTACTTGTGAGGTGCTAGTATGTAATCTCCGTGCTTATTATGATTGAAGTGGAACGAATATTTGTTGTAATTACTTTTATGTTTGCATTAAATGACCCCTAACTTGTATTTTGATTAGAATAAAAGCGCATTTGCTTGAGGACAAGCAAATCTCAAGTGTAAGGGTATTTGATGAGGCGAAAAGTGTACCGCTTTTAAGGGGTCATTTAAGCCCGAAATCGTATTTATTTGATCAAATATTGCCCTAAATCGTTCCTTTTGTCATTTTAGGTACTTTTGAGGAGAAATCTGGAAAAGGAGGCATTTTGGACGTTTTTGGAGCATTAAAGTGAAGAAAACGGCAAAGTCTCAAGAATCGGCTAAAAGTTACTCTTGACGGCGTCACAATTAACATGGGACGGCGTCATGCCTTGGCAAGAAAAGTTGGATGTGAAATTTACTCATGACGGGCCAGTGAGTTAGCATGAGAATTCTGACGGCGTCACGCTTTAACTTGATCAAGGGCGTCACGGCTTAAATCATAAGGGGACGGCGTCACGTTCATGATCCGACGGCGTCAAGCCTTGATAGGCCAGAATGGATTTTTGAAGAGCTAAAGAGGGACGGCGTCAAGAAGGTCACCCGGGAACCCTAAAAGCGGCGAGGTGACGGCGTCACAATGCATAAGGTGACGCCGTCAGATCCAAAAATCTATATATAGTTTTCTAATCTTTTGTCATTAAGGGAGAGCTTAGTGTGTGGAATTTTGGGATAAAACCCTAAGACGATTTTAGCTACTTTTTCAGGGCTTTTTGCCTTGAGATCTTCCATGTTTCATTGAAAGATAAGTTATCAATTAATCATTCAATATGTCTATGTGTTGTTTGATTCTATCTTATTCTTGTCTTTTGTTTAACATGTTAGGCTAAATTTATCTTGTGTTTGCTTAGATCTAATGAAACTTAGCTATTGATTATTGGTTGTTAGTGTGTTGTTAGTTGTATTGGATGATTGTTTATCTATGTTAGGCTTAAGAAAACTGGCTAACTTCCTATTCGGTAACTTGCTTGAACGTCTTAAGAAACATGAACCAAATGCGTACTAAAGGTTTTTATGGTTGTATTTAATGCACAAGCGAATTCTAGTGATCCCATGTTAGGAGCTTCCTAGCCGGCTCGACATAGGAGTGAAGTAGGAGCTTGTAGAGTTGGGGAAGTAAGTACGCCACCCCACGAATGGTATTAAGGAATACACCCGTCATCCACGCGACTAATACACACTAATTAACCGGTAAAAGATAGTTAGGGAGTAAGGAAATCTAAGTAAACACATTTCTCTACACATAAGTTTCTCACCACTTTTCATTTTTGTTATTTTATTTTATTTGCATTCGTAGTCATTTGGGTTAGTTGACTAGCAACTAATTCCGCCCACTCCTTCAAAACCGAGATTTTACTTGCTTTCATAAAAATATAAAAACATAAAAAGAATCTTCCTCAACCCTTAGACCTAATTAGAGTAGCCTTTCATACCTAACGAACACTATTCCCTGTGGAGAACGATCAATCCCCCGTACTTACCACTACACTATACTACATCGGTCAGGTACACTGCCTGGTGGGGTTGTAAGCCTCTTGAGATCCCTCGAGAGGTAAAACCTGTTGTAAGGTTACAAAACCACGCAATCAGCGCCGTATCGATAAAAATCGATGCGTCGCTTTTGTTTAATAATTCGAAAAACTGTTTTTAATTTAAATAAAAAAAATACGCCGTATCTGTTAGAACAGAAGCGGCGTATGGCATTAGGGTTTAGAAAAATTTCTTATTAAAAACAGAATACGCCGTATCTTGGGGAAAGATGCGTTGTACTCGAATTTATTAAACGCGTTGTATTTTATAAAAATTAAACGCAATACGCCGTATCTGTGAAAACAGATGCGCCGTATCGTTTGTATCAGCACAATACAACGACAGCAGAATGCAGAAAAATACAGAAAAAGAAAAACAAAAATAAAAACAAACAAAAAGAAACAAAAATTACAGAAAACAAAAATACACAAAAACAAAAAATATGCAAATTATACAATGAATGCAATCTATCTAATATACAACAGGGTTAGTGGTTAGAATCTAAAAAAAAAAAAAAAAAAAAAAAAAAAAAAAAAAACTAAAAAGACTAAAAAGAAAAACCTAATTAAAACACTAATCAAATTAACAGATAATAACAATTCACTCCCCGGCAGCGGTGCCAAAAACTTGATGGAGCGTTATGTGTCGTTGCGGTTTAGCAGTATTAATGCCTACTCAAGTTTTAAATTTATATTTAGCCGACTTATCAATAACACACACACTTAACGAGCAGTGTACCCGGTCAGTATGAATATAATGGTAAGTAGAGTGTCGATCACTAAGAGTGGAACGTATTATCTAGTTATTCTAATCAGTATTTTAATATCCTAAGTTAGCTATACAACCTAATCTAACGTAAGAGGGGTTCAGCCTGAGAGACTGGCACGGTTTGGTTATGATTAAATAGAAAACTAAACTAATGAGCACGAATCAGCGATTAGCACACACGTACACAGATAGATACTCGAGACAATAAGAAGACCTGTCCTGATAATTAAATAGCTTGTCACTTGTTTTATTGCTAGTTTTATATGAAGTGTATATAATTAAACCTTTCTCGTTGGCTCTAATCTTATCGGCGAGTAAACCCTTAATGATTACTTATGTCTATCCTATTTATTTAAGCGTCTCTAATAAATAGGCGAGGAAGGGGCATGGCGACCCTAGCAAGACTCAGCTAGACACAGAGGTTATCAATGCACTAATAAAAGTCACCAAAGACATCAACATATATACTTTAATTAATGGGAAAGCAATATTAAGGGGAGTGCATGATCTTCCGTAGTCACATGACACAAGCCCATCAATCCTAATGAATTAAAGTGTACTAAAACAATAAAACAAAACTACTTAATGAATTGAATACATGCAGGACCTTCTTACAGCTCTTGTATCTTTGTTTGAGGTGTGTCTTGTGCTGCTTGGTCGTCTGAATTCGGCTCTAGGGTTATGTCTAGGTCTAAAGTCTGAGAGAGCTCTCAAATTCGTCTGTCCTTGGGGTATTTATAGTTTCTGTCTCAGGGATAGATGCGGCGCATTGAGTTGATAGATGCGGCGCATTGACTTAACTTCGCGTGGGGTCCAAGATTAATATATTCTGGAATATTCGTACACCGTCTTCAGATGCGGCGTAACTTGATATTTGTATGCGGCGCATGTACTTGGATTGTAACTTGTGAAATCTTGATAGTGATACGCCGTATGTTAGAAGTATATTGCGGCGTATCTGGAGTAGAACGAGCTTGATCTTCTTCTTTGACCAAAGTTTCATGTGCGGCGCATGACATAATTGCATGCGGCGCATTCTTCAAAGTCAGGCAATGGTCTTCGAATTCATCTAAGTATGATATTGCGTCGTATCTGTTGAGTGAGATACGGCGCATCTTCTGGATTTCAGTAGACTTTTGACATCTCGCTTGTTTTGCTCCATAATTAGCCCAAAATCGTCAAGTTTCACATAATGCTTGTTTTTACCTGAGAATTACTAAAGTAAACATTAATGTATCGATTCTCATAGATAATATAATAAAACAAGTCAAATAAATAGGATAAATGATGATAATAAAATGTACTTATCTGAGTTCATCAGGTACCATTCGGGAGATATTGCATTTTTTGTCTTTTCGAATCATGTTATGTAATATGATGCAAGTATACAATATATTAACTATTCTTTCTTTTTTCATGATTTTTATGGGAGTGGCAAGTACCGCCCATCTCTTTTTCAAAATACCAAACGCCCGTTCTACATCTTTCCTTGCCGATTCCTGCATTTGCTTATACCTTATTCTCTTGTGGTCATCATCTACTGGTTCTGGAATCGTCTTAACAAGTGTTGCCAATTCCGGATATATTTCGTCAACAAGATAGTACCCAAATGGGTAAGTTACCCCATTAGCAACAAATGGAATCTCCGGTGCGATTCCTTGTTTAAGATCGTTAAATAAAGGAGAGCTATCCATAACGTTGATGTCGTTGTTCGCCCCAGAAGTACCAAAGAAAGCATGCCATATCCATAAGTCTTGTGACGCAACCGCTTCCAGCGAAATGAACAGATTCGAACCATGATCACGTCTAACATATTGACCTTTGTGTGCATTCGGACAACCAAACCACTCCCAATCTGTACAGTCAAGGCTTCCTAACATACCCGGAAAGCCGTGTATTTCTTCGTGATGTTGATAAAGCTTTATGACATCAGTCATAGTGGGTTTTCTCAAATACTCTGGACCAAAAATTTCCATAACAGACTTACAAAAATGATCAAGTGATCGACGAGAAGTTTTTTCACCCATCTGCAGATATTCGTCTAAAGCATCAGGAACCGCGCCGTATGCCAATTGACGAATTGTGGAGGTGCACTTCATCAACGCTGAAATACCTTCTTTTTCGGTACAATCTACATTACTACTAAAAAATGGATCATGAATAGTTACCTCCCGAACTATCCAGTTGAAAAGAGTTCGACTCATTCGGAACCTCTTTCGGAAACTACGTTCATCGTAGAACGGGTTCTCAGAAAAATAGGCGTCGACTAAACGTTCATGAGCACCATAATGATCTCGATGAAGGCATTTTATCGCCGGGCGATTTGCTTTTCGTGTATTTTTAATAAACGACAACGATCTTGCAATAAATTTCAATCTCCGACTTGTAACTTCTCGTTCTTCTTCTGAGTCGGTGAACATAATCGTATCGGAATTCATTTGGAAAATAAAAGGAATGAGATATATGTTGTTTGAATGATATATTGAGAAGATATGTATAAATATTGTGTAGTTTTGATGTATTTATAGAGAAAAAAGGGGTAGTGGGGAAATTATTATTATTATTATTATTATTATTATTATTATTATTATTATTATTATTATTATTATTATTATTATTATTATTATTATTTATTTATTTTTATTTTTATTTTATTTTATTTTAATAAAATGCAACCGATAGTTTGACATGGGCCCCATTTTTTTCTTTTTCGCTTATGGTGAACAGACCACCGAATTTGTGTTTTGGTTTGTGTGTTAGCGCGTGAAATGGGAAGCTAGGCAAGCCCTTAGCGCGTGAGTGATAGTTGGATGGTGAAGGATTCACCTCCTTGCCATCCAGCCTAATAGGTTAATACCTGCTTAAAGGAGGGACAACAAATACAAGTTTATTAGATCTTTTTGATTTTTTTCTTTTTTCTTTTTCTAGTTGTAGTCGTATAACCATGTCCCCTTATAGTTACGTAAAAGAAAGGAAAATAGTGGAAGAGTAAGGGAGAGTAAAATAGTTTGTGAATTAAATTTTAATTAATTGTTAAATAAATAATGAATGTATTCAATTTTATAATATTTGAAATGCCTCAAACCAAACTCGATAAACTTTTTTTTTAATATATGTTGCAAATTAAGTATTCTCATATACTTTTATTTAAAACCAACTTCTCAAAATATTTTTATAAAAAAGTAGATTCAAATACCTTTTCATTGATATGTGGCTCGTTTCAAACGGAGCTACAGTTGATTATATACGATTTTTAGAAAATGACCTAAAAACTGAAAATGCCATTTAGCCGTTGGCTAAATAATTTTAGCTGCTGGTTAAAACCAAAATCTTCATTTAGCCGCAGGCTAAATAATTTTAGTCACGCGGCCAAATCCTACTGTCATCAAAAATACATTTTTCGGAAAACCGACTTTCACATCTCGACACAGCATGAAACTTTCGAGAATATGTTAAAACATCATATATCTTATAAAATGTACAAACTTGACCTCAACGATATGCAGAAGCACACTTTACGAAAATACGGGGGTTATACCAAACACCCCTTTACACACTTTCGCACAAAACTTATAAATAACACTTTGACATACTTCCAATTCTGCAAATACATATTTGGACCCATAAAAGGACTCCACAAAACTCTACATTTTGAAGACATCACAACTTAACGACACTTTGGTGGTTTAACTTTGCTTTGAGCACGATATCTATTACTCCATTCATACACACAAGGCGATTACATTCCCATTCCGAGCTTCCAATCCTAGTCCCTTACCTAGACCTTTCTTGCTTCACAATAACCTACACAAATGGTTAGCAACTAAACCATAAGTATTACGCTTAGTAAGTAATAGGTAATACATATCATTATACACAATTCATCATACAAGCGTTACATACACTTCTTGACAAGTCCAAATGACTAGTCACACAATCACTTGCATACATAACATTTAAACAATCATTTACTTGCTAAAAAAACACTTAACAACCATTCACCTTATCAACTAGCATCCACATAAATTCATCACCTAATAATGTTTGTCCAGAAATCCTAGACTAACGAACTCACCTTAGCTAGTTGTCTAACTAGCCTAATCTACTCCGTGTCCAAAGCTTCTTAACCAAACTTCCTATACACTTAGCACCTTCAACACATAATACATCATATAATGAATTGATATAACACAAGTTATAACTATATTACTTACCTTAGCTCGAAAGCTAAGTTCCAAGAAAGCCATATCAACACCAATGCCACTTGATTCCCAATCAATAATCATCATCAACACCTATTGTTACATTAATGCAATACAATTAAAAAGGGTTTACACATCGCATGAACATACCCATCATCAACTCTAATCATTATATTATCATATCTTGATCTTATGATGAAAACACCAAATTACTCAAATTAAATATAACCCATTAAAGAGACTTAACCCAAAAACACTATAACATTACTATATTAAATTAAAATCATCTTTACCTAAAACCCCCAATTTTCCTCAAGAACCATAATTTTTAAACTGCCATTAAATCACAAATTAGAGGTTACTTACTTAAGGATGATGATTGATAAGGCTTATCTCTTGATTTGGAACACTAACCACCGTTCATATTGATCATTAAGACCACCATGTTTTTCCCTCCTTTTTGGTTCCCACGCCCCACACACATAAAACACATATCCAAATTAAGCTAGTAGAAGTCGAAGGAAGTATCTAGACATTTGTTTGGTACAAGTTTGACCATTTGACAAGAATAGTCTCCTAAGTCTCTTTTTCTTATACTTGGGCAATATTGAACTTTTCATAAATATTTACATAGTATCTTGACTTGTGGTTTGACTTACAAGTTTGACTTTCAACTTTAATATTTTGACTAGCCAATCAGTTTAAGTCTATCAACACTTAAAAGTCTTAATCAAACTTATCCAATAACATTCTAGTAATAACATACTCAAAACTGGTTTCGGAGTGTAATAGTATCTTGTTAAACCCATTTTTATCATTTTTATTCATTTTCATTATACATGTATCAGTTTCATTGTTACTCATATATTTATGTCTATCCCTATTAGGTGTACAAATCATTTCCCGTGTAAAAAAAAAAAAAAAAAAAAAAAAAAAAAAACCTGATTAAAAAATGGTTTATTCATACTCTGACATTATAAACAACCTCACAAGAACCGGTTCAAAAGCTCGTTTTAGTCGTATAACCATTTCCTTTTTATAGTAATGCAGATGGATAACAAAACCCTAATATTCCCAAATCAAATCAAGAAACATAAGTGTCCGTGTGGATCCCTGTAATAAACCATGTTTACGTATGGTACATAAATCGGTATTAAGATGTGGGTTGGGATGGTTTTGTTGTTTGGTTTCCCGTGTTGATCGGTAAGGACCCGATGAGAATAATTGAGATCATGAAGCTCGGGTAACACTTAAACAAAGACTATTTGAGACTGCGTGTGAGGCAATATTTGCCCAAGTGTGTGAAACTTATGAAGTTGTGTGTGAGGCCTCCTATTTATAGAGAGGCGAGTAGGGTTTAGGAATAAAATCTTGAGGGATGATCAATGGCTGCGAGGGAGTCAGGTGTCGACCATCCGAAGAGTAGACAAAGGAGACAGGTGGTCTCTCTTCATTGGCTCGTACAAAGTAGTGCTTGTCGTGCGTCCCCACTGTACAATATCAAATGGTACATCTTAACAGTTAGTGACAGTTGAGGAGCAATAGTATTATGCGTTCAGCGTAGCCTGATGGGTTTTCATCAGGCCACGTGTAGCCTGTGATAATAGTTGGGCCGTCATCAAGTGTTTATTGATGGGCCTTAGTAATGGACTTGATCCATGCGTATATTTAGTGGGCTTGAGTCACTTATATTGATACGCTATCAAACCCTAAATTTCTTCAGGGGAAGAGACGAGAACGCTGGCGGCATGGTTACAATCATATTAAACACAGGTCGTGTCCACTTAACCCAGTGAATAGTTACTGGGTGAAAAAACATGATGCCTCATGGTGTAAAATGATGAAGACCTCGAGGTGTGGAGTTGGATACAAGTCCAAAATGGCGTGAAGTGATGAATTCCTAAATTGATAACGGATCCATTCATAGTTTTTTACGACGATCTTAATGATTGTTTATAAAAAGTTGTGGAAATATTGTCATAACTATTATTATTTGGCCAATGTATAAAGATAATGTTGTATGAAATAATAAAAACTCAAACACAGTAAGTGTATTTATACTGAAATTTGCTATCGCAAATTGTATTGATATATCATTTTCTCAAAATGACGTGACGTTTGAAAGTACATAGCATTAATCATGCCACTGCAAGACGTCGCAGTACCTATCGCACTGTATCATATGGTAGCTTATTGTTATCGATTATTATCTTAAAGCATCGTTTTTATATTGTGTGCCATCGCTGTATCATTAACGATAGCTTTTTGAGGAAGATATAGACAATTTCACGTCCCAGTGTATGAAATGAAGAGGAAACTGATAGTCTTGATATTCTTGATTTTAAAACATAAAAACTAAAATAGTACACTTTTGAAGCTATGTGTGAATTATATCACTTTTCATCAAATTATTTTTCGTCCTCAATTATCCATCATGTGGGCGCATGTACCAAGCGGATAGTTTTCATCTCATGTCAATTATCTTCACCTGCGTGTTACCCTTTTCCCCTGCTAGGGATAGCAAAAAAAACCCGAACCCGACGGGGATTTTCCCAAACACGAACTGATTGGGTCGGGGCGGGTCATGCTAATCGGGTTACAGGGCGGGTTTGGGGCTTAAACGGAGATTTTAATTGGGTTTGGGGCGGGGAGCGGGGAATCCTCGCCCCGCCCCGCCCCACCCGAATAATAAATACACATATACAAATATATCTATGCCTATATATTATTTTCTTAGTATTTAGGTAATAAATATATATTACTCTAATATTGTTAGTTTTTTTTTTTTTTATCTTTGTAAGATTGCAAAGTTGAGATTATAGAAACTCGTTCAGTGTTATATTTTTAATTTTTAATTTTCGGCAGTATAATTTATCATTATTTATGTATAATACTATCGTTGGAAACTTAATAAGGCTTGTTTATAATTGATTACTAGCAGGGTACCCGCGCGATGCGGCGGCGGGTACCCTGAAATTAAAATTTTGGCGAGCAACGTTTTCTGGTTATATGCGTTTTGTGATAATAACTTTACAAATAGCGAGATTTTAAGTAAAAAAAAAACTATTTCATACAAAAATTGTAGGGTGCACATGCGATACTTTTAAAAATATAAAAACGATACTCGGTAATATTGTGAAGATAGTTAGATAAGCCCAACCTCACAATTAATTCAACAAAATTTTCAGATTTAGCCCATACTAACTAAAAATTCGTAACCCAACTTTAAAAAATCCAGCAAGCCCATAATTATTATCTAATGTCCAACCCAAATCCATAACAAACCCTACACCCTTTAGAATATAAGTTTTTCATTATGGAAACCTAAACACACATCGAACATTCAAGGTCCCCATCCAACCTTCTCTCCATAAAAAAAAAAAAAAAAAAAAAAAAAAAAAAAAAAAAAAAAAAAAAAAAAAACATGCAGTCACCAAATATCTCCTTCTCAAAATAATACGCATATTCAATCTTTCCAACCTTATAACTCCTTAACAAATGAACACAACACGTCAAATAAATCCACCCTTATATCTCCATGGCAGTCACACACCTAAATAGCTCGTCTTCCTACATATCAAAAAAGCAGCATCATAATAACATTTCTTCCATCTCCTTATCACAAACGCAGCATAAACCTTCTTTATTTCAACCGTAACCGAAGCACACTATGTTCGTCAAGATCTCATTAAAGAGGTCTTGGGTAGGTTGTTTGTTTGTTGTCCTCTTATTACTTTCAAGATCTATGATGGTTTACTCTTATACTCTTGTTTTAACAAACAAATTTATGAGTATTAAAGAGAAGACTGAGATTGTTCTTTCTTTGTAATTTCCAAGTCTCTTTCACTTTTTTTTTTTTTTTTTTTTTTTTTTTTTTTTTTTTTTTTTTTTTTTTTTTATTCATTTTGACTACTGGATTTTAGATTTATGTTTTGGAAGGTTAATATTTTGGAAGCTTAATTTGATTGTACATTGCGGTAAAATGGTTGTGTATTTTAGTGAGAGGGTAAATTAAATAGTGTATTAATTATATGTGTTGGATAGTACTTTTTTAGTTATCTTTGTGCTCTAAATAGTTGTAAACAATGCTTGATAATTTGTATTTTTTATATAGGGGGTGTTTTAATGACTACCATTTAATAGCATTAATGTTGTTTGATAGAATTTTGGTTACCACGCTTGTTTTTGTTGTACAATATGCTTTATTTCTTGTAAGTTTGAAAATTGGGTGCATTAAAGTGTTGTAAATCATGCTTTATTTCTTGTAAGTCTGAATTTTAAGACTAAGAGGAGAGAGATTCATCCCTACATTATATGCAGTATAGATTAATAGGTCTTAATTCTTCAAGTTATTTCTAACGGTTTAAAAATAATAATAAATGTGAAATGTTGCGGCTTTGGTCGAGAATTGCACCCAAAGAGGACACCCCGATTAATACGGGGCGGGTTTGGGGAGAACTTTGGTAAACGGATTTGGGGATGGGGATGGCCGCCCCGTTGCCATCCCCAAAAAAAAAAAAAAAAAAAAAAAACAAGCTTGTGACTCGACGAGGTATGCTTATCGGGTCACGGGGATCATTTCAAAGATTTTTATCTTGTTTAGGTTGGGGATGGGGGATAACATCATACATATAGTATTATGTTAGAATTTACGTAATAAAACACAATTTTCTAATTTTTGTTTAGTTTTGTATGTTAGTAAGAATGTAAATTGTGATCACAAAAGCTTGTTTTGGGTCATATATTTAAGAGCATGGATTTTTAACGGCTAACGATAGGCTAAACCACTAAATTATTTTGGGTCATTATTTATGTTCCACACTATTGTTAAAGATATAATAAAGTTATTGCTTAATTGATTATAAATGGTTTCTCTATTCTCTAAGCCGGGAAATACGCGTATTTGGGAGAGCATCGCACCTCACAAGCTAGGACAGCCCCAATAAAATTTCCGGCGGGGAACGTGGCAGGTTGAAGGGAAAATTGCCTCCCAACGGGGCACCATGATAAGATTCCCGATGACTTAGCGATCATATTTTAGTTTTTATTTACTATCAAATATCATATCAACATGAAACATCACATATAACAAGTTAGAAAAATGTTTGTATTTGTTGAACAGCACTTTACTAGCCATGTACACTAGCACAAAGCACGCTAACCATCATTCGAATACTATAAATACACTGAACAAGTGCTCTGGAATATTATTCTTTCTTCTTTACATATATACTTCTCACTTTATTCTTTCTGCTCGTACTATGAAACTGGACCAACTAGCCAACAATGAAGAGGTTGAGGACATATGTACAACCATCAAACTCTCATCAATATCTACCGAAAAAGTGGATGCTAGCGGCGACGAGCTATATCCTCCCTTCAACTTCTCAAGGGTCGATTATGGTATCTATCGCTCAAGTTTCCCTGACTCCTGCAACTTCTCGTTCCTTAAAGCGTTGGGCCTCCGCTCAATCGTGTAAGTATATTATTATGGAAATGCACATGAATAATAGCAACACAATGATGATCAGATCGATTGATATAACTTTAGCTTTAGAAAAAGTAAAGAAAGACACATAAAAGGTTACATGGTTTATTTGATAATTGTGATGTAGCTCCTGTCAAGTAGAACACTATACTTACTGAACTCCACTCGTCGAGAATAACTGATCTATGTGTTGTTGCATTTTTCATGTTAATTTCAGCATCAACTTTTGTGTTTCAGCAGTATTTTTCAAAGTTTATTGTGATGTTTCATGTTGTAGATATCTATGTCCAGAAACGTATCCGGAGCACAATCTGAACTTTTTAAAGTCTAATCGGATCCAGTTGTTTCACTTTGGTATCAAAGGCACTAAGGTATGGACATTGATCATGTAAATTGGTATATATGTGATTGCTGCTCGATTCTGTTAGTTGATTAAACTATTTGACAATTTCATGTTCTATTTGATGATATGTTTGTTGTGTTTCATCTATGAGATGAAATGGGATCTGATGGTTTGCTTATCATTGATTAGATATTACGTTGTGGGCTTAAAATCATGTGATTGTGTAGCCTTAATTATTATTTATATACAGTACATTTAATAATCATACCTAGTGATAATTGAATAATAACAAGGCTTTCATTGCCCAAACGTGGTAGCGAGATTATATCACAGCTAGGTTTCTGGATTCTGAATGCTATGTTGCCAAGCAAACCAATCAAGTATGTAAAGTTGCTTGGAAGTTGAGGCCATGTAAAATATGTCTCGAAGCATATATTAAACACTTCATACGCAATAAGAACGAAGTTACATGGCTACTAATTCTATTTGGACTGCAGTTACTTAGGAGTGAAAACACATGAACCTAATCCCTAATGTATTATACACGTTGTCACAGTTCACAAACAGCAGTGATTTATTATTTTTTGGGGTAAAGGGGTTTTTTACCCTGGTAAAGTATATTACTCAATCAATGAAGTTCAGGCAAAATGGCAAAACACCAAATTGACTTGTACAAACACACACCCCACTTGTGCTTCCAACCACTAACTCATAAGATTGATATGCCAATCTTACAAAATCACTAAACAGCAATGATTTAGTACACAGGAACCTTGTTTCTGAACATGCTATGTTCAAAAGTGATAAACTAATGTTTCATGAGTCCAACAAAATTACTAAGTTTGGTTCATTGATCCATCTTAGTACAAGCTCATTGCGTTCTCACTTGAATTGTTTTATTCTGGTTTGAGGGATCGGATAGGACTTGTAGCGTTTTCTCTTCGTTTGCAAATTTCAACACATACTCCATACTCTAACTTTGCTGTGATTCTTAGTTTTTGTTATATTTGTTCCCATGTACTCTGTGCTAAATTGTTTGACTTTATTACAACTTTTAATTGCCTAAAAAATATGTCTTGAATCATATATCTATACTTATCTTCTGTAATTAATTTTCACGGCACTATCAAGCAGGAACATTTTGCTGATATTCCTGAAGATACTATTCGAGAAGCGTTAAGAGTTGTCATTGGTATATGATTAATTCTATTCATGTTATCTTTTATTGAAGAGAGGGGGTAAGCTAAGTTCCAAATCTTATTTTTCTTTCTGTTGTTCGCAGACGTAAGAAATCACCCTTTGCTGATTCATTGCAAAAGAGGAAAGGTATGTGTCATACTGTCCGTGTGTATTTATTTCTTTTGAACAATATTAATATTTCTTGCTGTACTTGATTCAGCATCGAACTGGTTGTCTTGTGGGATGCTTAAGAAAAATGCAGAGGTGGAGCTTACATACTATTTTTGATGAGTATCGAAAGTTTGCTGCTGCTAAAGCTCGAGTCTCGGATCAGAGGTTTATGGAGCTGTTTGATGCCTCTAGCTTGATAAGGTAGAATGACCACTGGCCATTTGGCTGATAATAAACAGGAACAGGCGATCTCCGGAATATGTTTAACATTTCAGGAATAATACGTTAACCATTCCTTGAGAATAGATTGAATATTTTTTCTTAAATGAAAGACTTTGAGTCATCTTTGCTCCCATTGGTCTTTGCTAATATGATTACTTATTGTAACCCTTTCAGAACGAGAAATTAATAATAAGAAATTTTGTGCTTAGTATCAGTATGTTGATACATCATGATGCAATTTAAGATTGTCTTATGTTTTATCTAATTTTCGTGAGAACCATGTGTGCGTTGCTTCCTTTTGGGAGACAACATTCAAGTTTTCTATACACTAGCAGAAGAACTGAACTGTTGCTCACCTTGCGTAGAAGGAAAAGCACTTCTTTCCTGGACCGTGTTAATCATGCATTTCTCATATGGCGGTATAGGAAATTAGGAACTGGATGGATTTTTTTAACACATATTAAGGATCACTAGGTATTTCTGTCACAAAATAATCTGGTTCATTCGGATCGGTAGTATATGGTTTTTGCACATTTCCTCTTCAAAACTTTAGTTTCCATTGCTTATTGGATTTAGATCCAATACCTATTTACCTTTCTATGAATGAGAGGTTAGCTTACATTATATTTTTTCATCCTTCTATTTCTATGATAGAGATGAACAAATGGGCCAACGCGCAACCTGTAGCTTAGGCCCGGCCCAAAAAAGTCCAGTTGAAGCCCGATCCAATAGTCCTAAAAGTGCCATATTTTAACCATGAAAGCATGGCCCTTCTTAAGAATGTAATTTTGTTGTAATTAACAAACAACAAATAATCACACCCACCTCCCAATTACCAAACTTGTCAATTGAAATGTGTGTGTATAATTGGAGTAAATGTGACATTCCTTACTCTCTAGTCTCTATGAGTAGTTTGATACAACTCAATGCGAATTCTCCCTTTGTGACTAGTCTTGTAGAAGTAGAAACATGAAAGTTACGGCTCCCAGGTAGAAACTAGTCATGTAAAAATATCTTAGCATGGTGGAAAGAGAAATCTTCACCATTTCCAGTTTCTTCATCCATGGTGCGAGATATACTAATAGCCCAAGCTTAAGCCATAGCTTCGGAATCTTGTTCTTCTTTGAGTGGTAGAATTCTAAGCATAACGAGGGAACCTTTATATTTGATTTATTATACAAAGTTTCAGTATCATGCTAAAATATATGCTCCTCCAACCAATAACTGAAATCATGCATCACGCAATACTAATATGACAGTGGTGATTACTTATTATTACCTCTAAAAGTTTTCTGCACAGATGCAACTAATGTTGGTTTCTATAGCTTTCTTACATTATAAAATGTGCATTATTGTAGCTGCCTTAAGTGGTGGACCTTGTGCTCTAGCAATATAAAATTCCTAATGACTTGTGAGAATCAATTCTATATAATACTTATTGTGGAAAGTAACGACGACAAAAAGTATTTAGGGAAATGATTATTTCTCATGTTACTGGATGTTTACCAAAATCATTACTGCATTTTCTTTCTTACTTTTAGCAAAATCAGTTTTACCCTTATGCAATAAATTAAATCTTTAAATGATGTTTGTAATTTTAAGTATCATTAGGTGCAATATGGTAAACTTACTATATTATTCACAAATATATTTGAAACGGGACAATAATTTTGGGACAACCCAAAATGAAAAGAGGGACTATAAATTTGAGACTGAGGAGTATGAAGTTACATGGCTACTAATTCTATTAGGACTGCAGTTACTTAGGAGCGAAAACACATGAACCTAATGTATTATACACGTTGCCACAGTTCACAAAAAGCAATAATTTAGTACACAGGAACCTTGTTTTTTTATGTTTCATGAGTCCAACAAAATTACTAAGTCTGGTTCATTGATCCATCTTAGTACAAGCTCATTGTGTTCTCACTTGAATTGTTTTATTCTGGTTTGAGGGATAGGATTTGTAGCGTTTTCTCTTCATTTGCAAATTGCAACATATACGGCTATACATCATACTCTAACCACTTTGTGATTCTAAGTTTTTGTTATATTTGTTCCCATGTACTCTGTGCCTGAAAAATATGTCTTGAGTCATATATTTATGTAGAATGATAGAATGCAGATATCTTTCTGCTTCTATGATCGAATTAACATGAATAATCTTATATAATAGAGTGAAAGGGTTGAATTGTTTTTACAGAATTGGTCCTATATATACTAATGAAAAGGTATGATTATGAAGGGTTGTGATGGTTCACAAGAACCAAGAGTTGTATCCCTTCATACATAACTGTAATTATAACTAACTCTAATAACTTCAAAAAAGACAGGTCATCAATCCTAATTATTCAACCTTATTGGTCGAATATGTGTCTGCAATAATACATAGTAATAATTGTCTGTAACACTTACAAATATGAGAAGCATTTGGACTTATGAAATCCAACAATTTATACTGTATCTTCTGTAATTAATATTCATGGCACTATCAAGCAGGAACCTTTTGTTGATATTCCTGAAGATACAATTCGAGAAGCGTTAAGCGTTGTCATTGGTAAATAATCAAGTTTATTAATGTTGTCTTTTATTGAATTTAGTAGGTAAGCTAAGTTCAAAATTCTTATTTTTCTTTTTGTTGTTCGCAGACGTAAGAAATCACCCTTTGCTGATTCAGTGCAAAAGAGGAAAGGTGTGTGTCATACTGTGTCCGTGTGTGTTTGTTTCTTTTGAGTAATATTAATATTTCTTGTTGTACTTGATTCAGCATCGAACTGGTTGTCTTGTGGGATGCTTAAGAAAAATGCAGAGGTGGAGCTTACATACTATCTTTGATGAGTATCAAAAGTTTGCTGCTGCTAAATCTCGAGTCTCGGATCCGAGGTTTATGGAGCTGTTTGATGCCACTAGCTTGGAAATGTAGAATGGCCACTGGCCATAGCTTCGGAATCTTGTTCTTCTTTGAGTGGTAGAATTCTAAGCATAAGGAGGGAACCTTTATATTTGATTTAGTTGTTTATTTTTGTATATTGCTAAAATATATGCTCCTCCAACCAATAACTGAAATCATACCTCACGCAATACTAATGTGACAGTGGTGATTACTTATTATTACCTACAAAAGTTTTCTGCACAGATGCAACTAATGCTGGTTTCTATAGCTTTCTTACATTATAATGTGCATTATTGTAGCTGCTTTAAGTTTGCCTTCAACGTAAATTCTATTTTGATGAAATAAAAACCTTACATTTGAAGACAAAAAGTATTTAGGGAAATGATTATTTCGCAAGTTAATGGATGTTTACCATATATATTACATGCCCAAGTAGTGTTTACTTTATGGTCTGCTGATAGTGGGCATTGTTGGATTTTACTTTTTTTAGTGTAGCTGCTCTACTGAACTAAGTTACAGTGCTGAGTTAGAGTGTAACTAGTTGGCTGGGGCGGAAGTTTCAACTCATGTATAAAATATGGGTCAAAAAGGTATAATATAAGCAAAACTAGCTCAAAAGAAGCGAGTCAAATGAGTTGAACACATCACATAAGTCGCCTCACGTGTACTCAAATGCTTACGAAGTATTTATGTAAGAAATAATTCTATTATTGTATAGTAATATAGTTTACAACTATATTTTTGTAAAAGAATTTAATCATTTTTTAAGTCAACAAAAGAGTATTGGCGGGTCATTCCCCGACCCCTTTGGCCAACACATTGTTAATTTCCCTAGCCTTTTGATTCCTTACCCGACCCACCCAATCTGCCACCGGGTCAAATTCGTGATATAGTTTATAGCTAATGGATCAATTGGTTAAAGCTACAAACTTCTACTTAAAAGGAAATCGATGGAATGGTATAAAAGACACCCGCAGTATATTTTACAACCTCTTCATTTGCTTTATTCAAAAGAACGGAGCATTATAGTTTAATGACAATTCATCACTTAATGCTCCATTAAAGAGATGGACGAACAACGGAAAACGTTTTGCAGTTAGGGACAAACGGTGCATTTTTTCGGTCAAGGGATGATAGGCCGCCGTCAACTCAAACCACAGGGACGAACGGGTAAAAATGGGTCAACCCTGTTGAAATTTAAGTATCATAACAATTATATGGGGGACTTTCAAACGAGAACCATTTTATCCGCAAGAACTGAGAGAACCACCAAAAACATACATGCACGCCTTTTAAAATAAATAAAAATACATGCAAATCATCAATAATCGTAAACATCCACCTATGTTCTTCAATATCATTATGAACTCATCCTCTTTTTTCACAAAAACCTTACACATGGCCGCAATATTGTCGTTGCACGTTTTATAAGAACATACATGCACACCTTCAAAGAAAATTTTTGTATTTCGAATTTCTTATCAAATTCTTTAGAACAACTATGTTTTTTTTAAAACATATGTGTTGTTTTGAAAACATATATGCAAAAATACAATTATTGAAGGCGTGCATGTATGTTTTTGGTGGTTCTCTCAGTTCTTGCGGATAAAATGGTTCTCGTTTGAAAGTTACACCAATTATATAAATAAATATAAACATTATCAAAGCACATGGCGGAAGCGTAAGAATCAAATACATGTAATTAATTAACTGAATATAAAAGAAACACGTACCTTTTGATTCTAGCAAGAACAAGAATCAAACTTCAATCTTCTTCAAATCTTTATCAAAACGGATTAACTAGATACCCCTTACCTTTTTGTATCTCAATCCAAGAATATCAACTATAATGAGTTGATACCACAATCTTGTACACACGTACTATAACCGAATTAAAGATTATGCTAGTAATGTAAACACAATTAAACCAAAACAATTTTGTTTAGAAAACAAGTGAGGATCGACCCCTTAAGGGTATATGTCGATCGACCAAAAGCAAGAGAAGAAGGAAAAAGCTTTTAGGGTTATAGCTAGTGCACAAGAAGTTAAAATTGAATAACCCTAGCCTTGTATATATAGATGAAAAATTTTGGAGGACAAGTTTGCATGGGTTTGGTAACCCTAGCCCATGAACCGATCGGCCATAGAGTCCACAAGGTATTCCGGCTATAGTCCTTCCTTTATTCCTTAACGGTCGTTAGTCAATTCCCATTAATTACTTAACGTTCGTTAGTCGTTATTTTGTGTTTGAATAATTAAATACATAACGGTTTATATATATTAAGTATTATACATTAATTCCTCATACGTAATGTGTGCAATCCATTGATCCCGAGTTCGATTCTAGTCATACACATTAATATTTGTCCATTAAAACTAACAAACCCAACAAGTTATGAAGAATCGTAGAAGTTTACCTATTTGACCCAAACATGTTTGGCCTGTTAACCGGTCCATCTTGTCTCCTTTCTCAAATTTGGGTATAGCTAAATCTACAAAGATAAGTTATCAGGTAATCAAACATTAATGGGTATTGTGAATGAGCATGTAGACAATTGTTCACAAGATACTAAAGCAAATAGTACAGGATTTAACTTTCAAACTTTTATTGTAATGAATTAGTACACCACTCTTTGTCACACTATGCTATAAGTAGTAACCACACTCGTCTATGGAGATTCTCTATAGCTTCTTGAGCTTCACACCTTAAAGAAATGAAAAATAGAAAGAAAAAAGTATATGATATTCTACTGTATTATTCAAAACATGACACTTCTAAGCAGTGACATTAGCTTCAACTGCTTTCATAGCTTCAAATCTTGGCTCCTTTGCTTGGAACTTCAAGCCAGCATAGAGTTTCATGTAATCGTCAAACACGAATTTTGGGTACGATTGTTCATTCTCTTTTGGCTCCTTTTCCAACAATGCTGGTGCTGGATAGATAACCGCATCATTCCCGGGGTTGTAAAAAGAAGCTAAGGACATCCGTGTTCCGTCTGTTTGAGCAATAACTCTGTGCATCACACTCTTATACTTTCCATTAGTGATCACCTGAAATTCGATATATAAAGGGATGGGTTAGTCCCACGGGGGCTATTTTTTTATACACACGGGGGCTACATTTGTAGCTTTTTTTTTTTTTTTTTTTTATTATTTTTTTATTTTTATAATTTTGTTTATATCAAAAAGCTATAAACCTGAAAGTGCGGAACAGAAAATATAAAGTTTAATATGTCAAACGCTTAAAACTGTCAAAAATACGAAACAGAAACTGACAAAAACTGTGCTGTGCAGAAAAAAAAGGGGACAAAAAAGTGGGGAGACAAGGTCTGCCACCCTTGTCCCCCGTGGCTATAGTAGTTCCCTATATAAAACCACTCAGGTTTTCATTATAAACACTTTTTTCATAATTACCCTAGTTGGTAAGTGTCCTTTTTGGTACACGTTGGATTGGGCCCACTTGACCCGTTAGAGATAATAAACAAAAGATAAAAAACATAACTGAAATCGACACATTTTAGTTTTTTTCTTCATAATATGGGATATGGTTGATGAATGATTGAATGATTACCTCAATTTGGTCACCAAGATTGATGACAATGGAATGCCTCATGGGTGGGACATCGACCCATTCACCATCCTTAAGAAGCTGGAGACCGCTAACTTTGTCGTCTTGGAATAGCAAAATAATGCCACCAGCATCGGTATGTGCTCTAAGACCCTTGATCAAGTCAGGAGTAGGACATGGTGGGTAGTTGCTAACCTTGGTTCCAAAATTTGGACCCTTTGATCCATAAAAGGCCTTTTTTAGGTAACCTTTCTCCAATCCAAGATTCTCGCACAATAAATCCAAAAGTTCCTCTGCTAACTTCTCTAGTTTAGCAGCGAAGTCCTTCATTAACTCCCTAAATCATCACAAAAGCAAACATGTCAAAACAAATCATTATTATTATTATTTTTGTATCATGGATACAAACTTGTTATACAAATCAACAACAAAATACTTGATCCCGTCAGGGCAGGGTATGGGGAGGTGCCCCTACCATAGGATAAACCCGAAAGCAGGGAGACTGCTTCTAGGAAGACCTCCGGCAAACAAACTTGTTATACAAATACAGTAATGAAATAGGTTGTATTCCTAGTAATAGACTTGGGGTGACTTTTAACTACCCTTTAGCTTCCTTTTTTTTACCCATATGAGATTAAACACAACCCATGTAGGTGGTATACTGATATAGCATTTTAGAATATTTTATTTTACCTGTATTCATCCTCAAGATCAGGGACTTGAGAGATGTTGGAGGTCGGGAGATGGCGCAAGAAAAAAGTGCTCTCCCAATCAATATCAGTAACTTCCGCCTTTACGCCTTCTAACGCTTTTTCTGCCACCGTATCCTTAAACCTTTGCTCCATACATTTCTTGTAATGCTCCTTTGTCATTGTCTCCACTTTGTCTAGTAACTCATGAGATATCCCATGGTTCACCAGCTAAAACATACATCAAAGCATAAAAACCCTTAGCCAAAAATGACATAAACTCAAAATGCATTGTTCAAATGTACTTTTTATCATAACATATTAATATACCTCAAAGAATCCCCAGTTTTCGCAAGCATCTTGAATCTTCGCCATGGTAGCACATCTCTCGTCGCCATTGAGTGTCTCCATGTTGATTATTGGGAAGTTGGCCATCTTTTTTCTTTCACGCTTTTAGTACTTAACTCGTTTGCTAAGTGTTTATGGTGTGTAAATTAGTTGTTTGTGATGGTTAATGCAGAATGTTTTTGGTCTCTATTTATAGGGAGATCAAAGGCACAAAAAGACATGTAGCAGGAAGGTTCGTGTAAAACAAAGGTACCAATATTAAGCGAGGTAAGAATAGTCATATTCTTGACCCAAATGGGGTCTAACATGTGCGTATTTTACTATATACAGTATGTGCTAATACTGTAGTAGTTTTCTCAAAAGGTGTAGAATCCATATCGATATTGATATTGAAAAGTACCCGTCACCTCTAAGTCAAAATATTGTCGTACGATATATGTTTTTCTGTGTATGGTTAGGAATATTAAGGACCCACGTTTGTGTTTAAGATAGTAAAATAAGGCTGCTAAAAGACTTTAACTTTTTTGGAATTTTGGAAAAGGGAAGAGTTATCCAAACCCTCCAAAAAAAAACCAACCGACCTCTCTTTTTTTTTTTTTTTTTTGCCTTTTTTTATTTTATTTTTTATTTTTATAATTTTATTTATATCAAAAAACTATAAACCTGAAAGTGCGAAACAGAAAATATAAAGTTTAATAAGTCAAACGCTTAAAACTGTAAGAAATACGGAACAGACACTAACAAAAACTGTGATATACTGTAAACAAACGGGGGACAAAGGGAATATAGGACAACCCCCCCCCCCCTCTCTGATTTGACATCATAAGAGAGGGGGGGGGGTTGAGGAACGAGAAGAAGTTCTACCAATGGTTGAGGGTCAAGCAAAGGCCCTCGCTGAGGGCTAAGAGGGTTAGTCACTCTCTTATTTAGAAGGGGGGGGGGGTATACTATACAAACCCTCCCTATGGTCAACCGTACAAACCGCGAAACACACAGTACAACATCACGATGCACACAGTACAACCACTCAATGCATGCAATGATTGCAAACCCCCTATATGAGGGTCCGTATAAACTGCCCTAATGATAAAAGAAGTTGCCTCATTCTTGCTAGATATTGCTAGTACTTTTGTATCTGGATTGTTTATTTGGTTAAGTTTGTGATGGCTAGCTAATTATATGCATGTCTTCTTATTTATCATAAGTTCATTATTTGGTTAAGTTATTGATGGCTAATTTGCATGTCTTCATCTTTATCCTTAGGTTTATTACTATATTATATGGTTAAGTTTATGATGGCTAGCTAATTATATGCATGTCTTCATATTTATCTTAGGTTTATTATTTGGTTAAGTTATTGATGGCTAATTTGCATGTCTTCATCTTTATCCTTAGGTTTATTACTATATTATATGGTTAAGTTTACGATGGCTAGCTAATTATATGCATGTCTTCATATTTATCTTAGGTTTATTATTTGGTTAAGTTATTGATGGCTAATTTGCATGTCTTCATCTTTATCCTTAGGTTTATTACTATATTATATGGTTAAGTTTATGATGGCAGAGGTCTTTTTAGAGTTCGTATTAAAACTTAAGCAATTCCTTTTTAGAGTCAACATGGATTTGTAAACTTATTTTTTCTTTCTTTCTTTCTTTCTTTCTTTCTTTCTTTCTTTTATATTTGAAAAAAATGGATTTATAAATTTGGGCATACAAAAGCTAGGTGCAGTTTGAGTTATGGGTGTGTTATAGGCATCATCAAGTCAGAGTTTATCTTATAATATTCATAGATATAAGGCCCGCGCACGCGCGGGGTTTTTTCTAATCATTTAAATAAATTATTATTTTTAATTTCGGGTTTTAATTATTATAACAGGACCTTCAAAACCATTGTATTTTGATTGAGGTATTGAATTATGGTTATTTACGAATGTAGTAGGTTTTAATATTAATTAGATTTGGAGGAGATGTTCTTGCATCAATGATTGTGCGTGAATGAATGATAAGAGACCGAGTTTGATTGATGGAGGAGGAATTTGGGAATGTTGGGACTTCAAATATTTAGTGGGAATGATACTGAATTTTAAGTTTCAGCCCAAATCTTTGAAAAACTTGCTCCACCGTTTTCAAGTTTTAATTTTTTATATTTTGACACATATATTTTTGTAAGTTTTTATTGAATGATTACAAATCACATTCTTTTATTTGTAGAACATGGATAAATTTAGAAGTATTTAGGCTTTTCTTATTTAATATTTAAGAAAATAATAATAATAATAATTTGATTATTACTTAATAAGGTATGATTTGATTTTTTTGAAATGTAAAAGTCCCCACTAGGGTTTTTGTTTTATTATATAAAAGATATAACACAAAACTTGAAAAACACCATCAACAATAATATTAATATTCTTGTAACACGCAACAAAAAATTAAATAAATAAATAAATAAAATAAAGACACATTCACTCCACTTTTTACATTCAAATTAAAAGGAAAAAAGAAAAAAGAACCCGAAAAATCAAGTTATATCATGCGGAGTGGCGGATACCTATAACGGGCCCATAAGCATGAGGCGGTGCGGTGCAATATGATGCCGTTATAGTACCAAAAATGCCCTATAACCATTGTACTGAGCACTTGTATGAAGTAATTTCTTTTTATAGTCAGTGCAGTTGTAGATTTTTTTAACAATGATATATTTTCATTTACTTCCGGTTACCATACTTCGTATATTCAAATATTTTAGTCGACCGGTTAAAAAATGCTTTGAAGAAATAAGTTATGGATTCAATCTCAAGACAATTAAAGATCACTAAATACATTCTCATTGTCCGTGATGAAGTCCTCAAAATGGAGATAGCCATCACCCAAAAATAATGCACACTCCGCCGATGTAAACCTTTGTGAGAATACGCATAAATCTTTGATGCATATAAAAGGTATAATATAATAATATCGAGTAAATAGATTGATAAAATATCAAAAGTAAAAAATTTCATCATTATTGCATTAGATTTGTTTATTCCTAATATGATTAGTTAGCATATGATTCCCACCGAATACCTATATTAACATTATCAACGAATTTAATGAGGAATATTTTTAAAAAAGGTCACTATTTATCATATGATGATTACTAACAAATCATCAGTAAAGATTATTCAGTTTTCTCAAAAATATCGCATAGACTAAAAATAAATAAAAAAACACATCTATTTGTAACATCCGGTAATTTTTCAAACCCTTTGCACTAGCCAAATATTTATTTTTGCATCACATTAGTATTTAAACTTTTTCCCGAACTTATTTGAACTTGAGAAACGCGATATATCTTGAGAAACTTAAACGTTATCCCTTTATTATGTCAGCACAACCTAGAAAGCACGAAATGAATCGAATTTGCCAAATAAATTAATTTCGAGAAAGTTATTCGAATTTATACTCGTTATTATTGGAAAAATCATTTCGAGAACAATGGCGCAAGTTTCATAATTTTTCGAGTCCGTTTGGTACGTCAAATGGGTCCCGCAGTGATTATTGTAAAACTTTCACAACATTGTCACATATACCCCTCCGCCCACAAGTTACACCGCACCCCCCTCTATTTTACTTTGTCCACCTTTAGTCCCTTATCTAATATAAAAGCATTTTTTTATTAATTCTTTCTCATAACATACACACACTCACACATAATTTTCTCTCTCTCTCTCCTATTCACCACCGCCGTCTCCGACCACCACCATCGTCGGAATTTTTTTCCGGCCAACCACCAAATTTTACCAAAACGTAGATCAGGCCACCCTTATAATTTCTGGAGCGTTTGGAGTCCCAAGGAGTACGTTTGGTTCGTGTTTGAAACTCACCGCCGTCACCACCATTTCACCACCGTGCACCGCGGCTAGCCACCACCCTCTTATCTCTTTCTCTCTCGCGTGGTAAGCCTCACGCGCCACCCACCTTGTTATTTCTTTCATTTTTGACAAACCCTAATCGGTAAAACTTTTATAAAACGTTTTAGATATAAAACCTAACTAAAACCTTATTGTTTTCAACTAAAAATGTGTGGATCTACGTTTATGCACCACGACTCGTCACTGAGTCGCATGACTCGTCCGAGTCAACTCACGAGTTGAGTTGACTCGCCATGTTTTCTTGTTAATTTTGAAGTTATTGGTTTTGGTTAAGCTTATTCTTGTTGTTTTGTAGCTTGGTTTGGAGTTTGGATCGAATTTGGTCTAGGGTTTGTTTAGCCGAGAGCCGTATAGCTCGAATAGGGTCGAGCCGTGACTCAATGAGTCATGGCCAAGGGTTAGTTTTGTTGGTTTGAGCTGTGAAATGGATTTGGCTTGGTGTTGGGTTTAACCGAGAGCCATATGGCTCGTATGGGGTCGAGCCGTGACTCAAGTGAGTCACGGCATAGTGTCGGTTTGGTTATTGAGTTTCACTAGTGGGTTTGATCATTTTTGTGGTTAGCCGAGGCATTGTTTGGGTTAATTGGGCCATCGGGTTAGTGTTGTTGTCGAAATGGGTGAAGCCATGACTCGTGGGAGTCACGGCCATGGTTGGTTTTGAATATTCAAATACCAGGTGATGTCGTTGTTGTCGAAGTTGTGAACCGTGACTCAAGGGAGTCACGACATGAGATTTGTTTGGTTTGAATGATTTTCGAGTCGTGTAATGGTTATGGGTTCGACATGAGTGAGCCGTGACTCAAGGGAGTCACGAATTGTGAGTTTTGAGTGTAGCCGAACCATGAAAATGGTTGTGGTCGAGTATGTGTCTAGTTCGAGTGGTTTCGGAATTGGGTTACTAGTTTAGTCGAATTGGGCTAGTAAGCCCATTAGATGTCGAGTATTGGTAGCTTTTGGGCCCGTAAGCCCAAAGTGAGCCCATGAGTTTGTGTGAGTGGCCCAATACACTTGGTATATCTTATGGGTTTCTCTTCTAATTATTGTGTCAAGTACTTCATTTCATTCTTGTTTACTAACTCTTATTTATTGTCAATTGGTGTTTCGGAAAATATTTGGATAATATGGGATATGATTTGGACATTGGACTTGGATATGTGTTATTAACCTATGCTTGGATGAGACTTGGACGTTATTGGATTTATGGTATTAGCCGATGGACCTTATGGACGAGTTTGGTAATTGAGACGGAAGAGTATGTTAGACTCATAAGAGCTTAACATATTTGGACCCGAATATACACAAAATGGTCGATAAACTTGAGAACTAATATATTGATAGTGTCCAATTATATATATTTAACTTGTAAAATGTGACAATAAAACATATATTCAAGAGTCGTAACGACTTGGGAATGCTTTATAAACGGGACGCATCATGCCCAAATTTGGATAAAATCTTTTATAACTTAATCGTTTATGATTACTCATTATCTTAAAAACCTTTTCGAAACTTATACGTTTTCTTCCTAAATCATGATGTTTTATCAACTATTTGGGAAATGGGTAAAACACCGAAACAACTTATTGATGTTTTCTTGATTTTCTTTATTATTTTATTCTTCTTCTTAATCTTAGTTCTTCTCTCTTTTCGTTATTCTTTTCTTCTTATCCATTTGTGTTTGCCGACTTTTATTATTTTAACTTCTCGTATCCACACGAGTCCTAAACGTTATTTTTCTCAAAAGCCGTTGAAATAAAACCTTTTCATATCAAATACGAGTATTACATTATAAATCGATTTGAGGTTTATTGCTGAGACATATTATTCACATATTAGGTTGTGCTGAGGTTTATTTGTCGTGCTGTTCCATCTGACAATTTGTGAAATCTTGTTTCTCTACTACTACTAAGGTGTGATTCGTAGCCCCACTTTACTTTTAAATTGTTTATAAACCCATAGGGGAGATATATGCTATTTACTTATTTTTATGAGCACAATTGTTTATTGGTATGCTATTCCTGACTGAAATGATAATGCTAAGTACCGTCCTTGCCAAAAGCAAGTCCCTCGATCATGAACCATTAATCACTTGCGAGTGAGCATGATTGTAGTTTATAGGCCTATAGGAATTGACATTCCCGCCATGTGGACTAAGGTCGGTCCACATGTGATGTACTATATTCGAGTTTTACTAGGTATCTGGCAAAGTACCTAGCTTTGGGGGCAACTATTATATTATGAAATTTCGCGGTTACTGTCAACTTACGCCAAGGTTATTGGTGCCGGTTAACGCTTTGTGTGTCATGAGCTTAGCAGAATAATTTAACGCTTACCCGATATCTGTATTTGTTACATATATCTTCCAGACATAAAATCTTGTGCTCAACTGTTTATTTGTTAAACCTATGGATTACACTCAACCTTTGTGTTGACTTTTTAGCATGTTTTATCTCAGGTAATTGTTGCATATTTGTGGGCACCGGGAGTGGCTGAAGACTTTTGATGGCTATCTTGGGCTTTACTATCTACCTCTACTATCTTATCATTCGAACAACCTTTTTAAATCGTGTCTCTTAATTCCGCTGCAAACTATATTTTCTTTCCACTGCAAACTATGTTTTATTTCCGCTGCAACTTATGTTTCAGAGTCTTTTAGACTCTAAATGTTTAATTTTTATTCGAATGATATGTTTTTACTAAAACGTCTCGTTATGAGATCGTTTTCTATGGATGTGACTGTCTTACCCCTCACATAGCACCCCAAGCTCCATTCTGCTGCCATATTCCGAGTTGGGGGTGTTACAGAATGGTATCAGAGCCACTGTTTATAGAGAACGAGGTCATACTCGACTATAAACATTTTTGTGTGTGTCAAAACATTTTCGAAACCGATAGCCATCACACTTCATACAAAAGTATTTTATGTGTGCATGCTTTTGCACTATTATATGCTTGGATTTTTCGCTGCTATCTCACTTCATACATAACTATTTTATAAAAATTTGGCTAGAACTTTTATACTTTTCCTGATACTCCTTGTAGAGTATTATGCCTACACCAGTCCCTACCGGTCAGTAATCAGTTGCACCCGTTGATCACCCACTTGCCCCACCGAGTCCAGAGGAGGACCCACACCCTATTGATGTACCTCACCTGGAGGATGACGAGATGGATGATGATGAGGAGATGAACGATGATGAGGAGATGGATGATGATGACGATGATGACGAGGAGCCATTGGAGGAGGAGCAGGAGGCTCTCCCCATGCCACCTTCACCAGCAATGTCGGACATTACTTATGAGTCTGATACTTCAGATGCATTGGGTCACACTCTAGCTACAGAGGTAACGTCTACGTTTGAGATCGGCGAGTCTTCGACTGCACAACGAGTTTCCCCTACCGAGCTCGAGCGCTGGTTGTGTTGGCGGTCTTTTAGGCAGTTATAATGCGAGCTAAGGTTTTAAATTTGATATTTAGCACTTACAAATTAAAATAGGAAGCTACAATTTTATGTGGAGTGATGAGCAAGCCTGCGCAGTATGAGTTATAATGAGAGAGTAAGAGTGTTCGGAGTCATCTAAAAGGGTAAGTCGGAGATTGTAAAATTGACTTAGTGTTACTATATCAGTCTCACTTATAGTATTAAGTTAAGCATAGATCCATCCAGCATCACTACTAGCATAGGATGGGGTTCCATTTGCTGAAAAGAGTTGCTAGATGGGGAGATTTGGTTGGCAATTTATATTAGTATAATATTTTACCTTGACTTAGCAACTGAATATTCAGTTAGTAGTTTAGCACAAACGTACATCAATCTTTAAATTATGGAGTATAAATTATAGATGGGTGTCTATTATTTATGTAGATGTGTCATTTTTTATCTGTAGTGTTTATCTGTGAGTGTTGTTACGTGATGCAACCCCAGACTTAAGACCCTTCGAGCGTTGTTACGAATTCTTATCGAAGGCCATGTAAAACATCTTAATGCGATAACCTTATTGGAATTAGTTTTCCACTGATCTCCTAATCGACTTAAGCCCATAGTAATCATTGTCGATTATTAAATAGGCGAGGAACACCTGATTGGCATACCACTCACTCGAGCTCCCCGCAAGACAATAGTAGTTACTAAGCCACTACAAAATAAGTCCCCAATGATCATCCAATATTGTGAAGAGCTTTAAATTTTATAAATAGTAGAACGGCAGTAAAATGGTAGTGCAAACTTATCCTATTACATTACCAACTACATATCAATACTTATGACGAGGTTGCAGGGTCAATCAGCAATCACTTAACGTAGTCTTATATTTGAATTAGTTAAAGACACTTGCAGCACCTTCTAACACCCCCTATATCCTTTGATTTCGGAAGGTCCTGGTCATGCATTATTGTACAATCGTCCCATCGTGGACTACAATTGGTCTCGTTATTTAGCTTTGAAAACTCATCCATCTATATGTCGCATGGATCTTAGGGAGGAGATATCAGGGTTTCTGACCTTGGGTACGAGTAACGCCACAACTACCCAAGTAACGTTCGCATTACTAACATTCGCTCCCAAGAAGTAAATAACATCATGCTTCGTACATCAGCCAAATGCCGGAACCTTCCATTAGCAGCGTTTGCGCAAGCACTCACTTGATCTTGTCGATATGGGCTCGGAAGAATTGATGTGATGCGGCGCATGTTAGAATATCAGGACGATTGGAGAAGAATGGAAATGGATCTAGGCCTCGGCTAGAACACAACTCGCTAGTGTCACCAGTTTGAGGCTAGCAGAATTTTGTCAAAATCCCAAAGTCGAACAGAAATGGCTTGTTAAATTCCTGGATTAACAAAAGGAAAACGAGGTTAATTACATCCTGTTACATCATAACTATAAATAAAGCAAGGTCAATATTAGGATAAATGATAGTAATAATATGTACTTATTTGAGTTCATCAAATATCCCCCCACTTGAACTTTACTTGTCCCCAAGTAAACCTTAGAATTAATCTTATGAAAATGTATCCTAAAAGATATTAGGATTTATTTTTATATTTAAGCATGTATTCATTTTTGTCATAATCACACAACTAAACACTTAACGAATTAGAAGTAAAATAAAATATTTTGATAAAAGCAAATCTAATCGTTTAACTGTCCAGTCGCGATGAATATTCTATCATAAGCTTGGCAAGTATACACATCTCCCCCACTAAAGCCAAGGAATAACAAGTCTAAAGCGGTAAAAAGGGTTTTTAGGCTTAAGGGTTAATTATTCTTAATCTCTATCGATCTCAAATTCCAGAAAAGGCGACAAAATCACAAATACATGATCGAATCCACGAACACGATACTTGCAATTGCTCAAATCCTTAACTCGAATAGGCTAAAGATAGGTCCAAACTTCACCAATAATAATATATCAAAAAGGGCGACAAAATCATAAATACATAGCCGAATCCACGACTACGATACTTAAGATTGCTCAAATCCCTAATCTCAATAAATCAAAGGTTTGGTTGGATAAAGAATAATAAAGGGTATGGATAATTTTTGGGATATAAATTGGTGTAAAATAAAAAATAAACAAAACAAATAAATTAAAATCCTAAGTGTGGTTAATCACTATCCCAACCATCCCATGAATAAGACTCATATCATTGAATAACTCACGCTTTAACACTTAAAACACACGCTTTAGGTAGACACGAATTATACTCAACAAGATCTTAATCAAAGAATAAACCTTAGTTGACGTTCCCATAACTGCCAACTCCCATTCAATCCATAGATATAATATATAACAAATAGTGGTGATATCGACCACTTACATAACTTTACATCGTTGGTTTAATCAAACATCCAACTTTCTTCTCTTTTTTTTTTCTTTTCTCATTTTTTCGATTTTTTTTTTTTTTTTTTTTTTTTTTTTTTTTTTTTTTTTTTTTTTTTTTTTTTAAACTACTAACATAAACATAGATGTGTAAAATTTCACCACATCACTATAATGATAATTCTGGATAATTTTTCCATACTTTTCATGACTTCAGAAATAACGGTAATAGTAAAAGTAGTAAACACACGAAAAATAAACTCAAAGATATACAATATTTACTTTCACTCCAATTGCATTGTGCAATTTCCCGACCTAACCATAGATAATGAATTACGCACGCGAACACAGGTAATGTAAGGAAACACACTTTGCCTAAAGCAATTAACTAACCACGGATTTTAATCTACAGGGTAGGCTAAGGTTTAAGGTGTAACGAAACATTTTAACAGAGGTGTAAGAAACGAAAGGAATGGCTCTAAGTGTTTTTCTAGGGGTATCTTACTCTAAAAGTGAGAGTAACAAAAGGGTTTATACGGGGGTTAACTAACCAGTGTAGTTAGCTAATAACACATAACATATAAAGGCTATTTGGGTGTAATCCTAGAAATTTACCAATTTAGACAAGTCATTCTAATTATATAAAATAATACTTATTATGGTGGTCTCGAATAGTATACAAGCCAAGTTCTAAAGTTTACAAGTCACCGGCACACTCATAGATTTGTGAATTTTGAAAAATCACAATTTTTAAAACTAACGTCATGTGTGCAGCTATGCAACTTAGACTTTAAACAAAAACATGCTAAAAATTTTAAATTTTGATATATTAAGCGCATTTTAAGCATATTTTGAAAAGTTTAGGACAAGTAAGTGTTAAGTGTTCTAATTCTCCAATCCTCCCACTTAAGTTAAACAACGTCCTCGTTGTTTGTATGAAAGGTTAAAAACTGGAAAATAAAAGAATTAGAACAGAAAAACTCCCCTGAGATTTGCTCGGTATGATCCTCCATTAGTATTAGAGCAAAAATCATCTTTCTTGTGGATGAGAACGTTTAGGCTTCATAATCAATGTATCCACAGGAAATGCAGGAATCTATAATACCACCAAGGCTTTAAAACACACCTAAGATAAGAAAGGTTCAACTTGCATAACACATTAGTAGTTAGGTAAAAATAAAACATAAAAGTTAAAAATGAAAATCATCAGGTCAGTCGATGCGCCGTATCTTATGGAAGAAGATACGCCGTATCGAGCCTGGAATAAATACGGATCAGAATAGAAGATGCGTCGCATCCTTAACCAGGGATGCGCCGCATTGAAATAAACTGATAAAAAGTTTTAAATTCGAAAATAAAAATATGCGGAAAAATAAAGATATGACCATTGCAGGAGATGCGTCGCATCTCAGGATTGAGATGCGCCGTATCCTCTGCGGCCTGACTGACTCGACACAAAAACAGAAAATTAAAAGATAAATCCGGGTTGTCTCCCGGTAAGCACTTGTCTTTATTCCAGAGTCTTCAAGTTAGACTCACGTTCAGCTCTTCATTCCATTATTTCAGGTTCAAATTCCACCACCTCGTTCTCATTATCCTCAATTCTACTATCAAAGTATTTCTTCACACGTTGCCCGTTTACTTTGAATATATAACCATTTTTATCGCATATTTCAATAGTTCCATATGGATACACTTTCTTAACAACGAATGGTCCCGTCCATCTTGATTTAAGTTACCAGGATACATCTTTAATCTGGAATTAAATAATAGCACTTTCTCTCCAATAGTAAACGTTTTATCCCCACGTAACCTCGAGTCATGCCATCTTTTAGTTCTTTCTTTGTAGATCTTAGTATTTTTGTAGGCCTCATCTCTTAGTTCATAGAGTTCATTAAGTTCCATGAAACGGTTCTTCGTTGCAGCTTCCATATCCATATTACAATTTGTCAAAGCCCAATATGCACTTTGTTCAATTTCGACCGGTAGGTGGCATGCTTTTCCGTATACAAGACGAAATGGAGTGCATCCGTTGGTGTCTTATAGGCTGTACGGAATGCCCATAAAGCATCATTTAACTTGTCAGACCACCCTCTCGGATTATATCCAGTCGTTTTTTCAAGAATTCGCTTAATAGCCCTATTGGTTACTTCAGTTTGCCCATTGGATTGAGGATGGTATACGGTGGAAACCCTATGATATACTCCATATTTTTGCAAGGCTCTTCCCAGATGATGATTACAAAAGTGTGTCCCCCTATCACTAATCAATGCTTTAGGAATTCCAAACCTAGAGAACAAACTTTGTAAAAAATTTAAGTACTACCTTGCTGTCGTTTGTTGGCAATGCTTGCGCTTCGACCCATTTTGATACGTAATCAACAGCAACCAAAATATATTTATTACCTTTAGATTCAGGAAACGGTCCCATGAAGTCCAATCCCCATATGTCGAAAACCTCACATACATGGATATAGTTTTGCGGCATTTCGTTTCTTGATGTTATATTCCCGGATCGTTGACACGCATCACATCCTTTTATATAATCTTTTGCATCATCCAACATAGTGGGCCAATAAAATCCCGCATCAAGGATCTTTCTTCTTGTGATGACTGCACCGTGATGTCCCCCCGTTGGCCCTGAATGGCAATGTGCCAATATTGTTGGGATGTCATCACCATCTACGCATCTTCGTAAAATATTGTCAGGACATAATTTAAAGGCATAAGGTTCATCCCAAATATACTCGCTAGCGCGAGTTAGAAACCTTCTTTTCTCATCGGATGTTAGCCCTTTTGGAATTTCATTTGCAACAATAAAGTTTATATAGCCGGCATACCATGGTCCATTATTATTGCTCTTAATTCCTACCATCATAAGGTGTTCATCAGGAAAGTCATCATCTATTTCCCCTTCGTCAAGCACCTCCATATCAGGGTTTTCAAGTCTAGATAAGTGGTCAGCAGCTAGATTCTCGGCACCCTTTTTATCTTTAATTTCAATATCGAATCCTTGGAGCAATAAAACCCACCTAATAAGCCTTGGCTTGGCATCCTGTTTATTGAACAAATACTTCAAAGCAGAATGGTCAGTGTAAACCATAGTTTTTGACAATATAAGATATGATCTAAATTTATCGAATGCAAAAACTACTGCTAAAAGTTCTTTTTCCGTGGTGGTGTAGTGTTCTTGGGCATTATTCAATGTTTTGCTAGCATAATAAATTGGCTTAAATTTCTTATCTATCTTTTGGCCAAGTACAGCTCCAACAGCATAATCACTAGCATCACACATTAGTTCAAAAGGCAGATTCCAATCCGGCGAAATTATAATAGGTGCGGAAGTTAGTTTTTCTTTAAGTATATTAAATGCCTTTTTGCATTCTTCAGAAAAATCAAACTTCGCATCTTTTAGCAATAATTGGGTCATAGGCCTAGATATCATTGAAAAATCCTTTATGAACCTACGATAAAATCCAGCATGCCCTAAAAAACTTCTAACACCTTTTACATTAGTGGGGTAAGGTCGTTTAGCAATTACATCAATTTTAGCTTTATCGACTTCTATACCTTTCCCAGAAATCTTATGTCCTAACACAATCCCCTCTCTAACCATAAAGTGACATTTTTCCCAATTAAGAACAAGGTTAGTTTCTTCACACCTAGCAAGCATTTTATCAAGTTTAAAGAGACAATCACTAAATGAGTTACCGAACACCGAGAAGTCGTCCATGAAGACTTCCATAAAGTCTTCTACCATATCATGAAGATAGCTGTCATACAACGTTGGAAAGTAGCAGGGGCGTTGCATAGTCCGAACGGCATCCTCCTATAGGCGAAGGTTCCATAAGGGCAGGTGAAAGTCGTCTTCTCTTGATCCTCAGGGGCAATTGGTATTTGGAAGAAACCTGAAAAACCATCTAAAAAACAATAATAATCATGACCTGATAGTCTTTCTAACATTTGATCAATAAATGGAAGAGGGAAGTGATCTTTTCGCGTAGCATCATTGAGTTTGCGGTAGTCGATGCAAACTCTCCATCCGGTAACAGTTCTTGAAGGGATTAGTTCATTATCGTCATTGAGTACTACCGTCATTCCTCCCTTTTTTGGTACAACGTGGATAGGACTGACCCACGAGCTGTCGGAAATTGGGTAGATAAGTCCGGAGTCAAGTAATTTCACAATTTCATTTTTCACCACATCTTGGAATTTTGGATTCAAACGCCTTTGAGGTTGGATAGTTGGTTTGAATTCATCCTCCATAAGGATTTTATGCGTACAAAATGACGGGCTAATTCCCTTAATATCAGACATACTCCACGCTAATGCTCCTCTTCGTTTATATAGTACCTGCAAAAGTGATTCTTTTTCTTTTGGCGTTAAGTTAGATGCAATAATAACGGGCGAATTAGTGTTCCCATTTAGATAGGCATACTCCAAAGTAGAAGGGAGATCCTTAAGCACAGGTTTAACATTATCAATTTCAGTAGCACTAGCGGAATAAACTTGTTCTTTAATTATACCGCTGCTGTCATTAGATAGATGCGCCGCATCGATATTTTCGATGCGCCGCATGGCGTTAAATACAGCAGAGCCAGTAGCTAAATCATTATCAATAGTATTCTCTTCAACTTGATCTTCTATAGCAATTGTGTTTTCAAGATTTTTAAGCAGAAAAGAATCAAGTAAATTACTTTTTAACAATTTCTAAGTAAATTGATTAATCGTGTCATCAGAAACATCGATATTATAGCATTCATCGTCATCGGAATTATCTTTACTCATAGATTGTTCCATGTTAAACTCAACCTCATCTTTTCCTATGGTAAGAGTTATCTTTTTATTAAAAACATCGATTATGGCCCTGGCAGTGGCTAAAAATGGTCGTCCTAATATTATAGGAGTTCTAGAATTTTCAGGCATATCGAGGATAACAAAGTCGATAGGTAATTCATATTTATCAACTTTTATTAATATATTTTCAGCTATTCCTAATGGGTATTGTACGGACCTATCAGCTAGTTCTAAGCACATCCCAGTAGGTTTCGGTTCACCAAGACCTAATTTATCATACATAGAAGAGGGCATAAGACTTATACTAGCTCCTAGGTCGGCTAAAGCATTTTCAATATGTAAATTTTTAATTTGACAAGGAATAGTGAAACTCCATGGATCTTTTTCTTTAGACGGAGGTTTGTTGAGCAATGCTGCTGAGCTTCGTTTCCCCATTGTTATGGTGCAAGCTTCTTCAAGTTTAGACTTGTTTGTAAGCAAGCTCTTCAGATATTTAGCATATTTTGGCATTTGCACCAGGGCTTCCATAAATGGTATGCTTAGCTGCAGCTGCTTGAGATTCTCCAGGAATTTCTTTTGATAGGCATCTTCTTTCTCTTTCCTTACCCTATGTGGGAAAGGTAGTGTTGATCGCTTAGGCTCAACAGAAGGTTCTTTTCTGATTACAGGTTTCGGATCAGTCTCTTTTGGTTGCTCTTGCTCAGATGATAAAGATTCAGGGGAAATCTTGTTTGTACCGTCATCCTCGGGTGTCTCTCCGATCTGAAAGGTCGACTTTCCGCCTCTAGTTGTAATCCCTTTCAAGTCTTGCTTTACCAAAAGAACCCTATTAAGCACCGTTGACAATTGGTGCACTTCAATTGCCAATCCATAAATCATGTTGTTTTGTTCCTTTAGTAAAAGCTCATGACTGCCTTTGAATTCATTAATAAAGTTTCGTGCTTCATGATGTTCTTTTTCATTGGCTTGAGCGATTTGTAGTGCAAACTCTTCCATGGTAAGATTTCTTTGGGGTCTTCCGAACAAGTAGGGGAAAATATCGAACATTGTTCCTGAAAATTAAAGAGAGGTAGATTTCAAAGTAAAAGTTTCCAGGTATAAGGGTCAGAGTATTTTCCGTTCGGATATAAGAAAAATAAAAGTTGCCGATATCTGCAGACGATGCGCCGTATCCAAAAAGTCGGATACGCCGTATCTTATAATCGTTAAAATTAAATCAGACTTTTTTTCAGAAAATAGATACGCCGCTTAGAAATTTGAATGCGCCGTATCAATTTTAACAATCAAAAATCGATATTTATTTAAAATTAAATGCGTCGTATTAACAAAAGTTAATGCGCCGTATTTTCGTTACGTTTCAAAATACGAGATTTTTGATTCAGAAGATGCGCCGTATCGATAAAAATCGATACGCCGTATCTGTTTAATAATTCGAAAACTGTTTTTAATTAAAATAATAGATACGCCGTATCTGCTGAAGCAGATGCGTCGTATGGCGTTAACGTTTTAGAAATTTTTTTTATCAAAAACAGATACGCCGTATCTTGGGGAAAAGATGTGTCGTATCGAATTAATTAAACGCGTTGTATTTAATAAAAATTAAACGCAATACGCCGTATCTGAGAGATCAGATGCGCCGTATCGTTTGATTTAGCTCAGTACAACGATAGCAGAAAACAAAAAATACGTAAAATTAAAACAAATAAAAACACACGAAAATAAACACAAACAAAAGCAAACAAATAACACACAAAAACAAAAAATATGCAAAATAGTACAATGAATGCAAATTAATCTAATATACAACAAAATTAGCGGTTAGATTAAAAAAAATTAAAAACCTAATTAAAATACTAATCAAATTAACAGATAATAACAATTCACTCCCCGGCAGCGGCGCCAAAAACTTGATGCGTGCGATGTGTCGTTGCGGTTTAGCAGTATTAATGCCTACTCAAGTTTTAAATTTATATTTAGCCGACTTATCAATAACACACACACTTAACGAGCAGTGTACCCGGTCAGTATGAATATAATGGTAAGTAGAGTGTCGATCACTAAGAGTGGAACGTATTATCTAGTTATTCTAATCAGTATTTTAATATATTAAGTTAGCTATACAACCTAATCTAACGCAAGGGGGTTCAGCCTGAGAGACTGGCACGATTTGGTTGCAATTAAATAATAAAATAAACCAATAGGCACGAATCAGCAAGTAGCACACACGTACACAGATAAATACTTAAGACAATAAGAGGGTTGTCCTTATGATAAGTAGTTTGTCACTTGTTTTATTGCTAGTGTTATATGAAGTGTATAGTTCGATGCAACGCACCGAGATTAAGTCCTTTCTCGTTGGTTCTAATCTTATCGGCGAGTAAACCCTTAATGATTACTTATGACTATCCTATTTATCTTTCTCCTACTTTTCTACAGACCATAGAATGCATAGGCGATCTAATAAATAGGCGAGGGCAGAGGCATGGCGACCCGATCAACGCTCAGCTAGACACAGAGGTTATCAATGCACTAATAAAAGTCACCAATGACATCAACATATAAACTTTAATTAATGAGAAAGCAGTTTTAAGGGAGTGCAATCTTTCCGTTGTCACATTACACAAGCCACCAATCTTGATGAATTAAAGTTTACTAACACAATAAAACAAAACTACTTAATGAATTAAACACATGCAGCACCTTCTTACAGCTCTTGTATCTTTGATTTGGAGTGTCTTGTGCTGCTGCCTTGACTGAATTCGTCCTAGGTTTCTGGTCTTCGGTCTTCTGTTAAAACTTCGGGACTCTTAATTCGTCTGGTCTTTGGGGTATTTATAGTTTCTGTCTGAGGGTAAGATGCGGCGCATCTAGTAAGTAGATGCGGCGCATTGACTTAACTTCGCGTGGGGTCCAAGATTATAATATTCAGGAATATTCGTACACCGCCAGAAGATGCGGCGTAACTCCATTTATAGATGCGGCGCATGTCCTCTTGTATCTTGGATCGTATCTGGTGAAATATTGATAGTGATGCGGCGCATGTCATAAGTGAGATGCGGCGCATCTGGAGCAGAATAGTCTTGATCTTGTACATTTCGGTAGACTCTTAACTTCTTGCATGTTTTGCTCCATAATTAGTCCAAAATCGCCAAGTTTCACCAAATGCTTGTTTTTACCTGAGAATTACAAAAGTAAATGATTAAGTATCAATCCTCATACATAATATAATAAAACAAGTCAAATAATTAGGATAAATGATAGTAATAATATGTACTTATTTGAGTTCATCACCTACCGAGCTCAGAGCCGAGCTGAGTTGTTTGAGGCAGGACATCTCTTGGTGCCAGGGCCGTTATATGTCGATGTCTAAGCGATTGTGTACGCGACAGTCTGATGTTTTAGAGTTGAAGAAGGAGATTAAGGGAGATAGGAGAGCTACAGGTGATTTTTATGTGGAGTTCTATGAGCAAGCTGCGAGGTTGAGTTATAGAGAGAAGGCAGATACAGAGGTTCGGGAGTGTTTGGCATCGTTGGAGAAGAGGATGACAGAGGTCGAGAAGATTGTAGAAAAGTTGGACCTTAGAGCGGTGTTCACTGATATCGATAGTCGTCACTACCAGCGTAGTATTTAGGAGTTGAAGGATGAGATCCATGCCAAGCAGTGGCAGGCGTACTATGATAGGATGGCGCGTTTCCGTTCTGATGATAGTATTGATGTTTTGGCTAGGTATGAGGGAGATCGTCAGTGAGAGTGTAGAGATCATCTTATTTATGGTAGTTTAGTATCATGAGAGTGGTTTACCTTTGTACTTACTAAACTGAATAGTTTCAGTTAGTAGATTTTATCATAAACTTGTAATCATTTTGCATATCTTGTAAGACTTACGGAAAGTATTAAATCTATGATGTATTTTGGTGATGTACTATTATTGATGTTGAATGTGTGCTATATTATGATGATATCATGGTGTTGTTTATCTTGTGATGTGATTCTGTTACTGATGATGTACCCTCCAAACGGGTCGAAGGCCACCTCTTCGAGCCTGTACGAAGCCTTCTTCTCGAAGGCCCATGTCAACCTCCTAACATCTTCAATGGCGTAAAACCATTCATTTGTGAAGTGGGAACTCGCCAATCGAAGCCTTAAGCCCTTCGGGGTACATCTTTCGAATATACTAGAAAAGAGAACACCTTGACTTGGTCATACCCACTTCACCTTTTTCCTTGAGCTTTCCCACCAAGAAATAGGTAGTGGGTCACTAAGCCCTAGCGGTTACCACAAATCATGGGACGCCCCCATGATCTCCAATATTTGTGCAAGAGCTCTCTAAGGCCTATTTCTTCCCCTATAAATAGCTTAGACGGGCTGAGAACAATGGTATGCAAACTTGACTCTCTCATTTCATTACCAACTTATCATATCACATACTTATTCGCACGCCGGAGGTGGTTCGCAGGGTCCAACCCCTGCGCAATCACTTAACGTAGTGTCTTCATATTTCTTATTTCAGGTTAAAGACAAGCTTGGCGCAACCTCAACACCCCCATATCCTTTGATCATCATCGAAGGCCTGGTCATGCAATTTATTGTACAATCAGTGGCGCCATCCGTGGGACCGCTACAATTGGTCTCGTTATTTTCAAGCTTATAGCCAACCAACTACATCCACTATATATCCGGCATGGATCAAGGGAGAGAAGATACTCCCCCACCGGGTTTCTCGACCTTGGCGCCAATACCAGTTAACGACCCCAACAACTACCCCCAATAACCGCTTCCACGTTCACAACACGTTCTCACCCAGAAGTAACACCTAACCATCATGCTTCGACATCAGCCAATCCGGAACCTGTCATTAGCCCAGCGTTTGTCGAAGCTAACTACGAAGCGTTGGAATCTCTCATAAGGGCTCGCAGAAGGCAAGTTCGGAATGCTGAGATGCGAAGGGAGTTAGAATACTCAAGTGACGATTGTGATGAAGAGATGGAAATGGAGCCTAGGCCTCCGGCACAGGGAACAACACACTCGACCCTATGGGTAGGGTCACCAGTTGGTCGACGGCTAAGCAGAAGGTCTGTTGGGTTCAAAGGAGTCCCGGAGAGGGCTCCGAACAGGAGAGAATGAGCGGTAGCAGAAGGTTCCAATGGGATAAGCCAACAAAGGGAAGAGACGGAGGTGAATCTACCTCCGTTGTTAGCAGCTCATCCTGGAAGAACTAAAGCAGGGGTTCCGTTGCAGCCTTCTCACGCATCAGGCGTAGAAGGCAATCCGCCTACAATTAATATGGGAGAAAATCTTCCTCCCAATGGTATGTACCCCTCGTTCCAAACTCAGTCTTACCCTCAGGGTTTGTATCCTCCTGTGAATGGGCAATCCAACAACCCTAGTCTCCCTCAACATTATAGGAGCATACCCTTCGAGCATCCTACGGTAAACCCTACGTATGCCATAGGAAACGGTTATCCCTTTGGTATGAATGCATCCTACCAGAGTTACCCTGGCCAAACTCCTATGGGAGTATCCCCAAACCATAATCTATATAATGTCGTCCCTACGTACACACCACCTTATAACTGCCTATATTCGGAGCCTATGGGTTCTGCTACACCCTTCGTAAGGTGGATAGAAGACTACCCTTTACCTGATGGGCTGAAAATGCCTTCACACAATTGTACCTATGATGGGAAGGGGGATCCGGATAATTTCCTACATTTGTTCGAAGGGGTCATTAGGATGCAAAAGTGGGTCATGCCTGTAGCCTGTCACATGTTTACATACACCCTACGAGATTCTGCTCGTATCTGGTGGAATGGGCAAAAGCCTGGTAGTATTATCAACCTTGATGACTTAAAGGCTAAGTTCCGATCACACTTCAGCCAGCAAAATAAGTTTACAAGGACCCATCTAACAGTGCACAACATTAAACAAAAGGAGAACGAAAGCACAAGGGCTTTCGTCACAAGGTACACTGATGACACTCTACAAATCCTGGGTCTACATGAAGATCAGCGCATTTCTGGCTTCGTACATGACCTACGAAATCGAAGCTTGGTGGAATTTTTGTCCACTGACCTTCTAGCAACTTACAAGGGGTTAATGGAAAAGACATATACATGGATTGAAGCAAAAGAAGTATCTACTAATGGTGCTTTGATCGACAGGGAAAACTACAACAAGTTCTCGAAGCACTCTGCGTGGGAAGGATCGAAGAACAAGAACAAAAACAGGGACAGGTTCAGTCCATACAACAAAGGTCCTAACCACGGGTTGCTAGGGAGCCTGACTAAGTTTCTGAAGGAAATACTCGCAACGGAGAGGGCTGCTAAGGCTTTCGAACTACCCCCTTGCATGACAAGCAAGGGTAAAAACAGAGATACAACCAAGTATTGTCATTTTCATGAAAATTATGGCCATGATACGAATAGTGGCAGAGAATTAAAGAAGCAGATAGAAGAAGCTGTAAAGTTCGGGCAGTTGGCACATTTGGTGAAGGGCATAAAGAAGGGCAAGGAAAAGGTTTCCGACACTCAATTGACTAAAGACACCACTCCTCCCGAAGCCCCAATACTCATGGTTCATTGGGGCGAAGCCAGCTTAAAGAGAAAGGTGACGGAGAAGGAGATAAACGAGTGATGATGTACCCTCCTAACAGGTCGAAGGACTCCCCTTCGAGCCTGTAGAAAGCCCTCCCTTCGGAGGCCCAGGTTAACCTTCTAATACGTTTCATTGGCGTAAAACCACTCGCCTGCGAGCTGGTTACCATGTGGGAATCCGCCAATCGAAGCCCTAAGCGCTTCGGGGTATTCCTGATGAAGGGACTAGCACGAAGGACCATCCTGACCTGGTCAAACCCACGTCTCCTCTATCCCTTGGCTTTCCCGCCAAAACAGAGATCGTGGGCTACAAAGCCCTAGCGGTTACCACTTTCCATGGGACGCCCCCATGATCTCCGAACTATGTGCAACCGCCCACTATGTCCTATTTCTACCCTATAAATAGCATAGTCGGGCCAAGAACAAGGTAAGTAATCTCGAGTTAATCCACAAGTTAACTTCACTCTCTAAATTTACGACCTACATTACCATCACACATACTTACTCGCACGCCGGAGGTGGTTCGCAGGGTCCAACCCCTGCGCAATCACTTAACGTAGTGTCTTTGTATTTCTTATTTTCAGGTTAAGAACAAGCTTGGCGCAATCTCAACACCCCATTATTCCTTTGATCACCATCGAAGGCTTGGTTGACGAATATTTGTTCAATCAGTGGCGCCATCCGTGGGACCGCTACAATTGATCTCGTTAATTCCGAGCTTATAGCCTACCAACCAATTTCACTATTATTCCGGCATGGATCAAGGAAGAGAAGATACTCCCCCACCGGGTTTCTCTACCTTAACACCAATACCAACCGACGACCCTAATAACCTTCCCCCAATAACCGCCTCCACCTTCACAACACGTTCTCACCCAGAAATCGCAACCAACAATCATGCTTCAACATCAGCCAACCCAGAACCTGTCATTAGCCCAGCCTTTGTCGAAGCCAACCACGAAGTGTTGGAAACCCTTTTAAGGGCTCGAAACAGACAAGTCAGGAATGCAGAGGTTCGAAGGGAGTTGGAATACTCGAGTGATGAGTATGATGAAGAAATGGATATGGAACCTAGGCCTCCAACCCAAGGGCCAACCCTATCGGCCTTAAGAATTGGGTCTCCAATTGGTCGAAGGCTAAGCAAAAGGTCCGTTGGTTTCGAAGGAGTCCCCGAGAGGGCTCCGACAAGAAGAGAAGGGGCGGTTACCGAAGGCTCTAACGGTAGGAGTCAGTTTAGGGAAGAAAGGGGAGTGACTTTGCCTCCATTGCTAGCTGCTCATCTTAGAAGGACTGAAGCTGGGGTTCCGTTGCAGCCTTCTCACGCATCAGGCGTAGAAGGCAATCCATCTACAATCAATATGGGAGGAAATCTTCCTCCCAATGGTATGTACCCCTCGTTCCAAACTCAGTCTTATCCTCAAAATTTATATACTCCAGTAAATGGACAGCCTAATAACCCAAGCTTCCCTCAAAATTATGGGAGCATGCCCTTCGGCCATCCTATGGCGTACCCTCGTACGCCATGGGAAACAGTTACCCGTTTGCCATGAATACACCTTATCAGTCCTACCCAGGCCAGACTCCTATGGGAATGCCCCCAAACAGCAATCCATACAATACTGTCCCCATGTACGCACCACCTTATAATTGTCTATATTCAGACCCTATGGGTTCAGCTACACCCTTCGTTAGGTGGATAGAAGATTACCCATTGCCTGATGGGTTAAAAATGCCTTCACATGTCGGGACTTATGATGGGAAGGGGGATCCGGACAATTTTTTACACTTGTTCGAAGGGGCTATCAAAATGCAAAAGTGGGTTATGCCGGTGGCCTGTCACATGTTTACATACACCCTTCGGGATTCTGCTCGTATTTGGTGGAATGGGCAAAAGCCCGGTAGCATCGTCAACCTTGATGATCTCAAAGCTAAGTTCCGGTCCCACTTCAGTCAGCAAAAGAAATACACAAGGACCCATTTAACGGTGCACAACATCAAGCAAAAAGATAACGAAAGCACCAGGGCCTTCGTTACTAGGTACACCGATGAGACTTTGCAAATTTTGGGTCTTCATGAAGATCAGCGTATTTCTGGTTTCGTACATGGCCTTCGGAATCGGAGTTTGGTGGAATTCTTGTCCACCTGACCTTCCGACAACTTACAAGGGGCTGACCGAAAAGACGTATACTTGGATCGAAGCAAAAGAGGTATCCACTAATGGGGCTCTGATAGATAAAGATAGCAACAACAAGTTTTCGAAGCATTCTACGTGGGAGGGGTCCAAGAACAAGAACAAGAACAGAGATAGGTTTTCTCCGTACAACAAAGGCCCCAACCATGGTTTGTTAAGCAGTCTAACGAAGTCTTCAAAGGAAATACTTGCTACGGAGAGGGTAGCCAAAGCCTTCGAAGCGCCTCCACGTATGACAAGTAAGGGTAAAAACAGGGATACCAGCAAGTACTGTCACTTCCACGAAGACAATGGCCATGATACGAACAGTTGCAGGGAACTAAAGAAACAAATTGAAGAGGCGTAAGATCTGGGCAATTGGCACACCTGGTAAAAGGAATCAAGAAAGGCAAAGAAAAGATGACTGACACTCAAATGGCCAAGGATACTAACCACTACCGAAGCCCCCATACTAATGATACATCGAGACGAAACCACTTCGAAAAGGAAGGTACCAGAGCCGGAAGCAAACGAGATAAGGGAGATAACGTTTTCCCCTATCTCAGGCAGGATCCCTTCGAACGATCCGGTGGTTATCAAAGTCCTAATCTTTAGCCAAGAAATAAGGGGAGCTTACATGGACTGCGGAAGCCCTTGCGAAGTCATATATGAACATTGCTTTCGAAAGCTCTCGCCTGCGGTCAGGTCTCAAAGGGTCGAATCAAAGATGCCTTTAGTAGGGTTTTCTGGCGAATGCTCGTGGCCTCTAGGAGAAGTTCCGCTGGAAATAACAATCGGAGAAGGCAGGATCGCAAGGACAGAAACCCTCATGTTTACTATCGTAAGGTCCAACTCTCCTTACAACTTGTTGATAGGGAGGACCGCCATGCAAAAGATGGGTATAGTAGTCTCCACTATACATGCAGCGGTGAAGTTTCACACACCCAACGGAATAGGGACAGTATTTTCTGAGCACAGTCCGAAGGATAGCAAGAAAAAAAGGGAAGGTCCTAAAAAGCCTCCGAATGATGTTATTAGAAGTGCGGATGAGGAAGAAGATATCGTCACAAAAAAGCGTCATGCAAAACGAAGAGTGGTAGGCGAAAAGCGATCTCCAAATAGTTCCACAGCAGACTTGAAGAAGCCACACAAAGCCGAAGGGAAGGTCTTCGAAGGGATATGTTCTAGGAGCACCAGAACTCCTCCGACACCGAGGACTGATGACAAGCTCTACGACAAGGAATATCGACTCAAGGGGTTCAAACCCATTAAGTCAACAAAGCAAGGAGTCGAAGCCAACCCTTCGAAGTTCAAAGCAGCTATTGGCCTACCGGCTCCAGGATCATTGAAGAAACGTGATAGTCCAAGCTCCATCAAGAGTCAGACTTTCGCAGAAGTCCTCAACGAAACACCTTCCGGACACAGCCGAAATGGAGAAACTCCCCCAACAGCAACGGAGGAATGGAAATTATTCGCTGACGGAGCCTCAAGCTCCGATGGTTTCGGAATAGGTTTAATCCTAATGAATCCGGAGGGAAAGGAGTACAGTTATGCACTACGTTTTGAATTCAAGGCCACAAAAAATGAAGCAGAGTACGAAGCCTTGCTGGCTGGCCTTCGACTCGCAAAGGGCATGAAATTCATGACCTCTCCATCTTCGTAGGCTCACTTTCAGTCAATGGTCAAATCAAGGGTTCTTACAGAGCAAGGCAGCCAATAATCAAGGAGTACTTGAACGAGGTTAAAAAGCTCCTTCAGGGTTTCGAACGATACAAAGTGACAAATGTCCACATGAGCCAAAACAAAAAGGCGGAGGCCCTAATCAAATTAGCATCGACTGCTTTTGCTCATCTACCCAGTGAGGTTTTAGTGGAAGTATTGGCCACCAGGTCAATTGCACGAAGTGAAACATTTGATGAAGGCTCCAGCTGGATAGAACCAATGAAAATGTACTTGATAAGCGGCGTTTTGCCCGATGATTCAAAGTCGGCACGAAGAATCAAAGTCAAAAGTCCCCAGTACAGGCTCATAGGCAATAATCTCTACAAAAGGCGTCTTTCATCTCCTTGGCTTCGTTGTGTCAAATTAAAACAGGCTTCGAACATTCTCTACAATGCTCATGAAGAATTTTGTGGAAGACACACAAGCCCTAGAGCCATCGCCTCGAAGGTAACAAAATGGGGTTATTACTGGCCAACCGTACTAGAAGACGCAAGGGAAGCAATCAGAACAAGCATGGTATGTCAGACACACTCAAAAGCCCGGAAACCATTAGAGTATGATGCGACATCTAGCATGACAGTAAGACCTTTCGATCAATGGGGAGTCAGCATAATCGGACCCCTACCATTAGCTCCCGGAGGGGTACAATTCTTGGTCATAGCCATCGATCATTTCACCAAGTGGGTCGAGGCCAAGCCGTTGGCATCAACAAAAGGAAAAGATGTGGAAGAGTTCATGTGGGAACACATAATTTTCAGATTTGGAATTCCACAAGTTATCACCTCTTACGAAGGGCCACACTTTGCCGAAGGAGTGTTCCCTTCTTTCTGTAAAAGCCTGAATGTGAAGCAAAGATTCGTTTGTGTTGACAAGGATATTGTCACCGAAATTGAGATGAAGCTAGGGCAATATCAGCATAAGTGGGCAGACAAACTTCCCAAAGCCTTGAGGGCATATAGGAAGTTGTCCTTCGAATAAAAGCAAACGAAGCCAAGTGAAGGAGCCCAGCGTCAAAGAAGAATTAATGTGGCAAAAAGACGTGGAAGCTCGAAGGGCGGAAACAAAAAATGTCGTGAACAAGTTTGGACATGATACAAACTCTCGTAAGTCTTACATATAAGAACTTACCTTTCTTTAAAAGCACTTAGTTGTTTTCAATTTCATGTAACGTAGTCTTCTCACATGGGAAAAAAGCATTAATGGTAGGTGTCTAGTGTTCATTTCTTCAAATGATGTAATCCTCCCTACCCACTTAATGATATAACATGTTTCCCTCAAAATCTCTTGTTTCGTTTTATACAACATAGATTTGTCCAGCCAAGTACTTTACAAGTTTCAATGTCGAAGGATGAAGCAAGACACATGTCTTGTATAACATTAACATCCATTACAATTCACATTAACTTTCCTATGAAGTCTTAGGGTATTAAAAGCCCTCTGTAACTTAAGGATAAAGACGGAGTGGGTCGCGACCCTCTGTCGCAGTCAAATTATACGATTGCATAAAATCTTGGTCCAAAATACACACAATAAGGTTATAACCTTAGGTTGTATGTTTACGTTCTAGTAATGAGCGTAAGAGAAGATAAGCATGGCATTAAAAAAGGAGAATATTCCTCCAAATTCAGATTCATAAAGACTACGCACAGGCGTAGCTATCATCAAAAGAGATAATTGTTTAAAGTTATGGGACGAAGCCCAGACAAACTATTCCAACAGGCACACGCCTGATAAAAGCATGATAAATTGTCTTAAACAAAGGCACCAGCCTTTAAACATAACCAAATTGTTTTAAAGGGTACACGCCACCCTTACAGACTAAATTACTGCCAACATGGCAGCCTTCATTTGTTGATAGAAGAGTTTGGGTCTTCCTGATGAGTCACAGACTTGGGTTTCTCAGACAAGGTTCTTTTAGTTGGAGACGGAGGCTGTATACTCTTGGGTTTTTTAGAAAGGAGATCTTCGATGGAGGCTGAAGGATCTTTGGTTGCTTCGGCAAGAAAGGGGTAAACTGCAGTGGTGAATGCATTACCAGCTTCATCATACTCCTGAACGGAATTTGGACGATAGTATTGCACCTCCGAAAGCACAACGGGTTTCTTAGTTTCGGCAATCTCCTCCAAAGTTGTGCATTTGCCATGAAATATGGCTGCATTCACCAGTTTACCCACAACCACTCCCACCTCATCGCTATGATATAATTCCATAGCAATGTAGGGAACAACTTTCGATACAACCTCAGCCCTATCTTTTCTCAACCTTTGGCATTCAAGCTTCAACCTATCAACCTCTTGACAACGCTTAGCATCCTGCTCCACTAGTCTGGCTCTCTCAGTCTCCAACCCAGTACACTTAGACTCCAGGGCACTCACCTGGTTTTCATAGCCAACAACCTTAGCCTCCTCCAGAATTAGCCTACCACATTCAGCCTGCGATTCCTTAAGCTGTTTTTCAAGACCATCAATCTTGTTTCGAAGAGCCTCATACCTTGGATGTTTCTCAAAGTTCTCCATGGCTTCATCACATCTCTTCTCCAACTCAGCATAATTTTTCTCCCTTTCCTTTTCTCTGGCAACAACAGCAGCAACTTCCTCCTTCGCCTCCTGGATTCTGTTAAGCAATCCCCTGGTGCGAAAGCTAAGATGACTGTCCAGCATTGCTTCCGGATATAACTTTTGTCGTTGAGATCGCAAAGTTCCTCAATGGACATTTCATTCATTTTACTCCTCCATGAGGCAGGAGTGACATTCTCAACAAGCAAGCGGCAGGAGAGAGCGTTGGGCAGTTCCTTCGTTTCTGGCAAACCTAAAAAAAAAAAAAAAAAGAAGAAAACAATATAAGCCAAATACGCAATATTACGAAAAGGAAGGATGATTGGAAGAATTTTCACTTACCCGAGATGTCATCTTCATCAGCCATTCCCTCCGGAGCATACATAATGGTTTTCCCACGAGACTTCTCTGTTTTCTGCTTGGTGGTTCTGGAAGTAGGAGTAGGAATGTTTAATTTCCTCTTGGGGGCAGCCTTTGCAGCCTTTGCACTGGTACCTTTTCTAGTCCAAACTCTATCAGCGATGCCGGAGGACCCTACAATCCTGAGCTGATCACTTTCGGAAGGGGTATCATCAGAGTCACCGACATCCTCAATTTCCTGGGGGGCTTCCTCAGTACCAACCGTTTTGATTGGGGGGAGCACAGCAAGAGGCTTGGGTGGAGAGACATCAACATCATTATTATTGATAGAGATGGAAGGAGATCCCACTCCGTAACTCGTATCTTGAGGATCCCTTGGCATAAAGCTAACTTCCTTGGCACCTCCGGCCACAACAAAATTACGAAAAGCCATTTCTGCACAGACAAAGGAAAAGAGATGAATATCAGCAGGTAAGTTATTTATTTATGAAGTAAGAAATTATACATACTTTTTCCTTCACAAATTATTTCAGGAAGCAATGGAGACTCTTCCCAACTTTTAGAAATGCCAGCCATGAATAAGATGGGCTCAGGAAACGTTTGTACGTCCACTGGATGACGTGCAAGACGTTGGTACATAAGGTCACTTCTCACCTCATAAGGTAACGGGTCATTGTATCGTTTCTCATCAAACCTATTCCCTTCGGCCAACAACTCAGGATACTCGGAGGATATGATGGTACTCTCAATATAAAAAAATTGACCTTTCCAATTTCGAATATTTGAAAAAGGTTTAGTCAATAGGTGTGGGACATCATACTCACTCCTTTTTGCAATAGTTACCCAATCTCCACCAGGGTAGAGATTGACAAAGCCTCTAAGCACAGTCAATGAAGGCTCAAAACCATACGCTTTGCACATTACAATATAGGTTGTCAACTTGGCTAAACCGAATGGATTAAACCTTGAAATGTGCACCTTGTAATATTGCAAAAATTCCAAAATAAGAGGGTGGATGGGAATCCTAAAGTTTGATTGCGTAAACGCATGCACATACAAACCTACAAACCCTTTTGGAGCATCAAAAATACTTTGCTTTTTACTGGGAAGCATGATTTTATGTTCCGAGGGTATGGGGTAATCATTCAGAAAATCAGACAATGCTTGTTTCGACAAGGTGCAAGTTTGTTCTTTAATTATTCGTTTTGCAGCCATACTCATAAATAAGGAGAGCAAAGAAAAATGGCAGAATTTTACCTTTTGATTCCAACGGAAGCACAAGATTGCAGAGCAATGTGTATTTTGGGCGGAGGTAAAATGAGCTAGGGTTTAATTATTGTGGGTTTATGTACACAGACGGATTTTTAATCCCAATCGCACACGTGGTCACCTAACTTTGAAGATCTTGCGGATCTCAAACGAGCAATTAAATTGTGAAAAGATGTTTCGCTAATACCGATTTAATCGATGCTTGAGAAGCAAGTGGAAGGATAACAATTAACCCGCATTTAATGCGCGGTTAGTTTAGCATTTATTTTCTTTTTTTGCATGGTTAATGGTACACAAGGATTAAAGGCATATTTGATTTTTCGAGTCGAATGCAATTTATACTCGTACGTATATATCACTTTCGACTGGGGGGCTTGATGATGTACCCTCCTAACGGGTCGAAGGACTCCCCTTCGAGCCTGTAGAAAGCCCTCCCTTCGGAGGCCCAGGTTAACCTTCTAATACTTTCATTGGCGTAAAACCACTCGCCTGCGAGCTGGTTACCATGTGGGAATCCGCCAATCGAAGCCCTAAGCCCTTCGGGGTATTCCTGACGAAGGGACTAGCACGAAGGACCATCCTGACCTGGTCAAACCCACGTCTCCTCTATCCCTTGGCTTTCCCGCCAAAACAGAGATCGTGGGCTACAAAGCCCTAGCGGTTACCACTTTCCATGGGACGCCCCCATGATCTCCGAACTATGTGCAACCGCCCACTATGTCCTATTTCTCCCCTATAAATAGCATAGTCGGGCCAAGAACAAGGTAAGTAATCTCGAGTTAATCCACAAGTTAACTTCACTCACTAAATTTACGACCTACATTACCATCACACATACTTACTCGTACGCCGGAGGTGGTTCGCAGGGTCCAACCCCTGCGCAATCACTTAACGTAGTGTCTTTGTATTTCTTATTTTCAGGTTAAGAACAAGCTTGGCGCAATCTCAACACCCCATTATTCCTTTGATCACCATCGAAGGCTTGGTTGACGAATATTTGTTCAATCAACGAGGTAGGGGAAGTAACGTTTCCCTCTATCACAGGCCAAGTCCCTTCGAACGACCCAGTGTTCATCAAAGTCTTAATTTCCAACCGGGAAGTGAATAGAGCCTACATGGACTGTGGAAGCTCCTCCGAGATCATATATGAGCATTGTTTCCTAAATCTCAAGCCTTCGATCAGGTCGCAGCGAGTTGATTCAAATATACCTTTGGTAGGGTTTTCAGGTGAGCATTCATGGCCTTTGGGAGAAGTACCGTTAGATATAACGATCGGAGAAGGAAAGCTCGCAAGAACAGAAACCCTCACATTCGCAGTCGTAAGGTCCGACTCTCCCTACAACTTGTTGATAGGACGGACCGCCATGCAGAAGATGGGTATTGATGAACTCAAATAAGTACATTTTATTATCATCATTTATCCTATTTATTTGACTTGTTTTATTATATTATACATGAGAATCGATACATTAATGTTTAGTTTAGTAATTCTCAGGTAAAAACAAGCATTATGTGAAACTTGGCGATTTTGGACTAATTATGGAGCAAAACAAGCGAGATGTCAAAAGTCTACTGAAATCCAGAAGATGCGCCGTATCTCACTCAACAGATACGACGCAATGTCATACTTAGATGAATTCGAAGACCATTGCCTGACTTTGAAGAATGCGCCGCATGCAATTCTGTCATGCGCCGCGTATGAAACTTTGGTCAAAGAAGATCAAGCTCGTTCTACTCTAGATACGCCGCAATATACTTCTAACATACGGCGTATCACTATCAAGATTTCACCAGTTACAATCCAAGACAGCTAAAGTACATGCGCCGCATACAAAGATCAAGATACGCCGCATCTGAAGACGGTGTACGAATATTCTGAATATATTAATCTTGGACCCCACACGAAGTTAAGTCAATGCGCCGCATCTAACAACTCAATGCGCCGCATCGATCCCTCAGACAGAAACTATAAATACCCCAAGGACAGACGAATTTGAGAGCTCTCGAAGACTACACACCGAAGAGAGATATAACCCTAGAGCCGAATTCAGACGACCAAGCAGCACAAGACACACCTTAAACAAAGATACAAGAGCTGTAAGAAGGTCCTGCATGTATTCAATTCATTAAGTAGTTTTGTTTTATTGTTTTAGTACACTTTAATTCATCAGGATTGATGGGCTTGTGTCATGTGACTACGGAAGATCATGCACTCCCCTTAATATTGCTTTCCCATTAATTAAAGTTTATATGTTGATGTCTTTGGTGACTTTTATTAGTGCATTGATAACCTCTGTGTCTAGCTGAGTCTTGCTTGGGTCGCCATGCCCCTTCCTCGCCTATTTATTTTAGCGTCTCTTGAATAAATAGGATAGACATAAGTAATCATTAAGGGTTTACTCGCCGATAAGATTAGAGCTAACGAGAAAGGTTTAATTATATACACTTCATATAAAACTAGCAATAAAACAAGTGACAAGCTATTTAATTATCAGGACAGGTCTTCTTATTGTCTCGAGTATCTATCTGTGTACGTGTGTGCTATTCACTGATTCGTGCTCATTAGTTTAGTTTTCTACTTAATTATAACCAAACCGTGCCAGTCTCTCAGGCTGAACCCCCTTGCGTTAGATTAGGTTGTATAGCTAACTTAGGATATTAAAATACTGATTAGAATAACTAGATAATACGTTCCACTCTTAGTGATCGACACTCTACTTACCATTATATTCATACTGACCGGGTACACTGCTCGTTAAGTGTGTGTGTTATTGATAAGTCGGCTAAATATAAATTTAAAACTCGAGTAGGCATTAATACTGCTAAACCGCAACGACACATCACGCGCATCAAGTTTTTGGCGCCGCTGCCGGGGAGTGAATTGTTATTATCTGTTAATTTGATTTAGTATTTTAATTAGGTTTTTCTTTTAGTTTTTTTTTAAGATTCTAACCACTAACCCTGTCGTATATTAGATAGATTGCATTCTTTGTATATTTTGCATATTTTCTGTTTTTGTGTGTTTTTATTTTCTGTAATTCTTGTTTCTTTTTGTTTGTTTTTATTTTTGATTTTCTTTTTTTCTATTTTTCTGCATTCTGCTGTCGTTGTATTGTGCTGATACAAACGATACGGCGCATCTGTTTTCACAGATACGGCGTATTGCGTTTAATTTTTATAAAATACAACGCGTTTAATAAATTCGAGTACGTCGCATCTTTCCCAAGATACGGCGTATTCTGTTTTTAATAAGAAATTTTTCTAAACCCTAACGCCATACGACGTATCTGTTTTAACAGATACGGCGTATTTTCTATTTAATTTAAAAACAGTTTTTCGAATTATTAAACAGAAGCGACGCATCGATCTTTATCGATGCGGCGCATCTACTAAATAAAAAATCTTGTATTTTGAAACGTAACGAAAATACGGCGCATTAGCTTTTGTTAATACGACGCATTTAATTTTAATAAATATAATCGATTTTTGATAATTTAAACTTGATACGGCGCATTCTAATTCATAAGCGGTGTATCTGTTTTCTGAATAAAAGTCTGATTAAATTTTAACGTAATAAGATACGGCGTATCCAACTTTCTGGATACGGCGCATCGTCCGCTGATATCAGCAACTTTTATTTTTCGTATTCCGTTTTCGTTGTTAATTTTCTGATATCATACTTTCTTGAACACACCCTACTGAGGCTTTTGTGATGATTTCAGGAAGTGCATGACCAGGAGTTCAACTAAGAACTTGATTAAACCTTTCGAAGATCCTGAATGAGCCTTACATTCGCTTAAAAGGCTTTTCAACACAAAAAGCTTTGAAATTTCAAGTTCGTTCGAGCTAGATTACTTTTCTGAAGAAAAGGAGGAAGAAGAAACAAAAACAATGACGGAAAACACTACTATGGAGGAATACATGAACAAAACCCGTGCTGATTACAGTTCAGGAGTTGCTAGACCAAAGTTTGATGAAAAGTCAAAATTTGAGTTGAAGGGTCAGTTTCTCAAGGAGCTAAGAGAAAATGCTTTCAGTGGAACAGAACATGAAGATGCTAATGAACATGTTGAAAAAGTCCTCGAGATTGCAGATTTGTTTACTACAGAAGGAGTCTCTGACGATCAACTTATGCTAAGAATCTTTCCAATTTCGCTTAAAGGAGCTGCTAATAAGTGGCTAAGGAATGAACCTGCTAGTTCAATCACAACATGGGAAGATTTGAAGAGCAAATTCCTGAAAAGATATTGTCCACCTGCTAAAACTGCTAAAAAGATGGAGGCTATCAACAATTTCAAGCAAGAGCCTGATGAAACTCTTTATCAAGCTTGGGAACGATTTAAAGACTTATTGATGAAATGCCCTCAACATTATCTAAGTCCAATGCAGGAGATAATATTGTTCTATCAAGGATTGGACGTGCCTACTAGACAAATCTTGGATGCTAAGGGAGCTGTGCCTCAAATGAGTGCAGCCAATGCTAGAAAAGCTATCCAAGAAGCTGCTGATCACTCTAAAAAATGGCACGACGGAACCTCTACTAGATCTAAGAGCAGCACTAATTTTGACTGGTTTGCTGCAATTCAAGCTCAATTGGATAAAATTAATAGAGAGATGAAGAAGCGTGATGAGAAAGTTTATGCTGCCCAAGTTGGATGTGAAAAATGCGAAGGACCTCACTAAACTAAAGATTGCCCTAATAAAAATGAAAGTGAGACTTTTGAAGAAGCATACTGCACACAATTTGGACAACCATTCCGACCTTCAGGAAGATTTAGGGAAGCTGCTCCGGGATACTATCAAAAGAACAACTATAATCCCACTTATCAAGAAAGGCGGCAGACTTTGGATGACACTCTAAAGCAAATTATGGCCGATGCTGCTAAAATACATGAAGAGAACACCGCTATGATCAAAGAAATCCGAGCCTCAACGGATACTATAACAAGAAATCAAGGAGCTTCGATCAAAGCATTGGAACAACAAATCGGACAAATGAGCAAAGTTCTTCAAGAAAGGGGATACGAAAGTTTACCTAGCTCAACTGAAACCAACCCAAGAGATCATGTCAAGGCCATATGCACTACTGAAGAAGTCACGCCTAACATACCTAGAAGATTGATGAATGGTAATGATGTTGCAAAGCCCGAATTTTTCTTTAATTCTTCAATCAGTTTAAGGAGGTTACTCAATGAGAAGACAAAGATTGAAGAGGAGATCAAGGCTACAATGAAAGAAGAGAGCTCTGCAACCGACTTACGTGCCTTGCCTCATAAAGAAAAGGACCCAGGAAGTTTTACTTTACCTTGTTCAATTAATGACATATCTTTCAATAATGTATTAGCTGACTTAGGAGCTAGCGTTAGTGTTATGCCCTTTAAGACATTCACTACCCTAGGACTAGGAAAATTAGCACCAACTAAGCTGCTTATTGAATTGGCTGATAAAACGGTAAAACGACCTGAAGGGGTTGCTGAAAATGTGCTAGTTAAGATTGAGAAGTTTGTTTTCCCCGTAGACTTTGTTATATTAGATATGCCCGAGGATGTTAAGATTCCTTTAATCCTTGGAAGACCTTTCTTGTCTACCGCCATGCTAAGATTAATGTGTTTAAAAGAAAAATCTCATTAAAGGTAGGGAACAATAAACTAGTCTATAAGTGCCAAAATCCTGCTAAGAGCATAATTAGAGGCGTCTATGTGCTAGGATTAAGAGAACGTATGGACCTCGATCTAGAAGCTAGGTTTATGGGAGAAACCTTGGTAAATAATGAATCACTTGAGACCTATAGTGGAGACTACATTGAATTAAATGATCTTAATTTACCAATAGGAATCAATGATCAATTTATGGAGGATTTTGAACCTGATATTGAAGAAGGAGAAATTATGGATGTACCTAGAATCAATATGATCAACAATAAGAATTATGATGAATTTGAAGGATATCCTAGTTTCTGTGATTATGGTAGAAAGATCCATGTAGATTGTGCTTATAATTTACAATTTCCTTGCATGATAGGATTTAAATAGGTTAGTGCCAACTTTTTCCCTATTTTACCAATTAATGTAATGTCAAAAGATTTCTATAATTCTATAATGAAAAACAAAATTGAGTATAGAGGGAAAAACGTAGTTGGAATATTCATGAATGTACCTATTTTTGTCGGGAATTTAACTATTGTTACAGATTTCACCGTGGTGGAAAACATGGATGCTTATCGTGATGTTGAGATGGGTGACGTGATTGTTGGGAAACCATTTTGTAAGGAGGTCGAAATTAACGCTAAAAGATTTGAAGGAAAAATCACCTTTCAAAGTGGAAGCAACGTTATCACTTACATGATGCCTCGTGCGCACCCAAGGTTTAAACATGCCCTAACAAATTTTGTTACAAATTTACACCATTTCTTTTTGTAAATGAAAATGACGCTGAGGAAGGGATCGAGTATCCGTACCAAAAGATGAAAGGATTCTACAAAGGTGTACTTGAATTGGGGCCGGAATATGTTCGTGACGAAGTAATTCACAACTACATCGTGCACGGACATGTGGGGATCAATAGAACAGAATAAGGAGCTGAACGTGAGTCTAACTTGAAGACTCTGGAATAAAGACAAGTGCTGACCGGGAGACAACCCGGAAAAAAATTTTTACTTTTCTAGTTATGTGTCGAGTCTGTCAGACCTGCAGAAGATGCGGCGCATCTCCATCATAAGATGCGACGCATCACCTGCACTGGTCATATCTTATTTCATTTTCTGCATTTTTATTTTTGACTTTAAAACTTTCTGTCAGTTTATTTAACGCGGCACATCCCTGGTTAAGGATGCGACGCATCTTTTATTCTGATTCGTACTTATTCCAGGCTCGATACGGCGTATCTTCTTCCATAAGATACGGCGTAACGACTGACCTGATGATTTACAGTTTAATTTTTAGGTTTTATTTTTACTAACTACTAATGTATTATGCAAGTTTGAACCTTCTTAACTCAGGTGTGTTAAAGTCTAAATGGTATTATAGATTCCTGCATTCTTGTGGATACATCATTTATGAAGCTTAAAAGTCTCATCCACAAGAAAGTTGATTTTTGCTCTTATACGAATAATGGAGGATCATACCGAGCAAATCTCAGGGGAGTTTTTCTGTTCTAATTCTTTTATTTTCCAGTTTTTAACCTTTGACGAAAACAACGAGGACGTTGTTTAACTTAAGTGGGGGGATGGAGAATTAGAACACTTACTTGTCCTAAACTTTTTTAAAATATGCTTAAAATGCGCTTAATATATCAAAATTTAAATTTTTTTGAGCATGTTTTTGTTTAAAGTCTAAATTACATAACCGCACACATAACTCTATTCTTTCAAAAATATTAAATCTTTAGTGTGCTGGTGACTTGTAAACTTTAGAACTTGGCTTGTATACTATTTGAGACCACCATAATGAGTATTATCTATATAATTGGAGTGACTTGTCTAAATTGGTAAATTTCTAGGATTACACCCAAATAGCCTTTATATGTTATGTGATATTAACTAACTACACTGGTTAGTTAACCCCCGTATAAACCCTTTGTTTACTCTCACTTTTAGAGTAAGATACCCCTAAAAAACCCTCAGAGCCATTCCTTTCGTTTCTTACACCTTTGTTATAATGTTTCGATACACCCTTACACCTTAGCCTACCCTGTAGATTAAAATCCGTGGTTAATTGCTTTAGGCAAAGTGTGTTTCCTTACATTACCTGTGTTTGCGTGCGTAATTCATTATCTTTGGTTAGGTCGGGAAATTGCACAAAGCAATTGGTATGAAAGTAAATATTGTATAACTTTTAGTTTATTTTTCGTGTGTTTGCTACTTTCACTATTACAGTTATTTCTGAAAGTATGAAGAGTATGGAAAAATTATCCGGAAAAAAAGTGATAGAAAAGTTGTGAAAATTTACACATTTATGTTGAAAAAAAAAATAGAAAAGAAAAAGAAAAAGGAAAAGTTGGAAGTTTGTTTTAACCAACTTATGTAAAGTTTTGTATTAAGTGGGAGATATCACCACTATTTGTTGTTGTATATTATATTTATGGATTGAATGGGAGTTGGCCGTTATGGGAACGCCAACTAAGGTTATTCTTTGATTGAGATTTTGTTGAGTATAATTCGTGTCTACCTAAAGCGTGTGTTTCAAGTGTTAAAGCGTAAGTTATTCAATGATATGAGTCTTATTCATGGGATGGTTGGGAAAGTGATTAACCACACTTAGGATTTTAATTTATCTGTTTTGTTTATTTTTTATTCTACACCAATTTGTATCCCAAATATTATCCATACCCTATATCATTCTTCATCCAAACATTTGATTTATTGAGATTAGGGATTTGAGCAATCTTAAGTATCGTAGTCGTGGATTCGGCTATGTATTTATGATTTTGTCGCCTTTTTTGATATAATATTATTGGTGAAGATTACTTGATCCTATCTTTAGCCTATTCGAGTTAAGGAATTGAGCAATTGCAAGTATCGTGGTCGTGGATTCGATCATGTATTTGTAATTTTGTCGTCTTTTCTGGAATGTGAGATCGATAGAGATTAAAAAGGATGATCAACCCTTAACCAACAAACCCTTTTTACCGCTTTAGACTTGTTACTCCTTGGCTTTAGTGGGGGAGATGCGTATACTTGCCAAGCCTATGATAGAATATTCTTCACGACTAAGCAACTAAACGATTTAGAATTGTTTTATATTAAAAATTATTTTGGTTTCTACTTCGTTAAGTGTTTGGTTGTGTGATTATGACAAAACGAATACGTGCTTAAATATAAAAATAAATCCTAATATCTTTTAGGATACATTTTCATACGATTAATTCTAAGGTTTACTTGGGGACAAGTAAAGTTCAAGTGGGGGGATATTTGATGAACTCAAATAAGTACATTTTATTATCATCATTTATCCTATTTATTTGACTTGTTTTATTATATTATACATGAGAATCGATACATTAATGTTTACTTTAGTAATTCTCAGGTAAAAACAAGCATTATGTGAAACTTGGCGATTTTGGACTAATTATGGAGCAAAACAAGTGAGATGTCAAAAGTCTACTGAAATCCAGAAGATGCGCCGTATCTCACTCAACAGATACGACGCAATGTCATACTTAGATGAATTCGAAGACCATTGCCTGACTTTGAAGAATGCGCCGCATGCAATTCTGTCATGCGCCGCATATGAAACTTTGGTCAAAGAAGATCAAGCTCGTTCTACTCCAGATACGCCGCAATATACTTCTAACATACGGCGTATCACTATCAAGATTTCACCAGTTACAATCCAAGACAGCTAAAGTAAATGCGCCTCATACAAAGATCAAGATACGCCACATCTAAAGACGGTGTACGAATATTCCTGAATATATTAATCTTGGACCCCACGCGAAGTTAAGTCAATGCGCCGCATCTAACAACTCAATGCGCCGCATCGATCCCTCAGACAGAAACTATAAATACCCCAAGGACAGACGAATTTGAGAGCTCTCAAAGACTACACACCGAAGAGAGATATAACCCTAGAGCCGAATTCAGACGACCAAGCAGCACAAGACACACCTTAAACAAAGATACAAGAGCTGTAAGAAGGTCCTGCATGTATTCAATTCATTAAGTAGTTTTGTTTTATTGTTTTAGTACACTTTAATTCATCAGGATTGATGGGCTTGTGTCATGTGACTACAGAAGATCATGCACTCCCCTTAATATTGCTTTCCCATTAATTAAAGTTTATATGTTGATGTCTTTGGTGACTTTTATTAGTGCATTGATAACCTCTGTGTCTAGCTGAGTCTTGCTTGGGTCGCCATGCCCCTTCCTCGCCTATTTATTTTAGCGTCTCTTGAATAAATAGGATACACATAAGTAATCATTAAGGGTTTACTCGCCGATAAGATTAGAGCCAACGAGAAAGGTTTAATTATATACACTTCATATAAAACTAGCAATAAAACAAGTGACAAGCTATTTAATTATCAGGACAGGTCTTCTTATTGTCTCGAGTATCTATCTGTGTACGTGTGTGCTATTCGCTGATTCGTGCTCATTAGTTTAGTTTTCTACTTAATTATAACTAAACCATGCCAGTCTCTCAGGCTGAACCCCCTTGCGTTAGATTAGGTTGTATAGCTAACTTAGGATATTAAAATACTAATTAGAATAACTAGATAATACGTTCCACTCTTAGTGATCGACACTCTACTTACCATTATATTCATACTGACCGGGTACACTGCTCGTTAAGTGTGTGTGTTATTGATAAGTCGGCTAAATATAAATTTAAAACTCGAGTAGGCATTAATACTGCTAAACCGCAACGACACATCACGCGCATCAAGTTTTTGGCGCCGCTGCCGGGGAGTGAATTGTTATTATCTGTTAATTTGATTTAGTATTTTAATTAGGTTTTTCTTTTTAGTTTTTTTTTAAGATTCTAACCACTAACCCTGTCGTATATTAGATAGATTGCATTCTTTGTATATTTTGCATATTTTCTGTTTTTGTGTGTTTTTATTTTCTGTAATTCTTGTTTCTTTTTGTTTGTTTTTATTTTTGATTTTCTTTTTTTCTATTTTTCTGCATTCTGCTGTCGTTGTATTGTGCTGATACAAACGATACGGCGCATCTGTTTTCACAGATACGGCGTATTGCGTTTAATTTTTATAAAATACAACGCGTTTAATAAATTCGAGTATGTCGCATCTTTCCCAAGATACGGCGTATTCTGTTTTTAATAAGAAATTTTTCTAAACCCTAACGCCATACGACGCATCTGTTTTAACAGATACGGCGTATTTTCTATTTAATTTAAAAACAGTTTTTCGAATTATTAAACAGAAGCGATGCATCGATCTTTATCGATGCGGCACATCTACTAAATAAAAAATCTTGTATTTTGAAACGTAACGAAAATACGGCGCATTAGCTTTTGTTAATACGACGCATTTAATTTTAATAAATATAATCGATTTTTGATAATTTAAACTTGATACGGCGCATTCTAATTCATAAGCGGTGTATCTGTTTTCTGAATAAAAGTCTGATTAAATTTTAACGTAATAAGATACGGCGTATCCAACTTTCTGGATACGGCGCATCGTCCGCTGATATCAGCAACTTTTATTTTTCGTATTCCGTTTTCGTTGTTAATTTTCTGATATCATACTTTCTTGAACACACCCTACTGAGGCTTTTGTGATGATTTCAGGAAGTGCATGACCAGGAGTTCAACTAAGAACTTGATTAAACCTTTCGAAGATCCTGAACGAGCCTTACATTCGCTTAAAAGGCTTTTCAACACAAAAAGCTTTGAAATTTCAAGTTCGTTCGAGCTTGATTACTTTTCTGAAGAAAAGGAGGAAGAAGAAACAGAAACAATGACGGAAAACACTACTATGGAGGAATACAAGAACAAAACCCGTGCTGATTACAGTTCAGGAGTTGCTAGACCAAAGTTTGATGAAAAGTCAAAATTTGAGTTGAAGGGTCAGTTTCTCAAGGAGCTAAGAGAAAATGCTTTCAGTGGAACAGAACATGAAGATGCTAATGATCATGTTGAAAAAGTCCTCGAGATTGCAGATTTGTTTACTACAGAAGGAGTCTCTGACGATCAACTTATGCTAAGAATCTTTCCAATTTCGCTTAAAGGAGCTGCTAAAAAGTGGCTAAGGAATGAACCTGCTAGTTCAATCACAACATGGGAAGATTTGAAGAGCAAATTCCTGAAAAGATATTGTCCACCTGCTAAAACTGCTAAAAAGATGGAGGCTATCAACAATTTCAAGCAAGAGCCTGATGAAACTCTTTATCAAGCTTGGGAACGATTTAAAGACTTATTGATGAAATGCCCTCAACATTATCTAAGTCTAATGCAGGAGATAATATTGTTCTATCAAGGATTGGACGTGCCTACTAGACAAATCTTGGATGCTAAGGGAGCTGTGCCTCAAATGAGTGCAGCCAATGCTAGAAAAGCTATCCAAGAAGCTGCTGATCACTCTAAAAAATGGCACGACGGAACCTCTACTAGATCTAAGAGCAGCACTAATTTTGACTGGTTTGCTGCAATTCAAGCTCAATTGGATAAAATTAGTAGAGAGATGAAGAAGCGTGATGAGAAAGTTTATGCTGCCCAAGTTGGATGTGAAAAATGCGAAGGACCTCACTAAACTAAAGATTGCCCTAATAAAAATGAAAGTGAGACTTTTGAAGAAGCATACTACACACAATTTGGACAACCATTCCGACCTTCAGGAAGATTTAGGGAAGCTGCTCCGGGATACTATCAAAAGAACAACTATAATCCCACTTATCAAGAAAGGCGGCAGACTTTGGATGACACTCTAAAGCAAATTATGGCCGATGCTGCTAAAATACATGAAGAGAACACCGCTATGATCAAAGAAATCCGAGCCTCAACGGATACTATAACAAGAAATCAAGGAGCTTCGATCAAAGCATTGGAACAACAAATCGGACAAATGAGCAAGGTTCTTCAAGAAAGGGGATACGGAAGTTTACCTAGCTCAACTGAAACCAACCCAAGAGATCATGTCAAGGCCATATGCACTACTGAAGAAGTCACGCCTAACATACCTAGAAGATTGATGAATGGTAATGATGTTGCAAAGCCCGAATTTTTCTTTAATTCTTCAATCAGTTTAAGGAGGTTACTCAATGAGAAGACAAAGATTGAAGAGGAGATCAAGGCTACAATGAAAGAAGAGAGCTCTGCAACCGACTTACGTGCCTTTCCTCATAAAGAAAAGGACCCAGGAAGTTTTACTTTACCTTGTTCAATTAATGACATATCTTTCAATAATGTATTAGCTGACTTAGGAGCTAGCGTTAGTGTTATGCCCCTTAAGACATTCACTACCCTAGGACTAGGAAAATTAGCACCAACTAAGCTGCTTATTGAATTGGCTGATAAAACGGTAAAACGACCTGAAGGGGTTGCTGAAAATGTGCTAGTTAAGATTGAGAAGTTTGTTTTCCCCGTAGACTTTGTTATATTAGATATGCCCGAGGATGTTAAGATTCCTTTAATCCTTGGAAGACCTTTCTTGTCTACCGCCATGCTAAGATTAATGTGTTTAAAAGAAAAATCTCATTAAAGGTAGGGAACAATAAACTAGTCTATAAGTGCCAAAATCCTGCTAAGAGCATAATTAGAGGCGTCTATGTGCTAGGATTAAGAGAACGTATGGACCTCGATCTAGAAGCTAGGTTTATGGGAGAAACCTTGGTAAATAATGAATCACTTGAGACCTATAGTGGAGACTACATTGAATTAAATGATCTTAGTTTACCAATAGGAATCAATGATCAATTTATGGAGGATTTTGAACCCGATATTGAAGAAGGAGAAATTATGGATGTACCTAGAATCAATATGATCAACAATAAGAATTATGATGAATTTGAAGGATATCCTAGTTTCTGTGATTATGGTAGAAAGATCCATGTAGATTGTGCTTATAATTTACAATTTCCTTGCATGATAGGATTTAAACAGGTTAGTGCCAACTTTTTCCCTATTTTACCAATTAATGTAATGTCAAAAGATTTCTATAATTCTATAATGAAAAACAAAATTGAGTATAGATGGAAAAACGTAGTTGGAATATTCATGAATGTACCTATTTTTGTCGGGAATTTAACTATTGTTACAGATTTCACCGTGGTGGAATACATGGATGCTTATCGTGATGTTGAGATGGGTGACGTGATTGTTGGGAAACCATTTTGTAAGGAGGTCGAAATTAACGCTAAAAGATTTGAAGGAAAAATCACCTTTCAAAGTGGAAGCAACGTTATCACTTACATGATGCCTCGTGCGCACCCAAGGTTTAAACATGCCCCTAACAAATTTTGTTACAAATTTACACCATTTCTTTTTGTAAATGAAAATGACGCTGAGGAAGGGATCGAGTATCCGTACCAAAAGATGAAAGGATTCTACAAAGGTGTACTTGAATTGGGGCCGGAATATGTTCGTGACGAAGTAATTCACAACTACATCGTGCACGGACATGTGGGGATCAATAGAACAGAATAAGGAGCTGAACGTGAGTCTAACTTGAAGACTCTGGAATAAAGACAAGTGCTGACCGGGAGACAACCCGGAACAAAAATTTTTACTTTTCTGTTCTGTGTCGAGTCTGTCAGACCTGCAGAAGATGCGGCGCATCTCCATCATAAGATGCGACGCATCACCTGCACTGGTCATATCTTATTTCATTTTCTGCATTTTTATTTTTGACTTTAAAACTTTCTGTCAGTTTATTTAATGCGGCACATCCCTGGTTAAGGATGCGACGCATCTTTTATTCTGATTCGTACTTATTCCAGGCTCGATACGGCGTATCTTCTTCCATAAGATACGGCGTAACGACTGACCTGATGATTTACAGTTTAATTTTTTGGTTTTATTTTTACTAACTACTAATGTATTATGCAAGTTTGAACCTTCTTAACTCAGGTGTGTTAAAGTCTAAATGGTATTATAGATTCCTGCATTCTTGTGGATACATCATTTATGAAGCTTAAAAGTCTCATCCACAAGAAAGTTGATTTTTGCTCTTATACGAATAATGGAGGATCATACCGAGCAAATCTCAGGGGAGTTTTTCTGTTCTAATTCTTTTATTTTCCAGTTTTTAACCTTTGACGAAAACAACGAGGACGTTGTTTAACTTAAGTGGGGGGATGGAGAATTAGAACACTTACTTGTCCTAAACTTTTTTAAAATATGCTTAAAATGCGCTTAATATATCAAAATTTAAATTTTTTTTGAGCATGTTTTTGTTTAAAGTCTAAATTACATAACCGCACACATAACTCTATTCTTTCAAAAATATTAAAACTTTAGTGTGCTGTTGACTTGTAAACTTTAGAACTTGGCTTGTATACTATTCGAGACCACCATAATGAGTATTATCTATATAATTGGAGTGACTTGTCTAAATTGGTAAATTTCTAGGATTACACCCAAATAGCCTTTATATGTTATGTGATATTAACTAACTACACTGGTTAGTTAACCCCCGTATAAACCCTTTGTTTACTCTCACTTTTAGAGTAAGATACCCCTAGAAAAACCCTCAGAGCCATTCCTTTCGTTTCTTACACCTTTGTTATAATGTTTCGATACACCCTTACACCTTAGCCTACCCTGTAGATTAAAATCCGTGGTTAATTGCTTTAGGCAAAGATGTGGTTATCTTTGGTTAGGTCGGGAAATTGCACAATGCAATTGGTATGAAAGTAAATATTGTATAACTTTTAGTTTATTTTTCGTGTGTTTGCTACTTTCACTATTACAGTTATTTCTGAAAGTATGAAGAGTATGGAAAAATTATCCGGAAAAATAGTGATAGAAAAGTTGTGAAATTTTACACATATATGTTGAAAAAAAAAATAGAAAAGAAAAAGAAAAAGGAAAAGTTGGAAGTTTGTTTTAACCAACTTATGTAAAGTTTTGTATTAAGTGGGAGATATCACCACTATTTGTTGTTGTATATTATATTTATGGATTGAATGGGAGTTGGCCGTTATGGGAACGCCAACTAAGGTTATTCTTTGATTGAGATTTTGTTGAGTATAATTCGTGTCTACCTAAAGCGTGTGTTTCAAGTGTTAAAGCGTAAGTTATTCAATGATATGAGTCTTATTCATGGGATGGTTGGGAAAGTGATTAACCACACTTAGGATTTTAATTTATCTGTTTTGTTTATTTTTTATTCTACACCAATTTGTATCCAAATATTATCCATACCCTATATCATTCTTCATCCAAACATTTGATTTATTGAGATTAGGGATTTGAGCAATCTTAAGTATCGTAGTCGTGGATTCGGCTATGTATTTATGATTTTGTCGCCTTTTTTGATATAATATTATTGGTGAAGATTACTTGATCCTATCTTTAGCCTATTCGAGTTAAGGAATTGAGAATTGCAAGTATCGTGGTCGTGGATTCGATCATGTATTTGTAATTTTGTCGTCTTTTCTGGAATGTGAGATCGATAGAGATTAAAAAGGATGATCAACCCTTAACCAACAAACCCTTTTTACCGCTTTAGACTTGTTACTCCTTGGCTTTAGTGGGGGAGATGCGTATACTTGCCAAGCCTATGATAGAATATTCGTTCACGACTAAGCAACTAAACGATTTAGAATTGTTTTAATTAAAAATTATTTTGGTTTCTACTTCGTTAAGTGTTTGGTTGTGTGATTATGACAAAACGAATACGTGCTTAAATATAAAAATAAATCCTAATATCTTTTAGGATACATTTTCATACGATTAATTCTAAGGTTTACTTGGGGACAAGTAAAGTTCAAGTGGGGGGATATTTGATGAACTCAAATAAGTACATTTTATTATCATCATTTATCCTATTTATTTGACTTGTTTTATTATATTATACATGAGAATCGATACATTAATGTTTACTTTAGTAATTCTCAGGTAAAAACAAGCATTATGTGAAACTTGGCGATTTTGGACTAATTATGGAGCAAAACAAGTGAGATGTCAAAAGTCTACTGAAATCCAGAAGATGCGCCGTATCTCACTCAACAGATACGACGCAATGTCATACTTAGATGAATTCGAAGACCATTGCCTGACTTTGAAGAATGCGCCGCATGCAATTCTGTCATGCGCCGCATATGAAACTTTGGTCAAAGAAGAAGATCAAGCTCGTTCTACTCCAGATACGCCGCAATATACTTCTAACATACGGCGTATCACTATCAAGATTTCACCAGTTACAATCCAAGATAGCTAAAGTAAATGCGCCTCATACAAAGATCAAGATACGCCACATCTAAAGACGGTGTACGAATATTCCTGAATATATTAATCTTGGACCCCACGCGAAGTTAAGTCAATGCGCCGCATCTAACAACTCAATGCGCCGCATCGATCCCTCAGACAGAAACTATAAATACCCCAAGGACAGACGAATTTGAGAGCTCTCAAGACTACACACCGAAGAGAGATATAACCCTAGAGCCGAATTCAGACGACCAAGCAGCACAAGACACACCTTAAACAAAGATACAAGAGCTGTAAGAAGGTCCTGCATGTATTCAATTCATTAAGTAGTTTTGTTTTATTGTTTTAGTACACTTTAATTCATCAGGATTGATGGGCTTGTGTCATGTGACTACAGAAGATCATGCACTCCCCTTAATATTGCTTTCCCATTAATTAAAGTTTATATGTTGATGTCTTTGGTGACTTTTATTAGTGCATTGATAACCTCTGTGTCTAGATGAGTCTTGCTTGGGTCGCCATGCCCCTTCCTCGCCTATTTATTTTAGCGTCTCTTGAATAAATAGGATAGACATAAGTAATCATTAAGGGTTTACTCGCCAATAAGATTAGAGCCAACGAGAAAGGTTTAATTATATACACTTCATATAAAACTAGCAATAAAACAAGTGACAAGCTATTTAATTATCAGGACAGGTCTTCTTATTGTCTCGAGTATCTATTTGTGTACGTGTGTGCTAATCGCTGATTCGTGCTCATTAGTTTAGTTTTCTACTTAATTATAACCAAACCGTGCCAGTCTCTCAGGCTGAACCCCCTTGCGTTAGATTAGGTTGTATAGCTAACTTAGGATATTAAAATACTGATTAGAATAACTAGATAATACGTTCCACTCTTAGTGATCGACACTCTACTTACCATTATATTTTTACTGACCGTGTACACTGCTCGTTAAGTGTGTGTGTTATTGATAAGTCGGCTAAATATAAATTTAAAACTTGAGTAGGTATTAATACCTCTAAACCGCAACGACACATCACGCGCATCAGGTATCGTAGTCTCCACCGTACACGCAGCGTTAAAATTCCATACACCCTATAGAATAGGAACCGTACTTTCCAGCTACAATCAGGGAAAGGCAGGAGATGTCGGTAAGAAGATAAAAGAAAGTCCTAAGGAGCCTTCGAAAGTCATTCTGAGTTGTACAGATGTTAAAGAGCGCATTGTGGTAAATGAGCTCTATCCGGAGCAAACGGTGGTAATCGGGAAGCAACTCCCTGCTAACTTCAAGGCAGACATGGAGAAGCTACTTAAAGCCAACAAGGATGTCTTTGCATGGACGTACTCAGACATGACAGGGGTTCCTAGTACGCTTATGATCGATGGCAAGCCCTTCGGCACAGAGCATAAGCTTAATGAGTTCAAACACATTGAACCAATTAAGCAAAAACGACGAAGCCTAGCACCTGAAAGGAACGCAGCCGCTTGCAAAGAGGTGGATGAACTTGTACGAGCAGGAATACTTAGAGAAGTGAAATACCAAACCTGGGTAGCAAATCCAATTTTGGTAAAAAAGAGTGATGGAGGGTGGCGTATGTGTGTCGACTTCACCGACATTAACAAAGCTTGCCCAAAGGACTGTTACCCTTTGCTAGAAATTGATTGGAAGGTAGAATCCCTCTCAGGGTTCCGTTTGAAGTGCTTTTTGGATGCCTACAAAGGGTACCATCAGATACAAATAACGGAGGAAGATGAAGAGAAGACGGCTTTCTACACAGGAAAGGGCGTCTATTGTTACAAGAAAATGCCCTTCGGTCTAAAGAACGTAGGGGCAACCTATCAACATTTGGTAGACAAAGCCTTCAACAAGCAGATAGGAATGAATTTAGAAGCCTATGTTGATGATATGGTAATCAAAAGCAGGACCGAGGAAGACTTACTCTCCGACATCCATGAAACCTTCGATCAATTAAGGGCAATCAACATGAAGCTCAACCCGAAGAAATGTTCTTTTGGTATGGAAGAAGGACAATTTTTGGGACATTTGATTACGAAGCAAGGGATTAAAGCTAACCCTTCGAAGGTTAAAGCTATCACTGATCTACAAGCTCCAAAGTCACTGAAGGAGGTACAAAGCCTAAATGGGAAGCTCGCAGCACTTAGTAGGTTCTTGTTAAAGGGCGCGGATCGATCTTTGCCATTTTTCAAGACACTCAAATGGTGTGCAGATAAGAAGACATTTCAATGGAGTTGTGAGGTAGAAGCTACTTTCCAAAAGTTGTAAGATTTCATGGAAATATTACCAACACTTACAGCCCCAATCAAAGGCGAAGTGTTGTTCATGTACATTGTGGCATCCTTCGAAAGCATCAGTGTTGTGCTCTTGGTGGAAAGGGAGAAGAAACAACTCCCAATTTACTTCATTAGCAGAGTCCTGCAAGGAGCTAAATTGAACTACCCGGAGTTGGAAAAGTTAATTCTAGCCTTGGTTTATGTTGCAAGGCGCCTTCGAAGGTACTTTCAAGCTCATCCCATCACGGTATTGACTGATAAGCCAATCAAACAGATATTGTCGAAACCTGAGAAGTCAGGTAGAGTAGCCAAATGGGCTATTGAACTAGGATAGCACGAGATAGAGTACAAAGGTCGAAACTCCGTTAAAGGTCAGATACTTGCAGACTTTCTTGCTGAAACACCCTCCGGACCCAGTTAAGACAAAGAAACAAAGGAAAAGCCCCCAAAGACGAAGGAGGGGTGGAAATTGTACACAGACGGAGCCTCAAGTTCTGACGGTTCGGGAGCAGGTCTAATGCTGGTCAGTCTGGAAGGAAAGGAGTACACTTATGCATTACATTTTGAGTTCGAAGCTATGAACAACAAGGTTGAATATGAAGCTTTGTTAGCTGGCCTTCGACTTGCTAGGGACATGGAGGTTTGTGATCTCTCCATTTTTGTTGATTCATAGTTAGTAGCGAACCAAATTAAAGGCTCTTACGAGGCAAGGCAGCCCACCATCAAGAAATATTTAGAAAAAGCTAAAGAACTCCTTGATGGATTCGAATCCTACAATATTGAGCATGTTCGTAGGAACCAAAACAAGAAAGTAGATGCATTAAGCGAGCTGGCTTCAATGGCATTTTCTCACCTGACAAAGGAAGTCTTGGTTGAAGTGTTGGCCAAAAGATCAATCAAACGAAGTGAAGTGTCTAACGTAATACTTGAAGAAGGATCCAATTGGATGACTCCAATAAGAGAATACTTGATAAGTGTTATTCTACCAGAAGATCTAAAGCTAGCACAAAAGGTTAGGATCAAGGCTCCCCAATATAGACTCATTGGGGATAATCTCCACAGGAGGTCCTTCTTATCTCTATGGCTTCGTTTTGTGGGGCCAAAGCAAGCTTTAAACATCATCTACGAGGTCCATGAAGGATCCTGCGGCTTGCACGCAGGCCCTCGCTCCATTGTTTTGAAAATAACGAAGCTAGGATATTATTGGCCGTCAATGCACCGAGACGCGACAGAAATAATACAAAAGTGTGAAGTATATCAGATTCACTCCAAAGTCCTTAGACTGCCTAAGCAAGACATGACCTCTGTAACATCAGCATGGCCTTTTTGCCAATGGGGAATCGATATAGTCGAAACCTTACCAGTAGCTCCAGGAAGGGTAAATTTCTTGGTCGTAGCCATCGACTACTTCACTAAGTGGTTCGAAGCCAAACCTTTGGCATCAGTTACAGGAAGGCATATGGAAAAGTTTGTATGGGAACACATTATCTGCCGATTTGGGGTTCCCCACATCCTCATTTCTGACAATGGGAAACAATTCGCCGAAGGGGTGTTCCCAATTTTCTGCAAAGTTCTAAAGATCAAACAATCGTTCACTTCCGTGTATCATCCTCAGGGTAACGGACAAGTAGAAGTAACTAACAGGGACATTGTCAATGGAATTGAGAGAAGGTTAGGTCGAAGCCATCATGGTTGGGTAGACGAACTACCCCAAGTTCTGTGGGCACATAGGACGCACCCCAAGTCAAGCCATGGGGAGACTTATTTTAGCCTCACTTATGGGACAGAGGCCGTAATACCTTCAGAAATCAGCGTTGAAACAGAATGCATCATGAACTTTGCGGCAAAAATGAACGAAGATAGGCTTCATGAAAACCTTGATCTACTTGAAGAGCGAAGAGAAATAGCCTCAATTAGAGAGGCTATCTACAAACAAAAGTTTGAGAAGTACTACAATAACCGAGTTTGACCTTTAACGTTTAAGCCAGGTGAATATGTCCTTCGGCTAAACAACGCAAGCAAAGCTGAGTATGAAGGAAAGCTAGGGCCCACATGGGAAGGACCCTACTTCATATCTGAAGCCTACGGAAATGGAGCATACAAGCTCGAAACGCTCTTTAGAGATGTCATGGATAGAACTTGGAATGGTACTAACCTCCGTAAGTTTTACATATAAAACTTACTACTTTCAAAACACTTAGTTTGTTTTTAAATTCATGTATCGCATTCTTCTCATTTGGGGAAAGAAGCATTAATGGTAGGTGTCCTAGTTTTCATTTCTTAAAATGATGTAATCCTCCCTACCCAATTAATGATATAACACATTTCCCTCAAATCTCTTGTTTCGTTCTATACAACAAAGATTTGTTCAGCCAAGTAATTTACAAGTTTCAATGTCGAAGGATGATTCAGGACACATATGTCTTGTATACACATAACATCCATTGCAATTCACATTAACTTTCCTATAAGTCTTAGGGTATTCTAAGCCCTTTGTATCTTAAGGACAAATACGGAGTGGGTCGCAACCCTCTGTCAGCAATTAAATTATACGATTGCTAAAATCTTGGTCCAAAATACATACAATAAGGTTATAACCTTAGGTTGTATATTAACGTTTGTAAATAACGTTAGAGAAGGAAAGCATGATATTAAAGATGGGACAATCAGTCTCATACCTGGCATTCATAGACAAAATATGGTTAAAGCCAAAACAAACATTCAAACATTGTTTGGGATACGGGTCGAAGCCCAGCAAGCGTAGAAACTAAATTGTTCAACAAATAGGCACCAACCTATTAACCATCAAGTGAAATTTTCTAAAGGGTACATGCTACCCTTGGGGCCAAATACCTGCCAACATGACAGTCTTCAAGCATTCTTTGAGGACATGGGATCCTCTTGCTGTGGTAGAGATGAAGGCTTCACAGATGGAGTCTTTCTGGTTGGAGAAGGAGGATGAATCTTTCAAGGCTTTTTGGAAAGGAGATCTTCAATGGGTGCTGATGGGTCTTTGGTTGCTTCGGTGAGAAAAGGGTACTCTGCTGTAGTGTATGCGTTGCCAGCATCATTGTATTCTTGCTCGGATGTTGGACGGTAGTAGGGAACTTCCGACAAGACCACAGGCTTCTTGGTCTCGGCTATCTCTTCCAACGTCGTGCACTTTCCATAAAAGATGGCAGCATTCACCAACTTTTCCACTATCTCTCCCACCTCATCACTGTGGTACAATTTCATTGCTATATATGGAACAACCTTTGAGACCACATCAGCTCTATCTTTCTTCAAGCTTTTGCAACGGAGGTTTAATCCATCTATCTCCTCACGAAGCTTGATCTCCTGTTCTCCAAGCTTAGCCCTCTCGGCTTCAAGACCTGCACATTTAGATTCAAGCGTGGTAACCTATGATTTATAATCGGATACCTTTGCTTCCTCTAACCTTAACCTCCCACATTCTGCTTGGGCTTCCTTCAATCGCTCTTTGAGACTGCCAATTTTGGCTCGAAGGGCTTCATAACGAGGATTCTTTTCGAAATCCAACATGGCCTCATCACATTTGGCCTCTAGCTTAGCATATTGGAGTTCCCTATTCTTCTCTTTGGCCATAATCACAGCAATTTCTTCCTTACCATCCTTCACTGTTCGAATCATCTCCCTCGTTCGGGTGTTGAGATGGTTGTCCAGAATAGCTTGCCTTGTATAACTTTTGTCATGAAATTCGCAGAGCCTCTCAATGGACATATTGTCCAGAGTTCTCCTCCAACTCGCAGGAGTAATATTTTCAACCAACAGATAGCAGGTGAGGGAGTTTGGAAGCTCTTTGGTGTTAGGCAACCCTGCATAAAACACATTAATCAGATATGGGTATATTAAGGAGGGTTGAATTGTGAAGATCTTTACTTACTATGGATGTCATCATCCTCTGCACTCTCTACAGCCGAATGCATGACCGCCTTCACATGAGTAGTTTTTTGTCTAGTGGTTCTTGACGGAGGGGTTGGTAAGGTTAACTTCCTCTTGGGAATAGCCTTTCTGGATCTTGCACTGGTTCCTTTCCTACTCCGAACTCTTTCCGCAATATCGGAGGACCCTACGATCATCAATTGATCCCCCTCGAAGGGGGGATCATTAGAATCCGCAACATTTTCCACCATCTATGGAGCTTCCTCGGTGTTCATAGGTTTTCCAGGTTGGACCACTGCTATAGGTTCCACTGTTTGAGCATCTACATCATTGTTGTTGACTGACACAGATGGAGAGCCTACTCCATAGCTCACATCCTTGGGATCCTTCGGGATGAAACTCACCTCCGTTGCACCACCAGACACGACAAAGTTCCTGAAGGCCATCTCTGCAACAAAAAGAGAAAAAAGATAAATATCTGCAGATAAGTTATTTATTTTAATTAAATAGGAATGTACATACTTTTTCCTTCACATATTATCTCAGGCTTCAATGGAGACCCTTCCCAATGGTCAAGTATGCCCGCCATGAAAAGAATCGGTTCGGGGAAGGTTTGGACATCAATGGGATGGCGAGCAAGTCGCTGGTAGATCGGACTCCTTCTTATGGTGTAGGGAAAAGGATCATTAAACCGTTTTTCATCAAATTGGAATGCTTCATTCAATAAAGATAGATATTCTGGAGGTATTATTGTGTTTTAAACATAGAATAACTGTCCTTTCCAATTCCTGATGTTTGAAAAAGGCTTTGTAACCAAACAAGGCACATCGTGCTCACCCCTCTTTGCTAGAGTTAACCAATCACCACCAGGGTATGTTAATAAATCCCCTGAACACAGTCAGTGTAGGCTCATAACCATAAGCCTTACACATCACAATGTAGGTGGTAAGTTTGGCTCAGCCAAATGAATTTAACCTAGATATGTGTACTTGATAGTACTGTAAAAACTCTAAGATTAGTGGGTGAATCGGAATCCTAAAATTGGATTGGGTGAAAGCATGCACATAAACCCCCACATACCCTTCAGGAGCATCGAAGATGTTCTGGGTTTTGCTCGGAAGCATCACCTTAAACTCTTGGGGTATAGGGTACTAACTAAGAAAGTCAGATAATGCTTTTTTGGATAAGGTGCATTTTTGTTGCCTGATTATCCTTTTCGCTGCCATACTCATGTTGTATTTAAACAATTAAAACAAGATAGTAAAGATTGGGGAAGTAAGATTACCTTTAGACTAAAAGGAAGCACGAAGTACAGTGATGTGTGTGTATTTTGGGCAGAAGGTAATAAGTAATTTAGGGTTCACGGTATAAAGGGTTTATATACCCCTTGTATCTTTTATCCTAGCCATCCACGTGTCCTACCAGATTGACACATAATCCGGACCTCAAATGCTTTTTAAATTTTGAAGGGACGTTTGGTGTTTACCGAAGTTCTAGCCGTTATGGCCTATGATCTAAGTGGTTGGCATTATCATTAAGCGCATTTATTGCGCAATTAGTTTTAAGCACTTCTTTCTTATCGTACGACTTTATGACGAAAGGGATAGGGTGTAGGCAGATACTAGAGTCGTAAGCAATATATCCTTGTACGCATATATCACTTTCGACTAGGGGGCTTGATGATGTACCCTCCGAACGGGTCAAAGGCCACCCCTTCGAACATGTACAAAGCCTTCTTCTCGAAGGCCCAGGTCAACCTCCTAACATCTTCAATAGCGTAAAACCATTCATCTGTGAAGTGGTTACCAGTTGGGAATTCGCCAATTGAAAGCCTTAAGCCCTTCGGGGAACATCTTTCGAAGAGACTAGAAAGGAGAGCACCTTGACTTGGTCATACCCACGTCCCTTTTTTCCTTGATCTTTCCCGCCAAGAAATAGGTAGTGGGTCACTAAGCCCTAGCGGTTACCACAAATCATGGGACGCCCCCGTGATCTCTGATATTTGTGCAAGAGCTCTCTAAGGCCTATTTCCTCCCCTATAAATAGCTTAGACGGGCTGAGAACAATGGTATGCAAACTTGACTCTCTCATTTCATTACCAACTTATCATATCACATACTTATTCGCACGCCAGAGGTGGTTCGCAGGGTCCAACCCCTGCGCAATTACTTAACGTAGTGTCTTCGTATTTCTTATTTCAGGTTAAAGACAAGCTTGGTGCAACCTCAACACCCCCTATATCCTTTGATGATCATCGAAGGCCTGGTCGTGCAATTTATTGTACAATCCGTTACATTAATCAAATACTTACAGTGTTGTACATTTGTAATGATTGATAGAATTATGCCACCTATGAAGATGACCCCGGCTGTGATCCAGAAGTTGATTGATGATGGCATAGTCGCGGCGCTTGCCGGGCAAGCAGGTGTTGGCAACCCGAATGTTTGACAAGCAAGAGTGCAAACTGTCAATAAGAATCGTTTCTATACTTATAAGGAGTTCACCAATTATAAGCCTGCCACTTTTAAGGGAACCGAAGGAGCTATTGGTTTAACTCAGTGGTTTGAGAAAATGGAGTCAGTGTTTCTAAGGAGTAACTGTTCTGAGGATTGCAAGGTGAAGTATGCGACAGGTACCTTGGTGGAGCATGCATTGTCTTGGTGGAATGCTTATGCTCCGGATATGGGGTTAGGGAATGCTTATAATACTTCATGGGAAGAATTTAAGAAGGAGATGGTCAAGAAGTATTGTTCTCGTAGTGATATGAGGAAGTTGGATACCGAGTTCTACAATTTGGCTGTGAAGGGTGTTGATCTTACTACTTATGTGCGTCGATTCCAAGAATTGAAGGTTTTCTGTGCTCACATGGTGCCAGATAATGAGAAATTACTAGAGAAGTTCATTGGTGGTTTACCTTCCAGTATTGAAGGGCACGTGACATCTTACAACTATCAGACTCTATATGATGCTATTCGCATTTTTGAACGACTTATGGATCAAGTGGTTAAGCATGTCACTGTTCAGAAGGGTAACAACTATGACAACAAACGAAAATAGGAGGACAACAGGAGAAACAACAACTACAGCAACTTCAAAAACCGCAACAACAACAGTCACCCTCACCATAACCATCACCACCACAACAACAACAACCAGTATCGTAACAACAATCATCACCACCAGCAGAATTGAGGACAAGAGACTGTCAAGGCTTATGTGGCTGCACCAGCACAAGTTGGAGGGTATGCTGGGCCGCATCTATTTTGTGATAAGTGTAATCAGCATCACGCTGGACCATGCACAGCTAAGTGTCAGAAATGTCCCAAGGTTGGACATGTTGCTAAGCATTGTAAGGGTAGAGTTGTGGCTACTGGGAGTAACACACAGCCAGTGGTAACTTATTTTGGATGTAGAGAGCGTGGTCACTACAAGAGTCATTGCCCAAAGAACACTGGTCGGAGAACTGAAGGCGCTCGTGGTAGAGCATATGTGATGGGCAATGGGGAGCAGTAGCAGGATCTGAATGTAGTCACCGATACGTTTCTACTCAACAATCTTCGTGTTAAAGTTTTATTCGATTATGGTGCCGATATGAGTTTTGTATCTTCTACAATTTCACCATTACTTAACCTCACCCCTACCTCCCTAGACACCAACTATAGTATTGAACTAGCTAATGGCAACTTAGTTAACACTTGCACCGTAATCCGAGACTGTACCCTAAATCTTCTAGATCACCCATTTAGTATCGATCTCATGCCCATTGAACTCGAAAGCTTCGATGTAGTGGTTGGTATGGATTGGCTATCCAAACATCATGCGAGTATCGTTTGTGGTGAACGAGTTGTTCATATCCCTCTCAACGGCGAAACTTTCGTTGTCCGCGGAGACCGTAGCGGAACCCGTTTGAATATCATATATTGTATTAAGACCTTAAAATACATCTAGAAAGGATGTCATGCATTCCTAGCACATGTGACCAAGAAGGAGTCGGGAGAGAAGCAACTCGAGGATGTTCCAATTGTGCGTGACTTTCCTGAAGTATTTCCTGAAGATCTGCCTGGACTTCCACCGGTTTGACAAGTGGAATTTCTGATTGACCTAGTTTCGAGAGCTGCACCCATGGCACGTGCACCGTATCGACTAGCTCCGACGAAAATGCAAGAGTTGTCTAAGCAGTTGCAAGATTTGTTGGGATAAAGGGTTTCTTCGACCTAGTTCTTCACCCTGGGGAGCACCGGTGTTATTCGTGAAGAAGAAGGACGGATCATTTAGAATGTGTATTGACTATCGTGAACTGAACAACCTAACAGTGAAGAATCGCTACCCGTTACCTAGGATCGACGATTTGTTCGATCAGCTACAAGGATCAGGTTACTACTCCAAGATAGATTTACGGTCGGGTTATCATCAACTCAGAGTCCGAGAAGAGGATATTCCCAAGACAGCTTTTAGGCCTCGATATGGCCACTATGAGTTTCAAGTGATGCCCTTTGGTTTGACAAACGCACCTGCTATATTCTTGGACCTCATGAACCAAGTGTGTAAACCATATTTGGAAAAGTTTGTCATAATTTTCATTGACGACATTTTGATCTACTCCAAGAGTGAAGAAGAACACAAAAAACACCTGACTATGATTCTTAAGTTGCTCAAGGAAGAGCAATTGTACGCAAAGTTCTCTAAGTGTGAATTTTGGATTCGCAAGGTACAATTTCTTAGTCATGTAATTGACAATGAAGGGTTACATGTGGATCCTGCAAAGATTGAAGCTATTGAGAACTGGCCAACACCTTCTAACGCCACAAAAATCCATCAATTTCTGGGATTGGCTGGATATTACAGGAGGTTCATCGAGTGATTCTCCAAAATATCTAAATCGTTAACTACGTTGACTCAGAAGGATGAGAAGTATGTGTCGGGAAAGGATGAAGAAAAAGCATTTCAAACCCCTCACCATCACAACCCATCATCTCTTCTCCCTTCTTGAAGATGTCGACCACCACCACACCTTCACTGCCACCTTCACACCGCCGCCTCCCCCTGTTTTGAATCAAAGATAAGGATAGATCGAAGATTTGTTTCAGGAGTTTGCTTTGGGTTCGAGCTCACATCCACCACGGCTGTCACCACTTCTCCACCGCCGTCATCCTCCTCCTCTCTCTTTTCTCGACATGGTAAATCGAGAAAAACGTTGGTTATTTATTATTTTTGGGTTGAAACCGATTATAATTATTTTTGTTATTATTTTCGTGGATTAATATTTGATTACAAATTTTTTTACAAATTTTCGTGGCTATAAAACAGGTTTAAAATGTTTTTTGGTACATGTTTCTGGTGATTAAACGTATTTGTGTGGTGGGTTTTCGCTCTTGGATTGAAGATTAAACCCGTAAGGGTTGTGTTGTTTCTCTAGATCGAGTAAGAAACCACCCGTAGGGTGTGTTTGGTTTTGCTGTGAAACGGGTCGGGTCAACCCGACGCCACGTGTTTGGTGTTACTCTTGAGTCGAAACCTGTTTGGGGTCTCAGATTTGGATTTGCTATTCATTTAGGTTGTGGCTCGATTTGGACCCCCCCTTGTCGAATGGTTGTTCACTGTTATTATTTTGAGTTCACAGTCTCGGATTATTGTTATTGTTGTGTTGGCTGTTTTTGTGAAAAACTAGAAGGGGGGTTGAATAGTTTTACCGGTTTTTAAGTTGTCTCAAAAACTTTTACTATTGAAAAACTTTGATTCGAGTCTTATGTTCAATCAATCAACACCAATATGAACAACACACTAAACTAACTAATTATAAGTAATGAAAGTAAAGAGAAGAGATGGAAAGATCAAACCGGGACAAAAGGATTTATAGTGGTTCGGCTACGAAGCTCTTCTTCGCCCTACTCCACTCCCCGAGTACCACACTAGAGAGTTTCAAGCACTATCTCAACAACCTCCCTTTAGGCAGAGAAAACCGTATACGTCGCTTATCCTATTTCCGACACTAAGCTAGATGTCGAGTGCTAATCTTAGCTAGCACCAATCTACCACGATCTACTTGATCCTTTCTACTTCACACACTCAACACACAAGACTCAAGAGATCTCCAAGATCGCAATGATCAACTCTCTCTCTCGACTCAAACTACTCTATCAACTCTTGATCAACTTGATCAACACACAAGCCCAATGGCTGCTAGAGATATTCAATATCTCTATAAGATCACAATGATCTTTCCTCACAAACTCTCAAAAGAAAAATGATCTTGATGTATGCTACGATACAATCAAGTATGTAACAAATGTTACTAGTGCTCTAACTACAACTACAACTCTAGTATCTACTTGGATACCTTGAGTTCTTCTCTTGCACTTGAATAGGAATGAAGAGGATCACTTGGATGAATGATTGGATCACTCTTAAACAAAAGAAAACCTAACTAAATGATCAAGAAGAAAAGATGTGATGAGATATTAAACTCATAAAGTTTTGTGTGAAAAAGGATGCCCAAAATCTGTGAAGTGGGCTGGTATTTATAGGCAAAAAAAATCTAGTCATTATAAGTACATGACACCACTAATCCACACATGGTACCACTAAATTTCATGGTACCGTGCCAGACAAAAACCCTCCTCTTTTTTTCTTTTCTGGTGAAAACTTATTTAGGGAGGTTTGGAGCTGATTTGGGGGGGGGGGGGGAAATAGCTGTTATGTATTTTGAACTTATTTTTCCATTAAAATATTTCTTAATTATTCAAAAATAACTTGTAAAGTATATTTTTGAAAGAAATGTTTTGTCACATAAAAATGTGATGTCTAAAACACAAATTCACTTCTTTGATCATTTGTCAAGTTGTAAATTTGTTCTTGAGTGATTTGCGTAGAAACGGGAACTTTCGATTAAAAACTTGTTTACGTTAATTTTAACGTAACGTGTTTTCATATTTTGTCATCCTCAAAACGTGAAGTTATCGAAAGATAGAAATAACGTTTTTAGAAGATTATTTGCATCAACAATCTCCCCCTTTTTGATGATGACAAAACATAAACTCATTTTAGGTTAAAATTAGTTTTAACAAGTTTTTAATGAGTTTACTCCCATTTCTCCCCCTTTTTGTTGAAGCAAAAAGGTTGCTAAGGCTCCCCCTTGATGTATACTCCCCCTCATTTAGAGGACACCAAGGAATCGAGCAATGATTTGTGCTACAAAACAAGGTTAGATAACAAATATACAAGATCTAACATGTAGCACTTATGAAAAATATCCAACCACAAATAAATGACTAAGTAGCTAAGCCCCCAAAAATAAAACAACCACATAAAAGAAAACATTCATTCATAAAAAAAATGTCATACATAGGTATGACTACAAGAGAAGCATAAAAAGAGACAACAAGAAGCATAAAGCCTTAATGACTAAAGGAAGCTTCATTTCCAAGAGGGTCCTAAAGTTTATTATTGGAAGCTAAACAAGGATATGTTTAGTTATGTGGGCTAGGAGGTGGTGAAGATGGTGACATGATTAGGGTTGGTGGTGGTGTCAAGAGATGCTCCACATAAGAGAACATGAAATGTATCTCAAGGAGAAGATGAGGTTACGGTTGTGGAGGCAACATAGGCAATTAGCACTATATAAATCATAGGGATGAGGTTGGATTGGTTGTCCCATGATTGGGGAAGGAGGTGGTGGTGAGTTTGTTGGTGATGGGGTTGGCATGACATAATCCAATGGAGTGATGGGTGATAGTGTGTAGTCCATGGATGATGGCATGGTATTAAGAGATGGAGATGATGAAGATGTTGTGTAGGTAGAGGATGTTTTGGAAGGTGCATTAGGTGGAGATGGTGAGTTAGGAGTGGCTTGGGAAGGTGGTGTCATGACATCATCATCTTTTGTAAGATCCACAAAGAGAGGTTTGGTGGGTGGTCTTACGGATATCCTAGGTTTCTTTGAGATGTGGGTTGTTGATTCTTATGTGGAGGACATGGTGATTGAGTGTGTGAGGTTGAAGATGAAGTGCAAGATAAGCTTGCAATGGGGAGGCCTTATATAGGCAAGTGTTGGGAAATTTGAATTAAAGGTGATGGGAGTGTCCTATGGTGTAGGAAGGGAATCTTGGGGTATATGTGAGATTGCAAAATTTGCAGGTTTGAGGTTTGAGGTTCAGGGATCTTGTGGAAACAGTGAAAATTCGTCAAACAATGGCACGGTACCTCTAAATACCACACGGTACCGTTAAATTTAACGGTACCGTGGCCTATTTAACGGTACCGTGACACTGTAGTCATGAATTTTCCTGTGCAGGCTACTTCTGGGCAGCTAGATGGATGTTTTCTAGGGGAGCTATTTCCTGGAAATGATAGTGCCTCAAATCACTAAAGATTTATTTTCCTAATGTGTCCCATATTAAGCTACTCCTAGTATATAAAGATTATCATGTAATTTGCTAAGATAATCATAAGCATGCAAACATAATGGACAAAATAAGCTATCATCCAAAAATCACATAAAATATTCATGCAAGGTGATAGATTAAATATCAAGCATGCAAGAGTATTAATCTATAATTTATTATAGATAAATCTTAATAGTAATACTAATCTCCTCCTAACTACTTATGACTTGAGCTTTCTCCCATTTTCATCACACTCTCGTCTTGAGCATGCATCTCATTCTCATGATTTGGATCATCAAAGGGTGCATAGTGGGTGGAGGATTCGAAAATGAGAATGGATGAGACAAATGACTCATTTAGGGGTTTCATGACGGGATTGAAGAGTGAGTATTGAGGACCACGAAGGTAAGGGTGAGAGTTCATGAAGTGATGATAGAGACGGGTTAGAAACATCCCATAGGGTATCAATTTAATTTTGTTTCCCTTAAGATGTACAATTCGCTTAGCGAAGAAGTATGCGAGATTTTATGGTTTTTGGGTTAGGAGACACTAGATCATATGAGCACAACACGCCGGAAGTTGCTCACGATTTCCTGTTAGACTTAGAACATTTTCTCGCAGGATGACTGCCCAAGAAAGTAGTTCATGAAGAACCTCATCCAGACAAATTTTCGTTGGATTTGGGTAAGAGGAGTACTTATGAGTACGAATGAGTTTGGTAAGTTCAGTTGGTGAGGGTATAAACGAACAATACGGACTATCCTCTTCACGATAGTTGAAGAGGGACTCAAGACACCAATAGTTGAAGAGGGACTCAAGACACCAATCTTCAGCATAGGCACATTTCCCATGATTGGAAATTTGGAGAATTTGAGCAAATTGCTCAAGAGGTAGGACGAATTTGAAATTTCGGACCCAAAACCAAAGTGACAAAGATTGATCCTCGTTACGTACGAGTTCAACTTGTCGAAAGAATTCCAACACAAAGCGAGGACAAATGTGCTCGTTGATGTGGAGTAAGCAATCGAATCCTATAGCTCTAAATGAAGTGTTGATATCCCTATGATAAACTAAGGATGGATCAACGACTCGACCTTCATGAAACCGACGGGTTTCAAGATTGACGTAGGCACGAATGTGGTTACCGGGTGTTGTGGGTTCACGAGAGATTTCGGGTGTATAGGTATCGGTTAGAAGATGATCAAAATCATACTCATGAGACATTTTTTTTCTTTCCTATAAGAAAATTTTTAGGAAAAAATAGAATTGAGAGTAGTTGTATGAAAGACACGTGCCTAGTGTGTGCCTATATGCAAACTATGTGGAGGTGCGATAATCTCGACTCTAGAATTAAAAATAATGAGATTACCCAAACACTCCTAATTTTACTTTTGCTCAAGCGAATATGTCAAAAAGTACATGTTGATTATGTAATTCGATCAATATTCGTGAGATCATGTATGCATGAGAAAACGTTTTTAGTTTGTATCAACAATGCACGAAAAATGTTTCATGATCCTAGTTTCGTGAAAGTTTTCGAAAACAATGGAATTGGGGTGTTTGGCGACTTCAATGTTTTGGCGCCAAAAGTTTTAAGTTTGAAAGATGTTAATGTTAAAGACTCTTAATGCAATAGCCATTATCCTAAACATGATTTCTCTTAAATCTAATTGCTTAAAAGCAAAATTTGGACTAAAGTGTATGGGTTTATGCAAATCCTAAGTTAAGGGAATCATGAGGGTTATACATTGCCTAATCTTAGTCCTAATTTCATATGGACTCAATTGAAATTGAAAAACCCCAATTCAATTTTTATGCATGAACAAACCCTAGACTCAAAATTAAGGAAAATTTAGAGTAAGATAACTTACAATTTAGGTAGAACAAGTGGAAGTGATTGATAATCTTGAAAATCAATGTCTTGAATATGATCTTGAAGGGGTGTAATTGAGTTTTGGGTTGTGAGGTTTGGTTTTGACAGCAATGGAGGAAGTTGGGAAAGTTTAAAGGTGAATAGTGTGGGAAGAGTGGACTGAAATATGGGCATTGTCAGATACACGGTTCCACGGTACCGTTAAATTTAACGGTGTCGTGCCACTTTAGTGGAGCCGTGATCCGCTGGGATGAAATTTCGTCCCATTTTGATTTTTGACGAATAAGTCTCGCTGTTTTAGTGAGACTTTTTGACACGAGGAAAGAATTTATACCTAATAAATTCTTTTGACGAGGGGAACCTAGTCTGGATGAAAGGAGATGACTTTAAAGAGTCATGAGACGAGACACACGAGATGACTTCAATATTTCCCATGAAATATTTAAGTAGTCATGAGGGGGATACACGGGATGACTTTAATAGTCATGAGATTTATGGAATATGTTTCATCATTCCTAGACCTAGACGAAGGTAGTTGAAGGATTCTCGTTTGATAGGTTTGGTTAGAATGTCGGCGATATTGTCTTGAGAAGGAACTTTCTCAATAGAAATGTTTCCTTTCTGAACGTTATCGCGAAGGAAGTGGGGACGAATTTCGATGTGTTTAGTACGAGAGTGTTGAACGGGATTTTTGCTTAAGTCAATAGCACCTTTATTATCGCACATAATGGGAACGTCATCTAGATAGATGTCATAGTCATTGAGGGCTTGTTTCATCCATAGTGCTTGTTGACATGTCTTTCCGACGCTTACATATTCGGCTTCAGTCGTGGAGATAGCAAGAGTCGTTTGTTTCTTGGAGAACCAAGAAGTTAGAAAACAACCCATGAAGGTACAAACGCCACTCGTGCTTTTTCGATCCACATAATCTCCCGCATGATCAGAGTCGGCATAGACAACAGTTTCCACACCGGTCCCCTTGGGATAGAATAATCCCAAGTGCATAGTGCCCTTAATGTATCGGAAGATACGCTTAACCGCTTCAAGGTGAGAGGTATTGGGATCCTCTTGGAAGCGAGCGTAAAGGCAGACACTAAACATGATGTCGGGCCTACTTGCCGTGAGGTATAATAAACTTCCTATCATACCTCTATACTTAGTGCTATTCATGGACTCACCTTCTTCATCTTTCGTGAGTTTAATTTCCGTGGACATGGGAGTTTTCATGGGCTTAGACTCTTCTAAACTAAATTTCTTAAGCATCTCCTTACTATACTTAGATTGATTAAAGAAGATACCATCTTCCATTTGTTTAATTTGTAAACCAAGGAAGAAATTTAATTCGCCCATCATCCTCATCTCAAACTCGTCACGCAATTTGAACAATGATGAGATGTGAATCACGTTTCTTCGTGAAAAGTGTGTTGTCAACCACTCCCATGGTATATTCATGTTCAATCAAGAATGCCTTTAGTCTATCGTACCAAGCTTTAGGAGCTTGTTTGAGACCATAGAGTGCTTTCTTGAGTTTATAAACATGATTCGGTTTCTCGAAATCAACGAATCCCGGAGGTTGTGCAACATATACCTCCTCGTTGATATAACCATTTAGGAATGCACTTTTCACATCCATTTGGTATAACTTAAAGTCTAAGGCGCAAGCATAGGCAAGGAGTATTCTAATTGACTCTAATCTAGCTACGGGTGCATAAGTTTCATCGTAATCTATTCCTTCTTGTTGGTTATAGCCTTGTGCTACTAACCTTGCCTTATTCCTAGTTATGACGCCATTTTCGTCAAGTTTATTCCTAAACACCCACTTAGTTCCTATGATGGTTTGATTCTTAGGTAGAGGAACTAAATCCCAAACTTGGTTTGCGGTGAATTGATTAAGCTCCTCTTGCATGGCAACTACCCAGCTTTCATCCTTAATCGCTTCACCGACATTCTTAGGTTCAACAGTTGATATAAAACAAAAGAAATTACTTTTGTTTTGTGCTTGTGACCTAGGAGTTCTTTGGTTTAGGTTTCCTATGACATTTTCAATAGGATGGTTCTTGGATTCCTTAATGTTGACAACTTCGTCAACTTCAACCATTTCATCCTCAATTTCATCTTCAAAGGGTTTCTTGACATTAACCTTAATGGCTTCATCCTCATATAAGTCATCATCCACCAAGGGTGATGTCTTAGTTGGTGTAAGACTTTCATCGAATGTCACGTTGAGTGACTCTTCTACTTTCATTGTTTCCTTATTTAGGACAACATAGGCCTTACTATTTTGGGAGTAACCTAGGAAAACACCTTCGTAAGACTTTGGGTCGAACTTGGTGAGGTAGTCCTTAGTATTTAGTATGCAGCACTTGCTTCCAAACACTCTAAAGTAATCAAGTGTAGGTTTTCTACCTTTCAAGATTTCATATGGGGTTTTTCCTAAGATAGGTCTAATTAGAATCCTATTTAGTATGTAAGTTGAGGTGTCCACCGCATTACACCAAAACTTTTGCGGAATTGATTGTTCGTTCAACATCGTTCTACTCATCTCTTGTAGAGTGCAATTTTTCCGCTCAACTACCCCATTTGATTGTGGAGTGCGTGGAGCCGAGAAATTGTGTGTAATACCATTAGCATCACAATATACTCCAAATTGCACTTCATTACCAAATTCCCGACCATGATCCGTCCTAATCGAAACTATTGTACACCCTAGTTGATTTTGGACTTTCTTACTAAAGATTTCAAATTCCTCGAAAGCTTGTGTCTTATTCTTAAGAAATCTAGTCCAAGTGTACCTAGAATAGTCATCAACTATTACTAGGGTGTAGTAATTTCCTCTGTAGCTCCGTACGGCGGATGGACCAAATAAGTCCATGTGAAGGAGTTCTAGGCATCTAGAGGTCGAGGCTATATTCTTAACTTTGTGACTAGAATGAGCTTGTTTTCCAACTTTACAAGCATCACAAAAGTGTTTATCAAACTTAATCTTAGGTAGATTTCTAACTAGTTCCTTAGACGCCAACGACTGTATCAAGCGCATATCGGAGTGACCTAATCTCCTATGCCATAAAGTGGAATTATCATCTATGGTTGCTAAGCAAATCTTATCCTGAGGCTTATTTCCTATTTTCATAACAAATAAGCCATTTCTCATAACTCCTTTGCCTATGGTTTTACCATTCTTAATTATCTCACTACCCTCTTCGGAGAATATAACTCTACACTTATTGTCTACCATTTGACTAATGCTAAGCAAGTTAAATCCTAAGTTATCTACGTGCTCAACATTTCTAATAGTGAGGGAGTTTTGAGTAATCGTACCTTTGCCTATGATGTTGCCCTTAAGTTTGCTACCGAAAGTGACATTACCACCGTTGTATGCCTTGTATGATGAGAATAGACTCCGGTTACCCGTCATATGGTTAGTGCATCCACTATCCTTGATCCATTCATCGGGCTCCATGTCGATCCCCAAGCATATCTCATTAGAAGCTTGAGCCATTAGGCATGTTTCATCGTTGAGCTTCTTCTCTTCTTCTTCACCACTATCACTCCAAGAGCCTCCTATGAAAGCTCTTTGGTTGTTGGATTTTGGTGGTTTAGGACATTCTCCTATGAGGTAATTAGGATCTCCGCATCTAAAGCATTTCCTATCACTTGTCCCTTTCTTCTCAACTCGATTCTTGTGTGACGGCTTCTTGTCATCACGAGGTTACCTAACAAACCTACCTCTTCTCCTAAAGAACTTTTTAAAGTCTCTAACCGCTAACGCATAATCTTCATCTTCACTATCGGAACTCGAACATTCATCATCACTAGACTCCTTTTTTGCTTTCAAAGCTAGAGATCTAACTCTTTCGCTTTTGCCTTTGACTATATCGGAGTCTTTCTTGATTATCATCTCGTGAACCTTCAAGTTTCCTATTAGTTCATCAAGTGATAAAGTCACCAAGTCCTTTGACTCTTTAATGGCGGTGACCTTTGCTCTCCATTTAGGATGTAGAGCCCTAAGGAACTTCCTAACGTAATTCTTGCTAGAGTAACCTTCATCAAGAGCTTTAAGACTAGTAATAATAGTATTAAATCTAGCAAAAGCATTATGTTAATACAAATATCGTCCTAAAAACGTTATTTATATTTTACGATCTTTGCTTAGTTTTGTTAATGACAATTACAAAGTTTATCTTTAAGCAAAGCATAAATAAGATTAAGTCTTTTACATTTATAGTGATAAGTCTTTTTGAAACACATTTACACATTACAAAGTTCACTAGGAACAACATTACACACATTTACATGTTTATTACATAAAATAGAAACTTTATTATTAAATATTAGGATGACATCATGGCATGCATCATGAACACAATCTTGGAAAGATTTTGAGATATCTTGTTTAGATCTTCAAGCTAAAGAGTTGACATTTGAAGATATGGAAAGATTGTGCAAGATATGGAAAGATATAGGAATATCTTAGCTGGCCTGACATGACGGATCCAAAGCCATACAAAGGCGGATCCAATTTTTGGGATCCGCCGGATCCGCCAACTGTTGCTTAGCTTTGCCTATAAATAACAAGCTGATCATTTGGCCATTTTCATCACTTACATAGCATAAATTATACATTCCTTCATTTACATATTACTAACCCATATCATTCATAGTGATCTTCCTTTTTGTAGAAAAAGAGATCAAGCATTAACAAGCTTCAACATTTTGTTGCAAGACTTGATAGTTACCTACTGTGTAACTCATTAGAATTTAGGCATCATTGTTGCATCTTTTATTCAGTAGAATCCGGTTTGTGTTTCAGTTTTCAAAACACATAGAGTGAAAGGGAGTAGTTGTACCCTTGTAAAGAACTCGACATCTAGCTTAGTGTCGGTAATTATTTAGGCGACGTCAGGTTGGTTCTTCCTTAAACTAGAACCCGGTATCTAGCTTTGTACCGGAAAAAGGTGTAAGCGACGAGTATTAAGGTTTTCTCCGCCGAGAAGGGAGTTTGTTTCTTAGTGAAGAAAAACTCTCGAGTTAGAGGCTCGAGGAGTGGAGTAGGGCAAGGAAGAGAGTCCTTGTAGCCGAACCACTATAAACATCTGTGTTGTGTGGTTTGATCTTTCCTCTCTTTACTTCTTTACTTATATTACTTGTTTGTGTGCTTGATTGTTCACTTTACTTTGGAATCACGTTAAGTATACAGAGCGAATTAATTTTAAAACGGTAAAAACTATTCAACCCCCCTTCTAGTTTTCCACAATTGGTACCAAAGCAGTGTTACTCAAGATTTTCAAAATATACTGTATTTTAAAAACTTGAAACGATAAATGGATTTTGAAAACTTTAAAGAAGGGCAATCTATGCAAAGACCACCACTATTTGAACCAAATTATTTCATATATTGGAAAAATCGCTTTGAGACGTATGTGAAGTCAAAGGACATATATCTATGGTATATAATTGTAGAGGGTGATTACAAGCCCATAAGTAATGATATTTCAGGTGGTCGGGATGTAGGAACTTCTCTTACTCGTCACAGTGATGAGCAAAAGAAGTTGATTGCCAAAAATAACGAAGCCAAAATGATGCTTTACGATGCTCTACCTAAGAAAGAATATGAAAGAGTTTTTTATGTGTAAAACGGCTAAGGATATTTGGCAATCATTAATTATCACTCATCAAGGGAACTCACAAGTCAAAGATAACAAAATTGATCTTCTTGTTCAACAATATGAACAATTTGTTTTCTCTGAAGATGAGACCATTGATAGTGCGTTTGCTAGGTTTAATACTATTATTACATCTCTTAAAGCACTTGATGAATCTTTTTCTAGTAAGAATTTTGTCAGGAAATTTCTATGAGCACTCCATCCGAAGTGGAGAGCAAAAGTGACAGCTATTGAAGAATCTAAGGATCTTTCAAGCTTGACACTTGAAGAGCTCATCGGAAATCTCAAAGTTCACGAAATGGTGATGGAAAAAGACTTACAAATAGTTAAAGGCAAAAAGAAGAAGATGAAGTCCATTGCCTTAAAAGCTAGAGTAGAATCAAGTGATGAAGTGTCTTGTTCTAGTAGTGAAGACGAAGAGTATGCCATGGCCGTAAGAGATTTCAAGAAGTTCTTCAGGAGACGAGAAAAGTTCGTAAGACCACCTCGTGAAGAAAAGAAATCCTTCCGGAAAGACCGTGATGATAGGAAAGGAAAAATAGATAGGAAGTGTTTTAGATGCGGGGATTCTAATCACTTAATAGGAGAATGTCCAAAACCTCCAAAGAACAAATCTCAAAAAGCACTTGTTAGTGGAGCCTGGAGTGATAGTGAAGGTGATGACGACGAGCCTAAGAACAACGAAGTTGCTCTCATGGCCAACGACACAGAAGAGGTACATTTTGACTCGCCATACTCCTTTATTGATGATGATACATTAGATATAGAATATAACAAACGGTGTGAAATCATAAGCAAAAATAAGTTCTTAAAAACCAAAAAGGAATTTTTAGAAAACAAAATTCACAGGTTAAAAGAGAAAGCTATAAGGTTAGAAAAAGGTAATGGTATTAGAGAAACATGTGTTTTATGTCAAGAACTAAAACTTGAAATAAAAACACTAAAGTCCACACAGGAAAGTCTTATCAAACAAAACTCCAAATTCAAAAGATTTGATAAACACTTAAGTTGTACAGATGACATAATGAAAATGCAAAAAATACCTCATGGTAGTTTCAAACCAAATTTTATGAGAAATGGAGACTTAAGTGACTTTCAGGAACAAACGGTAAAAGAAAAAGAAACTGTTACAACAACTTCTGAGAACCACGGACCTGGCGGATCAAAAATTTTGGTTCCACCAGTTGTATCCAAAGGATACGCGGAAACAAAAAATGAACAGAAGGCTATTAAATCAGATCGTGCAGATTTCGTTAAAGTCCCTAGAAAACCTAGCACTAGTGAAACTGTTAACAAACAAAAACCATCAGTCTCTATAGGAAAGGGTCAAAATAAGTATAGAGTCAAAACAATTGTAGACTCCTCATTTGATGAAGGAACCATGCTTAGAGAACAACGAGCGGAAATTCCCTTCGATTATCTGCTAGATATTAGTGAGCCATGGTAATGTTATGTTTAACCTAAACGGACCCATGAGATATTGGGGACCAAACATTTGAGTTTTTCCTGAACTAAGGTATGCTCAAAAGCTGGGTTAGAACCAGATGAGTAGATTAAAGACAGTAGGTGTTCAAGACAACATGACGAGAAACAAAATCCTTTCCTCAACCTACCAAGTCTACTACGAAGGTAATGTCACAATCGGTAGCAAACTTAAAGTAAAATTATCAGAAAAGGTACGATCTCTCATGACTCTCGCTCCATCAATGATGTTGCTCTTGTAGATAGTTTAGGCTTTAACTTGCTTAGTATAAGTCAATTGTGCCATAAAAAGTATAACGTCCTTTTCTGTGAAAATGGAAGTAAAATACTTAGAAACGACATAACCATAAGAAAAGGTGTTTTAAAGAATAACGTAAATGTTATAGATAAAACACCTAAAGACAAACATTGTCTCACTTCTTTGGACGATAACTCAACTCTATGGCATCGACGCTTAGGTCACGCCAATATGAGGTTAATTCAATCCTTTTCATCTAAGGAACTCATTAGGAACCTACCCAAGTTGAAATATGACCAACATTTTTGTGTTGCTTGCACAACAAGTTCATTATAGCCATAAGGCTAAAAACACGATGTCTACATCTAGGTGTCTAGAATTGTTACATATGAATTTGTTTGGTCCATCCACTATACAAAGTTTCGGGGGAAAACTTCTATACTTTGGTAATAGTAGATGATTACTCTAGATATACATGAACTGAGTTTTTGAATACTAAAACAAAGCTAGACTAGTAGCACAAGGCTACAATAAAAAAGTAGGTATAGATTATCAATGAGACTTTTACACCCGTAGCTAGACTTGAGTCAATTAGGATATTACTTGCATATGCATGTGCACATGACTTTAAACTATTTAAAATGGATGTCAAAAGTGCTTTTCTAAATGGTTTTATTAATGAGGAAGTGTATGTTGCACAACCTCTCGGCTTTGCCGATTTTGAAAAACCAAATCATGTCTACAAAGTTAAGAAAGCATTATACGGACTTAAGCAAGCATCAAAAGCTTGGTATGATCGACTTAAGACTTTCCTAGTTGACCATAAGTATACCATGGGCCTAGTAGACAACACTCTCGTCACTAAGAAAAAGGGATCACATATTATCATAGTCCAGATGTATGTGAATGACATTATATTCGGTTCAACTTGTCAAGAGTTATGCGATGAATTTTCAAAAATCATGCATGATGAGTTTGAAATGAGTATGATGGGGGAACTAAACTTTTTCTTAGGTCTCCAAATAAAACAATTAGAAGATGGGATACTCTTCAACCAATCTAAGTATATCAAGGATATGCTTAAGTAATTTGGTCTTGAAGATTCTAAACCTATGAAAACACCAATGTCTTCCGAAACCAAACTCACCAGGGATGACAAAAGTGAATCCGTAGATAGCACTAAATATAGAGGGATGATTGGTAGTTTACTCTACCTAACCGCTAGTAGACCAGATATTATGTTTAGTGTTTTTCTATGTCCACGCTTTCAAGAAGATCCCAAAACATCCCATCTTGAAGCCGTTAAACGGATATTTATGTACATAAAAGGCACTACACATCTAGGATTATGATATCCCAAAGGGACGGGAATGGAAACCATAGTGTATGCCAACTCAGACCATGCTGGTGATTATGTTGATAGGAAAAGTACAAGCGGTATTTGTACTTTTGTAGGAAATTGTCTCATGATTGCGTGGTTTTGCAACCTTACAACAGGTTTTACCTCTCAAGGGATCTTGAGAAGTTTGCAATCCCCACCAGGCAGTGTACCTGACCGATGTAGTATAGTGAAGTGGCAAGTACCGGGGATTGATCGTTCAACTCAAAGAATAGTGTTCGTTAGGATTGAAATTAATCTAACTAGGTCTAAAGGTGAGGGATGATTCTTTTTGTATTTTTATATTTTATGGAAAGCAAGTAAAAATCTCTGGTTTTGGAAGAAGGGGCGGAATTAGTTGCTAATCAACTAACCCAAAAGCTACTAATTAAACTAATATGCAAGAAAAGTAAACTAGGGTTCTACAAGGGAAATGAAGCATGTCTACCTATGATATGTTACTCCTTGCTAGCTATCCAATTCTACCTATTGAATTGTCACACCTTGTTTTAATTGACGGGTTGTATTCCTTAATACCAATCGTGGGGTGGCGTACGTACTTCCCCAACTCTATAAGCTCCTACTTCACTCCTATGTCGAGCCGGCTAAGAAGCTCCTAACATGGGATCACTAGAATTCGCTCATGCATTAAATACAACCAAATAAACCTAGTACGCATTGGTTCATGTTTCTTAAGACGTTCAAGCAAGTTACCGTATAGGAGGTTAGCCAGTTTTCTTAAGCCTAACATCGATATCACCCAATCAAACAAGAGACAATAGGAAACAAGAATTATAAACTAAACCAACTAGATCTATTAAAGTTGTCACGCCCTAATTGATGGAGATGGACACACACATCAACAAGAAATCAATAAGATCTAATTAGTTATACACAAGTTTCACACAATCATAAGTAGACACAAGGTGATTTAGCCAAGCATAATTAATGAAGAGCAATCAACAATAATCATAATTGAAGACATAACATAAGATTGAATCGATAAACAAACCATTACAAGATGTTTATGGCATGATTAGGACCCTCTAAGTTGCTGGAAAAACACCTACCTAAACCCTAGAATCGGACTTAGGGTTTAGGGCTTACAAATAATGAAGTTATGATGTTGTATTTATAGGCAGTTTACTGTCCGAGGGGTTCTGACGGCGTCAGACTTACACGTGACGCCGTCACATCCAATTTTTCACCAAATTGTAGATCTTTTCGTCCCGATCGCGTGGCCTTTTGAATCACCTAAATCCGAGTTCGTATGAGGATTTTATGGCCAAAATAGTAACAGCTACCACGCGCGCAAGTTGTGACTAGATAACACGTGATGGCCTTCTTGACGCCGTCTCCCTTTAAACCTCCAAAATCCGTTCTGGCCTATCAGAAGCTGACGCCGTCAGAATAAAGGCATGACGCCGTCCCTCTTTAAATTAAGCCGTGACGACCTTGATCACTCCAAAGGGTGACGCCGTCAGAATTCCCATGCAAATTTCTCTGGCTTATCATGAGTAATTTTCATATCCACCTTTTTCTTGCCAAGCCATGACGCCGTCTGGGGACATTTCTGACGCCGTCAAAGGCACTTTTCAGCCGATTTTGAGACTTTGTCGTTTTCTTCACTTTTATGCTCCAAAAACGTCCAAAATGCTTCCTTTTCCAGATTTCTTCTCCAAAGTACCTAAAATGACAAAAGAAACGATTTAGGGCAATATTTGATCAAATAAATACGATTTAGGGCTTAAATGACCCCCTAAAAGCGGTACACTTTTCGCTTCATCAAATACCCTTACACTTGAGATTTGCTTGTCCTCAAGCAAATGCGCTTTTATTCTAATAAAAATACAGGTTAGGGGTCATTTAATGCAAACATAAAAGTAATTACAACAAATAATCGTTCCACTTCAATCATAATAAGCACGGAGATTATAAACTAGCACCTCACAAGTAGTGTTTAGATACTCACATCTCTCAAGTGTCATCAAAATAAATCTCATAAATGAAAACGGATAATATCTCTCACTACCTGTCATAGCAAATAGATTACCATAGGCTTGGAAAGGATCGAAAACCTCCTCCACTAGGCGTAAGCACCAAAGATAAACTATCAAAGAGGGCTTTTACATGGGTTATAACGTTAGGTGTAGGGAAAAGGAAAACACGGTTTTGTTGGATAAAGGATATTTTACTGGTGGCGAGTTAAAGATCTTGATTAATTACATGTACTATACAATGTTGCTAAGCCAAGACTCGACTCAATCTTAAGCTAGAAACAAACTAACAAAATAACAAAAAAATAAACATAAAATGAAACGGGATGGTAGTCCGTATGTTTTTTCTACTTTTCTTTTTCTCATTTTTTTGTATTTTTCTTGATTTTTTCGATTTTTTTTTTTTTTTTTTTTTTTTTTTTTTTTTTTTTTTTTTTTTTTTTGCATACACTCTTGCCCTACCATCCAAAATATTATATCATAGGGGCGTTGCATTCCCCTTACACTTGAACTTTTACATAACTTTACAATTAACTAATCTAATGACTCGAATTAAGATAATCGAAAAACTTGGAGTACTTTTAAAATATTTAGCACATATGGGGGTAATAAATGATGTTCTTCCCCATTACTCCATTACACTAGTACTTTACCCATGAGTCCCAATCGTCCCAAAACAATATGTACAAGGATATGACTCGACTTAGCAACCATGTAATCAACTAGATAATTAACTTGGGTTTAAACAAATGTTGTAACAATAATGCACTAAAAATGAGTGCATACAAGGTAGGCTAAGGCGATTTGGGTGTACATTTTAGTGGGGTGTAAACAAATTCTTCCTTTAAGTAAAATGCTTAAAGGTCGAAACGAAAAGATAGGCTCTGAGGGGTGTACTAGGGGTATCGTGTACTAAAAATGAGTACAACGCAAAGGGTGTGGGAGAATTACTTGACCAATGTAGCCAAAGTAATTATAACAAAAACACAGGTGTAAAACAATGGGTTAATCCTAATGCCTCTTATCATGTAGTAAATCTAACTACACGAATGTAGTCTCACTTGTGGCCTCGGAATGGTCCTAACGCAAGTTCTAGAATCTAAGTGCTACCGGTACACACATCATAGCATAAATGCTTTTCCTACCAATTCTAGGGGCGAACCTCACATATTTGGGGGTGGAAAATTTTTTTAGTGGTACGGTTTTGTGCTAGTCATATAACTCCTATCCGTGAGACGCTTATTAGGATCAAAGTTTCACTCCTATATGTTGTAAAAAATTTTAAATTTGGCACTAAAATTACCTTAACAAGTATTTCTCTCAGTTTTATTACACATCTACCATCAAACAAACAAAAATCAAGCGCAATTGTATTCTCAAAAATCGTACTTTTACCCTCCCCTTACACTTAAGATGAACATTGTCCCCAATGTTCAAATGACAAATGTAAAAGCATAAAGTAAAAGAATGAAATCAAATACTCCCCTGATTCGCTCGTTGGATAATGAAATTACACGGTTAAATCGTCCTCCAAAGAGAATGTTGAAGCTCCATGACTAATGCATCGCCATAAGCTTGATTCAAAACATTTCCTTGTCCAAAATAACCTGTTGAACCTGAGAAAACAAACACGAAAACCTGCATAACATCGGCGGGATAAAATCTATATATAAGGATATAATGCTTGTGGAATGATAATTTTGCAGATTCCTGGAGATTATAAGTTGGAGATTTTAATAAAAACTTTTTATGAAAACAAAATTTTCAAAAATTTCTGGAAATTAAATCTGACGCCGTCAGGTTATAACCCCTGACGCCGTCAGAAATGACCTGACAAAAATTCTCATTTTAAGTTTCCGGAAAATTTCTGGAAAAACCTTTACCTTACTTCCTGGAAATCCTGCAAAACATCATTATGACTCGATACAAGCATTTGACTCAAACAAATACTAATATGTATGTTAATTTAATATTACTATGATTCATGTTCATTTGTGTTCTAATAAACCGATTTAGATTTCCCTTACACTTATCTTTTGCAAAATACCTTTATATGTAGTTAAGACGAAGTTAAAAACAACATAAAGCATTTTCACAAATTAGTTTTGAACATGAATCAATAAGAATAAAAATTAAACACACATACGGAAACAAATAAAACAAACAAACAAACAAATAAACACACAAAGCAAATAAAACAAATAAAGCTTGGGTTGCCTCCCAAGAGCGCTTGTTTTTGTTCGAGTCACGAGCCTGACTCTACCCTTATTTAATGGATAAAAGAGAGGTTTTCCCTACACTTAGGATTAAGTGCGGGTGATAGTAGCGATACACACCAGCTCGGTAGGAGTATGCCACGTGAGGAAAGAGTGGTGGATGAATTATATGCTCAAAGGGGTGTGCTCCTTTCATCATAACCTTACCTAGTTCACTTTGGTCAATGGGTGAGTCAAAGTGTTCTCCTAAAAAGGGATCATTTTCTATCAACTTCGAGAGACTCCAAGTTAAGAATCCACTTTGACCTAATAAACCCGGTTTAAACCCATAATGTTTCTTGTGATCAATCATAAATGGGTGATGTAAGTATGTAAGGTCATGGTTCACTCCGATGTTAGCTTCCTCTCTACAAGGCCTAGAGTCTACTACCTTAATCTTAACATTACCCGGACTACATGGTTTGATGGGTGGATCGGGACCTAATTCAATTCCTAAGTTCACATCTAAGGATGGAAGATTAGGTAACGGTTTTGGTTTAGGCTCCGGTTCATCAAAACTAGGAACTTCCATAGAACTAAAAGAAAGGTTATGACTACAAGTATTCAAACCTATTTCTTCTAGTTTTGTTTGGTCCAAGGGCTCTACCTCTATTGGGGTTCCTATAGTCTCTTCTACTTCTTCTGGGTAAGTCATGGGTGGTGTGTATGCCTCAAATGATGGTAGGACTTGTGGGGTACTTGGTAGGCTTATGTTACTTACCTCATCATTTCTTATGTCAAGATCACCTATATCCTCATCATGTGTCTCATTATAATCCAACCCTAACATTTTCCCAAGTATCTCAAGTGCTTCTCTAGGCATCTTAACTTCTATATCCGAATCATAAGGATCATCCTCAATATTATGACTGCTATATTCAAATTGCCCAAAAGATTCATCATGTGTTTCTTGAGATTCATCATCATCGATCATAAAACCTAGGTCTTTTTGATCAATGTGATCATGTTTGGCTAAATCCTCCATCACATCAAGGTCACCTATGTGTTTGTTTTGTACTATGGCATTACATGACAACCACTTAGGTATCTCAACACTAACATATTCATCCCCAAACAAACTTGTTTCATGATCCTCGAATTTTGTGGTCAATTGACTTGTACTAACGTTTGTTGGGTTGTCTACTATATAATAATATTGGGCACACTCTTCAATAGCTTCCCATGCTTTCTCAGCACTTAATTCCCTAATATCCCTGCCGGCAATATGGTAAATGTACCTTTGGGCTTGTCGGTCGACATGATTGTAAAAGAATTGAGTTAGGGACCAAAAATCGAAGTTATGATGAGGGACTTTTTGGAGTAAATATTTAAAACGAGTCCATGCATCATAGAGAGGTTCATCTTTATGTTGTTTAAACATCAAGATGTCATATGGAGTGGGTGAATTACGTGGTTGGTAGTATGGTGGATTCGCGTTCTCCATAATGGTGAACGGAAGAGTCAATGGAAATTACGAACAAACACACAAAGAAATAAGATAGACTAAAGAAAACCTAGAAAAATAAAATAAAAATCTCACTAGAAAGGAATCTAGTGAGTAGACCTAATAGAAATAAAAATTCAACCTAAACAATAACTATTCCCCGGCAGCGGCGCCAAAAACTTGATTGCGTGGTTTTGCAACCTTACAACAGGTTTTACCTCTCAAGGGATCTTGAGAAGTTTGCAATCCCCACCAGGCAGTGTACCTGACCGTTGTAGTATAGTGAAGTGGCAAGTACCGGGGATTGATCGTTCAACTCAAAGAATAGTGTTCGTTAGGATTGAAATTAATCTAACTAGGTCTAAAGGTGAGGGATGATTCTTTTTGTATTTTTATATTTTATGGAAAGCAAGTAAAAATCTCTGGTTTTGGAAGAAGGGGCGGAATTAGTTGCTAATCAACTAACCCAAAAGCTACTAATTAAACTAATATGCAAGAAAAGTAAACTAGGGTTCTACAAGGGAAATGAAGCATGTCTACCTATGATATGTTACTCCTTGCTAGCTATCCAATTCTACCTATTGAATTGTCACACCTTGTTTTAATTGACGGGTTGTATTCCTTAATACCAATCGTGGGGTGGCGTACGTACTTCCCCAACTCTATAAGCTCCTACTTCACTCCTATGTCGAGCCGGCTAAGAAGCTCCTAACATGGGATCACTAGAATTCGCTCATGCATTAAATACAACCAAATAAACCTAGTACGCATTGGTTCATGTTTCTTAAGACGTTCAAGCAAGTTACCGTATAGGAGGTTAGCCAGTTTTCTTAAGCCTAACATCGATATCACCCAATCAAACAAGAGACAATAGGAAGCAAGAATTATAAACTAAACCAACTAGATCTATTGAAATTGTCACGCCCTAATTGATGGAGATGGGCACACACATCAACAAGAAATCAATAAGATCTAATTGATTATATACAAGTTTCACACAATCATAAGTAGACACAAGGTGATTTAGCCAAGCATAATTAATGAAGAGCAATCAACAATAATCATAATTGAAGACATAACATAAGATTGAATCGATAAACAAACCATTACAAGATGTTTATGGCATGATTAGGACCCTCTAAGTTGCTGGAAAAACACCTACCTAAACCCTAGAATCGGACTTAGGGTTTAGGGCTTACAAATAATGAAGTTATGATGTTGTATTTATAGGCAGTTTACTGTCCGAGGGGTTCTGACGGCGTCAGACTTACACGTGACGCCGTCACATCCAATTTTTCACCAAATTGTAGATCTTTTCGTCCCGATCGCGTGGCCTTTTGAATCACCTAAATCCGAGTTCGTATGAGGATTTTATGGCCAAAATAGTAACAGCTACCACGCGCGCAAGTTGTGACTAGATAACACGTGATGGCCTTCTTGACGCCGTCTCCCTTTAAACCTCCAAAATCCGTTCTGGCCTATCAGAAGCTGACGCCGTCAGAATAAAGGCATGACGCCGTCCCTCTTTAAATTAAGCCGTGACGACCTTGATCACTCCAAAGGGTGACGCCGTCAGAATTCCCATGCAAATTTCTCTGGCTTATCATGAGTAATTTTCATATCCACCTTTTTCTTGCCAAGCCATGACGCCGTCTGGGGACATTTCTGACGCCGTCAAAGGCACTTTTCAGCCGATTTTGAGACTTTGTCGTTTTCTTCACTTTTATGCTCCAAAAACGTCCAAAATGCTTCCTTTTCCAGATTTCTTCTCCAAAGTACCTAAAATGACAAAAGAAACGATTTAGGGCAATATTTGATCAAATAAATACGATTTAGGGCTTAAATGACCCCCTAAAAGCGGTACACTTTTCGCTTCATCATCTCACCTCATGGTTTGCTAAGAAACAAACAGCCCTCGCCATATCAACAACTGAAGCCGAGTACGTGTCAGCAGGAAAAGCTTGCCAACAACCACTGTGGATGAAACAAGCTCTCGTCAACTATGGAATTGTACTCAACGACATTCCCATTGTTTGTGACAACAAAGAAGCTATCGATCTTAGCAAAAATCGAGTTCAACATGCTAGAACCAAACACATAGAAATACGTCACCACTTCCTACGTGACAATGTTCAGAAGGGAAACATCTCAATTGAGAAAGTTTCCTCGGAGGACAACATTGCCGATATCCTCACAAAACCTCTCAAGAGAGAACCTTTCAACTATCTTAGACTTGGTTTAGGATTAATGGAACCTAGTGAGTAGATTAAACATTAACTCGAACCTTAGATTAACCAAACGTAGGCAATACCAAAATTGGTGTTCTGATCCTGCGGATCCAACCGACAACAAGGGCGGATCCCTTGTTTTGGATCCGCCGGATCCGCGGCCTGCTGAGCTAATTTTCTGTACATTAAAACAAATACCCTTTACTGTACATCACATTCCCCAAAAACACACATCCCACTGGAATTCAATTTCTATCACACCAAACCCAGAAATTAGGTCATTCTCCACCATCAATTTGTGCTTAAACCATCTCTGTAAGTATCCTAATGATAATCTAAATCATAATCTGAGTCTAGGATTCTATTTATTACACAAAAATCAAAACATGGGGTTTGTGCATTTTCTTTGTAAAATCATGAAGCATGTTTACTAAAATTGCATAACAAATCATATTAGGAATCGAATATCATAATGCATTATCATTTTTCATCAAAAACCCCATGAGAAATTTTTTGCTAAAATCTTCTCACGACTAGGAAAAACGATTTTCAATCATTGTTCATACAAATACAAAAACGTTATGCTTTTAAACATCACTTGCATAATGTCTCTTGAATACTAAAGAGAATACATAACCAATATGTATTTTTGGGTACATTCAAACGTAGCTACATTGAATTAGGAGCGTTTGGGTTATCTCATATTTTCGTTATAAATCTTGCATAAATGAATCTTCATACATCAAAAGAAGTCGAGATAACCGCACCACCACATTGTCCCCATGTACGCACACACTAGACATTCATACGTATTTTCGATAATTTCAACTAAACTATATATTTTTCTTGTCTAGGATAACTAGGCCTCCCGCAACTAATTATGATCACAAAAACACCATCAATTACCTACCTCAACACCACAAAACCAAAGGTCTCTCCGAAGCTCAAGTAAATATCTTTAAAGCCTTAGAGAAATGCTATGTTCACGAAGGTAGAACCATAGACTCATCATTTTTAGAAGAAACCAATATCCGTAAACAATTAGCCACTATCCAACTTGATTGTCTCCTGGACATAGATGAGCCTATCATTCCTAGGTTTATTCTTGAATTTTATGCCTCCGTAAAACTTAGATCTGACGACTTGGGATCTTTAAGCATCCATTTCAAAGTAAACCATAATCAATTCAGTTTTCCTTTAAATCATTTCGGAGAAGTTTTAGGTATTCCAAATCAAGGAACTTGCTTTTATTCAGACAAGTGGCCTTTGTCCATGCTAGAATGCAACCTTGGCCGTATCCATCCATACGATACACCTCTCACTTCCAAAGAAATCATCCGAGACCATCTCTTCAATCCTAGAACCAACCCAACTAAGAAAATCCGAGGTAAACAAGTAAATCGAGATCCATTTGCCATGGAGCTTAATGAACTCAAACCCGAATTTAAGAAACTAGAGGAGATTCTTAGAGCCAACGTCATTAGCACTGTTGGTAATAGGGATCATATGAATGCAAGCCTATGCTACATACTCTACTGTGTGTCGACCCACCAACAATTCAACTTAGCCTACTATATCGCCAAAAGAATGGCCGATATACCTGTCTTAGGTACCACCGCCATGCCATACGGGATGCTTCTTACCCGTCTGTTTAGAGCTTCTATACCTATTCCTTGAAATGACAGTGGTTTCCTTCCTATCTACACCGAAATTCCACACACCTTTGTAATTAGCGATCATAGGGTAGCCGTAGCAAGAGGTAAACGTGCTCATTCTCCAACCTCATCTTCATCATCATCGGCTAGTGACGAAGACGGTTTGCCCAACTCTAGGATTCCTCCACCCGAATACTTGAATCAACTTCCTTCCATTAACAATGAATCCGAGGAGCTTCGACAAACAAAGGGAATGATGAAAAATCTAGGACGATGGATCATGAAACTTCACAAGAGTCACAAGAAAATGATCAAGATAATGAACAACAAGTGACATCTAAGGAGTGTTTGGATTTAGACTTTATTAGAAAATGGGATGTTGAATTTATGTGTTTCTTTAGATATTATGTTAGTACTTGACATACGTGTGAACTAACTCAAAATTGTAGGTCGATAACACATGTTGTTATCAATTTTCCGAGATTAAGCCCCCGTTTGGTTTAACTCCCTTTATGGTAAGGTATTATGATCAGATTGATCTATGTGTATACGTGTGTTAGAATCTATATGTTTAGTATATTTGTATCACATATTAGCTATTACGTATGTTTTAGGAGATTTTCGGGTTTTGACCGAGAAACGCAAAATTCGACATATGTTCTGTTAAGAAACTGACTTTCCATATGGCGGATTTGGCGGATCCCAAAATTTGGATCCGCCTAGTGTTTCCTTTGGCTCCGCCAATCCTGAACCTGAGGATTTGACGGCTCCCAAATTTTGGATCCGTCTTTGTTGTCGATTGGATCCGCAGGCTTAAACAGTAATATTTTTCAAAACTTTCCCGATTAATCGACTCTTAGACTCTTCGTTTCAGGAGCATTCTACTGATCATTAGGATGTTTAGAAACCTTTAGAACAATTAGAAATCAATAAGAATCATCTTCCCACCGAAATTTGAATATTCAAATTTTTGTCTAGGTTACCTTTCTCTAACACATCAGGATTCCTTTAGCTAGGTTCCATGGAATCCATGAATCAATCACATCACATGCTTTTGAGTCATCTTTTGCATATCTTCATGTCAACTCCATTTCCATGGATTGACTTTGATAATATGACAAACAACTTTATCTTGCTCCAATTTTTTGGAAACCAACACCTCTTTAAACATCTGATCCAAACACAAATTTCCATACACTTTAGAGTAGTATAAATTAGAAGCCTTAGGATGATTTCCACTCACATTCTCATAATCATACCTGCACAATTTCACAGTGCACAACTCCAACAATTCACACACATCCAGACCACACAGAAGGACCGCTAGAATTAGTGTAAGACCATACTGGTTCATAAATCCCCTCTCTAATGTGAACTTCCCTACTATATCCACTACTACTTCAACACCCATCATAACTCCTGTGATTAACATACCATCACCCGTTTAAACTCAACCACCACAATCACCATCACCTATCATAATTCCACTAAGTATCACACCATCACCTACATCAAGGTCACCATCACCTACCATAACTCCAATAGGTAATACATCATCTCCAACTCCATCTCAACCAAGATCACCATCATCTACAACAACACCATTAGCTTCCTCACCACTACCTACATCATCTCAAGTGAGAAAATCATCATCACCTCCACAATCACCTAACTTGCAACCCCATGATCTACTTACCACACTCCAAAACATTGATGAATCAATGTGGCTCAATCAGCCAAACACTCAAGGCAATGAGGAACTTGACTCGAACTTACATGACACTAAAAACTTAGAATCCATTTGGCTTGCCTCCATCATATCTTCATTAAACCTAAACAATCCTTCGCAATAGGCATTTTCAGTCTCTTCCTAGTTTTCTTCTATAGGAACTCTTAGAAATTTTTAGGACTCGTTTTGGTTGTTCTCTTTTTATGTTGTAATATCATGTTTTGTGACCTTTGTCACAAACAAATTTTCAATGAATGGATGTTATGTCTTTATGCTTGTAGGTGATCACTATTTGGCATAATATCTTGTTTTGCATGATTTACTAACAACCTTATATGGTTGTTTTGAGTTCTCATTATGATTAGACCACTTATACTTAGGAGTATTCTTTTTTATCAGACACTATGTTTGATTGACATATACATGTGCATTTAGCTACTTGGTTAGATTGATTCACAACTAACCTTTGTTTCGTAGCTTCTCTCAACCTTGAATCATATACGTTGGTACCCTAGCAACGGGGAGTATAGATCAAGGGGGAGTATATTATACTAACATCATAGTATAGTTGTTTTTAACTTCACATAATGCTTTGATCAAATGTACATTAGGTACTAAATTTTGATCAGACACTTCATTTTGACTTTTTAAAGTCAAATGGGTTGACCTTCTTGTTTGGTTGACCATTGCATATGCATTTTGCTTCTTGATTGAAGTTGTTCATTACTAACTTTTCTTTTATAGCATCTCATACTCTTGAAATGTATACGTTGGTACTCTAGCAATGGGGAGTATACATCAAAGGGGAGCATATTATATTCTAGCCATTTGTTTTGTAGGATCATACATCATATCCTTGGTACTCCATTTAGGGGGAGTATAAATCAAGGGGAAGCTTTAAAGTTCTTAAAATCGCATTCCGCTACGCATATCTTCTTTTTGTTTCGACAAAAAGGGGGACAAAGGATTAAGTTCTCATCAATGTGAAACATCACAGTACATACTTTATACTTAAAATAGATTTTTAAACTTGCATAAACTAACTTAATCTATATTTTTAAAAGACTCATCCTTTATTTAAGCTCTTTACTTAAAAATACACTTTATGTTTTGTCATCAACAAAAAGGGGGAGATTGTTAATACAAATATCGTCCTAAAAACGTTATTTATATTTTACGATCTTTGCTTAGTTTTGTTAATGACAATTACAAAGTTTATCTTTAAGCATAGCATAAATAAGATTAAGTCTTTTACATTTATAGTGATAAGTCTTTTTGAAACACATTTACACATTACAAAGTTCACTAGGAACAACATTACATACATTTACATGTTTATTACTTAAAATAGAAACTTTATTATTAAATATTAGGATGACATCATGGCATGCATCATGAACACAATCTTGGAAAGATTTTGAGATATCTTGTTTAGATCTTCAAGCTAAAGAGTTGACATTTGAAGATATGGAAAGATTGTGCAAGATATGGAAAGATATGGGAATATCTTAGCTGGCCTGACATGGCGGATCGAAAGCCATACAAAGGCAGATCCAATTTTTGTGATCCGCCGGATCCGCCAACTGTTGCTCAGCTTTGCCTATAAATAGCAAGCTGATCATTTGGCCATTTTCATCACTTACATAACATAAATTATACATTCCTCCATTTACATATTACTAACCCATATCATTCATAGTGATATTCCTTTTTGTAGCAAAAGAGATCAAGCATTAACAAGCTTCAACATTTTGTTGCAAGACTTTTTTTTTTTGGGTGCAAATGTGAATTATATTAAATCAAACCACTTTACATCAAAGGCATAAACACTGATCATGGACAGACCCCATATCAGATTCAATAACAAAAAAGATACATTCAAAACATACATGATATCAGACAATAACCAACATATCTGATATTACTACTAACTGTAACAATCCTGAACCAGAGTAGGCAACACTTCAGCTCATGTATCCATATCCACACACTTAATTCACATTCTTTGCACCCACCATCTAGCTACATTTCCCTTCTTCATTCCACTTAACCACTCAACCTTCCACCACAGTAGTCTAAGTGATAATGAAGAAAGGCATCACTAGGAACCATACCCATCCATGGGGGGGCTCTACCAAAGTAACCTACATTTCCCTCTCAATGAAAGGCCTCAACATTTTGTTACAAGACTTGATAGTTACCTACTGTGTAATTCATTAGAATTTAGGCATCATTGTTACATCTTTTAATCAGTAGAATCCAGTTAGTGTTTCAGTCCTCAAAACACATAGAGTGAAAGGGAGTAGTTGTACCCTTGTAAAGAACTCGACATCTAGCTTAGTGTCGGTAATTATTTAGGCGACGTCAGGTTGGTTCTTCCTTAAACTAGAACCCGGTATCTAGCTTTGTACCGGAAAAAGGTGTAAGCGACGAGTATTAAGGTTTTCTCCGCCGAGAAGGGAGTTTGTTTCTTAGTGAAGAAAAACTCTCGAGTTAGAGGCTCGAGGAGTGGAGTAGGGCAAGGAAGAGAGTCCTTGTAGCCGAACCACTATAAACATCTGTGTTGTGTGATTTGATCTTTCCTCTCTTTACTTCTTTACTTATATTACTTGTTTGTGTGCTTGATTGTTCACTTTACTTTGGAATCACGTTAAGTATACAAAGCGAATTAATTTTAAAAGGGTAAAAACTATTCAACCCCCCTTCTAGTTTTCCACACATTATCAATAAACTCATCTTCCAAAATGAAAAATTGTTCATATATATTGTTGAACAAGAAGATCTATCTTTTTCTCTTTGACTTGATTATTACCTTGGTGAGTGACTAACAAAGTTTTCCAAATATCTTTTGCCGTATTACACCTGAAAATTCTTTCAAATTCCTTTTTAGGCAAAGCATTGTAAATCATCATTTTAGCCTCATTATTTTTGGCTAGTTTTCTTTTAAGTTCATCACTTTGTTTGTCATAAGGAACTATTTCATCCTTTCTAGTTTCCGAATTCTTTTGAATCAATTGAAAGTCACCCTCGATAATAACATGCCAAAGATCAATGTCTTTTGATTTCACATACGTTTCGAATCTTGTTTTCCAATAGATAAAACAATCGGTTTCAAAAAGTGGTGGTCTTTGCATAGATTACCCTTCTAGATATTTTTCAGAATCCATTGATCGATTCAAGTTTTAAAATACAATTTACTTTAAAGACTTGACTGATGTGGCTTCTGATACCAATTGTAGAAAACTAGAAGAGGGGGTTGAATAGTTTTACCGGTTTTTAAGTTGTCTCCAAAAATTTTACTAATGAAAAACTTTTATTCGAGTCTTATGTTCAATCAATCAACACCAATATGAACAACACACTAAACTAACTAATTATAAGTAATGAAAGTAAAGAGAAGAGATGGAAAGATCAAACCGGGATAAAAGGATTTATAGTGGTTCGGCTACGAAGCTCTTCTTCGCCCTACTCCACTCCCCGAGTACCACACTCGAGAGTTTCAAGCACTATGTCAACAACCTCCCTTTAGGCGGAGAAAATCGTACACATCGCTTATCCTATTTTCGACACTAAGCTAGATGTCGAGTGCTAATCTTAGCTAGCACCAATCTACCACGATCTACTTGATCCTTTCTACTTCACACACTAAACACACAAGACTCAAGAGATCTCCAAGATCTCACAAGATCGCAATGATCAACTCTCTCTCTCGACTCAAACTACTCTATCAACTCTTGATCAACTTGATCAACACACAAGCCCAATGGCTACTAGAGATATTCAATATCTCTATAAGATCACAATGATCTTTCCTCACAAACTCTCAAAAGAAAAATGATCTTGATGTATGCTATGATACAATCAAGTATGTAACAAATGTTACTAGTGCTCTAACTACAACTACAACTCTAGTATCTATTTGGATACCTAGAGTTCTTCTCTTTCACTAGAAGAGGAATGAAGAGGATCACTTGGATGAATTATTGGATCACTCTTAAACAAAAGAAAACCTAACTAAATGATTAAGAAGAAAAGATGTGATGAGAGTATCAAACTCAGAAAGTTTTGTGTGAAAAAGGATGCCCAAAATCTGGGAAGTGGGCTGGTATTTATAGGCAGAAAAAATCTGGCCGTTATGAGTACACGGCACCACTAATCCACACACGGTACCACTAAATTTAGTGGTACCGTGCCAGACAAAAACGCTATTCTTTTTGTCTTTTCTGGTGAAAACTTATTTGGGGAAGTTTGGAGCTGATTTTTTTTGGGGGGGGGGAATAGTTGTTATGTATTTTGAACTTATTTTTTCATTAAAACATTTCTTAATTATTCAAAAATAATTTGTAAAGTATATTTTTGAAAGAAATGTTTTGTCACATAAAAATGTGATGTCTAAAACACAAATTCACTTCTTTGTTCATTTGTCAAGTTGTAAATTTGTTCTTATGTGATTTGCGTAGAAATGGGAACTTTCGATTAAAAACTTGTTTACTTTAATTTTAACGTAACGTGTTTTCACATTTTGTCATCCTCAAAACATGAAGTTATCGAAAGATAGAAATAACGTTTTTAGAACATTATTTGCATCAACAGTTTTGGTTAACGAGACACTCACTAGAGTGAGCTCGCTTGGTTTGAGCCTTAGTTCGACTAACACCCACGTAGGGTGTTGGCGTGTACTTGTCGTTCGGCTAACGAAAACTCCACAAGGGTGGTCTTATGTTTGTTTATATAATCAGTCAAATATGGGTGTGATTGGCTATTTCGGTGTTGGGCCTAAGCCCAAGTAAACATGTAGGTTTAATAAATTGGTTTTATGCGTTAACAATATTACGGATATTGAACTTTGATTAACGGGTATTACTTTGTTTTTAACTTGGGATATTTAGTACGTTTCGGATTATAAAGAAATTGTGAATTGGACTTGAATACGGATTATGATTCAACTTTGGACATATAATGGATTTGTATCGTTTGGATAATTATGGATAGTTATCCGATTTACGATATTAGATATTGGACATTGGACATTTTGAGACTTGAGACGAAATAATATATTAAACTCGAAAAGACTTTAATATATTAGACTCGGACCGGACACAAAATATTCAATAAACCCAAAACTAATAATTACGCAAATGATAACGAAACATAAAATTTGTAAGATATTTAAATGTCAAACTTGGTTAACTAAAGTCACAACGACTTGAGAAAACTGATTTTATTAGTTAAACTTATTTCTATTTATAAGACGTTTATGTTTCATACAAATTACTTGGTATATCGAGGTAAATACCGAAACGTACAAACTGATTTATTTTATTTGATGTATTTATTTGTCGTTTACTTCTAGATTTGTCTTATTTGGTTTGAGTTCTCGTCAGTACTCTCTTGATTGTGTCGATGTCTTCTCCTCTTTGGCGTGAGTTACGTTTTGAGGCCTTGTTTTCTTACCACACCACACGAAACGTTGATACTAAGCTTTTGATAAGTATTGAAATCGAGTAATCCACGAAAACTATGGCACGTTGTATTTTATAGACTTTATTATTGTGCGAGACGTATTTTGAGATGACCGTATACGTATTAGGTTGTGCCGACCCTAGACCGTTGTGTACCGCTGTGCTTGTACCTCAGTGTACCGTTGTGCTTGTATATCTTGGAACCGTCGTGCCGTATGTCTTGAGACTGTTGTGTTTAGCTTCTCGATGCCAGTCGTGTCAGTTGTGATCTTTGCATTGCTGTGGCTAAGGTGAGTTCATGGCTCCTACTTTTACTGATTTTATAACTATTTTTGGGGGAGAATACATGCTCATTTCTACTTAAACTCAATACTTGTTTTTACTTGAAATGTGATTTGTTTTCTCAAACGTTATGTTTGGCTGAAATATTTGATCTGGTTATTTGAATGCGTTATGTGTTTACCTGTTTATTGACGTGGCCTGAACTTGTGTTTGTGGCTTATGAAACTGTTACGCGAGCTGGCTAAGGTTATTAATCCATGTCTGCATTTATGCGGAGTTATCGTTATGAGCTGCAATAGTGCAGGACTATTATTACGCGAGCTGACGAATGATAACGAAACATCAAATTTATAAGATATTGAAATGTCAAACTTGGTTAACTGAAGTCACAACGACTTAAGAAAACTGATTTTTATTAGTTAAACTTATTTCTATTTATAAGACATTTATGTTTTATACAAATTATTTGGGATATTGGGGTAAATACCGAAACGTACAAACTAATTTATTTTATTTGATGTATTTATTTGTCGTTGACTTCTAGATTTGTCTTCTTTGGTTTGAGTTCTCGTCAGTATTCTCTCGACTATGTCGATGTCTTTTCCTCTTTGGCGTGAGTTACGTTTTGAGTCCTTGTTTTCTTACCACACCACACGAAACGTTGATACTAAGCTTTTGATAAGTATTGAAATCGAGTAATCCACGAAAACTACGACACGTTGTCTTTTATAGACTTTATTATTGTGCGAGACGTATTTTGAGATGACCGTATACGTATTAGGTTGTGCCGACCCTAGACCGTTTTGTACCGCTGTGCTTGTACCTCAGTGTACTGTTGTGCTTTTATATCTTGGAACCGTCGTGCCATATGTCTTGAGACTGTTGTGTTTTGCTTCTCGATGCCAGTCGTGTCAGTTGTGATCTTTGCATTGCTGTGGCTAAGGTGAGTTCATGGCCCCTACTTTTACCGGTTTTATAACTATTTTTGGGGGAGAATACATGCTCATTTCTACTTAAACTCAATACTTGTTTTTACTTGAAACGTGATTTGTTTTCTCAAACGTTCTGTTTGGCTGAAATATCTGATCTGGTTATTTGAATGCGTCATGTGTTTACCTTTTTATTGACGTGGCCTGAACTTGTGTTTGTGGCTTATGAAACTGTTACGCGAGCTGGCTAAGGTTATTAATCCATGTCTGCATTTGTGCGGAGTTATCGTTATGAGCTGCAATAGTGCAGGACTATTCTTACGCGAGCTGGCGAATGATAACGAAACATAAAATTTATAAGATATTGAAATGTCAAACTTGGTTAACTAAAGTCACGACGACTTGAGAAAACTAATTTTTATTAGTTAAACTTATTTCTATTTATAAGTCGTTTATGTTTTATACAAATTATTTGGGATATCGGGGTAAATACCGAAACGTACAAACTGATTTATTTTAGTTGTCGTTGGCTTCTAGATTTGTCTTCTTTGGTTTGAGTTCTCGTCAGTATTCTCTCGACTGTGTCGATGTCTTTTCCTCTTTGGCGTGAGTTACATTTTGAGTCCTTGTTTTCTTACCACACCACACGAAACGTTGATACTAAGCTTTTGATAAGTATTGAAATCGAGTAATCCACGAAAACTACGACACGTTGTCTTTTATAGACTTTATTATTGTGCGAGACGTATTTTGAGATGACCGTATACGTATTAGGTTGTGCCGACTCTAAACCGTTGTGTACCGTTGTGCTTGTACCTCAGTGTACCGTTGTGCTTGTATATCTTGGAACCGTCGTGCCATATGTCTTGAGACTGTTGTGTTTTGCTTCTCGATGCCAGTCGTGTCAGTTGTGATCTTTGCATTGCTGTGGCTAAGGTGAGTTCATAGCCCCTACTTTTACCGGTTTTATAACTATTTTTTGGGGAGAATACATGCTCATTTCTACTTAAACTCAATACTTGTTTTTACTTGAAACATGATTTGTTTTCTCAAACGTTCTGTTTGGCTGAAATATCTGATCTGTTTATTTGAATGCGTTATGTGTTTACCTGTTTATTGACATGGCCTGAACTTGTGTTTGTGGCTTATGAAACTGTTACGCGGACTGGCTAAGGTTATTAATCCATGTCTGCATTTGTGCGGAGTTATCGTTATGAGCTGCAATAGTGCAGGACTATTATACGCAAGGGCTCTTTGTGCCTAATATTAGTGGGCTCCTGTGCCTATAGACTACTATAGTGTGCACCTATAAGGAACTGTTGTTGTGATGTGACTTTTGTGACTTAGCCAGCGTAACAGTTAAACTTGCGTGACACTATATGAGTGTAGTACCTGTATGATTGATTATGGTTTGGGATGTTTGGTTATGACATTATTTGCGGATTTAGTTTTGGAACAGTGATTTAGGCAGTGTGAGGCTACGTTGTATATGAATTGTTTGTGAATGATGATTTGAACTTGAAAACCTTTTGGTTCAACCATACTGTTTTGAAACTAAAACCTATGAACTCACCAGCGTAAGCTGACCATTTTAGCATGTATTTTCAGGTTTAATGCGATAGCTTACCTTTGGAGGCGCTTGGCAAGGGGCATAGTCATAGACGACTCTGATATATTTATTTGGGACCGTTTTACTTATTTTATGGGCCTATTTCCACACTATATTTTGAATGATGTAAGCTTAATGTTTCGATAATGAAATTTCTTCAAAACGGTTAAGGTAAAACCGTTCTTTGTACCTTGTGTTGTGATACCTATTGAGTAGCACCCCAGTGACATGTATGATTCCGCTGGACCCGATTTTGGGGGTGTTACACCGGCTAGGTCCGGCCATTACACAACTAGACCTGGATAGGTCCGGTCATTACACGGCTAAACCTGGCTAGGTCCGGCCGTTAACGGTTAAACCCAGCTAGGTCCGACCATTACACGACTAAACCCGATTAGGTCCGGCCGTTATATGGCTAAACCCGGCTAGGTCCGGCCATTAACGGCTAAACCCGGCTAGGTCCGGCCGTTATATGGCTAAACCCGGCTAGTTCCGGCCATTAACGGCTAAACCCGGCTAGGTCCGGCCGTTTTATGGCTAAACCCGGCTAAGTCATGCTATTAACGGCTAAACCCGGCTAGGTCCGGCCATTAAAGGCTAAACTCGGCTAGGTCCGGCCGTTATACGGCTAAACCCGGCTAGGTCCGGCCATTAACGGCTAAACCCGGCTAGGTCCGGCCGTTATATGGCTAAACCCGGCTAGGTCATGCTATTAACGGCTAAACCCAGCTAGGTCTGGCCATTAACGGCTAAACCCGGCTAGGTCCGGCCGTTATATGGCTAAACCCGGCTAGGTCCGGCCGTTATATGGTTAAACCCGGCTAGGTCCGGCCGTTAACGGCTAAACTCGGCTAGGTCCGGCAGTTATATGGCTAAACCCGGCTAGGTCATGATATTAACGGCTAAACCCGGCTAGGTCCGGCCATTAACGGCTAAACCCGGCTAGGTCCGGCCGTTATACGGTTGTTAACGGCTAAACCCGGCTAGGTCTGGCCATTAACGGCTAAACTCGGCTAGGTCCGGCCGTTATACGGCTAAACCCGGCTAGGTCCGGTCTTTATACGGCTAGACCCGGCTAGGTCCGGCCGCTACGGCTAAACCGGCCTAGATCCGGCTGTGGAGATAGCGGTGGTGGTGGCTAGATCTGGTCGTGGTGATTTGGGATTGTGTGTTAGTTGCTTGTTGCTTGGAAGTTGAGGCCATGTAAAATGTGTCTCGAAGCATATATTAGATAAGATGTTGTGGCCAAGTCCCAAAATAATTGTCCCCGAAAAAAAATACAAATTTTAACAAAACATAATCATTACTGCATTTTCTTTCTTACTTTTTAGCAAAATATCAGTTTTACCCTTATGCAATAAATTAAATCTTTAAATGATGTTTGTAATTTTAAGTATCATTAGGTGCAATATGGTAAACTTACTACATTATTCACAACTATATTTGGAAGGGGACAATAACTTTGGGACAACCCAAAATGGAAAGATGGACTATAAATTTGGGACGGAGGGAGTATGAAGTTACATGGCTACTAATTCTATTAGGACTGCAGTTACTTAGGAGCGAAAACACATGAACCTAATGTATTATACACATTGCCACAGTTCACAAAAAGCAATAATTTAGTACGCAGGAACCTTGTTTTTTTATGTTTCATGAGTCCAACAAAATTACTAAGTCTGGTTCATTGATCCATCTTAGTACAAGCTCATTGTGTTCTCACTTGAATTGTTTTATTCTGGTTTGAGGGATAGGATTTGTAGCGTTTTCTCTTCGTTTGCAAATTGCAACATATACGGCTATACATCATACTCTAACCTCTTTGTGATTCTAAGTTTTTGTTATATTTGTTCCCATGTACTTTGTGCCTGAAAAATATGTCTTGAATCATATATTTATACTGTATCTTCTGTAATTGATATTCATGGCACTATTAAGCAGGAACCTTTTGTTGATATTCCTGAAGATACAATTCGAGAAGCGTTAAGCGTTGTCATTGGTAAATAATCAAGTTTATTAATGTTGTCTTTTATTGAATTTAGTAGGTAAGCTAAGTTCAAAATTCTTATTTTTCTTTTTGTTGTTCGCAGACGTAAGAAATCACCCTTTGCTGATTCAGTGCAAAATAGGAAAGGTGTTTGTCATACTGTGTCCGTGTGTGTTTGTTTCTTTTGAGTAATATTAATATATAGTGTGCGTTTAGTCGAGGGAAAACACCCTTGTTTTCCATAAAATGTTTTGTGGAAAACAAGAAAAACAGATATCGCGTTCAAATAAGCGTTTTCCAACAAAATATTATGTAAAACACAAAATCCCTTATTTCTCAGCTTAAGAAGGAAAATTACAAAACAAATTTTAGTTGTTTTCCTTTGTAACCCCCAACTCTCCCTCCCCTTCTTCAAAGTAGAAATACAAACATCTACTAAACGCGTTTTCTATATTTTCAAGTATTTTGTGGAGATAAATTTCCCTTCCAAATTTTTACAAAACTAGAGATACAAAACAAGAGAACTTTTTTTCAAACTAAACGCACCCATAAAATTCCTAATGACTTGTAGGAATCTATTCTATATAATTCTTATTACGGAAAGTAACGAAGACAAAAAGTATGTAGGGAAATGATTATTTCTCATGTTAATGGATGTTTACCATATATATTACATGCCCAAGTAGTGTTTACTTTATGGTCTGCTGATAGTGGGCATTGTTGGATTTTACTTTTTTTAGTGTAGTTGCTCTACTGAACTAAGTTACAGTGCTGAGTTAGAGTGTAACTAGTTGGCTGGGGCGGAAGTTTCAACTCATGTATAAAATATGGGTCAAAAAGGTATAATATAAGCAAAACTAGCTCAAAAGAAGCGAGTCAAATGAGTTGAACACATCACATAAGTCGCCTCACGTGTACTCAAATGCTTACGAAGTATTTATGTAAGAAATAATTCTATTATTGTATAGTAATATAGTTTACAACTATATTTTTGTAAAAGAATTTAATCATTTTTTAAGTCAACAAAAGAGTATTGGCGGGTCATTCCCCGACCCCTTTGGTCAACACATTGTTAATTTCCCTTTGAGTAAACTGCAAAATACATCCCTGTGGTTTACAACTTTTGGCACTTTACATCCCTGTCAGAAACTATTGGCAATATACATCCCCCGTTAGGCAAACGTTTGCCACATTACATCCCTGAGTTGGATGGGCGTTATGTTTCTCCGTTAAAGTGTTTGCATCGTTAGTCCTTCTGTTAAAATGTTTGCACAGTTAGTCCTATGGGTTAAGTCTATTTGCACCCTTAGTCCTTCGTTACGTTTTCGTCTAGTTTTTTACGTTTTCGTCCGGTTTTTTACGTTTTCGTCCGATTTTTTACGTTTTCGTCTGTTTTATTACGTTTTCGCCCCATTTTTTACGTTTTCGTCCGATTCTTTACTTTTTCATCTGTTTTTTTTACGTTTTCGTCCGATTTTTTACGTTTTAGTCCGATTTTTTTTGTTTTCGTCCGATTTTTTACCTTTTCGTCTGTTTTTTTTACGTTTTCATCAATTTTTTTACGTTTTCGTCTGTTTTTTTATGTTTTCGTCCGATTTTTTACATTTTCGTCTGTTTTTTTAAGTTTTCATCCATATTTTTACGTTTTCGTCTGTTTTTTTACGTTTTCGTCCGATTTTTTACATTTTCGTCTGTTTTTTTATGTTTTCGTCTGTGTTTTTAAGTTTTCATCCATTTTTTTACGTTTTCCTCTGTTTTTTTAAGTTTTCATCCATTTTTTACGTTTTCGTCTGTTTTTTAACGTTTTCGTCCATTTTTTTACGTTTTGTTCTTTTTTTTACGTTTTCGTCCGATTTTTTTCGGAAAAAAATAGACGAAAACGTAAAAAAAACAGATGAAAACGAAAAAAATCGGACGAAAACGTAAAAAAATGGACGAAAACGTTAAAAACAGACGAAAACGTAAAAAATGGATGAAAAACAGACGAAAACGTAAAAAATGGATGAAAACTTAAAAAAACAGACGAAAACATAAAAAAACAGACGAAAATGTAAAAAATTGGACGAAAACGTAAAAAATTCGGACGAAAACGTAAAAAAACATACGAAAACTTAAAAAAATGGACGAAAACGTAAAAAATCGGACGAAAACGTAAAAAAACAGACGAAAACGTAAAAAAAATGGACAAAAACGTAAAAAAATGGATGAAAACGTAAAAAAAAGACGAAAATGTAAAAAATCAGACGAAAACGTAAAAAAAAGACGAAAACGAAAAAAATCGGACAAAAACTTAAAAAAATAAACGAAATCGTAAAAAATTGGACGAAAACGTAAAAAAACAGGCGAAAACGTAAAAAAAACAGACGAAAACGTAAAAATATGGATGAAAACGTAAAAAAACAGACGAAAACGTAAAAAAATGGATGAAAACGTAAAAAAACAGACGAAAAGGTAAAAAATCGGACGAAAACGAAAAAATCGGACTAAAACGTAAAAAATAAGACGAAAACGGAAAAAACAGACGAAAACGTAAAAATATGGATGAAAACGTAAAAAAACAGACGAAAACGTAAAAAAATGGATGAAAACGTAAAAAAAACAGACGAAAAGGTAAAAAATCGGACGAAAATGAAAAAAATCGGACTAAAACGTAAAAAATCGGACGAAAACGTGAAAAAAACAGACGAAAACGTAAAAAATAGGACGAAAACGTAAAAAATCGGACGAAAACGTAAAAAACAGACGAAAACGTAAAAAAATCGGACGAAAACGTAAAAAACCGGACGAAAACGTAAAAAACTAGACGAAAACGTAACGAAGGACTAACGGTGCAAATAGACTTAACCCATAGGACTAACGGTGCAAACATTTTAACAGAAGGACTAACGATGCAAACACTTAACGGAGAAAGATAACGCCCATCCAACTCAGGGATGTAATGTGGCAAACGTTTGCCTAACGGGGGATGTATATTGCCAATAGTTTCTGACAGGGATGTAAAGTGCCAAAAGGTGTAAACCACAGGGATGTATTTTGCAGTTTACTCTTTCCCTTTTGATTCCTTACCCGACCCACCCAATCTGCCACCGGGTCAAATTCGTGATATAGTTTATAGCTAATGGATCAATTGGTTAAAGCTACAAACTTCTACTCAAAAGGAAATCGATGGAATGGTATAAAAGACACCCGCAGTATATTTTACAACCTCTTCATTTGCTTTATTCAAAAGAACGGAGCATTATAGTTTAATGACAATTCATCACTTAATGCTCCATTAAAGAGATGGACGAACAACGGAAAACGTTTTGCAGTTAGGGACAAACGGTGCATTTTTTCGGTCAAGGGATGATAGGCCGTCGTCAACGCAAACCACAAGGACAAACGGATAAAAATGGGTCAACCCAACCAGTTATGAAGAATCGTAGAAGTTTACCTATTTGACCCAAACATGTTTGGCCTATTAACCAGTCCATCTTGCCTCCTTTCTCAAATTTGGGTATAGCTAAATCTACAAAGATAAGTTATCAGGTAATCAAACATTAATGGGTATTGTGAATGAGCATGTAGACAATTGTTCACAAGATACTAAAGCAAATAGTACAGGATTTAACTTTCAAACTTTTATTGTAATGAATTAGTACACCACTCTTTGTCACACTATGCTATAAGTAGTAACCACACTCGTCTATGTAGATTCTGCATAGCTTCTTGAGCTTCACACCTTAAAGAAATGAAAAATAGAAAGAAAAAAGTATATGATATTCTACTGTATTATTCAAAACATGACACTTCTAAGCAGTGACATTAGCTTCAACTGCTTTCATAGCTTCAAATCTTGGCTCCTTTGCTTGGAACTTCAAGCCAGCATAGAGTTTCATGTAATCGTCAAACACGAATTTTGGGTACGATTGTTCATTCTCTTTTGGCTCCTTTTCCAACAATGCTGGTGCTGGATAGATAACCGCATCATTCCCGGGGTTGTAAAAAGAAGCTAAGGACATCCGTGTTCCGTCTGTTTGAGCAATAACTCTGTGCATCACACTCTTATACTTTCCATTAGTGATCACCTGAAATTCGATATATAAAGGGATGGGTTAGTCCCACGGGGGCTATTTTTTTATACACACGGGGGCTACATTTGTAGCTTTTTTTTTTTTTTTTTTTTTATTATTTTTTTATTTTTATAATTTTGTTTATATCAAAAAGCTATAAACCTGAAAGTGCGGAACAGAAAATATAAAGTTTAATATGTCAAACGCTTAAAACTGTCAAAAATACGAAACAGAAACTGACAAAAACTGTGCTGTGCAGAAAAAAAAGGGGACAAAAAAGTGGGGAGACAAGGTCTGCCACCCTTGTCCCCGTGGCTATAGTAGTTCCCTATATAAAACCACTCAGGTTTTCATTATAAACACTTTTTTCATAATTACCCTAGTTGGTAAGTGTCCTTTTTGGTACACGTTGGATTGGGCCCACTTGACCCGTTAGAGATAATAAACAAAAGATAAAAAACATAACTGAAATCGACACATTTTTAGTTTTTTTCTTCATAATATGGGATATGGTTGATGAATGATTGAATGATTACCTCAATTTGGTCACCAAGATTGATGACAATGGAATGCCTCATGGGTGGGACATCGACCCATTCACCATCCTTAAGAAGCTGGAGACCGCTAACTTTGTCGTCTTGGAATAGCAAAATAATGCCACCAGCATCGGTATGTGCTCTAAGACCCTTGATCAAGTCAGGAGTAGGACATGGTGGGTAGTTGCTAACCTTGGTTCCAAAATTTGGACCCTTTGATCCATAAAAGGCCTTTTTTAGGTAACCTTTCTCCAATCCAAGATTCTCGCACAATAAATCCAAAAGTTCCTCTGCTAACTTCTCTAGTTTAGCAGCGAAGTCCTTCATTAACTCCCTAAATCATCACAAAAGCAAACATGTCAAAACAAATCATTATTATTATTATTTTTGTATCATGGATACAAACTTGTTATACAAATCAACAACAAAATACTTGATCCCGTCAGGGCAGGGTATGGGGAGGTGCCCCTACCATAGGATAAACCCGAAAGCAGGGAGACTGCTTCTAGGAAGACCTCCGGCAAACAAACTTGTTATACAAATACAGTAATGAAATAGGTTGTATTCCTAGTAATAGACTTGGGGTGACTTTTAACTACCCTTTAGCTTCCTTTTTTTTACCCATATGAGATTAAACACAACCCATGTAGGTGGTATACTGATATAGCATTTTAGAATATTTTATTTTACCTGTATTCATCCTCAAGATCAGGGACTTGAGAGATGTTGGAGGTCGGGAGATGGCGCAAGAAAAAAGTGCTCTCCCAATCAATATCAGTAACTTCCGCCTTTACGCCTTCTAACGCTTTTTCTGCCACCGTATCCTTAAACCTTTGCTCCATACATTTCTTGTAATGCTCCTTTGTCATTGTCTCCACTTTGTCTAGTAACTCATGAGATATCCCATGGTTCACCAGCTAAAACATACGTCAAAGCATAAAAACCCTTAGCCAAAAATGACATAAACTCAAAATGCATTGTTCAAATGTACTTTTTATCATAACATATTAATATACCTCAAAGAATCCCCAGTTTTCGCAAGCATCTTGAATCTTGGCCATGGTAGCACATCTCTCGTCGCCATTGAGTGTCTCCATGTTGATTATTGGGAAGTTGGCCATATTTTTTCTTTCCCGCTTTTAGTACTTAACTCGTTTGCTAAGTGTTTATGGTGTGTAAATTAGTTGTTTGTAAGTAGTTGTTTGTGATGGTTAATGCAGAATGTTTTTGGTCTCTATTTATAGGGAGATCAAAGGCACAAAAAGACATGTAGCAGGAAGGTTCGTGTAACCAAAGGTACCAATATTATGTGAGGTAAGAATAGTCATATTCTTGACCCAAATGGGGTCTAACATGTGCTTATTTTACTATATACAGTATGTGCTAATAGTAGTTTTCTCAAAAGGTGTAGAATCCATATCGATATTGATATTGAAAAGTACCCGTCACCTCTAAGTCAAAATATTGTCGTACGATATATGTTTTTCTGTGTATGGTTAGGAATACTAAGGACCCGTCACCTCTAAGTCAAAATATTGAAATTGAAAAGTACCCGTCACCTCTAAGTCAAAATAAGGCTGCTAAGGCCGGACACAGTCGGTCGAGTTAAGCGACCGATATTGACATCGGTCGATTCGGTTGTGTAACAACGATCGAATATCGGTCGAATCAAATCCAAATCCAACATCGGTTTAACCAACGACTGACTTTTAAACCTATCCAACTTATATCCGTTGCAATTAAAAAAAAAATAATAATAATAAAAAAAAAAAAAAAAAAATCAACCTTATAAATACCAACATCAAACACACTTCTAAACACACAATTCATATTCAACTTCTCATCATGTCAAAGAAAAACACTCCCACATCAAAAGACCGACGATCCCGACTATCCCAAAATGCCCCGAATTTGAATTTCTCGCCGGAAAACAACTTCGAACTAACCGGCATAACACCACCACAACATCGGGGTATTCGATTTCGTGCACCCTCTTTTGAATATCCATCACGACTACCACAACCTAACCAAAATCAAAACCCATTTTACGTTAATCGTCCATATGTTCCACCGTATCGTCCTAATACGGATTATCACCAAGAACCAAGTGGGTCGTCGTATCGGCCTAACATGGATTTCTTGCATTCTTCCCAACCGTATGAAGATTATTCCCCGCTTCGGGGTGTTAATCTTTATATGGATTTGAAGGATTTTATGGACAACCATGCGACGCAACAATATCCGAGTCAAGATGCGTCGATGGGGCAAGGTTCGGGTCACGGTTCTTACCATGGTTCGTACCACGGTTCTTTCCCTGTTGAAGATGATGACAATGTCGAAGAGACATCACCCATCAAACCAAGGACCGCTTCGCGACGTGCTACAAAGGCGAAGGACAAAGGCAAAAAGGCCGAACCGGCCAAAAAACAGGCAGCATGGACAAAGGCGGAAGAGATCGCGCTTTGTAGAGCTTGGATTTATGTGTCGGAAAATTCCAAGCGAGGAAACGCTATTAACAGGCGCCGCTTTTGGGAGGAGGTGATAGAGTATTTTCATAATGAAACCGGTTCATTAAGAACCTACGACTCTATCAACAGCAAATGGAAGAATAGGATTCGGTGTAGGGTTGGAAATTTTTGTGCTATCATGGATAATATCAAGAATAACCATGGTAGTGGTGAGAATGATGCTGATGATAGGGAAAAAGCTTTGAGAGAATACTGTGTGATTTACGGTCATGATTTCAACTTGGAGGAATGTTGGAAAATATTGAGGCATCATGATGCTTGGAAGACGGAGGGGGATGCTATCCGATCGAATAGTCGGAAGAAATCAAAGGGCTCTACAACAACCTCGGGGTCAACACAAGGTCTCTTGAATTTTCAAGACGTGGATGATTCTGAAGATGAAGACGATACTAGAGAATCATGACCAGAAGGTCGTGACGCAGCCAGGAAGAAATCATCGTCCTCCTCTCGTGATCCACCATCATCGTGGACAGCTTCGCTAACCAAGACCTTCTTCAAATTGAAGCCGTCAAAAGAGGGAAAAAAGAAGGACATTGAAGATGAGTATCTGAAGATGAAGCAAGAAGAGCTAGCCATAAAAAGAGAGAAAGTGGAACTCCAATGCAAACAAGTCAAAATCATGGACATAACAAAACGGGAGCAAGATTTGATCTTCTACTACTAAAAAATCGACCCAATTTTGCCCGAACGACACTAAAATCATCTTAGGCAGCTTAAGGCATCAATCAAAGCTCACTACAACTTAGATGATTAGTTTACGTTTGTAATCGCTATCGTATTTTTAATTTAGTACTGTAATGTTTTTATTTTTAATGAATTTTAAGTTTTTTTTTTTTTTTTTTTTTTTTTTTAAATGTTTGATTAAAAAAAAAATCGGCCATCGACTGTGGCACTTTGGTCATGTCTGGTCACCGGAGAGAGAAAGCTGACGTAGCAGCCGGTGACCTAGGTCACTTTGGTCATCGACTGTGACTAGCATAAAAGACTTAACTTTTTGGAATTGGATTGTTTGGTAAATGATAAAAGAAGTTGACTCATTCTTGCTAGATATTGCTAGTACTTTTGTCTCTGGATTGTTTATTTGGTTTAGTTTGTGATGGCTAGCTAATTATATATGCATGTCTTCTTATTTATCTTAGGTTTATTATTTGGTTAAGTTATTGATGGCTAATTTGCATGTCTTCATCTTTATCCTTAGGTTTATTACTATATTATATGGTTAAGTTTATGATGGCTAGCTAATTATATGCATGTCTTCATATTTATCTTAGGTTTATTATTTGGTTAAGTTATTGATGGCTAATTTGCATGTCTTCATCTTTATCCTTAGGTTTATTACTATATTATATGGTTAAGTTTATGATCGCTAGCTAATTATATGCATGTCTTCTTATTTATCTTAGGTTTATTATTTGGTTAAGTTATTGATGGCTAATTTGCATGTCTTCATCTTTATCCTTAGGTTTATTACTATATTATATGGTTAAGTTTATGATGGCAGAGGTCTTTTTAGAGTTCGTATTAAAACTTAAGCAATTCCTTTTTAGAGTCAACATGGATTTGTAAACTTATTTTTTCTTTCTTTCTTTCTTTCTTTCTTTCTTTTATTTTGAAAAAAATGGATTTATAAATTTGGGCATACAAAAGCTAGGTGCAGTTTGAGTTATGGGTGTGTTATAGGCATCATTAAGTCAGAGTTTATCTTATAATATTCATATAACACAAAACTTGAAAAACACCATCAACAATAATATTAATATTCTTGTAACACGCAACCAAAAATTAAATAAATAAACAAAATAAAGACACATTCACTCCACTTTTTACATTCAAATTAAAAGGAAAAAGAAAAAAGAACCCGAAAAATCAAGTTATATCATGCGGAGTGGCGGATACCTATAATGGGCCCATAAGCATGAGGCGGTGCGGTGCAATATGATGTCGTTATAGTACCAAAACTGCCCTATAACCATTGTACTGAGCACTCGTATGAAGTAATTTCCTTTTATAGTTAGTGCAGTTGTAGACTCTTTTAATAATGATATATTTTCATTTACTTCCGGTTACTATGATCATGAGTTGGACTTCGTATATTCAAATATTTTAGTCGACCGGTTAAAAAATGCTTTGAAGAAATAAGTTATGGATTCAATCTCAAGACTAATTAAAGATCACTAAATGCGTTCTCATTGTCCGTGATGAAGTCCTCAAAAAGGAGATAGCCATCACCCAAAAATAATGCACACTCCGCCGATGTAAACCTTTGTGAGAATACGCATAAATCCTTGATGCATATAAAAGGTATAATATAATAAGATCGAATAAATATAGATTGATAAAAGAGTAAAATGCAGAAATGGTCCCTATGGTTTGCTCAGATTGCATGTTTAGTCCCTGGTTTTTTGAAATTGCAGGCGGCCTCCTATGGGGAGTTTTTGGTTCCGTTTTGGTCGCTGACCATTGCAGAAATGGTCCCTGTGGTTTGCTCATAATTGCACGTTTAGTCCCTGGCCAGGGACCAAAACGGAACCAAAAACTCCTCACAGGGAGGCCGCGTGCAATTTCGAAAGACCAGGGACTAAATATGCAATCTGAGTAAACCACAGGGACCATTTCTGCAATTTACTCAGATCGAGTAAATAGATTGATAAAATATCAAAAGTAAAAAATTTCATCATTATTGCATTAGATTTGTTTATTCCTAATATGATTAGTTAGCATATGATTCCCACCGAATACCTATATTAACATTATCAACGAATTTAATGAGGAATATTTTTAAAATGGTCACCATTTATCATATGATGATTACTAACGAATCATCAGTAAGATTATTCAGTTTTCTCAAAAATATCGCATAGACTAAAAATAAATAAAAATACCTCTATTGTATCAACCTATTTGAACTAGCAGCCTAACATTAACATTAAATTAGTAGCGATTATAAAATAAGCTAATCCAAATCCTAACTAACACGATCTCTTGCATAGTTGCATTATCTTAAATTTTATCATAAGTGGTATGTGTTTTTTAAAAGGGAAATGATTTACTATTTTTCTACAAATCTTTTTAATATTCTTACAAATAATTAATGTGATAAAACTGTTGGATGTTGAGATTGTAAGACATCGGTTTATATGATTAAATAAGGAAATTTTATACTTACTAAATTAAGAATCTTAATTAATTAAGGTAATTTAGAAGTTTAATAAATGTGTATTAAATACACTTTTTAATTTATAAAGAAAGTTCGAGATGAATTAATGCAGACTACTATCTGAACTACAATGTCTTGAGGGCACTTATTAGACAATCCATTTGATTTATCAAGTGAAAATAAGAGGTTTTAAATTAGAAATATTTGTAAGAAGATAAGAGGTTTCCCTTTTCTAATAATTGTAACTCATAAAATAACATATTAGTAATATTTAGAGAAACATGCCCCATAACATAACTAGTTCGAGATAAAAGAAATGTACAGTTTTTCATATGCGATATCAACATGGTTTTATTTCTCACACACGTTGCGACAGAATTTGATTAATATCATGTAAAAATTTAATTCATATGAGTTTGAAATATAAATGATTAGACAAAGCTGAAGGGATGTATAATAAGAATAGTTTGAACTCAAACAAAAGCAACACATCACAACTACACTATGCACATTGAATACGAACATTGCAAGGATTTACGTGGTTGATCAAAAGAATAACTAAATGTGTCTTAATCACATTGGCAAGTCGATATTCTGGTCCCAAATATTTTTATTTTGTAATCACCATCTCGACCAAAAACTCCATATGAAGCAGCCTAAGCAGTGCGCGACGCGAGTTTTTCATTTAAGCAATGCAAATGTTACAACATTTCCTCAAAAGGGTCGTGTACTTTTTTTTAAGTGACGACCGGACGGATTCTTCTGGTATGATATATAGTCAAAGTAGTTGTATTAAACATGTAGCTTATATTTTTGAATACTTTTTTTTTTTGTTGGTAAACTGGACTTTTATGACGAGACAATTCAGTCAAACAATATATGGAAAAATTATCAACCTTTATTGTTGTTCAAGGGATTCAAAATACCATTCAAATTAAAAAAAAAAAATAATAATAAATAAATAAAATAACCATGACAAGAAGTCCTCAAGAAGAATGTTGCGCAAATAATGGTATATGTGACTAGAAAATGCAAAATTTTTTTAATGGAATTATGTGGTCACAGTGCCCACCAATCAAAGTTGAGTAATTTTATGGTTAATATAATTCAGCCTTAAATACTTTTGTCACCAAGACCACAAAAATGTCCTTATACAATGAAAAGAGATTATATATTATAACACAAGTGGCCCTCATTTGGTGTGTTGGATGCAGGTAGAACGCTTGGCACTTTGGATTATTGGAAGTTGAAATCTAATCCAGTTTCACATGTAGTGTCTCCCATTATGTGATTTAGTGGAAGACTATATTCATCAAACTTTAACATTCTTTGTTTAAAAGGTTAAGTTATTAAAGTGCTTTTTACAACTTTAACATTCTTTGTTTAGGGTTAAACTTTCTAGAGTGCTTTTGGACATACTAACATAGATTATTATATTTTTTATCAAGTGGTATGTGGTCTAGCGGTAATCACATTTGTGGTTAAGCGTTCCTTTGTGGGAGTAGTACCAGTGGGGTGATCTGCTGGGAAGTCCTCACACAGGGGTCACATATCTCTCTTGATATTAGGCAATGAAGAGGAGAACCTATTAGCCAGTGGTTGCGCAGGGTCGAATCTGAGCCGAACCCGGTTTTCATCCGGCCGTTACTCCAGCGAGGAAACTCGTGTGGAGGCGGTATGGTTTCCGGGCGGACGCCACTAACAGTCCCCACTGCACCAGCGTGGACCCGGTTCAGACAACATAGTCTGGGTACGTGGTGGATGAGGGCCTGCTGATTCGGCAGGTGTGACTCTAAACCAAAAATGAAAGTCACCGTTCAAAAAAAAAAAAAAAAACATAGATTATTATATTTTTTATAAACAAGGAAACTTCTCAAATCCTTGGTAAACTCGCGAATCGAGCAAATAACTAAGTCATTCACCATTTTAGATACCAAAGGACTTCTAGTCCAGCGGTACAAGGTTTTCAAAGTCCTTCAATGAAGGATTCAACCCACCAGGGTTCGAATCTGGAGAAGGCAGGGTTTACTTTAAATTAAGTGTCGTGTCTTCGGGCGGCTTAATTTGAAGGTTTTCCCCCCATCGGGTTTCTTGGACTTGGATTTCCTTTCGAGGGGAGCTCTCTAGCGCGGGCCCGGTTAAGACAACGTAAGTCTAGATCTCCCTCTTTGCGAAAGTTGCCTTCCAAAAAAAAAAATTCACCATTTTAGATTTTTTAGCTAGAACAAGTTTAAGTAGTCCATGCACTTACCACTGATAAAATGAACCATGCCTCTTAACAAATTACGAGTAAAAGTTATGATTGTAAAAAACGTGTTGCCCATAACTGATTTAGGAATAGATAGGATACCAAAACAAGGTAGAGACATGACACCAAAGCAGGTTTTATCATAGTGCTTTTGAACATGCATTTCACTTTGTGTTTTTCGTCCTATACTCCACTGACATGTTCAGAAGCTTTATTATTAGAGATCTAATGGTGCATGTAACATTGCTAAACATAAAAGACAAACTTAAACCATATATCAAAGTGAATTCGTACTCATTGTTTGTTTTGTTTAGCATAAAGTAATGTGTTTAGTACTTTTAGATTAAAAAGAATTCTCTTAGAGATAATTACTCTCTCCGTTCTAATTTTATTGTCACTTATTCCTTTTTTGGATGTCCCAAAATTATTGTCACATACCCAAAATAGAAAGTGAATAGATAGTGGAGTTTGGTAAAGTTTACTATATTACCCTTGGTTGAAATTAATATTGCAAACTTTAAAGAAGTGTTAATTAATTGGTTAGGGGTAAACTTGTCATTTGGCAAAAAAGTAAAAGAGAGAAAGTAGTGATAGTGACATTTTTCTAAAAGAATGTGTTTTTTGTCGGGTGACAATAATTTTGAGACGGAAGGAGTATATAATATTGTTTATTTATTATTTCTGTTAATAAACTTATATATGTTTCTTTCTTAGAGCACACGGTATCTTGACTATATTTCCACGTTAAAGTTTAACATTTCTGCGTTAAGGGTGCGTTAACCACACCCCCGTCTCACGTTAAACTTGCGTTAAAAACCAACGTTCACCATTTAACGCTGCGTGAAAGGACCAAAAGGAATAAAAAAAAAAAAATAAATCACTTCGCCCCCTACCAACTTATAACTAGCCGTTGGATTTAAAAATAAAAAGTTACAACTTTGGCCCTCTAACGTTTATAAACGGCTAGTTGCTTTAAAAAAAATTATTTTCAAAACCTTTTTTTCACCACTATAAATAACCAATTAACACACAACTTTTTTTCACACTTTCACAACTCAAACTCAAATTTATATACTTACTCTCTAACAAAAAAAACCTTGTTCATTCACAATGGATCCGAATCAAAGTCACGAATAATTTATGAACTGGTCAGATGTAGATGACGAAGCTGACTTTCAGTTTATGATAGCCGCGCACGAATATCAGAAACAGTTGGAACAAGCAAAAGCTCAACCTCGCGTGTCCCGTAATCCGATCTATCGTGAACGTGAGCTTGCTGAAGAACGTTTGAGTAACGACTATTTCAATCACGGTTGTAAGTATCCGCACCGGAATTTTCGAAGAAGATTTCGTATAAGCCGGAAACTATTTCTAGAAATAGTCGAAGGTATTGAATCTTATACTTCCGATTTTCTTCCGGATCATTTTAAATTCTTTAGTCAATCACCCGATGCTACGGGTCGAATGAGTATAAGTGTTCTTATGAAGTGTACATCTGCCATACGACGACATTCTTAATGATGATATTAATGTTTTAGATAACTCTCTGTTATTCGATGACATTCTTAATGACGTTGCCCCTGTAGCACCTTATATGGTTAATGGAACCAGGTATGAACAAGGATATTACTTAGCTGACGAAATTTACCCACACTGGGCTACTTTCGTCAACTCCTTCTCAACAACAACTGACGATAAACATGTTATTTTAAAAGGAAACTGTAACCACCGGTAAATTTCAACTTGTATTAATATTTTAACGAAAGAATACTTATCCATTTTCTACGTCTAATTTTTTTTAAAGATTAAACGTTATCAGTTTATCTTATCACAACAACAACCTAATGTGACGTAACTTACATTTTCAATAAACGTACTCACCAACACCAACATGCCTTAAGTACGTTTCAAATAAACATTATTTACATGTCAAGTATAAAATATTGCAACTCTTATTTAACTATTATTTATTTATTATCATTAAATAAATAAATAAACGCTTCTACACGATTTTCATGCATAAACAATGTACCATGTACTCCTAATATATAAATATCTAGTTACTATTCATAAATATCTATTTTACTATTCATTAAAATATCTAATTACTATTTATAAATATCTATAACCTATTCATGAAAATATCTAGTTACTATTCATAAATATCTATTTACTATTCATCAAAATATCTAATTACTATTCATCGAAATATCTAATTAATATTCATCAAAATATCTGAATATTTTTAAAAATTTTCACTATAAATATAAAGAAAACTAGTTCATTTTTTCACAGAAAAACACACACAATTCTCTCTAATTCCCCCCTATTTTCGGCCAGGGAAGAAAAACAAAGAAGACAGAGACGTTTTTCAAGTATTTCAAGCATTTATCGATCATTTTCAAGCTATAACTAACTACAAATTAATTTGGAGTCATCGTTGGGGATCTATTGTTCAAATTACTTTCTAAAACATCCTAATATAAAGTAAGTAAGAAATAAATTTTTATATTTTTCATTTGGTGTATTATATGTTCATTATACTTAATTATGCATTTCTTAAGTTTAAATTACACTTAAACTCATTATTTCACATATATCACCTATGGGCATGTTTGTGAATTTTTATGGTTAAAACAAGTATATAAACGTTCTATAAAATTATTGGATGAGAAAAATGAGTACTTACAAGTCTTGGATCATTTTTTATTGATTTACAAAGTTTATTGTTATATATAAGTCTATAATTGTTCTAATATATTTTTAGTCATTTTTACTAGATATACACTTTTATTATGTTAATATGACCATTTTGAGAATATAAAAATTATGGAAGAAGTTGGTGGATGAATATAGATTAGTTGGGTGTTGTTATTACAAGCGGATTAGTTTAGAAAATGGATTTCTAAAAATGTACGCGAAAGCGCTGCCGAATTTTCTAATTTTCAAAAAAAAATATTATTATACAAGATATTCTCAAAGAAATAGAAAATAGATTTTATAACATGAACGTGGTCGCTTAAATGAGTATAAACGGGTTTATAACGAAAGAAATACGAATATTTCTAAATTTATTAGCGATAACTATTTTCAGAAAATAATAAGTGTGTTGCCCAGATTTTTGCCGTAGTAAAACTAAGCTTTGACAGATAAACTAAGTCCCCGGGACTTCAAAATATGTTAGTATACTTAAATACCTTTGCGGAGAGAGGTAGAACCTTAAAAACCGAACTATAACGAATAAGTTATGACTTAATGAAGTTAACGACGAAAACTATTATTTTGACAGATTTCTAATAGAGAATGGTAACCTGAATTTCTTCTTAGACATGGATTTTAGGCACTTTGGGTGCGGTTTTGGATAAAATATCATACATGGAAGTTGTAGTATTTTGATTACATACTTTAGTCGAGTCGAAGACTTTTTCAAATATATATTATTGAAATGTTCATATCGTGGTTACAATACACACTTGTTAAAAGTCCAAAAATGTTATATGTCAGACTATTGTTAAAGGTTATCTAATAACATTATTTTCATTTCAAACTCACAAACAAACATGCAGGGTGGATATAACTTTCATAAAATGCATACACGACATCATTTCATTATCTAAGTCACATCATTCATATTAGGTTGCGGTTAGTGTCTGGGCCTCATTTCAATGTACCCACTTTTGCCATTAATATATCAGTTCTATCACGTGAGTTCATGGCCCCTATTTTCAATTATTTCATACTATCTTTGGGGAAGATACATGCTCAACTACTTGCTTTTACTTTCACAAGTACTCTAAACTTTTACATATTACTGTGAGTTCATAGTCCCACTTTTATACGTTTTTCAAACTCGTGGGGAGATACATGCTACAAACCTGAACACAAGTATTTTTCTGTATGCTATCCTGATTGATATTGCCTAAGCTTACACTATTTCCACTAAAAAGACCCTCATATCATGAGCCATTAATCACTTGCGAGTGAACGCGAATATAGTGAATAGATCTATTGGAGGCTGACGACCCATTTGTACTAGCTGGATAGATAGCTATAATGCTAGCCGGATTGATAGACAAATGCACTTTATTTGAGACTAAATAGGAAGTTGGCAAGCTCCTACCCGAGGGCATTATTACTACATTTAATTATGTAAGTAATTTACATCACTCTTGTGATGTCCTACTATTAATGTTTATGTGTCATGAGGCTTAGAGCAATATTATGGTACTGTAATGGTACGGTACTGCAACTACTGAATTTATGGGTGCAACAACGTGGCCCACTGTCTATTAAACTTGAAACTTGTGTTCAACTGATTTACATACAAACACTATGGATTCACTCAACCTTTGATTATTGAAATCAATTGTTTTATTTATAAACTCTATGAACTCACCAACCTTTGTGTTGACACTTTTAGCATGTTTATCTCAAGTCCATAATGAACGAGGATGGCACGGAGGGGCAAGGATACTGATAGAAGGCTAAAATCTAATTATCATTCGAAACTTATTTAACAAACTGTAAAACTACTGGGACCTATTTTTGTAAACTCTGATATTCGAATAATAAATATTTTAAAACGACTCAATTAGAGATCGTTTTCTATTATTATAATTGTTGTGCCGTCGAGTAACACCCAGCTTGAATTCCGATGCGTATCATGAAATTGGGGGTGTTACAGAAACAAGAGAGTGCACGAAAGGATGTCGAACGTGCTTTAGGTGTGCTTCAAGGACGTTGGGGTATACTACAACAACCGGCACGTCAAATGAAAGTTGTCAAGATACGTAGAATCATGTATTCTTGCATTATTTTGCATAATATGATTTTAAAAGATCAAAAGTTTGCACTATGTGAGTATGGCGAGATGTGGATGGATCCGTCACCACGTATGAGGAAAGACAGGTGGGTCAAAAGATGTAATGTCCAACGTCGAAAGGCAAAAGAAATATGCGACAGAGAAACGCATACTCTACTCCAATTAGACCTTATGGAGCATCTGTTACACCCCGTGCCCGCTTAGACCAAAAATTAAAAACTTTTACGCGTAAACGCTTGACCTTTCACGGACATTCTGTTACTCTTTCGACCATTTATAAAAATCCATAAACATTCGGGAATTAAGACTATTTTTAAATAAAACTTGACTCAATTACCTTCCAAACGCCGGGTGGCACGACCTCTAACGACTTACAGATCAAAAGATACGATTTTTCAAAGTTTACCAAAAATTTTACCAAGCCGCCCATTCGATCGGATGGCCCTCCATCCGAATCGGATGGAGACTGCTGATCAGCAAAAATCACATTTTCGTTCCGTACTTGAAAACCCGATCTCGATATTTTACCAAACTTTCCAGATTTACTTAGTATAATATTGGGCTCATTTTCATACAAAAATATTTACCGTTTGACTCCCCGAAATAGTACTTTACAAATTAGATGGGTTATGCACTAAAGCCCGTTTGACCCATTTACACTACAAACCACTTATACCACTTCATTTTCCCACCAAACTTAACCATTAACATTACTTTAACATACAAGACATGTTTCACCTTTCTTCACATACATTAGCGTCACCTTTCTTCACACACATTCTATATCATTAACTTAAGTTCGTTACATTTACTACACAATATCTCATTACATTCTTGTTCACATACTTAACTCATCTCATTCAATCGTTAGCGTTTAAACCATCCCATTTATCTCGTCATTATCTTATCAACGTTCCTTACTTTGATCCTATAAACTTTACATCATATTAAACATCAAGGTACTCATTTAATCTTGCTTTCATCATAACCTACCATAACATCACTGTCATTATTATACATTCGTGTACATACTCAATCCTCTTACCTACTCATCTCATTCTCATTTACATTCTTAACTTATCGCATTCAAACTTTTTCATTTAATTTCCATTCCTTACATACCAACACCCTTTATCGCAACTTCACATTCACATTTAAACCTCAAATATTTTATCTTACCGTTACCCTGTCTCTATACCATTTTAACATTAGTCTTTAGTCACTAAATATAATGAGACCATATGCTGGTCACATTTCATGCCATCCTTTCCTAACCTTATTCTTTAATCTTCAAGTCATTAAACACTTAATCATTAATTCGTTAGTTTCATCTTGTCTTTTCACGCCATACTTTAGTACACTCAATATCATTACGATCCATACTTAAAGCGTCATTACTTAATCTCATTCATTTTCTTCATGTCAACAAACCCTTAACAATTAGCATTTTAATTCCATCTTGTCGTTACACATTATATTCTAGCACACTTTTCATCACCACGACCCATTATTTAAGCGTTAATACCTTAAGTTACTTATTAACCCATTTATAATACCATTTAGCATCTCTATTCACATCTTGCTATTGTTATCCTTCTATAACTCACAATCTCGTATCATTTACCATTACGTTGATCCATTTACTTACACATCTATAATCCAATCATGAACTTATTCTTCCATTCATCAACAACTCACTACGTGTCATCACCAAATCAATCAATTCTAATTTGCTAATTCTATGTTCACTAATTATTCATTATTCAAACATTTCGTAGACTAACACTTTTCCGTTTTTCTTTTCTCTTTGCCTTGCACATTTTTAACTACTCACCCATCACCTTTCATTACTTTGACACCATCTTAGTAATACTCTTCTTTTTCATACTCTCGTACATTTGAATATATATACATTATATTTCATCCGAGTTGTCACATTACACTTATCGCTTTCTTGTTAACTTCACGTTATCCTCTTACTCTATTTTACACATGTTCATTCTTTTAATGTTGTCTATTTCAATTCCGATTGACTCACCTTAATCTTGACATGGCTTAACCCAACATTAAACATGAATTATTTTCTAGACCATATATTGGTCTTACGTTGTAATCTAAAACTTGTTCATTTACCCAACTTCTAACACTTCATGTCATGACAAGAATTCTAGCCATGACTTATTTGATTCAGGTTCCCTTGTAATTTACTTTTTCAACTTATTCTATACATTACATTGTAACACACATTCATAATCACATTGCCTATGACACAATAACACCTTACACATAACCGACAAACACATTAGTACATATTTAATCTCGTTCATACTTTAAGTCCACATTCGATCATTTTTTCCATAAAAAATAAACGCCACTCAACACTTATACTTCATTAATTTATTCTCATATTATGATTTAAAACATTTGAACACGTCTATGACATACCATTTGTCTATTATCATTGAGATAACTACTTCTTTACTTTACCACTCTATACCATAGCTACTTTATATATCATTCATTACTCATACATTTCTTTACTATATTCAATTACTCATTTCAATAATTCGCTTCACCTAATCATCTAAATCCTCATCACGTACACATCCTCATATATCATCTCATTTCTATCTATAACTCCTCACTATCACGACATTCTATTTTCATCTTTCTATAACAAGCATACCACTTATCCTTTCTATACACATCTCCATATTACTTCTATAATGCACATTCACATAACTAAATCTTTAGTCTATACTATACAAGAACTATCATTCATTTATGTAACATACATATACATGTCATGTATTCATCTTATAATCTAATCAATCCATAACCCGTTTCTAACTCGTTACTTTTATATTTCACTACTTTCACATCACAATATTCACATTACTTATTAGCTATAGCCTAATCTCATTATTACTATAAGCACTTTCACGTTATACCACTAAGGCATCTATTCCCCCGCATTACTTAAACTTAAGCTCAACGCGTCTACGAGTGGTTTAAGTCAAGGCAACCTAAAGAAAACCTAATTCACTTAAACCGAAGCTCTGGTACCAAGTTGTTACACCCCGTGCCTGCTTAGACCACAAATTAAAAACTTTTACGCGTAAACGCTTGACCTTTCACGGACATTCTGTTACTCTTTCGACCATTTATAAAAATCCATAAACATTCAGGACTTGAGACTATTTTTAAATGAAACTTGACTCAATTACCTTCAAAACACCGGGTGGCACGACCTATAACGACTTACGGATCAAAAGAGACGATTTTTCAAAGTTTACCAAAATTTTTATCGAGCCGCCCATCCGATCGGATGCCCCTCCATCCGAATCGGATGGAGACTGCTGATCAGCCAAAATCACATTTTCGTTCCGTACTTGAAAACCCGATCTCGATATTTTACCAAACTTTTAAGATTTACTTAGTATACTATTGGGCTCATTTTCATACAAAAACATTTACCGTTTGACTCCCCGAAATAGTACTTTACAAATTAGACGGGTTATGCACTAAAACACATTTGACCCATTTACACTACAAACCACTTATACCACTTTATTTTCCCACCAAACTTACAAGACATGTTTCATAAACACTTGACCCGTTTACAACAAAAAATGGGTACGTTTACACTTTTGCCAAACACCCCCTTAAACATTGACCATAATCCATTAAACACACTTTGACATAACGATTGACTACCAAAATGCTATGACACCATTAAAATACATTTTCACACTTGACTCCACTTCCCAAACCCTTTATTGACTCACGGGGGTACCATCTTGAATGAGCTCGGTATTCTACCTAGCTCCTACACAAATCAATTCTTTTATCTTCCTCATTAGCAAACCTTAACCCTTAGCCCAGGCTCACCATTTCCATCACACATAAACCTACAAAACATTAAACACCTAAACCGTAAGCACGAATGCTTAGTAAGTAAAACGGGTATAACATAACATTACAATTAATTCACACATTACACATCATAACCTTTAATCCTTCATAACATTGAACATTAACACATACCTTAACACTTAAGCATCAATATCCCTTTCTAATCTAACCTTGCCTATTCCATCACTAACCTTACACTTACTACCACATAACATCATCACACAAAACATTCATTAATCTTAACATATATGAACATCTAGACACATAATGCATAGAAGTTATCATAACATCATCTTATAGCCGGTTTGCTTACCTTGATTCCAAGCTAAGGTTATCAATAACATCATCATCATCATCTTCATCTTTTATCATCATCATCATCATCATCATCATCATTACTTTCTAAACCATAACCATTATCAAGACTCATTAACACAACATCATGATCAAGGGTTAGATAACCCATCTAAACTTACCCATTATCTTTTCTACATCATCATATGATCATATCATGATCATATGAAGAAAACCCACTTAAGTCATAAACCTTAACCTCATTAATCATTAAGATAGAATTACTTACTTGGAGTGGATCATTGCTAGGACATAACCTTAAGCACAAGGACTTCATTTTCTTCTTCTTCTTAAGTCATCACTAGCTTTTTCCCTCTCTTTTTCTTCTTCCCAAACCGGACCACCAAAACACCCTTATCTAAATAATGAGGGAAATATCTAGAATTTCCTAGATAAGGCTAGTTAGGTAGCATCTTTGGCCCTTTGGCACATTAAGCCCCTCAAGTCTCATTCATTCTATTTTGGTCACAACTAACTCATAACACATTTAGTCTATTACAACTTTAGCCCCTTGGATCTATTTATTTCTATTTATGCCACATAATACTTTCCATAACTACACAATACATTCATTGACCATTAATTGACTTTCGGGTTTGACTATAACGTTACATTTATTGACTAACAAATCACGTATGGCCTTTGGTCCCTTTTCATCTAGGGTGGGGTACAAGTACCCGGGAACGAGTCTAACAGCATCTTTGGCAGAAACATCTTCAACGACAACAACAACAAGAAGATTCCGAAGACGATGAATAAGTATTTGTTTCGTATTATAATGTTTAATATTTAGGGTTTTGCTAAACAATGCCCACTGGGCAATGTTTAATATAAATATAAAAGAAAGCTTGGACTTTGTTAAATAAAAAATGACATATATTTAAATTAATTTTTGTGTTCATTTATTGTTCATTAAATGCATAATGACTTTAAATATAGAAAGAACAGATTGTTTAATGCGCATTAAACACTGCCCACTGGGTAGTGTATAGCAAAACCCTAATATTTAATGTTATGTAATGTTTAATATTCGTATTGTAATGTTTAATATTTAATGTTATGTTAGTTATTAAATGAAATATTATTTTTAGTTTAGGAGTTGATTTTGAAAATAGTTGAGTTAATGTTGAGTGATGATAAGGGGTATTTTTTTTAGTTAAAGGTGAAAAAGTTAAAGCTGATGTGGCGCTCACATGACACTGGATAAAAGTTTAACTCTATGTTAAGACACCCTATGCTCTTATGGACAACCAAAATCGGCTGAATTTGACTGAAGAATCATAGGATGCACAAATAATCATACATTGCACAATCAAATCTAAGTTGACTGAAGAATTCAGGGAGGTCTTGTTGACTCTTCGTTTTTGGGTTTTACTAAAGATAGCTTTAGGGGTTACGGTTAAGTTTATCATGTTTAAAACCTTAATTAACATCCAATTAGTTATCATCGATAGGTGAGAATGAGAGTGTGGAGAGAGAATCAGAAAGAGAAAGAGGTGAGAGAGAGTCATGGAAGACAATCGGACGCTGGAGGATGGAATGAAGTAAAAGAGAAACGATGGAAATACAGGGAGAAACCGGCGAGGAGGGGCTATCACCGGGATTCCTCTTCGTGGACAGTCTACTACATCTCTAACTTCCCTGATGCTTGTTCTGTGGGTGATTTTTGGAAGCTCTTTGGAGACTATGGTGTTGTTTCAGATGTCTAAATTGCGAGAAGGAGAAATAACATGGGTGATAGATTCGGATTCGTGAAGTTTGCTAGGGTGAATGACAAGGGGCTACTCGAATCAAAGTTGAATAATATTAAGATTGGGAACTTGAAACTCCTAGCCAATCTTGAGCAGTTTGATAGAGACAAAAAACCAGTTAATGGGGCTAGAAAGGAGGCTTATACAGAAGGAAAACCTAGGCAACAGGCCTAGGCGGCGCAGGCTTACGGGTATGTGACCAAGGGTGTGACTTTTGTAGAGGCGGCGGGTGGTGAAAGTTCTTGTGAAAGTAAGGAAAAATGCATCACTTATGAGTAGGTGGAATCAAATGCTAGCGTGATATGGAAGTACAGCTCGTTGGTTGGCAGAGTTCTTGATCTGGACTCTCTTAACAATCTTCCCAAGTTACTGAATAATATTCATGTCGACTGTGAGATTCGATACTTGGGAGGATTTAATGTTATGTTGTGTTTCAAAGCCATGGAAAGTGCTAAAGAGTTTATGCGATCGGAAGACAAATGGGGATCGTTTCTGGTAAGTGTTATATGTTGGAATGGTCAGAAAATCATGTTTGAAAGGATCGCCATCGTAGAGGTTCTCGGAGCTCCGCCGCATCTCTAGGATGGTGATCTAATTAATAAGGCTGGTGAAAAATTTGGGAAGGTGATTATTGCTTCTAAGGCTGACGACAACAACGTGAACCTTTTCTCCGGAGAGGTTGCACTTTTGTCAAATGATTGCAATTGGATATGCGAGTATGTAACGGTTGCAGGGACGAATAAGAAATTCAAATTACTAGTCAAAGAGAAAAATGTTTCTTGGGTGCCCCAGTTCGTGTTGAGTGCTTCTCAGGATCCAAGTATCGGGTTGATCCCAGTGGAGAGCAATTCCGGTGATGAGAGCAATGATATTCCGGTGAGTATGGAGACTGAAAAGTCGCCGGAAAAGCCAATGGGAAATAGCGATGGTAAGTCTAATGGGATGTACTTTGGGCCAAGTCAGTCTGGTCCCAGTACCTCTGTTGAACCCAATGTCACGGATTCCCATCCAATTAGGCCTGTTATGGAAGGAGGAAGTCATAGTAAATCAAGGAAAAGGCCTAGACTCAATAACTATGATTCTAGCCCATCGTATGGTGGGATCTCCAGATCCTCTAAGGCGATTGCCAAGTCCAAGGTACATATTATTTCAAGTATTGGGGATGGGAAGAGGAAACATGTTCTAGAAAAAAAACAAGGCGTTGTTGGATGCTCTTCGTGGTGAGATCGAAGATGGTGAAATTAGAGAAGAGGATTCAAATCTCAATCCTCCTACGGCTAATTTGGTCTGTGATCAGATGGATGTGGTAGGTTCTTCGAACCCTAATCAGGGAGAGAATAGTTGTCCCCCGCAAGACGGAATGGTGGATGAGGTGAAAGATATTGAGGAAGATGGTGAAATTAGAGAAGAGGATTCAAATCTCAATCCTCCTACGGCTAATTTGGTCTGTGATCAGATGGGTGGGGTAGGTTCTTCGAACCCTAATCAGGGAGAGAATAGCTGTCCCCCGCAAGACGGAATGGTGGATGAGGTGAAAGATATTCAGGAAGAAATCGAGACTGAAATGAATGAAACGTTACAGGTTGCTGACAGCCTCAACATTAAGCTAGCTAGATATGAGAATCAGGTTTGTGAGGCAATAGTGGAGGAAGGTGTCAAGACCCTAGTTTAATGGATTTTTTGTCTCTTAATTCAAGGGGTTTTGGGGGTAGGAAGGTTGGGTGGATTCACTCAATCATTCGTAAAAATCGTTTCAATTTCATTTGTTTTCAAGAAACTCTCTATCGAAACAGTGATCGTTTGCCTATTAGAAGGTTATGGGGTCGGGGGAGAGTTGAGCATGTCGCGGTTGACTCTTGTGGGCGTTCGGGGGGCCTGTTGTGTATGTGGGACCCGGATGTCTTCGAGATGACATCCTCTGTTTCGGATAGAAACTTTATTCTAGTTCATGGAAAATTGAAAGGCTGTGGTACAAAGTTAAACGTTATTAACGTTTACTCGCCGCAAGGGCTGCCGGAAAAGAGGGCCTTGTGGAATTCTATTATGGGATTTGTCACTTCTTCGGAAGGGCTTAAAGTGGTGATGGGAGACTTCAATGAAGTTAGGTGTCCGGAGGAAAGACTCGGATCCGGTTTTTGTGCCTCGAGTGCCCGGGCCTTTAACGAATTTATTTATGAGGCGAGTCTTAAAGAGTATCGTATGGGTGGGAGTCGTTTCACCTACTCCGGTGGCTGCGGTAGGAACTTTAGCAAACTTGACCATATCTTTGTTTGTGATGGCTTTTAGGCTAAATGGCATGCCGCGTCCCTTATGGCGCACCCTAAAAGGTGGTCGGATCATTGCCCTGTGTCGCTAAAAACCACTACCTATGATTTTGGTCCTGGTCCCTTTAGATTATACACTTTGTGGCTTGACATACCTTCTATTAATGAGGTTGTCGAGAAAGCTGTGGGGGATGTGGACCTGCATTCGTTGGGCAGAGCTGACCTCATTCTCATGGCGAAGTTGAAAAAAGTGAAAGATGATTTGAAAGCTTGGAGATTTGAGAATAAGGCTGTGGAAGATAGAGAAGTCGAGGACCTGCTTAATTCATGCGATCAGTGGGAGGCTAAAGCCGAATTGGGTCTTATAACCGATGGGGAGATTGAGTTGTGGGCCACGACCCATGCTAAATGGCAGGAGATAGAAAATCGGAAAGCTATGGATATTAAATAGAAGTCTCGTGTCAAGTGGGCTCTAGACGGGGATGAAAATAGCTCGTTTTTTCATCGTATGTGCAAAATTAATATCTCCAACAATCGTATTAATGGGCTGCCGATTAATGGGTTATGGGAGACTAGACCGAATCATATAAAAAAAAGAGGTGATGCGTTTTTATCGTGAAAAATTTAAAGAGCAGCAACCTTCCAAGCCTTGTATCAATTTCGAAGGTATTAAAAAACTGTCCCAGGTTGATGGAACCTTCTTAACTGATATGTTCTCGTTAGAAGAAGTTAAAAAAGCGGTGTGGGAATGCGGTGGAGATAAATCCCCCGGTCCGGACGGCTTTAACTTTGCGTTCTTTAAAAGATTTTGGCACTTCTTTGGGAACGACTTCTACAACATACTTACGGAATTCCACTCGACAGGTAACATAAGTAATGGTTGTGGTGCCTCGTTCATTCACTTGATCCCGAAATCCAATGACCCGCAAGGCCTTAAGGACTATCGTCCTATAAGTCTAGTGGGCTGCGTTTCTAAAGTCATATCGAAAGTAATGGCGAATAGGCTCAAAGTGGTGATTAACTCGGTTGTTTCGGAGGAACAACTTGCGTATGTTTCGGGTCGGTACATTTTGGATGGTCCGATGGTGTTGAATGAAATCATTTCATGGGCGAAGCGTGTGAAGCATCCTACTCTTTTGTTCAAAATTGATTTCGAAAAGGCCTTCGACTCTATTGATTGGAATTTCATTGACGATGTTTTGAGGCAAATGGAGTTTCCCGAGACTTGGAGAAGATGGGTTAAGGGTTGTCTTACGTCGGTTCGAGCCTCGGTTCTTGTCAACGGCTCTCCGACGTGGGAATTTAATACGGAGCGGGGTGTTAGGCAAGGCGACCCCCTTTCTCCGTTCTTGTTTATTATTGTAATGGATGCCTTTAATTGCCTAATGATCAATGCCCAGAATTCTGATGTGTTCAAAGGTATAATCTGCCCTAATGAGGGGCCCACTATATCGCATCTCTTGTTCGCGGATGATGCAATAATCGTTGGAGATTGGTCAGAAAGAAACATCAAAAACTTGATTCGTTTTCTTCAAAATTTTCATATTGTGTCGGGATTGAGAGTGAACTTGGAAAAATGTCGGTTATTCGGGGTTAACGTGGCTGATAGTACAGTCGATAATTGGGCGAATGTGGTAAATTGCAAGAAAGGTATCATGCCATTTCAACACTTGGGGATAACGGTCGGTGCGAATATGAATAGAATTAAAAATTGCAACCCGTTATTGATGTTTTCGAAAAAAGATTATCGATGTGGAAGGCTTCCCAATTATCTATCGGAGGTCGGCTAGTGCTTGTTAAATCGGTTCTTGAGTCGCTTCCCGTGTACTATTTCTCCTTGTTTAAAGCTCCGCAAGCGGTGATCGATAAACTAGAAGGTATGCGGCTCAACTTTCTTTGGGGTGGGTCGAGAAACAAACACAAGATTCATTGGGTGAGAAAAGAAGTTGTTCTAAATTCGAAAGCGAAAGGTGGTTTAGGCCTTGTTCCGATGGAGATTCTAAACAAAAGCCTAATGATCAAATGGATATGGAGATACAAGTCCGAGTATAGAAGCCTTTGGAAAAATGTCGTTTTCGCGATACATGAAAAAAAATAGAAGGCTGTGTTTTGTGCCGTTTGTCAAATCCCATTCTAGAACCTGGAAGGAGATCGCGAGAATGAATAGCTCGCTTGAGGCAACTGGTATTCGCCTTCGGTTGCTGATTCAAAAAGTTGGACTCGACTGGAAGTGGGGAGGCGATGGTAGTGGTCGTTTCTCGGTTAAATCGGTTAGGTATCTCATCGAAGGTGCTGCTGGAAATTCTGGTAATTGTGACTTCGTTTGGAACAAGGCAGTGCCCAACAAAGTTAATGTGTTAGGTTGGAGAATTGTTAAAAATCGGTTGGCTACGGATGATCAGTTAGTCAAGAGAAAAGTGTTGGCGAGGCCGAGTTCGTGTCATTTATGTGGTGATGTCGATGAAGATCTTACACACATCCTTACATCTTGTCATTCGGCTGCGGTTGTGTGGCAAGCTATTTCGTATTGGTGCAAGCTTTCGCCCATATATGCTTTTGATGTGAAAGACTTGTTCGGGATTCATTCTCAAGTCAACGACAAGTACAAAGCGAGGATTATCTACATGATCATTCTTACCACGATGTGGGTGATATGGAAGGAGAGAAACGAGGCTACCTTTGACAACAAAAGACCGTCAATAGCGTTTATTATAAAAGAGATTAAATCGACGAGTTATCTTTGGGCTAGAACTAGAAATAGAATGGCGGGGTTAGAGTGGGACAAGTGGTGTAATTTCATTTTGTAAGTGTTTGTTTCGTTGTTGTTGTTTGTTTTCCCGTCGTAGCGCCTTGCTTCATGGGTTTTTAATAAAATTGCCGTTCAAAAAAAAAAAAAAAAAGAACAATATTTTCAAAATACAACTCTTCATTTTCATGAATACATGATTTTTAAGTTAAGTGAGTTTAAATAAAGTATTTATTAATATCAACCGAGTTTATATTTGAAAATGTTTAAATTTTAAACAAAGTAAGCTTAATCATAACTGATACTACGTATGATTTAAGAAAAATGGGTAATGATGTATTTGTTTCTGTGATCTTGTTTGTTTGGTAATTATGAAGGTTAAACATTTAATATAGAAGATTGTACGTGTTGGGTTGTGTAGTTATGTCTTCAAAGAGAATGTACAAACCTCTCAATGCATGATAAGCCAAAAAGACGATGGTGTAAAAAAAGACAAGTAGATTTAGGATAGATCATGATAGGAAAAGGAAGAACAATATTCGGCTAAATTTAGAAATATTTGTATAGATAAAATTAGGGTTTGCTAAACATTACTTTATGCATTATGGTTAACTTTACCATTTGTGAAAATATAACAATTAATGAACTAATAACTTTTATATATAGACATATCTAATTTTTATAATCATAAAAGGTATTGTTAAACATAGTACGTTTGATGTTAATTAATAGTTAGATTTTTAATTAAGGTAAATTTAATCATAATTCTATGCCACATAGAGCTATGCTTAGAAATTGTAAAAAAGATAGAGAATTTGTCACGTTCTTTTGGAATATATGGCGTATCAAAAGAAAATGGGTTGTGTTATACAAACCCTTCTTATATTATCATATCAGGGGGTTTGGTCCATCAGAGGGGTTTGGTCAAACCATACAACCCACGATGTACACCGTATAAATCGACGATGCGTGCAATAATTGGAAACCCTCCATATGAGAGGGTCCAAATAACTTGCCCAAAAGAAAATCTAAAGGCACCAAGTTGCAGACTTTCGAAAATAAAGTGCACCTTTTATTCTCCTACAAGTAAAAAAATAGTATGAAATGGTTAACTCGTGCATTAATTATTAATTTATTTTTATGTTTGACATATGGATTAGGCATTTATCTTTCATAATATTTACTTTTGATTTTGTCAAGTCTTTAAAACATGAATCTGGACATCATTATTTATGTTGTGTAGTCGCAATTACAATAGTATTTGGTTAAGCAACCCTTACATTTCCAATCATTGCATTTTATTGACTAATGTTCAATTAAGATGTATGCCTCATTTGACTCTAGTGTGGCTTCGTTCTCATGTCAAAGGCATGTGGCGGTGGTGAGATTCCAAGCTCGTGTTGGCATTGTGGCTGTTCGCCAATGCTTAGACTAGTCCTAGCAATGAGCGGCAAGCTCCATGAGGTGCATGGCTCACGCGCGAGCCTTGCTAGTGATGGCAAATTAACGGCGTGAGGGAGTGAGAGTATGGAGAAACATCTGATATGACGCTGAGGTAAAAGGTGAAATGGTGTGATTGTTGGAAGTAGTCTTAGGGTTGTGTTGATAAATAACATTGTCGAGTCTTTGTATTAATGGTTCTTATTTTAAAGTTGATTGCAAATATAGGAATGGGTTTGTTAATTTGTTTAATTACGCTGGACCACTTGCTACACAAACTCTTCCATCTTGTTAGGCCACTCCCAACGCTTAATGCAATAGTGCGTTAAACATCCAAAAGGGTGCGTTAAAGTGGAGTTAAGCGTTGAATGTGTGTTGCGTTAACGCAACGTTAAGGGTGTGCGTTAACCCCTTAACGCTGCGTTAAGGGTAGTTTGTGTTAAAAAAAATCACTTTCGCTCCTTTTAAAGGTGAGTTAAGGGTGAGTTATGATTGAAAAAGTTTTTTTTGAGTTAAATGTGAGTGAGTTAAAGCTGACGTGGCAGTGTGTTAAAGTTTAACCCCGGGTTATGGTTGAAAGTGCTCTTATAGTCTTATGTATTCATATTTAACTATGCATCTACTTTTTTTTTAGTTGATATAACAATTTGCCCAGACGTGCGATAAATTAGCAGCATTGATACGTGTAATATTCTTAAGAGTAAACTACAAAATACATCCCTGTGGTTTGGTCAATTTCACACGATACATCCCTCTCAAAAAATTTGCGCCATACACATCCCTCCGTTAGTAAAAGTCAAACACAATACATCCAAGAGGACGAACGGTGCAAAGATTGTCTCGTTAAGTTGGACACGTGGCAGTTAACTCTTTTTAAGCAAGGGTATTTTAGTCCTTTTATCTTTCCCACCTACTATCTCCATTCTTTTAACACAAACACAATTGAGAAACACAGATCAAATAACAAAAATCAACCATATTCAACTCAAAAACAAATCCAGATCTAAACAAAGATCAAACACAACACTCAACTCTTTTTCTTTATTAATCAAACAACACAAATCTAAACTTAGATCAGTGTTGCTTTTGCTTCCACATATCCAAATCTAAACCAACTGTTAACCAAACAAACAACAAAAACATCATTGTCCCATTCTCCATAGTCACGGCAACCCATATCAAACATCACAAACTTCAACTAATCCTAAATCCCATCTCTTCATTACACAACATAAAGAACATAAATAAAATTAGATCTCAGATTTGTTCTAAACACATTCGAATATTTACGGATCTATAAAGATATTGTGTGTTTGAACATAACTCTTCATTGATCTCTTTGAAGCATAACTTCGTTTATTTATTCGAACATTCAAAAGAAAAGAACAAAACTCAATCGTTTCATCCTTCTTTTCGTTCGGTTTGATTAAAAACGAAACCATCAACCTACCTGAGATTCGTTGTGTGTCGATTAATCTTGAAGTCATACAATCGCTTGTGTTCTTTCTTGGGTTACTCGAATCAAATAGTTCAAAAGGAACAAACAAGTATCTTGTAAGTGTTGTGTGTCTGTGGTTCGACTGTGATATCAAAAGAAGACAAAGAGATTGGATTTGTGTGAGTTGTGACTGCAAAATTACATGTGTGGTGACTTAGATCGATTGAGATATGATAAAAGGATTTGGTGGCTGATTTTTTTTTTTTTTTTTTTGGAGAAAACTTAGGGTGCGTGTTGTAACACCCGGTAATTATTCAAAACCTTTCTAGCCAATTATTTTAAAACTTTGCATTACCTGAGAACTTAAACTTTTTATTGAACTTGTTTGGGCTTGAGAAACGAGAATTATTGCGAGAAACGAGAATATTGTCCCTATTAGTGAACCAGCACAACCTAGGAAGCACATAACGTATCGTATTTGTCAAAAATATTAATTTTTGAAAGTATTGCAAATTTATACTCGTTTTTATTGGAAAAATTATTTCGTGAACAATGGCGCAAGTTTCGTAAATTTTCGAGTCCGTTTGGTATGTCAAATAGGTCCCGCGGTGTTTTTATCAAAAGTTTAGCCAAGTTGGCAGTTATAGCCCCTCCGCCCCTTTGTTTTATTTCACACCCCTCACTTTTATATTTTCATTTCACCCCCCTCTTCATTTAGTATATAAAACCGTAAATTAATAAATTAATTCATTTTCACTCTCTCACTCTCTCACTTCTCTCTCTCTTCTCCCCTCTCCCTTGCCGGCGTCCCAAACGTCCGGCCATCTTCACAATTTTCGGCCACCAAAATATTTTCCGGCGAGTCATCCTATTTGCCGAATCTATAGATCGGCCATTGTTATACCTTTCTGGAGTTTTTGAGCTCACGGCTCCCACCGCAGCAACCCTCACGCGCCACCGCCGTCGCTGCCAACACCACCGCCACCACTACAACCTTCATAGCCTCCTTCTCTTTCGGTAAAACGCGTTCACGCGCCCTCTATCTTTATTTTCAATAACTTTTTACAAAACCCTAATTCCATATTTATTTATTTATTTATTTAATCCGATTTTAATAAATGTTTATTAATAAAAATGGTTCTAAAAACTTGTATAACCCTCGTGTGGAACCTCCTCTCTTCTTCTCGGCTGACTCGGTCAAACTCACCGAGTCAACTTGGTTGACTCGGTGATGGTTTGATTATTTTCGATATGTTCTTGTTCTTTTGTTCATTTCTTAGTATTGAAGGATTTTTATTGAATTTTGGAAGTTGTTGTGGAGTCCATTTGGTTGTTACTGTTTCGGCAGCCACACGGCAAAGCCGAGCCGTGACTCACGGCGAGTTGAGGATTAACTAGGAATAATTTAGTGTTGGCGAATGGTGATGATTGTGTTTGGTTTTGAATTTGTGTTCGGATTCAGATTTGTTTTGTGTTGCGGATTGTTTGTGTCGGTTTGGATGTTTTGATATAGAGTTAGTATAGGATTAATGATAGGATTAGATTTTAATAGATTTGTGTTGTGTTTGATTTGGTTTGCGTTAAGGTGATCATGTTGGCTGTTTCAAAATAATAAGAGTCGTTTGGATATATATATATTTTTTAAAAGGGTTAAAAGAGTTGGTATAAATTAGAGTAGGATTAAATAAGTGAATGGTTGTGTTTGTGTTCGGATTGGTTAGCCGAGAGTCTCAACGACTCGGATTGAGTCGAGCCGTGACTCGTGGCGAGTCACGGCTAAGTTTTATAACTTGTCGAGTTGTTGTTTATTTATTTCGTATATCGAGTCGCTTATTTTATTTTGTCGTCGTTGAGTAATTATATTGTTGCGTCATATTATATTAGTTAGTCTTTAAATATTATTGTTTGTTTGTGATCGATGGGAGTTTCGGATATTTATAAGCTTTGTGGGATAATATTGCAACACACATGGGATATATGATAATTGATTCGATTTACATATTAATTATAATATTGTAATGTTGTGGACAAGGATTGGACGTATTGGATTTACGGTATTGGTTATTTGGACAATTATGGACCCTTTGGTACATGAGACGGAAGGGTACGTTAGACTCATAAGAGCTTAACCTACCTGGACCCGAACAATACAAAATGGTCGATAAAACTAAACAACTAATATTCACGCGAATGATATGTCCAATTATATATTTAAACTTGTAAAACTTGTTAATAATTGGAATATTCAAATAAGTCGTATGACTTGGAAATGTTTTATAAATGGGCAATTCATGCCGAAATTTCGTGAAATATTTTATAAAAACTTAAACTATTTATAATTTATTAAATATTCCAAAACCTTTTCAAAACTTTTATGTTTTAACGATTATAGCTTCTATTTTGGGAAAAACGGGGAAAAGCCGAAACTATCTATCGATGTCGTTTGTTTGGTTATTTATTCTCTTCTAATTTATTTCTTTCTTTCGTATTCCTTCTTTTCTCTTTCCCTCGTCTTCTTGAGCGTTCGTTCATTTTCGCCGACTTGTCATCTTTTATCTTATCTTGTCTTCCACACGAGACTTAAACGTATTTTCTTTCAAACGCCATTGAAACAAAAACCTTTTATACGAGTATTATTTATTAAATGATTTCGAGTATTATATATGAGTTATGTCATTTAACTGGTTAGGTTGTGCTGAGGTTTATTTGCTGTGCCATCCCATCTGATTGTGTATCTCGTATTCTCTCTGTGACTAAGGTGTGATTCATAGCCCCACTTGATCTCTTTTAAATGTTTATAAACCCCGTGAGGGAGATACATGCTACTTACTGTTTTTGGAGCACAATTGTTTATTGTATGCTATTCCTGATTGACGCTATATATATATGCTAAGTACCTTCCTTGCCAAAAGCAAGACCCTCGATCATGAACCATTAATCACTTGCGGGTGAGCGCGATTATAGTTTATAGGCCTATAGGATTGACCGTCCCATTCGTGTTGACCAGTTAGGCAACACGGGTGTACTGTATATCGAATACCTAGGTATTTGGCAAGATACCTACTGGAGGGCAAATATTATGGTTATGAAATTCCGCGGTTGCTATTGATTTACACCAGGAGTTCTGGTGCCGGTTAACGCATTGTGTGTCATGAGCTTAGCAACCCAGAAAATTATGTGACGCTTACTTGATATTTGCATTTGTTGCTTATATCTTCCAGATTAAAATCTTGTGCTCAACTAATTTTTATTAAACCTATGGATTACACTCAACCTTTGTGTTGACTTTTTAAGCATGTTTATCTCAGGTAATTGATTTCTGAAGTGTGCACGAGGAAGTGCTGGAGGTTCCGGATGGCTATCTGTGGGTTATATTATGATATTTCTATCTTTATTTTTCCGCTGCAAATCTATTTCATTTTCCGCTGCTAAATGTATTATGAGTCTTTTGAACTCTAAATTTGAACCTTGTATTTGAATGAGGTGTTTATTTAAAAATGTCTCGTTATGAGATCGTTTATCTATGATTTTGACTCACTACCCCTCGAGTAATACCCCAAACTCAGTCCCGCTGCCACAATCCGAGTTTGGGGTGTTACAGAATGGTATCAAGAGCCAAGGTTTATAGAGAACGAGGTCATACTCGACTATAAACATTTTCCGTGTGAGTCAAAACATTTTCCGAAATCGATAGCCATCAGCCTTCCGTGCCGCTTCACTCGTAAGTTCTTTATTACTATATATTTGGATTTTCATTACTATTTCATTTTTATATGAAATCATGTTGGCTAGAAACTTTTATACTTGTCCCGATGCTCCATGGAGAGTATTACGGCTACATCAGTTTCCACCGGTCAGTTATCAGTTGCACCCGTCGATCACCCCCTTGCACCACCGAGTCCAGAAATGGACCCACACCCTATTGATGTACCTCATTCGGATAATGAGGAGATGAATGATAATAAGGAGATAGGAGACCGTTAGTAGAGATTAGTGATCATTTCAATTATAGTAGTTTGGTATTGTAGTAGTAGTTTACCTTGTACGTACTGAACTGACTAGTTTCGGTTAGTAGATTTGATAAGAAACTTGTAGTCGTTTGCATATCTTGCAAGACTGATGACGAGTATCGAATCTATGATGTATTTTGGTGATGTATTTTGGTGATGTACTATTATAATGTTGAATGGACACTATATTATGATGTGTCATCGTTATTTACCTTTGTGTGATGATTCTGTTACGTCAATCAAAATACTTACAGTGTTGTACATTGGTAACGATTGATAGAATTATGACGCCTAAAAGAATGACCCTGGCTGCGATTCAGAAAATGGTTAAGGAAGGCATAGCTGCGGAGCTTGCTGGGCAAGCAGATACTAGTAACCAGATTGTTGGGCAGGCGGGAGTGCAACCTGTCTATGAGAACCATTTATGCACCTACAAAGAATTCATGAGCTGTCAACCCACTACTTTCAAGGTAACAGAAGGAGTTGTTGGCTTAACACAATGGTTTGAAAAGATGGAATCAGTGTTCCTGAAGAGTAACTGGACGGAAGACTGCAAGGTAAAGTATGCCACAGGAACCTTGATGGAGCAGGCATTAACCTGGTGGATAGCATATACTAAGTATGTTGGGATTGTGAATGCTTATAATATTTCATGGGAGGAGCTTAAAAAGGAGATGGTACAGGAGTTTTGCTCACGTAGTGACATGAAAAGGTTGGATACTGAATTCTACTACTTGGCTGTGGAAGGTGTTGATCTTGCTACGTATGTTCGCCGATTCCAAGAGTTAAAAATCTTATGTGCCCATATGGTGCCGGATAATGAGAAGCTGCTTGAAAAGTTTCTTCGAGGTTTACCGGCCTGTATCAAAGGGAATGTGACGTCATACAATTCTCAAACTTTGGAGGATGCAATCCGTACCGCTAAACGACTAATGGATCAGGCAATCAAGAATGGAACTGCTCAGAAGGGTAACAGTTTTGATCATAAGAGGAAGTGGGATGACTACAGAAGGAACAGCAACAACAACTACAACAACCGCAACAACAACAATAACCAGTACAGTAACAACAACCATCACCACAATCAGCAGAACCGACGGCAAGAGGCTGTCAGAGCATATGTAGCTGCACCAGCTAAAGTGAGAGGATATGCTGGGAATCAACCATACTGTGCCAAGTGCAATCAACATCATTCTGGACCCTGCACTGTGAGATGTCAGAAATGCAACAAGGTTGGGCATATTGCTAAGGATTGTAGGGGAAAGGCTGTGACTACGGGGAGGAATGCACAACTAGTTGTAACTTGCTTTGGGTGTGGAGAACGTGGACATTACAAGAACGAGTGCCCAAAGAGTAATGGACGAAGAACTGAAGGTGCTCGTGGCAGAGCATATGTGATGGGTACTGGAGAACAGCAGAACGACCCGAACGTAGTCACCGGTACGTTTCTACTCAACAACCTTCATGTTAAAGTATTATTTGATTCTGGTGCCGATATGAGCTTTATATCCTCTAAGATTTCGCCATTACTGAACCTCACCCCTACCACTCTAGACACCAACTATAGTATTGAACTAGCTAATGGAGACCTAGTTAATACTTGCACCGTAATCCGAGACTGTACCTTAAGCCTCCTAGATCATCCGTTTAGCATCGATCTTATGCCCATAGAACTCGGAAGTTTTGACGTAGTTGTGGGAATGGATTGGTTATCCAAGCATCGAGCCAGCATTATTTGTGGTGAACGAGTTATTCATATCCCTCTTGATAACGAAACTTTGGTTGTCCGCGGAGACCGTAGTGGAACCCGTTTGAACATCATTTCCTGTATTAAGACGCTGAAGTATATCGAGAAAGGTTGTCATGCGTTTTTAGCACAAGTGTCCAAGAAAGAGTCTGGGGAGAAGCGACTCGAGGACGTCCCGATTGTGCGTGATTTCCCTGAGGTATTCCCTGAAGATTTACCTGGACTTCCACCAACTCGCCAAGTAGAATTTCTAATCGACTTAGTTCCAGGAGCTGCACCCGTGGCTCGTGCACCATATCGACTCGCTCCTACCGAAATGCAAGAATTGTCTAAGCAATTGCAAGAGTTGTTAGATAAAGATTTCATTCGACCTAGTTCATCACCGTGGGGAGCACCGGTGTTGTTCGTAAAGAAGAAAGATGGGTCGTTTAGAATGTGTATTGACTATCGCGAATTGAACAAGCTGACGGTGAAGAATCGCTACCCGTTACCAAGAATTGATGATCTGTTTGACCAGCTGCAAAGGTCAGATTACTACTCAAAGATAGATCTGAGGTCAGGTTACCACCAACTTAGAGTCCGGGAAGAGGACATTCCCAAGACGGCGTTCAGGACTCGCTATGGTCACTATGAATTCAAGGTAATGCCATTTGGTTTGACAAACGCACCGGCTGTATTCATGGACCTCATGAACCAAGTGTGTAAACCATACTTGGACAAGTTTGTCATAGTCTTTATCGACGATATCTTGATCTACTCCAAGACTGAAGAAGAGCACAAGCAACATCTGACGACAATTCTCAAATTACTCAAGGAAGAACAACTGTACGCCAAATTCTCTAAGTGTGACTTTTGGATTCGTAGAGTACAATTTCTTGGCCATGTGATTGACAACAAAGGGTTGCATGTGGATCCCGCGAAAATTGAAGCTATCGAGAATTGGCCAACGCCTTCTAATGCTACAGAGATCCGACAATTTTTGGGATTGGCCGGGTATTACCGGAGATTCATTGAGGGATTCTCCAAGATTGCTAAACCATTAACTGCATTGACTCAGAAGAATAAGAAGTATGAATGGGGAGACGATGAAGAAGAAGCATTCCAAATTCTGAAGCAAAAGCTGTGTAGTGCACCGATTTTAGCGTTGCCAGACGGAGTGGAAGATTTTGTGGTATACTGTGATGCGTCATATCACGGGTTAGGAGCAGTTTTGATGCAGAGAGGGAAGGTCATGGCATATGCTTCCCGACAACTTAAGACCCACGAGGAGAAGTATACTACGCATGATTTAGAGTTGGGTGCAGTAGTTTTTGCACTCAAGATATGGAGGCACTATCTATACGGGACGAAGTGTGTCATGTACACCGATCACAAGAGTCTTCAGCATATCTTAGATCAGAAGGAGCTGAATATGAGACAACGACGATGGTTAGAAACTCTAAGTGATTACGACTGTGAAATCAGATATCACCCAGGGAAGGCAAACGTTGTTGCTGATGCCTTGAGCCGTAAGGAACGACTGAAACCTCTACGGGTTCGAGCTTTAGTTATGACCATCAATTCGAACCTTCCCGCTCAAATTCTCCGTGCTCAAGAAGAAGCAGTAGAACAAGAAGGTCTCCAGGATAAGAGCCTTCAAGGAATGATACAAAAGAAGTTTGAGAGACGTTCGGATGGAACTTTGTGTTATAAAGGAAGAAGTTGGGTGCCACGTCATGGAGGACTGCGAGACTTGATTATGCACGAGTCGCATAAGTCAAAATACTCTATTCACCCAGGATCCGACAAAATGTATCATGACCTCAAGGAACTGTACTGGTGGCCGAATATGAAAGCTGAAGTTGCTGACTATGTTCGAAGGTGTTTGACGTGCGTAAAAGTTAAGGCCGAACATCAGAAACCGTCTGGTCTTCTACAACAGCCCGAGATTCCCGAATGGAAGTGGGAACGGATCACAATGGATTTCGTCACTAAACTCCCAAGGACTGCAACTGGTTTTGACGCTATATGGGTCATAGTCGATCGATTGACGAAATCAGCACATTTTATACCGATCAAGGAAAAATACGGCATGGATAAGTTAACAAGGCTCTATGTGAAGGAGATAGTATCGAGACATGGAGCTCCCATATCTATCATCTCCGACAGAGACGACAGGTTTACTTCAAACTTTTGGTGGTCGCTTCAAGATTCCTTTGGTACAAAACTCGACATGAGCACTGCATACCACCCGCAGACAGATGGCCAGAGTGAAAGAACGATTCAGACATTGGAGGATATGCTCCGAGCCTGCGTGATTGATTTTGGAAATGGGTGGGATACCCATTTACCTTTGGTTGAATTTTCATACAACAACAGCTATCATGCAAGTATTAAGGCTGCACCGTTTGAAGCATTGTATGGCCGAAAATGTCGATCACCCATTTGTTGGGCTGAGGTAGGAGAAGCTCAGCTCATTGGGCCGGATCTTGTTCGAGAGACCACAGAAAAGATTGTGCAGATTAAAGACCGATTGAAGATCGCGCGAGACCGTCAGAAAAGTTACGCAGACGTAAGACGCAAACCCCTTGAGTTTCAGGTTGGGGATAGAGTTATGTTGAAGGTTTCACCATGGAAGGGAGTGATTCGTTTCGGCAAGCGGGAAAGCTGAACCCCAGATACATAGGACCGTTCAAGATTCTGAACCGAGCTGGTCCTGTAGCTTATAAGCTAGAATTACCACCAGAGCTCAGTAGGGTACATCCTGTATTCCACGTGTCTAATTTGAAGAAATGCTTGTCCGATGAGACAGCCGTGATTCCACTCGATGAGATTCAAGTTGATGAGCAACTGAACTTTATTGAAGAACCTGTAGAGATTATGGAGCGGGAGGTCAAACAATTAAAGAGGAGCAAAATTTCCCTTGTGAAAGTTCGCTGGAATTCCAAGAGAGGACCCGAATTCACCTGGGAACGCGAGGACCAGTTCAAACGCAAATATCCTCACCTCTTCGAAACCGGAACCGATAAGTTAAACTGAAATCCGGGACGGATTTCCCAATATGATGTATGTGCTGTAACACCCGGTAATTTTTCAAAACCTTTCTAGCCAATTATTTTAAAACTTTGCATTACCTGAGAACTTAAACTTTTTATTGAACTTGTTTGGGCTTGAGAAACGAGAATTATTGCGAGAAACGAGAATATTGTCCCTATTAGTGAACCAGCACAACCTAGGAAGCACATAACGTATCGTATTTGTCAAAAATATTAATTTTTGAAAGTATTGCAAATTTATACTCATGTTTATTGGAAAAATTATTTCGTGAACAATGGCGCAAGTTTCGTAAATTTTCGAGTCCGTTTGGTATGTCAAATAGGTCCCGCGGTGTTTTTATCAAAAGTTTAGCCAAGTTGGCAGTTATAGCCCCTCCGCCCCTTTGTTTTATTTCACACCCCTCACTTTTATATTTTCATTTCACCCCCCTCTTCATTTAGTATATAAAACCGTAAATTAATAAATTAATTCATTTTCACTCTCTCACTCTCTCACCTCTCTCTCTCTTCTCCCCTCTCCCTTGCCGGCGTCCCAAACGTCCGGCCATCTTCACAATTTTCGGCCACCGGAATATTTTCCGGCGAGTCATCCTATTTGCCGAATCTATAGATCGGCCATTGTTATACCTTTCTGGAGTTTTTGAGCTCACGGCTCCCACCGCAGCAACCCTCACGCGCCACCGCCGTCGCTGCCAACACCACCGCCACCACTACAACCTTCATAGCCGCCTTCTCTTTCGGTAAAACGCGTTCACGCGCCCTCTATCTTTATTTTCAATAACTTTTTACAAAACCCTAATTCCATATTTATTTATTTATTTATTTAATCCGATTTTAATAAATGTTTATTAATAAAAATGGTTCTAAAAACTTGTATAACCCTCGTGTGGAACCTCCTCTCTTCTTCTCGGCTGACTCGGTCAAACTCACCGAGTCAACTTGGTTGACTCGGTGATGGTTTGATTATTTTCGATATGTTCTTGTTCTTTTGTTCATTTCTTAGTATTGAAGGATTTTTATTGAATTTTGGAAGTTGTTGTGGAGTCCATTTGGTTGTTACTGTTTCGGCAGCCACACGGCAAAGCCGAGCCGTGACTCACGGCGAGTTGAGGATTAACTAGGAATAATTTAGTGTTGGCGAATGGTGATGATTGTGTTTGGTTTTGAATTTGTGTTCGGATTCAGATTTGTTTTGTGTTGCGGATTGTTTGTGTCGGTTTGGATGTTTTGATATAGAGTTAGTATAGGATTAGTGATAGGATTAGATTTTAATAGATTTGTGTTGTGTTTGATTTGGTTTGCGTTAAGGTGATCATGTTGGCTGTTTCAAAATAATAAGAGTCGTTTGGATATATATATATTTTTTAAAAGGGTTAAAAGAGTTGGTATAAATTAGAGTAGGATTAAATAAGTGAATGGTTGTGTTTGTGTTCGGATTGGTTAGCCGAGAGTCTCAACGACTCGGATTGAGTCGAGCCGTGACTCGTGGCGAGTCACGGCTAAGTTTTATAACTTGTCGAGTTGTTGTTTATTTATTTCGTATATCGAGTCGCTTATTTTATTTTGTCGTCGTTGAGTAATTATATTGTTGCGTCATATTATATTAGTTAGTCTTTAAATATTATTGTTTGTTTGTGATCGATGGGAGTTTCGGATATCTATAAGCTTTGTGGGATAATATTGCAACACACATGGGATATATGATAATTGATTCGATTTACATATTAATTATAATATTGTAATGTTGTGGACAAGGATTGGACGTATTGGATTTACGGTATTGGTTATTTGGACAATTATGGACCCTTTGGTACATGAGACGGAAGGGTACGTTAGACTCATAAGAGCTTAACCTACCTGGACCCGAACAATACAAAATGGTCGATAAAACTAAACAACTAATATTCACGCGAATGATATGTCCAATTATATATTTAAACTTGTAAAACTTGTTAATAATTGGAATATTCAAATAAGTCATATGACTTGGAAATGTTTTATAAATGGGCAATTCATGCCGAAATTTCGTGAAATATTTTATAAAAACTTAAACTATTTATAATTTATTAAATATTCCAAAACCTTTTCAAAACTTTTATGTTTTAACGATTATATCTTCTATTTTGGGAAAAACGGGGAAAAGCCGAAACTATCTATCGATGTCGTTTGTTTGGTTATTTATTCTCTTCTAATTTATTTCTTTCTTTCGTATTCCTTCTTTTCTCTTTCCCTCGTCTTCTTGAGCGTTCGTTCATTTTCGCCGACTTGTCATCTTTTATCTTATCTTGTCTTCCACCCGAGACTTAAACGTATTTTCTTTCAAACGCCATTGAAACAAAAACCTTTTATACGAGTGATCCGTGTGTAGTATATATATAAATAAATATAGTATCGTGCACACGTGATACTTTGGGAAGTGACAAGTCAAACCTTAGAAAAAGTAAAACTTGCAAAACCCGTGAATGTGATGTGTGTGATACCGGGTAAGTGATCACCCGGGTCGTGTCCCAGCGAGGTGTGAATCGAGGATTTCGTTTTAGGTTCGGAATTAAAATGCTTGATGATTTGATTTGGAGATTATTTGGTGTTGTGGTAATTGAAATTAAATAAATAAAAACAGAAATTGAAATAAATGAAAATGCAAATAAATACGGTAAACACACGAAGCTAAAAACTTGAAATAAATGAAATACTAAACCTAGGGTACAAATGCAATAAAAACTAATTTTATAACAGAAAATACTAATCTATAAAAGTCTAGGGGCCAAAAATGTAAAAAATTAAACTTTAAAAATACTAAAACAAAGGCAGGGACTGAATTGTAATTTTCCGAAACTTATTTAAAACTAAAAAATCGAATTTAAGAAAGACAGGGACCGAAAATGATTAAACTGAAACTAGTGGACTGATTTATAAACACTTAAAATTAAAAATGATTTTCAAACACAAACGCCCCAGGATCGATCCTGGGCAACCACGCTTAATTAAAACTATTTTTTTTTTCTTTTATTTTTCTCTTGAAATCTAACTAACAACTTATCAAAGAAGCGTCTACAATTTATATTGGCTTTTTTTTTTTTTTTGCAACTAACTCAAAGCAACAACATATAATCTAAAAACACAAATCACTGAAATTCAAAATCCAAAACTTGCTATATCCAACTCAAACACAGACAATAAACTTAAACTTAAACAAACCATACATAACAAACAATGAACATTAACCGATTGCACCACAAAGTATCCAAATCCAACTCAAACTAAAAATTGCAAATCCAACTCCACAGAACAATAAACACAAGCACAAACATAAACATAAACCAAATCCAATCTCAAACTAAAGCAACACTTAAATCAAACTAAAGCAAAACTTAAACTATTTTTTTTTTTTTTTTTTTTCTTTTTCGCTTACTGAAACGCAAACACAAACAAGAAACTTAAACCACTTGCAAAATCCAACACTGAATAACACAAACACATTCTACTAAATTATTCAGTAACAAGCAGTAACTAACTATTTAACATAAGCAGTAACTAAACTAATACGCAGCTAAGCTAAAACAAGATAAAAACTAAAGTTCAAAATCCAAATTCAACTCGCACTAATCTTAAACCGATCCAAATCCAACAATAATCTTAAACTAAAGCAGTTACCACAAGATTCAATAAGCAGAATTCAAAGCAGTAAATAATAAGAACAACAACTTTTTTTTTTTTTTTTTTTTCGCAAACCATATAAAATAAACATCAACCACAAGCAACAATAACTAAGAACAACTACTTATCAAAATAAGCAACAATAAACTTAACTTAACAATAAACTTCGACTTAAATTAAATTAAAAAGTAAAGTTACAATTACAACTAAAATAAAAACATACCGAATTTTTTAGCTAAAATAAAACCTGGTTACCACAGTAACCTCACTACTCTATTTATACTACTAAGAAAAAAAATAAAATAAAATACTCCCGGTCTCCTCTTGTGTTTCTTCCGTGAGAGTAATCCTTTGATAACTTCGATTTGTGCTCCTTTGACTCTTTCCCAGCCGTAGGATTAAAAAGAAATGATCTCAGCTCTTGATTTTGGTCTTGGCGCCACTAAATCCCACGGATTGATGACATGGATGAGGGAGAAGGTTAAATGGGGAATGGTTTCAGAAATGGGGAAGAGGAGGGGTGGAAAAGGTGAAAGTTTTGGGAGAAGTGGTGATAGTGATGGTGGTTTCTCGTGATTGTGTTTTGGCGGGATAAGGGAAGAAGACAAGAGCGAAGTAGGGATTTAGGGTTCTTATTTTGGTGTTGATTGGGATCTTGACCAACCAAAGAGGGATTTGACCGAAGATAGCTACCCGCTTTTAGTTATATGCGTATTAGTTAAAAACATGTGGGTCGGTTTGTTTTAATGGTTATATGTTGGGTCGGTTAGTGGTGTTAAGGTAGTGGGCTTAGGGGTTTAATGGTTGGGCCGGTTGGGTCGATGGGAGTTAAACATGGGTTGGTGTAAATGGTGGGCTGATGGTTAAGTTTATGTGTTGGGTTGGCTGTGGGGTTGTTTAATGGTGGATCCGGTTGGGTTTAGTGGCTTGTGTACTCTCTTTTGGATCCGGTTGTCAGTTCTTGTTTAGGATAGATACCAAGGACCAAAGTTGTACTTTATGAAACCTCAAGGACCATTCTTGTAAATCTTGAAACTGCAGGGACCTGAGTTGACATTTCACCAAAATATTCCAAGTGACCAAAAATGCCAAGCTTATTATTCCGAGGACCAAAAATTTATTTTTTTACTATTTTTTATATTTTCTTCAAGCTTGAGGGACTAGACTTGCCATTTGCAAATTTGTTTGTTTTTCAATCGTTTTCAATCATTTTGCATATGGAAAACACAAAAACACATCTCAAAGATATTTTTAACATTATTTGATCATTTTAAAGTGTTTTTGGTTGTTTTGACTCGAAAATTGAACGAAAAGATATGTGTAAAACGACACATATCAAATCCCCCACACTGAGCAATTGCTAGTCCCTAGCAATTTTTTATGAAAAGTTGATGGATGTATCTCTTTACCAGAAGCCATCACCTCTGGAGTAGCCAAATGTTTCAGTTCAAGTAAGAACTATAATACACTGATAACCATATGATTTTGAGCAAATCACCAGCTGCCAACGGATTTGATTTGTCTTTACCAGAAGCCGTTTGCTTCTGGACTAGCCAACTCTTAGATAAAACAACTTATTATCTTTGGTGAGCTGATGACCAATTATGGTTTTCCAACTGCCTTTACCACAAGCCATAATCTTGCGGGCTAGCCAACTCTTCATCTTTTTAGGATATGGTGAGTCGAATACCATACAATTTTTAGCAAATTGTAAGCCGTAAACGGATTTGATATATCTTTACCAAGAACCGTTTGCTCTTGGATTAGCCAATCCTTTTGTGTGTTAGACATGGTGGACTGATAACCATTTTATTTCGTTCTAAGTGAGAAAAAAAAAAAAAAATTTAAAATTTTGGCTAAAATGGGGGTGCTAGATGGTACATTTGATTAAATTCGCTAGAATTCCCCCCCACACTTAGAACTGAATATTGCCCTCAATATTCAAAGTACTGGTTGTTAAACCAACACTTAGAACGTGAAAGGGAAATATGAATAGCCATTTTATTTTATATACACATTTTTTTTTTTTTTTTTTTTTTTTTTTTTTTTTTTTTTTTTTGAAAATTTTTCATATATACAACATGTGGGGCATCTCCCCCACACTTAGGTGGTAGAAAATAGAAAGAAGTCAGAAATATGGGTGAAAACCCATATGGTGCTTGAGTTTTTGATCACCGAGTCACTAGCTTGACTCGACCCCGAATTGAGTTGATTTCTCCCGAACAGTCAGGTTTGTCACGCAAGCTAACCGCTTGTGAACGGCCAACTGTAACAAAGGGTTCCTGAACAGCCCGGGAGAAAAGTCAATTAAAAAGTCGACGGGGAAGTGAGTGGAAGAGACCATCTCCCCCACACTTAGTGGTAGAAAAGAGAAAGAAAACAGAGACACGGGTGAGACCCCATGTTTTGCTAATGTTTTTGATAACCGAGTCACTAGCTTGACTCGACCCCGAATTCATTGGTCCATGGGGAAAGTTTGGAGATCCGGGACAACCATGGATGGTATGTCCCCTCCAAAATAATGCTTCAACCTATGACCGTTCACCTTGAAGTTTAGTCCGTCATTTTGAGATAACTCGACAGTACCATAAGGAAAAACTTTGGCAACGGTGAATGGTCCAGTCCAACGGGTTTTGAGCTTACCCGAGAATATTTTTAATCTAGAATTGAAAAGAAGGACTCGGTCACCAACGTTAAAAACGCGGTTCTTGATTTTGGAGTCATGGATCTTCTTTGTCTTTTCTTTGTAGATCAAAGAATTCTCGTAGGCTTGATCACGAAGTTCATTTAATTCATTGATTTGAACTTTGCGGTGATCACCCGCGGACTTTAGGTCGAAGTTTGCATGCTTCAAGGCCCAATAGGCTTTGTGCTCGAGCTCGATCGGTAGATGGCACGCCTTTCCGTACACAAGTTTGTAAGGAGTACACCCGATGGGTGTTTTATAGGCTGTACGGAAGGCCCAAAGTGCATCATCTAGTTTATCCGACCAAGACGCACGGTTTTCACCTACAGTCCTTTCCAAAATTCTTTTTAAACCACGGTTTGAAACCTCTACTTGTCCACTTGTTTGTGGGTGATATGCGGTAGAATGACGGTGAGTGATACCGTACTTAAGCATGACTTTTGCAAATTGATCATTGCAAAAGTGCGTACCACGATCACTAATGATAGCACGTGGAGTTCCAAACCGAGCAAAGAGAGTTTTCAAAAATTTGCACACTACTCGGGCGTCGTTGGTGGGGAGTGCTTTCGCTTCAACCCATTTAGACAAATAATCGACGGCCACGAGTATATACTTGTTCCCTCGTGAAGACGGGAACGGGCCCATAAAGTCAATGCCCCAAACGTCGAAGATTTCACAAACTTGAACGACGGTTTGTGGCATTTCATCTTTTTGAGAAATCTTCCCGTGACGTTGACAAGAGTCGCAAGATTTGACCAAGTCATGGGCATCACGGTAGATTGTGGGCCAAAAGAAACCGGAATCAAATACTTTCTTGGCGGTGTAGTTGGCACCATGATGTCCCCCCGTGGGTCCATTGTGGCAAGCCTTAAGAATTTCAACGGCTTCTTGGCCGTGAACACACCGCCGGATGACTTGATCCGCACACACTTTAAACAAGTAGGGATCGTCCCAAAAGTAATGCTTCACATCTTTGAAGAATTTGTTCTTTTGTTGGGACGACATCCTTTTCACAACAAAGTTTCCCGCATGGTAGTTTGCAAAATCGGCAAACCATGGGGTACTAGAATCACCACGAAAAGACACCACGTTAAGTGTCTCGAGAGGAAATGTTTCATTTATTTCCTTTTTCTCGAGCACACTTTGATGAGGATTCTCTAATCGGGACAAATGATCAGCAGCAAGGTTTTCGGCTCCTTTTTTATCACGGATGGTGATATCAAATTCTTGTAGGAGGAGAACCCAACGGAGCAATCTCGGCTTTGCATCTTGTTTTGCAAAGAGATATTTGAGAGCCGAGTGATCCGTATACACTATGCTTTTAGACAAGATTAAGTATGGCCGAAACTTTTCGAAAGCATATACCACGGCTAATAATTCTTTTTCCGTCGTGGTGTAATGTGTTTGAGCTTCGGTCATAGTTTTGCTAGCGTAGTGTATAGGCTGAAAATGTTTTGCTTTTCGTTGCCCCAAGACCGCACCTATGGCAAAATCACTTGCATCACACATAAGTTCAAAAGGTAGGTCCCAATCGGGGGCAACTAAGATTGGTGCTTCAGTAAGCTTTTTCTTTAGAGTTTGAAAAGCTTCAATGCACTCTTGTGAGAAAACGAACGGAGTTTCCTTTTCAAGGAGACGGGTCATCGGCCGGGCGATTTTCGAAAAATCTTGGATGAATCTACGATAGAAACCGGCGTGACCAAGGAAACTCCGAATACCCTTGACGGTAGTGGGATGAGGTAGCTTAGCGATAACATCAACTTTAGCCTTATCGACCTCAATCCCACTCTTAGAAATCTTATGGCCGAGGACAATGCCCTCTTTGACCATGAAATGACTTTTCTCCCAATTTAGACAAAGATTAGTGTCTTCACAACGTTGAAGCATTTTGTCCAAATGGGAGAGACATGTGGTGAAAGAATCCCCAAAGACCGAGAAATCATCCATAAAGACCTCCATAGTTTTCTCGACCATGTCGTGAAAAATGGCCAACATACACCTTTGGAACGTGCCCGGATCATTACATAAGCCAAAAGGCATGCGTCGGTAGGCAAACGTTCCATAAGGGCAAGTGAAAGTGGTCTTTTCTTGATCTTGCGGGTCAATGGGAATTTGGAAGTAACCCGAGAAACCGTCGAGAAAACAATAGTACTCGTTTCCCGCAAGTCTTTCGAGCATTTGGTCCATGAATGGAAGAGGGAAGTGGTCTTTACGGGTGGCGTCATTTAACTTTCGGTAGTCAATGCATACACGCCATCCCGTCACCAATCGAGTTGGAATCAACTCGTTCTCATCATTTGTAACAACGGTAATGCCACCTTTTTTAGGCACGCAATGAACGGGGCTCACCCAAGGACTATCCGAGATAGGGTAAATCAAGCCGGCATCAAGGAGTTTAAGAACTTCCTTTTTGATAACCTCGTGAATTTTTGGATTAACCCTTCTTTGATGTTGAACCGCTGGTTTAAAGTCATCTTCCATTAAAATCTTGTGTGTACAAAATTCCGGGTTAACACCCTTAATGTCGGAAAGTTTCCAAGCGATGGCTCGCTTGTGTGACTTTAAAACCTTTATGAGAGCGGTTTTCTCCTCATCATTTAAATCTTTAGCAATTATGACGGGTAATTTATCGGTACCTTCCAAAAATGCATATTCGAGATGAGGCGGTAAGTCCTTAAGTTCGACCTCCGGTGGATCAATAGGATTCTCACTAGATGTGATTTCCTCATTATGAAGTTCTTTTGGAGGGAGAGATGATGGATCTTCATTAAGTAACTTCTCAATTAGACGAAGGTCTCCTTCCATGTCAAACACACCTTCATCCATTTCCGATTGAGTTACATCACAAGCTAAACAAGCTTCAATCTCCTCCAAAATGAAGTCACTTCCCTCAAATGGAGTGAGAGAAGGGGAAGAGAGAGCATTGGTATGGTCCGAAGAAGTGGGATTGCCACTTAGCACTTCATGAAAATATTCCTCGCATGTAGTATCAATGATATCAATTTGGTTAATTGACTCGCTATCATGCTTGAAAGGATATTTTGAAGTACTCTCAATATTTAAGACCAATTTTTCATCACCGACTCTAAGAGTCATTTCACCTTCGTAGACGTCGATTAATGCACGAGCCGTTTTCAAGAATGGTCTTCCCAAAATAAGGGGGACACGGGGATCGGCATCAAAATCGACTACTACGAAGTCAGCAGGAAAATGGAACTTGCCAACCTTCACGAAGACATCTTCGGCGATACCTTTCGGAACAGTAACCGATCGGTTTGCAAGCTCGAGAGTCATTCGTGTTTCAGTAAGTTCCGGTAGGGAAAGCTTTGCCCATACGGAAAGAGGCATTAGATTGATGCTTGCGCCAAGATCGGCCAAGGCTAAGCATTCATCAAGCTTTTGGAAGTCACAAGGAATGAGAAATTTGCCGGGATCTCCCAGTTTTTCGGGTAACTTCTTAAGAATCACCGCCGAACAATTCTCATTCAATGGAGTTTTTGCCAATTCCAACAATTTTTCCTTATTGCTAAGGAGACTTTTGAATGTTGAAGCAAACTTTGGCATGTAGAGAAGAGCATCCGCAAAACTAATATCGAAGTGTATCTTTTGAAAGATTTCAAGAAACTTCATCATTTGACTATTAGTTTTGTCACGGAGCTTTTGTTCATTAAGCCTCGAAGGATAAGGAATCGAGGGCTTAGAATTTGTCTTCGGAACATCGGGTTCCGGAATTGGAGGTTGGACTACCGAAGGTTGGACGTTTGCGGTACTTTGTGGGCTAGTAATTTGCACTTTGTCCTTTGTCACCTTGGTTTCTCGTTCCACTTCCTTCACCGGAGAAGGAGTAGGAATCGAGGGTCCATCGATTGTCTTACCACTACGAGTGGTAATAGCTTTCAACTCACCCTTCGGGTTTGGAATGGTATTTCCCGGAAGGGTTCCCGAAGTTGAAGGTTGATTCAATTGACACATGAGACTAGCAAACATGTTCTCAATTTTATTTTGAGATTGATCAATCTTTTGATTTGTATTCTTAAGCTCATTTTTAAGTTCATAACCTTGTTTTGAAATTGAAGTTTGAAAATCATTTTTCAAGGTGGTGATTTGATTTTGCATTGTCCTCAAATTTGCTTCATTTGCTTTGATGTAATTAGCAAGTTCGTTTGAGGAAGCAATTGGGGCTTGGTAATTCGAAGCTTGAAAGCCTTGATTAAAATTACCACCTTGATTTGGGTATTGATTGATCGGGGCTTGAAATTGGTTTTGAACATTTTGCCCTCTCGGTTGGTTTTGATTGAATCTATTTGGATTGTTGGGTTGAGAAAATCCGGGTGGTCCATTTTGATTGCTAACACGATAGTTCGGGTCAACTTGAGGACGGTATTGATTACCTCCTTGGTTGAAAGACCCGGATACCGCATTAACATCACAATGACTACCATCGGTGGCAGTACAATTGTAATATGCATGAGGACCACCACAAGTGACACAAGTTTCTTCCACCGCTTTGACTTGAGTGGGTGAAGAAGTTTGTGGGGAAGATTGTTTCTTATGCTTGGAAAGAACCAAAGCTTGAATAGCCTCCGTGAGTTTGTCAATCTTAGCATCGGTGCTAGAAGAACTCACGGGAGATGAAGTAGAAGGTGAAGCATTCACTTGAGAAACAACTTGCTTGCTTCGTGAAGTACGAACCTTAGACTTATTTTCAATGATGGCTAAAGCATCTTTAGTCGTCCGATACAAGAGATTACCACCGGCGGCGGCATTTAGAGAGTCTTGATCGGAATGGTTCAAACCATTGTAGAAGGTATCGAGTTGATGTAACTCGGAGAAACCATGGTGAGGACATTTGCGAAGTAATTCTTTAAAACGGTCCCACGCTTCACTAAAGGATTCATCAAATTTTTGAGTGAATTTGGTGATTTCATTTTTAAGGGCTGTGGTTTTTGATGGAGGAAAGAATTCATTCACAAATTTTGACACCAAATCTTCCCATGTCAAAATAGAACGAGGGGGTTGTTTTTCTAGCCAAGTCCGGGCCGACCCCTCGAGAGAGAAAGGAAAAAGAAGCAATTTGATTGCATCTTGTGGTACATTTCGGTATTTGATGGTAGAGGTGATCTTGTTAAACCATCGAATGTGGGAATGAGGATCGTCCCTCTCAAATCCGAAATATTGACTCGAAGTTACTAAGGATAGCAACCCGGTCTTAAGCTCAAAGCTATCGGCAACGATTGCCGGAACAACAATAGCATCTCCGTAACCCTCGGTGGGTGCTTGGAGAAGCTCACACATGGTCCGATCCTCCGCCATTGTGACAATGGGAGGAACGGGAATAGCACGAATCTCGGGTCCGGCTATTGGGGCGGAATGCCCACGATTACGTCTTCGATTACGTCTTCTCGAGGTATGCCCGAGTTCACGTAAAGGACTTGTTGACGGAGAAGAACGAGTGCGCATGCACTAACAAAAACAATTTCAATTAAAACAAGACCGAGGCAAAACACAAGTGAACTTAAACCTTAAATCAAACAAGCGTACGGTAGCTCTTTGAAAGAAAAACGCACAGGGTGGCGGAGGAGCAAAGGTGGGCAATAAATGTCCTTAAAAACCCGCTCCTTTCGGTCTGCAATTTAATGTCAAGACCATCCTAGAACCTCCTTTTTAGTTTGTTTATCAATCAAAGGTGAGCCGAATTCGCAAGCGACACAAAGGCAAGTTTTAATCTTTTGTTTGGGAACTTATTAAAGGTCATACCCCCAGTTAGGTAGTATTCTGTCTTGGTTTTCGACGGTAATTTTTTTTATTGTTTTATTAATTTAACAAGAAAAACGGAAAATCTTTTTGTATTTTTGTTTTTATATGATAATATATATACAAAAGAAAAGAAAAATATTTTTGTGTTTTATAAAATTTTTTTTTTTTTTTTTTTTTGGAAGTGATAACTTCGTGAAGAAGGATCTCAAGTCACTAATCGTTTAAACCTTAAACAATATTGTCGCAACACAACCTCCCCGGCAGCGGCGCCAAAATTTGATCCGTGTGTAGTATATATATAAATAAATATAGTATCGTGCACACGTGATACTTTGGGAAGTGACAAGTCAAACCTTAGAAAAAGTAAAACTTGCAAAACCCGTGAATGTGATGTGTGTGATACCGGGTAAGTGATCACCCGGGTCGTGTCCCAGCGAGGTGTGAATCGAGGATTTCGTTTTAGGTTCGGAATTAAAATGCTTGATGATTTGATTTGGAGATTATTTGGTGTTGTGGTAATTGAAATTAAATAAATAAAAACAGAAATTGAAATAAATGAAAATGCAAATAAATACGGTAAACACACGAAGCTAAAAACTTGAAATAAATGAAATACTAAACCTAGGGTACAAATGCAATAAAAACTAATTTTATAACAGAAAATACTAATCTATAAAAGTCTAGGGGCCAAAAATGTAAAAAATTAAACTTTAAAAATACTAAAACAAAGGCAGGGACTGAATTGTAATTTTCCGAAACTTATTTAAAACTAAAAAATCGAATTTAAGAAAGACAGGGACCGAAAATGATTAAACTGAAACTAGTGGACTGATTTATAAACACTTAAAATTAAAAATGATTTTCAAACACAAACGCCCCAGGATCGATCCTGGGCAACCACGCTTAATTAAAACTATTTTTTTTTTCTTTTATTTTTCTCTTGAAATCTAACTAACAACTTATCAAAGAAGCGTCTACAATTTATATTGGCTTTTTTTTTTTTTTGCAACTAACTCAAAGCAACAACATATAATCTAAAAACACAAATCACTGAAATTCAAAATCCAAAACTTGCTATATCCAACTCAAACACAGACAATAAACTTAAACTTAAACAAACCATACATAACAAACAATGAACATTAACCGATTGCACCACAAAATATCCAAATCCAACTCAAACTAAAAATTGCAAATCCAACTCCACAGAACAATAAACACAAGCACAAACATAAACATAAACCAAATCCAATCTCAAACTAAAGCAACACTTAAATCAAACTAAAGCAAAACTTAAACTATTTTTTTTCTTTTTTTTTTTTTTCTTTTTCGCTTACTGAAACGCAAACACAAACAAGAAACTTAAACCACTTGCAAAATCCAACACTGAATAACACAAACACATTCTACTAAATTATTCAGTAACAAGCAGTAACTAACTATTTAACATAAGCAGTAACTAAACTAATACGCAGCTAAGCTAAAACAAGATAAAAACTAAAGTTCAAAATCCAAATTCAACTCGCACTAATCTTAAACCGATCCAAATCCAACAATAATCTTAAACTAAAGCAGTTACCACAAGATTCAATAAGCAGAATTCAAAGCAGTAAACAATAAGAACAACAACTTTTTTTTTTTTTTTTTTTTTTTTCGCAAACCATATAAAATAAACATCAACCACAAGCAACAATAACTAAGAACAACCACTTATCAAAATAAGCAACAATAAACTTAACTTAACAATAAACTTCGACTTAAATTAAATTAAAAAGTAAAGTTACAATTACAACTAAAATAAAAACATACCGAATTTTTTAGCTAAAATAAAACCTAGTTACCACAGTAACCTCACTACTCTATTTATACTACTAAGAAAAAAAATAAAAATAAAATACTCCCGGTCTCCTCTTGTGTTTCTTCCGTGAGAGTAATCCTTTGATAACTTCGATTTGTGCTCCTTTGACTCTTTCCCAGCCGTAGGATTAAAAAGAAATGATCTCAGCTCTTGATTTTGGTCTTGGCGCCACTAAATCCCACGGATTGATGACATGGATGAGGGAGAAGGTTAAATGGGGAATGGTTTCAGAAATGGGGAAGAGGAGGGGTGGAAAAGGTGAAAGTTTTGGGAGAAGTGGTGATAGTGATGGTGGTTTCTCGTGATTGTGTTTTGGCGGGATAAGGGAAGAAGACAAGAGCGAAGTAGGGATTTAGGGTTCTTATTTTGGTGTTGATTGGGATCTTGACCAACCAAAGAGGGATTTGACCGAAGATAGCTACCCGCTTTTAGTTATATGCGTATTAGTTAAAAACATGTGGGTCGGTTTGTTTTAATGGTTATATGTTGGGTCGGTTAGTGGTGTTAAGGTAGTGGGCTTAGGGGTTTAATGGTTGGGCCGGTTGGGTCGATGGGAGTTAAACATGGGTTGGTGTAAATGGTGGGCTGATGGTTAAGTTTATGTGTTGGGTTGGCTGTGGGGTTGTTTAATGGTGGATCCGGTTGGGTTTAGTGGCTTGTGTACTCTCTTTTGGATCCGGTTGTCAGTTCTTGTTTAGGATAGATACCAAGGACCAAAGTTGTACTTTATGAAACCTCAAGGACCATTCTTGTAAATCTTGAAACTGCAGGGACCTGAGTTGACATTTCACCAAAATATTCCAAGTGACCAAAAATGCCAAGCTTATTATTCCGAGGACCAAAAATTTATTTTTTTACTATTTTTTATATTTTCTTCAAGCTTGAGGGACTAGACTTGCCATTTGCAAATTTGTTTGTTTTTCAATCGTTTTCAATCATTTTGCATATGGAAAACACAAAAACACATCTCAAAGATATTTTTAACATTATTTGATCATTTTAAAGTGTTTTTGGTTGTTTTGACTCGAAAATTGAACGAAAAGATATGTGTAAAACGACACATATCAACGAGTATTATTTATTAAATGATTTCGAGTATTATATCTGAGTTATGTCATTTAACTGGTTAGGTTGTGCTGAGGTTTATTTGCTGTGCCATCCCATCTGATTGTGTATCTCGTATTCTCTCTGTGACTAAGGTGTGATTCATAGCCCCACTTGATCTCTTTTAAATGTTTATAAACCCCGTGGGGGAGATACATGCTACTTACTGTTTTTGGAGCACAATTGTTTATTGTATGCTATTCCTGATTGACGCTATATATATATGCTAAGTACCTTCCTTGCCAAAAGCAAGACCCTCGATCATGAACCATTAATCACTTGCGGGTGAGCGCGATTATAGTTTATAGGCCTATAGGATTGACCGTCCCATTCGTGTTGACCAGTTAGGCAACACGGGTGTACTGTATATCGAATACCTAGGTATTTGGCAAGATACCTACTGGAGGGAAAATATTATGGTTATGAAATTCCGCGGTTGCTATTGATTTACACCAGGAGTTCTGGTGCCGGTTAACGCATTGTGTGTCATGAGCTTAGCAACCCAGAAAATTATGTGACGCTTACTTGATATTTGCATTTGTTGCTTATATCTTCCAGATTAAAATCTTGTGCTTAACTAATTTTTATTAAACCTATGGATTACACTCAACCTTTGTGTTGACTTTTTAAGCATGTTTATCTCAGGTAATTGATTTCTGAAGTGTGCACGAGGAAGTGCTGGAGGTTCCGGATGGCTATCTGTGGGTTATATTATGATATTTCTATCTTTATTTTTCCGCTGCAAATCTATTTCATTTTCCGCTGCTAAATGTATTATGAGTCTTTTGAACTCTAAATTTGAACCTTGTATTTGAATGAGGTGTTTATTTAAAAATGTCTCGTTATGAGATCGTTTATCTATGATTTTGACTCACTACCCCTTGAGTAATACCCCAAACTCAGTCCCGCTGCCACAATCCGAGTTTGGGGTGTTACACGTGTTGCGTTTGGATTTAAAAGATGAGATGGTTTGAGTTTATGATTTTGTGTTTATGATGTTTGTGTTTGATTATGGTATTTCATTTTTTTTTTTTTTTTTTTTGTGTTTGATTGTGGGTTTGTGTTTGTGTTCTTTGATCAAAGAAGTAAAAGAGTGAGTAGTTGTGAATAAAAGGACTAAATTACCCTCGCTTCAAAAGAGATAACTACAACGTGTCCAACTTAACGAGACAATCTTTGCACCGTTCGTCCTCTTGGATGTATTGTGTTTGACTTTTACTAACGGAGGGATGTGTATGGCGCAAATTTTTTGGGAGGGATGTATCGTGTGAAATTGACCAAACCACAGGGATGTATTTTGTAGTTTACTTTATTCTTAATTTCTATTGAAAATGTAATTTTATTCAAAAAAAAAAATATAATATATATATATAGATTTCTAAAGACGTGCATCTGCTAGCTCCAAACTCCAAAGTCCATCCTATTGAAACACTTTTTTTTACGTACTCAAATAAGACACGAAAAAAAATACGGAGTACATTGTTATTTTATGACTCAAGACGAATACTCGTGCATATCAACGAGATTTATAGCAGCACTTAGTTATAGTAATAGTTTTTTAAAACTGTGTATGCATATATGTTCTTATAAACCAAGTATGTATATTTGTTTCCGGTTATTATTTTCCATTTTATTTTGAAAGGTTGTTAGACCATGTTTTGATAAGTTTTAATTTTATTAGTGTTCATTTTTTTTATTTTTAAATTTTCAAGATTTAATAAGAGGGATGCATCTTTTATAGATATTATAGATAAACATTTTTTATTATGTGCAAGTCATTTTGATTGATTACGAGTCATCTCCCTATAGTTCAAATTCTTTTATTATAATTTTTATGTTGAAAGAGAAAATTGTGAATATAGAATTTCCTCATGTGTAATATATGACTAATCGTAGCGGCGACCAAACCTTGGGCCGGTCTCCTCTGAGCCGCGTCCCCTCCCCGTACGGCGACCCCAACAAACGCGGTTCCCTATCCCTTTTCTGCTTGGTTAGGTCGCTCAGCCGATGAATATCCCAATGAATATCTTCCGTTTTCCCCATCTTTCTCGGAATTTGCTAATTATTTGATTTTCAGTCGGGAAAGAAAAGACAAATAAGTGAAAAAGAAGGGTTAAATTAAGATGTGTTAAAGTTATTATGAAAATGTTTACTAAAGTTAGGCCCGCTTGTTATGACTTATGAGTGTTTCGGTTTGAAGGAACTGGTTTTCTTCCTTAATAGGTTTACTATCCCAACAATGGTATCTAACACCTTTAAATGGTCAAAACAAAACAACTAGATAAAATATACTAGTTTGACTTTTACCAATTTTACGGTAATTAGTCTAGCATCTAATTTAATAACTCATAAAATGCCATGCATATTTTTCAGTTAACCAAATGTCATATTTGTTACAAAAGAATTTAATCATCGAATGAGGGTGATGAAATCTCTATGGAAAATAAAATGTGCAATTTTCTTAACTATTAAAGTTTTCTACGAGTTATATATTAGAATTTAGACAATTCTAATGTTCCTATCATACATTTCTCAATCATGCAAAGGAATGGGATTGAGTCTCACTCTTGTCTCATGGAAAGGAGACTATGTTTGTCTTTTCAGTAAATTTTTCTCAATCAAACATTTGTTTAAAAACTGAACTAGATCAATTTACCAAAGCCCAAACCATGTTTACGGTTTAACGTTGCATTAATACATTTAAAAGAATTAACAAAATTCAATTTTAGTATTTTCAATAATTAAATCTTTAAGAAAATTAATTACCCTTGGTAAATATATTCATATAAACCAAAGAATTTCATTAAAGCTAGGATCCTAATTGACATAGTACCATTACATCTGTTGATCTGCTAGTAATGATAGTATTCAACAAGGTAATTGTCGAGCAATAATTGACAATCTCGTATTGCAATTCCTAGATCATTATGGGATTTACAATTGCCAAAAATCTATTTGCAATGTAAGCATGTTTCATCCCATCTTATGCCTTGAGTTATAGATCTCACTAACTAACTCAATTAAGTTGTCTAATTTAGAAACCGTAAATTTTTTCCAGATACGGTCTCACGTAACATGGAGATTTACCTTGTCAATGCAATATAGCTAAGATCTCACTTAGGCTAAATTGAAACTTCAAGTGTTTCTTTTAATTAGATGGAATAAACTTAAGTTTTAAGGGTACTAATTTGATGTGTGTAATCAAAATATGTACGAAGAAGCATGCACACAACTTCGTATCATAGGTTTAATAAATTATTTCTTATTAACCAATTTCACTAAGATTAAATTAACAAAGTTTTAATTGAGGTATTGGGTAAACCAATCAAAAAATTACCTTTAATTATCGTCCACTATATCGTACTTTTGCATAAGTCAAAGACTTAGTGTTTCGAATAGTTACCATAAAGTGGCGCGTGGAATTAAAGGTCAATTCACCCTTAAGATGGTTTTATACATATAAATAGTCGTAGGTAACTCCATATTGACTCACAAAGAAGCGGAGAAACGAAGGTCAGCGCGACGCATATTAAAAACCCGTTTCTTTCGGTGCAAATACATGGCAACCTCCTTATACCCGTCTTATAGTTTGTCAATAATGGATGAGCCTCTCTAACTATTGGTATAAACACCATCAATCAATTAAAAGTTTAAGATTTAACTCTAAAAAACAAATCCAGCTTCACCATTATTTAGTCCGGTTTATTTTCTATTTATAAAATTACCCTTTACTTACAATCATGTCAAAACAATATATAAACAAACAAGAAATTAATAAAAATAAAGAACTAGAATAATGAACATGCTAAATAAATCAACTAACATGCATATATTTATCTAAGACTCCCATTGGTTTTCGAGCAAAGGTACCAATGGACCATATACACTAAACAATTTGGTTGTGTAATTCCTACGACAAATATATACAATAACACACATAATTACAAAATAAAACAATGCATATTGGGTCTTCCCCAATTTTATGTCTTCCCTAATTATATAATTAATTTTTATCTATTAGATAATTAACATGTCATACAATTTAATTACTAATAAACCCTAATTAATTATAGCACAATTAGCATGTAATCAAAGAACACGTAACAATTACTACATAATAATCATTTGATTCATGACAAAACATGCATGTTTTCATAATGGATCCACATAAACTTATTTGCAATTAATCAAGTCCCCAAGATAAGCATACAAATTAATGTCATATAACAATTATTCATTAATCAATCTCATAAAACATTGCATGCAACCTAGGGTTTCTACCGATTTTACAAACCCTAAAATTATTTTTACTAATTAAATATGGATCGACTATAATAAAAAAAATTAGGGTTTTGGTTTCATAAACCTTAAAAATCAAGAAAACATGCAATAAACCATAAAGATTCAATTTTTATGTGTTTCTGTAATTAATTAGACAATATTAACAGCTCGTGATGCCACTGTTGGAATTTATATATCATAACATTCATAAATAAAATAGAAACATCATCAAAAGCACGTAGCTGAAGCTTAAGAATCAATACTTGTAATTAATTAACCGAATACTAAATAAAAAGCATGCCTTTTAGCAATCCATGCAATTAGGGTTTATGAAAAACCCCCAAATTAAGATCAAATCATAAACCCTAATAAATTAGGGTTTATGTAAAATGATTTATCCCTAAATCAATTAGGGTTCCAGTAAAATTCAAAGTAGGATTTCTCTACGATCTTGTACACACGTATTACTAACGATTCGATGCAAAAAGTTAGGTTCTTGATTCACAATAACTAACCAAACACTTGTTTTGGTCAAACAAAAATCGAAAATCCTTATGTTAAGGGTGTACGATTGGTTTGAGCAAGAGGAGAGGAGAAGAGATAAATTAGGTTAGCTATGTGAATAAAGATTACAAAACAATGAAGCTTGTGTTTGTATTTATAGCTTTCAAACCTTGTAGGACAAGTTAGGGTGGGATTGGGTTATCCCTAACCCATAACCGGTCGAACCCTTCAATAAGGGAAGTTTCGGATCCTTCTTGACCTTTATTTTCATCTCTAGTCCTTGTAGTTAATATTTAACGACCGTTAACTAAACTCCGTTAAATACTAACGCCCATTAAGTGTTTATTGTGAAATTAATATATAATTAAATATAACGTTTTATATTAATTATTAAACATTGAATCTCATACGTAAAGTGTACAATCCCGAAGTTTCGTGTTCGAATACGGTCATACGTATATTAATTTATATCCATAAACTTAGATTATGGTTATGTGTTTGGTCTTAAAGAATGAAGCTGAAGTGACGCTGAAGAAGCATGATGACCCAGAAACACTACGATCAACCTAAAATTTAATTTCGTGGCTTAAGATGGACCAATTTCTGTCACTGTGATGGTACACCTTCTACATGAATGACATGTTTGCCTACTTTTTTCTGTTACATGTGAATATATGAAGTCAAAGTAAAGAAACGTCCACATTTCTAAATATTAAATAGAAATATTTGAAGCAAATTAGTGGTGGTGCACCAAACATATCGACATTACGTACACAAAATATTGTTTGAATGTGGTTTTCCTCACTTTTTTTATAATTATTTCTTCAAATCTCTATGGATTAGAACCGGTCACGATAGCTGAAAATGATTTACGTTTAATATAAATGAAGTAAGTAGTCTATGTCATGAAGTTTCTATTTTAGTTTCCTAATGTGTGAATCATGCACCTAATGCTTGCGTATTTTTGGTAATAATCAAATTTCATGTGATTCTCATGCTCTATAGTTAACTCCTTTTTATATTCATTATTTGTTCTATAATTACAATTCATTAGTGCTACATGGGCATTTCAAATTTATCATTATATGCAAGATTTGGATGGGTGAATTCAATAGTTTAGAGCCGATAATTTTGAATTCATGCATGTATAAGGTTGGCAGAAATTTCAAAATAAAATGAGTTTTGCAAGGGATTTGATTTGTATAAACAACTTCATTGAGTTCTAAGATGTTGAGAAGTTGCTAGCTAATTGTGGCTGCCACGGAAATGCTTAATTAAAGACTGTCGACATCAAATTTAGAATACTAGGCCTTGCAAAAGAAGAAATTTTGTTTTAGAAGATTTTTCATACAAACCTTGTGGAATATATGTATTTTTGGCATGGAAAATTATGCAATCTGCCAAACCATTAATCACGGCAAGCATAGCTTATTTGATTGGGTAACGAGAGCATCCACTATAATGGTTTGTGAAAACGTCTATAAAAGGATGAAGAGGGTTAAAAATTTATAAACCATAGTGGATGTATATTTTAAGCCTATGTGGCATGAATAGGTATAAGATTTTGAAGAGGTCCAAAATTTAAGTATTTTGTAAATGTTAAGTATGCTTTATGATATGAAAAGGTTTATGAATAAGTTTATCCACAGTAGAAATAAGTTTATAATTTGAAAAAGGTTTATACATTAATGAAGTTTTAAATATATGAACTTTTTTATAAGTTTATCATACTTGATGCCTTGAGTACCATTTAAGAGTGTCATTGAATGTCGAGTCCGACATTATTCTCAAACCCGAAACTTGATTCGACCAAAAATTTACAGCGCGCGAATATTCTATAGTTTCTTTGTAGAAAAAAAAAAACCTAACACAGTACACATAAAAAATATGCATCATCACACTAACATAAACCACATTGTCCGCGACAAATTTTGAACTCAGAAACTTTTTGGTTGAAGACGGTAATTGCGCACCATATAGTACGGCTAGGTCATATGTCAAATGTTTATTGGTAAAAAAAAAATACTAAATGTGTATGAGCGAACATGTCTTAAATTCTAGTACGTAGTAACTTTTATGACGTGTTTAAAGGCAGAGCCAAGCTCGTTACAAGTCTTTAAAAAAAAAAAAAACAGAAGCCAAATTTACGATATACCTTAACACCTTGTATTAATAAAAGTTTTGCAGTTATTATTAAAATTAAGAATATAATAAATCTAAGACAAAAAGTATAAACTAACAGAATATATGTCTGCAAAGGTTCCCAACGTCGGTTAGTAGCCCACGGTTTATGTTATTTTCTTTCTAAAACAACACGGTTTATGTTGTAGTTTGCATTAAATAACTCGCTTTTAGTCGATTAAATTATATGTTTCGAACTTCGACAGTATAGCTTTTTTAGCATAGCTTCTATGCAATATGGAGATCAAAGTTAGTAAAGAAACTGCATAACAATCAAGGGGTATTAGATAATAGTCGTTTTTAAATACAAACTTACACACTATTATCGTGTATCTGCAAGCCGTTTTTAGGGGAGTGCAAGTGGTGTCACTGCATAGGGCCACCGCTTGATGAGGGTCATAAAATTCCACGCACTTCTATTATATATATATACAATACGAGGCTCAAGTTTAAGTATTTCATGCACTACTGATACATATGCATTTTTTTTTTTTCTGTATTTAGTGGGGGCTCTGTTCGGTATGGCACGAGGCCATCGAAATCCGTAAGACGGCCCTGTGTATCTGACGAACATTCACCATGTTATGTTAACTAAGAAACACCTTGATTATATCTAACCTAGTTAGCATACCTTCTTTTTATGTTGGCATGACGTAGGGCTGAGCATCGGTCCCGGATCGGACCGGACCGACAAAGACCGAGACCGAATTAGCCCAAAAGCCGAGACCGAGGACCGGACCGAATGTAGTCGGTCCGGTCCGGTCTCGGTCGGTCCGGTCCAACAAGGCAAAATAGTCGATTTGTGGTCCGGACCGGACCGACCAAGACCGAGACTGAATTAGCCTAAAAGCCGAGACCGAGGACCGGACCGAATGTGGTCGGTCCGGTCCGGTCCAGTCTCGGTCGGTCCGTCGGTCGGTCCGTCGGTCGGTCCGGTCTGTTCGGGTGGTTTGCTCAGCCCTAACATGACGTAATAACAGAGCAGTTAAATTAACTTTTAAGATTGCTTATGTCACTACTTATAATGTGACGCAAGAAGATAAAATGGTTAGTTAAAATATTTCTCAAATTTGGGGCGGGGCGAGGCATGCTTATCGGGTTTTAGGGCGGGTTTTAGGGCCTTAACGGGAATTTTTATCGGGTTTGGGGCGGGGACGGGGCACACCATCCCCGCCCCGCCCCGAAACATATACATATACCATATATCCATACACATAAAATAATGTGTTAGTAACTAAATATAATTCTCTAATTTTTGTTAGTTTTTATCATTGTAATATTTCAAACTGTGATGATAGAATTTTCTTTTGTGTCATAATATTCTATAAAAGTTGCGATTTATTCCGATGTTTAATATATTATTAATTAGTTCTCGATTCTTCAAGTTATTCCATAAAATCATATTGTTAATAGCGTAAAAATAAGAATAAATTGGGAACGACGCGAGTATGATGGAGCATGGTGCCCAAAAAAGACAACCCGATAAAACCCCAATGACGAATGGGCGGGTTTGGGTGAGTATCTCGCCCCAACTGGGCGCCCCGATAAGATCCTCAATGGGGATTGGGGCGGGTTTGGGGATGATTTTTGTAATCGGATTTGGGGATGGGGATGGCTGCACCGCTCCAAACCTGCCCCATTGCCATTCCTAATCGTTTTTTCGGTTTCCAAACGAGGGAACCTTCGACATCATGACCGATAGCCACATGTGTGTTTGGGAGTACCTTACAAGCAGGGGCGGATCTAGCATTAACACAGGGTATGCACGTGCATACCCTGTGTAAAGTTTGAGTAATGTAATGGATGAAAATTTTGAGTGCATACCCAATCTAACTCACCTTTGCTGGAAAAAGAAAAGAATGCAAGAAAATGCTTTCCTGGTAATTTAAAGCAACAGCAGTTTTGAGGAAGAAGAAGGAGGCAATCAGGCTCAGGCGTGCTAGGTTACATGTTTTATAATTTTACTTGGACCATGTCTGTTACTCAACTTTGAGCCCACTCGTTTTCTTTTTTAAGGTTAAGGGCCCAACTAAAAAATACAACTTACGAATGTGTGTGTGTTTTTTTTTTCTTCATTGGGTTATCAGCTCCTTTATTACAAACAACTTTAAGGTTTTTATATACAATCAAAAATTAGGATTATTAATAATATTCTTATGTTTACATTGTTTATTATTCTATATTTATTTTGTCATTCTTGTGGTAAATTGACATGTTAATCTACTTTCGGCTATATTATCGGTCGTTGCATTATAAATCCGTATGGTAAATGTTGATCTTATATACAGTACTTGTTATGAGCATAAACCCGAAAAACCAGACCAGCTAAACCCGAAAAAACCCGACCTGAATAAACAAAACCTGAAAACCCGAATTTACTAGTTTTCTACTAAAAATTGTGCATACCCTACTCTTAATTCCTGGATCCGCCACTGCTTACAAGGGTTAAAAATTTGCTCTTTCAAATCATTTCACGATCGAAAAAGTTTTTCGGAAAAGTTTTTCGGAAAAACTACTATAACATATTCATCAACACCAGGTTCCAATATGAAAGTTAAACGTGTTAGATGCAACTCTTGAGCTTTAGGTCCAACTATTGGGCTTATGCTTATGAGGTTCTTTTAAGCTTGAGCATCTTCTGTGGCCCAACTTGAGCTTTGCTTATAAAGTTATAAGCCTATAAGAGTATAAGGTTCGTTTGACTGTTTGAGCTTGAGCACCTCTTTTGTATTCTATTGGAAAAATGACACCATTATTAAACATTTAAACCCTTTTGGGTTCTTCCCTTAAATATATTTTAGTTTTCTAGTTTATAAGTTTCATTTAACATGACTTTTTCAGAAACATGCTCAAATAAATGTGTGTTAAGAGTCCGACTGATTTACCAGCACCACTTGTTTTTTTCAATGATTTTACGAAAGGTAGTTTTTATTCTTTATTATATGGATTGGCAATTTATAAAAACGCAAAGGGGTCTTATGTTAACCTACTTAACTGTAAAATGTAAAAGAGATGGAAGTTTTGTTTTAGGGCTCGAACCTGCGTCCTTAAGAATGATGAAATAGCACCCAAGTCACTCAACCAAACCCATTAGAGCACACGGTATGTTCACTCAATACATGCGTTAAGGCTTAATGCAGCCACCCGCGTTAAAGCCTACGTTACCATACCATGGAACCACGTTAAGCTCTAGCGTTAAACCTTGCGTTAAGCTGCTAACGCAGCGTGAAGGCCAAATCAAATATATATATATATATATATATATATATATATATATATAGTGTAACTTTCAAACGAGAACCATTTTAACTGCAAGAACTGCGAAAACCACTTTTTAGCCATTAGATGAGTTGATCAATGGTTAAAAACGAATGTGCCATTTATGTAAATAATAAAAGATAAGGTAGATTGATGTAACTGGTGTAAGGTTAATTTAGTCATTTGTTCACTCCTAAAAAAATGCAAAAAAAATATGCAGGTTTATATCATAATAAATATTTCCCCTCTCCTCTCAAAACCTAAAAACCGCCTCCTCTCTATGCCGCCTCCCTCTAAAAGCTACAAACTGCCATCTTCTCGATCTGTTGTTCGACAATGGAAGATCCCACCAACAAGATGACGATGCCGATGATGGATCCGGAGACAGCGTTCTTGGCTTGAGTAAGTTACTGATTAATCAAAACCACCATTGAAGCCTCCATCAACAACTAATTCTATTGGTCATCACGATTATTAGCCTCCTCGAAACTCTTCTAAGGATAGTATAAATCCATTGTCGATCAGTTTTGATCAATCGCACGACCCGTCACCATCAACCTCCGACCAGGAAGCACGAGAGTAAATACAAATTGTTTTTTAAGAAATAACTTTCTAAAGGTATGTTTTCTCTTGAATTGAAAGTTGAAATTTTCAATCGAAAATTAAGATTTATGTTTTTTCTATATCTTTGAAAGTTATAGATCCGTGTATTGTATTTTATAGATGTGATGTTTTTTTATATATTTGTAACTTTTTTTTTCGTAGATCTTGCCTTTTTTTCGTAGATATTGCCTTTTGGCGATCGTGATTATCGGTCGAATAAAATTGATATCGTAATGGTTCGGTCTCATCAATTCATTTATTTTAATCAGTTAATTCGTTGCGTTGATTTCGGTGTTATCGTAGTTAGTGTTGATTGATTAATACTAGTTAATTCGTTGCGATTGTGTAGATTTAGGCGTTATAGAGGTTAGTATGAGTTGATGTGTTTGTGATTAAGCTTAGATCGTTGTTAAAAGGATTTGAACATATCGACTTAATCAAGTCCGAATTAGAAAATGTATGTCCTGGTGTCGTTTCCTGTGCTGATCTTCTTGTCATGGCAGCTCGCGAGAGTGTGGTTTTGGTAACTAGCTGTTTTGTCTTGAATTATTGAAGGGATATGTATTTTGAGTAATGTTTTGATTGATGATATTTGGTTTTGTTTATAGGTTGGAGGACCGTTTTATCCTTTGCATACTGGTAGGAAAGACAGCGATCAATCTTACCCTGTTGATATTGCTCTTCGGGAATTTGTTACTCCAATTGCTGTATAATTCCCCTTTTCCAGTTTATCATGGTGATACTCAGTACTTATTGTAAAAAAACATATGTGTTTTATAAAAAAAACATATGTGTTTTATAAAAAAACATATATGTTTACGTATAAAACATATATGTTTTGCGTTTGGATTATAGAACATATATGTTTTATGTTTGGATTATATGTTTACGTATAAAACATATATGTTTTGTGTTTGCCAAACAAGTATGTTTCCTAAAACATACATATACTCATGTACATGTATAATTTTTAATAATATTATGGTTGCTAATTTTTGTACTTTTCTTTGTATCAGGTGTAATTACAAGAATGATCACGACTACAAGTGTGCATGTATGTCCGACTTTTGAAAAAATGTTGACGGCTATTAGTGCTCACGTGTATAGATCGATTAGATTCATTTATTTATGCTTTTAGAAATTTGTATTTTAATTGTATTTCAATCGATATCGAAGTTTGTATATAACATTTATGTTCTTGGTTTGTTATAAATTTCATTATATTAAAAAAGCTATATGCACCTTGAAAGGGAAAAAAAAAACATATATGCACTTTGGACTAACTGAAAACATGTATGCACCTTGACTATTTGGGGAAAAAAAACATGCTTGCACCATGAGATTTTAAAATAACTAATGATTAGGTATAAAAAACATGTATGCACCATGACTATTTGAAAACATGTTACCATAAAAAAAAAAAAAAAAAAAAAAAAAAAAAAAAAAAAAAAATCATCCGAATTTTAAGATTTAAAAAAAAACGGAAATTATATAAAAAAAAACAAAAATAATATGAAAATGTCTTTTACTAATATGCCCTTTTGAATTAAATAAAAATAACAAAATCATATGGAGCATTAAATGATGTACATTGTGTATTATTAGTTGTAAAAAGGTGGTTCTCGCAGTTCTTGTAGATAACATGGTTCTCGTAAGAAAGGGACCATATATATATATATATATATATATATAAAATCATTTTACCTCCTTCTAACGTCTTTTATGACCATTGGATTTGAAAAAAAAAATTACACTTTGCAACCCCCCCCCCCCCCCCCCAACGTTTATAAACGGCTACATTCATTAAAAAAAAATCAAAACTTTTTTCCTACCACTATAAATAACCAATTAACACATAAATTTTTTTCACACTTCCACAACTCAATCTACTATGATTGAGAAAAAAAAATTGTCTCGAGTTATTTGATGCTATAAGATAATCAAAAGTTTATGATAGATAAACTCTAAACAATGGCCCACAAATCTTATTGAACACTAGACGAGTACCCGTGCATAGCAACGGAATTTTCTAGCGGCAAACAACTATAGATGCGATAAAACGTGAAATAATCAAAATGCATAGCAACGACTTATCTAGCGGCAAACAACTATAAGTGTTTCGTGTAACGTTATACATAAACGTGTAGTTACATCCCATACAGTCACAATACCCTCGTAATCGCTACTCGCTATGTGGCTTTTTGCAAAATCAACATCAGAAACAACCCATGGATCCATCTCCACAAAATGCACCTTCAAGTTTGCAAGAAAGTAGTAAGCTCTATGCCACATTAATAAAATATAGAAACTTATAAAATGATATATGATAAAAGTAAAAGAAGAGAAAGTACCTCAGAGCATCCTCTACTGATAGCTTCTATGCCAATAGATCCTGTACCGCTGTATAAATCTAACCATCGACCAGGCCTCAAAGATGTAGGACAGCCTCCAGTAGCCTAAACAGAGTAAACATATTCAAGTTGTTGAAGACACATAAAAAAGATTACAATGTAAAAACTAAAGGATCGTATATAAAGAAAACCATTTCTAACCTCAAAATCATCATCCACATTCTTTTGATTTTGCATCTCCATTGTTTTATGTCATGAAATGATTTTGCATCTCCATTATTTTTTTGGGTTGTTTATATAGGCAATGTTCAATAAGTTTCTTGCACCTTTAAATACTTTCCATCAATGAAATAAGTTTCTTGTCCATGAGAAATGTCCATGAGAAATGTGTTTCCAGCAATATATGTATGTCACCATGGAAAGTATGGCATAATGCATGGAAAGTACAGCCTAGCGCATGGCATTAATGGGCTAAATGAAACGAATGGCTAAAGCATGGAAAGTATTGAAAAGTAAGTTTCTTTTGTAAGTTTAAACGCATGGTTAATTTCAAACACATGGTTTATTGATATTTTCAATACTTTCTAAAATATCAATCACACACGTATAAATCAAATCAAATATAACATTTGTTCGTGAAATAATATAGACCAAATAAACTTAAAAAAAAAAAAAAAAAAAAAAAAAAAAACGTTTTTAGTTACAGCATGCATTTACACACGAACATGCCTAGCTAACACACACTTGCCTAATAAAAAAAAGTTAAAAAAACAACATACGTACCGTTGTTTGAACGCATGGTGCAATTCCAAACGCATGGCCACGTTGTACAGTTATTTGAACTTTCAAACTTAAATGCATTATGTTTTGAACTTATCATGTAGTAAAGATGTGTGAACTTTCCATTAAGAAACCCATTGAATACTCTTTAAACATTCCACATCTTTGAGACGCTTGCATTTCAACATTTCATAAACCTTGACTTTCCCACATTTCATAAACCTTGACTTTTCCAAACCTTGACTTTTCCACTTTTCCTCTTTGACCATTTTCATACTCTTTATTAAGTTTTTCCACTTTTCATACTCTTTATTAAGTTTTGAGTTAACTACATTTTTGGTCCTCGTGGTTTACCGGGTTTAACACTGTTGGTCCAAATCGTTATTTTGTAACGGATCCAGTCCAAGATCCGACGACCCGTAACACTTTTGGTCCACTTGTAAAACTCCCGTTAGTCAAACTTAGTTTGACCGTTAAAAGAAGGGGTACTTTGGTCATTTCAACCACTCACTCACTTAAACAAAAGAGTTATACTCTCAGATCCAACACATCATTCTAAACTCAGATCTAACACATCACTCCTTCACACCACCGCCACCTCCTTCACGCCACCACCGTCGCCACCACACCCCACCACCACCGACCACCACACCCAACCCAATAGCACCAATAAACCCAACCCACCTCCTCCGAATCTCCACCATCCTCTCCCAAAACTTTATTCACACTCCCATCGTTTCACAACCTCTTGTGAATCGGTGAGGGTTAAAACAAAAAGAAAATGGTTAAAATCTAATGAAAACGTGTGGTATCATCTCTTGTGTTTCATTTTTGATGTATGTGTCATGTTTGGTTCACGGTGTCGAGGAGACAAGCTCTCCCTCGAGCTTATTCTTTGTTGTTTGGTTCGAATAAGCTCCCAACCGAGCTTATTATTAAGCTCTTAAGCTTATTTGGTTAATATTTGTTTTGGGTGTGATTTTGCTTGGTTCTCGTTCGTTGTGGGTCATGGTTACACTCGTGGGTTTGGTTAAAGTTTGATTAGGTAATTAGTTTTGGTTAAGTTGAGTTGTGAGGATTTGGTTGGAATTATTTTTGGTCCATTTGGTTTGTTTTTGCTCTACTGTTTTCTTTCTTCTTTATCTCTCTCTTTCTCTACTGTTTTTTTAAAGTTTCAGTACCTACATTGCTCAATCTTCAAAATTAAAAAATACCCATGTCAAAAAACTAAATTTTGATCATGGGTTTTGGTTTTCTTTAAATACTTTGCTTCATTTCTTGTGTTTGGGTCAAAATTTGGGCGAAAATAGAGTAAAAAAGTGGATTTTATTGATGGGGTTTTGTTTGTTGTAGTTTGTGAGGGATTTGAAGATGCCTAGACCAGGACCAAGGCCTTATGAGTGTGTTAGAAGAGCTTGGCATAGTGATAAACATCAACCCATGAGGGGTTCTCTAATTCAAGAAATTTTTAGGTACTTTTTTTTTTTTTACTTTCTGTTTAAAGGTTACTTATGTTATGTATCCTTGTTTGTAATGCATATTGTGTTTATTTAGGGTTGTGAATGAAATCCATAGCTCTGCAACAAGGAAGAACAAAGAATGGCAAGATAAGCTTCCAGTTGTTGTTCTAAAAGCTGAAGAAATCATGTACTCAAAAGCTAATTCTGAGGTATCTTTTCTGAGGATTTGATTTGGATTTGGATTTGCATTTAGATTCTTCATGTGGAAAATTTGAAAAAGGGAATTTAGGGAACTTTTTGAAATTGACATAGAATCTAATTTCGCTTTTTGTGTGTTGTGCTTTTGTAAATTCTCCCCCATCTAATTTATGCAATGTTTGTAGGTTGTGGTGGTGGTGATGTTGGTGATACGTGGGGATGGTGATGGTGATGGTGATGTTGGATAAGCTTTGAAGCTGCTGTGGTTATGGTGAATTAATATCTGGTATTAGTTAGAGTTTAGAGATGAGATGAAATGAGCTTTAAATTTGTGTTTTTGAGTTTAATTTGTAATATTGTGAATGAATTTGATTAATTTTGGTATTTTTTGGTGTTAATTTGATTAATTTTGTGAATGAATGAATTTGAATGAATTTGAGTTTAATTTGTAATATTGTAGTGAATGAAGAAGAAGAAGAAGGGCACTTTTGTCATTGTACATAATCATCCGAGGGTATTTTAGTCATTTCACGGTTTTTTAACTGGTCAAACTACCGGTCAACAAAAAATGGACCAAAAGTGTTACGGGTCGTCGGATCTTGGACTGGATCCGTTACAAAATAACGATTTGGACCAACAGTGTTAAACCCGGTAAACCACGAGGACCAAAAATGTAGTTAACTCTTAAGTTTTTCAACATTTCATAAACCTTGACTTTTCCACTTTTCCCCTTTGACCATTTTAACATTATATGTAGTTAAGATAAGATAAAATATTTTTTGATATTGCATGGAAATGAGAAATGTGTCATTTATACCATTTTGATAATTACCACTTTGGAATACCGTGTTATAATTTCAAACGCATGCAAAGAACAACCTTGACTTTCCCAAATTGTTAATACCGTGTTATAATTTCAAAGGCATTGTAATTAATACTTTCCAAGATTGTTAATACATTGTTAATACATGGTTTTTCAACATTTCACAAAGGTTGACTTTTCCACTTTTCCCCTTTGACCATACACTCTTTATATGTAGTTAAGATATGACACAAATTTTTTTCAAAAGTTTTGTGTTATTAAAACCGACTTTATACAAAAACTGATGTTGAATCGATATTATCAACTGTTTTTCCTTAGTTTATAAATCTTTAAAAAATAACAGGATTAACATTGCAAAATAATTGCTTCTTGATATCATTTATAGCCATAACGGCTTATTTCATAATTGTTCTTAATTAAAAACGGAAATTGATTTCATAAGTGCTTATTGTTGAGAAAAGTGACACCGGACTGAAGCAAACCCGCAACTAAAATAAGAAAATACTAATAAAAGATTAACACGGATATAACGTGGAAAACCCCAACTGGGTAAAAACCACGGACAAGGAAAGATACGTTTCACTATGATGAAAACTAGGAGTTACACCTTCTCTCTAACTACAAGGATAAACACTTATATCTCTTGTATTAGGAGATATTTCACAAACTCTCTAATAGACTCAAATACTAGGAGAAAGAAAGAGACCAAACAACACTATACTATGTGTGTTTTGCTTGTTGGAATGGGATGGGATTAGATGAAGAATATAAGCCCCTATTTATAGGAGAAAACTGATGATGCAAGCTGTCGATTACAACTCTTAAATCAAGTGGACCAAGCAATTCAAGCATTGTTGGCCACCTTCTATTCCACCAACTATTAACACTTATTTCTTATTAGTTTGGCTTTGTGATTCTTCATCGTCACTTGAAACAACCCCATCGATACATATTTTTCTTCTCATCTCTTCATCAATCAACCTGTGATCTCGATATTTAGGATCAAGCCATTCATCAAAACCCATACACTTTAGTGTGAAAGCTTGTTCCAAATTCTCATTGTTGTCCTTGCATACGGCGTATACATCTTCGAATGCATACGCAATATGGCTCGTATGGTCACCCATATCCTCCTTGTCGAAGTTACTACCGTCACAAAACTCGAGCCACTCATAGTAAAGCTTTCTCACTTCGGCCTCATCTTTTACATGATGTCTACCATACTTAGATTGAATCCATAGGTTAAAATTGAAGTACTTTAGTATGAATTTGTCATCTTCGAATCCATGTTCCAGAGTTATCTTCATGATCACAGTATTTATCAACAAAAGTCGAACTTCTGGGCGTGCATACGTCGTATCCCTTATGTTGGTCATACGTCGTATGCTTCTGCTGCACACCACCATTTGATTGATTCAACTCGTTTGGTCCACCATTCCAAAAAACATCTTCTTTCCAGTTACACGAAGGCCAGATTCCAAAATCAAATTATTTCGTGTTTCGAATACGGTCACAGACTCACAGTAATGCAACACCTTATATTCACGCTTAATCTTTTCATGTATCTTTTCTGGAATTTCCTTTTCTTCTTCTTTCATCGGCCATGGTTTTCCATCATCAGGAATCAACGACCATTTAACCCCAATCTCATCCCATGTTGGAGCCACATCGATTTCGCACGTGAAAACATCTTCCTATATATGATGGAAATAATTAAACTCAGCAAACTCTGTGTAAATCGGTGAGTCATATGAGAAGATATCGTTTCAATCTTGAATATGTCGTTCTCCGATTCCAATTTACCCTGCACACTAACACAACCAGGTGCATCGAAAGTTTCAATAACAAAAACAGATGCACGTTACCCTTTTTAAATTTGTCCATATTAACGATTACTTTCTCATTTCCTACCTCTATGGACACAACTTTGTCATAAACGTTTATTCAGCTACGTGCAATGGCAAGAAACGGACTTCCTAATAGAATGGTAGGTTAGGGATTTCTTTGATATCGACTACAAAAATGTCTACGAGAAAAATTAACCCTTCAACCTCAATTAAGACGTTCTCGGATATTCCGATTGGTTTCATTAAACAACTATTAGCCAGTTCGATCTCAATTTAGTCGTTTTGACCTCTTCCAAACCTAGCTTTTTAAACATGTTAGGGGCATCACATTTATACTAGATCCAAAGTCAGCGAAGATATTAATTTCTTTAATATTATACATACAAGGGATTATATATCGGGAGGCCACCCAAGTGTTATATTATTTTTCTTTTAGGCCGCTCATTTATCAAAACTAACGTATAGGCCATCCATTTATACGATTGCTTTCGTTTATACAAATTTCGGAAAATTGTTTTTTCTTTTGACTAGACTATGAAAAAATACGGGTTCTATTCTATCTGGTAGAATCAACAGAATGGAGTTCCTTGTCTGTAACTCTAGAAAGTGCATCTCTTTCTCTGCCATTCCTACTTTCTTTAGTTGACTTACATGCCCTATTCAATAGGGGCTTAGCGAGGGTTTTATTTATTTATTTATTTATTTATTTATTTTTTATTTTTTATTATTATTTTTTTTTTTGTGCAAAGGTGAAAAATATATTAAACCATACACTTGGGAGTACAGTACTACACATATGGATTTGGACAGGCCCAAACCATAAACAAAAACAACAACATACAACTAAGTCTGATACAAAACTACAGACAAAGATACAAACTAAGGAGATCAGACATAGAGCAACCACTTAATACAACAGATACCAACATTCCCAAACAGAAATTCACCTTTTAATGCACCCACCATCTAACTACATTTCCATAACACCCTCCCACCATGGTCATTCAACCAACATCCACAATAGCCAAAGTAGGAAAGGGTGAATGGCATAGTTAGGAACCCATAACCCCTCCAAGTCAAGGGCTATACCTGTTGACTTATATTTCCATCTACTACAATAGCTTCAGTCAAACAGGGAACACACACGTTGAGGGAGGACCAACCAAACCTCCTTAGTAATGTATATCTAGGACCATGTAGGATCATCTTTCATTCCTCACAATTCCTAGAAACATACACACACTACCACACCAATGTAGGGAAAACAATCCATAATCAGAAAGTCACAACCATGATACAATACAAATGTAATCTATAAATAAAGATTAGTAACTCGAATATACGAATATAAACTTTATCAAAAATAAAAGAAAGGAAGAAGATGAAACCGATTCAAGAACGTGATCGAGGCACGTGTTTGACACGCTTCCTTTAAAACAGATTCGCCGCCAATTCGCCGTCTGTTTCCCAGGGTACAATGATCAGAACAGTATGTTGTACTGCCGGATATGACTTACATGCCTGAAATTCTCACGGAGGTCAAGTGTGTTCATGTGAAAGTGTGTGTTTCACCTTGGTGTTTTTCCTTATCACATTTGCTACAACTCACAGGTTGTACATATACACCCAAAAGAAAACCTAATGTGTAATGACTAGTCATTAACCCATTAAACTCGTTAAATGACATTGAAAGTCACTTTTATGAACATCATTAAGCATGTTAAATGACATTCAAACTAATTGTTATGAAGTCATTAACAACTTCAATATGATGTTACAAGTTTGACTCGTAATGAGTGAGATTGGTTTCATTCTAAACACATCACTTTGAGATTCGATATCTCATTCACATTAAATTTGGTGAAACGTAAATAATTCACCAAAATTTCCAACAACCAATTCACTTTACCGTTCACAGTTGGAAACTCACTTTATGGACTGCAAGTTGCTTAAACTGTCTTCTCCCAAACACTCCATAGTTACCTAACAAAGGCCTACTATGGAAGAGATTAGGATACAAATAGAAAAGAGCAGCTTTTAGCCCAAGATACAGAGCCATCAACTGAAGTGAATAATTATCAGTCAATTTCCACAAGACTTGGAAATTGAAGATAAGGTAAAAACCTTTATTATTTGCAGAAATTTCTTGAACCTCAACTTTGCAAAGCCAAGTATAGTAGATACTTGGATGAGATATATCATCAAAAGAGAATACCATTGACTGAAATATACTTTCAGCATCTGTAAACTCCATATCCAGACACCCCTTAAAGATCAGCAAGAAGCTATAAGAAGAACCAACAATAACATCAGTTATTCCAACTTTATTCCATCCACCATCGCAAACATGACTCCACTTTAGCATCACCTCAGACAGCACCATTACTGTTTTTGTATTGTAGTTTCACATTCCATATCTCTGCTACTTTAACAGTATTGACAGTCTTCTTCATAGTTAAACTCAAAAGTTGCAGTCTAATGTTTTCAGTAATAGACAACAACAAACTCTCCACAGTTTGATGAGTAGCATTGAAAATCCTAGCATTCCTTTCCTTCCAGATGTAGTAAACAGCAGCAGCAAGAACCAATCTTCTCAGCACACTCCACATAGAATTAGAACAGGCCAAAGTGGTAATGGTTTGAGTGATTTGATCCCATTACATTGGCAAATTTCTACCATTTATCTTATCTTTTAATACATTCCAAATTTTAGCAGAGAAAAACAAGTGATTATGAGAATCATTTGTTTTCTTACACAAAGGGCAGCTTCAAATTTTTTTGAAACAACGATAACAAAGCTAAATATAATATACTAAAGCAATACAAATAGCTACTAAAATGTAAATATCAGTTTTAGCCATTATTTGAGCGCAACTTTAATTAGTCGAAAGTGATTTTTGATAATTCAACTAATATTTTACGTTTAGGTTTCTAATTTTATTGTTTAGATCAATGTTTTAAAAACCGGTTTTTTAGTCGAACCGGCCGAACCGCCCAACAAAAATGCTTCTGTCACCGGTCGAACCGGCCGAACCGCCCAACAAAAAAAATCAAAAAAAAAAAAAAAGAAAAAAAAGTCAAAACCGGTTGAACCGGACCGGTCAGAACCGGAAAAACCGGCCAAAACCGGAAAAACCGGCCGGTTCGCTACAGTAAATGGGACTTATAAAAAACCGGGATTTAAAAACCGGCCGACCAGCCGGAGGCCGGTCGAACCGGCCGGTCCAGTCCGGTTTTTAAAACATTGGTTTAGATATGCTAAAGTTACCTTTATTCTTGGAATTGTACAAATTTCGGGCAATAAATTGAACAAGATTGGTAAAAACGAAAACAAGCACATATTTAGGTGGTCCATAAGTTAGTTTAATTAAACTGGTGAAGTAGAAAGTTTAATATAAGAGTAAACTGCATGAATGGAGCCCATGTCGTCGGATCTCCCTTGGACTACGGTAAGCCGGAAACGAATACAACACAATCAGGAGAACCTGAATAGCCATCAACACCCACACCCAAACAATTCCATCACCTACTACTTTACAAACTTTCCAACCAACTGGGACTACAAGGTCATGAAGGACATCGTCGCCAACTATGGGAATGTTGAAGACGTTTTCATCGCTTCTAAACAGAACTTACAAGGTAAGAGATTTGGTTTCACAAGATTCACGGGTGTAATCAACCCCATGGCCTTCAAACATCAACTCAACACCATTTGCAATGGAACCCAACGGATTAGATGCAACATCGCTAGGTTCCAACGTCGAACATCCCGCAACCCTAAGGCTCGTCGGAACACCAAACACCAGCCCCTCGCTGCCAAAATTCCAGTTTCTCGTGATGGTCCCATATTTATAGGGACCTCCTACGCCGGCATATTAAACAAAAGCCTTAATAACCCTATTGAAACTAGGAAGCACATCATTGACATACCACATCCACATAAACACAACAAAACCTCCATCTTTGCCGAACTCAAAACCACCATTGGTGCTACTAATACCCACAACTTAATCCTCGACGAAGGCTTTGAAGATTTAACAATTAAATACCTTGGTGGGTTAACACTCCTTATTAATCTACCAGACCAAAACGCCGTCAACAAAGCCCTCTCGAATCCCACTCTACTCACCTACTTCAAATCCCTCGTTCCTTGGTCCAATGAATTCCGTATAAAAAATCGAGTTACGTGGCTAGCTATCTCTGGGCTTCCGCCACAGTTATGGCAGCCAAAATCCTTCTCTATCATTGCAAACAAGTGGGGTGACATTATCATTCCAGAAGAGTTTAACCCGCGCCAATTCAATCGCACTGTCGGGTGAGTTTGTATCCTCACAAAACACTTGGAGCTTATTCACAAAACTTCTTATGTCCCTTTCGGTTCAGACCTTATTCCGATTCGTGTATCAGAAACTGAAGGTGAGATTGATACGCTTTTTAACGGGTATGTCGTCGATTCTTCTTCGGAAAATGATGATGATGATGACTATTCTACAGAGAATAATGGATATAAGGAAACCGTTCAAGAAGATGATAATGATGAGGAATGGTGGGATGACCAAAAAGGTGATGAAGTTAATGAACACGGAGAAGAATCGGTGGCCGGAACCAACCAAAAGAATTATTCTGGTGAAAAACCTAATATGGAAAACGTTGGAGAGTACAACCATTCTGGTGGTATGGCAGGGATTAATTTTGAGGATGTGTCAACCTCGAACTTGAGACACGAGGTAAACGACAAAAGGAAAACATCCCCTCGTGACACGCCTAGCCCCTGTTATGCAGATACTAAGTCAACCAAGGACACGGTGGTATGTCAGACTACATCCACTTCTTTTATTTCAAATTCTAATATGCCTAATAATCCAAACACAACCCATCAAGCACCACTTAGCCCAGCTCTTCACAGGCCCACGACAACACTTGACTCTCCCAAAGCCCAACCTTCACAAATAAGCCCAATTCGCAACCCCACTAAAGAAACACACACTTCCTCCAGGCGTTCCGTCTCTGTCCCACTCCCAGTATGCCATTCCCAACCTAATTTATTAGGGTCTAGAAAGAAGAGATTCAAATCCCTCCGCCTCATCGATCCTATTAATGGTATCAATGGAAGTGTTTTACAACCAAAAAAGAATAAAGGCAAGAAGACCCTCTTAAAACATCAATCACAACCAATTCCAGCAACCTCCATGGACTGCTCCAATTTAGGTTCCACATCTAACTCCTTCTCCAAAATTAATCGGTGTAATGTTAGAATACTTTCTATGTCGGATTTAGTTTCAACTTCCTCCTCGAATGAAGTTGAAAATACAATTCATGTGGGTAACCAAATCGGCTTCAAGATGTCCGGCTTGGACAATGAGGTTGCAAGTGCTCTTGCAAGTGGTGATCAAAAGGTTAAACAATGAATGTTCTCTCGCTAAACGTTAGAGGGGTAGGGGACGACCATAAAAGGAGTTGGATTAAAAGACTTTGCTGTGAGAATAAACTTAATTTTGTTGGCATCCAAGAAACCATGATCGGAAATTTAGCTCATCTAGATATTCAATCTATGTGGAATAACGCTCAATTCGAATTTTCTGTTAAAAAGCCTTATGGAAAGTCTGGGGGTATTGTAGCCATATGGGACACCTCTTACTTCACCCTGTCCGACACGTTTAGTGGTGTTGGTTTCCTTGCTTTGTTAGGTCTATGGCGCAATGTCGATATCCCATGCATTTTTGTAGTAGTATATGCCCCTCAAGATCATCTTCTTAAAAAGAAACTTTGGCTCGATCTTTCAAGGTTGATTTTAGATAAAAACAACCTTACTGTAGTGCTTGGTGACTTTAATGAAGTGAGGTCTCAAACGGAACGTCTAGGTACTGTATTTGACCCACGGGGAGCATCGAATTTCAACGAATTTATTTCCACTATGGGCCTTCATGATCTTCCAATGGGTGCCAAGAGATTTACCCGGATGAATAACCTTGGCAATAAATTAAGCAAAATCGACAGGATTCTGGTCTCTCAACATGCTATAGACAAGTGGCCAAATTCAAACATCATTGCTCTCCCTAGAGAATTTTCAGATCACACACCAATTCTTCTCTCAAATTCGGTTGCTGACTTCGGGCCTATACCCTTCAAATTTTTCAATAGTTGGCTTTTACACCCAGAATTCTCCACCATTGTCCAAACCTGTTGGGCCAATATGTCAATCGAACCAGTTCATCCAGGGGTATATTTCAAGCGTAAATTACAGTGCCTCAAAGTTGAGCTGAAACAGTGGCGTGCAAAGGTCACCAAAACTGAATTGTTTGCACTCACTGACACCCGCAACAAAATTGACCAACTAGACATCAAAGCAGAATCTCAACCTCTCTCAACCGATGAGGTTAGTTCTCGTATCTCTCTTGTCAAGTCTCTTGTTGCGATTGAACATGCTAGATTAAAAGATCTTAAGCAAAAATTAAAAATCCAATGGGCAATGGATGGTGATGAAAATTCACGTTTCTTCCATGGAATGATTAACAGTAGATTTAATAGATCACGTATCTATGGTCTCAATATTAATGGGGATTGGGTTTCGGATCCTTCAACTCTTCAAAACCACATCTTTCAATCATTTCAAATGAGATTCAAGGAATCAAATCATTCAAGGCCAACATTCTCTAGCAGCCTATTTCACCAACTTTCTTCAGATGAGGTTCAACTTCTTGACACTCCATTCTCTAATTTTGAAATAAAAGATGCGGTTTGGGATTGTGGTAGTGACAAAGCTCCAGGACCCGACGGATTTACTTTCAAATTCTTGAAGAAACATTGGAATCTCCTCGAACACGATATTATTGCTTATGTCAAGGACTTCCAGGCTACTACCCATATTCCCAAAGGATGCAACTCCTCATTCATCACTCTTGTCCCGAAAGTTGATGATCCCATTGTAATAGGTGATTTTAGGCCTATTAGTCTTATTGGGTGTCAATACAAGATTATTGCTAAAGTACTTGCCAATCGCTTATCAAAAGTCATTGCCTCGGTTGTTAGTGAAGTTCAAATGGCCTTTGTTAAAGGTCGACAAATAATTGATGGTCCGCTTATAGTTGACGAAATCATTGCATGGGCAAAGAAGCATAAAAAAAGGTGTATGTTTCTTAAGGTGGACTTTGAAAAGGCATTTGACACTTTATCATGGTCTTTTCTTCTTTCAATTATGGGACAGATGGGATTTAGTGTGAAATGGAGAAGTTTAATTCACTCTTGTCTTAACTCGGCATACGCCTCGGTCCTTATCAATGGCTCCCCAACAAAAGAATTCAAGCTAGATAGGGGTCTTCGACAAGGAGATCCCCTCTCTCCTTTCCTCTTTATCATTGCGGTTGAAGCCCTCAATGTTGCCCTTATGGAATCAACTAACCACAACATCTTTCATGGCATCAAAGTGGGAAAAGACAAAGTCCACATTTCACACCTTCAGTTCGTGGACGATGCTCTCATAATGGGGGATTGGTCTCTCTCTAATGCTAAAAACCTTTCTAGGATTCTCACTTGCTTTCACCTAGCTTCTGGTCTTAGAGTAAACTTCAATAAAAGTAAGCTCTTCGGAATTGGTGTCACAAACTTGGAGCTCAACACCATTGCTTCTTCCATTGGGTGTCTTGCCTCTCAGTTTCCTTGTACCTACTTAGGCCTCCCTATTGGTGCAAAAATGACGTCATGTTCGAATTGGAGCCCACTTGTTGAACGATTTCTTAAAAGGCTCTCTAATTGGAAAGCTAAATCTCTTTCCTTTGGTGGTCGGCTCACTCTTATTAGATCCGTTCTTGGTAGCTTGGGAGTCTACTACTTCTCAACCTTCAAAGCTCCGAAAAAGATTATTGGGAAGCTTGAAGGTATTAGGAGACGATTTTTCTGGGGTGGAAGCTCTATTGAAAATAAAATATCATGGATTGCTTGGGACAAAGTGATCTCTCCTCGTAGCAAGGGAGGTCTAGGAATTGGCAGCCTCAAGGTAAGTAATCAATCTTTGTTAGCTAAATGGTGGTGGAGAATCCGTAATGAAGAGCATGCTCTATGGAGTAAAGTCATCCGCTCTTTACATGGTCCTATGGGAGGCTTAGTCGAGGATTCCACTTCTACATTTTGCTCAGGTCCTTGGTCAAAAATAAAGAAGCTGAAGTTTGATCTTAGTACAATTGGAATTAACCTTCCATTGCTTTTCAAAAAGAAAGTCGGAAATGGGCGTAACACAAGTTTTTGGCATGACAAGTGGCTAGGTGGATCACCCCTTCACGTTTCTTACCCGAGACTGTATCGTCTAGACTTGAATCCTCATTGCTTGGTTTCTGATAGGAGCGCCTCTGCCCCCCGGGTCCCATCAGACGGGCCTTTTGTTCAAGGGCCTTCTTTTGAGAGGCGATCTAGGCTTAACGGGCCAATCATTAATTGGTCCTGGTCGAGGCCAATTCGTTCTAGCCATGAGTCGTGTGAGCTCGCTGAGTTAACGAGCCTCCTATCACACCTTCACCTATCTGATGAACACGACTCATGGGAGTTTATCATAGATCCATCAAGAATGTTTTCTGTAAAGGCCATTCGCAACCACATCGCCCTCTCGACCTCTTTTCTGCCATCCCAACCTACACACTGGAACAAAATGCTACCTTCTAAGGTAAACATCCTTCTTTGGAGAGTAATGAACAGAAGGATTCCAACCAGAATGAACCTAGACAGGCGTGGCATTGATCTCGATACCGTTCGTTGTCCCGTATGTGACGATGATTTGGAATCAGAAGACCATATCTTCGCCAAATGTTGCATTGCAGTGGATACTTGGAGGGATGTTCTTCTTTGGTGGCACATCCCAGGTATCACCATCACATCCCTTGATGACGTTTTATCCTTGGCTGATCGTGTCCCTCTTGAAACCAAATTTCATCAATACTTTGATGTGGTGGTTTGCACTACAGTTTGGCACTTATGGAGTTTCAGAAACAAGGTGTCCTTTTCTCAAAAGCGTCCTAGAAAAGATCTCATATTTAACGACATCAAGGTTTCGGCCTTCACTTGGATCTCTAGCAGGAATAAGAAAGTGTCTCCTAGTTGGTTAGAGTGGCTATGTAATCCATGTAATTCATTTTCCCTTTTGTAATTGTTCTTTTCTAGCTCCTTGCTAGTTTAATGAAAACCGCCGTTCAAAAAAAAAAAAAAAAAAGAAAGTTTAATAGTTGGGTGACCTCCGGATTAATCACAAGTCAAAAAAATGAATACATATAAGCTTTTTAAAATGTTACTAAATGCATAAACAGGAGACAAGCTACTTTCTAATTGACAACCTCCGTTAGACTCTTTTCTTTTTTTCTTCCATAAGCGCAATCTATCGAAAATACATGGTTATCATCTTTAACGCTACTTTCTTTGTACATTCTCTTTCTAGATAGTTAAATCTATCATTAATCCACTATGCAACAGAAAACTATGCCATTGAAAAAACAATACTTCAAAAATGATTTTCTCTGAAAAATAAAATCACACGGGTATCCGTCATTGCAACGCCCGGATATGTGTGAGAATGGTTGTATAACAGTAATGAAAAAAAAGTTATAGAAAAATATTTAGTGAAAGTTAATTATTGAGCCCACTATTCCCCCTTTTCTAAATAAGGAGATAAGTTTTTGAGTATTCATAAAGCCCATTCTTAAAAAGCCTTCCGACATGTTTATAAATAGGGTTTTTGGTTCATCATATGACCACGACTCTACAACTTTTAGCTTTTGTGGTTAATGTATGCAGGTAAATAATTCTCAATTAATAAGGTATGCGCGACATGAAACACTGGTTTACGTTCAGTTTATGATCACTTTTGATCGTTTGTATATAGAAAAAAACACCTCCTATCTTGAATAAGATCATGTAAGATAAATCAATCTATAGGTAACTTATTTAATACACTTTTTGTTTATTGTTGTACCAACTTATGATCGAGTATTCGAGTTTTATAAGCTCTTTTAGAAAAGAAAAAAAAAATATTAGAAAACCAACTACAAAACAGCAACATGTTATTGGCAAATGTTTTGAGTCTGATGTGGCTTAGGCGTGAGATCAGATTCAAGCAATACGAGTTGGAGTAGTAGGAGTCCAATTAAGTCGTCTAGTATACTTGACGTGAATAGTTATCTTCCAGCTTATTAGATAATTATAGGTTAAGTTAAATACAATCCTAGTTATAGTCTAACGTGTATTGGTTAATCTATATATATACCCTGGAGGGTAGGGATCAATACAATTGTAATTGAAGTTTTAGAGTTAAGATTTCTTCAATAAACATTGCGTGTTTCCTGGCAGATTATTCTTGTTGTTTCTTTCCTGTGTCGTGTTCTTGTTTGTGTTTCTGTGTTGGTTACTCAGATAACCTCACATGTGTGTGCCCAATAACATGTTAATTGAACTATAAGCTGTTTGGTACTGAAAACAACCTATATTATTTTTCTAATTCAGTGAGTTCATATAATCATATATATTGTGCATAAATAGGGTAACCTAGTGGTTGAGAATATACTGACTCACATATAAACCTTGGTGTGAGACGTGTGAATGTGAACAGGTTACTATCTTATTGATCACAATTCGCTGTTCCTTATATTTTTAAACTGAACATTAACTCCAGCACTGCATTTTGCCCTTCTGTTTGTTCTCTTAACTATGTTTGGCAATTGCTTAACAGAATTGAATTCCTTATAATTAAGTTCTACCAGATGAAATACGTTTGTCTCACATATAAATGCTGACATATTGTTTTTATTAAATATGATTGCAGGTGATAATTCCCAATTACTGATGACTTCCACAAGTGAGAATATTCTCACGGATGCAGATAGGTTAAGCAATTTACCTGAAAAGCTTGTTTCGCGGATACTCTCACTCATGCCTACGAAACTTGCTGTGCAAACTTGTATTTTATCCAAAAGATGGAGATACAGTTGGACCTTGGTCCACAGCCTTGACTTTGACGACATTCATCACAGTCTCCACAACAATACCCAATTCCGCCGGAGTGAGGTTCATCACAGTCGTTATGGATCAAGTCGTGATTCATTATCTTTAGAAATTCAACGGAGTATCTATCGATCAGAATGCTTTTCAACGTTTGTGGATCAGGTATTTGAGCTATCAAAAAAATCCCAAGTAGAAAAACTCCGATTGCACGTTGATAGGGTCTATGTTTCAGAGTCAGCTGTGTCAGAGTGGATAAATAAAGCAATTATGTCAAATGTTTGCGAGCTAGACGTACGAGTTAATTATATTGAGTTTCCTTTTAGTATCTTCACTTGCAAGACACTCACTAAATTTACACTACATTTTATTAACCCATATTGGGACTGCCCATCTTCCATCAATCTTCCATTCCTAAAAACCCTTAACATCAATCTTCCATTCCTAAAAACCCGCAACATCTTTTTTAGGCTCCAAAATCGTGTCGACAATGCACTCAAAGTCATCCATGCCTGCCCGGTACTTGAAAATTTATCTCTAAAGAGTCGGTACAACAACGAAGATTACAAATTCATAATTCCTACTTTGAAGAAATTGAAACTAACAATTAGGCAATCAAGACCAGCAGTTAACAAAGTTTTTTTATATGTCCCTAATCTTGAACACCTCTTTCTTGATGGGGACTTGTGTTCTAACTTTTTCATCGAAGATTTGTCGTGTAAGGTTGAGGCAAGAGTATCATGTGAAGTGAATGATTATCGTTTATTGGCTGATCTTTTGAAAAGACTAAGTGGAGCTAAGTACATTTCCTCAACTACTGTAAGTTTCTTCCTTCTTTTTTTTTTAAATATTTAGTGCTTTTGTATTATTAGTTAGAGTTTCTTTTTGTTATCTCTCACTTAGTGATGCTTACCGATTCTTATTTTCATTCATTCAACTAAGTACCCTAACGGGAAGCGTGCAAATTTGAAGTATCCAAATTTGAAGCGATTGGAGTTAAGCGGTTATGTTGGTCTGAGATGGCAGTTAATCACTCAAATTCTTGAAAATTGTTCAGAGTTGGAATATTTAAGCATTGAAAAGGTACTAAAATTAAAAACTTTCTTTTACAGTTCCAAACTTGGTTTATCCTTAAATAACAGTGGGTTTTGTTTATCTTTCTTGTGTTAATTAAAACAAAAGCCAAATCAAGGTTGCTGGGAGGAACCAGAGTATGCTCCCACTTGTATGCTTCTGAGCCTTAAGACAATGAAATATGCAAATACCACGTGCTACTGGGATGATATGCGGTTCTTGAAGTTCATGTTGGGAAATTCAAATGTTTTAAAGACGCTAACACTCCAGTATGCTCCTATGTTATCCTTCACAGAGAAGACAAGGCTGCGCAAAAACTTGGCTATACATGCAAAGGCTTCGAAGGATTGTGAGATTTGTTTTGTTGATAGTTGACCTCATAATACGACTAGCTTGTTTTTGTGATCGACAAGAATATTTTATCTACTATGCAATGGATTGTGGTGTGTGCTATGGTTGTTTGGTGTTATAAATAAACAAACATGATCATTTCATGTGCTTGAAGCCTGTTAAGGGCCTTTTTATCATTATAAGCATATAAACCTTTGACTTCATTGGAATTATGTTTATCTAAACCGGGCCGGTTCTGAGTTTTGTGCTACCCTGGGCGAGCTGGCCAAAAGATGCCCCTTATAAACAAGCAATACATTATTTTTCAGCGGTTTGAAACTTAGTCAAGTTAAACAGCTCATCATCACGTTTATTTTTATTTAATAAACAAAATGTTACAAAGAAAAACTTCAAATTACAAGTTTGCGAAAAATACAATGTAATATATATACCGTAGCTTGTGAAAAATTATATTTTTAGACTTGTAAAAACAAAAGCCGTTTTTAAGAAAGTGAGCAATTAATGTTTTCTTTGTCAATATTGAAATCTAAGAGACATATTAAAAAGTTAACAGTCATACTACAATTCTCTGCAAAAAATTCATACTGTACAATGTTTTGATAAACTCAAGGTTATAAATAGCGTGAGGCGTGGCGTGATGGCATGACCAAGCCTCACGCCTTAGGAGTCATGACGAAGCTATGACGTTTTTTAAGGCGTGACTTAAAGCGCTACAAAATAAGAAAATATTTGTAGATGTTATACATATTGAATAAAGTCAAGAAATTATCATTGCATGTAATCTTGTTCATTTCTTTCAAAAAAATATTTTTATCAGATTTGATTTCAAAAAAGGCGTCGTGACTCGCGCCTTAGCACGACTTTTCACGCCTCATCTCACGCCATGCCTAGAGCCGACGCCCTGGTCTATTTTGTAATGTGGAGGTCACGCCTCGCACCTTGGCAGCACCTTAGCGCCACCATGGCGCGCCTTTTAAAACCTTTGATAAACTATACGAGTACCCGTGAATAGAGACGTGACTTTATAACAGTAAAGTAGTAAAACTTGTTATTTAAGCTTTTAAATTTAAAAGATATTATAAAAAATTAACATTACTTAAATTTTAATCATTTTAAGTTTAATAAATACATATAACATATAACATACATATAACATACGGAGATTAATAAATACATATAACATACAGAGATTAGAAAATTAGATTGAACTAGAAAAGAAAGAAAAAAAAAACTAACAGTAACGACAAATAAGTCAATAATGATTTTTCAAAAGATGTTGGTCAACAAGCCAAAATTTCAAGTAAAAAAATAGAAGAAAATCTCTTTAATCTCTGAGTCACTGTACTCACGTGGGTAACCCAGCCATTTAACGTATATATTTTTATTTTCACATTATTCTTCTCTCTTCACAAACTCCATCTTCTACCTTAAACTTCATACTCCATTCTTACATCAATCTGCTTCTTCATATTTTTCCATCTATCATAAGGTAACATGAATCTAAAATTTAATGCCCCTAAAATTTGGATGCCTTTGGCCGTCGCCCAGCTCGCCCGGTACCAGGGCCGGCCCTGGTTAAAGGTGTCTAAACCACATATGATTGCATTGAGTAACCCTTTTCTTTCATTAAACGAGCCAGCATGGCCCGTGCGATGCACGGGCTTCGATTAACATGAAGTAGCACCAGTCTGGCAATGTTTAATTAGGTGTGTCAACATTAGTCGCGAAACTTAAAGTGTTAAACTAAAAAATTCGCTTTAGTAAGCTTTTACAAATACAAATGTTTCGTATGAAAGATACTCAAAGATGCGTTTGACCATTAGTACACGTGGTTGTAAGTAGTAAGTGCACGTTTGATTTGCTTGCTTAGGGGTTCTCATATTTGAGGTTCCTTGATTTGATCATCCTTCCATGCTGATACTCTCCACAAAGAATTTTAAATATAAATTTAGGAAGGTGATTGTTGGGAATAAAATGTTCAAGTCAAAGAGCCTGCCAAAGATGTCAAAGAGCCTGCTAGTTGATTTTGAAGAGTATGAAGATATACTAACAGTACCTTCTGGGTAGAAGGTACTGCTAGTTGACAAAGGTCCTGCCAAGCTATATGTCAAGTTGATTAGATATTTTGTAATAGATATTTAGTTGAATTATTAGTCTTTGTACATTGTTATACGTTATGTAGAAGTAGTTTAGTCTTCTGTGGTGTACAGAAGAATATTGCAGAGTTGTACATTGGTAGTTGTATTTAATTGTAGGCTAGAATAGTCAAAGTAAAGTATTATATTCAACCACTTGACAACTTGTAATAAGGTGTCCTTATCTTATAAAAGGATACCTTAGTCACCACTTCATGCATGCATCTTTTCCAACCATTTAACCAAAACCGAACTATCTCTCAAGTAACTTAGTTACTCAACTCACAAATCCTTTTACAATCTAAGATTCAAGATTACTTTGTAATCTCGGTGATATTTAGATCATCCGTATTATTTCATCAATAATATTGAATCGTTTTGTGTTAACTAAAGTTGTGTTCCTTGTTCATTACATACTCACGTTTACATAACTCACCACCTTGTGTTCTTTTAAGTGTGTTGTAGTAGATTCCGCATGCTTAACACATTCATACATAAATATCTCACAAACACGTTACTAAGATTCACATCCCAAGTGTTTGTGCAACAATCAAACCTTTCCACAGTGATATATTTAAATTCAATCACACGTTTTAAAATTGTTTAATTTTTATTTGGGTATATTGGGTTATTGTATAAACATAGTAATGTGATGCACGGGCTTTGTTCACCCTAAAGAATCATCGGTTGTGCAAGGGTTATGTGTATTTAGTTATTATTCTCCTTTTGACCGGGGATACTCGACTGAATAAATAAAGTTCATTTAACTAACTTTTTGTAAATAAATTTGTTTGAATAAAAATGTATCAAATACATGAGTGAGTTCCATTATCGTAATGCAAAACATGTTATTTCAAACACATATTATAAACTTGTCCACATTTCTTATAGATTCTTAATTTATAAAATGTTCTTTGTTGCATTTATGATTTATGTATTAACTTTTTACCAAATTATATATTAATGTCCATGTTAGTTTGTAGACCAAAAGTAAGATGTTACAATACTACGATGAATTAATTCATTGGTTATTTAGTATTCAACTACTCATTTGTGATAGTTTAAACATTCTCATTTGTTTGTAATCTTTTTTTCAGCAACACTTGTGTGTAATCGAAGCATAAATACTATTGCAAAAAGTTTGATGAATGTTTCGACAGTAAGCATTTTTTTAGTGAAACATAACTCAAACCTTTAATTTCTTATGAGACATATATGTTAATACAAATATCGTCCCAAAAATGTTATTTATATTTTACGATCTTTGCTTTATTTTGTTAATGACAATTATAAGGTTTATCTTTAGCAAAGCATAAATATAAGTTAAAGTCTTTTACATTTTAGTAACAAGCTCTTTTAAAACTCATTTACATATCACATGATCACTAGGAATTACACACTACATACATATATACATTTACATGTTTATTTTTATTTCTTAAAAATGGAAATACACATGACATCATGACATGCATCATTTACATATCTTAGTTGACTTTACAATCTATTTTGGAAAGATCTTGAAGCTAAAGAGTTGACTTTGTAAGATCTTGACAAGACTTGACAAGATATGGTAAGATTTGGAAATCCCTTAGCTGGCTTGTCCTCGCGGAACCAAACCAGTACAAGGGCGGAACCAATTATTTGGGTCCGCCAAATCCGTGGTTTGTCTGCTCAGTTTTGCCTATAAATAGCAAGCTGATCATTCAAGCACATTCATCACTCATATAGCTTAAATTATACACTCATTCATTTGTACATTACTAACCCATTACATTCATTCATTTCATTCTTAGTGATCTCTCTTTTGTAGCAAAGAAGATCAAGCATACAAGCTTCAACACTGTGTTGCAAGTCTTGATAGTTAGATATTGTGTGATTTGTTAGTGTTCACACATCATTGTCTATACCATTCATTCAGTAGAGTTCGGTTAGTGTTTTAGTCCTCAAAACACATAGAGTGTCGGGAGTAGTTGTACCCTTGTTAAAGAACCAACGGGAGTGGTTGTACCCTTGTAAAGAACCTGGTGTTTAGCTTAGTACCGGATAAAGAGTAAGCGACGTGTAAAGGTTTTCTCCACCTAGAAGGGAGCTTGTTTTTTAGTGAAGAAAAACTCTCGAGTTAGAGGCTCGAGGAGTGGAGTAGGGCAAGGAAGAGAGTCCTTGTAGTCGAACCACTATAAACATCTGTGTTGTGTGGTTTGATCATTTCTTTCCTTACTTGCTTTATATATATTGCTTGATTGTTTTCTTTACTTTGAAATCACGTTAAGTATACAAAGCGAAGAAAAGTTTAAAACGGTAAAAACTATTTAACCCCCCTTCTAGTTTTCCACAATTGGTATCAGAGCTACGTTACTCAAGATTTTCAAATATATTGTATTTTAAAACTTGAAACAATCAATGGATTTTGAAAACTTCAAAGAAGGGCAATCTATGCAAAGACCACCACTATTTGAACCAAATAGCTTTATATATTGGAAAAATCGCTTTGAAACTTATGTGAAGTCAAAGGATATAGATTTGTGGTATATTATTGTAGAAGGTGATAATAAACCTATATCAAATATATCAGGTGGTCGGGATGAGGGTACTTCTCTTACTCGTCATAGTGATGAGCAAAAGAAGCTGATTGCCAAAAATAATGAAGCCAAAATGATGCTTTATAATGCCTTACCTAAGAAAGAATATGAAAGAGTTTTTATGTGTAAAACGGCTAAGGATATTTGGCAATCATTGATTATCACTCATCAAGGGAACTCACAAGTCAAAGATAACAAAATTGATCTTCTTGTTCAACAATATGAACAATTTGTTATCTCTGAAGATGAGACCATTGATAGTGCTTTTGCTAGGTTTAATACTATAATTACTTCTCTTAAAGCACTTGACGAATCTTTTTTCTAGTAAGAACTTTGTCAGGAAATTTCTTAGAGCACTTCATCCAAAGTGGAGAGCAAAGGTGACGGCTATTGAAGAATCCAAGGATCTTTCAAGCATGACACTTGACGAGCTCATCGAAAATCTCAAAGTTCACGAGATGGTGATGGAAAAAGACTCAGAAATAGTTAAAGGCAAAAAGGAGAAGATGAAGTCCATTGCCTTAAAAGCTAAAGTAGAATCAAGTGATGAAGAGTCTAGTTTGGGTAGTGAAGACGAAGTGTATGCCATGGCCGTTAGAGATTTCAAAAAGTTCTTTAGGAGACGAGGAGAGTTCGTAAGACAACCTCGTGAAGAAAAGAAATCCTTCCGGAAAGACCGTGATGATAGGAAAGAAAAAATGGATAGAAAGTGTTTTAGGTGCGGGGATTCCGGTCACCTAATAGGAGATTGTCCAAAGCCTCCAAAGAACAAGTCTCAAAAAGCATTTGTTAGTGGAGCTTGGAGTGACAGTGATGGTGATGACGACGAGCCTAAGAACGACGAAGTTGCTCTCATGGCTCATGACTTAGAAGAGGTACATTCTGACTCGTCATATTCCTCTATTGATGATGAAACCTTAGAAGTAGAATATAACAAACTGTGTGATATTACTCTAAAAATCATAAACAAAAATAAGTTCTTAAAAACCAAAACGACACTTTTAGAAAACGAAGTCTATTAGCTAAAAGAAAATAAAATACAATCAGAAAAAGGTAAAAGTGTTAAAGAAACATGTGTCTCATGTCAGGAACTTAAACTAGAAATAGAAACACTTAAAACCACACAGGAAGATCTTATCAAACAAAACTCTAAGTTTAAAAGGTTTGATAAAAACATTTGTTTAGCAGATGAGTTAATGCAAATTCAAAAGTTGCCTCATAATAAAACCGGACTAGGATTCATGAAATCAGGAAAATTAAATGACTTTATGAAACAAACAGTGAAAGTACAAGAACCTGTTCCAACAAAGTCAGACACCCACGGATCTGGCGGACCCAAAAATTTGGTTCCGCCAGTGGTGACAAAAGGGTCCGCGGGTACTGTTGCTGAACAGAAGGTTTGTACTTCGGATCGCACTGAGTTCGTTAAAGTCACTAGAAAACCTAGCACTAGTATAACTGTCAACAAACAAAAACCAACAGTTACTATAGGAAAAGGTCAAGATAAAAATGAGTTTAGGACTAAAACGGTTCAACAGAGGCCTAAAACTAGTTTTCCCAAACACCCCTTTCCTAAGAGTAACCTTAACTCACATCATCATCATCAAAATAGTTGGAACCAAAACATGTCTAGGAACTTTCAAGGTCCCAACTATATGCCATGGAACACTTGTCCACCATTTCTATACATGAACCATGATAATGTAATGTTTAACCCAAATGGACCTATGAGATATTGGGGACCAAACGCTTGAGTATTTCTTTAACTTAGGTGTGCCTGAAAGTCGGGCTAGAACCGGACGATTGGATAAAAGATAGTGGGTGTTCAAGACACATGACGGGAAACAAAAGCCTTTTCTCAACCTACCAAGTGTACAACGGAGGTAATGTTACATTCGGTAGCAAGCTTAAAAGTAAAATCATCAGAAAAGGGACGATCTCTCATGACTCTCTCACTATTGATGATGTTGCTCATGTAGATAATGTTGATATAAATAATGCCTAAAAACGTTATAAAATATTTTTCGATACCTCTACGTTTTGATAATCACAAAATGTAAAATCATTAAACGAAAGATTATGACGTAAACAAGTATTTAGTTGTAAATATCTATTTTAACAACTTAATCACTTAAGGTATGAATAAACAAATGCCTAATGCATTATATGATCAAAGAAACATTTTCTTAATCACTAGATTTTTTAGAAATGTCACAAACATTTTATATCTTTTAGAAAATCATTTTTGGTATTAAGTAAATATATTAAATCCATTATAAATATATGAATTCAAATTTTTAACCAAAAATGGCAAAAATGTTCCAGAAAAACCTTCCCCAGTAAAAGACAAAATTTATAGCCGTTCAGGGAGGGGCGGCCCCCTTAATTATAAGGGCGGTCCCCTTAATATTTAAGGGGGCCGACCACTAATTAAGGGGACCGCCAACGCTCCTCCAGCTGTAAATTTTGCCTATAAATACTGGTTCATTCCTGGCATTTTTCCTCACCTTTTGCACTAAAAACTTTCTGATTTAGATCTCATTTCATATCTTCAAAAACCCTTTGATCATATAATTATAAGCTTTTGTTTCAAGTGATCCAAAGTTTCAACCTCTCAAGTGCAAGAGAAGAATACTTCTATCCTTCAAGACAAGAAGTATTACAACTTGGTGTATCTCTTCCATCCAAGTTGTTGGTGTATCAAAATTGTAAATCATTCATTCATTTGTATAAGTTGTGTATATTTGTTAGATATGTGTGAGCATAATTGTTTAGGCTAGATTAGTGTGTAAGTAGTGAAGTTGTGAAGAAGTTAAGGTGTGTAAGTAGTGAAGGTGTGAAGAAGTAGAAGAGTATATAAGTAGTGCTAGGTCGTGAAGTAGTTGTGAAGCCGTTGTGAAGTAGTTGTGAAAAAGTTGTGAAGCCGTAGTGAAGAAGTTGTGAAGAAGTCGTGAAGAAGTTGTGATTGAAGTTGTGAGATTGGTTCTAGCTACGATTAGAACTCGACATTTAGCTTTGTGTCGTAAAATTGGTGTAAGCGAAAGTTGTGTAAGGTTTTCTCCGCCATAAGGGAGCTTGTTGACATAGTGAAGAAAACTCTCGAGTTAGGTGCTCGAGGAGTGGAGTAGGGCAAGGAAGGTGTCCTTGTAGCCGAACCACTATAAATCATTTGTCTCGCGGTTCGATCCTTCCATCTCTATCTTTCATTTCATTTCATTACTTTACTTGCATTGTTAATTTAGATTTACTTATATTTGTTCATATTGTTCAAGAGTTGAGTTCACATAAATTCGAATCTAAGTTTTTAAAAGTAAACAAAGTTTTTATAATAAATTAAAAAGACGTAAAACTATTCAACCCCCCCCCCCCTTCTAGTTTTCCACAATTGGTATCAAGAGCCACGTCAAACAAGATTTTTAAAATAAATTGTATTTTAAAACTTGAAACGATCTATGGAATCCGAAAAATATTTAGAAGGGCAATCTATGCAAAGACCACCACTATTCGAGAGTGATGGTTTTCTTTATTAGAAAAATAGATTCGAAACTTATGTGAAATCAAAAGATCTTGATCTTTGGCATGTTATTACCTATGGTGATTTTCCCCCTATTCAAAATAATCCTTTAACTAAAATAGATGAAATTGTACCTTTTGAAAAACAAAATGATAATTTGAAAAAGAAACTAGCAAAAAATAATGAGGCTAAAATGGTAATTTATAATGCGTTACCACGCAAAGAATATGAAAGAATCTTTATGTATAAAACCGCAAAAGAAATTTGGAACTCTTTGCTAATCACTCACCAAGGTAATAGTCAAGTCAAAGATAATAAAATAGATCTTCTTGTTCAACAATATGAACAATTTACGATTCCGGAAGAGGAATCAATAGATAATGCTTTTGCTAGGTTTAACATTATCATCACAAGTTTAAAAGCACTTGATGAGAATTTTTCTAGTAAGAATTTTGTTAGGAAATTTCTTAGGGCTCTTCATCCAAAATGGCGAGCTAAAGTTACGGCGATTGAAGAATCAAAGAATTTGTCAACTCTACAACTTGACGAATTGATCGGCAACTTGAAGGTTACGAAGCAATAATAATGAAAGACTCCGAGATGGTCAAAGTTAAAAGAGAGCAAAGCAAGTCAATTGCATTGAAAGCTAGGAAGGAATCTAGTGACGAGGATAGCTCAACCTCCGAAAGCAATGACGAAGAATATACTATGGCCGTAAAAGACTTCAAGAAATTCTTTAAAAGACGAGGAAGATTCGTTAGACAACCACATGATGAAAGAAAGGCATTCCAAAGATACAAAGAGGACAAAAGCGAAAGGAAGTGTTATAAATGTGGCGACCCAAATCACCTCATCGGAAAATGTCCAATGTTGTCAAGGGATCAAAATCAAAAGGCGTTCATTGGAGGAGCATGGAGTGATAGTGATGAAGATGAGAAAGAAATAACAAAGGACGAAAAATGTCTTAAAGCAAAGGCATCCAATGAGGTACTTTCCGAAACCAAATACTTTAGTGATGAAAATCAATCATTAGATGAAAAAGACCTAGATAATGAATATAATAGGTTATGCAAATTAGGTCAAAAGGTTATAGCTAAAAATAAGTCACTAAAACATATTAATAATCGATTAAAAAATGAAGTACTCGAATTAAAAATTAAACTAAAACATTTGGAAAAAGGAAAAGAAGTTTTTATAAAATGCAAAACATGCTTAGAAGTCAAAAATGAAAACGAAAAACTTAAAGATGAAATTTTCAAACTTGACAAGTTTAAAAATAGTAGTAACTCACTTAAGAAAATAATAAGTGTTCAAAGATCATCCGAAGATAAAACCGGTCTAGGAATCAATTCAATCGATATTTCAAATAGTGAAAATAAAAATGTAAAGTTTGAATGTGAGTCTAGTAAACAAAAACTGTTAGAGTCAAAACCTAAGTATATACTTATAAAAGATAGAAAAATACCCATTGCTAGTGATGAGGAAGTAAAAAGCTTTTATAAACCATCGTTAAAAACCAAAACCGGATTTTCTAAACCAAAATTAAGATCCAAAACTCCACCTCTAAATAGACCAAATAATCCTCATCCTCGGCCTAAAACCCCTCAACCTAGAAGAAATCAAGGTAGACAAAACTTTCCTAATAATAGTCACCCAATGTGGAATTATTCACATCAACCAAGTTTTAATCCTTGGGTAATACTTCCACCATACATGCAAATGCAAACCATGTTTGGTTCAAACAATTTTGGACAAATGAGACAATGGGGACCAAGTGGCTAAATCGTCACTCATTGAATAATTCGGAAACTCATCTATGATTGGCTTCTATAAGTCAATATAACACCTTGAAGTATTTGAAGAAAATCTACTGAAGACTAAAAGGTACGTTTTTTTAAGCTCATTGTTATAATATATGCTTAGATTAATGACTAGTTATTTCATGCCTATTTAGCTCATAATGCCTAGTTATATATATACACATAATAGCTTATATGAATCTACTTATAACCTAGAATCACTTGTTCTTTTCCCTTTGGCCCTCTTAAGCTATAACGTTTAAAATGGAAATCTTCTATGTCCACTATTAGAAAACTCATGGTGATGAAGTGAAATGAGTTAAGTGGATTAATCATTAACATAGAAGTAAGATTAGATTTCTCGCGTTAGAAAACTATGGATGAAACAAGCTCTCGTAGACTATGGCATCAAGTTAGATAAGTGTGCGACAACAAAGGAGCTATAGATGTTAGGTTATACCCCATTCAACACTCTCGCATCAAACATATAGAATTTCGTCATCACTTCCTTATGACCATAGGATGTGTAGAAAAGGGTAGCATGTGACAATAGCCTTAACCAATTCCCTTGAGCATGAGATCTTTAACAACCATTTTTTAAAATCTAGGATTAATGGTATTTGTTGTCAAAAATCTAGTATCTTTAAAAATATACAGAAACTTCACATTTTGGAAAAATGATTTTTTTTTTTGCTATTTCACTTTTCTATTAACATGTTTTACTATCTCATTTTTCTTCTTAATCTATGTCAATAATTCTGTTTCGATCAAAGTCAAAGATTGGGAATTTTTTTTCTTACCCATTCTTCATAAACACATTTTGAAATAAAACCCAATCTATTTTATTTGTTGGGAATTAAATATTCAAGATGTCTAATATCGGGTTCTAATCCAAGAAATACTGTAAGTGTAATTCTGCTGCTAGTTCAAAATGGTTTCTGCTGATAATGTTGATTCTGCTGATAGAACATTTCACTTTGCTGATAGTGATAAATGACTCTGCTGACAGGCTTAGCATTCTGCTGATGGTTCCTGCTGATAGCGATAACTCGTTGCTGCTGATAGTGAACACTCTGCTGATGGATGGATAAGATCGAAAAGATATTTATTGTATTTTGGTCAACAATATACGGTAGATAATATCTTACTCCATGGGCTTAGTTAACAAGTTGTATACATAGATACATGTTGTATCTGATGTACTGACACTCAAAAGGATAAGTTAACAAAGTAAGTCGGCCAAGACTTTAAGCAATATGTAAAGATCTTTTGACTATAAAAGAGATCTTAGTTGTGATTTTAGTGTAGGATATAGTTGAACATAGAGTTAGTTCATGCATATGTTATTGCAAGAACATATCAACTGTTAGATAAGAACAAACACAAAAACATCACAAGTTAGAAAAACTTAAGATTCAAGGTTGTAACCCTAGTGATATTTCAAGATCACTCGTATTATTATCTTTAATAATATTGAATCGTTTGGTGATAATCTTTATGTGTTCATTGCTAACTAACAAACATAACAATTCCATTTCCATAACATACACAACCTTCTAAGTTTGGTTGAGTGAATTCCGCGCACTTAATCATTTTAACACAACATATCATACACACAAAGTTACAAGGTTTAACCACCTTAATCGTGTGTCCAGGATCCTAGCAAGTGGTATCAAAGCTCAGGTTGATATTGTTGTTTTTAGAAGAAACAAGAAATGGATGTTCAAGATGTTCAAACAAATGTTGCTGCAAAGTTGCCCATGATCAAACCCAATGAGTTTGAGTTATGGAGGATGAGAGTTGAGCAATATTTTATGGTTCAAGATTATGCTCTTTGGGACATAATTCAGTATGGTGATTCCTTCACTTTAGGCTATTCAGATGTTCTTGTTGAAGGGAAGACAGTTAGAAAAAGAAATACTGGACCAGTTTCCAATGATGAAAAGATACAGAAGAGAAATGATCAGAAAGCAAGAAACTTGTTGCTTATGACCATTCCTGGTGAGCAGATGCTATCTTTTAACAAATATCTTGATGCAAAAACTCTTTTTGAAGAGATTTGTGCATGGTTTGGTGGTAATGAAACTACCAAAAAGACACAGAAGACTTTACTAAAGCACCAATTTGAAAACTTTACTGCTTTTAGTAATGAGTCTCTTGATAAGCTATTTTCAAGACTACACAAGCTTGTAAGTCAGTTAGCTGTGTTGGGTGTTGAGACAGAGAAGGAAGATCTCAACATGAAGTTCTTGAAAAGTCTACCTAATGAATTCCATACTTATGTTATTGTCTGGATGAACAAACCAGAAATTGAAACAATGAAGCTTAATGATTTGTTTAACAACTTTAAAATTGTTGAACAAAGTCTAAAGAGAGGTGGAAATTATGGTACTAGTTCTGGGAATGCTGCACTCTTATCAGTTCCTAGTGTTAGTCATTCAGAAGAGGTAGATGAAGTTGAAAGTGTTTCTAATGTTACTTATGGTGGTCCTTCTACTAGTTTACAAAAGGATATTGCTGGACTTGGAGATCCAACATTTTATGCCTTTATAACCAGTCAAGCTAGTGGTTCTCCTTTAAATCATGAAGACCTTGAACAGGTAGATGGTGATGATTTGGAAGAGATGGATATTAAGTGGCAAGTTGCTTTACTTAGCATGAGGGCTAAGAAGTTTTGGCAGAAAACTGGAAAGCAAATTACCATAAATGGTAATGATACTGCTGGGTTCGATAAGAAGAAAGTAGAATGTTTTAACTGTCATAGGTTGGGACATTTTGCTAAAGAATGTAGAAGCCCAAGGAAGCAGGATAATATGAACACTTGGTATAAACAAGAAAGGAATAAGGAAGTACTGGTGGAAGAGCCAAAGGCTATGCTGGCTATTGATGGTATTGGATATGATTGGAGCTCTATGGCTACTGAAGAGGATGCACCACCAAATGCTGCTCTTATGGCCACTGAATTTGCTCTAATGGCTTCTTCTGATTCAGAGGTAGATACCATTCCTACTTGTACTAATTCATGTCCTAATCTTAAAAATTATGAAGACATTAAAAGGAGATTTGATGCTTTTAGAGAAGAGTTAATTGATGCCCTTCATAATTTAGCTAATCATAAGAGGTGTGTAGGAGTTCTAGAAAAACAGATTCAACATTATAAAAAGAATGAATCTATGTTTACTGATGACTTAAATGCTTTAAAAAGAGGAATAGCATTTAGAGATGAATTACTTAATGATCAAAGTAGACAGTTATCTGAAGTCAAAACTGAAAAAGAAAATGTTAAGGTAACTATAGATACTCTAGCACATGCCTCAGAAGGAATGAATAAGATTTGAGAAGCTCAGGTAATTGATAAAGCTAATTCAGGTGTAGGTTACAAAACTGTCCCTCCACCATATAGAGGTGTTCCTTCACCTCCAGGTGTTGACCTAGCACATACAGGTATAGCTGAGTTTCAAGAACCAATCATGGAATATGGTTCTAAGACTAGTAAGAGTCTAAAGGTAGCAAAGATAAGTAAAAGTTTAGATAAAACTTTACTTTATCAGGACAAGGTGTCCTTTGCTAAGAAAGGAGAAACTATAGTTGTTGAAGATTTTACAACTGATAGTGATGATGATGAAGAAGAACAGGTTATGTCTAAACCTGAAGTGGTTAAGAAAGTTGGAACAAGTGTTCCTAAGGTAGTCAAACACAATACTGATAGGCCTAAATCAAACATTAAGCATGTTAGGCAACCAGTTAGATATTGTGAGCAATATAGAACCACCAACAAGCCCAGAGGTAACCAAAGGAATTGGAACAACCTCAAGTCTAACCAATTAGGTGATGACTTTGCTTTTTATAATAAAGCTTGTTACACATGTGGTAGTTTTGACCATCTTGCAGCTTTCTGCAACCAATGGGTATCTGGGTATGAAAACCATAGAGTGAACCTCAAAAGGCAAACTCCTAAATCTCACTTTCACTCTAGTTCTAAGAAATCAAACCCCAGAGTAGTCAAAAGCAAGTCTATCTCAAAATCTGATCCTGCTGATAGACCAAATGATCCTGCTGCTAGAAAATTTGTTCCTGCTGCTCGACCATTTATGACTATTAACCCAAAATCAACAGCTAAGGGTGCAAAAATATTTTTCAAACATGCACCAACAACTGTTATAAGGCCCATTCAAACAAAAGCAGTGGTCCAAAAACAAGTTTGGAAACCAAAGGGTAGAACTACAAATTTAGCAGATTCTGCTGATAAGTGTGTGGTTCACTCTGCTGCTAAGGGAAATAGGGCAAATGCTGTTAAGGCCTCAGCATGTTGGATTCTTAAATCCAATGTTGCATCAACTATCCTTAAAAGATTCAATTACATTGATGCAAGAGGCAGATCCAAGTCAGTAATGGCTTGGATCCCCAAAAGAAACTAACACTCTTATTTGTGTGCAGGAACATTCAAATGATCAGGAAGAGGATCAAGGATACTCAGATAGTGGATGTTCAAGGCACATGACAGGCAACATGTCTTATCTCTCAGATTTTGAAGCTTTCAATGGAGGATATGTTACTTTAGGAGGGGGTGTTCGTGGCAAAATTCTGGTAAAGGTACAATCAAAACCGGAAATTTAGATTTTGAAGATGTGTACTATGTAAAAGAGCTAAATTATAATCTTTTTAGTGTTTCACAAATGTGTGACAAAAAGAATAATGTTCTTTTCTGTGAGACTGAATGTCTTGTACTTTCTCCTGATTTTAAGATGCCTGATGAAAGTCAAGTACTTCTTAGAATTCCTAGAAAGGGCAATATGTACAGTGTAGACATGAAGAATATTATTCCTAAAAAGAATTTAACTTGTCTTGTTACAAAGGCCACATTGGATGAATCAATGAAATGGCATAGAAGGCTTGGTCATATTAACTTCAAAACCATAAATAAAATTGTTAAGAATGGTTTGGTAAGAGGTTTACCTCACAAAAGATTTGAAAATGATCAAACATGCATTGCTTGTCTAAAAGGCAAACAACACAAAGCCACTTGTAAGCCCAAGATTTTTAACTCTATCAATCAGTCTTTGTTTATGCTACATATGGACTTATTTGGACCTGTTTCAGTGATGAGCATAATGCATAAGAGATATTGTCTAGTTATTACTGATGACTATAGTAGATTTACATGGGTTTTCTTTTTAGCCACTAAGGATGAGACATCAAGCATCCTTAAGGACTTTATTACACAGATAGAAAACCAAGTAAGCAAGAAAGTGAAAGTCATTAGATGTGATAATGGGACAGAGTTTAAGAATAGAGTTATGGATGATTTCTGCAAAGAAAAAGGTATTAAGAGAGAATTTAGTGTTGCTAGAACACCACAACAGAATGGTGTAGCTGAAAGAAAGAATAGAACATTAATTGAAGCTGCTAGAACAATGTTAGCTGATTCTAAGCTACCAATAAATTTTTGGGCAGAGGCAGTCAACACTGCTTGCTATGTTCAAAATAGAGTTTTAGTTGTGCAGCCTCACAATAAGACATCATATGAACTTTTTAATGGTAGAACTCCTGCAATAGGATTTCTTAGACCTTTTGGATGTCATGTGACAATTCTCAATACCTTAGACCATTTAGGAAAATTCGATGGTAAGGCAGATGAAGGTTTCTTTGTTGGTTATTCTCTTAATAGCAAAGCATTTAGAGTTTACAACACAAGAAAAGAAATAGTAGAAGAAAATCTACATGTGGAGTTTTTAGAAAACAAATCCAATGTAGAAGGTCAAGGACCAAAATGGCTATTTGATCTGGAATATCTAACAAATTCAATGAATTATGTGCCTTTTGTTGCAGAAACTAATGATTTTGCAGGTTCAAATACAACAAATGAGGCGGAGTTAGAGAAAGATCAAAATGATGTGATAATGCCAATATGGTCAAGTTCAATTGTGGAATCAACTTCGAAAACTGATGAATCTTCTTCTAGTAAAGCTAAAGAAGGTGTTGAAGATGAAAGTAAAGAATATGGAACTCAGGAACAACATAGTGTTTCTGCTGGTAGTATTTCTGTTGCTGCTGGTAGTGTATCTGTTTCTGCTGATGACTCTGCTGATAAGCTTACTGAGTCTGCTGTTCGGCCAAATGACTCTGCTGCTGGCCCTTCAGAAACAAAAGAAACAGAATTCTCAGATAATGAGGTGGATTTCAACAATCTTCCATCATCTTATCAAGTTCCTACTACACCACAATCAAGAATTCACAAAGTTCATTCCCTGGATCATGTGATTGGAGATATACAGTCAGGTGTGAAGACAAGACAACAATTGAAGTCTTCAGACCAACAAGGGCTTCTTGATGCCCTTTATGCTTCAAAACAACATGAGCTTTTAAACTCTTGTTTGTTTGTATGTTTTCTCTCACAAGTTGAACCAAAGACAATTCTTACAACCCTAGATGATTCAAGCTGGTTAGAGGCTATGCAAGAAGAGCTTCTTCAGTTTAAGATTCAAAAGGTTTGGGTGCTAGTTGATTTACCTACAGGTGTGAAGGTAATTGGCACTAGATGGGTTTTTAAGAACAAAATGGATGAAAGAGGAATAGTGATCAAGAATAAGGCTAGATTAGTAGCGCAAGGGTACACACAAGAAGAAGGGATAGATTATGATGAAGTTTATGCTCCAGTAGCAAGGATTGAGGCAATTAGGCTGTTTCTAGCTTATGCTTCATTTTTAGGCTTCACAGTCTACCAAATAGATGTCAAAAGTGCATTTTTATATGGTGAAATTGGAGAAGAGGTGTATGTTTCACAACCTCCAGGTTTCATTAACCCATTACATCCAAACAAAGTGTACAGAGTAGTGAAAGCTCTCTATGGCCTTCATCAGGCACCAAGAGCTTGGTATGCAACACTATCTTCCTACTTATTAGAAAATGGATTTCAAAGAGGAAAGATTGATCAGACACTGTTCATCAAACAGCACAAGAAGGATCTTCTGTTAGTGCAGGTGTATGTGGATGACATTATCTTTGGATCTACTAGGAAAGATATGTGTTTAGAATTTGAGAAGCTTATGAAAGATAAGTTTCAGATGAGTTCTATGGGAGAACTTACATTCTTTTTGGGTTTGCAAGTTAAGCAATCATCTGAAGGCATATTTATTAGTCAAGACAAATATGTTGCAGAGATACTTAGAAAATTTCAATTTGCTGATTCAAAAATAGCAAGCACACCAATGGACTCTGAGAAGCACCTTCTGAAAGATGAAGATGGAGAAAATGTAGATGTACACAATTACAGATCTATGATAGGCTCTTTGATGTATCTTACATCATCTAGACCTGATATCATGTTTCCTGTTTGTGTTTGTGCAAGATTTCAAGTTACTCCAAAGGTTTCTCATTTAACTGCAGTCAAGAGAATTTTTAGATATCTCAAAGGTCAACCAAGGTTGGGTATATGGTATTCTAGAGAATCTCCTTTTGACTTGGTAGCATATTCGGATAGTGATTATGCTGGTGCTAGCTTGGACAGAAAGTCAACAACTGGAGGATGTCAATTCCTTGGGTGTAGACTTGTCTCATGGCAGTGTAAGAAGCAAACAAGTGTGGCAAATTCAACAACTGAAGCTGAATACATAGCTGCTGCAAGTTGCTCTAGTCAAGTTCTATGGCTTCAAAACCAACTCCTTGATTATGGGTACAATTTCTTAAACACTGTTATTCATATTGATAATAGTAGTACAATTTGTATTATTAAAAATCCAATGCAACATTCTAAAACAAAACACATTGAAATTAGACATCACTTTATAAGAGACTGCAATGAGAAAAGATTAATTCAAGTTCTTAAAATTGCTTCAGAACATAATTTTGCAGATTTGCTAACAAAAGCTTTTGATGTTTCAAGGTTTCAGTACTTGGTAGCAAGTATTGGAATGCTTAATCTTTAAATTTTTCAAATAATGTGTTTATGTAAATAAATCTTTGTTGGTACTGCTGATTTATAAGGTACTGCTAATGTATCATAAGGTACTGCTTAGCACACAAGGTGCTGCTAGTACAAATTTAAATTGTGTTATTCATATAGTTGGTCTTATGATTATACTAATGCAAGACAAGTACTTTGTATTTTGTTCTTTTGGTTTTAGACTAACAATTTCAGGTATGAATATGTAAACACAAAGGATATTTTCAAGTGAAATGGAAACAGCAGAATTGAGATATTAGCTGCTGACCATAATAGGTTTATGATGGACTGAGTTTGGGACATTAAAGCTCCTTAAAACTTCTTTCTTGAAATCTAGTTATGATATTTCACATTGAATTGATGACTTAGTTGATCAGATAGTAACTGATGCAACTCACTTTCTATCATTTTATACTTTTAAGTATAATGTGCAAGTCTGAGGACATCTGATAGAAAGAACAGCTAGTGAAAGTGAATCTAACACTTGTGTTAGAGGCAACAATTACTATGAGCTGGAAACCCTGTCAGGAAAGCTCTTTGAATGAGTTTATCTGCACACAGGCAGTTATTTATAACTGAAAAATATTGGTTCTCACACAACCAGAGGTTGCTTTAAACCGAAATGCTGATTAAGCGTCTGTTATACACTTGATTCCTTCAAAATGGTTGAAAGTAGTATGATTTTTCAATTCTAAAATCATGAACATACTACTAAGTCAAATGATTTCTGAAAAGGATTTTCAAGGATTCACAAAAACCATCCATTGATGGATCATGAATCAAAATGTCCACTGATTCACCTCTCATAGGAGTTAACACACCTAGAAGTGATGAGGACAGTAACTTAAACTCTTAAGGAATTGATGGCTTCATGTACAACATTGTCTGACAACAAGTTCTAAATGCTGTATCAGATGATAAGGAAAGATATATTTTGGTACATAGTGAGATCTTCCAAACAAGGGGAGGAAACAAAAGTTATTTGCTTCAGGGGAGGTAACAATCTCAGGGGAGGAAATAATGGCCCAGAAAAGGAAGATAATCCAACAAAAGGAAGGAGAAGACAAGAGCATACAAGATGATGAGGAGGTTGAAAATGACAAGAACATTCCAAAGGAGAAAGTTCTATCTAGATCAAACGAAGAAAGGTTTCAATTTCACTTCAAAGACATGCTGGTTAGATGATTTCACTTGTTGAAACAAGCATCCAAGATACACAGCATCATTGCCTCTTATAATTCCTCCATCCAAGGAAATTGCACCATCTTTTAGTCCAAGATTGGTTCAATATGTTTTGATATTGTTAAAGTCAAAGAAGAGCAAAGTAGATGAATTACTGAGAAGATATTCAATCTTGAAGAACATAAGTGTTTGAAAGATCTTTAATCCAAGATTTAATTCAGAAACATGTTTGAAAGGATTCACATGTTTAGGGGAGGATTGTTGGGAATTAAATATTCAAGATGTCTAATATCGGGTTCTAATCCAAGAAATACTCTAAGTGTAATTCTGCTGCTAGTGCAAAATGGTTTCTGCTGATAATGTTGATTCTGCTGATAGAACATTTCACTCTGCTGATAGTGATAAATGACTCTGCTGATAGGCTTAGCATTCTGCTGATGGTTCCTGCTGATAGCGATAACTCGTTGCTGCTGATAGTGAACACTCTGCTGATGGATGGATAAGATCGAAAAGATATTTATTGTATTTTGGTCAACAATATACGGTAGATAATATCTTACTCCATGTGCTTAGTTAACAAGTTGTATACATAGATACATGTTGTATCTGATGTACTGACACTCAAAAGGATAAGTTAACAAAGTAAGTCGGCCAAGACTTTAAGCAATATGTAAAGATCTTTTGACTATAAAAGAGATCTTAGTTGTGATTTTAGTGCATGATATAGTTGAACATAGAGTTAGTTCATGCATATGTTATTGAAAGAACATATCAACTGTTAGATAAGAACAAACACAAAAACATCACAAGTTAGAAAAACTTAAGATTCAAGGTTGTAACCCTAGTGATATTTCAAGATCACTCGTATTATTATCTTTGATAATATTGAATCGTTTGGTGATAATCTTTATGTGTTCATTGCTAACTAACAAACATAACAATTCCATTTCCATAACATACACAACCTTCTAAGTTTGGTTGAGTGAATTCCGCGCACTTAATCATTTTAACACAACATATCATACACACAAAGTTACAAGGTTTAACCACCTTAATCGTGTGTCCAGGATCCTAGCATTATTCAAATAACTTTCACATCTACATAAAAACCCACTTTCAAACATTGTTGAATAATGCTAAAAACATTTCTTTAAATCATGCATGGTGATCTCATATTTGTCATCTATATTTATGTACATGACATTTATAAGTGAACTAAGTCAAATCAAGCGGACCATGGTTTGTCTATTAAGATTTTGTTTGTAACAAGTCTATAAGTCCATGTTATCTTAAGTTCCCATTTATTGCACATAGGCACACATTAGGATCCATCAAATAGTTCATTAATCTTCCCACTTACATATAATTAAGAAAATACTTGGTGTAGTGTATTGTTTCCTAGTCCATATATATTACTTGCTTGATGAGTATGTTTACATGCTAGATGAAATTACTTGTTTGCTTAATCTCTTTAATTAACATGTTTTGCATAAATATCTATTACATGCTTAATTGCCTCAAAGAGTTGGACTTGCTTGAAACTAAACCCAAAAACCCAACCCTTTCTACAATTTTCTGCCAAAAACCCATTCCCAGTAATTTGGGAACCAACAGATGGGCGGCCCCCTTAAATCATAAGGCGGCCCCCTTAATATTTAAGGGGACCGGCCATCTGATGGTCGAAGGTGATGTTTCCTTTTCTACTTTTTAGCCCATTTCATCCTACACTTCCCAAAATTCACAAACATATCTTATTCCAATCCATCCAACAAATTTTATCCATTCCTTTAGCCCATTTCATCCTACACTTCCCAAAATTCACAAACATATCTTATTCCAATCCATCCAACAAATTTTATCCATTCCTTAATCCCATCAATCATACACTATAAACACTCCCATTCCTCATAATCTTCCATCATCTCATCATAACATCTCCCATCAAACCAAAACCAAAATCCTCAAGGTTAGCAAGGATGACCGAAAAACCCGTTTGGAGAAGAAAACCAAACCCCCGAAACAAGTCCATCTCAACAAATGATGTGGCTAAACAACCCAACACCTCCACCCACATTTGTTCCCAATTATACTCCCAATCCTCAAGCTCATTCCAACGAATCCTTTCACAAACCTCATCATAATAACCAACCATCCATTTTTGCTCACAAAAATACATCATCATCTCACTCAAATAATTCTTATGAAGAACATGCTCAATCTCGAAATAACAATTCTAATTTCATCACCAACACCTCACATCATGTTTCACCTACCAATGCACCATCCAAAACACCCTCCACTCATGAAATATCCCTTTCTTCCGTGCCTTCATCTTCATCCATTAATGATTACCCAAACTCAAAAATGTCTCCATCACCAAAAGTATCACCACTACTTCCTACCAACTCACATGCTTCTTCTATGTTGCATATCCAAACATCCATCCCAAATAACACTTGAAGTTCATTGAAGAACTAAAAGAAGCCCATGAGCTTTGTGCTCTTCTTGCCTTACACCTTGCTCAACGCAAGATTGGATCAACTCCCTTCTAGCCCTCCTTCATCACAAAATAACCTCAACCTCCACCTTCGTTCCAAACTACACATCTCAACCTCAAACTAATCTCAATGAAACCCTTCAAAACCCTCATCATATTGGTCAAACATCCAAGTTTACTTCCAACTACACACTCAAATTTCATTCACTTCCACCAAATGATCAAATCCACATTCTCACGAAAAAGGAAAGGTTCCGTGAAGATATAAACCAAATCCATGACCTTTGTGATCTCCTTGCTATACACCTCGCACAACACAACAAGGGCCAACCTCGATCCTCCATCCTCACTCTACTCAAATTGCTTACCTCACCCCCACAACTTGAATCAAGTTGATAATCATGTCAACTATTGTCCTTGTCGTATCCTTCTCCAAAAACAAATCATTGCCTTAAATGAGCATTTCACTTGGATTAAATATCTTATCACTAGATCTCATCCAACACCTCCACTCCAAACTCTAGCACAACACCTCCACTAGCACAACACTCTAACCCTCAATCAACCTACTCCGCTCCAAACTCTCTACCTCCAAACTCTCCACCTCCAAAAATATACCTCTATTAATCCAACATTCTTACCCTCACTCAACCAATTCCATCCCAAACACTCTACCATCAACCATCTAAGCATACTATATGCTTATGTTTCTTATTTTCCAAGCTTTCGTGTTGCAAGCAAGTCCGAAAGCTCTCTTTGGAAATTTAGGACCTTTTTCTTGTTATATGTTTCAAGCATACTAAATGTCGTTGCAATGATTATGTGTTTCACATAATCACTTTAAATTAATGAATGTCTTGCTATGTGTTCTTAATATTTGTTTGCCATGATTGTTGTTTTTATATTCCATATTTTGCTATGTATGCTTGTACTTCTAAATATTTTCTCTCGCAAGATTTCCATAGCTCGACTCCTTGGTGCCCTCGAACGAGGGGGAGCACACATCAACGGGGAGCTCTATTCCCGTCAAACTTCATTCTTGAAACTTGTCGGCATAACCTTTTTTATTCTACAAAAAGGGGGAGAAGTAGAGATAAACTCACTAAATACTTGTCTAAAAATTAATTTTTTAATTTAATGAGTTTAGATTTTGTAATCATCAAAAAGGGGGAGATTGTTGATATAAATAATGCCTAAAAATGTTATTAATATTTTTTGATACCTCTACGTTTTGATAATCACAAAATGTAAAATCATTAAACGAAAGATTATGACGTAAACAAGTATTTAGTTGTAAATATCTATTTTAACAACTTAATCACTTAAGGTATGAATAAACAAATGCCTAATGCATTATATGATCAAAGGAACATTTTCTTAATCACTAGATTTTTTATAAAATGTCACAAACATTTTATATCTTTTAGAAAATCATTTTTGGTATTAAGTAAATATATTAAATCCATTATAAATATATGAATTCAAATTTTTAACCAAAAATGGCAAAAATGTTCCAGAAAAACCTTCCCCAGTAAAAGACAAAATTTATAGCCGTTCAGGGAGGGGCGGCCCCCTTAATAAGTTGTGTATATTTGTTAGATAGGTGTGAGCATAATTGTTTAGGCTAGATTAGTGTGTAAGTAGTGAAGTTGTGAAGAAGTTAAGGTGTGTAAGTAGTGAAGGTGTGAAGAAGTAGAAGAGTATATAAGTAGTGCTAGGTCGTGAAGTAGTTGTGAAGCCGTTGTGAAGTAGTTGTGAAGCCGTTGTGAAAAAGTTGTGAAGCCGTAGTGAAGAAGTTGTGAAGAAGTCGTGAAGAAGTTGTGATTGAAGTTGTGAGATTGGTTCTAGCTACGATTAGAACTCGACATTTAGCTTTGTGTCATAAAATTGGTGTAAGCGAAAGTTGTGTAAGGTTTTCTCCGCCATAAGGGAGCTTGTTGACATAGTGAAGAAAACTCTCGAGTTAGGTGCTCGAGGAGTGGAGTAGGGCAAGGAAGGTGTACTTGTAGCCGAACCACTATAAATCCTTTGTCTCGCGGTTCGATCCTTCCATCTCTATCTTTCATTTCATTTCATTACTTTACTTGCATTGTTAATTTAGATTTACTTATATTTGTTCATATTGTTCAAGAGTTGAGTTCACATAAATTCGAATCTAAGTTTTTAAAAGTAAACAAAGTTTTTATAATAAATTAAAAATACGTAAAACTATTCAACCCCCCCCCCCTTCTAGTTTTCCACAGATAACTTATGATTTAACTTGCTTAGTATTAGTCAATTATGCCGCAAAAAGTATAACGTCCTTTTCAGTGAAAATGGAAGTAAAATACTTAAAGATGGCATAACCATAGGAAAAGGTGTTTTGAAGAATAACATTTATGTTATGAAATTAGACAAAACACCTAAAGACAAACTTTGTCTCACCTCTTTGGACGAAAACTCAACTCTATGGCATAGACGCTTAGGTCACGCCAATATGAGGTTAATCCAATCCTTATCATCTAAGGAACTCGTTAGGAACCTACCCAAGTTGAAATACGACCAACACTTTTGTGATGCTTGCAAAATTGGGAAACAAATTCATAATATCCATAAGACTAAAAACATGGTGTCTACATCTAGGTGTCTAGAATTGTTACATATGGATTTGTTTGGTCCATCCGCTATACAAAGTTACGGGGAAACTTCTATACTTTGGTAATAGTAGATGATTAATCTAGGTATACTTGGACTAAGTTTTTGAAAACTAAAAATGAGGCATTTGATAAATTTGAAATTCTAAGTAAGAAAATTCAAAATCAAATAGGAACTAACATTGTGTCTATTAGAACCGACCATGGTTGTGAATTTGATAACGAAACCCAATTCGGAGCTTTTTGTGATACTAATGGCATAACACATAACTTCTCGGCTCCTCGAACTCCTCAATCTAACGGTGTAGTAGAACGCAAAAATAGGACAATTCAAGAAATGAGTAGAAATATGTTAAATGAACAAAACATACCACAAAAGTTTTGGTGTCACGCCGTAGATTCATCCACATACATCTTAAATAGAGTATTAAATAGACCATTTTTTAAAAAGACTCCATACGAGTTATATAGAGGCAAAAAGCCTACTTTAGGATATTTTAGAGTTTTTGGAAGCAAGTGTTTCATTTTAAACTCTAAGGTCTATCTCACCAAGTTCGACCCAAAGTCGTATGAAGGTGTATTTCTTGGGTATTCTCAAAATAGTAAAGCCTACATAGTTTTGAACAAAGAAACCTCAAGAGTAGAGGAATCATTGAACGTAACATTCAACGAAAGTCCACCTCCCTCTAAGACATCACCTTTGGTAGATGATGACTTATTTGAATGTCAAATGGTTGAAAACCAAAAAAACATAGAAAATGACAAAGAAGACGAACCGGTAAAAAGAGAAATAGTCAATATAAAAGAATCTAGAAGTCACCCATTAGATAACGTCATAGGAAAAATTAACGAAAGAACCTTAAGGTCAAAAGTCCAAAACCAAAGTAACTTCTTTTGTTTTGTTTCAACCATTGAACCTAAAAATGTTAATGAAGCGATAAAAGATGAATCTTGGGTCGTAGCAATGCAAGAAGAATTAAACCAATTTGTTAGAAATGATGTTTGGACATTAGTCCCTCAACCTCAAAATCAAACCATAATTGGAACTAAATGGGTATTTAGGAACAAAATGGATGAAAATGGAGTAGTGTCTAGAAACAAAGCTAGGCTAGTAGCTCAAGGCTACAATCAACAAGAAGGTATAGATTACGACGAGACATTTACACCCGTCGCTAGGCTTGAGTCAATTAGAATATTACTTGCATATGCATGTACACACGACTTTAAATTATTCCAAATGGATGTTAAAAGTGCTTTTCTAAATGGTTTTATTAATGAGGAAGTGTACGTTGCACAACCTCCCGGCTTTGCCGATTTTGAAAAACCTAATCATGTCTACAAACTTAAGAAAGCATTATACGGACTTAAGCAAGCACCAAAAGCTTGGTATGATCGACTTAAGACTTTCCTAGTTGACCATAAGTATACCATGGGCTTAGTAGACAAAACTCTTTTCACCAAGAAAAACGGATCACATATTATCATAGTCCAGATATATGTGGATGACATTATATTCGGTTCAACTTGTCAAGAGTTATGAGATGAATTTTCAAAAATCATGCATGATGAGTTTGAAATGAGTATGATGGGGGAACTAAAATTTTTCTTAGGTCTCCAAATAAAACAATTAGAAGATGGGATATTCCTCAACCAATCTAAGTATATAAGGGATATGCTTAAGAAATTTGGTCTTGAAGACTCCAAACCTATGAAAACACCAATGTCTTCCGAAACCAAACTCACCAAGGATGACGAAAGTGAATCCGTAGATAGCACTAAATATAGAGGAATGATTGGTAGTTTACTCTACCTCACGACTAGTAGACCGGACATTATGTTTAGTGTTTGTCTATGTGCACGCTTTCAAGAAGATCCCAAAACATCCCATCTTGAAGCTGTTAAATGAATCTTTAGATATATTAGAGGTACTACACATTTAGGATGATGGTATCCCAAAAGAACGGGAATGGAAACCATAGTGTATGCCGACTCAGACCATGCCGGTGACTATGTCGATAGAAAAAGTACAAGTGGTATTTGTACTTTTGTTGGGCATTGTCTCACCTCATAGTTTGCCAAGAAACAAACGGCCCTAGCAATATCAACAACTGAAGCCGAGTACGTATCTGCAGGAAAGGCGTGTCAACAAGCACTGTGGATGAAACAAGCTCTCGTCGACTATGGAATTGAACTCAACAACATTCCCATTCTTTGCGACAACAAAGGAGCTATCGACCTTAGCAAAAATCCAGTCCAACACGCTAGAACCAAACACATAGAAATACGTCACCATTTCCTACGCGACAATGTTCAGAAGGGAAACATCTCAATCGAGAAAGTTCCCTCAGAGGACAACATTGCCGACATTCTCACTAAACCTCTTAAGAGAGCACCCTTTAACTTTCTTAGACTTGGTTTAGGACTAATGGAACCTAGTGAGTAGATAAAACCTTAGCTTGAACCTTAGATTAACCAAAAACAAGAAAAACCTGAGCCTGATCCACGGAACCAACCGACAACAAGGGCGGACCCCTTGTTTTGGTTCCGCCAGATCCGCGGCCCCCTGAGTCAGTTTTTTTTTTTTTTTTTTTTTTTTTTTTTTTTTTTTTTTTTTTTTTTTTGTATATTAAATAAACAACATACACTGTACATCACAACTCCCAAAAACATACCACCTACTGGAACTCGACTCAAAATCATCCAAACTCACAATTTAGGTCATCTCCTTCCATCAATTTGTGCTCTAATCATCTCTGTAAGTATCCTAATCACGTCTACATTCCTGATCTGAGTCTAGGATTTCTATTTCATGCACAAAATCAAAACTTGGGGTTTATGCATATTTTTAGCTAAATCATGAAACATATTTACTGAATTGCATCACAAATCATGTTTTCCTTAGTTAGGAATTGCATCTTGTAGGACATTGTCATAATTTATCAAAAACCCCATGAGAAATTTTTATCAAAATCTTCTCACGACTAGGAAAAACGGTTTTTGAACATTGTTCATACAAATACAAAAACGTTATGTTTTTACACATCACTTGCATAATGTCTCTTGAATGCTAAAGGAAATACATAACTAATATGTATTTTCGGGTACATTCAATCGAAGCTACATTGAAGTAGGAGCGTTTGGGTTATCTCTAATTTTACTATAAAACTTGCATTAACAAAATTTTCATGCATCAAAAGGAGTCGAGATAACCGCACCTCCACATTGTCCCCATATAGGCACACACTAGAAATCTTTAAACGTATTTTCAATAGCCTTAGAAAAACGCTATGTACATGAGGGTAGAACCGTAGACCCCTCATTCCTAGAAGGAACCATTCTTAGAGAACAACTTGCCGCCATTCGATTCGATTGTCTCCTAGATATTGATGAACCCATAATCCCTAGATTCATACTTGAATTCTATGCAACTGTAGGTCTTAGCACAAATGATTATGGTTACATGAACATTCATTTCAAAGTAAACCAAAATCAATTCAACATCCCTCTAGATCAATTTGGAGAAGTCTTAGGTGTTCCAAGTCATGGAACTTGCTTCTATTCGGACAAATGGTCATTGTCCATCCTCGACTCCAACCTTGATCTTACACATCCATATGACACACCTTTAATCTCAAAAGAGGACATCCGTGCTCATCTTTTTGTTCCTAGAACCTCCCACACTAGGACTAGTCGAGGAAAAGAGGTAAATCGTGATCCGTTTGGCATGGAGCTAAACGAACTTAGGCCCCAATTCAAGAAGCTAGAGGAAGTTCTTAGGGCAAACGTGATTAGCACCATAGGAAATAGAGACCATGTCAACGCAAGCCTTTGCTACATGCTCTATTGTGTGTCAAACCACCGACCATTCAACCTCGCCTATTATATCGCCAAAAGAATGGCCGATATTCCAGTCCAAGGAACCACCGCAATGCCTTATGGGATGCTTCTCACCCGTCTTTATAGAGATTTTGAACCCATTCCTCGAAACGCTAGAGGTTTCGTTCCCGACTACACCAAGATTAAACACACCTTTGTTCCACTTAGTGATCATAGGGTAGCCGTAGCAAAGGGAAAACGAGCTCATCCTCCCACCTCATCATCATCATCATCATCGGTTAGCGAGGATGATGGTTTGCCAAATTCTAGGATTCCTCCACCCGAGTATATGAGTCAACTACCTCCCATCGACAACCAATCTGAGGAGTTTCATCAAACTCGAGGAATGATGAAGAATCTTGGACGGTGGGTCATGAAGCTCCACAAAAAGCTTAGCAAGAAGTGAGGGCTAGGGAATGTTTGGTATAAGACAATCTTGAGACAATGATGTGTTGAATTCTTGTATTATTAGAATATTATGTTGGTATGATACATTTCTGTGAACTAACATAACTTTTCAGGACGATAACACGTGATGTTATCAATTTTCATGCTTAAGCCACCATTTGGCTTAACCTACTTTTATGGTAAGTTATTATCATCGGATTAATCTATGTGTAAACGTGTGTTAGAACCTGTATTTTTGATTTTATTCTATCACATATTAGTAGTTACATATGTTTTAGGAGAATTTTCGGGATTTGAACGGGTAACGAAAAATATGACAATCTCTCTGTTAAGAAATAGCACTTCCATATGGCGGATATGGCGGAACCAAGTTATGGGTTCCGTCTGTTGAGCACTTTGGCTCCGCCAATCTTCACTCTGTGGATTCCGCGGAACCAAAATTTTGGTTCCGCCTTTGTTATCGATTGGATCCGCCAACTCCAACAGTAACTTTTTCAAAATTCCCGACTAATCCCGATCCTTAGATCATTGATTCTAGTTCTTAGGATTATTCTACTAATCATTAGGCACATTAGGATGATTTAGGAACACTTAGAATAATAAGAATTCCATTACCTACCAAAATTTGAATATTCAAATTTTCCATTTGAATTACCTTTCTGTAACAAGCAAGGAACCCTCAATTTGGTTCCTTGCAATCCGTGGAAACATCACATCAATAAGATTTCCCACTAAGGTCTTGCATTTACTGCATATCTTCAATCTTTCACTCAACTTAATCTCTATGGTTTGACTTAGATGATGTGACTAGCACAATTTTTTGTTCCAAATCATTAGGAACCTCAATCCTTCTATGGATGAACATCAAATCCAAACACCAATTTCTATAATCCTTCCTGCCTATAAATTGAAACCTATAGTTGATCAAAACTCACACCTTCACCATTAACTCTAAGTATCATCTCTGTACTTATTTGCAATCCTTCCCATTTTAACCATGACAAAATCCAACAACTCTTCCACCAACAGACCACCACGCAGGACTGCTCGCATAAGTGTTAAACAGTGTTGTTTTGTAAACTTGGCAACTTCATCAAAGGAGTCATCACCTCTCAACATCTCTTCACCCATAGCCGATGAGAATTTTCTCACACTCTCCACTCCCATACCATCAAATGTAGTCATCCATACTCCACCACCAACAATAACTCCAATAGCCACCACACTACCACCCGCTCCATCACAGCCTGCTAGATCACCATCACCATCACACTCACCCAAACTACAACCAATGGAGTTATTTGCTACTCCTCCAACCTCACCACACCCATATCTTGAAACTTTGGAAGACCTTCCAACAAGAACTACCAATCCTCCTCCTATGACCTTTGAAGGTCAACAACCTCTCCTCTTCCATCCCATTTATCAGGATATCCACGGTCCTCTATACCGTGACCAAGAGCAACCACAACCACAACCTCAACAACCCTCACCAACATCCACACTCAACCCCATTGATGAGGCAATGTGGAACAACCAACCCCAATCACAATAAGAAATCAACGAGGAGTTAGACCGCCTCTATGATTTTTCGAATATGGTGGATTCCCACCTCCATGAGGCAATGGACTTGCAATCAACCTTGATGGCCTCCATTATGTCTCCAAACTACATTCCACCTCCTCTACCATCAAACACCCAACCACCACCACCACCAACTCAAGAACCAACCCTTCCACCTCCGAGACATGATTGTATCATGTGTGAGAGGACCGCCCATTTGGTTCAACGAACCAACATCTCGGTTCATGAACTTCAAAACGAAATGAGGTTCATTTTCAACCACATTCTCGAGCGCCTAAATGCTCTTTCTCATCCTCCACAATAGGAGCTTTTAGTTTCTTCCTAGTTTCATTTTCTAGGAACTTTTAGGACTTTTTAGGATTTATTTAAGTTGCTTTCTTTTTATGTTGTAACATCATGTTTTGTGACTTTTGTCACAAACAAATTTTCAATTAATGGATGTTATATTTATGCTTATGGGTGATCACTATTTGGCATAATTTTTTGGTTGATTATATATATGGTTGGTAAAAGTATCATTGTTTGAACTTTGTGATTTTAGTTAGTTGACTTTTTTAAGTCAAATGGGTTGAACTACATGTTTGGTTGAATCTTTACATATGCATTATGCTATTTGGCTGGATTGATTCACAACTAACCTTTGTAGCTTTTCTCAACCTTGAATCGTATACGTTGGTACCCTAGCAACGGGGAGTATACATCAAGGGGGAGCATATCATACACTAACCATTTGTTTTGTAGGTTCATACATCATAACCTTGGCACTCCATTTAGGGGGAGTATTATCCAAGGGGGAGCTTTTAAGTTCTCAAAATCATTGAATCATTCTTGGTACTCCAAATTAGGGGGAGTAATCACCAAGAACCATTCATCACATTCCGCTATGCATTTCTTCTTTTTGTTTCGACAAAAAGAGGGAGAAAGGATTAAGTTCATACATCACAGTACATGCTTTTATGCTTAAAATAGTTTTCACAACTTGCATAAAACTAACTTAATCTATATTTTTAAAAGACTTTCACTATACTTATACCATTGCTTAAAAATAAACGTTATGTTTTGTCATCAACAAAAAGGGGGAGATTTTTAATACAAATATCGTCCCAAAAATGTTATTTATATTTTACGATCTTTGCTTTATTTTGTTAATGACAATTATAAGGTTTATCTTTAGCAAAGCATAAATATACGTTAAAGTCTTTTACATTTTAGTAACAAGCTTTTTTAAAACTCATTTACATATCACATGATCACTAGGAATTACACATTACATACATATATACATTTACATGTTTATTTTTATTTCTTAAAAATGGAAATACACATGACATCATGGCATGCATCATTTACATATCTTGGTTGACTTTACATCATATTTTGGAAAGATCTTGAAGCTAAAGAGTTGACTTTGTAAGATCTTGACAAGACTTGACAAGATATGGTGTAACACCCCCTAAATTTTGAGTTAACAGCGGAAGTCTTAATAGGGGTATTACTGGTAGGATCATAGTTATAATCATAGAAAATGACTCAAAAGAGACGTTTTGTAAATCTTTGTCATTCATTTAGAAATTCAAGTACAAAAGGAGATTTCAACATTTAACATTTCACAAAAGATATTGTAATTTGTTATAAAAGAAAAAAATTTATGTGAAACCAAGACCATCCGTTACATGCCCACTCCGTGTCTTCAATGCTCCATAATAAACCTGAGATAAACATGCTAAAAAGTGTCAACACAAAGATTGGTGAGTTCATAGAGTTTGTAAGAAAAGCAGTTGATTTCAATAGTTTCAAGTGTGAGATGATAGTTGAAATAAATACCAATATTAATGAAGTAAGTAGTGGGTTATGTAGGGTGTCATCCAACGTAACCACATTAGTAATTCGGTTTCCTTACGTTGGGTGTCATCCAACGTAACCACATAAGTAATTCATTTGCCTTACGTTGGGTGTCATCCAACGTAACCGCATAAGTAATTCATTTGTCTTACGTTGGGTGTCATCCAACGTAACCACATAAGTAATTCTTTTGTCTTACGTTGGGTGTCATCCAACGTAACCACATAAGTAATTCATTCGCCTTACGTTGGGTGTCATCCAACGTAACCGCATAAGTAGTTCATTTGTCTTACGTTGGGTGTCATCCAGCGTAACCACATAAGTAATTCATTTGAAAGTTTATAGTACTTGTGTATGTTGGGTCCTTCAGTACCCAAGAGTCGTTAAAACAAGATTTAAATACAAATTAAGCTAAGTGTAAATGAAACCGAAAACATTCTAAGTCACTGAGTGAATAGTAACTCAGTGAGTTACCTTCAAGATGCTCAGGATGAGTCTAAGAAGAAAGATTCACCACACAGTGAGGCGGTACTCACTGAAGTGTTACTTGAGACGAAGAAGAAGATAATGGATCAGTGAGCTTTAGACAAGAGCTCACTGAACCCAGTCTCCTCAACAACTGTAGGATTCCACGAAAATCCATGACGATAATCCTCATTAATTAATAATAACCTCGAGTTACTATCTACTAAAACCCATTTTTAAGGGGAAATTTTTAAATTTTTATTTGCTTACTATATTATTTCTACCACGTCACAACATCACAACAATTACCGAATGTCGACACTAGGCCACGACTTATATTACGAAACATAACCACTTCACAAGGATTTATATTTCATAAATCACAAATTATATATCTCACTAAATACTATTTAATTATTACCAACTACATAATTTACTCTAAACACATTTTACTTATCTCACTAACATACACTAATATTAAAATTACACTTAACTACACCCAATTTAAACTAGCTACAAACCAACCGGACCATCAGGCCCAACACCATCATACACGCCACACAAGCCCAACTTCTAAAATCAAAGTCCTTTATGTGAATTCTAAGTGATTCGACTACATGCACTCTCCAAAATAGCTCGAGTTCTTCCGATTATCAAACACGACTCGCATATATTTTTACACCTCCTCGATCACGACTTACTAGACTACTTGAGTGTAAAACTTCAGAAACTTAAGTCAAGTTTTGATATGATTTAGAAGGCCCATTTGTTTGTCCCATAACCACCCCAATACGTATAGACAAAATTTCTAAAACACAACCAAATTAAATCTCGATTCTTCCTATGTTCCACTGATGATATTTTTAACTTAATATAACGTGTAGAAGCAGAGTTAGACAAGAAGAACAATAGGAGGCTCGCTCGATTCATTTTTGTACACATTAGAATGCCAAACGTACACATATATACTTCAAGCACTAAAGATAAGCCTTATCTCATGAAATCCTTCCAATATCTTGGTATGTCAGAAACCTACCTATGTGTCCTCTTCTCTACAGGGGAACTCAATGATTGAAATGAAAAACAAACGTGTGTAATTCTCTCTATAAAACTACCCTCATTTCACCATCTCTCACCCACTCTCAATCACACACAACTCATCATATTGTCCTATAATTCCTTTGCCAAGACCACATGCTACTGTCAGTAAGATAGAAATACTATTATACACCAAGTTGATAAACTTGACTTAAAATATATAACTCCCATACGTATACACACTTCCGACTTCATCTTCTCTCACACCCCCACTCTCAAACATATACAACGCATGCTACCGTCCATTATCTCCATTTATTTTGAAGTCTCAAGCATCAGAAATAAGTCACATCGATAGGATCTCATTTTTACAAGCCGAAGGAATAATTTCCTTTTATACGGTTTCGAGTTATAGAAGCTTTCTTGGTTCTGATCTTTTTCTGACTACAACGACTCATTTCTACTCTTGGTAAGTCATTCTAACAAGTCTTCAATCCTTGTTTACGTATAGAAATGGCCCATGCATGATACTCCTTAATCTTGACTCGCATATCATCTTAAGTTACCATTTTAAATCTTATAACATAATAGCACATAACGAGATGGTCTAGGAGGCATTCTAACATCACCACATAATGTGTACGCACTCAGAAAAGTTCAGTTCGAACCATAATGTATCAAAAATCAAACCGGGCATGAAGGAATTAAACTTTTCAAAGTGTTTTTCACGTATAAACATGTGTTCGACTAGGCCAACTCTCACCTAATTATACTCGATTTTTCCAACGTAACACCCCAATCTTTTTACACCTATTGATAGACCACCTAGCAAACTACATTTTTCGTGTTTTAACCTCGACCTCACAAGCTCTTAAGCACGCCCAAATAAAATCGTTTTAGTTGTCACTCGCCATATATAGAACTAGAACTTGAATTTCATAAAATTTATAATTTCGGTTTGGACTTAACTAAAGCCCACTAAGCTTTTGTGATTAACCAGTCCAACAGGCCCATGTGATACATTTTCAGAATCATAAAAACAGCCCAACTCCAGGCCCAAAACAGTTTACACGCCCTCGCCTCTAAAATCCTTAATGGGCCTTAAGTTGATTCGCTAATTGGCCCAATAATGCAAAAATAAGCTCTTTTCTGAAATAAGAAATTGAAATAAGTTAAAATGAACTTGATAAAGTTATAGAAATTTTCAGAATATTTTTCCCGCTATTTTTATGCAAAAAGGACTAAAAATGTAACGCGATCTAACTAGAAGGACTAAAACTGCCAAACTGTGAAACTTATGGACTGAAGCTGCGAAAACAGTTTATAAAGGACTTAAATTGACATATCATTGAACTCCAAGCCTTACATGGACATATGGACAAATTTTGGACTATTATGGACTTTGGACTTAACCGAGGACTAACGACGTAACGCGAGCACAGTTAAAGTAAAAAGAATAAAATCTGAAAAGGACAAGGACCTATTTAATTTCACTTGACATTCTTAGTTTATTTTCTATTTTTCACCCTTCATTTCATATGCATGTTTCATTTTAAGTTATGCATTATTTAAAGTTTCGTTACTAGAAATATTAGCGACATCACTTTGCATATCATTTCCGCATATTTCGAGAAAGTAATATTTTGGGTCGATTGATAAAAGAATCAAGATAATATTATAGATATATTATTTTTAACTTGAGGCATTTTAAGCATATCACACTCACATCACCGATCAAATCGTTGCACGATTTATCCTTTCCACATTCGTTATTAGTAGTAAGTTAGACTCTTAGACTTCGCTTATATTCAGGTCTCGTATTGAAGAAGTTTCCGTGATCGTTTACTTGATCTTATAATTTCGTCTTGTCAGATACGCTCCAGGTGAGTCGTGGCCCCTACTTTTCACACTTGTTTTTAATAATTCTTTTGGGGGAGATACATGCTTTAACTGTTTTATATTACTTGAAATCTCTTATGATTTACTCAAAATCATCAACTATGCTTTACATGTTTGAATCATACTTGAAAGGAATACATGCTCATTATATGTGCAAATTGTCTGTTTAGCTTAAACACGGAACTTGGAAGATAACATTTTTAAACTACTTGACGTAATATGATACTGAGACTCATTGTATGCATTCATATAACAAATGAATGAACTGTTACCTTACTATGATATTTCTACATTTCACTGGAAATAATTGCCAAGATCAGAATACGTATATTTTATGAACCCTGAGACCTATATTGCCTAAGTTTACTTTATTGCCATAAAGTCCCTCGATCATGAGCCATTAATCACTGCGGTGAGCGCGAATATAGTGAACAGCTTCGAAACCTGTTAGAGGCTGATGACCTATCCCACTAAATACTTTGACGGAATGCCTTATGGTTAGTCGTATTTAGTCGTGATACACTATATTTGAGAAAAATAGGAATTGGCAAATCACCTATTACATGAGGGCTTAAACACCCATCAGTAACCCTGGTGGGACACCGCCGTTTTACAGAAATTGTTAACGTTTTGCGTATCATGAGGCTTAGGGCAATATAACTTTATGAATATATGAATGTTCCATATATATCCTAGGATACAGCTGTATTTAGTAGACCACCACTTTACTCTGATAAATTTCAGACTCTGGATTATTATGTGTTATGATTATGAATCCTGTACTTGAACTTTAACTGTTATCATATGTGACTTAAATGAGAATTCTATTCGAGATAGCTCAAATTGCTTAGTATATCGTTACTCCTAAAAGTTGACCCAACACATCATTTCGAGCGTATAACAACGTAGCTCATCTTCCTTTAAAACTTGAAACTTATGATCACTTGAGATCATACATGAATCATCAGTGGATTTTTATTCAACTCATCTTGTTATTGATTCCATGAAAAACTATTATTTATTTCGACAACCGCTATACACCTTTTAAATTCATTGAAAGAAAGTTATTTTCTATCAAACTGCACGAACTCACCAACCATTGTGTTGACGTTTTAAGCATGTATTTATCTCAGGTCCACAATGAGCACGGATGGCACGGAGGAGCACGGATACTTATGAAGGCTATAAATATCATTCGAAAACCTATTTAATAAACTTTGAAACCACGGGGACCTTACTTTGTAAACTCTGATATTCGAATGATAAATCTTTTAAAACGACCAAATTGGTGATCGTTTTCTACTATTCAACTGTTGTGCCATGAAGTAACACCCAATTTAAATTCCGCTGCATATCACGAAATTGGGGGTGTTACAGATTGGTATCAGAGCTACAGTTATAGAGAAACGGGTCTAAATGAGGTCCGAACTATAACTACTTTTACAAACAAAACATTTTATAGCCTTTCGCTCTCCGTGCTTACCATCCGCCAGACGCTTATGTGACTTCTAGATAGTTTTGCTACACCAACACTCTAATATATTGATATATATATATATATATATATATATATATATATATATATATATACTCACCAACTATTTAGAGTACCGTACCAACTACCCTTGATTATCTTACTCATATCTTTATAGATGCATGTGAAATATTTTTTTTCTGTATTTCTGGAAAATCCGCGCATGGATTATTGTGTGGATTAGTACGAGTGTTAAATCAGAAATTCTTAAGTAGGATGGTTTACAATGTCTTTATTTGAATGATTGGGATGCCTTTTATTTAAATAAAGAAATTGTAAAGCGCTGAACCATAAGTTTATATTTCCTCATTTACATTGTTTGGGACGCCTCTCTATGTAAATAACGAATTATAAATAAGTGGGCTTATTTTTATCTGTAAGGGCACTAGTATGAAACCAATAACCACGAAAATTCATCAAACACACGGCATAACTCTCATTAGAAACCATAAATATTGATACATAATGATATAATTAGCGTTGGTAATGCTAACATTACGAATATCACTAAGAAAGGCATAACATCACCTATCGGTTGACCTGCTATACCAATGAAAAACACCACTACACCAGCAAGAGCAAGAACCATGACTGGGTTCAACACCTCGAATATCCTGTACAACAAGAATACACAAGTTATTAATGCAATAAAACATTAATACATGATGTTACTATACGGGTTCAAAGCAACACTCTTATCGTAATACTATCTCTTACTATTCTAGCCACTTGCATTAACTATTCCTCACACAAGGACAAACAAGATTTCTCATCCCCTAAAAGCTGGGATTCAGCAACTTTCTCTACATACACCGAATCCTTATTCGAATATCTTTGTGTAAGAATCTGTTATCAACAAAACTCTTTTGTTTAACAGGTAGGTTACCCGCACAGATCCTGGTAATTGGAAACCATGTGAAATTTCATAAAAGAATAACAATAGTTATTCCAAAGGAAAATTTTTCCAAGTTGTGTTAATTGGGAAATAGCAAATTTCACATAAGAGTACAATAAATTCATCCACTATTAAGACACTATGAACTACACAATGGTCCTATTCATTCCTCTAGCGTTGTGAATTTCATAATGCTTCCTCTAAACCCCCAGACATTGTATGTACAATGGTCTCAAAATCTCTTCGTAACCTTACGTCTTACCACTTTGAATTTACCACAAAACTCTAGTGGTCCCTATTTTCTTAGCAGACATTGTGAGTAAATACAGTGGCCTCTACTTTTCTTGGACACTGTAAGTGATACAGTGATCCCTATATTTCAATCTCAGCACTGTGAATTCTACAGTAATCTCAATTAAATTCAAACAACATATTATTCAAATAAACTTGACAGAAATACTTAAACATTACAAACGATACTGGATTAAAACATCACATAAACATAAACATAGACTTCAAAGGTAGTCCGGATGATCCCATGTTTGAGAATTGTTGGAATGATAACCGTCATCATAAGGATCAAAGCTCGCCAACTTCTCTTCTTCCCATTGAGCTTCCAACTGCTCAGATCCCGCTCCATGTCAGAAGTCCAACCACCATCATCAACTGCCACATTTTCCTCGAAACTTGGCTGGAAGTGATCCAGATGAGGCAAATGCTGTTGCACAACCACCCTTGGTGTAGATGAACTTGATGCACCTTGTTGTAGTTGTGGTTGTTGTTGCTGTTGTGGTAGTGGTGGATTTTGTTGTTGTTGTTGTTGTTGTTGTTGTCGTTGATGTTCAACCCTAGCAGCTTCAACATTCTCTTCCAAACTCCAACGGATCTTGTTGGAAATCTGGTTATCTATCTGATGAACCCAAGCCCACAGCGATTCGATGACAGCAGCGTCCTTACAATATTCATCATACAAAAACGTGTCAATCACATATTTCCTATCATCTGAAATGTCTGTACACATGGCGTAGCTTTCTCTAAGTCGTCGTTTCAATTGTTTCATAGCCTCAAACTGCAGGATGACCTTCACAATAGCATTTTGACGATCCACGTCACTACCCTCAGTTTCTGCCTTGATAAACAATTGAAATTGTTCAGCGGTATGTGGTAACTTACAAGCCATTGATTGTGTATGTATGGATAACACAAGCATGCCAATGGTATTTATAAGGGTTTGAAAAATATTCTTCAATTATTTTAAGAAATATAACCGTTTGTATTCAAAACGGTAAAACTTTCGAAATTTGCATCTATTAAAACTAGCAACTAGCTCTGGGATACGTGGTAAAATTTTTTTTGCTTTAGTTTCGCATTTCAACGCAAGAGGCAGGAACAGATCGCGTTAAACACGCCACACCATGACTTAAAAATCATGAACGTGCCACACCTCCCGTACAATTTGACTCCTCAATCTCTAGAAGATTGTGAACCTCCTAACGTCCTCTCGAAACTCTTAGGCATTATACGAGATTTCGATGATCTAGAAACTACCTCGTAACCATATATGTCATGGAACGTGTGTTCAACATTTCATATTCGCCAAACCAAACTTACCCTTGAAACGTTTGGGCCTCAGCCCATGGCTACAGTAACCTAATGCACCCTTGTTTATCATTGGACAAACTTGGAACCGATTCTGTGTTGTCACTAAAAACTTTATCTAACAAGTTTTTCTTTACAAAAGCTAAAGTTCAACAACTATCTTTACATTCATCAAGTTCTCATCCGAAACCCTCATTGTTAAAAATCTATTACTTACAAACTCTTTGTTTGACGGGTAGGCTACCCCATAAATTTGTGATTTTCAAAAATTACGAATCATGTTTATTTTCAAAACGCGATAGAATAACAATTTTCATTCCAAAAACAGAATCTCGAGACAAAATAAATTTGTTCATAAACCAACCCCAGTTAGATCTACACTCATTACCCATTATTCTCTTATACGAAGTCGAGAAAAATACGAAGCTAAAAACTATAAGAATTCACAACAATATGTGGAAAACACAAATAGCATAAATTTTATTAGAAACCATGAAAGTTAATACATAGCGAGACGATTAACATCGGAAGTGCTAATAGTACAATAAACACAATATAAGGCATACAATCTTCAATAGGTTGGCCCGCCATAGAAACAACAACCCCCACCAACCCAGCGATAGCAAGAGCCACCATAGGATGAAGCACCTTGATTATTCTGGAAGATAAATAAAAGCGAACAATTAAAAACGATAATTAAACACAAAGACAAACGAGATTTTATTCCACATTCATTAAAGGTTACATCGACACACAACAAAGATACATTCTAACAACACTACTCGAGATCCTCACCCCAACAACTTATCCACGTTAATCGCTAACACTGTGAGAGGTACGATGAACACCAGAGATGCGATGAAGTAATCGGAGTTTTCATCGGGGAAGAAGGCCAGATAAATGGCGACAAGGACAATGTACACGGTGGCTACGGCAATGGCGATCGGCGGCATGGTGTATTTTTCGGAAGAAATGAAGTTGAATGAAAGGGACGAATCGAAAAGGTGAAAAGGGAAAAAGTAGATAGGATATTTATAGGAAAAGATAAATAGGGAATATAAGAGGAGAAACTAGCCGTTATTTTACTATTCACGATCATTAAATTTCAAATCACTACCACTAAAAATCCCCTAGTCTCGACCATTAGAACACTAAACATTAAGTGCTAAATACTTCCTACTCTCGGCCGTTACTTTTACTATTCGTAGCCTATAAATTAAATTATTGACCAAACATTCGAATTTATTTCATCTAGTACGAATAAATCTAGTTGGATCTCGCCTCTTTGATATTCAAATAAGAAATCTCTCGACAACATCTTCCATAAACTCTCACCTCAGAACACCACATTTTTCAATACCTATCACGGACTGAACTTCGGGACGAAGTTCAAAATTTAGGGGTAGATACTGTAGGATTCCACGAAAATCCATGACGATAATCCTCATTAATTAATAATAACCTCGAGTTACTATCTACTAAAACCCATTTTTACGGGGAAATTTTAAATTTTTATTTACTTACTATATTATTTCTACCACGTCACAACATCACAACAATTACCGAATGTCGACACTAGACCACGACTTATATTACGAAACATAACCACTTCACAAGGATTTATATTTCATAAATCACAAATTATATATCTCACTAAATACTAATTAATTATCACTAACTACACAATTTACTCTAAACACATTTTACTTATTTCACTAACATACACTAATCTTAAAATTTCACTTAACTACATTTAAACTAGCTACAAACCAACCGGACCAACAGGCCCAATACCATCACACACGCCACACAAGCCCAACTTCTAAAATCAAAGTCCTTTCTGTGAATTCTAAGTGATTCGACTACATGCACTCTCCAAAATAGCTCGAGTTCTTCCGATTATCAAACACGACTCGCATATATTTTTACACCTCCTCGATCACGACTTACTAGACTACTTGAGTGTCAAACTTCAGAAACTTAAGTCGAGTTTTGATATGATTTAGAAGGCCCATTTGTTTGTCCCATAACCACCCCAATACGTATAGACAAAATTTCTAAAACACAACCAAATTAAATCCCGATTCTTCCTATGTTTCACTGATGATATTTTTAACTTAATATAACGTGTAGAAGCAGAGTTAGACAACAAGAACAAGAGGAGGCTCGCTCGATTCATTTTTGTACACATTAGAATGCCAAACGTACACATATATACTTCAAGCACTAAAGATAAGCCTTATCTCATGAAATCCTTCCAATATCTTGGTATGTCAGAAACCTACCTATGTGTCCTCTTCTCTACAGGGGAACTCAATGATTGAAATGAAAAACAAACGTGTGTAATTCTCTCTATAAAACTACCCTCATTTCACCATCTCTCACCCACTCTCAATCACACACAACTCATCATATTGTCCTATAATTCCTTTGCCAAGACCACATGCTACTGTCAGTAAGATAGAAATACTATTATACACCAAGTTGATAAACTTGACTTAAAATATATGACTCCCATACGTATACACACTTCCGACTTCATCTTCTCTCACACCCCCACTCTCAAACATATACAACGCATGCTACCGTCCATTATCTCCATTTATTTTGAAGTCTCAAGCATCAGAAATAAGTCACATCGATAGGATCTCATTTTTACAAGCCGAAGGAATAATTTCCTTTTATACGGTTTCGAGTTATAGAAGCTTTCTTTGTTCTGATCTTTTTATGACTACAACGACTCATTTCTACTCTTGGTAAGTCATTCTAACAAGTCTTCAATCCTTGTTTACGTATAGAAATGGCCCATGCTTGATACTCCTTAATCTTGACTCGCATATCATCTTAAGTTACCATTTTAATCTTATAACATAATAGCACATAACGAGATGGTCTAGGAGGCATTCTAACATCACCACATAATGTGTACGCACTCAGAAAAGTTCAGTTCGAACCATAATGTATCAAAAATCAAACCGGGCATGAAGGAATTAAACTTTTCAAAGTGTTTTTCACGTATAAACATGTGTTCGACTAGGCCAACTCTCACCTAATTATACTCGATTTTTCCAACGTAACACCCCAATCTTTTTACACCTGTTGATAGACCACCTAGCAAACTACATTTTTCGTGTTTTAACCTCGACCTCACAAGCTCTTAAGCACGCCCAAATAAAATCGTTTTAGTTGTCACTCGCCATATATAGAACTAGAACTTGAATTTCATAAAATTTATAATTTCGGTTTGGACTTAACTAAAGCCCACTAAGCTTTTGTGATTAACCAGTCCAACAGGCCCATGTGATACATTTTCAGAATCATAAAAACAGCCCAACTCCAGGCCCAAAACAGTTTACACGCCCTCGCCTCTAAAATCCTTAATGGGCCTTAAGTTGATTCGCTAATTGGCCCAATAATGCAAAAATAAGCTCTTTTCTGAAATAAGAAATTGAAATAAGTTAAAATGAACTTGATAAAGTTATAGAAATTTTCAGAATATTTTTCCCGCTATTTTTATGCAAAAAGGACTAAAAATGTAACGCGATCTAACTAGAAGGACTAAAACTGCCAAACTATGAAACTTATGGACTGAAGCTGTGAAAATAGTTTATAAAGGACTTAAATTGACATATCATTGAACTCCAAGCCTTACATGGACATATGGACAAATTTTGGACTATTATGGACTTTGGACTTAACCGAGGACTAACGACGTAACGCGAGCACAGTTAAAGTAAAAAGAATAAAATCTAAAAAGGACAAGGACCTATTTAATTTCACTTGACATTCTTAGTTTATTTTCCATTTTTCACCCTTCATTTCATATGCATGTTTCATTTTAAGTTATGCATTATTTAAAGTTTCGTTATTAGAAATATTAGCGACATCACTTTGCATATCATTTCCGCATATTTTGAGAAAGTAATATTTTGAGTCGATTGATATAAGAATCAAGATAATATTATAGATATATTATTTTTAACTTGAGGCATTTTAAGCATATCACACTCACATCACCGATCAAATCGTTACACGATTTATCCTTTCCACATTCGTTATTAGTAGTAAGTTAGACTCTTAGACTTCGCTTATATTCAGGTCTCGTATTGAAGAAGTTTTCGTGATCGTTTACTTGATCTTATAATTTCGTCTTGTCAGATACGCTCCAGGTGAGTCGTGGCCCCTACTTTTCACACTTGTTTTTAATAATTCTTTTGGGGGAGATACATGCTTTAACTGTTTTATATTACTTGAAATCTCTTATGATTTACTCAAAATCATCAACTATGCTTTACATGTTTGAATCATACTTGAAAGGAATACATGCTCATTATATGTGCAAATTGTCTGTTTAGCTTAAACACGGAACTTGGAAGATAACATTTTTAAACTACTTGACGTAATATGATACTGAGACTCATTGTATGCATTCATATAACAAATGAATGAACTGTTACCTTACTATGATATTTCTACATTTCGCTGGAAATAATTGCCAAGATCAGAATACGTATATTTTATGAACCCTGAGACCTATATTGCCTAAGTTTACTTTATTGCCATAAAGTCCCTCGATCATGAGCCATTAATCACTGCGGTGAGCGCGAATATAGTGAACAGCTTCGAAACCTGTTAGAGGCTGACGACCTATCCCACTAAATACTTTGACGGAATGCCTTATGGTTAGTCGTATTTAGTCGTGATACACTATATTTGAGAAAAATAGGAATTGGAAAATCACCTATTACATGAGGGCTTAAACACCCATCAGTAACCCTGGTGGGACACCGCCGTTTTACGGAAATTGTTAACGTTTTGCGTATCATGAGGCTTAGGGCAATATAACTTTATGAATATTTGAATGTTCCATATATATCCTAGGATACAGCTGTATTTAGTAGACCACCACTTTACACTGATAAATTTCAGACTCTAGATTATTATGTGTTATGATTATGAATCCTGTACTTGAACTTTAACTGTTATCATATGTGACTTAAATGAGAATTCTATTCGAGATAGCTCAAATTGCTTAGTATATCGTTACTCCTAAAAGTTGACCCAACACATCATTTCGAGCGTATAACAACGTAGCTCATCTTCCTTTAAAACTTGAAACTTATGATCACTTGAGATCATACATGAATCATCAGTGGATTTTTATTCAACTCATCTTGTTATGGATTCCATGAAAAACTATTATTTATTTTGACAACCGCTATACACCTTTTAAATTCATTGAAAGAAAGTTATTTTCTATCAAACTCCACGAACTCACCAACCATTGTGTTGACGTTTTAAGCATGTATTTATCTCAGGTCCACAATGAGCACGGATGGCACGGATACTTATGAAGGCTATAAATATCATTCGAAAACCTATTTAATAAACTTTGAAACCACGGGGACCTTACTTTGTAAACTCTGATATTCGAATGATAAATCTTTTAAAACGACCAAATTGGTGATCGTTTTCTACTATTCAACTGTTGTGCCATGAAGTAACACCCAATTTAAATTCCGCTGCATATCACGAAATTGGGGGTGTTACAACAACAACCAAAGACTAAAGACAAATGCCTGAAGAACCTAAAGCCTGAATAAAAGGCGGGAAAAGAGGGAAGGTTTTAAGAAGATAAGAACAAGTCTTATCAGGGTCAGACAAACCATACCTCAAGTGGCCAAAAGTATAAGAAGTGTAAGGTCAGACACTCGAAGACTTATTGGCGCAATCCTATTGGTTCTTGGAAATGACAACTACTGTTGTAGTTGTCAGACACGCTTCCTATTTGTTTATCTAGTTTTAATCTTCATTACTCTTGATCTGTTTGCCTATAAATAGCAAACAGATAGAGAAAAGTGGGTAAGGTATTCTTGTGCAATTAAATCTTAGACTTTCACAAATACCCCTTTTCTTCTACAAAGAGTAACGTATCCCTGAGATAGCTCAGTGGGTCGAATTGTTACCACTTAAGTATAGCTTGAGTTTAGATAGGAGATACCATACCTTGTCTATTCAATCACAAGTGTTTATTCCGCAAAACACTTGGGTAATAGATTCTTTGATTCATTTCTAATAAGAATTTAAACGTTGAAAATACTGTGTGTTTTTATATTAATGTTTCATTAACTATTAGAATTAATCAATACATTGTATTAGTCATAAACACAAATAGATTAACTTTCTAGTTAACTCTAAGCGTGTTAAGGGAACAACAAGTGGTATCAGAGCCTCTGGTTTATAAAATCTTTCAAAATTAACCAAGAGTGCTCAAGGTTTTTAAAACCAATATCCTACTATGACTGATGCAAATGTGCCCCAGCTAGTCGACAAAAAGGGTGGAAGCTTTTCAGCTGTTGCCCCACGACTTGAAGCTGGTAAATTTAGCAAGTGGAAAAAGCGAATGCTTTGCTGCTTGACTGGTATGGAACCATACTACATCACTTGTGTCAAAGATGGTCCTTATGTCCCAAAGACTGTTGAAGGGCTAAACAAGCCTGAGGCTCAATGGACCATTGATGAGAGGAGGGTGGTCAATCAAGACCAACGCCTAAAAAGCATCATTATATCATGTCTTCCTGACGATATAATGGAATCAGCCATCAACTGTTCAACAGCCAAGCAAACTTGGGATGACTTGGTCAATAGCTTTGAGGGTCCCTCAGATACCAAGGAAAACAGGGTCATGGACCTGAAACTTGAGTATAATACTTTCAGGGCAAAAGACTCTGAAAGTCTCTCTCAGACTTATACCAGATACAAGACCTTGATAAACGAACTATCAAATGATGGTGTAGTTTTGTCTAAGCATGAGACAAATGTTGGCTTTGTCAACAGTCTCCCTGAGAAGTGGCTAAACTTCTCACAAGGCCAGAGAATTTTGTCTATGAAGACAACTTAATCTCAAAGAGACACCCTGACTCAAAAGCTCTTGAGTCCAAAAAGGCCTTAACCTCCACACCCATATCAACTGCTTTTTATACTAATGGTGTTGTGCAGTACTTTCAAGAGGATTGTGGAAAACTAGAAGGGGGGTTGAATAGTTTTACGTCTTTTAAATTTAATTATGAAAACCTTAGTTTACCTTTTAAAAACTTAGATTCGAGTTTATATTAAAATGATATTTGAAGAATATTATTAATTATATGTGTACCCTTTTAGATTTGTTATAAAAGTTTTGCTTTTATGAATGGAGTTTTTAATTGATCTTTATGTGAAATCAACTTCTAAATAATACTAACAATTATATATGCCTATATGTATGAAAGTAATGACGATATAAATAAAGATGTAAGTAAGAGATGGAAAGATCTAACCGAGACACAAGGGATTTATAGTGGTTCGGCTACAAGGACACCTTCCTTGCCCTACTCCACTCCCCGAGCACACCTAGCTCGAGAGTTTTCTTCACTACTACAACAAGCTCCCTTATGGCGGAGAAAACCTTACACAACTTTCGCTTACACCGGTTTAACGACACAAAGCTAAATGTCGAGTTCTAATCGTAGCTAGAACCAATCTCACAACTTCAATCACAATACGACTACTTCACAACTTCCTTCACGACTTCTATTTCTTCACTACTTCACGATTTCTATTTCTTCACTTCTTCACGACTTCTATTTCTTCACTACTTCATGACTTCTATTTCTTCACTATTTCACGCCTTGTATTTCTTCACTACTTCACGATTTCTTCACTCCACAGCTACTTCACATCTTTACAATATTTCTACACTACTTATTTACAACACAACTACTTATACACCTTCTTCACTACTCACACACTACACTAATCTAATCACTTATGTTCACACCTTATATACACACCTTATACACAAATGAATGAATGATTTACAAGGTTTACTTAACTAACAACTTAGATAGCAAGATGATACTAAGTTGTAATACTTCTAATCTTGATTGATAGAAGTATTCTTCTTTTGCACTTAGATGGTGGAAGCTTGGATCACTAAGAAACCAATGCTTAAGAATATATGATCAAATGATTTAGAAAGATATGAGAAGAGATTTAGAACAGAAGGTTTGGGGTGCAAAAGGTGAGGAAAAAATCCAGAGATGAACCAGTATTTATAGGCAAATCTGAGGACCTAGAGGAGCGGGGCGGTCCCCTTAAATAGGTGGCCGGTCCCCTTAATTTTAAGGGGACCGCCTAGTGAATTAAGGGGGCCCCCCAAATCTGAACGTTGCTCAGATTTGTCTTTTTGTGGGGAAGGTTTTTCTGGAATATTTTTGCCATTTTTTGTTGAAAATTTGAATTCATATATTTATAATAGATTAAACATATTTATTTAATACGAAAAATGTTTTTCTAAAAAATATAAAATGTTTGTGATTAAGAAAAATGTTTTATAAAAAGTTTAGTGATTAAGAAAAAGTTCCTTTGATCATATAATGCATTAAGCATTTGTTTATTCATACCTTAAGTGATTTAGTTGTCAAAATAGATATTTACAACTAAATACTTGTTTACGTCGTAATCTTTCGTTTTATGATTTTACATTTTGTTTACGTCGTAAATACTTGATTCACTTATAAATGTCATGTACATAAATATAGATGACAAATATGAGATCACCATGCATGATTTAAAGAAATGTTTTTAGCATTATTCAACAATGCTTGAAAATGGGTTTTTATGTAGATGTGAAAGTTATTTGAATAAAATAGATTGAGTTTTATTTCAAAATGTGTTTATGAAGAATGGGTAAGAAAAGAAAAATTCCCAATCTTTGACTTTGATCGAAGAAGAATTATGGACATAGATTAAGAAGAAAAATGTTTATAGAAAAAAATATTTTTCCAAAATGTGAAGTTTCTGTATATTTTTAAAGATACTAGATTTTTGAAAAATGGTTGTTAAAGATCTCATGCTCAAGGGAATTGGTTAAGTCTATTGTCACATGCTACCCTTTTCTACATATCCTATGGTCATAAGGAAATGATGACTAAATTCTATATGTTTGATGCGAGAGTGTTGAATGGGGTATATCCTAACATCTATAGCTCCTTTGTTGCCGCATACTTATCTAACTTGACGCCATAGTCTATGAGAGCTTGTTTCATCCATAGTTTTCTAACGTGAGAAATTTAATCTTACTTCTATGTTAATGATTAATCCACTTAACTCATTTCACTTCATCACCATGAGTTTTCTAATAGTAGACATAGAAGATTTCTATTTTAAATTTGAAAAAGGCTAAATGAGTTCGACAGTGAATACTTCATTTACTACTTAGGGGGCTAACTAAAGGGTTTCTAGTTTATTAAATCATCAAACGGATATAACTAAAAGTGTAAATTCAATGCAACCTATCAAACTAAGCATATCCAAAGGCAATGATTAATAAGACTATATGTATGAAGTAACTACTCAAGAAATTTAAAAAGAGAGCGTACCTTATGTCCATCTTTTCTTTAAATACTTCAAGGTGATATATTGACTTATAGAAGCTAATCATAGATGAGTTTCCGGATAATTCAATGAGTGACGATTTAGCCACTTGGTCCCTATTGTCTCATTTGTCCAAAATTGTTTAAACCAAACATGGTTTGCATTTGCATGTATGGTAAAAGTATTTCCCAAGGGTTGAAACTTGGTTGAAGTGAATAATTCCACATTGGGTGATTATTATTATTAGGAAAGTTTTGTCTACCTTGATTTCTTCTAGGTTGAGGGGTTTTAGACCGAGGATGAGGATTATTTAGTCTATTTGGAGGTGGAGTTTTAGATCTTAATTTTGGTTTAGAAAATCCTGTTTTGGCTTTTAATGATGGTTTATAAAAACTTTTTACTTCCTCATCACTCGCAATAGGTATTTTTCTATCTTTTATAAGTATATACTTAGGTTTTGACTCTAATGGTTTTTGTTTACTAGATTGACATTCAAACTTTACATTTATATTTTCACTAGTTGAAACATTATTTGAGTTGAATCCTAGACCGGTTTTATCTCCTGAAGTTCCTTGAACACTTATTATTTCCTTTAGTGAGTTACTACTATTTTTAAACTTGTCAAGTTTGGAAATTCCATCTTTAAGTTTTTTGTTTTCATTTTTGACCTCTAGACATGTTTTACATTCTATAAAAACTTCTTTTTCTTTTTCTAAATGTTGTAGTTTAATTTTGAATTCGAGTACTTCATTTTCTAATCGATTATTAATATGTTTTAGTGATTTATTTTTAGCCATGACTTTTTTACCTAATTTGCATAACCTAATATATTCATTATCTAGGTCTTTTTCGTCTAATGATTGATTTTTATCACTAAAGTATTCAGTTTTGAAATGTACCTCACTTGATGTCTTAGCCATAAGACATTTCTCCTCCTTTGTGGTTTCTTTCTCATCTTCGTCACTATCACTCCATGCTCCTCCAACGAACGCCTTTTTATTTTGTTCCCTTGACATCATTGGACAACTTCCGATGAGATGATTTGGATCACCACATTTAAAACACTTCCTCTCGCTCTTGCTACCTTTATCGTCTTTGTTTCTTTAGAATGCCTTTCTTTCGTCATGTGGTTGTCTAACGAGTCTTCTTCGTCTTTTGAAGAACTTCTTGAACTCTCTTACAGCCATGGCATATTCTTCGTCATTACTTTCGGAGGTTGAGATATCCTCGTAACTAGATTCCTTCCTAGCTTTCAATGCAATTGACTTGCTTTGTTCTCTTTCTCCTTTGACCATCTCGGAGTCTTTCCTTATTATTTCTTCGTAGACTTTCAAGTTGCCGATCAACTCATCAAGTTGAAGAGTTGACAAGTTCTTTGATTCTTCAATCGCCGTAACTTTAGCTCACCATTTTGGATGAAGAGCCCTAAGAAATTTCCTAACAAAATTCTTACTAGAAAAATTCTCATCAAGTGCTTTTAAACTTGTGATGATAGTGTTAAACCTAGCAAAAGCATTATCTATTGATTCCTCTTCCGGAATCGTAAATTGTTCATATTGTTGAACAAGAAGATCTATTTTATTATCTTTGACTTGACTATTACCTTGGTGAGTGATTAATAAAGAATCCCAAATTTCTTTTGCGGTTTGACACATAAAAATCCGTTCATATTCTTTGCGTGGTAATGCATTATAAATTACCATTTTAGCCTAATTATTTTTTGCTAGTTTCTTTTTCAAATCATCATTTTGTTTTTCAAAAGGTACAATTTCATCTATTTTATTTAAAAAATTATTTTGAATAGGGGGAAAATCACCATAGGTAATAATATGCCAAAGATCAAGATCTTTTGATTTCACATAAGTTTCAAATCTATTTTTCCAATAAAGAAAACCATCACTTTCAAATAGTGGTGGTCTTTCCATAGATTGCCCTTCTAAATATTTTTCGGATTCCATAGATCGTTTCAAGTTTTAAAATACAGTTTATTTTAAAAATCTTGTTTGACGTGGCTCTTGATACCAATTGTGGAAAACTAGAAAGGGGGGTTGAATAGTTTTACGTCTTTTTAATTTTATTATGAAAATTTTTCATTACTTTTTAAAACTTTGATTCGAGCTTATGTGAATTCAATTCTTGAACAATATGAACAAATATAAGTAAATCTAAGTTAACAATGCAAGTAAAGTAATGAAATGAAATGAAAGAAAGAGTTGGAAAGATCTAACCGCGAGACAAAGGATTTATAGTGGTTCGGCTACAAGGACACCTTCCTTGCCCTACTCCACTCCCCGAGCACCAAACTCGAGAGTTTTCTTCACTATGTCAACAAGCTCCCTTATGGCGGAGAAAACCTTACACAACTTTCGCTTACACCGGTTTAACGACACAAAGCTAGATGTCGAGTTCTAATCGTAGCTAGAACCAATCTCACAACTAGTACACAACTACTTCACACCTTGTTCACAACTTCTTCACACCTTCTTCACGACTTCTTCACACCTTCTTCACGACTTCTTCACTACGGCTTCACGACTTCTTCACAACTTCTACACAACTTAGCACTACTTATTTACTCTTTTACTTCTTCACACCTTCACTACTTACACACCTTCACTTCTTCACAACTTCACTACTAACACACTAATCTAGCCTAACCAACTATATTCACACCTATCTAACAAGTATTCACAACATATACAAATGAATGAATGATTTACAATTATGACACACTAACAACTTGGATGAAGGAGAGACACCAAGTTATAATACTTCTTGTCTTGAAGGATAGAAGTATTATTCTTTTGCACTTTGATGGTGGAAGCTTGGATCACTTGGAAACCAATGCTTAAGAGAATATGATCAAAGGATTTTAGAAAGTATTTACAAAGATAAAAAGAGAATTAGAGCAGAAAGTTTGAGGTGCAAAAGGTGAGAAAAAATCCAGGGGAAGGCTGGTATTTATAGGCAGAAAACTGGACAGCTGGAAGGCTACTGGAGCGTGCCGGCCCCCTTAAATAGGGGGTGGTCCCCTTAATTTTAAAGGGGCCACCTAGCAAAATTAAGGGGGCCGCCCAAGCCAACCGTTGCCCAGTTTTGTCTTTTTGTGGGAAAGGTTTTTCTGGAACATTTTTACTGATTTTGGTTGAAAATTTGAATTCATAAATTTATAATGAATTAAACCTTTTTATTTATTACCAAAAATGTTTTTCTAAAAGATATAAAATGTTTTTGACATTTTATAAAAAATCTATTGATTAAGAAAATGTTCCTTTGATCATATAATGCATTAAGCATTAGTTCATTCATACCTTAAGTGATTTAAGTTGTAGAAGTGAATATTTACGACTAAATACTTGTTTATTTAATAAGTTTATGTTTAATGAGTTTACATTTTGTGATGATCAAAACATAGAGGTATGAGTAAGAATTAATAATGTTTTTAGGCATTATTTATGTCAACAATCTCCCCCTTTTTGATGATTACAAAACTTAAACTCATTAAAACCAAAAATTTATTTTTGGACAAGTATTTAGTGAGTTTAAATTCACTTCTCCCCCTTTTTGTAGAATCAAAAAGGTTAAGCCGACAAGATTTAGTGAAATTTGTCGGGACAAAAACTCCCCCTTGATGTGTACTCCCCCTCGTTTGAGGGCACTAAGGAATCGAGATATGGAATGCTTGCAAGAAATATATTAAAAGCACAAGCATATATACAATATATATATAGCAAACAGAGAAGGAGATGAGCAAGCATATTGAAGACAAACATTCATGAGTGTTGTGTATAAATACACAACCATACAAGCAAGAAAAGCAACCAAGCATACATAGCAAAATATGGAATATAAAAACAATAATCATTGCAAACAACAATCATTGCAACGACATTTAGCATGCTAGAAACATATAACAAGAAAATATCCTAAATTGCCAAAGAGAGCTTTCGGACTTGCTTGCGATACGAAAGCTTGGAAAATAAGAAACATAAGCATATAGTATGCTTAGATGGTTGATGGTAGAGTGTTTGGGATGGAATTGGTTGACTGAGGGTAAGAATGTTGGATTAATATAGGTATATTTTTGGAGGTGTAGAGTTTGGAGGTGGAGAGTTTGGAGCGGAATCGGTTGAATAAGGGTTAGAGTGTTGTGCTAGTGGAGGTGTTGGATGAGATCTAGTAAGAGGATACTTAATCCAAGTGAAATGATGTATTTTTGGAGAAGGACACAACAAAGACAATAGTTGACATGATTATCAACTTGATTCAAGTAGTGAGGGTGAGGCAAGCAATTTGAGTAGGGTGAGGATGGAGGATGGAGGTTGGCCCTTGTTGCAAGGTGCATAGCAAGGAGATTACTACGGTCATTTGGTGGAAGTGGATGAAATTTGGGGTGTGTAGTTGGAAGTAAAGTTGGAATTGGAAGTGAAGTTGGATGTTTGACCAATATGATGAGGGTTTTGAAGGGTTTCAATGAGGTTGGTTTAAGGTTGAGATGTGTAGTTTGGAAAGAAGGTGGAGGTTGAGGTTATTTTGTGATGAAGGAGGGCTAGAAGGTAGTTGATCCAATTGAGCAAGGTGTAAGGCAAGAAGAGCACAAGCTCATGGGCTTCTTTAAGTTCTTCAATGAACTTCAAGTGTGTGGAAGAAGGTGATGATGGTGGAGTGTGGTTGTTATGATGGATGAATGAACACTAATGATGAAAAAGGGTATTTATAGTGTAAGAATGGTGTGGTTTAGAAAGGTAAATTTTGGAGGGTGGTTTAGAAAGGTGATGATGGTGGAGTATGGTTGTTATCTGGGATGGATGTTTGAACATGTAACATAGGAGCAACATGTGAGTTGGTAGGAGGTGGTGGAGATACTCTTGGTGGTGGAGACATTTGTGAGCTTGGGTAATTATGAGTGGATGAGGATGGAGATATGGAAGAAGGGGATATTCCAAGAGTGGTGAGTGTTTTGGATGGTGCATTGGTAGGTTGAATAAGATGTGAGGTGTTGTGAATGAGATTGGGATTCTTGTTTTGGGGTTGATCATGCTCTTCATATGAATCATATGGGTGAGATGAAGGTGTATTTTTTGGAGTAAGGATGGATGGTTGGTTATTATGATGAGGTTTGTGAAAGGGTTCATTGGAATGAGCTTGAGGATTGGAAGTGTACTTGGGAACAAATGTGGATGGAGGTGTTGTTTGTTTAGCCACATCATTTGTTGTGATGGACTTGTTTTGGGGGTTTGGTTTTCTTGTCCAACCGGGCTTTTTGGTCATCCTTGCTAACCTTGAGTATTTTGGCTTTGGTTTGATGAAGATGGCATGATGAGATGATGGAAGGTTGTGAGGAATGGAAGTGTTTATAGTGTAGGATTGATGGGATTAAGGAATGGATAAAATTTGTTGGATGGATTGGAATAAGACATGTTTGTGAATTTTGGGAATTGTATGATGAAATGGGCTAAAAAGTAGAAAAGGAGACAGCATCTTCGACCATACTGATGGCCGGTCCCCTTAAATATTAAGGGGGCCGCCTAATGAATTAAGGGGGCCGCCCATCTGCTGATTTCCAGGTTACTGGAAATGGGTTTTTGGCAGAAAATTGTTGAAAGGGTTGTGTTTTTGGGTTTAGTTTCAAGCAAGTCCAACTCTTTGAGGCAATTAAGCATGTAATAGATATTAAGCAAACAAGTAATTTTATCTAGCATGTAAACATACTCATCAAGCAAGTAATATATATGGACTAGAAAACAATACACTACACCAAACATACAAGTAATTTCATCTAGCATGCAAACATGCTCATCACGCAAGTAATATATATGAATTATTTGAGGGATCATAATGTGTGCCTATGTGCAACAAATGGGAACTTAAGATAGCATGAATTTCTAGACTTGTTACAAACAAAATCTAAATAGACAAACCATGTTCCCCTTGATTTGACTTGATTCACTTGTAAATGTCATGTACGTAAATATAGATGACAAATATGAGATCACCATGCATGATTTAAGAAATGTTTTTAGCATTATTCAACAATGTTTGAAAATGGGTTTTTATGTAGATGTGAAAGTTATTTGAATAAAATAGATTGAGTTTTATTTCAAAATGTGTTTATGAAGAATGGGTAAGAAAAGAAAAATTCCCAATCTTTGACTTTGATCGAAGAAGAATTATGGGCATAGATTAAGAAGAAAAATGTTTATAGAAAAAAAATATTTTTCCAAAATGTGAAGTTTCTGTATATTTTTAAAGATACTAGATTTTTGAAAAATGGTTGTTAAAGATCTCATGCTCAAGGGAATTGGTTAAGTCTATTTTCACATGCTACCCTTTTCTACATATCCTATGGTCATAAGGAAGTGATGACTAAATTCTATATGTTTGATGCGAGAGTGTTGAATAGGATATATCCTAACATCTATAGCTCCTTTGTTGCCGTATACTTATCTAACTTGACGCCAAAGTCTATGAGAGCTTGTTTCATCCATAGTTTACTAACGTGAGAAATCTAATCTTACTTCTATGTTAATAATTAATCCACTTAACTCATTTCACTTCATCACCATGAGTTTTCTAATAGTGGACATAGAAGATTTCTATTTTAAATTTGAAAAAGGCTAAATGAGTTCGACAGTGAATACTTCATTTACTACTTAGGGGGCTAACTAAAGGGTTTCTAGTTTATTAAATCATCAAACGGATATAACTAAAAGTGTAAATTCAATGCAACCTATCAAACTAAGCATATCCAAAGGCAATGATTAATAAGACTATATGTATGAAGTAACTACTCATGAAATTTAAAAAGAGAGCGTACCATATGTCCAGCTTTTCTTTAAATACTTCAAGGTGATATATTGACTTATAGAAGCTAATCATAGATGAGTTTCCGGATAATTCAATGAGTGACGATTTAGCCACTTGGTCCCCATTGTCTCATTTGTCCAAAATTGTTTAAACCAAACATGGTTTGCATTTGCATGTATGGTAAAAGTATTTCCCAAGGGTTGAAACTTGGTTGAAGTGAATAATTCCACATTGGGTGATTATTATTATTAGGAAAGTTTTGTCTACCTTGATTTCTTCTAGGTTGAGGGGTTTTAGACCGAGGATGAGGATTATTTAGTCTATTTGGAGGTGGAGTTTTAGATCTTAATTTTGGTTTAGAAAATCCGGTTTTGGCTTTTAATGATGGTTTATAAAAACTTTTTACTTCCTCATCACTCGCAATAGGTATTTTTCTATCTTTTATAAGTATATACTTAGGTTTTGACTCTAATAGTTTTTGTTTACTAGATTGACATTCAAACTTTACATTTATATTTTCACTAGTTGAAACATTATTTGAGTTGAATCCTAGACCGGTTTTATCTCCTGAAGTTCCTTGAACACTTATTATTTCCTTAAGTGAGTTACTATTATTTTTAAACTTGTCAAGTTTGGAAATTTCATCTTTAAGTTTTTCGTTTTCATTTTTGACCTCTAGACATGTTTTACATTCTATAAAAACTTCTTTTTCATTTTCTAAATGTTGTAGTTTAATTTTTAATTCAAGTACTTCATTTTCTAATCGATTATTAATATGTTTTAGTGATTTATTTTTAGCCATGACTTTTTGACCTAATTTGCATAACCTAATATATTCATTATCTAGGTCTTTTTCGTCTGATGATTGATTTTTATCACTGAAGTATTCGGTTTCAAAATGTACCTCACTTGATGTCTTAGCCATAAGACATTTCTCCACCTTTGTGGTTTCTTTCTCATCTTCGTCACTATCACTCCATGCTCCTCCAATGAACGCTTTTTTATTTTGCTCCCTTGACATCATTAGACAACTTCCGATGAGATGATTTGGATCACCACATTTAAAACACTTCCTCTCGCTCTTGCTACCTTTGTCGTCTTTGTTTCTTTGGAATGCCTTTCTTTCGTCATGTGGTTGTCTAACGAGTCTTCCTCCTCTTTTGAAGAACTTCTTGAAGTCTCTTACGGCCATGGCATATTCTTCGTCATTACTTTCGGAGGTTGAGCTATCCTCGTAACTAGATTCCTTCCAAGCTTTCAATGCAATTGACTTGCTTTGTTCTCTTTCTCCTTTGACCATCTCGGAGTCTTTCTTTATTATTTCTTCGTAGACTTTCATGTTGCCGATCAACTCATCAAGTTGAAGAGTTGACAAGTTCTTCGATTCTTCAATCGCCGTAACTTTAGCTCGCCATTTTGGATGAAGAGCCCTAAGAAATTTCCTAACAAAATTCTTACTAGAAAAATTCTCATCAAGTGCTTTTAAACTTGTGATGATAGTGTTAAACCTAGCAAAAGCATTATCTATTGGTTCCTCTTCCGGAATCGTAAATTGTTCATATTGTTGAACAAGAAGATCTATTTTATTATCTTTGACTTGACTATTACCTTGGTGAGTGATTAATAAAGAATCCCAAATTTCTTTTGCGGTTTGACACATAAAAATCCGTTCATATTCTTTGCGTGGTAATGCATTATAAATTACCATTTTAGCCTCATTATTTTTTGCTAGTTTCTTTTTCAAATTATCATTTTGTTTTTCAAAAGGTACAATTTCATCTATTTTAGTTAAAAAATTATTTTGAATAGGGGGAAAATCACCATAGGTAATAATATGCCAAAGATCAAGATCTTTTGATTTCACATAAGTTTCAAATCTATTTTTCCAATAAAGAAAACCATCACTTTCAAATAGTGGTAGTCTTTGCATAGATTGCCCTTCCAAATATTTTTCGGATTCCATAGATCGTTTCAAGTTTTAAAATACAGTTTATTTTAAAAATCTTGTTTGACGTGGCTCTTGATACCAATTGTGGAAAACTAGAAGGGGGGGTTGAATAGTTTTACGTCTTTTTAATTTTATTATGAAAACTTTTGTTTACTTTTAAAAACTTTGATTCGACCTTATGTGAATTCAATTCTTGAACAATATGAACAAATATAAGTAAATCTAAGTTAACAATGCAAGTAAAGTAATGAAATGAAATGAAAGAAAGAGTTGGAAAGATCTAACCGCGAGACAAAGGATTTATAGTGGTTCGGCTACAAGGACACCTTCCTTGCCTTACTCCACTCCTCGAGCACCAAACTCGAGAGTTTTCTTCACTGTGTCAACTAGCTCCCTTATGGCGGAGAAAACCTTACACAACTTTCGCTTACACCGGTTTAACGACACAAAGCTAGATGTCGAGTTCTAATCGTAGCTAGAACCAATCTCACAACTAGTACACAACTACTTCGCACCTTGTTCACAACTTCTTCACACCTTCTTCACAACTTCTTCACACCTTCTTCACGACTTCTTCACTACGGCTTCACGACTTCTTCACAACTTCTACACAACTTAGCACTACTTATTTACTCTTTTACTTCATCACACCTTCACTACTTACACACCTTCACTTCTTCACAACTTCACTACTAACACACTAATCTAGCCTAACCAACTATATTTACACCTATCTAACAAGTATTCACAACATATACAAATGAATGAATGATTTACAATTATGACACACTAACAACTTGGATGAAGGAGATACACCAAGTTATAATACTTCTTGTCTTGAAGGATATAAGTATTCTTCTTTTGCACTTTAATGGTGGAAGCTTGGATCACTTGGAAACCAATGCTTAAGAGAATTTGATCAAAGGATATTATAAAGTATTTACAAAGATAAGAAGAGAATTAGAGCAGAAAGTTTGAGGTGCAAAAAGTAAGAAAAAATCCAGGGGAAGGCTGGTATTTATATGCAGAAAACTGGACAGCTGGAAGGCTACTGGAGCGTGCCGGCCCCCTTAAATAGGGGGGCGGTCCCCTTAATTTTTAGGGGGCCGCCTAGCAAAATTAAGGGGGCCGCCCAAGCCAACCGTTGCCCAGTTTTGTCTTTTTGTAGGGAAGGTTTTTCTGGAACATTTTTACTGATTTTGGTTGAAAATTTGAATTCATAAATTTATAATGAATTAAACCTTTTTATTTATTACCAAAAATGTTTTTCTAAAAGATATAAAATGTTTTTGACATTTTATAAAAAATCTAGTGATTAAGAAAATGTTCCTTTGATCATATAATGCATTAAGCATTAGTTCATTCATACCTTAAGTGATTTAAGTTGTAGAAGTGAATATTTACAACTAAATACTTGTTTATTTATTAGGTTTATGTTTAATGAGTTTACATTTTGTGATGATCAAAACATAGAGGTATGAGTAAGAATTAATAATGTTTTTAGGCATTATTTATGTCAACAATCTCCCCCTTTTTGATGATTACAAAACTTAAACTCATTAAAACCAAAAATTTATTTTTGGACAAGTATTTAGTGAGTTTACATTCACTTCTCCCCCTTTTTGTAGAATCAAAAAGGTTAAGCCGACAAGATTTAGTGAAATTTGTCGGGACGAAAACTCCCCCTTGATGTGTACTCCCCCTCGTTTGAGGGCACTAAGGAATCGAGATATGGAATGCTTGCAAGAAAAATATTAGAAGCACAAGCATATATACAATATATATATAGCAAACAGAGAAGGAGATGAGCAAGCATATTGAAGACAAACATTCATTAGTGTTGTGTATAAATACACAACCATGCAAGCAAGTAAAACAACCAAGCATACATAGCAAAATATGGAATATAAAAACAACAATCATTGCAAACAACAATCATTGCAACGACATTTAGCATGCTTGAAACATATAACAAGAAAATGTCCTAAATTGCCAAAGAGAGCTTTCGGACTTGCTTGCGATACGAAAGCTTGGAAAATAAGAAACATAAGCATATAGTATGCTTAGATGGTTGATGGTAGAGTGTTTGGGATGGAATTGGTTGACTGAGGGTAAGAATGTTGGATTAATAGAGGTATATTTTTGGAGGTGTAGAGTTTGGAGGTGGAGAGTTTGGAGCGGAATCGGTTGAATGAGGGTTAGAGTGTTGTGCTAGTGGAGGTGTTGGATGAGATCTAGTAAGAAGATACTTAATCCAAGTGAAATGATGTGTTTTTGGAGAAGGACACAACAAGGACAATAGTTGACATGATTATCAACTTGATTCAAGTAGTGAGGGTGAAGTAAGCAATTTGAGTAGGGTGAGAATGGAGGATGGAGGTTGTCCCTTGTTGAAGAAGTGATTTTGTTCACTTGGCTTGAAGGTTTAGGAGCCTCGTAGGATTTCATGAGAAACTTGACTTGGTCTTCAAGTTCTATGATCCTACGGTCGGAAGTGCTTGAATTGTTAGAAGGCAAAGATATTGCCTTGACCGTTTTATTCAAATCACGGGGATCACTCCAACTTTCGTTGTCATAAAGAGCAAGATCCTCTAGGAGAGCCCATGATTGTTCCGCACTTAGATCACGTAGCTTGCCACCGGCCGATTGGTCAATGGTTTGCCTTGTGGAGAGATTGATATGGTCATAGAAGATTTGGACTTGGAGCCAAAGTTCTATGCCATGGTGAGGGACTTTTTGGAGTAAGTCCTTGAATCGAGTCCATGCCTCGTAGAGAGTTTCGCCTTGACGTTGTTGGAACATCAAGATATCATTCCTTAGCTTGGTAGTTCTTCCCGGTGGGAAAAACTGAGCAAGGAAACGAGTGGTGAGATCATCCCAAGAGGTGATGGATCCTGCGGGTTGACGTTCTAGCCACTGACTAGCTTGGTCCCGCAGAGAGAATTGGAAGAGACGCAATCGGGTCGTCTCTCGAGTGGCAACATCAAGGTCTATAGAATCAACGATTTTAAGAAAGTCCTTGAGATGTTGATTAGGATCTTCAGAACGAAGTCCATGGAATGCGCATCCGCTTTGCACCAACCGGATGGTGTCGGATCGCAAGGGTGTGATATTGGCTCCTTGAGTGAGCTCAATGGTGTTTCGATAGCCATGGTGGCTAGGACGGGAATACTCTCCTAAAGTACGGGCTCTAGGAGGTGGTGGTGGTTGTTGTGGTGGTGGGTTGTGTGGGTTAAGGATATTACCATCTTCCATGATGTCGGACGGTAATGGTTACGAACAAAGACACGAAGAAAATAGATAGACTAAAGAAAACCTAGAAAAATAAAATAAAAATCTCACTAGAAAGGAATCTAGTGAGTAGACCTAATAGAAATAAAAATTCAACCTAAACAATAACTATTCCCCGGCAGCGGCGCCAAAAACTTGATGCGTGGGTTTTGCAACCTTACAACAGGTTTTACCTCTCAAGGGATCTCAAGAGGCTTACAACCCCACCAGGCAGTGTACCTGACCGATGTAGTATAGTGTAGTGGTAAGTACGGGGGATTGATCGTTCTCCACAGGGAATAGTGTTCGTTAGGTATGAAAGGCTACTCTAATTAGGTCTAAGGGTTGAGGAAGATTCTTTTTATGTTTTTATATTTTATGAAAGCAAGTAAAATCTCGGGTTTTGAAGGAGTGGGCGGAATTAGTTGCTAGTCAACTAACCCAAATTACTACAAATGCAAATAAAATAAATAACTGAAATGAAAAGTGGTGAGAAACTTATGTGTGGAGAAATGTGTTTACTTAGATTTCCTTACTCCCTAACTATCTTTTACCGGTTAATTAGTGTGTATTAGTCGCGTGGATGACGGGTGTATTCCTTAATACCATTCGTGGGGTGGCGTACTTACTTCCCCAAACTCTACAAGCTCCTACTTCACTCCTATGTCGAGCCGGCTAGGAAGCTCCTAACATGGGATCACTAGAATTCGCTTGTGCATTAAATACAACCATAAAAACCTTTAGTACGCGTTTGGTTCATGTTTCTTAAGACGTTCAAGCAAGTTACCGAATAGGAAGTTAGCCAGTTTTCTTAAGCCTAACATAGATAAACAATCATCCAATACAACTAACAACACACTAACAACCAATAATCAATAGCTAGGTTTCATTAGATCTAAGCAAACACAAGATAAAATTAGCCTAACATGTTAAACAAAAGACAAGCATAAGATAGAATCAAACAACACATAGACATATTGAATGATTAATTGATAACTTATCTCTCAATGAAACATGGAAGATCTCAAGGCAAGAAGCCCTGAAAAAGTAGCTAAAATCGTCTTAGGGTTTTATCCCAAAATTCCACACACTAAGCTCTCCCTAATGACAAAAAATTAGAAAACTATATATAGACTTTGACATCTGACGGCGTCACCTTATGCATTGTGACGCCGTCACCTCGCCGCTTTTAGGGTTCCCGGGTGACCATCTTGACGCCGTCCCTCTTTAGCTCTTCAAAAATCCATTCTGGCTTATCAAGGCTTGACGCCGTCGGACCTATAACGTGACGCCGTCCCTCTTTGATTTAAGCCGTGACGCCCTTGATTTAGTTAAAGCGTGACGCCGTCAGAATTCTCATGCAAACTCACTGGCCCGTCATGAGTAAATTTCACATCCAACTTTTCTTGCCAAAGCATGACGCCGTCTGGAGTTAATGTTGACGCCGTCAAAGGTGACTTTTAGCACAATTTTGAGACTTTGCCGTTTTCTTCACTTTTATGCTCCAAAAACGTCCAAAATGCCTCCTTTTCCAGATTTCTTCTCAAAAGTACCTAAAATGACAAAAGGAACGATTTAGGGCAATATTTGATCAAATAAATACGATTTAAGGCTTAAATGACCCCTTAAAAGCGGTACACTTTTCGCCTCATCAAATACCCTTACACTTGAGATTTGCTTGTCCTCAAGCAAATGCGCTTTTATTCTAATCAAAATACAAGTTAGGGGTCATTTAATGCAAACATAAAAGTAATTACAACAAATAATCGTTCCACTTCAATCATAATAAGCACGGAGATTACATACTAGCACCTCACAAGTAGTGTTTAGATACTCACATCTCTCAAGTGTCATCAAAATAAATCTCATAAATGAAAACGGAAAATATCTCTCACTACCTGTCATAGCAAATAGATTACCATAGGCTTGGGAAAGGATCGAAAACCTCCTCCACTAGGCGTAAGCACCTAAGATAAACTATCAAAGAGGGCTTTTAAATGGGTTATAATGTTAGGTGTAGGGAAAAGGAAAACACGGTTTTGTTGGATACGGGATATTTTACTGGTGGCGAGTTAAAGATCTTGATCAATTACATGTACTATACAACGTTGCTAAGCCAAGACTAGACTCGATCTTAAGCTAGAAACAAAATAACATAAACATAAAATAAACATAAAATAAAACGGGATGGTAGTCCGTATGTTTTTTTCTATTTTTCTTTTTCTCATTTTTTTGTATTTTTCTTGATTTTTTCGATTTTTTTTTTTTTTTTTTTTTTTTTTTTTTTTTTTTTTTTTTTTTTTTTTTTACATACACTTTTACCCTACCATCCAAAATAATACATCAAAGGGGCGTTGCATCCCCTTACACTTGAACTTTTACATAACTTTACAAATAACTATTCTAATGACTCGAATTAAGATAATTGAAAAACTTGGAGTACTTTTAAAACATTTAGCACATATGGGGGTAATAAATGATGTTCTTCCCCATTACTCCATTACACTAGTACTTTACCCATGAGTCCCAATCGTCCCAAAACAATATGTACAAGGATATGACTCGACTTAGCAACCATGTAATCAATTAGATAATTAACTTGGGTTTAAACAAATGTTGTAACAATAACGCACTAAAAATGAGTGCATACAAGGTAGGCTAAGGCGATTTGGGTGTACATTTAAGTGGGGTGTAACAAATTCTTCCTTTAAGTAAAATGCTTAAAGGTCGAAACGAAAAGATAGGCTCTGAGGGGTGTACTAGGGGTATCGTGTACTAAAAATGAGTACAACGCAAAGGGTGTGGGAGAATTACTTGACCAATGTAGCCAATGTAATTATAACAAAAACACAGGTGTAAAACAATGGGTTAATCCTAATGCCTCTTATCATGTAGTAAATCTAACTACACGAATGTAGTCTCACTTGTGGCCTTGGAATGGTCCTAACGCAAGTTCTAGAATCTAAGTGCTACCGGTACACACATCATAGCATAAATGCTTTTCCTACCAATTCTAGGGGCGAACCTCACATATTTGGGGGTGGAAAATTTTTTAGTGGTACGGTTTTTGTGCTAGTCATATAACTCCTATCCGTGAGACGCTTATTAAGATCAAAGTTTTACTCCTATATGTTGTAAAAAATTTTAAATTTGGCACTAAAATTACCTTAACAAATATTTCTCTCAGTTTTATTACACATCTACTATTAAACAAACAAAAATCAAGCGCAATTGTATTCTCTAAAATCGTACTTTTACCCTCCCCTTACACTTAAGATGAACATTGTCCCCAATGTTCAAATAACAAGATGTAAAAGAAGAAAAAAAAATAAAAGAATGAAATCAAATACTCCCCTGATTCGCTCGTTGGATAGTGAAATCACACGGTTAAATCTTCCTCCAAAGAGAATGTTGAAGCTCCATGACTAATGCATCGCCATAAGCTTGATTCAAAACATTTCCTTGTCCAAAATAACCTGTTGAACCTGAGAAAACAAACACGAAAACCTGCATAACATCGGCGGGATAAAATCTATATATAAGGATATAATGCTTGTGGAATGATAACTTTGCAGATTCCTGGAGATTATAAGTTGGAGATTTTAATAAAAACTTTTTATGAAAACAAAATTTTCAAAAATTTCTGGAAATTAAATCTGACGCCGTCAGGTTATAACCCCTGACGCCGTCAGAAATGACCTGACAAAAATTTTCGTTTTAAGTTTCCGGAAAATTTCTGGAAAAACCTTTCCCTTACTTCCTGGAAATCCTGCAAAACATCATTATGACTCGATACAAGCATTTGACTCAAACACATACGAATATGTATGCTAATTTATTATTATTACGATTCATGTTCATATGTGTTCTAATAAACCAATTTAGATTTCCCTTACACTTATCTTTTGCAAAATACCTTTATATGTAGTTAAGACGAAGTTAAAAACAAAATAAAGCATTTTCACAAATTAGTTTTTGAACATGAATCAATAAGAATAAAAATTAAACACACATACGGAAGCAAATAAAATCAAACAAACAAATAAATAAACACACAAAGCAAATAAAACAAATAAAGATTGGGTTGCCTCCCAAGAAGCGCTTTTCTTTATTAACGAGTCTTGTAGCTAGACTCAAAGTCACGTACATTACGTGACTCCATCATCGGTCACGGTTCCTAGGCCATTCTCCTTCCCGGTTTTATATTCCGGTCCTAATTTCAAACAATCCTTGTAGAAACCGAATATCCTTTCCATAACATAGTCTACTCCTTTACTTCTATCCTTATCATTCCTATAGTAGACTGCTTGTTTAAGCTCCTTCTCAACATTTGACAAGTGTTGGAATTGTTCTATCTTATATGGCATTTGGTAGCTTACTTCATCGGTCTCATCCTTAAATCTAACTATCCCCAAGGAAGGTTCATAAGTCATTCTAGAGACCTCAACAAATGGTTTTCCAAAAACCACTTGAGTCAAGGATGCATCGACTATTGGACGGATATCTTCTACAATTACAAAGTCGGTGACATAGGTGAAGTTTCCTACATAAACCGGTAATCCCTTAACTCTTCCCGTGAAGTTACTCATCCAACCCTTGTCAGGGAGCATCCTATACCCAAGTTGATTTTTCATTATCAAGTTGTAGTGGGCTCTAGTCATGACGTTTATGGGTGATCTAAGGTCGATATAAGCTTTCCACACATGTAGATGCCCTATGTTGCATGGTATGTTGAGATTAGAAGGGTCGCCTATTTCTATGATTGGTCTACCTAGGAAGTATGGTGTCTCGGGGTCATCGAATAAGTTTGTATGATATGCACGCTCTTCCTTAGTGGGTAGCCTATTGAAGTAGTCCTCATCATCATCTACTTCTTCAATCTCACTTGTCCTAACTTCCTTATCAACCTCGACTTTCCTATCCTCATCCTTAGGTTCACTATTATCCTCATTCCTATCAATTGGTTTAATAGTGACAATGTTGACAAAGTGGACGTGTTTGGATGAAGAGGGGTCTTTTACTTGGGGTCCGCTATTTGTGTTCCTAGCGTCCTTATGTGGAGGTGATAAAACTTGGTTATGGAGGGCTTTCAGCAAGTTGTCAATTTTATTGGTCATCTCAGTTTGTTGTTGATTGAATTCGGTCTCGAATCTAGCTATCCGAGCTTCTTGAGATGCCATAAATTGAGACATCAATCCTTCAAAGTTATTGGTACTACCATTGCCGGAAGGATTGTTGTTGAAAGTACGGTTCGAGTTGGAACCGCTTGATTGGAAACGATTAGGTGGGTTGGAAGAATTGATTTGTTGTGAGTTTTGGTTTTGTTTCCACCTAAGGTTCGGGTGATTTTTCCATGAGGGGTTGTATGAATCACCATAATGGTTTGGCTCGGGCTTGAAAGTGTACCACTTGTCTCCCGCTCCGTCGGTACGCGAGGATGCGTAGTCCGCAAAAGCTTGTTCGGGGAGTTCCATGCAATCACGAGTGTCGTGGGGACCACTACATAATTCACATGAAGAAGTGATTTTGTTCACTTGGCTTGAAGGTTTAGGAGCCTCGTAGGATTTCATGAGAAACTTGACTTGGTCTTCAAGTTCTATGATCCTACGGTCGGAAGTGCTTGAATTGTTAGAAGGCAAAGATATTGCCTTGACCGTTTTATTCAAATCACGGGGATCACTCCAACTTTCGTTGTCATAAAGAGCAAGATCCTCTAGGAGAGCCCATGATTGTTCCGCACTTAGATCACGTAGCTTGCCACCGGCCGATTGGTCAATGGTTTGCCTTGTGGAGAGATTGATATGGTCATAGAAGATTTGGACTTGGAGCCAAAGTTCTATGCCATGGTGAGGGACTTTTTGGAGTAAGTCCTTGAATCGAGTCCATGCCTCGTAGAGAGTTTCGCCTTGACGTTGTTGGAACATCAAGATATCATTCCTTAGCTTGGTAGTTCTTCCCGGTGGGAAAAACTGAGCAAGGAAACGAGTGGTGAGATCATCCCAAGAGGTGATGGATCCTGCGGGTTGACGTTCTAGCCACTGACTAGCTTGGTCCCGCAGAGAGAATTGGAAGAGACGCAATCGGGTCGTCTCTCGAGTGGCAACATCAAGGTCTATAGAATCAACGATTTTAAGAAAGTCCTTGAGATGTTGATTAGGATCTTCAGAACGAAGTCCATGGAATGCGCATCCGCTTTGCACCAACCGGATGGTGTCGGATCGCAAGGGTGTGATATTGGCTCCTTGAGTGAGCTCAATGGTGTTTCGATAGCCATGGTGGCTAGGACGGGAATACTCTCCTAAAGTACGGGCTCTAGGAGGTGGTTGTGGTGGTGGGTTGTGTGGGTTAAGGATATTACCATCTTCCATGATGTCGGACGGTAATGGTTACGAACAAAGACACGAAGAAAATAGATAGACTAAAGAAAACCTAGAAAAATAAAATAAAAATCTCACTAGAAAGGAATCTAGTGAGTAGACCTAATAGAAATAAAAATTCAACCTAAACAATAACTATTCCCCGGCAACGGCGCCAAAAACTTGATGCGTGGGTTTTGCAACCTTACAACAGGTTTTACCTCTCAAGGGATCTCAAGAGGCTTACAACCCCACCAGGCAGTGTACCTGACCGATGTAGTATAGTGTAGTGGTAAGTACGGGGGATTGATCGTTCTCCACAGGGAATAGTGTTCGTTAGGTATGAAAGGCTACTCTAATTAGGTCTAAGGGTTGAGGAAGATTCTTTTTATGTTTTTATATTTTATGAAAGCAAGTAAAATCTCGGGTTTTGAAGGAGTGGGCGGAATTAGTTGCTAGTCAACTAACCCAAATTACTACAAATGCAAATAAAATAAATAACTGAAATGAAAAGTGGTGAGAAACTTATGTGTGGAGAAATGTGTTTACTTAGATTTCCTTACTCCCTAACTATCTTTTACCGGTTAATTAGTGTGTATTAGTCGCGTGGATGACGGGTGTATTCCTTAATACCATTCGTGGGGTGGCGTACTTACTTCCCCAAACTCTACAAGCTCCTACTTCACTCCTATGTCGAGCCGGCTAGGAAGCTCCTAACATGGGATCACTAGAATTCGCTTGTGCATTAAATACAACCATAAAAACCTTTAGTACGCGTTTGGTTCATGTTTCTTAAGACGTTCAAGCAAGTTACCGAATAGGAAGTTAGCCAGTTTTCTTAAGCCTAACATAGATAAACAATCATCCAATACAACTAACAACACACTAACAACCAATAATCAATAGCTAGGTTTCATTAGATCTAAGCAAACACAAGATAAAATTAGCCTAACATGTTAAACAAAAGACAAGCATAAGATAGAATCAAACAACACATAGACATATTGAATGATTAATTGATAACTTATCTCTCAATGAAACATGGAAGATCTCAAGGCAAGAAGCCCTGAAAAAGTAGCTAAAATCGTCTTAGGGTTTTATCCCAAAATTCCACACACTAAGCTCTCCCTAATGACAAAAAATTAGAAAACTATATATAGACTTTGACATCTGACGGCGTCACCTTATGCATTGTGACGCCGTCACCTCGCCGCTTTTAGGGTTCCCGGGTGACCATCTTGACGCCGTCCCTCTTTAGCTCTTCAAAAATCCATTCTGGCTTATCAAGGCTTGACGCCGTCGGACCTATAACGTGACGCCGTCCCTCTTTGATTTAAGCCGTGACGCCCTTGATTTAGTTAAAGCGTGACGCCGTCAGAATTCTCATGCAAACTCACTGGCCCGTCATGAGTAAATTTCACATCCAACTTTTCTTGCCAAAGCATGACGCCGTCTGGAGTTAATGTTGACGCCGTCAAAGGTGACTTTTAGCACAATTTTGAGACTTTGCCGTTTTCTTCACTTTTATGCTCCAAAAACGTCCAAAATGCCTCCTTTTCCAGATTTCTTCTCAAAAGTACCTAAAATGACAAAAGGAACGATTTAGGGCAATATTTGATCAAATAAATACGATTTAAGGCTTAAATGACCCCTTAAAAGCGGTACACTTTTCGCCTCATCAATTACTACGGTCATTTGGTGGAAGTGGATGAAATTTGGGGTGTGTAGTTGGAAGTAAAGTTGGAATTGGAAGAGAAGTTGGATGTTTGACTAATATGATGAGGTTTTTGAGAGGTTTCAATGAGGTCGGTTTAAGGTTGATATGTGTAGTTTGTAACGAAGGTGAAGGTTGAGGCTATTTTGTGATGAAGGAGGGCTAGAAGGGAGTTGATCCAATTGAGCAAGGTGTAAGGCAAGAAGAGCACAAACTCATGGGCTTCTTTAAGTTCTTCAATGAACTTCAAGTATTTGGAAGAAGGTGATGATGGTGGAGTGTGGTTATAATGATGGATGAATGAACACTAATGATGGAAAAGGGTATTTATAGTGTAAGAATGGTGTGGTTTAGAAAGGTAAATTTTGGAGGGTGGTTTAGAAAGGTGATGATGGTGGAGTATGGTTGTTATCTGGGATGGATGTTTGAACATGTAACATAGGAGCAACATGTGAGTTGGTAGGAGGTGGTGGTGATACTCTTGGTGGTGGAGACATTTGTGAGCTTGGGTAATTATGAGTGGATGAGGATGGAGATATGGAAGAAGGGGATATTCCAAGAGTGGTGAGTGTTTTGGATGGTGCATTGGTAGGTTGAATGAGATGTGAGATGTTGTGAATGAGATTGGGATTATTGTTTTGGGATTGATCATGCTCTTCATATGAATCACATGAGTGAGATGAAGGTGTATTTTCGGGAGTAAAGATGGATGGTTGGTTATTATGATGAGGTTTGTGAAAGGGTTCATTGGAATGAGCTTGAGGATTGGAAGTGTAGTTGGGAACAAATGTGGATGGAGGTGTTGTTTGTTTAGCCACATCATTTGTTGTGATGGACTTGTTTTGGGGGTTTGGTTGTGAGGAATGGAAGTGTTTATAGTGTAGGATTGATGGGATTAAGGAATGGATAAAATTTGTTGGATGGATTGGAATAAGATATGTTTGTGAATTTTGGGAAGTGTAGGATGAAATGGGCTAAAAAGTAGAAAAGGAGACAGCATCTTCGACCATACAGATGGCCGGTCCCCTTAATTAGGGGCCGGTCCCCTTAAAGATTAAGGGGGCCGCCTAATGATTTAAGGGGGCCGCCCATCTGCTGATTTCCAGGTTACTGGAAATGGGTTTTTGGCAGAAAATTGTAGAAAGGGTTGTGTTTTTGGGTTTAGTTTCAAGCAAGTCCAACTCTTTGAGGCAATTAAGCACGTAATAGATATTAAGCAAGCAAGTAATTTTATCTAGCATGTAAACATACTCATCAAGCAAGTAATATATATGGACTAAGAAACAATACACTACACCAAGCATACAAGTAATTTCATCTAGCATGCAAACATACTCATCACACAAGTAATATATATGAATTATTTGAGGGATCCTAATGTGTGCCTACGTGCAACAAATGGGAACTTAAGATAGCATGGATTTCTAGACTTGTTACAAACAAAATCTTAATAGACAAACCATGTTCCCCTTGATTTGACTTGATTCACTTATAAATGTCATGTACGTAAACATAGATGACAAATATGAGATCACCATGCATGATTTAAGAAATGTTTTTAGCATTATTCAACAATGTTTGAAAATGGGTTTTTATGTAGATGTGAAAGTTATTTAAATAAGATAGATTGAGTTTTATTTCAAAATGTGTTTATGAAGAATGGGTAAGAAAATAAAAATTCCCAATCTTTGACTTTGATCGAAGAAGAATTATGGACATAGATTAAGAAGAAAAATGTTTATAGAAAAAAAATATTTTTCCAAAATGTGAAGTTTCTGTATATTTTTTTAAAGATATTAGATTTTTGAAAAATGGTTGTTAAAGATCTCATGCTCAAGGGAATTGGTTAAGTCTATTTTCACATGCTACCCTTTTCTACATATCATATGGTCATAAGGAAGTGATGACTAAATTCTATATGTTTGATGCGAGAGTGTTGAATGGGGTATATCCTAACATCTATAGCTCCTTTGTTGCCGCATACTTATCTAACTTGACGCCATAGTCTATGAGAGCTTGTTTCATCCATAGTTTTCTAACGCGAGAAATCTAATCTTACTTCTATGTTAATGATTAATCAACTTAACTCATTTCACTTCATCACCATGAGTTTTCTAATAGTGGACATAGAAGATTTCCATTTTAAATTTGAAAAAGGCTAAATGAGTTTGACAGTGAATACTTTATTTACTACTTAGGGGGCTAACTAAAGGGTTTCTAGTTTATTAAATCATCAAACGGATATAACTAAAAGTGTAAATGATATGCAACCTATCAAACTAAGCATATCCAAAGGCAATGATTAATAAGACTATATGTATGAAGTAACTACTCATGAAATTTAAAATTTAAAAAGAGAGCGTACCTTATGTCCAGCTTTTCTTCAAATACTTCAAGGTGATATATTGACTTATAGAAGCTAATCATAAATGAGTTTCCGAATAATTCAATGAGTGTCGATTTAGCCACTTGGTTCCCATTGTCTCAATTGTCCAAAATTGTTTAAACCAAACATGGTTTGCATTTGCATGTATGGTAAAAGTATTTCCCAAGGGTTGAAACTTGGTTGAAGTGAATAATTCCACATTGGGTGATTATTATTATTAGGAAAGTTTTGTCTGCCTTGATTTCTTCTAGGTTGAGGGGTTTTAGACCGAGGATGAGGATTATTTAGTCTATTTGGAGGTGGAGTTTTAGATCTTAATTTTGGTTTAGAAAATCCGGTTTTGGCTTTTAATGATGGTTTATAAAAACTTTTTACTTCCTCATCACTCGCAATAGGTATTTTTCTATCTTTTATAAGTATATACTTAGGTTTTGACTCTAATGGTTTTTGTTTACTAGATTGACATTCAAACTTTACATTTATATTTTCACTAGTTGAAACATTATTTGAGTTGAATCCTAGACCGGTTTTATCTCCTGAAGTTCCTTGAACACTTATTATTTCCTTAAGTGAGTTACTACTATTTTTAAACTTGTCAAGTTTGGAAATTTCATCTTTAAGTTTTTCGTTTTCATTTTTGACCTCTAGACATGTTTTACATTCTATAAAAACTTCTTTTTCTTTTTCTAAATGTTGTAGTTTAATTTTTAATTCGAGTACTTCATTTTCTAATCGATTATTAATATGTTTTAGTGATTTATTTTTAGCCATGACTTTTTGACCTAATTTGCATAACCTAATATATTCATTATCTAGGTCTTTTTCATCTAATGATTGATTTTTATCACTAAAGTATTCGGTTTCGAAATGTACCTCACTTGATGTCTTAGCCATAAGACATTTCTCCTCCTTTGTGGTTTCTTTCTCATCTTCGTCACTATCACTCCATGCTCCTCCAACGAACGCCTTTTTATTTTTCTCCCTTGACATCATTGGACAACTTCCGATGAGATGATTTGGGTCACCACATTTAAAACACTTCCTCTCGCTCTTGCTACCTTTGTCGTCTTTGTTTCTTTGGAATGCCTTTCTTTCATCATGTGGTTGTCTAACGAGTCTTCCTCGTCTTTTGAAGAACTTCTTGAAGTCTCTTACGGCCATGGCATATTCTTCGTCATTACTTTCGGAGGTTAAGCTATCCTCGTAACTTGATTCCTTCCTAGTTTTCAATGCAATTGACTTGCTTTGTTCTCTTTCTCCTTTGACCATCTCGGAGTCTTTCTTTATTATTTCTTCGTAGACTTTCAAGTTGCCGATCAACTCATCAAGTTGAAGAGTTGACAAGTTCTTCGATTCTTCAATCGCCGTAACTTTAGCTCGCCATTTTGGATGAAGAGCCATAAGAAATTTCCTAACAAAATTCTTACTAGAAAAATTCTCCTCAAGTGCTTTTAAACTTGTGATGATAGTGTTAAACCTAGCAAAAGCATTATCTATTGATTCCTCTTCCGGAATCGTAAATTGTTCATATTATTGAACAAGAAGATCTATTTTATTATCTTTGACTTGACTATTACCTTGGTGAGTGATTAATAAAGAATCCCAAATTTCTTTTGCGGTTTGACACATAAAAATCCGTTCATATTCTTTGCGTGGTAATGCATTTTAAATTACCATTTTAGCCTCATTATTTTTTGCTAGTTTCTTTTTCAAATCATCATTTTGTTTTTCAAAAGGTACAATTTCATCTATTTTAGTTAAAGGATTATTTTGAATATGGGGAAAATCACCATAGGTAATAATATGCCAAAGATCAAGATCTTTTGATTTCACATAAGTTTCGAATCTGTTTTTCCAATAAAGAAAACCATCACTTTCAAATAGTGGTGGTCTTTCCATAGATTGCCCTTCTAAATATTTTTCGGATTCCATAGATCGTTTCAAGTTTTAAAATACAGTTTATTTTAAAAATCTTGTTTGACGTGGCTCTTGATACCAATTGTGGAAATCTAGAAGGGGGGGTTGAATAGTTTTACGTCTTTTTAATTTTATTATGAAAATTTTGTTTACTTTTTAAAACTTTGATTCGATCTTATGTGAATTCAATTCTTGAACAATATGAACAAATATAAGTAAATCTAAGTTAACAATGCAAGTAAAGTAATGAAATGAAATGAAAGAAAGAGTTGGAAAGATCTAACCGCGAGACAAAGGATTTATAGTGGTTCGGCTACAAGGACACCTTCCTTGCCCTACTCCACTCCCCGAGCACCAAACTCGAGAGTTTTCTTCACTATGTCAACAACTCCCTTATGGCGGAGAAAACCTTACACAACTTTCGCTTACACCGGTTTAACGACACAAAGCTAGATGTCGAGTTCTAATCGTAGCTAGAACCAATCTCACAACTAGTACACAACTACTTCACACCTTGTTCACAACTTCTTCACACCTTCTTCACGACTTCTTCACACCTTCTTCACTAAGGCTTCACGACTTCTTCACAACTTCTACATAACTTAGCACTACTTATTTACTCTTTTACTTCTTCACACCTTCACTATTTACACACCTTCACTTCTTCACAACTTCACTACTGTTGATACATAATCTAGCGCGGGCTGGATTCGACGACTCTCTCTGGGCCGTTAGTCGTCTTCTCGAGCCCTGAGTAGACCTGTTCAACAAAGAGAACCCGTTAGGAGTGGACCCGAGGCCGTAGCCCCGGGATCCACCTCCGACGGTCAAGTTAGTATCGGTGCGATATAACCATTAAGAGTTAGGGTTATGATAACCTGTTGAAGATCGTAGTATCATTATGTATCCTCCATCAATGTATTTATAGGGCATGGATTAGGGTTAGGCGTAGAGTGGGCCGCTGTTTGCTGGGCCTGGCCCACTTGTCGTGGGTCAGTCCAGACCATACGTCTACAAGCCCCCCAAGTTTAGTGTGACATAGTGCGTGGCTATGTTATGCTAGACTTAAGTTCTGTTCATGGCCGCGTAGGTCCAATCAACTATGACGGCGTGACCATAACGCGCAGCCCAAATGCGACAGTGCGCACTGGGTCTGTGGTGCAGTGCGTGATGACCATGTTGGCGCGTCCTTGTTGGCGCGACCTTGTAGGCGCGAATTTGTAGGCGCGTCCTTGTAGGCGCGACCTGAGTAACATTGACATTGCGATTGTGATTGTCTCACAATGGTGAAGGTGGATTCCTGTATGCTGCATCCTGGGTAAGGGCGTGCCTTTGTACCAGTAGCGGTGCAGCATGGTGCGACAGAAGACGTGCTTCTGTGGCAGAGGTGCGCGCTGTGCGCGACAAAGATGTGCGCTGTGCGCAGACAAGGTGCGAACATTACATCCGTTTTTGCTTCCAAATACACATGCGTGATGCGTACTCACACAGTGCGTACCCTGGTAGCCCCCCAAGTTTGATGGTGCTACTCGTGTAGGAGCATTAAACTTACTTATCCAAATCCTGAAAAACACTTAATGCAAATATTAGAAGTATATGCCGCGCATCGCAACATATAAAAGATAATGAAATAAAAAATTAGCGCATAGCATATATATAGCACGTAGCATGTAAAATTAACACATAAGAGAAGTAGCAGTGCGAATTACACCTAGCGTGAGGTTTTACAAACTACATAAAAGAAGTAGCACGTAGCTAATCTGCGAACGCAGTACGCTCATGATCGTTTTCTTTTTTATTATAATAAAAACAATGGCGCGGATGGATGTACCATGACCGCGACTAATAGTTTCAATTGCACGCACAGATGCAGATGGATGTATCGTGACCGCATAGACTCTAACGTTTGTGGATGATCGCAGATGACCACGGCTTTTGTCCAGTGCGCTCATGGCGATTGACTAGCATCGTGGTGCCTGTACGTGACAGTGCGCTCATGGCGCCAGTCTGCGAAGATCTCTATACGCACGGCCTAACGCGGGTAGATTTATCGTGACTGCGCTGTTCGCGGCTAAAAGATAAAGTAGGTCCGATCGTGCGGACTTAGTGCGTTATAGGTAAAATCGTGTTTACCAAGTTAAAAGATTTACATAAAATCTTTACCAATCTTTACCAATGATGTACGAATCGCATGTCGATTTAATAATTAATGATGTCCAATCAAATCGCATGACAAAACTTTTTGCAAAAGTCGATTTATAAAACTTTTGTAATAAACAAATCGATTTATAAAACTTAATTGCAGTAATAAACAAATCGATTTATATTATAAGATACCTTTACCAAATAAGATACCTTTGCAGTACGTAACCGCATGTAATTTATAATTAATGATTAATAAATAATAAGATTGTACCTATCTGTTGACTTGTATGCCAATTAATTCGCACAGTAAAGAGGTTAATGCTACATGCATCATGCATGTGGCATATGTACTGTAGGTAAAAAATCAAAATACCGGATTTTGAACTCGATGGTTGCTTTCCGGTGATTGTGAGATCACGAAACTTGTCGGGTCCCACGGATGGCGCCAATCTGTTGATACATAATCTGGCGCGGGCTGGATTCAACGACTCTCCCTGGGCCGTTCGTCGTCTTCTCGAGCCCTGAGTAGACCTGTTCAACAAAGAGAACCCGTTAGGAGTGGACCCGAGGCCATAGCCCCGGGATCCACCTCCGACGGTCAAGTTAGTATCGGTGCGATATAACCATTAAGAGTTAGGGTTATGATAACCTGTTGAAGATCGTAGTCTCATTATGTATCCTCCATCCATGTATTTATAGGGCATGGATTAGGGTTAGGCGTAGAGTGGACCGCTGTTTGCCGGGCCTGGCCCATTTGTCGTGGGTCAGTCCAGACCATACGTCTACAACTACTAAGACACTAATCTAGCCTAACCAACTATATTCACACCTATCTAACAAGTATTCAAAACATATACAAATGAATGAATGATTTACAATTATGACACACTAACAACTTGGATGAAGGAGATACACCAAGTTATAATACTTCTTGTCTTGAAGGATAGAAGTATTCTTCTTTTGCACTTTGATGGTGGAAGCTTGGATCACTTGGAAACCAATGCTTAAGAGAATATGATCAAAGGATATTATAAAGTATTTACAAAGATAAGAAGAGAATTAGAGCAGAAAGTTTGAGGTGCAAAAGGTAAGAAAAAATCCAGGGGAAGGCTGGTATTTATAGGCAGAAAACTAGACAGCTGGAAGGCTACTGGAGCGTGCCGGCCCCCTTAAATAGGGGGGCGGTCCCCTTAATTTTAAGGGGGCCGCCTAGCAAAATTAAGGGGGCCGCCCAAGCCAACCGTTGCCCAGTTTTGTCTTTTTGTGGGGAAGGTTTTTCTGGAACATTTTTACTGATTTTGGTTGAAAATTTGAATTCATAAATTTATAATGAATTAAACCTTTTTATTTATTACCAAAAATGTTTTTCTAAAAGATATAAAATGTTTTTGACATTTTATAAAAAATCTAGTGATTAAGAAAATGTTCCTTTGATCATATAATGCATTAAGCATTAGTTCATTCATACCTTAAGTGATTTAAGTTGTAGAAGTGAATATTTACAACTAAATACTTGTTTATTTATTAGGTTTATGTTTAATGAGTTTACATTTTGTGATGATCAAAACATAGAGGTATGAGTAAGAATTAATAATGTTTTTAGGCATTATTTATGTCAACAAACTCATTAAATTTAAAAGATTAATTTTTGGACAAGTATTTAGTGAGTTTATATCTACTTCTCCCCCTTTTTGTAGAATCAAAAAGGTTATGCCGACAAGTTTTAGAGATGAAATTTGTCGGGACGAGAACTCCCCCTTGATGTGTACTCCCCCTCGTTTGAGGGCACCAAGGAATCGAGATATGGAATACTTGCAAGAAAAATATTAGAAGCACAAGCATATATATATCATAATATCAAATATAAGAGCAACAAGCATAGCAATCACATATTAAGAACATGAAACAAAACATTCATTAATTCAAAGTGATTATTTGAAAAACATAATCATTGATACAACATTTATTATGCTTAGAGCATACAATAAGTAGAAAATTCTAATTTGCCAAAGAGAGCCATCGAACTTGCTTGCAACATAAAAACTTGGACTATTTTGGATGGTTGATGGTGGATTTTTTGAAATGGAGGTGGTTGAGTGAGGGTAAGAATGTTGGATTAATAGAGGTGTATTTTTGGGTGCATAGATGTTGGAGAGTGTGGTGATGGAGAGATTGGAGGTGGAGAGTTTGGAGTGGAACATGTTGGATAAGGGTTTTGATGTTGTTCAAGTGAGGGTGTTGGATTAGATCTAGTGAGAAGATACTCAATCCAAGTGAAGTGCTCATTCAATGCAATGGTTTGTTTTTGGAGAAAGATGCAACAAGGACAATTGTTGACATGTTTCTCAACTTGACTCAAGTTGTGGGGTGATGAGGGAGAGCTAGATGGAGGTTGATCTAAGTTGCGTTGAGCAAGGTGTAGGGCAAGAAGAGCACTAAGCTCATGGGCTTCCTTGAGTTCTTCAATGAACTTCAAGTGTTCGGAGGAAGGTGATGATGGTGGAGTGTGGTTGTTATTTGGGATGGATGTTTGGACATGCAACATAGGAGTAACATGTGAGTTGCTAGGAGGTGGTGGTGATACTCTTGGTGGTGGAGACATTTGTGAGCTTGGGTAATCATGAGTGGATGAGGATGGAGATATGGAAGATGAGGATATTCCAAGAGTGGTGAGTGTTTTGGATGGTGCATTGGTGGGTTGAGCAAGATGTGGAGTGGTGTGAATGAGATTGGGATTATTGTTTTGGGATTGATCATGCTCTTCATATGAATCATATGGATAAGATGAAGGTGTATTTTTGGGAGCAAGGGTGGATGATTGGTTATGTTTGTGAAGGGGTTCATTAGGGTGAGCATGAGGCTTAGGTGTTGGTTGATTTTGAACAACATCATTTGTTGAGTTGAAGTTATGACAAGTGTCAAGCTTTCTTCTCCAAATGGGCCTTACGGAGATTTTAGCAACTCTTGAAGGCTTGGATCTTGGGTTGTTAGAGGATGACATGTTTGGATGGATGATATGAATGAGCATTTATGATGGAGAAAGGTATTTATAGTGTAAAGATGATGTGATTGAGGAAGGTAAATTTTGGTGGGTGGTTTAGGACAAAATGTGTTTGTGAATTTTGGGAAGTGTAGGATAAAATGGGCTGAAAAGTGAAAAAGAAAACAGTAATCCATTCCTCAGATGGCCGGTCCCCTTAAATAGGGGCCGGTCCCCTTAAAATTAAGGGGGCCGCCTAAGGATTTAAGGGGGCCGCCCATCTGCTGATTCCCAGGTTACTAGAAATGGGTTTTTGGCAGAAATTTGTAGAAAAGGTTGTGTTTATTGGGTTTAGTTTCAAGCAAGTCCAACTTCTTTTGAGGCAATTTAGGATTTAATAACTTATGTATGCTAAGCATATTTAATTAAGCAATTTTTATCTAGCATGCAACCTACTCATTAACCAAGTAACATATATATATATATATATATATATATATATATATATATATATATATATATATATATATATATATTATATATACTAGATCCAAGGCCCGCCCCGATGGGGCGGCTAGCTTTAAGAAATTGATTATACAATAAAATTAATAATAATATAAGTATTTGGTTTTTTAATGATTTAAATGAAATGTGTACGTTTATGTTCTATACCCAAAAAATAACTGATAACCATGTGTGTTCGATTTTATAATGCTTATGGGGTTTCAACTCAGAATTGAATAGTCAACAGCTTCCAAATGGGCATGTCATTGATCCAACACATTCTACTTGCTAAATATCTTATATTCATTATTGAAAAAGAAGTTACACAGTTAAAGAGAAATCATAGGTTTTAATAGATTTTGTACCTTGATCATTAGCCAAAATGGATTAAACTTTTAGTTGGTTTTATATTAGAAATTGATTCATAATGAAGTATAGCATCTATATATTTTAAGTTGATATGACTTTGGAAGGATTATCTTATCCTGCGCTGTTATATGAAAAATGTAATAACAGTCAAAAAGTATAGCACACAAGCAAAATTGATGATCAAACAATTACATATAGCACGAAAAAGGCTGCATTAATATTAAATAATCCATAATAAGTTTGAAAATTTATAACATAATAGATCATGCAATAATGGTTTTTCAATCTATATATATTTCTTTTGATCACAATGCAGCTTCTTGTTATCGTTGCTGTCTACGGATTCATTGTCAATAACATCCATTTTCATTGTCTCTTGATACCTGACATCGTTGTCCTTTCCTACGCTGTTTGGGTCGTAGTATAAGGATTCCTAAATAATGAATAAAAAAAATCATTAGTTAAGAGGAAACTATAAAAGGAGAATGTGTAATTGCATGTATGTTTAAAAAAAAAGAACGTACGATTTGCTTAATAGTATTAAGAAGGGCAGATATAACATGTTCATCATTGGTCATTTTGTCAACGTTGTAGACATGAAACTCCTTCTCAATGTTATAGTGAGAAATATCGACTTTAAAATCAAACTTACTCCCCACGAGTTGTTGTAAAGCTGGCGGGAAAGAGTGCACATCAACAGACTGTGCAACAAAATATACAAAGTTAGAAATTTAAAAACTAATTTATTTATAACACAAAATAATGTAAAATATGTTAGTTAAACCTGTTCTTGTATTTTTAGCAATTCCCGATGGGGCGGCTAGCTTTAAAATTTTGATTATACGATAAAATTAATAGTAAAATAAGTATGAACGTGTAGTCACATCCAAGAGACGAAAATGAATAAAATAAACATGACATTATCAAGGAAATAATAACATTAAACAAAACCTAAAATTCAAAATAACCGAATTACATATAGTTTATAATCTATGAAGAACTTTTCTATATCCCAACCTTAGGCAACACAACACTTTTAGACCTCTCTTGCTTTTTACTCTAGAGACGGCTACATAAAGTTGTCTGTGTGAAAAAATAGACCGTTCCAAATATAGCCCAACCTTAGACAATGTTTGGCCTTGACTTTTGTTTATAGTCATGGCAAAACAAACGGAAATAGGGAATTGTCTCCTATTAAGTTGAAAAGGCATCTTCTTGTCGGATGGGCTTATAATCATTCTAGGTATAGAGCGAACCTCACCCACTTTACATAAGCCACCTCGTTCATCAATGTTGCGCAAACACATAACCGGAGTGCCAATCTTCAAAACTAATTTATGGTGTGGAAGTCCAGACATTTTGATTGTATTTAAAAAATCTGTAGTGTACATATCCTCGCTATGATTAAAATCCACGTCTAAATCTGAGACTGTATCCGAACTATAATATACTTTCTCTATGCCACTAAGTTGAGAAATCATTCGGTCATTAACTTTGTCAACTTCCTCATGTGTTGGTGCTAGAATGGCTCGATCTTGGAAATAAGATGGATCCCAAAGATTTTGCTCCCAATTATCGTAAGTTTCTTGTATCATAGATTTAAGTCCCGCCCGCTGGGCTAGCTTTAAAATTTATTAAAAATATAAAAGAAGAAGTAAAATGGTGAATAAAAATGATGTTAAATGATATAATGTTAAAAACCAAAAAGTTAGGTAAAATGTTATTTGCAAAACATATGCAAGAAAACTAAATAACATTGATTGTTTAAAAAAAAAGTAGTTTAAGAATTAAGAACAAACTAATATTCGATGAAGGAATTCTCTATAGACAAAGTTTGTTGTAGAATTGCAATAGTTTTAATAATCTTTATCGTAACATAACACTTTTAGAGCCTTTTTGCTCTTTGAATTTCTCTTACTGGAGTTCTAACATTTGCTCCAGACCAAAAGCTTAGGAGTCCTTGAGGTCACCAAGTCGAGTGGTGTCGAGCTCAAGAAATTGGAAAATGAGATAGCTTTTGCTCTTGATACGGCTATATAGAGTTGTCCGTGTGAAAAAACAGGTTAAGAGATCCAATACAACACATGTTAAGAAATCCGGTATATGACTTTGCTTCATAAACATAAAATATTTTTAGTTTAGAATAATCATTAAAAACGACATAAAACATAAGCACACCTAATCCAAGTGTGGCTACAGTTTACATTTAAATCACCTCCAAAGCTTTTTTGAGTAAATTATCTCTTGCAAATTTTAGTTTTGTGCGCTGACTTGCAATAAAAGCATGAGCTACTGCAGTTATGAAGTGTTATATAGTTATACATATTTTATATCTTTTTAGTAACTTTGCACCAATGATTCAAGTGTTATTTCACACATAAGTTATATCATATTAAATTATATGCCTATCATACACGGTCTAACAATATGTATTGTCATTTTCGGTATACTAATTTACGTAATAAAACTAACCTTTATCTATAATCTGATACATAGTTCATCAATATGTGAAATGTCTTATTATACTATTTAAACTAAAACAGACTATATTACGTAATGACATGCCTATTGATATAGAGTTTAAGTCACTAATACAAATTTTAATTGATACCATAAAGCTTCAATATCACAACTAATCCAAAATGGTTGCTAAAGTTGTAGTCGTAATCATTCACACAAGCTAACATACCAATCTTGAAATAAAAAATAAAAAATAAATAAATAAATAAATAATTGGTAACTAAAGTTAACTAAAATTAACAACTTTGGTAATTAACCTTAAAATAAAAATCAATGAATCAAAATAGTGTTGAATAACCCATTAATAGGGCAATAATAAGAGTATGTTGTGTATCAGAAATGACCTTAACATGACGATGGATGTGACCATGGCAATGCAAGTAATCCAATGCCTTAAGAATAGAAGCAATAGCAGACTCTTCAAATTCACCTTGATATGTTGTTTTTACCAGTTACTAAACTCACCAATATTACCACATCCACTAAATTTATCATATATGCAAAGAATTTAGAGCTTAAATAAAGTTACTGGCACAAACAGCTCACAGTCAACTATACTGTCACGTCCAGGTCGATGGGCTTTTCCATTTGACTGACATTGGTGAAACGATTTGGGGTTCAGTCCAGCAACATGAGGAACAACATCAATAAGTTTTTTCTGCAATGATTGAAGTCTACGAAAAGTTAGCTCATCAAGAGGTGCAATACACCCAATGCTGCCATCCAATGTACCTAACAGAAGAGCGAATCATATACTTATTTAAAAGAAAAGAAAAAAAAGAAAGAAAAAAAAAACGTATCAGAATAATAACTATTCCTTTCATATTCTAGATATTAGTGGCTAAGATATTGGCAATCTGATCACTTGATAACATACACATTGTTATAATGCATTGTTACAATATGTTTTTTCATTTACAAATCCCGTACCCATTGTTATTATACATACCCACATATTATTAATGTGTAAAGTATTTAATTATTGCTGATAACGAAGCAGAGTTAATAATGTCTTAAGCAATCAGTTTCAACATAAAGGTATGGGATCACTATTTCTCAATTTTTTCACTACAAACTTACCTTCACCACTAACATGTTCTTTACGCCCGAAAAATTACAGCACCAAAAAGGCCAAAGTACACCTACATAAAACACAACAAAAAAATCAAACCCAGCAGTTATATTGACGACTTTTATTGCTTATCTATTTAAAGTTTAAAGGATGCACTTGAAGGTATGTGCAAAGAAGTTACAAAATCTAAAATAAAACTCAAGAACACATTAGTTATTTGAATCATTATCACTCATTTAAGGAAGAAGAAGGGTTCGATCAAGTGGTCAACCATGTTGAATATTTTGTTTCATTGGGCGCTAGCATTAAGTCTTATTATTAAGAATATAAATTTGTTACATGTATTCTATAAATATATTATATATATATATAAAATCCTAATATTTAAGTCCTTTGTTGCCTCCATTACAATATGGTACTGCATTACTATCACTTCCAGCACACATGCATCAGGTTGCAACTTGCAAGGGCGTGACTAAAAAACTAAAAGATTACATAGGTCTAAGAATTCACTACTTCGGTCACATGTTTTTTGGTTTGTCTTAAAAGGGATTAAATTTAATTATACATAATAATTAAGCTTTTAAACTAATCATTAGGAGTGGATTTAACTGATCTAAAACAGAAACTACATCAACAATAAGTGATATAAAACTTAATAAATAAACTTATTTTTTGCAGTTGAGACACAAAACCCTTATCTGCCCATATCAACCATAGGTAACCTAACAATAGTCTAATGTTTGATCTTTGACAATACCACAATCCAAACATCCCTTCCACCAGTCATAGAACCACCAATAAAAACTTAATCAGCAACCTGCTGCACTCTGCAGCACCCTGCTATAATCATCAATTTGCAGCATTCAGCAAGCTAAGTTTCATATAGTATTTCATAGCGTTAGAAAACCAGAAAAAAGTAGTGAGTACATGATCACTCGCATGAGTAACATGTGAATGAATATAAACGACTAAGATATACTCTCACAAGTATGTCTTTCAAGGAACTGTCTTCTAACCTCGGATGTACCTTCCTTAAATTTCCAGGAAAGAATATTCATTATAGGATTTGATATTTGTAATATCAGTAGCATAAGATCAGTTATTGACCTCATCAGCACCCTGCACCCGGGCCGTTTAACTGTATTTGAATGTCAGATGACAAAGCCATAGCGTTTAACTGTAGTTTGCTCATTTGTTCGCTAGCAATTGATCTTTTAGGAGCTATTAGGGTAAGCTAATTCTTGAACGCTTATGTGTTTCTGAAAATATCCAATTTAATGGATTATGCTTATGAACTTATTCCTAACCAAAATTGACACAAGCCTATTTAAATAAGCTTAACCAAAACACATTCGAAGTGTTTAATAGCTCTTTCAAGATACAACAACCTATTAAGCACTGAAAATAAGCTAACCTAAACACCCATTTATTAGTTCGAAACTGCAACAAATCTTTCCAAGGAAAAAAGAATAAACTAACGATGATAACACAATGTATAACCAGATCCATAAAGGTAAAATAAAGGGTGCAGGTTAGACAAATACTAAGAAAATAAATTTTACATCATATGACAGTATCAATCGGTTTCAGGATACAATTAAATTCATGATCATAGCCACTCTTGTTGCTTTTCGTTTAAGGACTTTGATACTACATGAATTGGCCTAACATATATATACCAAACTTCTTTACTATTATGAACATAAACCTTTGAGTTCATCATTGAAGGTGCTATGCTCTTTTCTCAGCATCTTCAAACTTTTTTATTAACTCGGCATTCCCTTCTAGTAAGACTTTATAGCCTCTTCTACTTTTTTTTTTTTTTTTTTTTTTTTTTTTTTTTTTTTTTTTTTTTTTTTTTAAAGTCTGCACAAAGGTATAAATTAAGCAACCACATCCTATGGATTTATCTAAAAATTTACTGTACGGATTACTACAATTCCACCACCACTATTTGTTATCGAATACCTCATAAATATCAAATTTTAAGAGTTGTGACTTAGAGTCTCTACCTTCAAACTTTCCACCTCGGCTGTCAAGGTGTCAACTTTTCGATGTCCTGAACTATGATTGGAGTCTCCTTAACCATTGGAGGAGCCTCTTCAATAGCTTTTCGTGCTGCCTCATGCTCTTTAATTACTTTGGCATTTGCTACATCTATTTGGATTTGCATAGCACGTAGAGCATCCTGCAACTTTGCAGTTTCTTTTGCTTTCGACTCTTCTAATTCAGTCTGTAGAAGAGTTAAATCAAAGTGGTAATGAGAAATCAGTATAAACTAAAATGTGGGGACAGTTAAGTAAATTTACCTTTGGCCACTTCTCCAACTGCAAACGCCATGTAAGTTCCTCCACACGCTTTTCTAGTTTGTCTTTTGGCTCTTTGACGGCACCACTCTCCCTTGCATCCTGAACATTTACAAATGCTTGGTCACTGAATCTATATATAATTTAATTACCAGAAATCATAAGGTCATTGTGATGCAATAAATACCATTTTAAGTGCCCGTAGCTCTCTCTTGGCCACTGTTCACCTCCAACCTCATTGAGTATACAAAGCAGCCTTCTAAAGCTTCTTATAGCAGGAATGTGCTTTGTAGCAACCTTAGTGAGCCTGATGCCAATACAAAAAAATTATTATAATTCATATATCTGTAAACATTAATTTATAACCATGTTTTTAACCAAACCTGTATACAAATTGCAGCCATAGTTTGCTTGCGGTGTCTGAATTCATCGTAACCAGTCATTGTTCTCAAACCCATTTGCAGTGCGCTTGTAGAAACCCTAAGTGTTTGATAGGATTTGCTAGCAATAAAACATCTAAAGTCCTTTTGAATCTTGACTGTTGTTGCTTCTCTTCTCAACTGCTCAAATTTCTTGTAAGTTGATAAACCTGTACAAAGGAATAAAAAGAAAATCAGACTCTAATAAGACTTTAGGATATCAAAATATAACAAACTACACATAATTGTGGAGGAACCTCGCCAGCAAGCAACTGGATAGCAGCTTTGCGTATTGAAACATACTCCTTGCTTGCAATGTAAGTACACATTTGCGTTTGAACAATTCTAGTTGCATTCGCAAGAACTTCTACCCTCCTTGCATCAAGTTCTGTCATTTTACCAGCTCGCAGAAACAAATTGGTCTTACCAATATGCAAAAGTATTAATAATGTCAAAACTTGGTATCTAGAAGCTATACCTCACCAATAGTATGTTGTATCATCTAGAATAATGGGATTTATAAAGATATTGCCACCGTGTAGCAACAAAGATCTATAGTCGAGTATGAAAGGACAAATACAAAACTTGTCAAACCGAATGGCTTGATATCATAAAAACAACATAAAAAGAAGTTGGCCCAAGTAAAAATCAATGAATGTATGAGATGATGGATCATACCTTTTTGAAAATGTCACCGTGTAAAATTTTCATCTAATTTAATGGAGTCATTATAAATACCTGACCCAACAAACCACCAAATTTGCTCTTTAAACTCATCGTTCTTCCAAGACCTTTCTCCAGTGTTGATGGAAATTGCAAAAGTCGAAGCGTATGCCTGGTGCGAGCAGTATCAAAAACTATCACAGAATATTCCATTGTTTGCAACAACCTTGAATCAAATTATAGAAACAATAAATATTATTATATGCTGAAATAGCCTTGATCTAAATATGTATCATATAGTGCCTATATTCCACTTGATGAGTCTTCGTTGGACAATTGAAAGTCAAAACATTAAACCTCATTTTTCGCTAAAACCTAACTTTAAGATAAGCAATAAAACCTTATATTACAACACATATTGAGTAAACTAAACAATAAACATTAATGATAGAAACAATACAAATGGCTAGAAACTCCAAAAATGGCTACCTTAATCATAGATTCCAGACAAATTAAAATATTAAAAATAAAAACTGAATAACCTTGCAGTTAATAATCTGATCCCAACTAATATACTCAAATAATTAAACCATCAGGAAAATGCAAGACACAAACATAAGGTCATCTTGCAGTTAATAATCTGTATCAACGTAAGTATAGTTTGCATTAAATCATGAAACACATGTAGTTCATTCCGAATCAATACACACATCTAAAGGAACAATTTTTTGTGATACTTTATATATATATATATATATATATATATATATATATATATATATATATATATATATATATATAAACTTCATAAGTTCGTACACAAACATATTAATGAATAAGCTCCTAATTTGCAATATCACTACCAAAATTTCAGCTTATGACTTTATTAAAATTAGCATCCGAAAGCGTTGTGGACAAAGTATATAGCAAGTCATCGAAGAAAGAAGAAATTTAAAATGGTGACTGACTAATAATCCGATAACAAATAACATTGTTTTAAGAAGAACTTATCATAAACACCAACATGTATAGAGTGGAAAAATAGTGATGACTGATTGACATTAAGGTGAAAAAAATATAATAAACTGGTAAATTACAAATAACATGAAGGATCAAATCGATTGTATGAATACCTGACCACCTCTGTAGATATAACTTTATCATATAAACATTCAGACCACATTTATTAATCAAAATTTTGTTGATGTATTTTATCAAACAGATTATGTGCATATAAAACATTATAAAGTTAATCCAATAATCAATCACGCATTATATCAATATTATGATTCAATATCATACTTGAAAAGTCAAAAAAGATTGTACCTTGTATATCATAGTTGAAGAATCAACACATCAAGACCTAAAGCATACAATTAAATGATTAATCAATCGCAAACAATAAAATCGAAATACAACCTGTGTGCAATTAACAGTAAATATAAAATCCATTGTATGAATACCTGACCTAAATCGTTAGAGACAACGATCCAAAACGTTAAAATCCATGGATGTCAATCCAGTTTAACCCTAACCGGTGAGGTTTGGTTGTTAGGAACAGCCGTATGTGTTATAAGCCGATTGATTTTAGAAAGGAGATCAAATAGAACGATGGAAACAGCTATGGAAATGGAAAAATATTGAAGTTCCATAGATCTAATTTAATCGGTTAAGGTTTGTGGGTATATGTTTTGAGAGGAACGAAGTGTGTGTGTGTGTTTTTTTTTGGAGATGGAAAGAATGGAATGGGTTGTTTCTCAGTAGTTCCGCCCAAAACACGTTTCTCAAGATCGACGGCTCAGGAATATTTGCTATTTTACACGTGTCAATTGATAAGTATTTTTCAAGGAGAAATAGTAGGGCAACACTCCTTTATATAGGATGGAGATATATATATATATATATATATATATATATATATATATATATATATATATATATATATATATATATATATATATGTATGTATGTATGTATATACGTGGACAAGAAAAATATATAACACCAAGTAATTCATAATATCATTTATAGGAAGCTTAATAAGCTAGTTAATTAATCCTAATGAGTGTCTATATGCAAGGAAATGGGGAGTTGTGATAGCATGGACTTCTAGACTTGTACCAAGAGAGATTTTTAATGAGTAAACCATGATTTTTCATTTTCGATTTAGTTCACTTATAAATGTCATATACACAAATATAAATGACAGATATTAGATCACCATGCATGATTTAAATAGATGTTTTTAGCATTATTCAACAATGTTTGAGAGTAGACTTTAATGTGGACGTGAAAGTTATTTTTAACGAAATAGATTTGGTTTTATTTCAAAAAGTTTTTATGAGGAAAGAAAACAAACTTTTCCAATCTTTGGCATTGATAAATACATAATCATGGATAAAAGTTGGGAAGAAAGGTGGGATGGTAAAATATGTTAAATAGAAAAGTGGCATATTCTTTTGAAAAATCATTTTTCTAAAATGTGAAGTTCTTGCAAATTTAAAAACAAATGCCATAAAAAGAATGGTTGTAAAAGATCTCATGCTCAAGGAAATTGGTCAAGACTATTGTCACATGCTACCCGTTTCTACATATCTTGTGATCATAAGAAAGTGATGACTAAATTCTATGAGTTTGATGCGAGAATGGGATATTATGCTAATACGGCTCCTTTGATTACGCACATTATCTTATCTTAATGCCATAGTCTATAAGAATTTGCTTCATCCATAGATTATATTGTGATATATCTAATCCTACTCCTATATTGATAATTAATCTACTTTACTTGCTTCATCTACGTGAGTTTTCTACTAGTGGTCATGGAAGATTTCCATGTTCAATTTGGGAAGGCTAAATGAGCTTGACAGTGAAAACTTCATTTAATACTTATGGGGCTAACTAAAGGATTTCTAGTTTATTAAATCGTAGAACGGATATAACTAAAGTGCAAAGGCAATGCAACCTATCAAACTAAGCATATCCTAAGGCAATGATTAATAAGATTATATGTATGAAGTAACTACTTATGAAATTTAAAAAGAAAACGTACCTTATGTCCAGCCTTTCTTTGTAGTATCCAAAATGATAAACGAGGTTGAAAGAGATAGAAGAGTCTTCAAGATAACCAAGGTAAGAGGGTATATTATAGTAGGCGTCTAACGCCTTATTAGACCAAAGTAGCTTGACCCGAAAATGTCTTGTACTTGACTCATTTGATGTATTAGCCTTGATGCATATAACTTCATTTGTAGAGACATTCACATTTTGATGAGATGGCTAGAGAATCCTAAATATCGATACTTTCTTTACATTGTCTTAAAGTACTTGTTTGAAAGTTACTTCGTAGACTTTTCAAGATTTCCGATTACGAAGTAAGGATATCTTCAGTTGCCGCACCATAAATATTCCAATTTGTCTTCCCGCGCACGATTCGAATGTGAGTAAGATTGAGTTTCTTTCCTTTGTGCGTTATATCACCTAATCAATTAAAACAGCTTGGTACCCGAATTTTTATGGGTCCGAGATGGTTAGTTGAAGACACCCATTGCATTTGTATGCACATGGTGAAGATGTCGCCAAGAAGTACAAGAATTCCTTAATAGTTTGTTTTAATGTACAAACAATGGATTTCTTGACTTGTATTATTTATAGTCATTGAAAATAGCCTTATTTCTAAATTTTTCTACTAGGTTCTACAAATTCAATTTGTTTTGATTTACTTGTTGATGAGTTATCCGAAATATATCCTAAACCAGTTTTATCTTTAAATGGATTTTGACAACTTAGTAGGTATTTAAGAGATTTGGAACTTTCTTCAAATTTAGCTAATATTTTTGCTCTTTCATTTAATCTTTTAATTTCATGCTTATACTCTTGACATGTTTTGCATTCTAGATCAATTTCAATATTACTTTCAAGTCTAGACATTTTATCTTCTAAAATTATTTCTTTTTCAAAATTACTTTCAAAAGTTTTTAATGATTCATGTTTAGAAATGGTTTTTAGATCTATGTTGCAAAAATGTTTAAACTCATTTTCTAGTTTTGAAAATTCTAAAATGAATTGATCATAGCAAAAATGTTCGGTTTCGGATTGTACCTTATTTGGAGTTTTATCTAATTTGCATTCTTCACATACCGGATAGTGATCTTCTTCTTCGTCTGTGTCACTCCATGATTTTGGATTGAGTTCACTTTGGAGTTGATTCATGTAGTCTTCGTCATTAATACCTTCATTAACAACATTTGAACTAGTAGCACATGTATCTATTTTATCTAAATGTTTATCTATTAAATTTTCTAAGATAACTAATTCATGTACAAGATCAAATTCCTCATCTTTGGTTTGACATTTTTCTTGATGAAAGTTTAAGAGATTTTTCCAAATATCATTTGCCGTTTGACAAAAGGATATTCTTTCATATTCAACTTTCGGAAAGGTTTTATAAATAATTATTTTAGCTTTATTATTTATGTCATTCTTTGTTTTGAAATAATTATTTTGATTTTCAAAATCCGTTTTTGTTGGTTGAAAATCACCAATCGAAATGACATGCCAAAGATCTAGATCAATTGATTTCACATAAATTTCAAATTTATTTTTCCATTCAAGAAAAATATAGTTTTCAAATAGCGGTGGTTTTTGCATAAATTCCCCTTCTAAATATTTTTCGGATTCCATAGATCGATTCAAGTTTTAAAATACAGTATATTTTAAAAATCTTGTTTGACGTGGCTCCTGATACCTTGTGGAAAACTAGAAGGGGGGTTGAATAGTTTTACGTCTTTTTAATTTAATTATGAAAACCTTAGTTTACCTTTTAAAAACTTAGATTCGAGTTTATATTAAAATGATACTTGAAGAATATTATTAATTATATGTGTACCCTTTTAGATTTGTTATAAAAGTTTTGCTTTTATGAATGGAGTTTTAAATTGATCTTTATGTGAAATCAACTTCTAAATAATACTAACAATTATATATGCCTATATGTATGAAAGTAATGACGATATAAATAAAGATGTAAGTAAGAGATGGAAAGATCTAACCGAGACACGAGGGATTTATAGTGGTTCGGCTACAAGGACACCTTCCTTGCCCTACTCCACTCCCCGAGCACACCTAGCTCGAGAGTTTTCTTCACTACTACAACAAGCTCCCTTATGGCGGAGAAAACCTTACACAACTTTCGCTTACACCGGTTTAACGACACAAAGCTAAATGTCGAGTTCTAATCGTAGCTAGAACCAATCTCACAACTTCAATCACAACACGACTACTTCACAACTTCCTTCACGACTTCTATTTCTTCACTACTTCACGATTTCTATTTCTTCACTTCTTCACGACTTCTATTTCTTCACTACTTCACGACTTCTATTTCTTCACTATTTCACGCCTTGTATTTCTTCACTACTTCACGATTTCTTCACTCCACAGCTACTTCACAACTTTACAATATTTCTACACTACTTCTTTACAACGCAACTACTTATACACCTTCTTCACTACTCACACACTACACTAATCTAATCACTTATGTTCACACCTTATATACACACCTTATACACAAATGAATGAATGATTTACAAGGTTTACTTAACTAACAACTTAGATAGCAAGATGATACTAAGTTGTAATACTTCTAATCTTGATTGATAGAAGTATTCTTCTTTTGCACTTGGATGGTGGAAGCTTGGATCACTTAGAAACCAATGCTTAAGAATATATGATCAAAGGATTTAGAAAGATATGAGAAGAGATTTAGAACAGAAGGTTTGGGGTGCAAAAGGTGAGGAAAAAGTCCAGAGATGAACCAGTATTTATAGACAAATCTGAGGACCTAGAGGAGCGGGGCGGTCCCCTTAAATAGGTGGCCGGTCCCCTTAATTTTAAGGGGACCGCCTAGTGAATTAAGGGGGCCGCCCAAATCCGAACGTTGCTCAGATTTGTCTTTTTGTGAGGAAGGTTTTTCTGGAACATTTTTGCCATTTTTGGTTGAAAATTTGAATTCATATATTTATAATAGATTAAACATATTTATTTAATACCAAAAATGTTTTTCTAAAAAATATAAAATGTTTGTGATTAAGAAAAATGTTTTATAAAAAGTTTAGTGATTAAGAAAAAGTTCCTTTGATCATATAATGCATTAAGCATTTGTTTATTCATACCTTAAGTGATTTAGTTGTCAAAATAGATATTTACAACTAAATACTTGTTTACGTCATAATCTTTCGTTTAATGATTTTACATTTTGTGATTATCAAAACGTAGAGATATCGAAAAATATTAATAATGTGTTTAGGCATTATTTATATCAACAAGGATTCTGAGGATGAAATTGATGAAAGGACTAGTGATGAGTACCTAAAAGATTTAAACTTGGAATTCCAAGAGAGGGCACTCCTTGCTAGTTCAAAACGTTTCATCAAAAGAAACCAGTCCAACTTTTCAAAAGGAAAAGAAAATGAAACCATTGAATGCTTTAATTGTGGTAAAAAGGGTCATTTTGCTAGGGACGTTATTCTAAAACCATCTCAGAACCCTCTTACAAATTTTCAGGAAATAGTTCCTCGGGAACTAGCAAGTTTCAACCTAGAATGTTTTAGTCGACCCAACAATTTCAAAACAAGGGTCAAAAAGACTTTGAAGCAAAATATAGGAAAGCTAAGGCTAAACTTGCAATTCTTGAAACTAATCCCTCTATGTCTCAGGCTGCTCAAACATCCAAACCTGTTCAGGCAAAGAACAAGGTTTTAGTAGCTGAAGCTTATGATTGGGATAAAGAAGAGGTCTCCTCAGATGAGGAAATTAGAGTGAGTGCACTGATGGCACTTTCTGAAGGTGATCAAGTGGCTGTTGGGAAAAGCCATGCAAGGAATGGAGAGTGGGTAAACATCACCATGAAGAAGGTAAACACTTTACTTTCTATGGATGATGATTCTGATTGGTAGTCTTACATGAATTATATTTGTGTAGATCTTAAATTTGTTGAGGAACAAAGGCTTAACATGTTTTCAAAATATAACAACATAGTGTCAGAATTGAATAAATGTAGAGATGAATTGCTTGTACTGAAGCAAGCCAAATTAGAAACAGTTACTCTACAAATTCAGAACACTGAAATTTTGAAACAAAACCAAGCCCTACAAACTGAACTTAACAAAGAAAAGGCTGTCATCCAAGGCTGGACCAAAAAGAACCCCAAGGTCTTTGATACTGTGGGTTTAATCCCTAGGAAAACAATAGGAATTGACCATCACATGGTTAACCCCTATGTAAGTCCCAGTGAATTGACCTTTGTTTCAGCTGGCATATTATTTGAGCAAGAAATGCTTCCTAAGTCAAATGACTGGATTGTCAGGGACAACCCAGTCAGTAAGTTACCAAACTTTGAGACTGGAAAGATCTTGCTTCCTGAAAGTCAGGCTTTAAAAAATATGCTTGGACTTACTGAACAACTCAGTAAGCTTGAACTCACTGAACAACTCAGTAATACTGAGTCAGTGAATGAGTCTGAATCAGAATCATATCCACCACTCCCACCACTGAATACCCTTCAGGGTGATGCACCCAACTTAGGCCTCCCGCCAATAGTCTACTCTCAACACTCTCCAAAGGAGAGGTCAGGAATGGGAAAAACAATCCTGAAAAGACCAACACTTGAAGTCTCAGTAAATACTGATGACTCATCATCTTCAGTCCCTTCTGAAGTAATAACCCAAAGCCCTGACTCAAAATTTGATCAGTTGGCTGAAATGGTCAGGAAGTTGGGTGAGAAGATTGCATCTTCTAAGAAACCTTCTCAATCCAAGAAGGAACAAAAACCAGCTTCCTCAAAGACCAAACCCAAACCCTCAAAACCCCTGAAAAGATGTGAACTGTGTAACTATACCAATCAGATCACTGATGATTGCTATATAATTCTTTACTGCATGATTTGCAAAAAAGATAATCACAGGACCTCTGATCATAAAACACACTTAGTCACATCAAAGATGGCAAGCCTTAAAGCTCAGTCTTTAAACTACCCTTCTGATTCTAAACAGAAACAGAAACAAAAGGCAAAACCTTTTGCACCTTGCCCTTACTGTGGGTTCAATGACCACCATCCTAAGGATTGTCAAATTGACAATTGTTGTGAAAATAGTGGAAGACCCACTCATGACACCTCAGGACTGGATAAGGTCATTCAGGCCAGAAGAGGTATGACAAAATCAGCCTCTCAGTTAACTGAGTCTACATCTGCAATCAAATGCATAATTTATGGTAGCTCAGTCCACTCCTCCACTGACCATAAATCAATTGTAAATGTTAAAAAGATCCCCAAAGCTAAGCCCTTCAAAAAGTGGAGTCCTAGAAAGAACTAACCCAGTTTACTATTTGTGCAGAAACATGCCAGGGATCCTGTTTGGCATCTAGATAGTGGATGTTCAAGGAGCATGACTGGTGTGAAGGAGTATCTGCACAAGTATGTTGATGAATCAGGACCCAAAGTGATATTTGCTGATAACTCATCATGTCTCACTGAAGGTTATGGTTCAGTAAACTGCAATGGTATAGTCTTTACTAGGATAGCTTATGTAAATGGTATGAAATACAATTTGATCAGTGTCAGTCAACTATATGATGCTAAATACATAGTTCAGTTTGATGATAAACAAGGAATCATCTTCAATGCTAATAAGGAAGTTGTCCTTGTTGCACCAAGAAGACATGATGTTTATGTGTTGGACATGTCCAGTCAGACTCAGAATGTAACTTGTCTCTTTGCCAAGGCCACTGATACTCTCAATTGGCTTTGGCATAAGAGACTCTCCCACCTGAATTTCAAAAACATAAACAACCTTGTTAAACAAAATAAGGTCCTTGGCTTACCATCTCTTGTGTTTTCAAAGGATAAACCATGCTCAGCTTGTGAAAAAGGTAAACATCACAGAGCATCCTTTAAAACCAAAACCAACTTTTCCATCAGGAACTGCCTACATCTTCTCCATATGGATCTATTTTGACCAATTAGTCCTAGATCCATTATCCATGAGAAATATACTCTGGTCAATGTGGATGAATACTCAAGATACACTTGGGTATACTTCATGATCAAAAAGAGTCAGGCAGCTGAAACAATAATGTCCTTTGTCAGGAACATTGAAAATCAAAATGACATCAAGGTCAAACAGATTAGGACTGACAATGGAACAGAGTTCAAAAATTATGAACTTGAATGTTTCTGTGATGAGAAAGGAATTTCCCAAAAATTTTCCTCACCATACACACCTGAACAAAATGGTGTAGCTGAAAGGAAAAATAGAACACTCATTGAAGCAGCCAGGACAATGCTAAATGGATCAGTCCTTTCCAAACATTTTTGGACTAAAGCAGTAAAGACTGCCTGTTACACACAAAACAGATCCATCATTGTCAAAAGACATAGCAAAACTCCTTATAAGTTATTCAAGGGAAGGATCCCTGACATCAGCTACTTTCATGTCTTTGGGTGTCCTGTGTTTATTCATAATCACAAGGATCACTTAGGAAAATTTGATGCCAAAGCTGATGATGGATACTTCCTTGGATACTCCCTTGTCTCAAAAGCCTTCAGGGTGTTCAACACTAGGAGACAGCATACTGAGGAAACATTTCATGTTACCTTTGATGAGAGCACTGATGCTATCAGTGTCTCCAACAACTCAGTAGAAGAGATAGGTATTGATGAGTCATCAAGATATCCTCCTGATGAACATCATCCTGAAAATGGTCCTTCCACTCAGTACCAAGCAAATGTTGACATCTCCTATTACATCATTCCCCACAACCTTCCTTACCCAACCATCACTGAGTTTGTTGAAGCACAAAGAAGTACTGATGAAATCATTCAGTCTAAACAAAATACTCAGGAACCAAACAATCACAGTGATGAGTCTACCCCCTCAGACACTCAAGATGCTGAAGATCATCATGTGTCTGATCCTAATCCTACCCATCAGGCATCAAGTTCTAGTCAGTATCCCAGACCTCAGGACAGCTGGACTAGATCTTAAGATATAGAACTTGACAATATAATTGGTGAGCCTACTGAAGGCATGCTTACAAGAAGCATGGCTGCACAACTGAGAGCAGCCTCATCCAATGAATGCCTCTTTGTGGATTTCATTTCCACAATTGAACCCAAAAGTGTTAAGGAAGCACTTAATCATCCAAGTTGGGTTCAGGCCATGCATGATGAACTAGAACAATTTGACAGAAACAAGGTAATGACCTTGGTCATGTGTCCTGAAGATGTTTCAGTCATTGGCATGAAATGGGTATTCAAAAACAAATCTGATGAAAATGGCATAGTCATTAAAAACAAAGCCAGACTTGTAGCCAAAGGCTATAATCAACAAGAAGGCATTGACTATGAAGAAACATTTGCACCAGTAGCAAGGATGGAAGCCATCAGGATCTTCCTTGCTTTTGCTACATACATGAACTTCAAGGTGTACCAAATGGATGTTAAAAGTGCATTCTTAAATGGTGCACTGAAAAAAGAAGTTTATGTTCAGCAACCTCCTGGATTTGAAAGCCATGAGTTTCCTGACTATGTCTGCAAGCTTAACAAAGCCCTTTATGGACTGAAACAAGCTCCCAGGGCATGGTATGAAACTCTTTCAGCCTTCCTGATCCAAAACAAATTTGTCAGAGGTAAGATAGACAACACATTGTTTATCTACAAGACAAATAATGATGTCATACTAGTACAAGTGTATGTTGATGACATCATCTTTGGCTCAACAAGTTTTAAACTTTGCAAACAATTTGAAAAACTAATGGCAAAGAAATTTGAAATGAGCATGATGGGAGAACTGACTTACTTCCTTGGTCTGCAAATCAAGCAGACTGATAAAGGAACCTCTATCAGTCAAGAGAAGTATGTCAGAAGCCTACTGAAGAAGTATGAGCTCAGTGACTGTGCCTCAGTCAAGACTCCCATGGTACCCCCAAACAACCTTGGTCCTGATCTCACTGGAAAACCAGTAAATCTGATGCGTGCGATGTGTCGTTGCGGTTTAGCAGTTTTAATGCCTACTCAAGTTTTAAATTTATATTTAGCCGACTTATCAATAACACACACACTTAACGAGCAGTGTACCCGGTCAGTATGAATATAATGGTAAGTAGAGTGTCGATCACTAAGAGTGGAACGTATTATCTAGTTATTCTAATCAGTATTTTAATATATTAAGTTAGCTATACAATCTAATCTAACGCAAGGGGGTTTAGCCTGAGAGACTGGCACGATTTGGTTGCAATTAAATAATAAACTAAACCAATAGGCACGAATCAGCGAATAGCACACACGTACACAGATAAATACTTGAGACAATAAGAGGGTTGTCCTTATGATAAGTAGTTTGTCACTTGTTTTATTGCTAGTGTTATATGAAGTGTATAGTTCGATGCAACGCACCGAGATTAAGTCCTTTCTCGTTGGTTCTAATCTTATCGGCGAGTAAACCCTTAATGATTACTTATGACTATCCTATTTATCTTTCTCCTACTTTTCTACAGACCATAGAATGCATAGGCGATCTAATAAACAGGCGAGGGCAGAGGCATGGCGACCCGATCAACGCTCAGCTAGACACAGAGGTTATCAATGCACTAATAAAAGTCACCAATGACATCAACATATAAACTTTAATTAATGAGAAAGCAGTTTTAAGGGAGTGCAATCTTTCCGTTGTCACATTACACAAGCCACCAATCTTGATGAATTAAAGTTTACTAACACAATAAAACAAAACTACTTAATGAATTAAACACATGCAGCACCTTCTTACAGCTCTTGTATCTTTGATTTGGGTATGTCTTGTGCTCGCTATTCGACTGAATTCGTCCTAGGTTTCTGGTCTTCGGTCTTCTGTTAAAACTTCGGAACTCTTAATTCGTCTGGTCTTTGGGGTATTTATAGTTTCTGTCTGAGGGTAAGATGCGGCGCATCTAATAAGTAGATGCGGCACATTGACTTAACTTCGCGTGGGGTCCAAGATTATAATATTCAGGAATATTCGTACACCGCCAGAAGATGTGGCGTATCTTTATCTTTGGATGCGGCGCATGTCCTCTTGTATCTTGGATCGTATCTGGTGAAATATTGATAGTGATGCGCCGTATGTGATAAGCAAGATGCGGCGCATCTGGAGCAGATTAGTCTTGATCTTGTACATTTCAGTAGACTCTTAACTTCTTGCATGTTTTGCTCCATAATTAATCCAAAATCGCCAAGTTTCACCAAATGCTTGTTTTCAACTGAGAATTACAAAAGTAAACGATTAAGTATCAATCCTCATACATAATATAGTAAAACAAGTCAAATTAATAGGATAAATGATAGTAATAAAATGTACTTATTTGAGTTCATCAAATATCCCCCCACTTGAGCTTTACTTGTCCCCAAGTAAACCTTAGAATTAATCTTATGAAAATGTATCCTAAAAGATATTAGGATTTATTTTTATATTTAAGCATGTATTCATTTTTGTCATAATCACACAACTAAACACTTAACGAATTAGAAGTAAAATAAAATATTTTGATAAAAGCAAATCTAATCGTTTAACTGTCCAGTCGCGACGAATATTCTATCATAAGCTTGTCAAGTATACACATCTCCTCCACTAAAGCCAAGGAATAACAAGTCTAAAGTGGTAAAAAGGGTTTTTAGGCTTAAGGGTTAATTATTCTTAATCTCTATCGATCTCAGATTCCAGAAAAGGCGACAAAATCACAAATACATGATCGAATCCACGAACACGATACTTGCAATTGCTCAAATCCTTAACTCGAATAGGCTAAAGATAGGTCCAAACTTCACCAATAATAATATATCAAAAAGGGCGACAAAATCATAAATACATAGCCGAATCCACGACTACGATACTTAAGATTGCTCAAATCCCTAATCTCAATAAATCAAAGGTTTGGTTGGATAAAGAATAGTAAAGGGTATGGATAATATTTGGGATATAAATTGGTGTAAAAATAAAAAATAAACAAAACAAATAAATTAAAATCCTAAGTGTGGTTAATCACTATCCCAACCATCCCATGAATAAGACTCATATCATTGAATAACTCACGCTTTAACACTTGAAACACACGCTTTAGGTAGACACGAATTATACTCAACAAGATCTTAATCAAAGAATAAACCTTAGTTGACGTTCCCATAACTGCCAACTCCCATTCAATCCATAAATATAGTATACAACAAATAGTGGTGATATCGACCACTTACATAACTTTACATAAGTTGGTTTAATCAAACATCCAACTTTTCCTTTTTCTTTTTCTTTTCTATTTTTTTTCGATTTTTTTTCGATTTTTTTTTTTTTTTTTTTTTTTTTTTTTTTTTTTTTTTTTGACATCAACATATACATAGATGTGTAAAATTTCACCACATCACTATAATGATAATTCTGGATAATTTTTCCATACTTTTCATGACTTCAGAAATAACGGTAATAGTGAAAGTAGTAAACACACGAAAAATAAACTCAAAGATATACAATATTTACTTTCACTCCAATCGCATTGTGCAATTTCCCGACCTAACCATAGATAATGAATTACGCACGCGAACACAGGTAATGTAAGGAAACACACTTTGCCTAAAGCAATTAACCAACCACGGATTTTAATCTACAGGGTAGGCTAAGGTGTAAGGGTGTAACGAAACATTTTAACAAAGGTGTAAGAAACGAAAGGAATGGCTCTGAGTGTTTTTCTAGGGGTATCTTACTCTAAAAATGAGAGTAACAAAAGGGTTTATACGGGGGTTAACTAACCAGTGTAGTTAGCTAATAACACATAACATATAATAGGCTATTTGGGTGTAATCCTAGAAATTTACCAATTTAGACAAGTCATTCCAATTATATAAATAATACTTATTATGGTGGTCTCGAATAGTATATAAGCCAAGTTCTAAAGTTTACAAGTCACCGGCACACTCATAGATTTGTGAATTTTGAAAAATCACAATTTTTGAAAATAACGTCATGTGTGCAGCTATGCAACTTAGACTTTAAACAAAAACATGCTAAAAAAAAATTTAAAGTTTTGATATATTAAGCACATTTTAAGCATATTTTGAAAAGTTTAGGACAAGTAAATGTTAAGTGTTCTAATTCTCCAATCCCCCCACTTAAATTAAACAACGTCCTCGTTGTTTTTTATAAAAGGTTAAAAACTGGAAAATAAAAGAATTAGAACAGAAAAACTCCCCTGAGATTTGCTCGGTATGATCCTCCATTAGTATTAGAGCAAAAATCATCTTTCTTGTGGATTAGAACGTTTAAGCTTCATATTCGATGTATCCACAGGAAATGCAGGAATCTATAATACCACCAAGGCTTTAAAACACACCTAAGGTAAAAAATGTTCAAACTTGCATAATACATTAGTAGTTAGGTAAAAATAAAACTAAAAAATAAAAATGAAAATCATCAGGTCAGTCGATGCGCCGTATCTTATGGAAGAAGATACGCCGTATCGAGCCTGGAATAAATACGGATCAGAATAAAAGATGCGCCGCATCCTTAACCAGGGATGCGCCGCATTGAAATAAACTGATAAAAAGTTTTAAATTCGAAAATAAAAAATGCAGAAAAATAAAATAAAATAAGATATGACCATTGCAGGAGATGCGTCGCATCTCAGGATTGAGATGCGCCGTATCCTCTGCGGCCTGACTGACTCGACACAAACAGAAAATTAAAAGATAAATCCGGGTTGTCTCCCGGTAAGCACTTGTCTTTATTCCAGAGTCTTCAAGTTAGACTCACGTTCAGCTCTTTAATATCGATCATTTATTCCTACATTGCCACGTAGGATCCATTTAGCAACTAATTCGTCACGTATATATTCAGGTCCCAAATTCAAAACTCCTTTATAGAATCCTTCCATCATTTGATATGGGTACTTAATCCCTCTCTTCATGTCATCATTACTAATAAAAAGGAATGGAGAGAATTTGTAGCAGACCCTATTAGTAGCATGTTTAAACCCAGGGTGAGTTCGGGGCATCATATAAGTGATAATGTCGCTTCCACATTGAAAGGTGATCTTTCCTTCAAATCGTTTTGCATTAATAGTGATCTCCCTACAAAATGGTTTTCCAATAATCACGTCACCCATATTGCTGTCACGATAGGCATTCATGTCTTCAACAACGGCGAACTCAGTTACAATAGTAAAGCGTCCTACGAAGATCGGGACATTAATGAAGGCTCCAACTACATTCTTTCCCTTATGCTCCACTTTATTTCTCATAATAGAATTGTAAAAGCTTCTTGACATGACATTGATTGGTAAAATAGGAAAGAAATTGGCGTCAATACACTTGTACCCAATCATGCATGGGAATTGCAAATTGTAAGCACAATCGGCGTGGATTCTTCTACCGTAATCCCAAGAACCATCATATCCCTCAAATTCATCGTAATTCCTAGTATTAATAACGTTGACCTTCGGACTATCCAGAATTTCTCCATCTTCTAACTCAGATTCCGCATCATCCATGAATAGGTCATTGGATTCCAATGGTCCATCAAGGTCATTAAGTTCAATGTAGTCCCCATCGTAACGTTCGGGTGATTTATCATGCACTAATATATCATTCATAAAGTTGGCTTCGAAGTCGAAGTCAATCAGTTCTCCGAATCCATCCATTTTCCTTCTGAAATAATCACAAAAGCATCAGTAGGATCTGTTCGCAAGAAGAAAAATTTACAAATATAGAAACGGATATAAGAATAAAAATAACTGATATTGGCAGACGATGCGCCGTATCCAAAAAGTTGGATACGCCGTATCTTATAATCGTTAAAATTAAATCAGACTTTATTCAGAAAATAGATACGCCGCTTATAAATTAGAATGCGCCGTATCTGTTTTAATAATCAAAAATCGATATACTTATTAAAAATTAAATGCGTCGTATTAACAAAAGTTAATGCGCCGTATTTTCGTTACGTTTCAAAATATAAGATTTTTGATTCAGAAGATGCGCCGTATCGATAAAAATCGATACGCCGTATCTGTTTAATAATTCGAAAACTGTTTTTAATTAAAATAATAGATACGCCGTATCTGCTGAAGCAGATGCGTCGTATGGCGTTAACGTTTAGAAATTTTTTTTTATCAAAAACAGATACGCCGTATCTTGGGGAAAGATGCGTCGTATTACTTTATTGCTTAGAAAAAAAAAATTTGTTAAAAACAGATACGCCGTATCTTGGGGAAAAGATGCGTCGTATCGAATTATTTAAACGCGTTGTATTTTATAAAAATTAAACGCAATACGCCGTATCTGAGAAATCAGATGCGCCGTATCGTTTGATTTAGCTCAGTACAACGATAGCAGAACACACAAATATACGAAAAATAAAAACAAATAAAAACACACGAAAATAAACACAAACAAAAGCAAACAAATAACACACAAAAACAGAAAATATGCAAAATAGTACAATGAATGCAAATTAATCTAATACACAACAAAATTAGCGGTTAGATAAAAAAATTAAAACCTAATTAAAATACTAATCAAATTAACAGATAATAACAATTCACTCCCCGGCAGCGGCGCCAAAAACTTGATGCGTGCGATGTGTCGTTGCGGTTTAGCAGTATTAATGCCTACTCAAGTTTTAAATTTATATTTAGCCGACTTATCAATAACACACACACTTAACGAGCAGTGTACCCGGTCAGTATGAATATAATGGTAAGTAGAGTGTCGATCACTAAGAGTGGAACGTATTATCTAGTTATTCTAATCAGTATTTTAATATATTAAGTTAGCTATACAATCTAATCTAACGCAAGGGGGTTTAGCCTGAGAGACTGGCACGATTTGGTTGCAATTAAATAATAAACTAAACCAATAGGCACGAATCAGCGAATAGCACACACGTACACAGATAAATACTTGAGACAATAAGAGGGCTGTCCTTATGATAAGTAGTTTGTCACTTGTTTTATTGCTAGTGTTATATGAAGTGTATAGTTCGATGCAACGCACCGAGATTAAGTCCTTTCTTGTTGGTTCTAATCTTATCGGCGAGTAAACCCTTAATGATTACTTATGACTATCCTATTTATCTTTCTCCTACTTTTCTACAGACCATAGAATGCATAGGCGATCTAATAAACAGGCGAGGGCAGAGGCATGGCGACCCGATCAACGCTCAGCTAGACACAGAGGTTATCAATGCACTAATAAAAGTCACCAATGACATCAACATATAAACTTTAATTAATGAGAAAGCAGTTTTAAGGGAGTGCAATCTTTCCGTTGTCACATTACACAAGCCACCAATCTTGATGAATTAAAGTTTACTAACACAATAAAACAAAACTACTTAATGAATTAAACACATGCAGCACCTTCTTACAGCTCTTGTATCTTTGATTTGGGTGTGTCTTGTGCTCGCTATTCGACTGAATTCGTCCTAGGTTTCTGGTCTTCGGTCTTCTGTTAAAACTTCGGAACTCTTAATTCGTCTGGTCTTTGGGGTATTTATAGTTTCTGTCTGAGGGTAAGATGCGGCGCATCTAATAAGTAGATGCGGCACATTGACTTAACTTCGCGTGGGGTCCAAGATTATAATATTCAGGAATATTCGTACACCGCCAGAAGATGTGGCGTATCTTTATCTTTGGATGCGGCGCATGTCCTCTTGTATCTTGGATCGTATCTGGTGAAATATTGATAGTGATGCGCCGTATGTGATAAGCAAGATGCGGCGCATCTGGAGCAGATTAGTCTTGATCTTGTACATTTCAGTAGACTCTTAACTTCTTGCATGTTTTGCTCCATAATTAATCCAAAATCGCCAAGTTTCACCAAATGCTTGTTTTCAACTGAGAATTACAAAAGTAAACGATTAAGTATCAATCCTCATACATAATATAGTAAAACAAGTCAAATTAATAGGATAAATGATAGTAATAAAATGTACTTATTTGAGTTCATCAAAATCAAACTCTTTTTAGAGGAATGATTGGATCACTGATGTATCTACTTGCATCAAGGCCTGATATCCAATTCTCAGTCTGTTTGTGTGCCAGATATCAATCTGACCCAAGAGAATCTCATATCACTGCTGTGAAAAGGATTTTCAGGTACCTGAAAGGTACTCCAAACCTTGGATTATACTATCCAAAATGTTCAGGCCTTGATCTTAAAGGATACTCAGACTCTGACTATGCTAGATGCAACATGGACAGGAAAAGCACCTCAGGCTCCTGCCAAATTCTTGGTGGAAAACTAGTCTGTTGGAGTGCTAAGAAGCAACAATCAGTTGCCATGTCCTCAGCTGAAGCTGAATATGTTGCAGCAGCAAGTTGTTGTGCAAATGTACTCTTGATGAAAAGTCAACTCAGTGACTATGGAATTCAGTACAATATGGTTCCCATCTTTTGTGATAACACAAGTGCAATTGCCATCTCAAACAACCTTGTTCTTCATCAGAGAACAAAACACATTGATATAAGATATCATTTCATCAGGGACCATATCATGAATGGTGACATAGTATTACACTTCATTCCTACTGAATATCAGCTAGCTGATATATTCACCAAGCCATTGGATGAACCAACTTTCACTAGACTGAAAGCTGAACTTGGAATGTTGGATATTGAGCATCAGTCCACTGATTGATTCCATCCAAATAAGTGTAAATTCTGAAAACCCAGGTCCCTGACTCAATGTGTACTTCAGTGAAAAGAATCACTGAAACCTTAGGAACTAAACCCAAGTTCCTGAAATGTTGGACTTCAGGAACTAAACTCAAGTTCCTGAACCCTTGAACCTCAGGAATTAAACCCAAATTCCTGAACTCTAGAACCATCAGTGACTAAACCCAAGTCCTAACAAACAGGTTCACTGAATGAAAAGTCATTCAGGGCCCTCAAGAGACATTCAATACTAACTTAAATGCTCTAAGTATCTAGTTAGTAAATGTCCGAGGTTGGTAACTGAATTCTTATTTAATATAAGAATATTTGTTCTTTTGCCTTTCTGGCTTCCACCTCTGGGCCCCCACATTCCCACATGGCATTAAATGCCTCTCAAATCACATTACAGATATGTGATGACTCAACTCTGCAAATTACACTTTTGCAGAACTGCTCAACTGTTCACCTCGACTGTTGCGCCAAACCAGGGAAAGTGGAGTGGTGGCATTAAATGCGGATCCCAAAACATTTTATTCAAAACGGTTTTCAAACATTTTTTTTGAATAAATAAAATCCGCTTAATACCCAAATTACCCTCCACTTCACTTCCCTATAAATACCCCCATACAAAAAGACACACACGTTTTTTTAGAAATCTTAAGCAAAATTTTGCCTTTTTTCTTTAAAAAAAAACTAAATCTTGTGTGTGTGTTCTTAGCCTTTAGAAACCCAGAATCATTTGTTAACCCAGACCTACCAACACAAATGGCTTCTTCTAAAGCTATCAAATACGCCCCTAATGTGGAATTCACATTGGAGGGTGTAGACCTCACCAAGAACAATGTGGTAGGAAACTTTGTCTATCCACAAAAGTTCTATGCGTACAAGAATGTAGTGAAGTATCTTCAAAACTGCTTTCTTGCTACGGCATTCACCAAAACCCCCTCAGTCATCTACCATGACTATTTGAGGGAATTCTGGTGTACTTCAGTGGCAACCAGCCCTGAGGACACCAAAGAATCCATCATCACATTCACAGTGATGAATGGGAGAAGGACCCTCTCCCTGGATTACAAAACCTTCATCAAGGCCACTGGTCTTGATTTCGCTGAGGCCTTTGAGCCCAACCCTACTGACCAAGAGGTTAAAGCAGAATTGCTTTTTCTTGGACCTCATGACCCTAAGCGGCCTGAAATGGCCGCTGGAGCCTTATTAGAGAAGGCTCCAATAGTTAAAACCTGGTTCCACCCTATCTGGAGGATCCTGATGACCTTCATCATTCAGGTCCTTGGAGGGAATAAATCCTCCACGGAGCAGTTGAACTCATCACAACAATTGATGTTGTTCAGTCTCCTGGAGGGTAGAAAAATAGATATCGGAGGAATAATCTTCCGTGACCTTGTTGCCAAGCTCTTAGAGAAATCTAGGCAAAGACTTATGTCTTATCCTAGGTTTATTTCCTGCGTGCTTCAGGGCCTATTAGGCCCTAACTATGTTAGGTCTGACGTTGAAGGTACAAAACCTGACGTCCTACATAAGACCAATTATACGAGTGGCATTACTGAGGTACAACCCATTGCCTTGACCAACTACATGTTGGTGGTTAATCAGGGGGAGAACGCTGTTTCTTCAGTACCTTCACCTACAAAGAAGGTGAAGAAGACAAAGAAGGGTCAGTCCAGTAAGGTGGTTAGACCCAAACCACTCGTCACTAAGACTGATGCCTCAAACAACCCTAAACAAGGGTTAAATTTGGCCGAGACCTCTGAGACACTCGTTACTGAGACCCTCTAGACCCAAAAACAAACGCCAACGGAGGGCACTGAGAAATCATCCTCAGTGTCCTCGGGCAAACCCTTTCCTCATGATTCCACTGACAAAAACAAGTCATTGGAGTTAGGAACCTCCACCCATTCACATCCCAATGAAGGCACTGACAAATCACAATCAAGGCCTGAGGGAGAAAAGGGTCCTGAATCCTCGGTTGAGCAGCACTACTCAACTGGGAAGGGGACCCACACCCAATCACATCCCGTTAACGTCCCTGAGAAATCACACTCAGGGTCTCAGGGAGTCAAGGACCCTGAATCCCCAAAAGGGCAGAACAACCCTGATGGGAAGGGGGTCCATCAATCATCACAAACAGTGCCTCGTGATAGTTTTGAAAAACACCCATCAGGACTTGAAGGCGCTAATGGGGACAAAGACTCAGAGGGATATAAACCACCCGCTGATACGGAACCCATAACCCCCTCAGGCGGATCCATTCTCTTGGGAACTGACCCCAAACACCAGGCTGAGAAATCAGTTATTATGGTTAGCCAGGCTGAGCAAACCCACTCAGTTTTTATGGCGGGGTCAGGACCTGGCCAAAACCAAGGCAAGTCTTCTTATGAAGAGGAGCCGGGTAACTTTTTGGAGATTGAGTCTATGGTGGATATTCAGGCTCTTCTTGATTCTGAAGATGATCTCAAGGAAGAGAGTGAGGAGGAAGTTTTTGAGGCAGGTGATGACATGGAGACTGATGCCCAACCTACTGAACAATCGCATCAGTCTTCTCCTCATGGTGAAGAATCTGAATCTCAGGCTGATCATTCTTCAGATTCTGAATCATCCTGCCCTCCTGAACTCAAGAAGTATGACAACATTCTTCCTCTGACTGAAAGGCAATTGGTCAGGTTCCTACAGAAGGCCAACAATGCTCTCTTTACTGGGCTCACTGAAGAATTGTTTGATCAACACACTGAAGCTGCTGTTCATTATGTCGATCTGAAGGAATCAGTGGAATCCTATCATGATGATGTTAATGAGCACAAGTCATCTATCTCCTTCTCCCTGACGAATCTTGATCATAATCTTAAGTTGTTCAACGAGTCTCTCACCAACATACAAAAGAGCATTGAAACTATTCAAGCGTCAGTGAAAGATGACCCTGAGCTTAACAAGACAATTCTTCAGGCTTCTGAGATCTACCAGCAACAATCTACTCAGCTGGCTGAGCTGGTAAACATGCTGACCTCCTCAAATCTTCAGGGACTCAGCTCTATAGTGGACTCCATCAGGTCTTCCCTGGGTCTTATGGAGTCCCACATGGCATCTTTGGCAAATTCTTCTTCTTCCCTGGCTTGGACTCTTGGGCCAAGGATGACAGCACTAGAGGCTTCTCAGGCTTCTCTTGAGGCTAAGGTCTCAACTCTTCAGAAGGACACCTCAGACATCAAATCAATGATGACTGAGATCTATCAGGCCTTCAAAGGTCAGGCTCCCTCAACTTCAGTGAGCACACCAACTTTTGCTCTCACTGAGGGTCAAGCAACAGTTGAGGGGGAGAGAGTCACTGAAGAAGAACAACCTGAACAACCTCCTTCTCACACTGAGGGGGAGGTTCCTGAGAGAAACCCATCTTCATCCCACCAAGACAAAGGCAACGGCATTCTAACAACCACTGAGCCTGAGTCTACAATCTTGGTGCCTGCTTCCTCTGAAAGAAGGCAAGACCCTGATGAGCCAGTCAGGGTCCCTTATGAGGTAAATGGAAAAATACAACTTCTCACAAATGAGAAAATTCGGGCTCATATGGAGAAAGGGGAGGCAATGAAGAAGGAAGCTGAAGAAGAAAGGGCGAGCAAGGCTGCTCTTATTCAGGTGGTACACGAAGAGGCCAAAAAGATTGGGTTGCCTCCAAAAGTTGTTTCAGGAAGAAAAGGTGGGGAGACCTTCATGAAAGCTCAGACTGCTGAGATGTTGGCTCTCAGGGAGAAAAGGGAAGAAAGGTTAAAGAGAGCTGAAGAGATTAGGCAGAACATGATTGAGAGATATCAGCGGGTCATGACAAGCAGGTTAAAGCCAGAACCCATTCTTGATGTCAAGATTCACCGAAACACCAAGCATGCCATTATAACTGTCTACAGGAGTGCTGACAAAAAAATCTTTGAGGTTTATAACCCCTTCAGATTCGCAGACTTCGGGATCACTGAATTGGATGAATTGGGTCCAATGATAGCGAAAAAGTCAAATGTTGTGGTCCCTGGTCTGTTGAAGTCCCTGAGTCTGAGGTATGAAAGATTGGCAGCAACACCTCAGGAACTTGGTATTCCCTCTCTTCTTCTTGCTTCAGCAGAACAACCTGCTCCCTCTCAGTCTTCCTCAAGAAAGAGAAAGAAGATTGAAGCTGAGCCTGAGATCAAGGTCCCTGGTCTGGATTGCAACAGAGCCCTCCCTGAAGGAGTTCCATTCAGGAACAACTTGGTCATCGAACAACCTGAAAGAGGTTTGTTCTTCACTGATGAGTTTGGAGACCCAGCCTTCCAAAGATGGAGTGATATTGACCAATCAGGAATCAAGGCAATGCTGGGTTTCCTCATGATGGCCTCACCAATCAAGACTCCTGAGAATGTGAGGTTCTGCCAAGACCTGAGAACAAAGATTCAAGAGCATCCTGACCAGCATGAGCTAGAGTCCAAGAAGCCAAAGCTTGAAGCCCTAGGTTATAAGATCGACTGAATGAATCTGCCAACACCACCACTATCCTTGTACTATGTATAGTTTTGTTAGGACTTGTAATAATATTAATAAGATGATGTTTTTATTATTTCAGTGTCCTTATTTACTTTCTAGTACATTCAGTATGAGCAGAAGTCATTAGCTCACTCATAACTGATCAAAAACACTTGAGCATAATTTATATCCAAATAGGGGGAGATTGTTGGGTCCTTCAGTACCCAAGAGTCGTTAAAACAAGATTTGAATACAAATTAAGCTAAGTGTAAATGAAACCGAAAAAATTCTAAGTCACTGAGTAAACAGTCACTCAGTGAGTTACCTTCAAGATGCTCAGGACGAGTCTAAGAAGAAAGATTCACCACACAGTGAGGCGGTACTCACTGAAGTGTTAATTGAGACGAAGAAGAAGGTAATGGATCAGTGAGCTTTAGACAAGAGCTCACTGAACCCAGTCTCCTCAACAACAACTGAAGACTGAAGACAAATGCCTGAAGAACCTAAAGCCTGAATAAAAGGCGGGAAAAGAGGGAAGGTTTTAAGAAGATAAGAACAAGTCTTATCAGGGTCAGACAAACCATCCCTCAAGTGGCCAAAAGTCTAAGAAGTGTAAGGTCAAACACTCGAAGACTTATTGGTGCAATCCTATTGGTTCTTGGAAATGACAACTACTGTTGTAGTTGTCAGACACGCTTCCTATTTGTTTATCTAGTTTTAATCTTCAGTACTCTTGATCTGTTTACCTATAAATAGCAAACAGATAGAGAAAGGTGGGTAAGGTATTCTTGTGAATTAAAGCTTAGACTTTTACAAATACCCCTTTTCTTCTACAAAGAGTAACGTATCCCTGAGATAGCTCAGTGGGTCGAATTGTTACCACTTAAGCATAGCTTGAGTTTAGATAGGAGACACCATACCTTGTGTATTCAATCCCAAGTGTTTGTTCCGCAAAACACTTGGGTAATAGATTCTTTGATTCATTTCTAATAAGAATTTAAACGTTGAAAATACCGTGTGTTTTTATATTAACGTTTCATTAACTGTTAGAATTAATCAATATATTGTATTAGTCATAAACACAAATAGATTAACTTTCTAGTTAACTCTAAGCGTGTTAAGGGAACAACAGTGTATATGAAAACAATAATTATGTTTCAATAAATAAATAGAGTGTGTCATAAATCGTGTACCCCGTTTAAAATAAACGAGTAAAATTTGTAAGTAAACAAGCATGTATCTCCCCCAAAGAGTGTAAAGTCATTAAACGAGTAAAAGTGGGGCTATGACTCATGGCTATCCGTGAAAGTTTAGAGTATGAAAGTAAATGAAAATAGTTGAGCATGTATCTCCCCCAAAAGTATAAAACAAGTATTAAAAGAGTAGGGGCTACGACTCACCTTTTGGGTAACTGGTAAGATGGAAATGAGATATCAAGTGAAACTACTGACACGGCTCCAAAACAGGACCTGTATAATAGTGAAGTCTAAGTATTTGGTGTTTGTGACTAAATATAACAATGTGTGTGAAAACGAGTAATAGATAACGAATGGGTGTGTGATATGAGTGTGATATGCTTAAAATGCTTAATGTTTAAAGATAATATTATACATATTATTATCATGTTTTTATGTCACTTATTCCAATAATTATCGTTCCCTTAAAAGGTGTGTGAACGAAACGTAATTGAATCGATTAAACCTCGTTATATAAAAATATAAACGTAATTAAATGAAATGACAATTTAATCATTAAAACTTGTTAACAGTTTAATTATAAACGTAAATAAAATGTGAATAAATGATTATAACGTAAATAAATAAAATGTGTACGAAATGAGATAAAATGCATACGAATGGGAAAGAAATGTAAAAATGTGAAATACAAATAAATATGCAATAAGTTACATCTTGGTCCATGTACTTTTATCATTTTTACAATTTATACCCTAACGGTGTTAACTTTGCACCGTTAGTCCCTTATTATGTATATATTACAGTCTTTGTCCTCATCTTTCCAAAATGACAAAAGGGTCAATATATTTACTATTTTAACATGTTCAGCCCCTCGGTTTATTGTTTGACAGTTTTAGAACACAAGTTTAGGAAGTTGTCACTTTTTACCCAAATAGTAAAATACATTGCAAAACAAGTCCTTTTTCTACAAAAATTGTAGGAAAAATATTCCGAAAATTTTTTAAGCTTATAAAAGCTGATTTTTATGTTTCTCAATTGTTTATTTGCTGGTTGGCTTATTAATAAGCTATTGGGCTGTTAAGCCCACTTCGAAACATATAGGGAAAAATGGACAGTTTCAAGGTCACTAGCTTTGAGCTTATCGCGAGCTTATTAAGGGCTTATGGAAATAAGTTTTACACATGAACTTGGTCGTTGGGACAGCAAAGAATTAGGACTAGCAAAAATATTGGGGTGTCGTGTTTATGATTTAGGATTAAATGGCTCATTCCTTTGGTCGAGTATACATGTTACGCAAAAGATATAAATAACATAAACAATATAAATGTGATTCGAAACTTAAATAAAATGATGCAATGCGTATTATACTGATTTTAGGTGTCGAGTAAGGTGAAAAAGCTTGTCGTTGCCATCCCTTAAAGGAGGTCATACATGTGTTACTTGTAGAAAATAAATAATGTGAGAAACGAAATAAATATAAACGATATACGCTTGTAAATAAATTAGAACAATGCATGAGTTGTGTGAATATGTGATATAAGATGGATTGAAATGGTTTGAGGGGTACTTACAACACTTGAGAGTTTGTTTGTAACGTGTGAAAGAACTAAGAACAAGGGGGATGGGTCGTTTCTCGCTAGAGCACAACAAATATGGCACATTAAGTATTGATCACGCCTTGATACGAATCGAAAAGGGAAAATGGTTGGTTCTGGATTCCAAAGGACTTGGCAGTAGGGATTTTAGTGAGAAAAGGGTTGCGTTTGAGAGTTTTATGTGAGAGTGAGAGAGTGACTTTGGATGAATGTCTCTCGCTATATATATTAGAATGGAGATTGAAATCTTTGAGCAAGTTGTAAGATATAGAGATATTGTCAGTAGATAAGATTTTACGGAATATTACTTAAGTGTTTATTGCAAGTTGGGATGAGTAGGATTGATGCAGTGAAGGATAAATGAAATTTACCAATACGTGTACATATATTCTTGCAATTCAGTTTCATTCTCACTTGTCATTGGTCTAATTTGGCGGCAATATAATAGTTAGCAAAGAATTAGATAACATTTGAGAAATTAAGGTGCCTAGTAGCGAGCTTAAGTGTATAAGTGTGACCATGGATTGCAACGTACGGGTATAAAAGTGTATACGTAACGTACATTTTATTATAATGGGTCCAATATAACTTTAACGTGTCACATTGGGGACAATGGACGAGAAACGAATCATTGTGCTTGTATTTTACCATGGGAAGTCGTATGAGTTTAAGAAAATACCTTTGGTCGAGTTTTATAATAATCATCTATTGTTGTGAAATTTGTTATATGTTGCGAGTGCCATTCGTTTTGGGTCTAGTTCGAGGCTTGCATGTTCAAGTCACAATCTAAAGTTTGTCGTTCTTGATTATTTGGAAGATGGAGAATTAGGTGGTATAAAATGTGATACGTGTTTTACGTCAAATTTAGGAATAAACGAGGGCGTTTGATGGCCTAGTGATCGAATGAAAAGGAATGAAAGAATGGAAATGTGGCTCTTGGGCCATGAATAGTACCAGGCCATTACATGGGCTAATAAGTGTGTTGGGCTTGTGTAAAGTGTAAATGGTGTACTGGATCACTAGTGGTTCGTTGTGTGAGCTCGTTAAATTGTTCTCGTAACGTATTAATAAGATTTTCAAATTTCGACCAAAAAAATGGTAACTGAACTTTATTAATATTTAATACTTGATTAGCATCGTACAAATTACCATGGAATTTTACAGAATGCTACACGTACATATGGTAAGATTTGGAAATCCCTTAGCTGGCTTGTCCCCGCGGAACCAAACCAGTACAAGGGCGGAACCAATTATTTGGGTCCGCCAAATCCGTGGTTTGTCTGCTCAGTTTTGCCTATAAATAGCAAGTTGATCATTCAAGCACATTCATCACTTATATAGCTTAAATTATACACTCATTCATTTGTACATTACTAACCCATTACATTCATTCATTTCATTCTTAGTGATCTCTCTTTTGTAGCAAAGAAGATCAAGCATACAAGCTTCAACACTGTGTTGCAAGTCTTGATAGTTAGATACTGTGTGATTTGTTAGTGTTCACACATCATTGTCTATACCATTCATTCAGTAGAGTTCGGTTAGTGTTTTAGTCCTCAAAACACATAGAGTGTCGGGAGTGGTTGTACCCTTGTTAAAAAACCAACGGGAGTGGTTGTACCCTTGTAAAGAACCTGGTGTTTAGCTTAGTACCAGATAAAGAGTAAGCGACGTGTAAAGGTTTTATCCGCCTAGAAGGGAGTTTGTTTCTTAGTGAAGAAAAACTCTCGAGTTAGAGGCTCGAGGAGTGGAGTATGGTAAGGAAGAGAGTCCTTGTAGCCGAACCACTATAAACATCTGTGTTGTGTGGTTTGATCATTTATTTCCTTACTTGCTTTGTATATATTGCTTGATTGTTTGCTTTACTTTGAAATCACGTTAAGTATACAAAGCGAAGAAAAGTTTAAAACGGTAAAAACTATTCAACCCCCTTCTAGTTTTCCACAATATATAATTCTTATTTGTGCCAAAAAGTATTTTGATATTTTATATTTAAGATGTATATTCTTGTGGGAGAAGTTTATTTGTATATTACTGATTGATGGACTCAATGTAATCTCTAATGCCGGCATGTATTATAGAGTTTTAATTATTAGATATAAAATGTTGATTGTCAATTTATCTTAGACTTGAATATGAAGTTTTCACCCAATCGCCATCCTTTTACGTAGGTAAGATATTCATGTAATAAATGAATTAAAAATAATATAGGTTGAAAACTTGCTCATACACATTGAAGCTTGTAGCTCGATCATCAATTTCTTGCAAATAGTAACTTCTAATTACCAATTTATCTTTGTTTCTAAGTTTTCACCCAACAATTCAATCTTTTTTACATAGATTAGAAGTTCCCATAATAACAGTGAAAGTAAATATGCTAAACCATTCACGTTGATGCATATTTTTTCCCACCAATTGAAAATTGCAGCTCAATATATGTTAAGTTGATGTTACTTGTTAATTAGTTTGCATGACTTATCTTTATAAGTGTTCAACAATATATTACAGTTTTACATGAAACAAATGAACTTGTTTTCAACTTATCAACGAAATAACACACTAAATTGTTTATTGCTCTACAATGCAGCATTTGAGTATTTGATAAATCTTATACATAACTTTTCCATTGATTCAATAGGAATCACCTTTTAACCCTTTCATAAGAAACAACGAATACGTCACTCACATCTATTACATGAAAACTGTTGACATCCAACTTTCATCATATCATCGGTCATTTATACATGAGCATCAACACCCTCGTCCAAAAGCCAAAGAAAGTTGCATTGTAAATGTTTTATTTCGTTGACATCCAACTTTCATCATGTATTCGGTCTTTTAAGCAAAACGTAAGTGGATTAATGGGTTATTTATACACTCCAAGAGGAAAACAAAGAGATGCCTTTAAAAATGATTTCTTTGCAATTAAATGTATTTACTAAAATGGCGCATGGAATTAAAGCTAATTCACCCTTAAGATAATTTTGTACATAAAATAGTCGTACTAGGTAGCTCTAATTTGGCGCACAAAGGAGCGGAGAAATTAAGGTTAGTATAATGCCAATTAAAAACCCGTTTCTTTAAGGTCACAATTTAACGCGTACCCTCCTTATACCCCTCTTATAGTTTGTCACAATTGGGTGAGCCGTTCTTACTATTGGTACAAAACTCATCACTCAATTAAACTATTGAAAATTTAACTCTTAAAAACAAATCAAATTTCACCATTATTTAGTCAATATTATTTTTCTATTCAAAATTACCCTTTTGTTTAAAACATGTCAAACAAATAAACAAAACAAGTAATAATAAAAAATAAACAACTAAGTAACACACATAACATAACAATTAATATATGAAAACATGTAGCCACATTCATACTTTATTCGATAAAACCTATTAATAATCAATTTTAGGTTTATTATGCATATATTTAACTAAGGCTCCCACTTACAAAGGCAAGTGAACCACATGCATCGACATATCGATTGCGTGAACCATAATTAAATATATACCACATAGCACATAATTGATTCATTAATTATATTGAGGTCTTCCCCAATTCAAGAATTATCAATAAATAAACATGTGAAAACTTAACAATTAATTCATATAGCCATCTTAACAATTAAATAAATAGACAATAATCTATGCCAAACATGCACATTTTCATGGATTCTACATAACAGTTATTACAAGTTGTCACAAGATCGCATACAATAAACACATAACATGTTAATCATAGGGTTTCTAATCAAATTAATTACAAAACCAAACCCTAAAATAATTTAAGGCAATCGGCCCTATAAAAAAAATTAGGGTTTCGATTTGGTTAAACCCTAAAATCGACTAACATATAAAACCTAATCAAAGATTCGTTTTTTATGTGTTTCGGTAATTAATTACACATTATACAAGGCTCGTGATGCAACTGTTGGAATTTAATATCATTACTATTCATAAATATAAACAATAAACATCAAATACACATGCGGAAGTGTAGGAACATATAACATGTAAATAATTAACCAAATATAAAAGTATGCGTACTTTTTGATTCTAGCTAAACAATAATCAATTCTTCAATTAATCAACAAGATGAACCTTAATTAGGGTTTATGTGGATTATTAGAATTACCCCTTACCTTTTTGTAATTCAATCCAAGATTCAAACAATAGTGTGTTTGAATCACGTTCGTGTACACACGTACTAATACCAAGTAAACGATTATGCTAGTAAAAGAACACAAAATAATTTTGTTTAAGAAAAACAAAAGTATTCGACCCAATAAAGCTAGGATCGGCCGAATATTAGAAAAAGGAGAGAAAACAAAAGCCTTTAGGTATTGTGTGCACAAGAGGTACCAAAAACAATGGCCCTAGATTTGTTTATATAGGTGAGAAAACTTGGAGTCCAAGTTGGTGTAGGATTGGGTTACCCCAGTCCCCACCGATCGGATATAGCCCCAAAGAAGGGATCCGGAACCATCTCGACTTTCTAATTATTTACTCTGTAATTCTTTCCTTTTATTAGTTAACCTTCGTTAGTCATTATCCATTAAATACTAATGGTCGTTATTCATTTTGTGTTATTAATAATTAAATATAACGTTTTATAAATAATTATTATTCGTTAACTCTTTATACGTAAAGTGTGCAATCCCGCGATCTCGAGTTCGATCCTAACACACATTTATTAATTTATGTCCACAAAACTAACAAAAACTTGTAACTATCACTCTAAGATGTGTGAGCTCTCAAGTTCAATTCCAACTAGGTGCAAACAACCTTGTGACTATCACTCCACCATATTTATAAACTAAGTTTAACAATCTTCATTGTTTAGACATCTAAATGACCTAGCCAGTCCAAAATGTAGTACAACCTTCAGCACCAGGCAATTTGGTTCGGGACCTAATAGAGCGCATCCTTCTTATGTAACCCCAAACTCGGACGTTGTCCATCACATTGCGTCGTTCGGCAATACCATAATGATTTGGCCTATTATTCCTAAACAAAGCAGCAAAAGAAAATTACTAAGTGTTTTTACATCAAATTTAAGAGAAATCATGCAAGTTTGCTTCTTGCATCTCCTTGTCCAGTCATCTTTAGTTCAGGTATCTTTCTCTTTATTCCTTCCTCTATAAGCTTCTTCATTTCTTCTTTGTTTGGGTTCTCTGCAGCAAACTTGATTGCATAGTCACACATCATCTTCCGTTGACTTCATGAAGCATCATCTTTGCTGCATATCTTGATCTCATGTTGTCCATCTGCATTCGATGATCTCTGTTTGTTTCTTCCACCAGGCATGTTTGCCATTTTGTCCCATTCCCTCCTTCATGAATCTTCATATGGATCATCATGTACAAACCAGAATGTATTCTTTCATTCTTTGTCTTCTATTTCATTTTTAAGATTTTTATATTTTATCATCCCTCATCACACTGTCTACTTTTAGATGACCATATACCATCAAGTGCCTCATAAACATATCCCTCTAAAAAAATAATAGAAAACGACAATCACATACCAGCATACGTTTATTCATCACTTGTGACATTATACTTTATTAAAAATAATAAATAAAGAAATAAATCCAACATATAGAAAATTGTTTCTTACCTCAAACTCAAAGTTTTCTTTGTACTTTCCTTCGTATGTTGCATCTGATTCATTGTTGTCTATTATCACAAATGTTCCTTTAGGGATGGTGAAAACAATTAGGTAGTAATGGTCATGAGCTACGATTGAGAAGAATACATGTTATCATGAAAACATAAAAATATTTAAAATATAAAATAATATAACAAGTTCACTGATCAATTAATAAAAGGCATATGATATCCCAATTAATGTCTTCAAATCTCATCTTGTTTACATCATCTTTCATCCAAATTCCAATGATCTCTGTAAATAAATCACCTGAATTTACGTGCATGTGTGATTGGTTTTGGAAACTTGTGACAGATTGGTATCAGAGTTTCGGTTACAGTGAACTAAGGGGGTGTTTGTTTCGGCTTATATGTGGGCTTATGAGCTTATTTGATTTCGGCTTATATAACATATAAGCCCCATTTTTCCGGCTTATTTTGATACTTGTGGGTTTATACAAGTTTATTACGATATAATAAACTTTTATAAGCCTATAAGTCTCAATATAAGCCATAAAATTGAGTCTTATGTTATATAAGCAGACATCAAATAAGCTCATTGTTGGCGTATGTGGAACGGTTTTGTTCGAAGTTCAAACACTTGGGATATGAATCTTAGTAATGTGTTTGAGAGATATTTATGTATTGAATGTGTTTAGCATGCGGAATCTACTACAACACACTTTAAAAGAACACAAGGTGGTGAGTTTATGTAAACGTGAGAATGCAATGAACAAAGAACACAACTTTGGTTTAACACAAAACGATTCAATATTATTGATGAAATAATACGGATGATCTAAATATCACCGGGATTACAAAGTAATCTTGAATCTAAGATTGTAAAAAGGATTTGTGATTTGAAGTAACTAAGTTACTTGAGAGATAGTTTGGTTTTTGTTATTGGTTGTGAAAGATGCATGCATGAAGTGGTGACTAAGATATCCTTTTATAAGATAAGGATATCTTATTACAAGAGTGTCAAGTGGTTTGAATATAAAACTATACTTTGACTATATTGGCGCCTACAATTAAATACAACTACCAATGTACAACTCTGCCATATTCTTCTGTGAACCACAGAGGACTATACTACTTCTACATAACGTATAACTTTGTACAAAGACTAATAATTCAACTAAATATCTATTACAAAATATCTAATCGACTTGACATAAGCTTGGCAGGCTCTTCATCAACCAGCAGTACCTTCTACCCAGAAGGTACTGGTAGAACATCTTTATACACTTCAAAATCAACTAGCAGGCTCTTCAACATCTTTGGCAGGCTCTTTGACTTTGATCATTTTATTCCCAACAATCCTCCCCTAAACTTGTTATTTCCATTAAAATACACAAGTTTCTGATGAATAAAATACATACCTTGAGGATTTGAGAGAACTCTTCCAAAAACCTTCATTCTCTGTTCTTCCTTTTTCTTTCATATTGCTCAGATATGCTCCTTAGCAAACTCTGAACAATTTCTGAGTTCTCATCATCTTTGTCACACCTTAATCTCTTGGAGATCATGGTTTTAAGCACTTCATAACTAAGTGGATACTCTTTCTCAGCCAACATAAAGAGTTCTATCCCACTCTGTGTGAAAAGGTGATGAATGTTGCTATGGCTTAGAAATTCCCAAGTTGTTGAAGGATCATAATAGGGAAATTTCCAATGAACATCTTTGGGTTTAGGATCAAACATCCTATTGAATTCTACCCATAGTTCCTGTTCCTTAGCATCTGAACTAGAAGTTGTGTCTAGCCTAATCTGTACTAGATTCCACAATTCTTCCAAGTCTGCTCTGTCACATGCTCTAACTAAATTTTCAAAATTCTTGAAGATAGCAAACTGACCCCCAACCCTTGTTACTTTCCATGATTTTTCTAATCTATCATGGTTGATCTCCCAATCAATAATAGGTCGTCTACAGCTAATTGGATCAGCATGTATGATTGTAGGCAAAGTAATCAACAATTTACTTACTTGCTCTGTGTCCAATTTTGCTACTTCTTTCTTCTGAGCATCCTTCTTCTTCATTGAGGGGTGTACATCAGATGGAACATTATAGTAAAGACTTTTGTAGGCTTGTAGATACAGGAAGAAGATTTCATCAGCAGATTTCTTCTTTAGTTGATAATCAGTCCAATTTTCCTGATTCTTCAGAAACCTTTTCATAAAAATCACCTGATCTTTCTGAGCTTGTCCTACCTTGAAACCTCTCTTCTGACTTTCCTTCATCTTCTCAAAAATGTCAGCCAAAGCTGCTTCTTTATACTTCTTGTTGATGAAAGATTCAAGTGCTTCTGTTTTCTCATCAGAATTGAGTGTCTTGTCATTTACTATATTTGCTGCTTGACCTTTCACAATTGGATCATTATTGATAATCCATAGCATCTGTACATCAAAGGTCTCTTGAGCAATTTGAGTGTCAAGAAGAGTCTGAGCAGCATCTTCAGCATCTTTCTGCTCTTTCATTACTTGAAGCATTCTTGAAGCTTCAATAGCTCTTAGCTCTTCTTCATGAACTCTTTTGGCCTCTTCTTCTCCTAAAGCCATCTGAATTTGCTGAGGTCTTTTCAACTTCTTGGACTTTGGTTCATCTTCAATCATAATGCCTTTGCCCTTATCCTTTGGAGTTGGTGCTTGTGATGAAGCAGAGGATTGCTCATCAGCAACTAAAACCCTCTTTCTCTTATACACTTTCTCAGCACACCCTTTATACCCCATAGCCAACAGCCTTTCTCTCCTAGCAGGCTCTTCTTCTGGCCTAGCAGGCTCTTGCCCTGCTCCAACAGGCTCTTCATCATAAACTTGAGTTCCATCATGGAATTCAAATTGAGCCTCTTCCTCATCTTCAGACCCATCCTTCCTCCCCTTTTTGGAAGAGTGACCTATCATATCATCAGCTGACTTCGAAGAACTAGATAAAACAGTCTTTGCAGATCTTTTACCCTTCAACTTCTTCACTTCACCCTCCAATTTCTTTACCCTCTTTACTAATTTGATGTTGATCTCAGAAAACTTCTTGCTTTGACTTTTAAGAGCTTCTTCTAAGATCTTCACCTTCTGCTTTAGTTCTTGCATTGTCTGAGGTGATTGGGGTTGTGATACATGATGTGATGATATTGGTGGTGTTGGTGATGGTACTGCAAAGCCTGAGTGGCAAACTGGCGGCCCTCAACAGGTTTTTGGCAAGGTCAGCCGAGAGATCCCTTCCGTTCTTTGAAAATTTGAAAAATATCACCAAGGAAAATAAGGAGGAATATAAGTGGACCAAGGAAGCCGAGGAGGCATTCCAGTCACTCAAGAATTTGATATTAGACCTCCCGTCCTTATCAACGCCCAAGGCAAAAGAAGTCTTATATGTTTATCTCGCGGCGGCGAAGGATGCAATCAGTGCGGTTCTGTTAACCGAGAGGAACGGAAAGCAATTGCCTGTTCACTATGTAAGCCGAACACTACAAGAGGCCGAAAGAAATTACGCGCCGGTCGAAAAACTAGCGTTGTCACTGTTACACATGTCCAGAAGGCTAAGAAGGTATTTTGAAGCTCACCCTATCCAAGTTATAACGGATCAACCGATAAAGCAAATTTTGAATAAACCAGAGACATCCGGAAGGTTGGCCAAGTTTGCCGTAGAGTTAGGAGCCTACAATATCACTTACGTACCAGGAAACGCAGTTAAGGGACAAGCTCTAGCGGACTTCATCTCGGAGATGTCCGTTGAAACAGAAGAATCACATCTAAGGAAACAGGGGAAAGAAATCCACGACATCTCCGATCCGGAGGAATGGATATTATACACAGACGGGGCATCAAACAGTAAAGGTTCCGGAGCGGGTCTTGTGTTGATTGGACCCTGTCAAACCAAACATACATACGCCCTCCGTCTGAATTTCAAAAGCACTAACAACGAAGCGGAATACGAGGCGCTTCTCCCCGGCCTGCGGCTCGCCAAGAAGATGAAGGTGGAAGTCCTAGAGGTCAGGGTAGACTCTAAATTGGTAGCAAGTCAGATTAATGGGGACTTCACAGCAACTAAGGAAAGTATGATACAGTACTTGGCAAAGGCAAAGGAGTATATTGACAGCTTCAAAAAATTCAAAATTTATAACATACCAAGGGCACAAAATCAAAAGGCGGATGTGCTAAGTAAGTTAGCTTCGGTAGCCTTTAATCATCTAACCAAAGAGATCCTGGTCGAAGTGTTGGAGAAGCCTTCGACCGAAGAAAAACAGGTTGGAGCAATTGTAGAAGAAGAAGAAGATAAATGGATGACACCAATCATCCGGTGTCTAGAAGAAGGAATATGGCCGGAAGACCCCAATGAAGCAAGGACATTGCGGATGAAAATCCCTCAGTATGTGATGGAGGAAGGTGTTTTATTTAAAAAATCATACCTAAGTCCAGTGTTAAGGTGTGTAGGCCCGCTACAAGCAAACTATATCATACGGGAAGTTCATGAAGGGGCATGCGGAATGCACCCCGGACCAAGGTCAGTGGTGGCCAAGTTGATGAGGCAAGGATATTATTGGCCGACGATGCACAGGGATGCTAGGGAGGAAATTGACAAATGTGACTCCTGTCAGATTCATGCTCCGGTCCCAAAATTACCAAAAACTATAATGACATCCATCATGGCACCATGGCCCTTTTACCAGTGGGGAATGGACGTTTTGGGTCCTCTACCTGAGGCTCCAGGGAAAATAAAGTTCGTTATTGTGGCCGTTGACTACTTCACAAAATGGATAGAGGCAAAACCCCTCGCCAAAACCACAGGCAAAGATGTAAAGAAATTTGTATGGGAGAACATCGTTTGTAGGTTCGGACTTTCAGGTATAATAGTCACGGACAACGGAACGAATTTAGTCAACGACCCGTTCAAAAGTTGGTGCGAGAAGTTAAAAATTAAAAAGATAAACACAGCGGTAGCACACGCTCAAGCCAACGGCCTGGTCGAAAGAGCCAACAAGAGCCTGATGCACGGTTTTAAAACCCGGCTAGGGAGAGAAAGAGCCGGATGGGTGGACGAATTGCCGAACGTTCTATGGGCCTTCCGGACTTCACTGAAAACAAGTAATGGAGAGACCCCCTTTAGCCTGACGTACGGAAGTGAAGCAGTCATTCCGGCCGAAATTGGAATGCCCACACACCGCACTATGCTTTACAACCCGGAGGACAACGAGGAACAACAGTGGTTAAACCTTGACTTGTTACAAGAAAGGCGAGAGATGGCAGCTATTCGGGAAGCCAAGTATAAAGCTAAAGTCGAGCAGTATTACAACCAAAGGGTACGACCGGTAGCATTTAAAGTAGGAGACTTTGTATACCGAAGAAACGAGGCCAGCAGGGTAGAGAACCAGGGGAAGTTGGGACCCAACTGGGAAAGTCCATACCGAGTGGTCGAGGCCTACGATAACGACTCGTATAAGCTTCGTACAATGGACGACCGAGAAGTCCCTCAGACTTGGAATGCAATAAGTCTACGAAATTGTTTCTTGTGAAAGTTGTAAACCAAAGCTCACTAATATTTATGGCAATTCATAGTTCCCCAGCATCCGGGAGAACAGTTTTCCAATATAATCGCACTTGTTCTATGAAAATACTCCGTCTGAAAAACCAAACGGATCGTGGAAAACACTCCGTCTCCAAGGAGCGGATCGTGGAAAACACTTCGTCCGAAAAATTAAACGGATCGTGGAAAACACTTCGTCTCCAAGGAGCAGATCGTGGAAAATACTCCGTCCAAAAAAATAAACGAATCGTGGAAAACACATCCGTCTCAAAGGAGCGAATCGTGGAAAACACTCCGTCTGAAAAATTAAACGGATCGTGGAAAACACTCCGTCTCCAAGGAGAGGATCGTGGAAAACACTCCGTCCGAAAAATCAAACGGATCGTGGAAAACACTCCGTCTCCAAGGAGCGGATCGTGGAAAACACTCCGTCCGAAAAATTAAACGGATCGTGGAAAACACTCCGTCTCCAAGGAGCGGATCGTAGAAAACACTTCGTCCGAAAAATTAAACGTATCGTGGAAAACACTCCGTCTTCAAGGAGCGGATCGTGGAAAACACTCCGTCTAAAAAATTAAACGGATCGTGAAAAACACTCCGTCTCCAAGGAGCGGATCGTGGAAAACACTCCGTCCTAAAAATTAAACAGATCGTGGAAAACACTCCGTCTCCAAGGAGCGGATCGTGGAAAACACTCCGTCCGAAAAATTAAACGGATCGTGGAAAACACTCCGTCTCCAAGGAGCGGATCGTGGAAAACACTCTGTCTAAAAAATTAAACGGATCGTGGAAAACACTCCGTCCGAAAAACCAAACGGATCGTGGAAAATATTCCGTCTCCAAGGAGCGGATCGTGGAAAACACTCCGTCCGAAAAATTAAACGGATCGTGGAAAACACTCCGTCGAAAAAGCTAAACGGACCAGATCGTGAAAACACTCCGTAGCAAAAAGCACAAGCAAATTAAAACAACACTTTTACAGAAATATAAGCGGCAAATTATCATTCTATTAAACTATCCGATGATGAAAAAGCGTGACAACACCGATCACGAACAAATTCATATACACAAAGTACTTAAGTTACAATAATTTTTGCTATTACATTCATCCGACAAGAAGAGCAAAAGGAAATCAAGGGGCCTTATCAGTAGTCTCCTTCACCCGAAGAAGTTCCGGCCTGCTGAGGGGGGGGGGAACTCCTATAGTCTTCGGTCTCTGAGTAGGAACATTGGGGAAAAGATTGTTGTTCCCTTCACACGCTTAGAGTTAACTAGAAAGTTAATCTAATCGTGTTTATGACTAATACAATGTTATGATTAATTCTAACAGATTAATGAAACGTAAAAGTAAAAACACATAAGTATTTTTCAACGTTTAAATTCTTATTAGAAATGAATCAAAGAATCTATTACCCAAGTGTTTTGCGGAACAAACACTTGGGATTGAATAGGCAAGGTATGGTGGTGTCTCCTATCTAAACTCAAGCTTTGCTTTGAGTGGTAACAATTCGACCCACTGAGCTATCTCAGGGATACGTTACTCTTTGTAGGAGAGAAGTTGCTTTGTAAAAGTCTAAGCTTTCAATGTATAAAAACACACTCAACTCCTCTCCTATCTGAACCTATTTATACACAAGTATAAAGAGTAAAAGTTATTAAAAATAATACAAGTTGTTTGAAGCAAGCGTGTCTGATAATTACAACAGTAATTGTCATTTCCAAGAACCAATAGGAATGGGCTAAAAGTCTTTAGGAGTGGTTGGTCTGACACTCCATGACTTTTAGCCGTCTTAGGGAAGGTTTCTTCCTGACAAGATAAGATTTGATCTTATCTTAAACTCTTCCCAGATCTTCCCGCCTTTCTTTCAGGCTTTAGGTTCTTCAGTACACGCCTTCATTTATTAATCACAATTCTCGTTGAGGAGACTGGGGTTCAGTGAGTTCTTGTCCAACACTCACTGAACCATCATCTTCTTCTTTGGCTTAAGTCATATTCAGGGAGTACCGCCTTCCTGAGTAGTGAATCCTTCTTCTTGAATTCGCCTTAAGCATCCTGAAGATGACTCACTGAGAGACTGTTCTCTCAGTGACTTGAATTGTTCTCGGTTTAAGTTAACACTTAGTTAATTTGTGTTCAAATCTTGTTTTAAGTATTCTTGGGTACTGACGGACCCAACAATCTCCCCCTATTTGAATATAAATTATTCCTATGTGTTTTGATCAGTAATGAGTGAGCTAATGACTTTTACTCATACTGAATGTACTAGAATGTAAATAAGGACACTGAAATAATAAAAACATCACCTTATTAATATCATTACAAGTCCTATCAAAACTAAATACAAAAGGTGGTGGTGGTAGTCAGGCAGATTCATCAGTTCAACTTAATCCCAAGGGCTTCAAGCTTAGGCTTCTTTGACTGCAGTTCTTGTTGGTCAGGGTGCTCTCGGATTTTCCTTTTCTGATCTTGACAAAACCTCGCATTTTCAGGAGTTTTGAGTGGTGAGGCCATCATTAGAAAGCCAAGCATGGCTTTGATCCCTGATAGATCAATATCACTCCATCTCTGAAAGGCTTGGTCACCGAACTCATCAATGAAGAACATACCTCTCTCAGGTTGTTCAATGACCACATTATTCCTGAATGGAACACCTTCAGGGAGAGCCCTATTACAGTCAAGACCAGGAACCTTGATCTCAGGCTCAGCTTCAATCTTCTTTCTCTTTCTTGAAGAAGACTGAGAAGGGGCAGGCTGTTCAGCTGAAGCAGGAAGAAGAGATGGAATACCAAGTTCCTGAGGTGCTGCTGTCAATCTTTCATACCTCAGGCTCAGGGACTTCAACAGACCAGGGACCACAACATTTGATTTTTTCGCTAATATTGGACCCAACTCATCCAATTCAGTGATCCCGAAGTCAGCGAATCTGAAGGGGGTATGAACATCAAAGTTTCTCATGTCAGCACCTCTGTAGACAGTAACAGTGGCAGACGTGGTGTTTCGATGAATCTTGACATCAGTGATTGGTTCTGGTTTCAACCTGTTTGTCATGATCCACTGATATCTCTTAATCCTGTTTTGCCTGATCTCTTCAGTCCTTTTCATTCTTTCTTCCCTTCTTTGCCTGAGGGCAGCCATTTCAGCATTCTGAGCTTTCACAAAGCTCTTGCCACCTTTCCTTTTAGCAAGGTCTTTTGCCTCAATCCCAATCTTCTCAGCTTCTTCTCTTGCAACCTGAATGAGAGCAAGCTTGTTCTGCCTTTCATCTTCAGCAGCTTTCTTTGCTGCCTCCTCTTTCTCTATGTGAGCTTGAATTTCAGCATGAGTGAGAAGTTCCATTACCCCCATTGATTTCATAAGGAACCCTGACTGGTTCATCAGGGTCTGGCCTTCTTTCCTTGGAGGCAGGCACCAAGATTGGTCTTGAGTGTGCTGGTCAAACATTTCTTCAGTCAGACCTTGGAAGAGAGCCTTGTTGGTCTTGAGCAGGAACTTGACCAATTGTCTCTCAGTGAGAGGAAGAGTGTTGTCATACTTGGTGAGGATGTTGTCAGTATCCGAAGAACCAGCAGCTTGAGATTCTGATTCTTCACTTGGATGTGGAGATGACTGATGTTCTTGTTCAGGTTGTTCAGAGTGTTCAGATTGTTCATCAGTTTCCATATCCTCACCTGCCTCAAAAATTTCCTCATCACTCTCTTCCTTGAGCTCATCATCAGACTCAAGAAGAGCCTGAAAGTCCCCCATGGACTCAATACCCAAAAATTGAACCGGCTCCTCTTCATAAGAAGACTCGCCTTTGTTTTGGCCAGGTCCTGACCCCGTTGTCATAATAACTGAGTGGGTTTGCTCAGCCTGACTAGCCATAATAACTGGGGTAATACCAGCCTGGCTTTTGGGGGCAGTTCCTGAGTGAATGGATCCGCCTGAGGGGGTGATGGGTTCCATATCAGCGGGTTGTTTCTTTCCCTCTGAGTCTTTGTCCCCCTTAGCGCCTTCAACTACTGATGGGTGTTTTCCAGTAGTATCACTAGGCACTGATTGTGATGATTGATGGACCCTCTTCCCATCAGGATTGTACAGTCCTTTTGGGGATTTAGGATCCTTAACTCCCTGAGATCCTGAGTGTGATTGATCAGGAACGTTAGCAGGATGTGATTGTTTGTGGGTCCCCTTCCCAGTAGGATAGTGCTGTGGGTCCCCTTCTCAGTGGAGTAGTGCTGCCCCACCGAGGATTTAGAACCCTTTTCTCCCTCAGGAACTGATTGTGATTTGTCAGTTCCTTCATGGGGATGTGAAATGGTGAATGTTCCTGATCCCTCAGACTTGTGTATGTCAGTGGGAACATGTGGAAAGGGTTTGCCCGAGGACACTGAGGATGATTGCTCAGTGCCCTCCGTTGGCCTTTGTTTTGTGGTCAGGAGGGTCTCTGTAGTGGGTGTCTCAGAGGTCTGGGCCACATTCAACCTCTTTTTAAGGTTTAGTTGGTTTTCGGCATCAGTCTCAGTGGCGAGTGGTTTGGGTTTAACCACCTTACTGGACTGACCCTTCTTTGTCTTCTTCACCTTCTTTGTAGGTGAAGGTACAGGAGAAACAACGTTCTCCCCCTGAATCACCTCCATCATATAGGTGGTCAGGGCAATGGGTGTTACCTCAGGGATGCCACTAGAAAAATTGGTCTTATGCAAGACGTCAGGCTTTGTGCCTTCGATGTTAGACCTTTCATAGTCAGAACCAAGAAGGTCCTGAAGCACACAGGAAATAAACCTAGGGTAAGACAAATGTTTTTGCCTAGATTTTCCTGAGAGCTTGGCAACGAGGTCTCGGAAGATTATTCCTCCGATATCAATCTTTGTACCCTCCAGGAGGCTGAACAACATCAATTGTTGTGATGAGTTCAATTGCTCCGTTGAGGATTTATTCCCCCAAGGACCTGAATGACAAATGTCATCAGGATCCTCCAGACTGGGTGGAACCAGGTTTTGACTAGTGGAGCCTTCTCCAATAAGGCTCCAGCAGACTGATCAGGACGTCTGAGATCATGAGGTCCTAGAAGGATTAATTCATTCTTGACCTCTTGATCAGTGGGATTGGGCTCAAAAGCCTCAGCAAAATCAAGACCTGTGGCCTTGATGAAGGTGTTGTAATCCAGGGAAATGGGTCTTTTCCCATTCATCACTGTGAATGTGATGATGGATTCTTTGGTGTCTTTTGGGCTAGTAGCCACAGCAGTACACCAGAATTCCCTCAGGTAGTCATGGTAGATGACTGAGGGGGTCTTGGTAAATGCCTTTACAAGAAAACAGTTTTGAAGATATTTCATAACGTTCTTGTAGGCTGGGAACTTTTGTGGATAGGAAAAGTTTCCTACCACATTGTTCTTGGTGAGGTCTACACCCTCCAATGTGAAATCCACATTAGGGGCGTATGTCACAGCTTTAGAAGAAGCCATATTTGTTGGTAATTCTGGTAACAAAGATGGTTTCGGATTTCTTAAAGCTAAGAACACACACTATTAGTTTTGAGAGAAAAAAAATAGGCAGAATTTGCTTAAAATTTCTAATAGACGTGTGTGTGTTCTTTTTGGTTGGGGTAGTTATAGGGAAGTGAAGTGGAGGGTACTTTAGGCATTAAGAGATTTAATTTATTCAAAAAGAATTATTGGAAACTGTTTTGAATAAAATATTTTGGGATCCGCATTTAATGCCAACACTCCACTTTTCCCTGGTTTGGCGCAACAGTCAAGGTGAACAGTTGAGCAGTTCTGCAAAAGTGTAATTTGCAGAGATGAGTCATCACATATCTGTAATGTGATTGGAGAGGCATTTAATGCCAAGTGGGAATGTGGTGGCCCAGAGGTGGAAGCCAGAAAGGCAAAAAGAACAAATATTCTTAAATTAAATATGAGTTCAGTTACCAACCTCGGACATTTACTAACTAGATACTTAGAGCATTTAAGTCAGTATTTAATGTCTCTTGAGGACCCTGAATGACTTGTCATTCAGTGAACCTGATTTTCAGGACTTGGTTTAGTCACTGATGGTTCTTGTGATTAGGAATTTGGGTCTAATTCCTGAGGTTCAGGGTTCAGGAACTTGGGTTTAATTCCTGAGGATTAAGGGTTCAGGAACTTGGGTTTAGTTCCTGAAGTTTAGTGACCTTTCTCACTGAAGAACACATTGAGTCAGGGATTCAGAATTTACACATATTTGGATGGAGTCAATCAGGGGACTGATTCTCAATATCCAACATTCCTAATTCAGCTTTCAGTCTGGTGAAAGTTGGTTCATCCAATGGTTTGGTGAATATATCAGCTAGCTGATATTCAGTAGGAATGAAGTGTAATTCTATGTCACCATTCATGACATGGTCCCTGATGAAGTGATATCTTATATCAATGTGTTTTGTTCTCTGATGAAGAACAGGGTTATTTGAGATGGCAATTGCACTTGTGTTATCACAAAAGATGTGAACCATCTTGTACTGAATTCCATAGTCACTGAGTTGACTTTTCATCCAGAGTACATTTGCACAACAACTTGCTGCTGCAACATATTCAGCTTCAGCTGAGGACGTGGCAACTGATTGTTGCTTCTTAGCACTCCAACAGACTAGTTTACCACCAAGAATTTGGCAAGAGCCTGAGGTGCTTTTTCTGTCCATGTTGCATCCAGCATAGTCAGAATCTGAGTATCCTTTAAGATCAAGGCCTGAACATTTTGGATAATATAATCCAAGGTTTGGAGTACCTTTCAGGTACCTGAATATCCTTTTCACAGCAGTGATATGAGTCTCTCTTGGGTCAGATTGATATCTGGCACATAGGCATACTGAGAATTGGATATCAGGCCTTGATGCAAGTAAATACATCAGTGATCCTATCATTCCTCTAAAGAGAGTTTGATTCACTGGCTTCCAGTAAGATCAGGACCAAGGTTGTTTGGGGGTACCATAGGAGTCTTGACTGAGGCACAGTCACTGAGCTCATACTTCTTCAGTAGGCTTTTGACATACTTCTCTTGACTGATAGAGGTTCCTTTATCAGTCTGCTTGATTTGTAGACCAAGGAAGTAAGTCAGTTCTCCCATCATGCTCATTTCAAATTTCTTTGCCATTAGTTTTTCAAACTGTTTGCAAAGTTTATAATTTGTTGAGCCAAAGATGATGTCATCAACATACACTTGTACAAGTATGACATCATTGTTTGTCTTGTAGATAAACAATGTGTTGTCTATCTTGCCTCTGACAAATTTGTTTTGGATCAGGAAGGCTAAAAGAGTCTCATACCATGCCCTGGGAGCTTGTTTCAATCCATAAAGGGCTTTGTTAAGCTTGCAGACATGGTCAGGAAACTCATGGCTTTCAAATCCAGGAGGTTGCTGAATATAAACTTCTTCTTTCAGTGAGCCATTTAAGAATGCACTTTTAACATCCATTTGGTACACCTTGAAGTTCATGTATGTAGCAAAAGCAAGGAAGATCCTGATGGCTTCCATCCTTGCTACTGGTGCAAATGTTTCTTCATAGTCAATGCCTTCTTGTTGATTATAGCCTTTGGCTACAAGTCTAGCTTTATTTTTAATGACTATGCCATTTTCATTAGATTTGTTTTTAAATACCCATTTCATGCCAATGACTGAAACATCTTCAGGACATTTGACCAAGGTCATTACCTTGTTTCTGTCAAATTGTTCCAGTTCATCATTCATGGCTTGAACCCAACTAGGATGTTTTAGTGCTTCCTTAACACTTTTGGGTTCAATTGTGGAAATGAAATCCACAAATTGGCACTCATTGGCTGAGGCTGCTCTCAGTTCAGCAGCCATGCTTCTTGTGAGCATGCCTTTAGTAGGCTCACCAATTATATTGACAAGTTCTATATCCTGAGACCTAGTCCAACTGTCCTGAGGTCTTTGAAACTGATTAGAACTTGTAGAGGCCTAATGGGTAGGATCAGGATCAGACACATGATGTTCTTCAGCATCTTGAGAGTCTGAGTGGGTTGATTCATCACTGAGATTGTTTAGTACCTGAGCACTTTGTACTGACTGAATGAATTCATCAGTATTTTGTGCTTCAATAAACTCAATGATGGTTGGGTAAGGAAGGTTGTGGGGAATGATGTAATAGGAGATGTCAGCATTTGCATGGAACTGAGTGGAAGGACCATTATCAGCATGATGTTCATCAGGAGGGTATCTTGATGATTCATCAATACCTATCTCTTCCACTGAGTTGTTAGAGACACTGATTGCATCAGTGCTCTCATCAAAGGTAACATGAAATGTTTCCTCAGCATGCTGTCTCCTAGTGTTGAACACCCTGAAGGCTTTTGAGACTAAGGAGTATCCTAGAAAGTATCCATCATCAGCTTTGGCATCAAATTTTCCTAAGCGATCCTTGTTATTATGAATAAACACAGGACACCTAAAGACATGAAAGTAGCTGATGTCAGGGATTCTTCCCTTGAATAATTCATAAGGAGTTTTGCTATGTCTCTTGACAATGATGGATATGTTTTGTGTGTAACAGGTAGTCTTTACTGCTTCAGTCCAAAAGTGTTTGGAAAGGACTGATCCATTTAGCATTGTCCTAGCTGCTTCAATGAGTGTTCTATTTTTCCTTTCAGCCACCCCATTTTGTTCAGGTGTGTAGAGTGAGGAAATTTTTTGTGAAATGCCTTTCTCATCACAGAAACATTCAAGTTCATAGTTTTTGAACTCTGTTCCATTGTCAGTCCTAATCTTTTTGACTTTGATGTTGATGAAGCGAAAAGTGTACCGCTTTTAGGGGGTCATTTAAGCCCTAAATCGTATTTATTTGATCAAATATTGCCCTAAATCGTTCCTTTTGTCATTTTAGGTACTTTGGAGAAGAAATCTGGAAAAGGAAGCATTTTGGACGTTTTTGGAGCATAAAAGTGAAGAAAACGACAAAGTCTCAAAATCAGCTGGAAAAGTACCTTTGACGGCGTCAGGGATTGTTCCAGACGGCGTCATGGCTTGGCAAAAGAGGTGGATATGAAAAATACACGTGACGCGCCAGAGAGTTTTGCAATGGAAAGTCTGACGGCGTCACCCTTTAAGGTGATCAAGGCCATCACGGTTTAAGTTAAAGCGAGACGGCGTCAAGCATTATTCTGACGGCGTCAAGCCTTGATAAGCCAGGGAGGATTTTGGAGGACTAAAGAGGGACGGTGTCAGGAAGACCATCCGGGAACCCTAGACACGGCGAGGTGACGGCGTCAAGATCTACAACGTGACGCCGTCAGCCATTAAACTCTATATATAGTTTTGCAATTTTTTGTCATTAGTGTGCAACTTTGTGAGGAGAAACCCTAAGACGAATTTCTGCCATTTTTAAGGGTTTTCATACCCTTGGATCTCCCATGTTTAATTAAAGATAAGTATTCATTTAATCAATCAATATGTCTATGTGTTGTTTGATTATATCTTGTTCTTGTCTTTTAATTAACATGCTAGGCTAGATTTATCTTGTGTTTGCTTGGATCTAATGAAACCTAACTATTGATTATCGGTTGTTGATGTGTTATTAATTGTATTGGATGATTGTTTATCGATGTTAGACTTAAGAAAACTGGCTAACTTCCTATACGGTAACTTGCTTGAACGTCTTAAGAAACATGAACCAATGCGTACTAAGGTTTTTATGGTTGTATTTAATGCATGAGCGAATTCTAGTGATCCCATGTTAGGAGCTTCTTAGCCGGCTCGACATAGGAGTGAAGTAGGAGCTTGTAGAGTTGGGGAAGTACGTACGCCACCCCACGATTGGTATTAAGGAATACACCCGTCATCCACGCAATTAATACACACTAATCAACCGGTAAAAGATGGTTAGGGAGTAAGGAAATCTAAGTAAACACATTTCTCTCCACATAAGTTTCACAACCTTTTCATTTTCAGTTATTTTATTTTATTTGCATTTGTAGTTATTTGGGTTAGTTGACTAGCAACTAATTCCGCCCACTCTTTCAAACCCGAGATTTTACTTGCTTTCATAAAATATAAAAATACAAAAAGAATCTTCCCTCACCCCTAGACCTATTAGAGTAGTTTTTCAATCCTAACGACACTATTCCCTGTGGAGAACGATCAATCCCCCGTACTTACCACTACACTATACTACATCGGTCAGGTACACTGCCTGGTGGGGTTGTAAGCCTCTTGAGATCCCTCGAGAGGTAAAACCTGTTGTAAGGTCGCAAAACCACGCATCAAGTTTTTGGCGCCGCTGCCGGGGAATAGTTATTGTTTAGGTTGAATTTTTATTTTATTAGGTCTACTCACTAGATTCCTTTCTAGTGAGATTTTATTTTATTTTTCTAGGATTTCTTTAATCTATCTTTTTTCTTCATGTTTTTGTTCGTATAAGATTTTCATTGACTATTCAGTTTGCCGTTATGGAAAACGCGAATCCACCCCTTACACCTGGCGAAGTGGCTTTGTTGCGTAGCCAACTTGAGAATGAGATTAGTGAGCTCAGAGAGCTCAATAGAATGATTGATATAGAGCTTGATTATGCCTTGAACAACTTAGAGACCGCCATATACTCAGATAATTACTTAGAACGTAATAATCTTACGGTTGAGGAGTTGATTGAGAAAATTGATGAAGTGAAGGTAGATCCTAGGTTGGATGATTATTTCAATGAATACCCCACTAAGGAGGAGATTGCTTACTATAACAACCTAGTTGATAACCCTCGACCACCTTTTGTTAGAATTGACCCAAAGATTAAGAGGGGTGATCCCGGGAATGTGAAGATACCATGTATGATTGGGTACCAATACGTTGAGCATGCTTACATTGACTGTGAATCCCCAACCAACGTGATGTCCTCAGGCCTTTATAGCCAGATCATAAACACACCACTTGAGCCTAGGAAAGACCCCAAGTGCCCAGGCGGAGTTTGCAACTTCGTTGGAAGGATTAAGGACATGCATATCCTTGTTGGGAATTTTACCTTTGTCACCGACTTCATGATCTTAGAGGATTTGGCAAGTGTTGTTGACTGCCGCCTATCTCACGTGGTGTTAGGTAAGCCATTTATTGAAGCATCCAATTTAAAGTATGATCGTTTAAGAGGCACGGTTCAGTTTTCTAATCACATAGATAGGATCACATATAGGATGCCTTATCGGGTAAATGAATTTCGTTTTGTGCCTCGATTTGACAAGGACAACATTGGTGCGATTGAGGACATCAATGATGAGGATAAAGAGAAAGGCATGGACTATGTTTGGAATAAGAGAAGCCTTTATTATAAAGATTGCTTGAACCTAGGACCTAAATACAAAGTTGATATGGAGGTTGTTAGGATGATTAGAGGGGCAATTGAGAAGCAAAACGGAAAAACGTAGAACCCGTGAAACGGAAAAACGTAGAACCCGTGACTTTGAGTCTAGCTACAAGACTCGTTAATAAAGAAAAGCGCTTCTTGGGAGGCAACCCAAGCTTTATTTACTTTGTGTGTTTATTTATTTGTTTGTTTGATTTTATTTGCTTCCGTATGTGTGTTTAATTTTTATTATTATTGATTCATGTTCAAAACTAAATTGTGAAAATGCTTTATCTTGTTTTTAACTTCGTCTTAACTACATATAAAGGTATTTTGCAAAAGTTAAGTGTAAGGAAAATCCAAATCGGTTTATTAGAACAAATGAACATGAATCATAATAATAATAAATTAACATACATATTAGTAATTGTTTGAGTCAAATGCTTGTATCGAGTCATAATGATATTTTGCAGGAATTCCAGGAAGTAAGGTATAGGTTTTTCCAGAAATTTTCCGGAAACTTAACATGAGAATTCTGTCAGATCATTTCTGACGGCATCAGGCTTTACAACCTGACGGCGTCAGGTTTTAATTTTCTGAAAATTTTGAAAGTTTTGTTTTCATAAAAAGTTTTTATTAAATCTCTAACTTATAAACTCCAGGAATCTGCAAAATTATCATTCCACAAGCATTATATCCTTATATAGAATTTATCCCGCCGATGTTATGCAGGTTTTCGTGTTTGTTTTCTCAGGTTTAACAGGTTATTTTGGACAAGGAGATGTATGTGGAATCAAGCTTATGGCGATGCTTTAGTCTTGGAGCTTCTACATTCTCTTGAAAGAAGATCTAACCATGTTGCCACATTATCCACCGAGCGAATCAGGGGAGTATTTGATTTCATTCTTTTACCTTATTTACTTTTACATCTTGTTATTTGAACATTGGGGACAATGTTCATCTTAAGTGTAAGGGGGGGGGGGTAAAGTACGATACTTTAGAGAATACAATTGCATTTGATTTTTGTTTGTTTAATGGTAGATGTGTAATAAAACTGAGAGAAATACCTGTCAGGGCAATTTTAGTGCCAAATTTAAAACTTTTTACAACATATAGGAGTGAAACTTTGATCTTAATGAGCGTCTCACGGATAGGAGTTATATGACTAGCATAAAACCGTACCACTAAAAAAATTTTCCACCCCCAAATATGTGAGGTTCGCCCCTAGAATTGGTAGGAAAAGCATTTATGCTATGATGTGTGTACCGGTAGCACTTAGATTCTAGAAATTGCGTTAGGACCATTCCGAGGCCACAAGTGAGACTACATTCGTGTAGTTAGATTTACTACATGATAAGAGGCATTAGGATTAACCCATTGTTTTACACCTGTGTTTTTGTTATAATTACGTTGGCTACATTGGTCAAGTAATTCTCCCACACCCTTTGCGTTGTACTCATTTTTAGTACACGATACCCCTAGTACACCCCTCAGAGCCTATCTTTTCGTTTCGACCTTTAAGCATTTTACTTAAAGGAAGAATTTGTTACACCCCACTTAAATGTACACCCAAATCGCCTTAGCCTACCTTGTATGCACTCATTTTTAGTTCATTATTGTGACAAACATTTGTTTAAACCCTTAGTTAATTATCTAATTGATTACATGGTTGCTAAGTCGAGTCATATCTTTGTACATATTGTTTTGGGACGATTGGGACTCATGGGTAAAGTACTAGTGTAATGGAGTAATGGGGAAGAACAACATTATTACCCCCATATGTGCTAAATATTTTAAAAGTACTCCAAGTGTTTCGATTATCTTAATTCGAGTCATTAAAATAGTTATTTGTAAAGTTATGTAAAAGTTCAAGTGTAAGGGGAATGCAACGCCCCTATGATGTATTATTTTGGATGGTAGGGCAAGAGTGTATGAAAAAAAAATCGAAAAAAATCAAGAAAAAATACAAAAAAAATGAGAAAAAGAAAAATAGAAAAAAACATACGGACTACCATCCCGTTTCATTTTAAGTTTATTTTATATTTTTGTTATTTTGTTTTTAGCTTAAGTCGAGTCTAGTCTTGGCTTAGCAACGCCATATTGTACATGTAATTAATCAATATCTTTAACTCGCCACCAGTAAAATATCCCTTATCCAACAAAACCGTGTTTATCATATCCCTACACCTAACGTTATAACCCGTTTAAAAGCCCTCTTTGATAGTTTATCTTAGGTGCTTACGCCTAGTGGAGGAGGTTTTTGATCCTTTCCCAAGCCTATGGTAATCTATTTGCTATGACAGGTAGTGAGAGATATTGTCCGTTTTCATTTATGAGATTTATTTTGATGACACCTGAGAGATGTGAGTATCTAAACACTACTTGTGAGGTGCTAGTTTGTAATCTCCGTGCTTATTATGATTAAAGTGGAACGACTATTTGTTGTAATTACTTTTATATTAGCATTAAATGACCCCTAACTTGTATTTTGATTAGAATAAAAGCGCATTTGTTTGAGGACAAGCAAATCTCAAGTGTAAGGGTATTTGATGAAGCGAAAAGTGTACCGCTTTTAGGGGGTCATTTAAGCCCTAAATCGTATTTATTTGATCAAATATTGCCCTAAATCGTTCCTTTTGTCATTTTAGGTACTTTGGAGAAGAAATCTGGAAAAGGAAGCATTTTGGACGTTTTTGGAGCATAAAAGTGAAGAAAACGACAAAGTCTCAAAATCGGCTGGAAAAGTACCTTTGACGGCGTCAGGGATTGTTCCAGACGGCGTCATGGCTTGGCAAAAGAGGTGGATATGAAAAATACACGTGACGCGCCAGAGAGTTTTGCAATGGAAAGTCTGACGGCGTCACCCTTTAAGGTGATCAAGGCCATCACGGTTTAAGTTAAAGCGAGACGGCGTCAAGCATTATTCTGACGGCGTCAAGCCTTGATAAGCCAGGGAGGATTTTGGAGGACTAAAGAGGGACGGTGTCAGGAAGACCATCCAGGAACCCTAGACACGGCGAGGTGACGGCGTCAAGATCTACAACGTGACGCCGTCAGCCATTAAACTCTATATATAGTTTTGCAATTTTTTGTCATTAGTGTGCAACTTTGTGAGGAGAAACCCTAAGACGAATTTCTGCCATTTTTAAGGGTTTTCATACCCTTGGATCTCCCATGTTTAATTAAAGATAAGTATTCATTTAATCAATCAATATGTCTATGTGTTGTTTGATTATATCTTGTTCTTGTCTTTTAATTAACATGCTAGGCTAGATTTATCTTGTGTTTGCTTGGATCTAATGAAACCTAACTATTGATTATCGGTTGTTGATGTGTTATTAATTGTATTGGATGATTGTTTATCGATGTTAGACTTAAGAAAACTGGCTAACTTCCTATACGGTAACTTGCTTGAACGTCTTAAGAAACATGAACCAATGCGTACTAAGGTTTTTATGGTTGTATTTAATACATGAGCGAATTCTAGTGATCCCATGTTAGGAGCTTCTTAGCCGGCTCGACATAGGAGTGAAGTAGGAGCTTGTAGAGTTGGGGAAGTACGTACGCCACCCCACGATTGGTATTAAGGAATACACCCGTCATCCACGCAATTAATACACACTAATCAACCGGTAAAAGATGGTTAGGGAGTAAGGAAATCTAAGTAAACACATTTCTCTCCACATAAGTTTCACAACCTTTTCATTTTCAGTTATTTTATTTTATTTGCATTTGTAGTTATTTGGGTTAGTTGACTAGCAACTAATTCCGCCCACTCTTTCAAACCCGAGATTTTACTTGCTTTCATAAAATATAAAAACATAAAAAGAATCTTCCTCAACCCTTAGACCTATTAGAGTAGTCTTTCATACCTAACGACACTATTCCCTGTGGAGAACGATCAATCCCCCGTACTTACCACTACACTATACTACATCGGTCAGGTACACTGCCTGGTGGGGTTGTAAGCCTCTTGAGATCCCTCGAGAGGTAAAACCTGTTGTAAGGTCGCAAAACCACACATCAGTCCTAATCTGTTTGACTTTGATGTCATTCTGATTTTCAATGTTCCTGACAAAGGACATAATAGTTTCAGCTGCCTGACTCTTTTTGATCAGGAAGTATACCCAAGTGTATCTTGAGTACTCATCCACAATGACCAGAGTATACTTCTCATGGTTAATAGATCTAGGACTGATTGGTCCAAATAGATCCATATGAAGAAGATGTAGGCAATTCCTGATGGAAAAGTTGGTTTTGGTTTTAAAGGATGCTCTGTGATGTTTACCTTTTTCACAAGCTGAGCAAGGTTTATCCTTTGAAAACACAAGAGATGGTAAGCCAAGGACCTTGTTTTGTTTTACAAGGTTGTTTATGTTTTTGAAGTTCAGGTGGGAGAGTCTCTTATGCCAAAGCCAGTTGAGTGTATCAGTGGCCTTAGTAAAGAGACAAGTTCCATTCTGAGTCAGACTGGACATGTCTAACACATAAACATCATGTCTTCTTGGAGCAATAAGGACAACTTCCTTATTAGCATTGAAGATGATTCCTTGCTTATCATCAAACTGAACTATGTATTTTGCATCACATAGTTGGCTGACACTTATCAAATTGTATTTTAGATCATTTACATAAGCTATCCTAGTAAAGACTATACCATTGCAGTTTACTGAACCATAACCTTCAGTGAGACATGATGAGTTATCAGCAAATATCACTTTGGGTCCTGATTCATCCACATACTTGTGCAGATACTCCTTCACACCAGTCATGCTCCTTGAACATCCACTATCAAGATGCCAAACAGGATCCCTGGCATGTTTCTACACAAATAGTAAACTGGGTCAGTTCTTTCTAGGACTCCACTTCTTGGAGGGTTTAGCTTTGAGGGTCTTATTAACATTTTCAAGTGATTTATGGTCAATGGTGGAGTGGACTGAGCTACCACATATTATGCATTTGATTGCTGATGTAGACTCAGTGAACTGAGAGGCTGACTTTGTCATACCTCTACTGGACTGAATGGCCTTACCACGTCCTGAGGTGCTATGAGTGGAACTTCCACTATTTTCACAACAATTGTCAATTTGACAATCCTTAGGATGGTGGTCATTGAACCCACAGTAAGGGCAAGGTGCAAAAGGCTTTGCCTTTTGTTTCTGTTTCTGTTTAGAATCAGAAGGATAGTTTAAAGACTGAGTTTTAAGACTTGCCATGTTTGATGTGACTGAATGTGTTTTGTGATCAGAGGTCCTGTGATCATCCTTTTTGCAAACCATGCAATAAAGAATTCTATAGCAATCATCAGTGATATGATTGGTATAGTTACACAATTCACATCTTTTCAGGGGTTTTGTGGGTTTGGGTTTGGTCTTTGAGGAAGCTGGTTTTTGTTCCTTCTTGGATTGAGAAGGTTTCTCAGAAGATGCAATCTTCTCTCCCAGCTTCCTGACCATTTCAGCCAACTGATCAAATTTTGAATCAGGGCTTTGGGTTGTTACTTCAGAAGGGACTGAAGTTGATGAGTCATCAGTATTTACTGAGACTTCAAGGGTTGGTCTCTTCAGGATGGTTGTTCCCTTTCCTGATCTCTCCTTTGGAGAGTGTGGTGAGAAGACCATTGGTGGGAGGCCTAAGTTTGGTGCAGCACCCTGAAGGGTATTCAGTGGAGGAAGTGGTGGGTATGATTCTGATTCAGACTCATTCACAGACTCAGTATTACTGAGTTGTTCAGTGAGTTCAAGCTTACTGAGTTGTTCAGTAAGTCCAAGCATATTTTTCAAGGCCTGACTTTCAGGAAGCAAGATCTTTCCAGTCTCAAAGTTTGGTAACTTACTGACTGGGTTGTCCCTGACAATCCAGTCATTAGACTTGGGAAGCATTTCTTGCTCAAAAGATATGCCAGCTGGAACAAAGGTTAGTTCACTGTGACTCACATTGGGATCAACCATAAGAGGGTCAATTCCAATGGTTTTCTGAGAGATTAATCCCACAGTGTCAAAAACCTTGGGGTTCTTCTTGGTCCAACTTTGGATGACAGCCTTTTCTTTGTTAAGTTCAGTTTGTAGGGCTTGGTTTTGTTTCAAAATTTCAGTGTTCTGAATTTGTAGAGTTATTGTTTCTAGTTTGGCTTGCTTTAGTACAAGCAGTTCATCTCTACATTTATTCAATTCTGACACTATGTTGTTAAATTTTGAACACATGTTAAGCCTTTGTTCCTCAACAAATTTAAGATCTACACAAATATAATTCATGTAAGACTGCCAATCAGAATCATCATCCATAGAAAGTAAAGTGTTTACCTTTTTCATGGTGATGTTTACCCACTCTCCATTCCTTGCATGGCTTTTCCCAACAGCCACCTGATCACCTTCAGAGAGTGCCATCAGTGCACTCACTCTAATTTCCTCATCTGAGGAGACCTCTTCATCATCCCAGTCATAAGCTTCAGCTACTAAAACCTTATTCTTTGCCTGAACAGGTTTGGGTGTTTGAGCAGCCTGAGACATTGAGGGATTAGTTTCAAGAATTGCAAGTTTAGCCTTGGCTTTCCTATATTTTGCTTCAAAGTCCTTTTGACCCTTGTTTTGAAATTGTTGGGTCGACTGAAACATTTTAGGTTGAAACTTGCTAGTTCCTGAGGAACTATTTCCTGAAAATTTATAAGAGGGTTCTGAGGTTGTTTTAGAATAACAGTCCCTAGCAAAATGACCCTTTTTAGCACAATTAAAGCATTCAGTGGTTTCATTTGCTTTTCCTTTTGAAAAATTGGACTGGTTTCTTTTGATGAAACGTTTTGAACTAGCAAGGAGTGCCCTCTCTTGGAATTCCAAGCTTAGATCTTTTAGGTACTCATCACTAGTCCTTTCATCAATTTCATCCTTAGACTCCTCTTGAAAGTCCTGCACAACACCATTAGTATAAAAAGCAGTTGATATGGGTGTGGAGGTTAAGGCCTTTTTGGACTCAAGAGCTTTTGAGTCAGGATATCTCCTTGAGATCAAGTTGTCCTCATAGACAAATTTCTCATAGATTTCAGGGAGCTCAAGGGTCTGAATGTGATTAGCATTCCTCAGGCCTTGTGAGAAGTTTAGCCACTTCTCAGGGAGACTGTTGACAAAGCCAACATTTGTCTCATGCTTAGATAATACTACACCATCATTTGACAGTTCGTTTATCAAAGTCTTGTATCTGGTATAAGTCTGAGAGAGACTTTCAGAGTCTTTTGCCCTGAAAGTATTATACTCAAGTTTCAGGTCCATGACCCTGTTTTCCTTGGTATCTGAGGGGCCCTCAAAGCTATTAACCAAGTCATCCCAAGTTTGCTTGTCTGTTAAACAGTTGATGACTGATTCCATTATATCGTCAGGAAGACAAGATATAAGGATGCTTTTAAGGCGCTGGTCTTGATTGACCACCCTCCTCTCATCAATGGTCTATTGTGCCTCAGGCTTGTTTAGCCCTGCAGCAGTCTTAGGGACAAATGGGACATCCCTGATACAGGTGATGTAGTAAGGTTCCATACCAGTTAAATAGCAAATCATACGTTTTTTCCATTTGCTAAACTTTCCAGCTTCTAGTCTGGGTGCAACAGCAGAATAGCTGCCACCCTTTTTATCGACCAGCTGGGGTACATTAATATCAGCCATAGTAGGATCTTGGTTTTAAAAAACCTTGAGCACTCTTGGTTAGTTTTAAAAGATTTTATAAACTAGAGGCTCTGATACCACTTGTTGTTCCCTTCACACGCTTAGAGTTAACTAGAAAGTTAATCTAATCGTGTTTATGACTAATACAATGTTATGATTAATTCTAACAGATTAATGAAACGTAAAAGTAAAAACACATAAGTATTTTTCAACGTTTAAATTCTTATTAGAAATGAATCAAAGAATCTATTACCCAAGTGTTTTGCGGAACAAACACTTGGGATTGAATAGACAAGGTATGGTGGTGTCTCCTATCTAAACTCAAGCTTTGCTTTGAGTGGTAACAATTTGACCCACTGAGCTATCTCAGGGATACGTTACTCTTTGTAGGAGAGAAGTTGCTTTGTAAAAGTCTAAGCTTTCAATGTACAAAAACACACTCAACTTCTCTCCTATCTGAACCTATTTATACACAAGTATAAAGAGTAAAAGTGATTAAAAATAATACAAGTTGTTTGAAGCAAGCGTGTCTGACAATTACAACTGTAATTGTCATTTCCAAGAACCAATAGGAATGGGCTAAAAGTCTTTAGGAGTGGTTGGTCTGACACTCCATGACTTTTAGCCGTCTTAGGGAAGGTTTCTTCCTGACAAGATAAGATTTGATCTTATCTTAAACTCTTCCCAGATCTTACCGCCTTTCTTTCAGGCTTTAGGTTCTTCAGTACACGCCTTCATTTATTAATCACAATTGTCGTTAAGGAGACTGGGGTTCAATGAGTTCTTGTCCAACACTCACTGAACCATCATCTTCTTCTTTGGCTTAAGTCATATTCAGGGAGTACCGCCTTCCTGAGTAGTGAATCCTTCTTCTTGAATTCGCCTTAAGCATCCTGAAGATGACTCACTGAGAGACTGTTCTCTCAGTGACTTGAATTGTTCTCAGTTTAAGTTAATTTGGGTCCAAATCTTGTTTTAAGTATTCTTGGGTACTAACGGACCCAACAAATATTCATAAGGTCACCTAAGGGAAGACGGCAGGAGTCCGCAAGCTTCTGAATGTAGGGATATTGGGCTTCGAACAGCTTACGGTACTCCGCCTTCCATATGGCCGGAGCTTCCATGTCAAGGTTCTTGAATTTGCCCAGAAGTCTTTCAAGATCATCTCTTTTGCGCTCATACTTAAGACCATCCAGAAACCCAGCAGTGTAGGACAGAGTATAAACCCTCCCCATGCTCTTTTTGTACTCATGACTATTGAACAACCTCCTGCAAGAGGCCGGAAGCAGCTCCTTCACAGTATTATGGCGGACAGCTTCCGACTGGGCTACTTCCACCATCAAGTGCTTCTTCTCCCCCTCCAACCTCTCGATGACCTTATCCTTCTCGCCCAATGCTTGCTCCAGCTTTCTGATCTTTGCGGCCTGAGAAGCGGAGTTTGTCCTCCAAGCATTCCTGTCCTTTTCCATCTCTTCCAACTGATCGGACAAACCTTGCTCTCGTGCCGAGACAGCATAACGTGCCTCTTCCAAATCCTTCCCCAAAACCCTGAACTCCCCAAGCAATCGCTCATACTTGCCAGCTTCCGCATTACGTGCCGCCTCGACAGTCTTACACTGATGCTCCAGCTCCCTCTACTCGGTAATTAGCTGGGTGAATCTGCGTAGCAGCTCAGCTTGCATTGCGATCCCACCTCCGGCTTGTACATAAGCCTCTCGGATTAACTGGCTGGTTGTTAGCTCTTCGAGAGCAGCCCTCTCAGCAGGAGTAGCAAGATGTGTTAGCATCTCACGACAAACCCTGAAAGAGTACAACAGAAGATCACCAGTGAGGGACCAACCCGGAACAAAACGCTCTCCTCCGACCATATTCTCATCTGCAACAAAAATTAAATAAGTCAACAAAAAGAAAGTTGAAAAAAGAGGTGTCGCAAGACGAGTTTATACCTTCTCCAGCCGAATGTTGTTCGGTCGAAGGCCCTCTAGAATCATGTGAAGGATGCTGGAAATGTATGGAATGAGCCGAATGATATATATATATATATATATATATATATATATATATATATATATATATATATATATATATATATATATATATATATATATATATATATATATATATATATATATATATATATATATATTAAAAAAATAAAAAAAAAATTAAAAAAAAAAAAAAAAAACAGAAGGAAGAATATTCCTTACCATCGGAAGGGGGCTATTAGTTTTCTTGTTGAGTTTCCTGGGCAGGCTGCTTCTCCGAATTTCTCTCAACTGTATGCCCAGTCTCGGCTGTCCCCTCCTCCGGATTAACAGCTCCTTCTGCACCCCCTTCAACATTAACTACGCCTTGCGGCTCGGATTGTCGTAGGGGGGTCACATCAAGAGTATGCTCAGAGGATGCATCATCCTCACCCTGTTTACTCTTGCTCTTCTTCCTCCTCTTTTGAACGGCAGACGGACCCTCCGTCCTCTTCTTACCTGCCACCTCGGTCATTTTCTTCTTCCTTTCTTTCTCCTCCCTGGCAGCGACCACGTTCAAGTCAGGCCTCTCAACCACTTTCTAAAGAGGAGTTTTCTTAGGAATCGAACTTCCCGGTACCAATGGCTCGGTTGTCCTTTCCGGCCTTTGGCTCTCCTCCGGCAAAGGTCCTCCCTTGCTGAACTCAACCCCTTCCTCCACTGGAAGCTCCAGGTATTCTGACATTGTAAGAACTACAAAAAAAAAAAAAAAAAAAAAAAAAAAAAAAAAAAAAAAAAAAAAAAAAAAAGGGGGGGGGGGGGAGGTAAGATCACAAATAAGAAGCAACAGATTATATACGATTAAGTCAAAAAATAATAATAATAATAATATATTGTATTACCCTTCCCCCGGGCACCCTTTAGAACGATCTCATATCCGGGATGCTCGGAGACTTTAGAGAGGCCCGTCATCCATAAAAGGGCGGCTGAGGGTTTTCTAAGAAAAATCACCTTCCTAGCAACCAATTCAGCGTCTCTGGAAAATCGTCAGTGACCTTGGAGTCATTATGCCTCCACGGCATGGCACTCGGAATTACCCTCCGGTCTATCAAGAAAAAGTGGTCCTTCCAATGTTTCAACCCAGTCAGCACCTCCTCAAAACACTTCTTTGCCCTCCTTCCGGTTCGGTTTTCGAACGAAAACCAGTGGCCTTGCTTACAAAGTCTATAAAAAACCCTGAACAGCGGAACGGTTGGCTGAACCCCCAGACTATAGCAACGGATCTCAAACATCGTTACTCTATTCAAACCTATCGGAACTAACTGGGAGATGTGCACCCGAAAATATCCTATCACCGCCAGTAAAAATGTGGAAAACGGAATCCTAACGCCCCCCGTCCTCAACTAGTGAACATAAATACCTATCTTATCATTCGGCAACCTATCCATGGTCATGTCATCCGGTGGAAGAGTGGGTCGTAAATCCGCCGGAATACCAAACTCTCCCACTACTTTATCTAGTTCTCCCCGTGTCATCTTGGAAGTATGAATGTGCATATCGAATTTAGGGACGACCCTACCGGATGAGGGCCCAGGTCTACTGGCTAATGAGGGGTCCTCCAATACGTTCATCTCAACGGCCATAACTAAAAGGATGCCGGGGAGTGTATAAGAAAGATAATTACAAGAGAAGAATGAAACGACCTCTCGAGAACTCGTGAAGATATCACACAAAGAACGTCCGGTAGTAGAAAACGTAAGACTCCGAAGATAAGGAAAAGAAACACACAGTAAAAAGTAAAAAAATGAAGAAGGGTAAAGCGGTTATATATATATATATATATATATATAGGAAAAACCTGGGAAGAAGCGAAAACATCGCGTCAGTCTGTCATTTGCTGACGTGGCAGATTCTGGGACGTTAGATCTCTATGGTAAAAACTATGCGTGGCATACAACTGTCTGGCATATAGGTAAAATATTATTATATTCGGCCCATGGGCCTGGAACTCAACCAACCCACGAAGGTTTAACAGGCCCCACCTCAACAACCCGAACCGACACTCATACGACCCGATACGCGGCAAGGACAGAGGAACACCGAAAGACCCAAGTTGTTAAAGTATTGCACTATCGACTCAAAAGCCGATACTACAATACTGGGGGGACATGTTGTCGTATGTGTCCGGACGTCATGCTTCGTCCGGACCTGCTTACATGTCCGGACGCCACATTTTGTCCGGGCTGACATCTTACCTCCGGACATGTCTTCTGACAGGACCGCCGCCATTTACACTGAGCAATCCCATCAACCGCCGCAATCCCAGATTTTCCGGGATTGTGTTCCCCACGTGATCTGACACCTACCTACTAGGTCAGACATAGGTCAACTCGCTTAGTCCCAAGGTAAACAGGTACAGTAGGTGTGGGTAGTATAAATACCCACACCTCATTTATAATTTAACACCTAATTTTACACACACAACATTTTACTCCCATTTCACTGTTCAACCCTACATAATTATCAGATACTTACTCTCACACCGGATATTGGCCTTAGGATAAAACCCGAGGCGAGCCTAACGTGTGTGTTTCTTGTGTGTAGGAACTCTCAAGGTCCGAAGGAATCATTCCGAATGACGCTACACAGAAGTGGGCCCTATCTACAAGGTTTTACTTCAACACTCATAAGCCCACATATAAGTCGAAACAAACACCCCCAGGTTGCATTAGTAGGCCCAACACAAAGCAATATTTACTTGTAATTATGGCACAGAGCTTCTGAAATCAACGAGACAACCCTGATAAAGGGTCACACAAGAACCACAAGTTCGCAAATATAGTTATTTGTCGCTGTATATCATCAACATAGACCTCTAGGTTGCGGCCCACTTGCTTTTCAAATGCATTATCCACCAATCGCTGGTAGGTGGCGCTCGCATTCTTTAGGCCAAAAGGCATCTTTGTATAACAGTAGACACCTTGGCTTGTGTGAAAGGCTGTTTTTTTCCTCGTCCTCTTTAGCCATTTGGATTTGGTGGTACCCTTTGTATGCGTCTAAAAAACATTTAAAGGGGTATCCACATAAAGATTCTACCTTCCGGTCTATCTCTGGTAGTGGGTAGCAGTCTTGTGGACATGCTTTGTTGAGATCGATGAAATCCACGCACATCCGCCAACTACCATCACTCTTCTTGACCATCACTGGATTGGAGAGCCAGTCATGGTAATAGACCTCTCGCATGATACCTGCGTTAACAAGTTTGTGTACTTCCTCTAGAATGGCTTTTGCGCGCTCTGGAGCCTGGCCGCGCTTTTTCTGCCGTACTGGGGAGTATCCTTGTCGGATTTTCAACTTGTGTTCTGCAATCGAGCGTGGCACACCAGTCATGTGCTTTGGTTCCCATGCGAAGATATCCAGATTCTTTTGCAAGAGTGCGCACACGGCAGCTCTGCCTTTATCAGACAGCGATCCCCCGATCGATACTTCTTGTTCCGGGTAATCAGGATGAATTGCGACCTTCAGATTTGGTACTTTAGCTGCGCTCTGTTCTGGGGTGTGCGTCGTCTCACATGTAATCGTGTTACACTCTCTTGGTGGCGCAGCGTTATTGTAGATGGTGACAATGCCGCCTTCTACCGGGAATTTGAGCATCCCATGTGCTGTGGACGGTACTGCGCGTATTGCCGAAATTCCTGGTCTTCCGATAATGCCATTGTATGGCGAAGGAGATCTGATCACCATAAAATTCATCCAGGCTGTCGTGGAGTGTTCCTTATTACCAACAACAACTAGTAGTCGTAGTTGCCCCATGGGCCATATCTTTTCTCCTGTGAAGCCAGTCAACGAAGTCGTGGCTGGGCTTAACTGTCTTTGTATCTCAGGTTGCAATCTCTTGAAACAATGCTCATACATTATGTCCGCTGATGCCCCTCCATCAACATACATGCGGTGGATATCGTGACCCCCCGCATTTATCTCAATGGTGAGTGGTTCCGCCACTGCGTTGTCCGCAGCCAAGGTGGGGAAAGAGATTTCGCTTCCATGAGAAAATTTCTGGCTGACCTTTTGCCTAGTCTTTCGCTGCCATGATTGTATCATGTAGATCGTGTCAGCCTTGTCCTTAGGTGCTTCTTTCTTGCCCCCGGTCTTCTGTTTGTCTTTTCCATCCTTGATGTTCTTAACTAGATGGTCCAATCTGCCTTCTTTTACTAGCTTATCTATTAGTTGGCGCAATTGGACACACTCATTAGTGGTGTGGCCCTTCTGTCCATGATACTCGCAGTATCCGTTCCCTACGCGCCGATCTTCTGGGGTGCGCATCGGTGGGGGTCTCGGAAAGTTCGCGCCTTCCGTCGCAAATATCTCCTTTGGAGTCTTAGTTAGTGGGGTATACTTGTCATTCTCTCGTCCGCCCCCCTGACTGCGGTAGCTTTTGTTGCGATTGCTACTCTGGTCATTGGATTGTCTCCTTGGCTGTTCTTGTGACCTATAGTTTGAGTAGCCTTTCTTGCTATCCGCAGCGGCGGCTTCTCCTTGGATGAAGGACCTCGTGCGCTTCATAAGTTCGTCAAAGGTTTGGGGAACCCTATCATTTAACTTTTTGATAAGTTCTGGGTTATTGATTCCGTTCATAAACCCTGAGATCTTTAGTATTTCGGGGCATGCTTTAACATGTATGCATTCGTCTTTATAGCGCTCCATAAAAGCGCTTGTGGATTCCCCTTGGCGCTGTTTTACCCTAGCGAGTTCGACAGGGTTCTTGGCGCACTTCTTCCTCTGAGTAAAGTTCAAACGAAACGCCTTCCGCAACTCTTCAAACCCATCGATGCTTCTATGTGGAAGCTTACTGAACCAGTTTCGCGCATTCCCTACTAAAGTAGAATTAAACATGTGGCACCACACAGGTTGTGGCCAATTTTCGATGGTTGCTGCTGATTCGAAAATTTTTAGGTGGTCATCAGGATCACCTGTCCCATCATAAGTTTTAACATTAGCGGGCATGCGCCTTCTCTTATCTTCTGAAAAATCACTGATGCGCCGAGTGAATGCGTCAACCTTTTGGCGGCGCCAGGGACGAGACATATCTTCGTCCTCCTGGTCGTGGTATCTTCTCCTGGACTTCCAGTGTCCTGTTTCTTTGTCCGAGGAGTCACTTGAGGATGAGCTTACCCTTTTGCGGCGCTTGCGCCGACTATCCTCGGAATCCGAGCTTGAAGGGCTTTCGCTTGGGGAGCATCGTCGCCCAAGTCTATCGTGGATCCTGCGACTGCCAAGTCTAGCGTGGACATTGGTGCGCCGTCCATCATCTTCATGCTCCTCCAGAGACTGTAAGTCGGCTGCTTCATCGTCCACAACTTTCCTTCCGATCCTAGTGAACACTGGGTGTCGGCGGCCATCCTTCTCGCGCCTTTCCTTTCGGTAACGTGGTGGGGATGCTTCATGCTCAGGGTCGAAGTTGAGCCGGGCTTGCAGACTCTGACTTGACCTCTTTTTCGCTTCCTCTCGCATAAGCGCAACCAAGGTTTCATAGTTTTGAGATACGAAATCACTTGGCGCTAGTTCAGGCGTGACTCCTTCTAGCGCGAGGATGTTTGTTTCCAAATCAGGACCCTTGTTTCGGATAGGCGCATTTGGCGGCTCAGTGAGGTCTAATTCTGACATGGTGAAAGGAGTGCGCAGTAGATCTACCGCGCTAGTGGTTGTTGTAGTAGCATGGGTAGTCCTTGTGAGCGGTTCTACTGCAGTAAAGGCCAGATCTGAGTATGATCCTAGGCTTTTGGGCGCACTGGTTGTTCCAGAGGCCTGCTTAGCGGCTGAATCAGTTTGCTGCTTCTGCCCCTGTAGGTCACCATGCGTTTTCTTCGCCTGCGGAGTCCGCTGATTTTGGTTTCCGTGCTTCGTCATTCTAGTTCTTAGTAAAGTTCTTACTGTATGGTCCCACGGATGGCGCCACTTGTTGATACAAAAGTTGGGCGTTCCTTGTTTCCGTATCAATTAGATCTTAATGCTTGAGACTTGCGCACTAAGAGAACAAAAAGACACCGTTAGGCTTATCGTGGGATTGTCTCCCACGATTATCCTTCGGCGTGAGAGTAAGTAATCGGTTTTTAGGGTTTAGTTGAAGAGTTAGGGCTATTAGATCGTACCTTAATGAGAGCCGAGATGCCCTCTATATATACACACGAAATCCTTATTGGTTTCGTGTTCCTTACCCTTCGGCGTATCCCGCCTAAGTCGGTCGTTTGATACATATCCCATAAATAAGAGATATCATATATCAAGACCATAAATAACTTCGGGTTTGGGCCTTTTGTAAGCCCAAACCGTTTATCGTGATAGCCCATTCGTGATGGGATTGAGCCAATTCGTGATGGGCTTGAGTAGTAGTAGCGTCCATTGGTCGGGTTCGTGACCCGAATGCACGTGTTTCATCTAATATGTTTAACTCGTTTTTATGATAAACCCAATACGACTTGCACTACTCACTCAATTACTTAAACAAGTCGTGTTCGGTCATCCCAACCCGACCTCGACCCCCACCTGAACAGTCACAAGATCTCATGAAAAGTCTTCATTTTACAAGGGGCCTATTTTGACACCAACACAAAACTAATCACCACCATCAGCCGCCATTGTTCATCCTTCATTTCACACACTAAAAACACACACATTGTAAAAACCATGGTGCAAAAACCATGGAGAATAATTCCAAGACCAATAATGGAAACAATCTTAAACAACCACGCTCATCGCCACCGTGTCCACCAACCACTCATCCTCCATGGTCCACGTGGCACCGGAAAAACAACCTTAATCCTAGAAAGTAAGTAACCCATGTTTTTAAAATCTTTTTTTTATGTTATTTTTTTTTATAAATTAATGATCTTTTTGTTATTTCATTTCAGGGTTTATGGAATCTTGGAATAAAGGTCCTCATGTTACTGGTTACATTGATTTTGGATCTTCAGTTAAAGGGAATCATCCTAGTAATGGGAATTCATTTCCATGGGGGAGTTGGTCGAATTGCGAAAAACCGAGGCTTGATACGTTGAAGAATGATTTGGAAACTTGTCTAGAAAAAATGGCGGTAAACGGGGTTAATTTGGGTGTTATTGGGTCTAGTGAGGTTTTTAGGACTTTGAAAAAGTGGCATTGTTTGGATACGGTGTTGGAAAAGATTATAGGAGTTGATAAAGGTGTAGTGGCGTCCAAAAGGGGTTTGTCGAAAAAGGTTAATACGGTGGGGTTGTGGGATAAGGCGATACGCGTGTTAAGTGTACGGTTAAGTGCTGAAGAGAAAGACGGGGTTTTGGGGGTGAGGGGGAAGGGTGGGGATTTGACTGTGGAAGAGGGGTTGTATTATAAGGAAGGGTTAGTGGCGTTGAGATTAGCGAAAGAAGTGATTAGGGTTCAACAAGGGTTTAGGGCGAATGCGGTTAAGCATTTGAATGAGACGGGTGGGTTTTCGAGGAGTTTGGCGAATTCAGCTACTGATTGGCCTTTTTTGTTGTTGGAGTTGTTGTCGGGTGCTGCTCAAGCTGATTACTTTCAGGTATTGTGTGGGAACGATGCTTAAGTTTATTACTAGCAAAACGTAGTGTAATTATTGGCGAAATGTATATGTGAACATGTTTATCATGCCAATATGTGAGTATGTGACATGCTGCTTAATGCCATCCTTAATGTTTAGTGCTAAAGCCTGAAGTTGATATAGACGAATATATACCAAGTTAAACGAAGTTTAATCATGAGTATATGTTTTGGCCTACTTTTTCTAGTAATTGATGTGCTAGTGATTATTGCAAATTGGACATGCTTTTAGTATGTTTAATGTACTCTTAAGCCATCAGACGAGATCTTGGGTCTTTGAGTGGATGGTATTGTATTTTACTGTTGCGAAACTTGGCCCACTTTTCTGCTGAACTCTTTAGTTTTTGTTAGTCTTATTTAACGCCCTTAATCTTTCAAGTCATACATTCTCTCGGGTCGAAGTAATTATTATGATTTCTTGAATCAGGGAACCAGTTCATATGCTGGGAAAGTTGATAAAAAATTTCAATGTTTTTACTGCGTATGCTGATAATTTCTTTACTTTATTCTTTTTCTGTGTGGCTTATGGAACAGCCAAAGTTGGTAATAAACAATATTGAAGTCTTGAAGCATGCTGCTTTGGTGGATGATTCATCAGTCTCTGCACCGATGTATCATGATAGTCTGATATGGCGAATAATAGCTCTAGGTGCAAATGAGATGTGTCTGCCAGTTATTTTCGTAACTTCTGTCAGGTAATACTATCTCATGACAGCATCATTAGCCCCAATTATGCAAGCGTTCTTTTTTTGCTAGAAAATAGATTGTTTTTTTTTCTAGATCACACCTTTGTGCAGTAGAATGTCACAGTGACGATTGATTAAACTATTGTATTTAGTTTTGTACTTTATGTCTCACAATATAGTTATGATTCCTTTTAAATACATGTAGCAACACATAAATGTTTAAAGACTGATATAGTTACATAGTGTGACCCACTAGTGGCACGAAAAGTTTTGCCTTTGTTGATTTATACATCCGCCATTGCCAAATGTGCAGTTTAAACTAGGCCTACTATACGACACCAAAAGTACTGTAAATGAAAAGCACTTTGCGCCTATACATCATTGTTTTTAACAATCCTCTCTTGCCAGTTTTACCTGCTTTGTTCAACCATACCAACAATGGTTATACCCTTGTTCGCAGAATGGAAGCTTTAAACCTAGGAATAACCGTTTTTATAATTGAGAATATTATATAAGTTGCGTTTATTAGCTATATGTACACAACTTGGAGGTACTTACCTATTGCATCAGGGCAGGGCAGAGATGTTCAAAATTCATCCCTCCAAATAATGATTAGTGTTGGTCTTGGAAAAGATTTAAGGTGCATTACACTAATTTGTGGCCTGTCCATTATAACTTCATCAGATTTGCATTAGATGTGGCTTCTAGATGTTCATAAAGCATCTCGTTTTAAAATGGAGGTTTATGTCTGTTGAAAGGTCAAACTATGGAACTTAGAGTAGAGATGGAATAAATTATGCCCTGCTGTGCTGCTGGCAAATAGTTTGTCATAAGAAATACTTTGACTCGATTGGACCTAGTCAAGTACTCGATTACTATTGTGAAATGTAACTAGAAGGTGGTGGCCTATGCACTCGAACTAGTAGAATAATGCCATGCATCGTTTTCAAAGTCAAGGCACATAGTGTTGCGTAGATCTACTTATCATATTTTTATGGATTTTAATTTTAAATCATGCACAGTGCTGAACATCCATTAATGACACCCATTTTGTTTCCTCTAATGTTTACTTTCACCAAAATTTTACAGCTATTATTCATACTCAGCATACATGGATTTTGGATTTCCTGACATTTTCATTTCCCGTGAGGTAACTTAAGTTTTACAGCTTTGCTTTCCTGTTTTTGAAGCTTCGTTTTCCTAATTTCTAAAAAATTGAAGCATATAAAAAACCATAAAGCTTTTATTTGTCCTCTTTCTGAATCTGAATAGTATCTCTCAAATCAATAGTGTAGCAGTATTTACTGCAAAGGGGTAACTTTATTAGAGATTATAGGAGCTTATGGCCATGATTTATAAGATATGTGATCCATTGCGCCTTGCAGACATTTGGATGGACTCCACAACAAGCTAAAGTACATATGGTTCCGGACTATTTTAGCCAGTCAGAGGTGAAGCATATTGATCTCTTTTGATAATTTTTTGTGCTATTATATAAAGTTTCAGCTGTAGGCTCATTTAGATTTTAACAACTAATCTATGTTGTTTGTCAAATTGTAGTGGGATTTGATTGTTGAGGTGCTTGGGCCCAATGCGCGACATCTTTTCGAGATATACGCCCTTAAACAGAGCAGTTATTACCAGGCGTAAGTATTAGATGCAATTTCCGAAATACTATCAATTTCATTCTAGGGATTTTGTTTTGTGGCATCTGGCATGAAGCAAAACGACCTCACATTTGCTCCGACTTTATTTACATTATCTACCTAAATTTAAACAACTATTCCAATTTGAACCTGTAAATTAGTTTGATTGGCTACCAAGGTCAGATGTACTCACTTTTAGGGAATGGGCTAAGCAATTTACTTGTTCAATTTCTGTAATGTGTTTTTCCTTTTCAAATGCTTCATCTGTTGGATCCTTCATGTAACCGAATTTAGCTCTGAGTCTTGTATACTTCACCAAGCAAATATACTTATTAGCATTAATGTCATTGTGCAGGCTCATGAGTGATAAAGAAAGCACGTTTGAGGACATCATAGATGCATATCTGGCATATTTGCAAGTAAGATTGTGACCTGTTTCTATTATATAGGCTTTGTTAGACACTTGTGACAATTATACGTAATATTGTTCTGACCCCACTTGACAGGTAACAGTTGTCAATCCTGCTATGGATAGAGCACTATCACTCTTGCAAAATTTTGCTCTTGATGCTCAAAAGGGGAAAATTCCCAAAGATAAATTACGATTTGGTGCTCCTTGGAGGTACCCTCCAAATAAGGATGACCCTTCTTTACGTTCAGAATGGGCTAAGCTTCAACTAATGGATTTCATCCAATGTTTTGTCAATACTGAGTTCGGGGTACATTTCCCTTTCATATTCTTCAGTCTTTTTTAAATGAGTGCCTACTAGACAAAGAGTACTTGGTTTTAAGAATATGCAATTTTTACGTTGATTACTAGTCTATTGTCAAGTTTACCCTTTATCACTGCAATTCTGTGATTGGGTATAATGTAGGGTAAATTGGGAAATTTAGTAAATAATTATAGAAGTGGTGATTAGTTTGATATACTTTATAGTAGAAAGGTGGAAATTATTTTGGGAAGGAGGGAGTGTCATTTTCTGTTCACCTTAAAAAAAATATGCTAGAGAAACAATACCAGTATTTACTATTCAAGTCTAATGGCCATGCATACAATAATACTGTTCGTGATAAGGTTCATATTTACTATTGTTTAAAGTTTGTAAGAGAAAGTTCTGATTTAACTCTGTGTGTGTATCCCTTTGGTTTGGTCATCCAAAATTATCATTATGTTCTAATACGTTACACTAAACTTGTGCAGATTAACTATTTCGCTGATTGCAGTCTAGAGATTTTCGATGATCCTTCCGCTAATGCAATGATTGAGGTTCTTTTCATTTATTCTTATAAGTTGATCCTTGATAATATTTGTTGGTTTGTAGTAGAGGTAGCAATTTTTTACTTAGTGACTTCAGAAGGGGCTGATTTGGGTAATGTTTGGTAAAACCAAATAGCTGCTATAACCTTCTAAATAGTTTTTTTTTTTTTTTTTTTTTTTTTTGTGTAAGTATTATTATTGAAATAATAATTGTAATGATATTTGGTACAAGAAATAAAAAGGTATCAAGTGTCGGGGACAAAAGCCTGCATAACCTACCAGTTTAGCACTTTAGCCACCTCTAGTTCGTCAAAGCTGCGTTCATGTCAAAGATCTGTATTAGGTATTAAGATAACTTTGACATTGATGTTTCCAACAGCTCAAAAAGTCCATGGTCACTCCTGTTTTAGATCGCTATCACAGTATATTTAGAGTGTCAGAAGTTATAATTATTATTATTATTATTATTATTTTTTAATTATTTATTTTTTTATTTATTTATTTTTTTTGAATTAAGCTTTATATCATCATAATTATTGTTGGACCTCATGAAAGTAATAAATGTTGATTGATGGTTTCCACTTCTTAAACTTCCCAGGTTGGCTTACTGTATGTTCAACGTGATCCATCCTTCTGTCGCCCAATATCTCGAGCAATTCAGAGATGTCTTGTGAGATGGTAATTATGTTAACTTGGGATTCCCTTGGATCCATTTTGAACTTCCCATATGCTAAAATTGGTTATATAACTTGCAGGCTCGTCCAGGAGAGAATTAAAATGAGCTATAAAGATTCAGTTCTTTTTCAGTGGCACCGAGTTGTAAGGGGGCGCAGCTATCGCCATCTCATGTTGCAAGTAGGCAATAAATAGAATACAAGGTGCGTGATGTGTTATGTTAACCCTTCTGTGAATTTTCTTAAGCATCAAAGTCTGTAAAACAGTCCTTGGATTGGGTAACTGATCAATCTATTCATAAGTAAAGGTGTCAAAGTTTCCGCCTCTAGGAAGTATCACCATGGCCCATTTTAATTTATGCAGATCAATGCTGATTTTCTATGGTGGTTGCTGCTAACTTATTTGAGCCTCAAGCTTACCAGTAAGTGGTTGTTGGAAACTAATGTTGTAAGATAATCAAATACCGAGTATTTGCATAAATACGCTTACTAACAAAGAAAATTCTGATTTTTACGGACTATGACCCATTTTCTACTTGACCAAATTCATAAAGTTTACTCGGCAATTATATTTCAACAATCACTCATTGATGGAAGTGATATATTCAGTTAATTAGTATATGCCAAAATTGTTCCATATGTTTTCAGCTGGATTTATGTTTTTATCTAATCTTGCTCTCTATATTTCAATGTTGTCAGTCTTCCATGAGCAAACGGCTACAGAATCTTTAACATCGACTTCAAGAGAAGAATTCAGATAATGTAAGAAACAAATTTAGCCTTTTACGCTTAAATGGGTCGATTTTGGTTATCTTTCATCTCTAGTGGGTCACTTGGGTAAATATTTATAATTAGCCAAAAAGAAAACAGTGGAAGGTGTCCAAATTAAATCTGATTTATCAATCGTGTTTTTCAAAGATTTGTTGTAATCATATTTGAGATGCAAATTGTAGTATATTTAAGTTTTTGGACAATATATGATATGGGTCATCCTAATCTGACCCATACCAAATAATCACCCATCTGACCCGCTCATTTGACACCTTCACATTCAAACTGCGAATTGGATTCTTTCTTACTGTAACTTTTATGTTTGTTTCATCTTTATAACGCTCTTTTACTGTTTATACTTTTCAGCTTTGTGTACATGCAAATCTGGCTGGTGATGGAATATAGATTATAACATATTAAACTGTAACTCCTTTCTGAAACAAGCAATGAGTTTCAAGATACACACAGATAAAACAGAACTCAAAAGACAGCTACATTTCTAATAGATTCGAGATTTAGCAGACGAGCTCCAGGTACCGAGTCGAGTTCTAACTAGCCAGACGATTAAACATGATTATGTCAAAAGATATTGACATGTATTTTTTTTGAGGTTATCCTGTACCTACAGTTTTGATCCAAACAAATAAAGCTCACCGGTGACGATGAGATTTGTATCTGAACTCAAATATGGAGCATACACAAATGCTTTTTATAAGGTCGCAATATATGTGTTTTGTTGGTCATTCTGCAGTTTTCATATATTTTTAATTTAGTATTAAACACATTAAAGCTTTCTTTTATACTATTTGACAAGTATGGACTCAAACAAAAAATGGATACAAAACAATCTTGCATTAGTTAGAAGAAAATAGTACTTGGTAAATATAATACAATAAAGTTGAATCCTAAAAACATCCTAATCAAAGTTCAAGAACTCAACAAAACCATGAATAAAAAACTGAAGTATTAAACTATATTATGGCTTCTTTATTGTTATCATACTCTTTTCCATCATCACCCGAACCCATAACAAATCTTTTCCAAAACCAATGTTTCTCCCAGATTCCGGCCATGTCTTCAATCGGGATCCCCTTCGTCTCAGGAAGGAACCAGTTAATGAAAACGGTCATAATAAACACAAAGAACATAAAGAATATGAATAACCCAAACCTTAAAATAAACATACAAGTACATAAGATATATAATTACTAAGAAAATTTGTGCGATAAGAAACGTGCAGATCATGTTAACAGATATGTTAACACTTTGTGCCGCTGATCGGATCTCCAGTTGGAAGATTTCACTAGGCACGAGCCAACCCAATGGACCCCAAGAATATGAGAAACCAGCAATGTATAAACAGATGAAAATGACCACGAGAACCGCGTACCACATCTCTAGGTGCCCAGGGTGTCCATTTACCCCAAACTTCAACGCAATTGCAATAGTGATTACAATCTACACAAGAAATCAACATTAAACCAGATGATCATAACTAAGTATTTATAAAAGATGCATAAACAATAATGCACGTAAAATAAATCCTAAGAAAGTTTGTTTCTAATTACCTGACAGATGAACATTTGAATACCGCCTAAACGGAACCAAAACCTTCTTCCAAGTCTGTCAACATAATAGATGGAAACCAAAGTAGCTAACATGTTAACGACTCCGGTGATAAGAGTGGAATACAATGCATCATTACCTCCAAATCCCATTGTTCTGAACAAAACCGGAGCATAAAACATAAACACGTTCATTCCAGTGAATTGTTGGAAGAATGGGATTAAGACCGCAAAACATAATTGTGGTCTATACTTTCTACTTAAAAGATTAGACCATGGGTCTTCAATCTTTTTTGCTTCTTCACTAGCTACAACAAGATCATTAAATTCTTCATCCACATTGACGACACCCCTGATCTTCAGTAATCTCTCTTTGGCTTTTTGGAGTTTACCATGTTCGATTAGTGGGTTTGGAGCATCGTCAAGAAATAATGAGCCGATAATAAAGGCTAGAGCGGGTACAATAGCTAAACACAAACTCAAATGCCATCCCCATCCACCCTTGAGTGGGCAAATGCGGCATTTACGATATTTGCCATAAGAATTCCGAAGGTGATCATGAGTTGAAAGATCATGTTAAGAGCACCACGGTAGTTGTACGGAGCTACCTCGGAGAGATATAGAGGTACAGACTGTAAACACAAGAACACATACATTTATCAGAATCAAATATTTGTTTCATAAAACTATTTTCTTTTTATGCAACCCCAAATTTCTAATCTTATGTACTTAAAAATTAATATAAAGCCATAATGCAAAACAAACATAAAAAAGTATCATAAACTGAAAGTTCTAATACTATATATTTAAATTTAAAGTCTTATTCTTAAATATTGATTAGTAGTTATCAATATATTAATAACTAGCGGTGATTCGATATTCAGTAATCAACATTAAGCAAGAATACTCTTGAGCCTTCACATTGTTATACAAATTAAAAAACACAGCATACTGATACTTTCACACTACGTAACTCGATTGGTTTTTCATAATAATAATATTAACAGATATAGAAGTTACCTGGTTAGCAAATCCAATACCAACACCAAGAAGAACACGACAAACAATAAGCATCCAGATAGCTTGAGCAAACCCGTTAAGAAGTGCTCCAGCACAAAAAGTGAGACCGCCAATAAGCATAGAGATTTTCCTCCCCCACCCAATACCTCGTTGTGAACGATGCTACTACTGTAGCCAAGAGTGCAGCTAAGTACAACGACGAGGTAAACATAGTTAATGGAACACTATTAAACTTGCAATACTGGTTGCTAGATTCTTGAGTTTCCAACTGTTTTCTGTAAACCTTTGGGAAAGTTTCTTTTAGGAAGGGTGACATAGCTGTCACTCCTCCTGAAATCCCGATATCATAACCGAACATCAAACCACCACATCCTGCCATGGCACATGTGAAAATCACAAACCATGTAAGCTTCCCGGGATACTATTTTCCATTACCAGAAGAGATTACACCACCAGCCATTGTAGAAAGCCAGCTTAATCACGATTAAATAAAAGTGTAAAAGATTATAGTGTCATTGTATTAAATAAAAGTGTAAAAAATTAGAGTTTATCTTGTTGGATTAATTCAAGATAGTGTACAATTAGGCTGCATGTTGATATGATTATAGTAAGTTAGTGACGTTTTATCCATGCAGATAATGACATATGGTACGTTTTATCTAGCTTGTTTTATTACTACTTTAGTACTTACTACTTTAGTAATAATATAAAGTGTAATTGTTACTTTGTTTTGGTTTAAAATATACAGTAAATCAATGTAGGATAATAATCCGGATATAAAGGTAGTTATCACTTCGGGGCATGTTTTGCAAGGATCAAATGTGATATATAGTACTCTATCGCAAATAAGTAGCAAGTCTTTTCAATAATCTTTGAATCGTTTGTAGAGTCATTATTAAAAAAATTAGTAGCTCCAGCCTGTTGCTAAATTTTATGAGTGGAGTTATTCTACATACAATAAAAACCTTACATACGAAGGGACAATTCCCATCCATTGATTTAGATTTGATCAATGGCTGAGATCATCCACTTGCTACTTAAAAAAAATACACAGACGGGCAATTTCGTAAAGTTACAACAAAACACACCCACCTACCTGCTCACTTCCATTCATAATTTCTCTCACCCAACACACACTAAAAACACACACTACTCAACAAAAAAAAACCGATCAACAATCCGATTTCATCAAATTAATCAATTCATCGGAAAAATAGAATCTCCGGCGAAAAAGATGAAAGAAACACCAGTCAACAATCCGATTTCAGGTATACTAAGGAATAAAACTAACTCACATGAAAACTAGACAAGTAAATCTAATAATATTATTATACAGACAGAAAAGAAGCCTGTAGATAATAGCCTGCTAACCAGTGTCCAATTTCCCTACCTACTACCTCTAAAGCATAAACTTCATAGGTGGAAAGATAGGGCGATTGGGTACAAAATTATTTTTTGTGCCGGTTGGTACATAACCGAGCCAATATTGTGATATACAGGTGGCAATGAATGGAACATGGATGTGTTTTGCTGCTATATTAAGTGAGTGGTTGTAATCACCGATGAGTTAAGTAAAACGTTAAATATGTTCACGAAAATTTCTATCATTGCAATTTGAACTGTATGCATTTTAATCGTGACTTGGTACCTTTTCAGCAAGTTACCATTTAAGACAGTTGAGGATGGTAGAAGCATTTATTGAAGGCGTCTTATGCGGCTGCGGCTAAGCCACAGAAGACGCCTTCGGCTTTGTTTTTATATCGAACTAGATGCTTCAAATGTTGTATATATGTAGTTGTAATGATGTAGAATTGGAATACTAGGGAGTACAATTCGTGATAGTTTTTTTTACTACATGTGTTTTTAGGCAAGTTCAGACATGTAAATGTTTATTTGCAACCGTTTTGAGACTGAAGTAAGATGTGATCTTGGATTGTTCTGACACAGAATACACCGATGCTTAATATACGGCTATGTTTTGTTGTTATCTGTTATATTATTTGCTAGCTTGTTGTATATATTGTGTAGCAAATGATACTTTAACTCAGTTGATTTGTTGATGTGTCAACACGTAACTTAGTATATTACGTGACATAAGAGATATTAGCTAAAATAAGGAAGTGAAAACGCATATTATTGAAACAGGAAGCTGATAATTGAAAGTTGTGAATATGTAGACCATCATCTATCGAATGTTCTCATGTGAAGGCTTTAAATTTGTAACAATTTGATTGTGATTTTAGGGTTATGTTATCTACCGTGTGTGTGTGAGGCGTGGTGGACGAAAGAGGTATCACCTGTGATACATATTAGTTATCACCTGTGATACATATTAGGTAAACCATAAACTTCATTAAAAAATTCTGAATATTGGTTTACCATAAACTTCATCATTAAAAAGAATATCACAAGAATATCACAAGTGATATTCTGAATATCACAAGTAATATCACTATCACTTGTGAATATCACAATTGAGTTTGATGATATTGATGTTTGATGATATCACAAGTGATATTTAAATATTTAAACAGTGGTTTAGCGTTGATTTGATGATATTTAAATATTTAAATATTTAAACAGTGGTTTAGCATTGATTTGATGATATTGATGTTTGTTGAGTTTATGCGTATCGAAATCATTATCCGCTTCGTTCGCATGGTATAATCGCATCTGTTATTGTTTGTTATTTGAGCTTACGTATCCGTAATTTGGGCTTATTAACGGTTAAGTGAGTTTGTTTGAGCTTACTTTATACCGTTGATTTGTGTACTGTTTGATTGAGTTTAAGTTGATGTCAGTGAGCTAATTATGTGATTGAGTGTGTTATTCAGTGATTTTGAATGCATAATTTCGGTTAATTTTACTAGTATTTGACCTTACGTATGCTTAATTTTAGCGTTGATTTGATGATTCTGATGTTTGATGAGTTTACTTGTTCGATTGTGAGAATTAATTGAGGTTAAGTTGTATTAGTGAGCTGATAAGTGATTAAGTGAGCGTGTTTGAGCTTTGTAAGCGTAATTTTACCGTCGATTTGATGATTTTGATGTTTGTTGAGTTTGTGTATAGTAGTGTATGTATGACATTGTGAGTGATGTTTATGTGTTTGATTGATGAGGTTTTTAATCAGAGTGATTAGTTGAGGTTAATTCTGATGTTACTAGTGAGAAAGGGCACAAACCTACAAAGGTCTGATATCTTATTTTGTGCCTGAAGTTTAGCTGATTAATTTCTAATGCCATTTCTCTTGATCTTACAGCGAAAGCAAGTGTCAAGTAGTCCAGCCCCTAAAGTAGGGTAAGTACACCAAGTCAATAACTGGTTGCACAACTATCATATGCCTGCTGTATGGTACTTGTTCCTTAATGGATTGTTGATGCTCTTGTTCGCTTCTGTTTATAGATCATCCAAGAAGAAAAATAAGTCAGCGGGTATCTCCAAGCAAAATAAGGAATCAGCTAACATGTGAGTTGGATATAGCAATTAAATTATGTTCTTAAATGCAATTTGCTAAAGTCTTCTTGTGATGGTAGATCACCTTCATCTATGGTAAGAGGCAAAAGAACCCCACGAAAAGATATGAAGAGAGGACAAAAGGGGGTGTCACAAAGAGCCGAATATTTGAAAATGGGGAGAAGCAAGGATTCTGAGACCAAGGCCAAGCCTTTGAACAAAGGTGAGCGAGTATTTATTTAACTGCTGCATTGATATTTAGGTGGTTGGTTTTAATGGCTTCACCCTTGTTTTAGTCTTGTTGAATTCTGTTTTGATTCTGCCAAGTTTTTCTAGAATAAAAGGCATAAATGCAAAATGAATGGACAAACGTTGTTTTATTAATGTATTATGAGACATCACGATCCAAATCACATGTTTCTCTTGGGGTATTAACCATGACTTTGGATACTATCTTTGTCTTATTGTTTCTTTCTTTACGTATGCAGAGGAACCGTTGAGTAGTGAAAGAGGGAGTTCAGCAGGTGAGGAAGACTCAGGGAAGACGGAAAAATCAAGGTCCATAGAGAAACAAGTGAAAGATGCAGAGAGTAGCTCTAGTGATACTGCGTCTTCTCAGGAAAATGAACCTGATACTGAAAATGTTGACATTATACCAAGTGATGGAGAAGGATCTGATGAATCTAATAAGAAGGAAGCAGATAAAATGAATAAATCAGATTCAGAAGAAAATGAAGAAGATGGTGTTGACAATGAGTCAACAGACGCAGAAACACCTGATAGAAAAGGATCGGCTTCTGAAGATTCTGACATGGATGTGTTCTCTTACGACGAGCCCCTTGTAATCATCTCATCTTCATCCTTGCCATTTTTAGAAAATATACGCTGTCACTATTGTTAAAAACATTAATTTCGGTCGATGCAGGGTGTTTGGAAGTCTCGAGTTGGGAAGTCTGTTTTAGGCAAATAAGTTCTGATCCTGGCATTCTACTGGTGAGGACACAGTTTACGCCCAATTGTTACACTAATAATCGCCCAAGAAGTGGTCACATGTGGCAAATGTGATACGTAGCTCCAAACCACGAATTTGTATGTAGCAGTAATGTATTTAGGAATAGATGCATCTCTCAAAAAGGTTTTTAGTTTGCAAGATATATTTTTTGGATATTTTGATATTCAATTTTCAATGTTTTATAGGTTGTGGTTGCCTTAGGGGAACTTTCATACGTTTTCGTACGTTTTCATACATATTTGTCCGTTTTCGTCTGTTTTTAAATATTTTTGGCCGTTTTCAGACGTTTTCATACGTTTCTGAATATCACAAGTGATATTCTGTGATATTCAGAACATCACAAGTGATATTATCACAAGCGATATTCTGAATATCACAAATGATATTCTGAATATTATAAGTGATATTCTGTGATATTCAGAATATCACAAGTGATATTCTGAATATGACAAGTGATTTTCTGAATATCACATGTGATATTCTTTGATATTCAGAATATCACAAGTGATATTCTGAATATCACAGATTTTCTGAATATCACAAGTGATATTCTGAATATCACATGTGATATTCTGTGATATTCAGAATATCATCACAAGTGATATTCTGAATATCACAAGTGATTTTCAACTAATGTTTTGTAACATGAAAATCACAAGTGATATTCAGAATATCACAAGTGATATTCAGAAAATCACAAGTGATAGATATTCAGAAAATAACAAGTGATATTCAGAATATCACCAGTGATATTCAGAAAATCACAAGTGATATTCCGAATATTAGTTGTGATATTCAAAAACGTATAAAAACGGACGAAAACATAATAAAACGAACGAAAACGTACGAATACGTATGAAAACGGACGAAAGCATAAGAAAATAACAAGTTATCTGAATATCACATGTGATATTCAGAAAATCACAGAATATCACATGTGATATTCAGAAAATCATGTAAGTGACAGCACTAACAAAGATAACCAGCAGTACTGTAGGAAATAACCTTCTTGATTGTGTGGATGATTCGGGTGGTCTTGGTTCATGGAAGATTAGATCCATGGTTAAGATGAGATGAACTAGAGAGAGAGAGGGAGACTCTTGAGAGAAACCTGGATCTATTAGATTCAAGTGTGTGAAAATAATACAAGAGTTCCAACCCTTCCCAAGTGTGGGAAGGGGTATTTATACTTCTACATATTGGTGCCCCTAGTGGGCTGTGGAGTGAGCTGACAGTGGGGAAAGCCCCGACCCACTCCACAAATATAGATACGACTACTCTAATAAAACTAATAATACTAATAATACTAAGCTTATATAAATAAGCCTACGAGCTATGTGATATGCTAAATAGATACTCGGGGTGACCGAACCTTCATATGAATATTTATATTCCTAACAATCTCCCCCTAAGGGAGGTCACCCCGGAAATAATATTTCGAATTCTAGCATTTGATCTTTTGATCTTGACTTCATAGCTCGTAGTCTTCGATTCTTCAACGTCTTGTATCTTTGTGCCTTTAGCAGTGATCTTTTGATGACCGCTCTTCTATCTTGGATGATCTTTGAGTATTCTTCGAATTTATCATCCAACATCTGTCTTTAAGTCATCTTTCGGTAGTATGTCTCCACATGATGTGTAAATCTTTGAGCCGACATGCTCACACTATTTGGTGTCATGATCTTTAGCATCAGAGTTTGCAGAAGCCGTGTTAAAGGTCTTTTAGGTTGATCATGACTTTGTTGAGTTACAATTGTAGTGTAAGCATGTGGTATAGGATTGGCATCTTTTCTTCAATCAGCTACAACCGCATTCAGCTGCAACCTCAATCAGCTACAACCGCAAACAGCTGCAACAGCAATCAGCTTCAACCGCCAGATGTTCCTGCATACGACAGTTAGCAATAAAACGTCCGGTACTTACAGGTTCGAACTTCGAGATTGTTAACAGCATAGTGTGAAAACTCTCTCTAATTCTTACCAAGACCGTTCCTAATTGAAAACCCACAGAGGGCTTTTTAAGATCGAACCGTAGCACATCAACGATTAGGTGAGTCGCTGGAGATCACTCCACGACTGTAGACCGTTAGAAACCGCCGTGACCACTAAGCGTAATCCATAAAGAATTACCGAAGTGACCTGCTTTCAGGGCTGCTTGATGTTGACCCTGGCAGGAATTTCCATTCAATCATTGAGAATTACATTTGTAAATTCTTTCATAAATGTTCTGGCAGATTGCTAAGATCTGCGTAGGACTCATAAGTTTACAACTGGTGTCCTTAATGTTGAACACCCAGTGTAGAAATAATTCGTGTTCCTATGAGATCTTTTTATGCATCTCGTGGCTCTAGACTCTATAGTGCATTTTGATTTAGTGAGCGGAGGCTGGAGAGGACTGCCACCTATTCAATATCATCTAACTCGGAGTGAGAGAGACGATAGGAATGTATTGAACTCCGTGACAATTGAAACAAGAATCCTTTGAGGGACCTTGAGTGGCTAGGGAGGGTTGTGCAGCGTATCACTGGGTCCATGATACTTTGTATTCAATGCCAGCAATCAACTAAGTGATTCTGACAGCATATGTATTGACTCGGTTTCTGCCTAAGTTGTAAGGAGGGCTATTTCTTTTCACCCTTTCTCTTTACAATTCTTTTTCATTCTTCAACCCCTTCAGTGCTTACCGAGACTTCATAATTAACACCTTGTTGGGTTTGTTCCAGTGTTAGCTCCATCTCAGTCGGCACTCTTCCCTAATTCACATTTCTCCTTTTTTAATCATACCTAAGGACTTTTACACTATCTAGTGGATTGTCCCTGGGTAGATCCCTCCGGCTCTGGCGGGATCGTGGGAACTTGAGCCTAACCTAACCATCCTTATAACTCCATGCATTAATTAAAATGGTCGGTCTTTGTTATTCATCCACGATTGCCAAACCAAATCTTTGAAAAATCTCTCAAAGTGTTCATGATTCTGAAACACATTTTTTGCAAACACTTGAGAGTTTTATATTTTTCAAATGCTCCCCCTCAACATGTGTTCGGTTGATTGTTTTATAAATTTGCACATGTTAGGTAGAGCTCGCACTTTTTGAATTGATCAACTTTCAGTGAACATGACCGATTCGAGACACGCTTACATCACTAGTTAGACTAGCTTGAAATTATTACCCGGCCTGGTCAAGTCCACAGAAAGTTTCTCGAAATGGTACACTCTACTCAGATACGTCTTTTTCGAGACACGCTTACATCACTGGTTAGACCAGCTTGAAATTATTACCCGGCCAAGACGTATCCTTTCGATTGATGACAATTCAAGTTTCGTCAATTCTTTGGTGAAGTCTGAGCCGATCTTACGAGATGCCCAATCCTTTTTGTCCATTTGCTCCCCCTCAATATGTGCATCGATATACGAAAGAGTTTAGCACATAAGGGAGAGCTTACATTTACGTCCAAACATCACATTTTATCAGATTTCATATTTAAATCACATTCTCTCCCCCGATCAAAAATTTCAAACCTTTTGAGATTTGTGATCCCAATTGATTTAAATAATTTAGAAAACATGGGAGAAAATGTGGTCAGGTTTAACATGTTCTGATGATGAAACATACTATGCTCCCCCTTAATCTAAGAGGGAGATTCACTGCTTATTATGCACAAAGTGATTATTATGACACAAATGATATTGACCTTTTTGCGTAGATGATGTAATCACCCGCTTTTCTGAGTTAGTAGTCAACATCAATTATCCATCCACCAACATGTCTTTCGCACATGTCGTTGATCCCCACTTGGCGAGACCAAAATAGATGAATGGTGGTGGCGGTGGTGACAGTGTTGTTGTTGTTGTTGCTGCCGATGTTGTTGTCGTGGTGAATTCCGAGCCAATCAATAGAGTTTGAACGTCTGATCAAATGGTTAGAATGGGAACTGGCACATTCATTTTGGCTATGGAATCTGCATTAGAATTTCAACACAGATATACATGCATACAGATACACTATTCCTTAATAGCTACCCTTCAGCAGCTTGCCACATTATAATACCAAGTTCATCTTATAATCAAACCCCAATCAGGAACTACGTCAAACCACTATCTAGCATGAAGAGCAAATAGCAATCATGCACATGGCAATTCACACACATTTCAATATTCAACTCAGGATCTTAGGAACATGATTCACGCATGATAACAATACACCTAAGCAAATCCTGATAGCATAAGCACAATATCGACAACATTTGAGCAGCAATCGACTAACATAAGTCAAACAACATTTGAAACTCATTCATTCAGATCATACAAATGTCATTGGGGCATTCAAGAACATCAAACTTAATGGGTTTTCTAACTTCTTTTAGGTTTTGAGTCTTAAAGTATATAGGGGATTAAACGAGGATTCCAAAGTAACACAAATGAACCTACTAGATATGTAAAGCTAGGAAACTATAAGCAAATTGCACATAATGTCCTAAACTTTCTAGCAACCAACACATTAGGCCATTTGATATAAAGTTTTAGCAAGATCCTCTACACCTAAAACTCCATTAACTACAAAACCATTTCAAGCAAGTATGATTTAACCAATAAGTCCGTTTGATGATATAAAATCTGAATTCACTCTCCCCCTCAATCAATGACCCGTATTCTAGTTGAACCTCAACTAAAATCAAGCTTAACCCCACAACTCATCAAACAAGAACTGTCATGAGGTTTTGTAGTCGTTGATTGAGTGACAAATTTTATGCATAATCCAAGTATAAACAAATTTCATACAACACATATTCACCAAGTGTCTCACAAATAATTTTCAGAAGAATCATAGAATGAAAACTATTTGTTATACTAAGAAGATTTCTCTTCTTTTACAAGAACTGATGCACTGAAACGTACATCAAATCAGGAAACATGGATATGAAGTAATCCATGCCCAGGTGAACATCACCCAGTTGGAGGAACAGCCGTCTTTTTGGCGACGTGCTTTCCCCAATATGAAGCGCGGGTTGCTATCTAAAGTAATAGCAAGCCATTTAGACATGTTTTAAGAATCCATTTTAACTTCTGCTCGAGCTTCATTTAAAGACCCGTACCATTATTGAATGACATTTCTAAGTCCGTAAATGTTATCGATAAACAGAAGACATGCCTAGGTGAAACTATTTTTGGTATTTTCTATTTTTCAATTTTTATGGTTTTTCTGGATTTAAGATACTCTATTTACAAATTGCAGGTTTTCTATATATCTATTTACAAGATGGTATAAAATATGAATAAGTATATATGTACAAGGATATGAACCAGAAACTATTACTCCTCAGCATTCTGAATCTTCACCGCATTCATCACTTGACTTGCTGAAGAGCAATGTGAGCACTTTCAATCAGGGAATGATTCTGGCTTTTCACTCTCCCCCAATTAGTGCTCTCCCCCAATCTGAAAACCTCTGACGATCTCCCAAATAGGAAGAAGACTTTGGATGAACGCCCGAAATATGAAGAAGTCTTTTGATAACCAAATGCATGCCGTCTTTAATCTTCTAACACTCCCGTCCTTGAGTGACGCCATCAAAAACCTTGGGCATCTTTTCGATAGTTTAAGATGAGCCTCAACTGAAATCTAGCTTAACCCCACAACTCATTAAACAAGAACTGTCATGAGGTTAAGCTAAACCACAAATTTAAGCCCAGTAACAACTTGATTTCAGCTTAACCTCACAACTCATCAAACAAGAACTGTTATGAGATTAGGTTAAAATCAAGTTGGACCAAACCTTAAACTAAAGAACAACTTGAACCTAACTTAACTCCACAACTCATCAAACAAGAACTGTCATGGGATTAAGTTAAATATCAAGTTGTAAGAAAAGAGCTCAACATTTTTGAATGTAGAGAAGACTGTAGACTCGACCTTCTTCAAGATTGCCCAATGTGGAGGAACAGAATACCAATCATCTTCATCTCACCCAATGCCTTCCAGTAACCTTACATGTAACCCATCAGCCCGCAGCATACACATAAGATGATAACTCCCAACAGAGAACGTAGAATAGACTGACGACTCGACCTTCTTCAGTCATACGTATAACACCAAAGTAACAAGTTGAACCACTGATCATCTATAGTATGTATCCATCCTTGGATATTAAGCCCTGATCACGTGAACCTGTTGTGCGTCCTTGATGTGCACATTCTCTCTCCCCTGATGGTTATGATTAATCAGCCCATGACGTAACAGTGAAACGTAAATACCAAGGTAACAAGTTGAACCACTGATCATCTCTGCGGTTCTCAACACCGGAATATATGATTAAGCCCAATCACGTGAACCTGTTGTGCGTCCTTGGTGTACACATTTCTCTCCCCCATGATGGTTACGATTAATCGGAATCATCATCATGATGTGTACATGTAGCCTAATGACGTGTACATGAAGCATTGACTAGAAACCCATTGTTGCTGATTGTACCAACCCGTGAGACTATGTCGATTAGCATTCCATGACCATGTTCTTCAACACCTTGATAGACGGAGGAAGAAGTAGTGTTGGAGAACCATGGTTTGCACGACTCCTGAACTGACGTATTCAGGAGTCGTATGACCATTTCTCAATCATCAACTAACATGTAGATTAATATTCACCCTTTCCCCCCCTCAAAAATTGCATATGCCTACCAACTGCAATTTTTGATGACTGAACTAGTGAATATGAATACCATCAACGGTAAGTAGCTCCACTTGACGGTTCTTGAAGACTGACATGTTGTTTATTCACCCTTTCCCCCCCTCAAAAATTGCATATGCCTGTCAACTGCAATTTTTGGTTGAATACGTGAATAAAAGTATACTCCAATATGCGCCGATCCACTTGAAGATTGAATAAGCACGGAAAGAGCATGAAACTTGTTGATGAGAATGGCCATAAACAAGAAGATTCCTCTTCTTTTGAAGATAAAGTGCACTCAAGCGTACACTTTTCTTTTCTTTGAAGAACGAGGCCTGAACTGAGGTATTCAGACGTCATTATGTTGAAGAGCGAGGCCTGCACTGACTTGTACAGACGTCATCATGATGAAGAGCGAGGCCTGCACTGATGTGTACAGATGTCATAATGATGAAGAACGAGGCCTGCACTGATGTGTACAGACGTCATAAGATGATGAGCGAGGCCTGCACTGACTTGTACAGACGTCATTTCTCTCTCTTTACTTCTTCTCTCATCTAACTCGTTACCAACCCCATTATCATTATGTCGGCTTGATGTCGTGACCACTGATGGAGAAAAACCCAATATGATGAACTTGATACTGAAGTAATATAACCCGAACTTGTGACTTAAACTTGTACTAATGCGTGACAAAGAGCGGTGTAGAGACTTCGTGCAACATCGAATCCCTAAGTACTCTATACTCTTCAACCAACCAACCATCAAGTATAAGACGTACATCACCTCTTGGATATCCACAACTTCGTGTGACACTGAGCACTACAACGTGACTCCTTAAAGTGATAGTTATTTTGCAATAGAGAGAAAGAAGAAATAACTAGATATCCAAGTCCTCGTCATTGTAAATGATGAAAGCTCGAACAAGGATCTCGAAGAATCTTCATCCAACCTCCCTGATATCTTCAGATACTAAGTACACGCACCCATGAAATTTCACTTCAGCCTCAAATAAATAATACTGATCTAACGCCGTAGTTACATCTTGTCGATTAACTGCCCCGATCCAGCCATTTGTGATGTTTTAGCTGATCTTTGATAATGGTTTTAACCCGATCATGGTCAAGAGCGCATAGCCCATCATCACGGGATTTTACAAATCTATGATTTAAACCGAGAAATAAGTTCTTTCGTGGGATTTTACAAAATCAAGAATGAACCGTGAGATAGCAACAGATTGAATGTGGCATGACTGATTTGATATTGGAGAACATCTATTTGGGTTAAGAATTTCTTGTGAAGATTACAGATCACATCACAACTTTTAACACCTTTGGCTAACTAACCAACCTTGTACATAGATTATTGACCACTCGATGAAGAAAACCCGATACACCAATACTGAAAACTGAAGTAGAAGTCCGCAAATTTGTTACTTAAGCTTGCACTAATGTTGGAAGAACGGTGTAGAGAATTAATGCTCCAAGCAAAATCTCTAAGAGCTCAATACCCAACCAAAGTATGAGACATTAACACCTCTTGCGATTATCGACATCGTCATTGACGTGTGACACTGAGTACTCCCATGACTCTTAAGTGATAGTTACCCCGACTGCTGATAACTAGATAACCCAAGTCTTCAACTTAATTATTACGCACGAGCAAGTTATCATTGAAGGTCATGCATCCAACCAACCCCGACTTCAAGATAAACTAAGTAGACGCCTTCGTGAAATTCAACTTCAATCACAAATAAAGAATACCTGATTAACTTCGTGATCATCTTGTGCTGTTGACTAGCCAAAAAGAGAAGAAACATGCGCTAATTCTTAGAAGTGCCCATGACTCATAGTCAGTCCTATCAAACAAAGCTGTCTGACCCAGCTACTTGGATGTGGAATAGTTGTCGTACTGTGTACAGGATTTTACAGTTCTTGAGATTTATCTGAGAAATAAATTCAAGAACTAACTGCACAACAGTAAGTATCAAACTGCTGTAGACTGAACCGATACGATCTGACCCGCTGTAACCGGAACCGCTAAAATTCACATCGCTGGAGAAGGAACTTCTAGGAAACTTGCGATAATTCTCCCCCTCAAAAAGGGCATGAAATGACCTTTTTGCCAAAGCTGAGAGTCCGTGATGTTTGTGAATTTGTCAGGCACAAAACATGGAAAGAGACAAATGAAACTACTGCAACGAAGATGGTGATTAAGACTCTCTTGTAGTAACCCCTTGCTTTCCTCATCATCAATGGTTTAGTAGATTAACAATTCATTGAAGCTCGTAATATGCCAAAACCGCTTGATGAAATGCATATGACTTTAAAGTGAGTAAAAGGTTAAAACATGTCTCCAAACAAAGCACCTCTTGTCTTTAAGCTTGACTACCTCTTGAGAAGATCTTGAACAACAATTCCATTAGGAGCTTGAGAAACAACAATCACTTGATGAAGCTTGATAAAGAACAAGTCCGCGACTTAAACTTGCACTAAATTATGATTTAGAGCCTATATTGAGCACAACAACGTAACTCCTTTAAATATAGGTAGTGATATATACCCAACCTTCCATCCTTAATTGTATATATCCACTTCGTGAACATCCAAGTCTAATCACCTTAAATTGCAAATTGTGATTTAGAACCTATATTGAGCACAACAACGTAACTCCTTTAAATATAGGTAGTGATATATACCCAACCTTCCATCCTTTATTGTATATATCCACTTCTTGAACATCCAGGTCTAATCACCTTAAATACGCTTGAGCAAGGGTCATCAAACATCGTGCATCCATCCACCCCGAGATGTTTGTGACACTAAGTACACCAACCCGTGAATTAACAAACCAACCAAGTTACCATAATTTCCCAATTCCTGCTGATCTTGAAGCACAAACTTATCCCGAAAAAGCAGTCAAACCCCGTAAGTTTCATTATGTCTACATCCAAGTCTAGCCTACTTGTCCAATATTAATTTCACGGGATTTTACAGCTCTTGAGATTTAAACCGAGAAATCGAATCTTTCGCGGGATTTTCTAAAATCTACAAGAGAAACCGTGAAATCAACCAGAATACCCAAGAGTGAGGTGCAATACCAATCGTCGAAATTCAAGTCACAGAAGTCAAATCACAACTTGATCAAATTGCAACAGGCCAAGTCACAGATTGTCAATTTGCAACAAGTCAGATTGCAATCAACCAAATCACAATTAGTCAAATCGCAAGTGTCAACTCGCAACGTCAAATCGTAACTGGTTAAATCGCAATCAGTCAAATTGCAACAAGTCAAATAGCAACTTGTCAACTCGCAATTAACCAAATCGCAATTTGTCAACTATAGCTCAAATTGCAAAGATCAACTTGCAGGATCACTCAAATTGTGGGCACTAATAGGACAATGCTGCCACATCCACAACTCTGTAATCCTGATGATATTCAATGAAAAATTGTAGCCGTGTACTATGTATGCCCGTGAACTGACAGATCACTAATAACCCTAAAATCAGCCCATGACGGATTTTAACCAAGTTCGGTTAAGTCCTCAATCATTTATCGCGACAAAAATTGTACATCCCTCATTCATTCCACATTAACATTCGGCCATTTAGAGTTAAGCACTTACTCAAGTTTAATGCCCAATTCAAATATTTCACTTTAATCATAAACACTTGAGAGATATCAATGTGCAATTTAACCACAAGTCTTCTGCGGATTAACTCACTAGGCAGCCTGTATCACAAGAACCCAAATTAACTGAATGTTGATCCAGTCCACATATCGAGTGTTGATCCAGTCCAAAACACCAAGTTAGATAACAACCCGATCAAAAAACCTACTCTGGATCCAACTCAAACCCAAACATATCACTATGAATAATAATCACATGCCACATATATCAACCATTAATCCTAATCCTTATCACTCATTCATCCGCCCCTATCTTATCACACCTCTCACCAAATTCATCTACCCATCTTGGTCCATCAGTTTGGCCCAAATCCAATCAAGGATACCCAACCCGGTATTAATAATGAGAAGCCCTAAACACACGGGTATTTATTACACAATCATAACACAAATCCTAACCCTAACTATTAACTAATCCGCCCCCATTCTCATCCCTTTTCTCCTCCAACCTCACAAACCCTAATCCCAAATCAGGCAAACACAAATCATATAATCACCGCAGTCAATCAATCCAACTTATCTCATCATCAGAAAAATGTTGTGACACAACTCACCCGAGTAACAATCAACCAACTCCCAACCATGCCTCTCCATAACCATCGAATACCAAACCTCTTCAGCCACACCCCTTTTTGATAATCATTAAGCTCAAATCCGAATAGCAAACACAAACTGAAGCACGTTAACACCACAAACAAGCCGCATCTTCAAGATCTCCAAGAGGAGGTCTCGGGTAGGTTCATGTTTCATTAATTAAGTAATTACCGAACGAAACAAAGGGAGAAGATAACATGTTTGTTATACTTCTTTCTTTACTTTTCGGATATACAAGAGGCTTAGGCTTTAAATTGATCTATGATGTGTAACTCATTTCGTGTTATGATTGTTGAGGATCTTGAGTGATTATGCTTACACGGAAATGAGTAAAACTGAGATCTTTTGTTGGATTTTCACTGATTGGATCTTTGATGATAGTATTTTCGTGTGTATGTTCATAGAAGGACTTTTGGAAAACACGACAATAAATCTGAGATCTTGATTAATATTCATTTAAGTTATTGTTTACTGATTAGATAAGTTGGAGGTGGGTTTAGGATAATCTGGGTCTCGAATTAGTTGATGTTATAGTTTGTGTTTGTTGTTGACTGGGTTTAGGATTGTTGTCGTTATGATTGTTGTTGTCGTTTGACCGTTTTACCTAGTGACAGACAAACCGAGTTCATGACTATACAGACAAACCGAGTTCATGACAAACCGAGTTCATGACAAACCGAGTTCGTGATTATGCAGACAAACCGAGTACACTTTATATACACAAACCGAGTTCGTGAGCTTATAGACAAACCGCGTCTTTGACCAGTCAAAGCTGTCACTATCACCCATTTTGTCCCCATTATCCATTTTTGGCAAACAGCCAACCACCAATCCCATTGGACACAAACCGCATCCAAGAACACCATTCCAACAAGTACACAAACAGCTGCTATGAACATAACGCCACAAACCCATCTTTAGTCCACTAGAACGGATCAGTTGTGTGGCAACAACAGCAGAGCACTACGAATGGTGCCACAAACCAATCCCAGTCAAAATACCGCCGAATTTATAGACCAAATATTGGGCTTAACAAAAAATTGGACAACATCCAAAATAAAATTTATTCGAACAGCAGAGAAGCATGAAGATAAACCCAAGACACCCACCTTGACATTATATTATAACAAATAGAACAAAAGACCACTTGGACAATATTGACTTTCATGAAAATGTGTTCGATATTCTTAAAACCGTGTTCGAACCAAGCATACAAGTCTTCACGAGAGGAGGTTTGAGCCAAAAGTAAAACCCAAATAAAGTAAAACTGTTTAACCAAGAAAAATGTGATTCGAACAAGACATCACGTTTTAAAAAATCACCATATGACATACATCACCATATGGCCCAAGAAAAATATGGCCCAAGAAAAATGAAGAATATGATTCGAACATGAACACAAGCAGTTAGACACAAGCAGATTTAAAAACATGAAAATCACAGATTTAAGTCTACCGAACCTAACCATAGAGACCACACAATCAACCGAACCTAACCATGGCTCTTGATACCAATTGTAGGAAATAACCTTCTTGATTGTGTGGATGATTCGGGTGGTCTTGGTTCATGGAAGATTAGATCCATGGTTAAGATGAGATGAACTAGAGAGAGAGAGGGAGACTCTTGAGAGAAACCTGGATCTATTAGATTCAAGTGTGTGAAAATAAGACAAGAGTTCCAACCCTTCCCAAGTGTGGGAAGGGGTATTTATACTTCTACATATTGGTGCCCCTAGTGGGCTGTGGAGTGAGCTGACAGTGGGGAAAGCCCCGACCCACTCCACAAATATAGATACGACTAATCTAATAAAACTAATAATACTAATAATACTAAGCTTATATAAATAAGCCTACGAGCTATGTGATATGCTAAATAGATACTCGGGGTGACCGAACCTTCATATGAATATTTATATTCCTAACAAGTACTAAGCTCCATTGAACAACATTAAAACCAACTAGCAGTACTAACCAATGTGTGATTTTGTATGTATCACAGGTGATACCTAATAAGTTATTTTGTATCACAGGTGATACCTAATAAATTATTTTGTATCACAGGTGATACCTCATAATTTGAAGATAACAAAATCAACTTGTTAAGGTCCAAACAAGAATATCTTTGTGCCTAATGGGCACATGTTAGCAAAAATATTTTGATAAAAACATTACATAACAAAAATATTATAACTAAAACATAAAAACCTAAAAATCAAAAATTACCCCTAGATGTGTAAATTTAGTATCCATCTAGGGGTAATTTTTGATTTTTAGGTTTTCTTAGGCTCGTTTAATTCCCGTAAGAACTCGTTTTTCAGTTTAATTTGCGTTTTTGCTTATTTGTGCTTTACTTACTTATTTTGTATCACAGGTGATACCTAATATGTTATTTTGTATCACCTATGATTTTTTATGTATCACAGGTGATACCTCATATTTTGTATCTACAAAAACAAGTAGCTAACTACAGTCTAACTATCACAGGTGATACCCAATAAGTTATTTTGTATCACAGGTGATACCTAATAATTTATTTTATATCACTGGTGATACCTGATAATGTTAGTAGGTAACATATAAAAACAAACCAAACTACTTTTTCCTGGTAAAGAATAAAAATGGCAGATGAAGAAGAGTGGAAAATTGCTACAATACTTGTAATATATTGCCTACGATGCCACCATCATAATGTTGTCAAATTTCATGAAAGCATTAGAGCACCTTCGTACTTTTCATAATGTGTAGAGACCAAGATCCACGACATGGAGGTGGGGAACACACTAGATAACGATTAAGCATGATCTTATTAATAGATTGGAGGAGGTGTATATGTATTCTAGAGAGAGAAGTCTAGAACACACATACACCTCCAAAGAATAACCTGTGAATCCCCAAACCCTCCTACACAACTAGGAGGGTATTTATACAAAGATATCTATGCCATATTGGCAAGACTAGTCCTCGTATTTACAAACTATGCAATTCCGACATATGACAAGACTTTAAAGCTAACATAATGCATTCAAATCAGCCAATGAAACAACAGTTTACGAGTTATTTGTTCGGATTGAAAAATGTGAACTCTTGTCTCAAATGATAAAAGCCTTATCAAAATTCAGCCAAGAGGTAGGAACATATTGGTGATATTCAGAATGTCACTTGTGATATTCAGAATATCAATTGTGATATTCAGAATATCACTTGTTATTTTCTTATGCTTTCGTCCGTTTTCATACATATTCGTCCTTTTTCTTACATTTTCGTCCGTTTCTTATGTTTTCGTCCATTTTTATACGTTTTTGAATATCACAACTGAAATTTGGAATATCACTTGTGATTTTCTGAATATCACTGGTGATATTTTGAATATCACTTGTTATTTTTTGAATATCTATCACTTGTGATTTTCTGAATATCACTTGTGATATTCTGAATACCAATTGTGATTTTTATGTTACAAAACATTAGTTGAGAATCACTTGTGATATTCAGAAAAACACTTGATATTCAGAATATCACTTGGGGTGATATTTTGTGATATTCAGAATATCACAAGTGATATTATCACAAGTGATATTCTGTGATATTCAGAATATCACAAGTGATATTATCACAAGTTCCTTAGAGCTTAAAGTAGTTTTCCAGAATTTTAATAATTTTTCGTATTAATTTAGTATTTTTAATATTATTTATGCTTTACTTACTTATTTTGTATCACAGGTGATACCTAATATGTTATTTTGTATCACCTATGATTTTGTATGTATCACAGGTGATACCTCATATTTTGTATCTACAAAAACAAGTAGCTAACTACAGTCTAATTATCACAGGTGATACCTAATATGTTATTTTGTATCACAGGTGATACCTAATAAGTTATTTTGTATCACTGGTGATACCTAATAAATTATTTTGTATCACAGGTGATACCTCATAACGTAAGTAGGTAACAACAAGTATTTAGCACAAAAAAAAAAAAAAAAAAAAAAAAAAAAAAAAAAAAAAAAACAACTTAAAAGTCTACACATTAAGCAACATGAAAATAGCTTATCAAATTCTTAATATATCAATAAAAACATTACATAACAAAAATATTATAACTAAAACATAAAATTCAATATTTCTTGTAGTTATGTCAGGTTTGTAGTTATGTCACTGACTAAGAACATAATGTAATAAGCTCACCACAAAACCATTTTAACCTTTAGATACGAAGAAGTGTGCACAGTTCAGTGATCCAAGCACATGCAGATTTTTAAGATACATGAGCTTCCAGCAAGGAATACCCATCTCTACCAGCATGTTTCAGAAGCACAATAGTAAATTTCTTAATAATCAATCTAGTTTGAAACTTACTGAAAGTTCCAAAGAAATAGACCCTTCAGAGGAAAATAAACTAATATAGTAATCACACACATTGATTCAGAAAGTTGGTCCAAACCCATGATCTAATTCAAACCAGCCATAATGATTATATAAAGACCTGCTAGAATTCATATACTTGAAAATCATTTGGTATATAGTCCAACATATAGACGAATATAAGCACACGTAGTTTGTCATAAAAGAGAGACATAGAAAGGTAACCAAAGATTACTCCGCAAAACGCCTCTATAGTCCCAAAGGAGTAACCACTTCAGTACTCCTCATCCTCGCCGTCATCCTTCGCACCTTCAGCACCAACCTCCTCATAATCTTTTTCCAAAGGTGCAAGATCTTCACGAGCTTCTGAAAACCCACCTTTCTCCATGCCTTCACCAACGTACCAGTGAACGGCGGCCCTCTTTGCATACATAAGATGAAACTTGTGGTCAATACGTGAAAATACCTCTGCGACTACTGTGTTGTTGATCATGCAAACCGCTCGTTGAACCTTTGCAAGATCTCCCCCCGACTGTTGGTGGCTGGTAATTGATACCACACTTGAAACCAGTTGGCACCTGTTATCGAACCAATATAAGAATATCAAAATTTCAAACTTATCACGCTGAATCAAAATTGTTGCACCTATTACAGGTGTTCACACCTAAAACCGTTTTTTCATAGACTTTCCTTTCATTTACCCACATAGAGTGGTAACTTGCAACCAAACCCAATCACTCAAATTCATGGCGGTCTTATAACCTATCATGGGCCCTAACAATGAGAATTTCCGCCCATGTACTTGTTAATGGTTGGATTTGGGTTGTTTCATCTCTAATGGGCAGAACTAACAAATATTAGCCACAAAGGAAACGGTCAAAAGCTGTCAAAAGTGTTTGTTAGTCCAAATTAATTGTCAATAAATGACACATTATCTATATGTATAAGATTATAAACATTTTAGAGAAAAGTGGTGCAAACCGACCCATTTCAGCCTGCAACGTATACTACATGTCTGACCCGACACCCAACCCGACCCAACAGTTCCATTTTGCCATATCTAGACTCTATCACAGTTTGATATCGGTACCGTATTAGCTAATTCTGAGAGCAGATCAATGCATCAACCAATGTGGGAGTTAGTGAGCTTCGAAAGGCATCAAGAACTCGCCCTCCAGTACTAAAAGTTGATTCAGAGGCTACAATCGAGGCGGGAATTGCCAAGATATCCCTCGCCATTGCTGCCATTACAAGATATCCCTCCAGTACTAAAAGTGCATTCTTAAGTTTCATTTTAAGATTCATTTATCTAAAATGAACCGGATGACAGTAAAAGGGTTCTGGCACATGTCTTGACTTGGCAACCAAAGAGAATAAAGGCAGTTAAAGCAAGTATGTCTACTCTTTATTCTGCTCTATTTTCACCATGGCTACAAGGGGAAGGAGGAAGTAGCAATAGGGCATCAGATATAAAGCACATGTGAGCTTGTGATACGGATACATGAAAACAAAAATACAAATTGGAATATGCCCAAAGTGCACAAACTAAGACAGTTCGATAGTCAAGATTATAACTAAGTGATTGGCAGGACCTACGACAGAACCTTGGACTATAGGGTCATTTTCTCTTAATACATACATGTCACTGGATTCTGATGCACTTCTTAGGGATAGCAACTATGCAAAACAATATTATTTCACTCGGTATGCCATACTAAGCATCAAACAATCCACCACATGTGATAACGATAGTAAGACTTGTAGTGTAAATATGTCATATGTGTATACCTCCCAGCGTTTGTTAGATACAAAAGATGGCTGCTGCATAGGCAAATACTCTCCAAAAGTCCAGAGTACCTTTCCTTTAGCCCTGCAAAGATAGAATAAAATAAAACATGTAAAAAACATGCTCTCCATTTCTAGTTAGTAGATAAGTGAACTTGCACCTATCTCCTTACTAAAAATCGATGATAGATATTTACAATATTACATAGAGAAGCATGGTTTTGTGACATAACCCGTAGTTGGAAATCAACTCATAGTGACGTCATACTCTATGAGACGACGTGCAAGGATACACCAGCCCAAAGCAATATGATGATCCTCTTTCCTCAGCACAATATCAGCAAAGCTTCTTGCTAAAACTCGAAAAAGAACTTCATCTTGAAAGAGCCAGTTGAGAAGGATCATCTCCTGGTTCTTGTATTTCGAATCTTTACTTCTTAATGACTAGAAACAGACCCCAATAATTAATAACTTCCAGGTTATACACATTTTCATTGCGATTTTAGAAAGTCGATACGAGGGAACCTTAATTTGGTTATGATGCAAAGATATTGCTTGAAATGCCAAACTATAAAGAACTTACAAAAATCGTCACTTTCCGAGTACGATGACAGAGGGGGCGTTTGGGATTGCTTATTCAAATATGGTTTAACTCTGCCTATTGCAATACTATAATTCAAAAAAACATTATATTTGGCCAATTGCTAAATTTTCCTATAACTCATCATAACTCTTATTGATAACCAAAATGAGATTACCTTTCCTTGTGGTATCTCTGTTATCCATCATGTTGACTGGACTGGGAAACAAATCAGGCTCTGCCCTTGAGAAGAAGTTGTTTGCAGGTTGAATGGCTGACCGTTTGACCGACTCATACTCACTTCTCAATTGGTCATACATCTCGTCCAATTTTCTCTTCTGCCTGTAAATTCGAAGTACAAGATATAATGAGGTTTCAAGTTTCGGAACTGAAATTCAAGAGACGAGAGTGGATATTACAGTTTAAACATATCTGACCTGGACTTTTCAGAATATTTTTCTTGGAGCTCCTGCTTATCTTTAGACAAGTTTTCAATTTCTTGTTCCATCATCTGGCACCTTTTGCCCATTTTCTGATATACGGTATGCACCTGCTCCATTTTTTCTGTGAGCTATTCTTGCAGCGCCTCACATTTCTGCCGGCACTGAGCTACTATCATGTTTATGTTGAATTGCATGTCTAGTTCCTTTTGTCCAATGGTGAACATGGAGCTTCTATATGCACTCTTCATTACTTAATGTATGAAAGAAAAGATATATGAAAATAGTACATAATGCATCAAGATATGATACAAGAATGCTAACTTCGAACTGATATTCAGAGGCAAAATTACAATACAACCAGACAGCTATACCCCCTATCGTCTATTATGCATGTTGGTTGAAATGAGGAATCTTAGTGGAATGTGATTATCTTTGTACATATAGATACCTGATTTCATGAAAACTTATGAATACTACAAATTAAAAGGATCTTGTTTCAAAGAGACATAAGCAACCCCAAACATCTTACTTCAAATTGAACGCAACTTCAATAATTTCACAATACAGCAAGGTGTTATCTCGGTATTCCACATTGCTCATCATACAAAATCATGCCAAATTGTCATTTAACTTCGTATACTATTCCCTTTCGATCACGTAAAAAATCACTAAAAATATACAAACGTCGTGGCTGCTAAACATAGTCCTACTCCAAAACATCAATAAGTAAAAAATCATACATACATGTTCAATCATAGGTATCAGAATTTCATCAAGAGACTCGTTCTTATCATAATTTAATCTGCTTGAATTTCATCAAGTGAAACACACATATTGTGCATTGATAATTTCATCAAGTAAAAAATAAATGCACATTTGAGAAATAAAAAATATGACATATAAGCACGTTATACCTCCAAACTCATACGATACAAAGACGGATCATGACACACTGTAGCTCATGTTCTAGGTTCTGCTATATCCTTGGGATAACCAATTGCTATGTCCTTGGGATAACTGAAGTACTAGGTTCTATCATATGCTACAAAACTGAATATGCGCCATTTCAACAGCATATTACTAGACGTCTCAATCTAATGTTGCACTCTAAAGCAAAACTATCGCTCCTACCAAACCTACAAAACATCGCTCCTACCAAATATCGCTATCATTAGACGTCTCAACCCAATGGAACAATATTATTTGACGTCTCAATTTTGCGCCTAAACTATTCTCAACGCCAAATGTACAATCTATCACTGCTGATATCACAATTCATATGCATATAAATTCGTCATAATTCAACTATCATACGTAAGAGACACAATACAAGTTAAAGCGAGATTACCTTATGCAAGCAAAAATTAACCTGTAATTTGATCAATCTGCTCAAATCAAATCATAGCAGATATATCAATTAAAATCATGACTAAAGCATCAGGTTAAAGCAAATCTATTAAAAACGTGAATACCGGAGGACTCGCGGTGGTGTCTCGGTGTGTAGCGGTTGCTGCGATGGAGTTGCAGAGGTGTCGCGGTGGTGTTGCGGTAGAGTAGCGGTGGTATTGCAGAGGTGTTACGGTGGAGTGGCATATCCTCATGTTGTTTATCTTCTCCACCAAATTTGGATTTAGGGATTTGATAAGTGGAAGGAAGGTGGAAGTTGCGGTGGTGTCACGGTGGAAGTTGATGAGAGAAACACGTTTTGTGTGTGTTTTTTTTGAGAGAATAAATGATAATTTTTTTAATTTTGTGTTTATATAGTTGACAATTATACCCCTGTAGTGTAAATAATGAATTTAATCTCAGCCTTTAGATCAAACTGAATGGAAGGTAGGGATTGGTCTTTGTATGTAAGAAATGTTTCGTCCTCAAATGATCTTTTATCAAATTTTATACATGATCGTTATTTTTGTTCATTTATAATGTGTGACAACTGACAAGATAATACATTCTCCACTAGAATTCTCGACATGTACAAACGGTCTATATAAATTTATCTGGAAAGGTACATCTGTACTTGTGATTGTAATAGCACCACAAGCACACATATAACTTCAAGATAAGAATGTATTGATATCAACTTAGACAAGAAACACTCACCTCAATATATAAAGTAGCAACATTTCTTTTGCTTGACCTATGTGGGATTAAAACATAGATATTTCTTTTGTTCATAGATATTTATTTGCTAAAACTTGACTACTTTGGAGTAGGGGTGGAAACGAACCGAGCCGCTCGTGAAAAGCTTGGGATCGGATGGGTAAAAAGCACTAACGAGCCAAGGCTAAATGAGCTCGAGCCCAAGTTCGAGTAATTTTGGGCTCATTTAATTAATAATCGAGCTCGAGGCTGAGCTTATATATAAAAATCGCTTAGGCTCGCGAGCCTAAACCAATACATGTATAAACGAGCTTAAAAAAATAAACGAGCTCGAGCATAGTATGATTAACAAGCCTTTGAGCTTTATTTCTTCAACACGTTATATAAGTTATTCGAGCCCGAGCTGAGCTCGAGCTTGTGAAAATTTTCACGAGCCGAGCTTAAACTTTGACAAGCTCAGGCTCGGCTCGGCTTTGTTCCACCCCTACTCTTTACAAAATGTACATTCAGTTTTCATAGAAGTTATATGCCAAAATTAAAAGCGAAGAAAAAAAGATCCAGTCAAAAACTATAAAAACCCAAATGGGCCTTAACTTAAAAAGCCCAAAAATGAAACCCAATCCATTAAGAAAACCCTAATTTCATCTACTAGTAACATTTAAGAACTTCTTTTTATAGAACGAAATCTTTAGTCGCCGGTTAGCTGACGTCACTATGTAAGCTTCTTCAGATCTCTTGTTCATACATATTATGTCGTTTATTTGACTATATGTTGTTCTTACATGTTTAATTATGTTAAAATGTCATTATGAATATATGGTAGTTGTTTTTATTGAATGTGAAATGGTATTTGACCTATTTATTATAGCTATTTTGAGTTGAGAATTATTTAGGAGGTGTTTGTTTAAGCTTATATGTGGGCTTATTATTAGTTTATTTGTATTTCGGCTTATATTTCATAAGCCTGGCTTATTTAGTTAGACTTTGACATGTTTGTTTGTAAGGACAGGGATAATATGGGTTACGGCATTTTGGATGCTATAATCTGTCACTTTGAAAATGGAATTGTTTTTGCAACTGGTTTGCGCTGATTTTAGGTTTTCCGATGCGGAAAGTAATTTTAATGTAATGGAGAATTATTCATTTTGACATTCAAGCATTTGCCTGTAAAAGTCAAATGATTGATAATGTGATACCTTAAACTTTTATTAGTAATAAATTTTAGTGTTTTTAGTTTTGGTTCAATGTTTTGTTCATTGGGTGTGATTGGTCTGTAATTTGAAGTTTACTCTTGGTTTTCGGGTTTAATGTTGTTGATGGATCTGTATGCTGGGTTTGATTATGTGATCTTTAATTTAGTGTGGAAAAATGCCTGTGGCTGTGGTTCCGGAGTCGTTTCTGAAGAAGCAGAAGAGAAGTGAGGAATGGGCTGTGGCCAAGAAGGTCGAGATTGAGGCCTTGAAGAAAAGGAATGCTGCTAACAGGAAGTTGATTTTCAACAGGGCTAAGCAGTACACTGAGGAGTATGAAGCTCAGGTATGAGCATTGTATTTAGGCGGTTTTTGTGTCTTGGGTTCATGGTGTATGGTTTTGAGTTTGGACTAATGTGGGTTGTTTTTTATTTGCAGCAAAAGGAATTGATTCAGTTGAAACGTGAGGCTAGGTTGAAAGGTGGATTTTATGTCAACCCTGAAGCCAAGATGTTGTTCATCATTAGGATCCGTGGGTACGACTCCATACTCTTAATCGTTTATCCTAAAATTCATTGCAATGTTTTAGTTTTGAAATGCTGCCTACGTCAGATTCTAATTTATTTTTGTATTACTTGATGTTTAGTATCAATGCCATGGACCCAAAATCAAAGAAGATCTTGCAGCTCTTGCGTTTGAGACAGGTAATTTCCAGTTAATCCATTCTAGGACTCTATTACATTTTAGTGTGGCTGTTGATAACCTTGTGATGTTTTTATGCTGATTTGGTTAACTGATTACGCAAGAGACTTTCATCATAAATCTGCTGTTTCTAGTGAGCATTTTTAGTATAGCCCATCTGTGTTTTTTCTAATCAATACTACAATGCTTTTTAAAAAAAATTAACAATGTACTGTACATGATATCTGCCTTGGGATTTGTAATACATACAAGTTTAGAAATAAGAATAAACACAAAAATCAGGCAACTAATAGATGAAATAAGCGATGTTATGGTTAGTGCAATATTATGCTAGTGATTGATAAAAAAAACTGTAAATTCAGTGCGACTTCATTTATATGATACTGAAACTAGGCTAGGTGATTAACTTATGGTGATCAATAGGATAGTTTATAGAACCAAGATGGGTTATTGAAGCTTTGTGCAATTTTCTCTTATTCGAACTTAAATGGAAAAAAAAATTAGATGTGTCGTTTCATTTTTGTAAAGCGTAAAAGACAAGTACTGTTCGTGTAGCCATACATAGTATTTTAGTATTTGCAATTATAGTAGCCTGAATGCTTTTTGTAGTTTCAGAGATCATCTTGTCTTTCCGTGTGTTGTGCTTATTCATTTTGTGTTCATCCACCAGATCTTCAATGGCGTCTTCCTGAAAGTCAACAAGGCAACTCTAAACATGTTGCACAGGGTGGAGCCATATGTTACCTATGGGTATGTCTTTGCAAATCACTTTTCCTTTTACAAATAGCACATATTTCTGTTATCGTTATTAAATACTGAATACATCTTTCTCCTCAGATACCCCAACTTGAAGAGCGTGAAGGAGTTGATTTACAAGAGAGGCTATGGCAAGCTAAACAAGCAGAGGATTCCTTTGACGGATAACTCCATCGTTGAGCAGGTCTGGTTGCTTCTCTTTTTATTTTTTTATAAAGTTAATTTTTACAATGTCTGAAAAGTAAATGTAAATTGGCATAACTCCTGTATTTTCTGATGACAGGGTCTTGGGAAACATGGTATCATCTGTGTTGAAGATCTTATTCACGAGATTCTCACTGCTGGCCCTCATTTCAAGGAAGCCAACAACTTCCTCTGGCCATTCAAGTTGAAAGCTCCATTGGGAGGCATGAAGAAAAAGAGGAACCATTACGTTGAAGGAGGAGATGCAGGTAACCGTGAAGATTTCATCAACGAGCTCATCAGGCGAATGAATTAGAATATTGGTCATACAGTCCAACGTTTTTGATGCTGCCTTTTGAAATTATTAGATTGTGTACTTGGTATTTTGTTAAGAGTTGGAACAGTGTTTGTTTTTCAAAATGTAACATGTCTAAGAAAGTTTTGGATTTTGTTATCAAGATTTTGACTTGCAGTATTGTTGTTCATGGTCCTATGCTATGTTATCATATCTTTCTTATTTCTTTAGTTATATACCAGAAACACTGGTGGAGAAAATATGCGCATTCGGTTTTTTTGACAAAACATGTTTCTCTGGATAGCAAATGTTTACAGGTCTATAAAAGTGCTGCTTCTGTTGGTTTCTACCAGGTTGAGTTGGTCTCTGTCATGGTCTTGATCCTGTTTTGGACCATATAGTTTGCCAACAAACATTTGCCATATTTCTAGCCATGATTTTGTGCTGGTGGTGTTACCATAGTTGTTTCTGTTTTAGCAGATTCTGCCAATTTTTATCTTGTTATAAGCATCTTTTTGTTTGTTGACGTAGGTTGCCGTGGCTTGCTAACCACATACAAGATGCTTTCTTATTGATATGAAATCATCCTGGCTTTCGATATACTTGTGCAACCGGTGGTCGTGACTTTCCATATAAACCGGACGAATTTATGTTTGCAACCCTGATTGCATTCTTTAAATTTTAGCATGATACAGTAACTTATAAGCGCCATTATCTAACAAGATGTGTGTTACTAGATGTCAATCAACGAATCTAACAATCTATCAACCCCATTGTAGAAACACTCCGAGAATTCATTGGTCAAGCTATAATCCACAGCTAATGAAAAACTAATCAATTTTATTCAGGCACCTACAACTCTACAAGCTCATTTCAGAATCAGGATCTTATATACATCGACTTGTGAAAAAAAAAAAGTAAACTGTCCATATACAAACTCAAAGCTAGATAGATGAAGGCTGCTAGTTCTGTTTCTCTGCTGTAGTACTATGTTAATGTACATGTTGATGAATATAAAAGATCTTGTCAACTCAGTTTTGTGCTTTTAGTAGGCAATGGCCTTCGTTCCCTGGGTTCTGCCGGCTGTATAACATCAGCAACAAAATAAGATTCATCAACAAAACATGATGAGCTACTCAAAAGCTCACAAGAATATAAACTGAAAGGTCAGCAAGAAACAAATTCCTACGGTGGTAATTTGACCTCCTTATTTAAATTGGTCAATTTGGGTTGTGTTTTATGCCGAGCGGGTCAAACGCGTAAAATGTCACCATTTTGAGGTAAAATGTCACAATTTTGGAAGTGCTACTCGGTCTGGTTTATTAGTGTATCCAGATTCTAGAGTTGCAATTGTGGAGTAAAGTTCAAGATTTGATATTTTTACGACTTTAACTGATATCTTTTAGTGTTTTGAGTGATGAGTATGAAGTAAAAAGGTAATGGTGATAAATTAGTGTGGATTTGTAGCCGTTGGATGGTGTGACACGTGGAGTATTGAACTTTGAGTCTATCTTTTTGTCTATTATGTTTAGGTAAGTTTTGACACTATATCTTTTTGTCCTCATTTTTCTCAAATCGAATATCTATTTATGTTAATGTCTTAACTTGTTACAGTTTCATACTTTCATAGCCTGTTGTAATTGAATAAGGATGAAGAGTAGGTAAAGAACATCTCATGAAGAGTAGAAATATAAAAAGTTTGACTCGTTTATCATTTGCTTATAAAATATGATAAATTGGTAGGATCGTAGGATCTCGATCCGATCCTACAATCTCGATCTTGCAAAGACAAAAACGATCTTGCACGGGATCGCGATCTTGACAGCCTTGCTTTATATGCCAAAACTAAAAGCGAAGAAAAAAAGAAACTCATCGAGTCAAAAACTATAAAAACCCAAATGGGCCTTAACTTAAAAAGCCCAAAAATGAAACCCAATCCATTAAGAAAACCCTAATTTCATCTACTAGTAACATTTAAGAACTTCTTCTTTTATAGAACGAAACAAACACTCTTTAGTCGCCGGTTAGCTGACGTCACTATGTAAGTTGACTATATGTTGTTCTTACATGTTTAATTATGTTAAAATGTCATTATGAATATATGATATGGTAGTTGTTTGTATTGATTGTGAAATGTTATTTAGGGGGTGTTTGAGTTGAGAATTATTTAGGGGGTGTTTGTTTAAGCTTATATGTGGGCTTATTATTAGTTTATTTGTATTTCGGCTTATATTTCATAAGCCTGGCTTATTTTGAGACTTATTTACTTAGACTTTGACATATTTGTTTGTAAGGATAGGGATATCGAAAATCTAATGTCGTAGGCCGTAGCGATAATATGGGTTTTGGCATTTTGGATGCTATAATCTGTCACTTTCAAAATGGAATTGTTTTTGCAAGTGGTTTGCGCTAATTTTAGGTTTTTCGAATGCGGAAAGTAATATTAATCTAATGGAGAATTAGTCATTTTGACATTCAAACATTTGCTTGTCAAAGTCATATGATTGATAATGTGATACCTTAAACTTTTATTAGTAATAAATTTTAGTGTTTTTAGTTTTGGTTCAATGTTTTGTTCAGTGGGTGTGATTGGTTTGTAATTTAAAGTTTACTCTTGGTTTTTGGATTAAATGTTGTTGATGGATCTGTACGCTTGGTTTGATTATGTGATCGTTAATGTAGTGTGGAAAAATGCCTGTGGCTGTGGTTCCGGAGTCGTTTCTGAAGAAGCAGAAGAGAAGTGAGGAATGGGCTGTGGCCAAGAAGGTCGAGATTGAGGCCTTGAAGAAAAGGAATGCTGCTAACAGGAAGTTGATTTTCAACAGGGCTAAGCAGTACACTGAGGAGTATGAAGCTCAGGTATGAGCATTGTATTTAGGCGGTTTTTGTGTCTTGGGTTCATGGTGTATGGTTTTGAGTTTGGACTAATGTGGGTTGTTTTTTATTTGCAGCAAAAGGAATTGATTCAGTTGAAACGTGAGGCTAGGTTGAAAGGTGGATTTTATGTCAACCCTGAAGCCAAGATGTTGTTCATCATTAGGATCCGTGGGTACGACTCCATACTCTTAATCGTTTATCCTAAAATTCATTGCAATGTTTTAGTTTTGAAATGCTGCCTACGTCAGATTCTAATTTACTTTTGTATTTCTTGATGTTTAGTATCAATGCCATGGACCCAAAATCAAAGAAGATCTTGCAGCTCTTGCGTTTGAGACAGGTAATTTCCAGTTAATCCATTCTAGGACTCTATTACATTTTAGTGTGGTTGTTGATAACCTTGTGATGTTTTTATGCTGATTTGGTTAACTGATTACGCAAGAGACTTTCATCATAAATCTGCTGTTTCTAGTGAGCATTTTTAGTATAGCCCATCTGTGTTTCTAATCAATACTACAATGCTTTTTTTAAACAAATTAACAATGTACTGTACATGATATCTGCCTTGGGATTTGTAATACATACAAGTTTAGAAATAAGAATAAACACAAAAATCAGGCAACTAATAGATGAAATAAGCGATGTTATGGTTAGTGCAATATCATGCTAGTGATTGATAAAAAAAACTCTAAATTCAGTGCGACTTCATTTATATGATACTGAAACTAGGCTAGGTGATTAACTTATGGTGATCAATAGGATAGTTTATAGAACCAAGATGGGTTATTGAAGCTTTGTGCAATTTTCTCTTATTCGAACTTAAATGGAAAAAAAAAATTAGATGTGTCGTTTCATTTTTGTAAAGCGTAAAAGACAAGTACTGTTCGTGTAGCCATACATAGTATTTTAGTATTTGCAATTATAGTAGCCTGAATGCTTTTTGTAGTTTCAGAGATCATCTTGTCTTTCCGTGTGTTGTGCTTATTCATTTTGTGTTCATCCACCAGATCTTCAATGGCGTCTTCCTGAAAGTCAACAAGGCAACTCTAAACATGTTGCACAGGGTGGAGCCATATGTTACCTATGGGTATGTCTTTGCAAATCACTTTTCCTTTTACAAATAGCACATATTTCTGTTATCGTTATTAAATACTGAATACTTCTTTCTCCTCAGATACCCCAACTTGAAGAGCGTGAAGGAGTTGATTTACAAGAGAGGCTATGGCAAGCTAAACAAGCAGAGGATTCCTTTGACGGATAACTCCATCGTTGAGCAGGTCTGGTTGCTTCTCTTTTTATTTTTTTATAAAGTTAATTTTTACAATGTCTGAAAAGTAAATGTAAATTGGCATAACTCCTGTATTTTCTGATGACAGGGTCTTGGGAAACATGGTATCATCTGTGTTGAAGATCTTATTCACGAGATTCTCACTGCTGGCCCTCATTTCAAGGAAGCCAACAACTTCCTCTGGCCATTCAAGTTGAAAGCTCCATTGGGAGGCATGAAGAAAAAGAGGAACCATTACGTTGAAGGAGGAGATGCAGGTAACCGTGAAGATTTCATCAACGAGCTCATCAGGCGAATGAATTAGAATATTGGTCATACAGTCCAACGGTTTTGATGCTGCCTTTTGAAATTATTAGATTGTGTACTTGGTATTTTGTTAAGAGTTGGAACAGTGTTTGTTTTTCAAAATGTAACATGGCTAAGAAAGTTTTGGATTTTGTTATCAAGATTTTGACTTGCAGTATTGTTGTTCATGGTCTTATGCTATGTTATCAAATCTTTCTTATTTCTTTAGTTATATACCAGAAACACTGGTGGAGAAAATATGCGCATTTGGTTTTTTTGACAAAACATGTTTCTCTGGATAGCAAATGTTTACAGGTCTATAAAAGTGTTGCTTCTGTTGGTTTCTATCCAGGTTGAGTTGGTCTCTGTCATGGTCTTGATCCTGTTTTGGACCATATAGTTTGCCAACTAACATTTGCCATATTTCTAGCCATGATTTTGTGCTGGTGGTGTTACCATAGTTGTTTCTGTTTTAGCAGATTCTGCCAATTTTTATCTTGTTATAAGCATCTTTTTGTTTGTTGACGTAGGTTGCAGTGGCTTGCTAACCACATACAAGATGCTTTCTTATTGATATGAAATCATCCTGGCTTTCGATATACTTGTGCAACCAGTGGTTGTGACTTTCCATATAAACCGGACGAATTTATGTTTGCAACCCTGATTGCATTCTTTAAATTTTAGCATGATACAGTAACTTATAATCACCATTATCTAACAAGATGCATGTTACTAGATGGCAATCAACGAATCTAACAATCTATCAAACACCATCGTAGAAACACTCCGAGAATTCATTGGCCATGCTATAATCCACAGCTAATGTAAAACTGATCAATTTTATTCAGGCAACTACAACTCTACAAGCTCATTTCAGTATCAGGATCTTATACATCGACTTTTAAAAAGAAAAGTAAACAGTATATACAAACTCAAAGCTAGATAGATGAAGGCCACTAGTTCTGTTTCTCTGCTGTAGTACTATGATAATGTATATACTGCACATGTTGATGAATATAAAAGATCTTGTCAACTCAGTTTTGTGCTTTTAGTAGGCAATGGCCTTCGTTCCCTGGGTTCTACCGGCTGCATAACATCAGCAACAAAGTAAGATTCTTCTACAAAACCTGATAGAGTTACTCAAAAGCTCACAAGAATATAAACTGAAAGGTCAGCATAGAACAAATTCCTATGGTGGTAATTTGGCATCCTTATTTATATTGGTCAATTTGGCTTGTGTTTTATGCCGAACGGGTCAAACGCGTAAAATGTCACAATTTTGGAAGTGCTACTTGGTCTGGTTTATTAATGTATCCAGATTCTAGAGTTGCAATTGTGGAGTAAAGTTCAATATTTGATATTTTTACGACTTAAACTGATATCTTTCAGGTTTAGAATTACTGGTGCAAAGTTTGACCCATTGACTTATTCATACGGTTCGTTTGGGTATATATTATCTCTAAGGGGTCAAATAAAAAACTTTAGCTAAAGATGAAACAAGTCAAATGGTTCCTAAGTTGCTTTATTCATTTAGATCACTGTAATTAATATACTTTTTTTGGTAATTATACTTTAACACATTATGTAATTATAAAAATTTCTCAAAAAATGGGCAAGAAAGTGTTTGCGGGTCAACTTAACCAGACGTATGCAACAATGTAATGGACAAAAATAGTCTCAAAGAATTTGTGGATATCCAAATACCATTCGAAAGAGACAAAACACTAGGCATTTCGGACCCATCTCAAATACCAAAAAGGAATGCTTGCAAGATATCCCAAATAAGAAAAACATTGCAAGATTCATGGAATGAACTGAAAGAACCGGATCCTTTTGGCAAGCAAACTTACTTGTGGAGACATACTTCCAGATTTCAGCAATCTAGTGTTAGCATATAAGAGTTGTGATCTCTGGACTGGTTGAGAAAGTCTTCGAATGAACTCCAATAAATGATTGTATATGCTGCAATAGACATGAAATTTTAGGGTAATAGCACACAGAAAAGAGAACATCACAAGCAAATTACATGTCTTTTTGTCAAATAGATGTTTTTTTTTTTTTTTTTTTTTTTTTTTTTTTTTTTTTTTTTTTTTTTTTTTTTTTTTTTTTTTTTTTTTTATCTTTGTTTAATAAGTTAAAATCTGTTGATGTTCACCTGAGACAAGGCCTACATCATTTTGATTACAATTCATGACCATTTGCTATATTTTATAGAGAATTTTGCGTCCATTGCAGTAATCACTTGTTCATATTTATTTATATCTCGTATAGAGGTGTGAAAAGCAACCTGTTCTGCCTAACGTGATCTGACCCTTTATTAGTTACGCATTCTACATATTAAGTAGAATGCTGAGATGGATGAAAACTTGGTGTTACTATAATCAATCTTTAGTACTATTATTTTTAATATTTAGTCTTACAATTGATATGTAGATTTTGCTAAAGTATACATTAATAGTAACTGCAATCTGAAAACCTGGAAGAGTAACAGATCTAACCTTAATCGGTGTCTATTACAAGCTGCAAAGAATGCAGCAACGCCATATAGAATGCTCTTGGTAGCACGGAAAATCTAAAAGAACAATATCTATATGAGTACAGCAGCTGTATAGCGTATATATGTAGGCTTGATTAGCATAACAACAAAAAGTAAAATTTCAAACTATCACCTGTGAGAAAAGGTCATTCCAAAGGGCACGCCACAAAGAAACCTCATAGGTGTGCTTGGTTGCCACCTCAGCAGTTGAAGCTACCTTTAGTACGCTACTCACAAACATCCATATACCTCCAACTACATCATACATGTACTTGTATATATATCCCACGAAGCTGGATAGTCCAAGAACAAAGCGAATTGGAGCACAGATTGCTCCCCAAAGGCACAAGAATATAGGGGACATGAAAACCGTCGCTGCAACCAGCTCAAGTTAGGAAAATGAAGAGTACCAGCATCATGTGTCAAACTATGGTGTCCATGAATCTTATAGATAGCAAGATAGGCGGGTCAAGTGGGTTCGAATTGAAACGGTTCATTTTCAGTACTGGTATGGGCAGGGTTGGGCTGACCCGTGAACAACTGTTTATTCATCTTTGATAATTATTTAAAATTTTACTTATTCTTGCATAAAAAGTATTATTACAATAATAATCTAAATCTGCGAGTAACATGGTTTAGGAGGCGCTAAAAACTATAAATTTACTTCTAGTAACTTTCTACCCATTAGGCTCTATCGACGCATTTGATCCATTCCTCTTTTTAGCTAATGTGTTAATTTGTTATATGAACCATTTGAGATAAAACACAACCCATATTGACTCAATATTAAAAGTAAATGAGTCAAAATTGCGATCTCTAGTTAAAGTGTTGAATTGATTAACAGAGACTTAATCAGAACAGTAAATTACCGAAATTGCAAATAGCTGTTGCAATGTACCACACTGGGAGCAATAGAACGTCAATTATTCTATCCACTAGATTCCAAGAAGTTCCCAAAAGAATGCAAATGAATGAGTATATACGCTCTCCCTTCTGAATGAAAACGTTCCAGAAAGGAAAAAGGACATCCACAACTACCAGAAACGGGGCGACCAATGGCTGAGTAAGAACCGAAAAAAGTGATCTGAAAGTTCGTGTCATCATCAGAAACCACATAATAGCCATCTCGGCATTATGCAAAAACAGCATAGTTCCCAAATATTTGATCCTTGATACCATGTCCCATGTCTCTATCCAATCAAACAGAGGTCCAAATAAACGGGAAGCAGTCGCCTTGAGAACAGGGACGTTTTTGTACAAATCATAGAAACCAATCACGACTGTAACAAAGGATATTGCAACGTATAGAGCTCTTGCTAGCGGGCACATCCATGGACGATACATGTGACAAAACACTGGATATGATTGAAAGAATAGTACCCAAGATGGAAGTCCAGCCTCCAAAAGGGTAAGTAATCGCAAATCAGACATAATTATCTTTTGTAATTCAAAAGGGAGGTCACGGTCATTAAAGCGGAATAAAAGTAATACGTCTGTGTATTGTGTTACTTCAGTTTCTTCCATACATTCACTTGGACAGGGAGAGGGTACGTGATAGCTAGCATTTCCACTATATGATACATTAGAACTGCATTCATCCTCGAGTTCATTCGTATCTGAAGGAATTATTTGGTTCGTTGTAGTACAGAGGTTAGGAGGAGGTGTATTTGGTATACTAGGAGGTATACTTGGTATACTAGGAGGTGTATTTGGTATACCAGGAGGTGAATTTGGTATACCAGGAGGTGTATTTGGTATACCAGGAGGTGAATTTTGTATATTAGGAGTCGTATTTGGTAAACTTGATGGATCTTGGACTTCTAGAGTTTTTATTTGATCATTAGGACTACTATGACGACTGCACGGAGATACATCCTCTAACAACACACCATCATTTAGGATTTTCTCATCATCACTTGAACTGCAGGTGCTTGGCGATTCCGTACCAGCTTCATGAAATGCTTCTCCTGAAGAGGTCTCAAACAATATAATAAGAGCATGGTTATTTAATTTTAGCTACAATATATTTGGTGTTAGAAATAATAATCTTTGAAATCTGATGAAAATGTGCTTAGAAATATACCTATCATAGAATTGAGACGGTGTTCCAAAAGAAGAGCCTCATATGGAGTCCCTGGAAACCACGACATTAGGCCTTTAGCAGCTTGAGCTATACTATCAAATTCCCATCTTTTCATGTATTTGGACTCTATAGCAAGAGATGTATAAGTCTGATCATAGAATAAACACACTCTTATATTACTCCACTACAGAGGATATACATAAATGGGCAAATTGCATTTAAAGGTAATGTATTTTAGTCTGATTCAATTTAGGGCGAGCAACTCTTAAAAATTTCATTTAGGCCTAACTTATAAGTTAACCGGTTTTTGATATCAGCACAACATTAGGGAGAAAGCCAACATGGTCAAATTTACCAACATCTCAGCTGCTATACATCATTTTGACTGAATAACCATGTCAAGAGCACCCTGGTTGAACATAGTTTGTTACCCAAAATGGAAAGTCGCCAAAGTACATTACCTTTTTACGCAATGTAAGCTAAAAACACCAAGTATACGAAACAAACCTATTTTTGAAACCAAATAAAAAAATATTCATGTAACTAGGACAAGAAATACCTGAAGTTCATTCACATAGTTGACACCCCGCACATTGTTCCATGCCACTTCAAAAACAACAAATCCGTAAAGGGTTCTATGCAATTTGCTATTTGCAAGCAAGGAAGCCCTGAGTTTCTCTACCGGTAGCAAGACCCTCTTTCTTGTAAGCGTTACCATTGACAACCATCTTTTCAACTTTCGGGATTTGCTTGAATCTCTGGAACGATTGTTGAGCTCACTGAACGCCGGTTTCTCTTTATTATCCTTTTGCCCTCTTGTGATTGCAAAAGGGGAGAACCTGGACTGGAAGCATAATAGAGAGAAAATTAAAAGGGTCAATATAGATTCTTTAGTACGATTATAGATATGCTAATGATGTTTTGGAATTATATGGAACCTTGGTAACCATCAGCTGCCAAAGGTGTGCAGGCTTTGAGACCAAGTCTTCTAGCCATGGCCTGTTATCCACTAATATAAAAAATGACTTGCTCTCAGGCGCCAAGAAAAGGATAAGATCGGAAAGATAAGACTGCAAATCCCTGCATGCAGTAAGTTACTGATATGATCTCACTTAGAAAACGGGTAATGTAACGCTTTAAAGAGTTAATATAGATATAAGGAGTTATGCAGCCTACAGTTGATCCTAAAATGCTACTCATAAATTAGATGGTAAAGGAGTGCTTATCCACAACACACGGTGTCAAACAATCTTTTATATCAGAATGGCATCAGATGGTCAGACCATAGTGGAATGGCACATAGTGCTTATCCAAATTAGATAGTAAAATAGTGCTTATATATACAGGTAATATGATTGCATTCCTTCCCTCCACATAGAAAACTCCGAATAAAATACTATGTTCGTTTGGTAGCAGACACTGCCCAAGTCCAACATGCCATAGTGGAATATAATGGTCATTATCAACCACGTCTGGTAATCATCTACATAACGGCCAGGTTATCTATATTCATTTCCAGACAAAAACTGTAGAAAATAACCAATAACGATATACTCTTGAATATGTAAATGTTTATGTATAAAAAACATCATTTTGATATTTCTTTATATGGGACTGTGAAGCATTTCACCAATTGTCAAGTGACAATAATAATGCTATAAATCTATAATACTGAGTGTCAAAGAATTTATCGAACTTCTAATTTTTTTGGCCTAGCTCATTTTTACAAGTTTGTGAGTTTTGCATAGGGCCTCCGATATATAATATAGACGGCCATGAATATTAGATCATCATATTTCACATTGAATCTTATTTCATTGATGCAAACAAAAAATGAATTATGGTGCTAAATTTACAACAAGATTTTAATATAACTTGCCGATTTTTTTTGAACGACAATTTACTAACTATCTCAAAGTATATATACATCACAAATCTATCTCGCATGTCCTAAGCAAGACTCAAATTTGATTTGAGAGTTTATCACACAACAAGGGATTTCCATTTGGACAAATAAGATTTTACATTGGAATAGAATCTTAATTAAGAGTCACCAAAACAAACCCATATCAAAAAATGATGTTGATCGTACCCAATCTGAAAACCGTTCAAAGGAAAAAAGTGCCTAACTTTGGTGCATGATCTCCCCATGTAAACCACTCTTTAACCCCCTGCATGCACAAATAAACAAACCCAATTTATTCATTTTTATGCCAAATTATCTTACAAACTTGATACCATACAATTTGCATTGCAGTTTTTTTTATTAATTGCAAAAAATTACCTAATAAATACAATTTTAAACCAATGCAAATATTTCTGACCTGAAGGAAATTGATTAATGGAAGAATGACATTTGGCATGATCGAAATAATAACGAAGAAAACGATGATGTATACAGCATCAATTATAATCATGATAACGAAGAAAACGATTAGGACATCAGCATCACGAGTCGCATAGTATGCAATGTATGATCATTTTTTAATGAATATGCATGACTCGATCGATAAAGATAGTTTGTTACGCTTTCTAATTTCTCTCTCTCACTTTGTGAGTTTTCTTTTGTAAAAAACTGAAATGGAAGAGTTGGAATGACATAGATGACACGTGGACATAAAGGGGTAAAAAATAAGAAATTCTTACAACTGATTTTGTGATACAGTATCATTTATCAACCTTTAGGTACTGTTATGATCTCACATCAATCAAGTTATGAGATTGGTTGGTGGTTTATAAGTCTACGCATCATCTCCTCTTACAAGCTAGTCTTTTAAGTGAGTTCTACACTTGGACTTATGAATCAATAAGAGCTTAGGGATAGGTTCGTTTTTTTCACTACAACAAAAAGGAGAACGGGCGACCAGCTTTTTTGCGGGGACGCTTCTGTCCCCGCGGAAAGTCGCTAAACGACAAAAAATTGCTGAGCTGGCGCAAAGTCTCGCTGACCAGTTATAAAATTTTCAACGCCACTTTTCCGCGGGGACATGTCCCCGCAGAAAGTCTTTTACATATTGGCCAAAGTTTGACCAAAATTAGAGCGCTTAATTCTTCCCGCTTTTTTTTTCCCGCTCTACTTTCGGCGGGGACATGTCCCCGCAGAAAACAAAGATGTATATTTTTAATTTTTCGCGGGGACATATCCCCGCTGAAAACGTTAAACATTTTGGCTCCAAAAAGATAAGTTAATTACCGCGAAAATTTAATGTCTTTTGGCGGGGACATGTCCCCGCCGAAAGTATTCCCGCCAAATTTTTCTTTTACCCCGCCAATTTTTTACTTATATATATCGTATAATGAATTTATCACAAAACACGTAAATTATCACAAAAAAACACACATAACAATGGATGGTTTAACGCCGGAACAGGAATGGTCAAAGGCTTTATCACACGAGCTCCTGTATAATGAAATTATACTTCATTGGGGCTGGGAAATTTTTGATGAATATGGTTCTTATGAGAACTGTGCACCGTGGCAGAGAGACAAGATTCTGGAATGGTTGAAGAGAAAGCCGTACTATAGAGAGTATTTGGAAGAGCTAGATGCTGCTGAAGCTCAACGTGCTGCTGAAGCTCAACGTATCAAGGAAATGAGAGCAAGGAAGGGAAAAGATGGTGCGAGTTCCAGCAAAGCGGGAAGTAGCCGCAAAAAAAAATAAACGGGTTGTTTCGTTTGGTTGTCGAGTTGTTTAGTTTGAGTTGTTTCGTTTGGTTGTCGAGTTGTTTAGTTTGAGTTGTTTCGTTTGGTTGTCGAGTTGTGTAGTTTGAGTTGTTTCGTTTGGTTGTCGAGTTTTTCGTTTGAGAACTCTTGCGTATTTTAAATAAAATGTTTGCCTTCGTGTTTGTTAATTGTGATATTGTTTCTTCAAATAAGGTCATAAACCCAAACACCCTTTTGGTGTAGGAAATAAGCAATCCCAAACACCCCTCTTTAGACAGCATAAACCAAACGGCCCTTGTGGGCTGCTGTTAACAAAACAACATAAACCAAACGGCCCTGTTTGGACAACATAAACCAAACGGCCCCTTATGGTTGAATCTTGATGGATACTTAAGTTTTCACAGCAACAACAACATCATTGGAACATTTTAAAGCGTACGAATTAAAAATATAAAGCACGTTCGACATCAGTTTTCACAACAACAACAACATTTTATTAAACAACAACAATAAACACAACAAACAACAACAACGACAATAACAGCAACAACAACAACAATAACAGCAACAACAACAACCTACATACGAAGATTTCCCATATCACCTAGCATGTCATTATAAAGGTCATGAAATAAGGCAGCTGAATCAGTTGTGTGTTTGTCTGGATGCATATACACTTCTAGCATTTTATTGAGTACCATTATCTGGTGATTCAGTTTGATGCAGTTTGAGCACTCTGTATTTCCAGGACTCGATGTTGAAGGTCCTGCAGTGTAACGAGTTGGAGTTATGGATGATCTTGCGGAATGAGTTGGAGGCGTTAAAGCTCCAAGAAAACCGGTCATTTTGGCTAGTCGTTCCTCCTTCCATAAAAAAAAATCGCATCCATACTCCTTTGTCCCACCCTGTTAAAGAGTAAAAACTATTATTTTTAACAACTAACCAAATTATTTATATAACACACAAAAAAGTATGTAATTGTTCACCTTTGATAAAGGACACGCATAGTATTGTTTACCAAGGGAGTAAGGTTTATGCGATTCTCGCAGAATTACGTCTCCTCGTTTACAAGGACAAGCAAAAGCTTCAAATTCCGCCATCTTTACCATGATAACAGTGTGTGTTTGTGGTTGTGAGGTTAAGTGGTTTTAAGTATAAGAGGTTGCGAAGTTGTGTGGATAAAATGTTAGTATATAAGAGCAGGTCTTGGTGGGAAATTTTTGGCGCCAGCATTTTGGTGGGAAAGTTTTGGTGGGAAAGTTTTGGTGGGAAAGTTAAACATCTCGGCTCGTTCGTTAAACATCTCGTGTGTAACCATAACATCTCGGCTCGTTCGTTAAACATCTCGTGTCTAACCATAACATCTCGGCTCGTTCGTTAAACATCTCGTGTGTAACCATAACATATCGGCTCGTTCGTTAAACAACTCGTGTCTAACCATAACATCTCGGCTCGTTCGTTAAACATCTCGTGTCTAACCATAACATCTCGGCTCGTTCGTTAAACATCTCGTGTGTAACCATAACATATCGGCTCGTTCGTTAAACAACTCGTGTGTAACCATAACATCTCAGCTCGTTCGTTAAACATCTCGTGTGTAACCATAACATATCGGCTCGTTCGTTAAACATCTCGTGTGTAACCATAACATCTCGGCTCGTTCGTTAACATCTCGGCTCGTTCGTTAAACATCTCGTGTGTAACCATAACATATCGGCTCGTTCGTTAAACATCTCGTGTGTAACCATAACATCTCGGCTCGTTCGTTAACATCTCGGCTCGTTCGTTAAACATCTCGTGTGTAACCATAACATCTCGGCTCGTTCGTTAAACATCTCGTGTATAACCATAACATCTCGGCCCGTTCGTTAAACATCTCGTGTGTAACCATAACATCTCGGCTCGTTCGTTAAACATCTCGTGTCTAACCATAACATCTCGGCTCATTCGTTAAACATCTCGTGTGTAACCATAACATATCGGCTCGTTCGTTAAACATCTCGTGTGTAACCATAACATCTCGGCTCGTTCGTTAAACATCTCGTGTATAACCATAACATCTCGGCCCGTTCGTTAAACATCTCGTGTGTAACCATAACATCTCGGCCCGTTCGTTAAACATCTCGTGTGTAACCATAACATCTCAGCTCGTTCGTTAAACATCTCGTGTGTAACCATAACATCTCAGCTCGTTCGTTAAACATCTCGTGTGTAACCATAACATCTCGGCTCGTTCGTTAAACATCTCGTGTGTAACCATAACATCTCGGCTCGTTCGTTAAACATCTCGTGTGTAACCATAACATCTCGGCTCGTTCGTTAAACATCTCGTGTCTAACCATAACATCTCGGCTCGTTCGTTAAACATCTCGTGTGTAACCATAACATATCGGCTCGTTCGTTAAACATCTTGTGTGTAACCATAACATCTCGGCTCGTTCGTTAACATCTCGGCTCGTTCGTTAAACATCTCGTGTGTAACCATAACATCTCGGCTCGTTCGTTAAACATCTCGTGTGTAACCATAACATCTCGGCTAGTTCGTTAAACAACTCGTGTGTAACCATAACATCTCAGCTCGTTCGTTAAACATCTCGTGTGTAACCATAACATCTCGGCTCGTTCGTTAAACATCTCGTGTGTAACCATAACATCTCGGCTCGTTCGTTAAACATCTCGTGTCTAACCATAACATCTCGGCTCGTTCGTTAAACATCTCGTGTGTAACCATAACATATCGGCTCGTTCGTTAAACATCTTGTGTGTAACCATAACATCTCGGCTCGTTCGTTAACATCTCGGCTCGTTCGTTAAACATCTCGTGTGTAACCATAACATCTCGGCTCGTTCGTTAAACATCTCGTGTGTAACCATAACATCTCGGCTAGTTCGTTAAACAACTCGTGTGTAACCATAACATCTCAGCTCGTTCGTTAAACATCTCGTGTGTAACCATAACATCTCGGCTCGTTCGTTAAACATCTCGTGTGTAACCATAACATATCGGCTCGTTCGTTAAACATCTCGTGTGTAACCATAACATATCGGCTCGTTCGTTAAACAACTCGTGTGTAACCATAACATCTCAGCTCGTTCGTTAAACATCTCGTGTGTAACCATAACATATCGGCTCGTTCGTTAAACAACTCGTGTGTAACCATAACATCTCAGCTCGTTCGTTAAACATCTCGTGTGTAACCATAACATCTCGGCTCGTTCGTTAAACATCTCGTGTGTAACCATAACATCTCGGCTCGTTCGTTAAACATCTCGTGTGTAACCATAACATCTCGGCTCGTTCGTTAAACATCTCGTGTATAACCATAATATCTCGGATCGTTCGTTAAACAACTCGTGTATTAGGTAAAAGTGATGTAAATAATTTTAAAAAGTTTTAAATTAATAAAATATCATTTTGAAAATTTTTAGTTAAATTTAAAAGAATTAATATTCATTTTAAAAGTTTTAAATTAATTAAAAATAATTTACAAAATACTTTCAGTGGGGACATGTCCCCGCAGAAAGATTTCCCAAAAAAAATAAATTTTCCCTCGTAGCATTTACTTTATCCCGCCAAAGAGTTTGGCCAATTTTGTTTACTTTCAGCGGGGACTTGTCCCCGCAAAAAAGTGTGATTAAAATATGCATTTATATTCTGCGGGGACATGTCCCCGCAGAAAGTAATTCCTAAAACTTGCCCATATTAGTTATCACAGATCAAACACTTAGAAAAAAAAAAAAAAAAAAAAAAACACTCATCTGCTTCTCTGCTAGATCTGCTTCCACAACACAACACCACGATCTCCACCACCACAGCACCATCTCTACCAGCACCACCACAACACCACCATCTCCACCACCACCACCACAACACCACCATCTCCACCACCACCCACACTCGCACCACTGTGCACATCTTTCCTCCCCCTCTCCCGTTTAATTCTTTCCTCCCCCTCCTCTCCCGTTTAATTCTTTTCTCCTCCTCTCATTTTCGTTTAATTTCTTCCCGTTTAATTCTTTTGGTGAGTAATTTTAGCTTTTTTTATTTTTTTAATTTTCGTTATCTTTTGGTACTCTAGGTTATCTTTTTAATTTGTTATTTGTTTTTAATTTTTTGTCATTTGTTAATTTTTGTTAATTTCTTGATTTGTTTTTTTTTTTTTTTTTTTTTTTTTTATGTTAATTTTTTGAGGTATACTTGCTGCTGAGAACGGAAGAGGAGTACGTAAGGCCGAGACCCGAAGCCGAGAACCAAGAAGCCGAGACCAGGTTTATGTTTAATTTTTTTTTTGTACCGGGGACATGTCGCCGCCAAAAGTTTATAGTCATTAGTTTATGTTTATGTAATTTTTTTAGCTGACTTGCTGTCTGAGACCGAGACCACAGTCGAGAGCAGCCTACTGTCAAGACCAGCCGAGAGCAACCATATTCAGTACGTTTTTTTTTTTTGTTTGCGTGCTGTGTTTGTTAAGTGATGTTATGTGGGAATCCTTTGATTATTGTTAAGTGATGTTTATGATATTTTGAGGTATACCAGTTAAAAACATTGTCTTAGGTTATACTATGAGTCGCTGTAATGTGGGAATCCTTTGATTAGTGTTGATGGTTTCAGCTGGATTAGTGTCTTAGTTTGCTGTGGGAATTTTTTCCATTTCAGACAAATGGGAATCCTTTGATTATTATTAACTTATGAAATTTAGGATGCATCTCGTGAAGCAGACAAGTAGACGATATCTTTTAGTTGAAGCTGTACTTTGCGTAGTAAACTAGTTAGTTTCGTACACTGGTTAATAATGTCCCATACAAAACGACAATTTTTTGTTTATGTTTATGTAAATGAATGTATTTTGAGGTATTTGGTATATGAAAATGAATGTATTTGGTATACGTTTAAAAAGTACCAAGTTGGTGAATATATGAAAATGAATGTATTTGGTATACCTTTGATAATGTATTTGGTATGCGTTTGTGAATATATGAAAATGAATGTACGAATATGTTATGTGCTTATAATTTTTTTTATCTAATTGTGTTAGACTATTATAAATGATTTTAGGAATTTAGTGATTAATTTCGGAAAGTCCCCGTCCGAAGTTAATCATCCCATAGAAAACCCGTCCGAAATTAATTTATTAGAAATTAATTTCGGAAAGTCCCCTGTTTGGGACTGCTTTTTGAATGTTTTGTCTCATTTAGGATATGAATGCGTATAATTGATTTACTATTTGTGAAAATTTCGACAGTGTTTCCCCTTTACTCCTACGAATATGTCTTTAATGCACATATTTGGGGAGTTGAGGGGAAATGCTGCCGAAATTTTCTCAAATAGTAAATTCAGTTATACGCATTCATGTATGAGTTAAAGATCGGGAAGATCAACAGCGAAAATAGGAAGAAAATGAAGACTACGACACTTCATGGATCTCATTCTTTGGCAGTCATAGCAGATAACTTTGTAAGACACTTTTTAATAATTTTATTTATATATATAGTGTTGGGTGAGTATTGATTGATTTTATTTATAAACAGTTGAGCTCCCCTGACCCCGACTCTGAGAATACTCCAGACTATATAGACATGTATAGACACACTCATACCAGAGATGGCACCTGGGAGTCTGAGGCCGCCGAATCCAGCTACGTAAGTATAATTTATTTCCAAAAACTCACCAACATTAATGCAATATAATAAATCACGACTTATATATTACTTTTCTTGTTTTTTTGTAACTAAACAGAATCAGATGGTCCAGCTTCGGTCAGAGAGCACCTCCTCCGGGACGCGCATGACAGATACAGAGATCTTGAGCCAGGTTCTCGGTGGCAAACAGAGGGGACATATTCCTGGCGTAGGTCCAGTTTTATCAGGAGGTGGTCACAGGCCGACTCTGAGTGCCTCACGAGCTCGTCAGGAAGCCTCCTCGTCCACATTGGGCGAGACCGTGGCGCGGCAAGGGGACACGCTGGAGATGATTCTGAGTTGGGCGAGGCGTCAGCCGGGCTTTCCTCAGGAGCTAGCAGGATTGGCGGGGACATCAGGATCCCAGACTCCGACGCCGGGTGAGTCTAGACCTGCAGGGGAGGGTAGTGGGGGAGCTGGGGGTAGTGGGGTTAATGGGGATGGTGGGGAGAATGGGGATTAGGCATGTATGGGTCGGATGGGTCACTTTATGCTTGTTTTGGGCTGTTGGACACATTGTGTAGATTTAGATTGATTATTATGTCTTAGGATTCCCACTAAACTGTTCCTCGCTAGCTTATTTTTTGGGTTGTTGGACATTTTGTGTGGATCACGGTTTTTGAACCGTTTTTGGCGAATTAGGATTCATATGTTGTTGGACATTTTGTGTGGATCACGGTTTTTGAACCGTTTTTGGCGAATTAGGATTCATATGATTATGTTTAGCGAATTTGGATTGTTTAGGGCAGTTGGATTAATATTATTTTTGGTGAATTTTGTTTGAAATTGTTGTTGTATATATGTTTAGCGAATTTGGTTTTAATATCGTGTTGTTGGCGAAATTTGTGAAATGGGAACATCAGGTTTTAGCATACAAACCTGCATTTGGTAGGTTTTTGCTGCACATATTTGCGGCAAAAACCTGGAATAACCCATTTTGCAGCAAATTGCTGCAAAATGGGTCAGGCACTTTTTGCGGGGACATGTCCCCGCAAAAAGTAATAAAACACTTATATAAAAACCTTTTTTGCGGGGACTTGTCCCCGCAGAAAAGAATTTCGAAAATATATAAAAGAGTTTCTGCGGGGACAAGTCACCGCAGAAAACCAATTATAATTACGGAATTAATTAATTTTTACTTAATTTTTTAGTTTTCTGCGGGGACATGTCCCCGCAGAAAGGTATTGCCACGTCGGACAATCTTTGACCGGCTAAAAAAGAGCTGGGACCCACACGTCCCCGCAGAAAGTGATATAACGTCACCGCGTAATGTATTAGCGACGAGCTTGCCGCGGTGACGTTTGGGCGGTGACTTGTCCCCGCGGAAAGTGTTTCTGCGGGGACATGTCCCCGCAGAAAGGTTAAAGATGTCCCCGCAAAAAGTGGTCAATGTTGTAGTGTTTAGAGCTTACAGATATAGTTAGTGTAGTTAGAGTGAGCGCACTCTCATACTCCTATGAGAGGAAACCACCATAGGGAAACTCGAACTCGAGACCTCTCGCATGGGGAAGAGCCCCCTGACCAACTCTGCTAGGCAGACGTTGGCGATAGGTTCATATTAGGTGTTATGTTATATCACCATCACGTAAGTAAATACGTTAATAATTTCACCTATAAAATTGAACCATTTTTTTTTTAGAACGGCAACTAACTATCTCACAGTATATCACAAACTATCTCATATGTCCTAATTAAGTAAGACTTGAACCCAAAACCATTTGGTTGAGGAGCTTCTCACACAACAAGGGGTATCTCCTTAAGAACATCAACATTATAGAATACTCGGACCCGCAGTTTTCTACTATATTTTTTCCCTAAACCATAGAATCCTATTAAGATTCACCTTTTTGTTACGATTATAAATAAAAATTAAAAAGTACTGCAGTCATTCTCAGTTTCATCACTATGGCTTTGGACCCTAACACTACCAAACCTTGTGCTCTAAGAGTACCCTCTTTTGGGGAGGGAGGTTGGTTGGTTGGGTTGGATTCAAAAGAGTTGGGTCGGATATAGATTTAAAATTTGAAGGATTAGCACTGACGTGATATATTTCATTTGATACACACAATAGGAATGACACGACTGCAAATCTCTGCATACAGTCTGCATACAGTCTGCATACAGGAGCAAATAAAGATGAAGAATTCGAGTGAAGTGCAGTCATGTCATCTAGTCTGTATGAACATAGATGCAAGACTAGCTAAATCTCCAACATAAGCACATCCAAAACTCAGCAATGACACTTTTAGCTTGGCAACGAAAACCAATTTCATTACATGTAAAGATTTGATGCTACTATTGATAATAACGTCAATTACATATTTACATGTCTGCCAAAATAAAAATAAAAAATCAATTAAATCACACACTTGCAACCAAGAGCGCTTTAAGGCCTGTAAGATATGGTTGTACATTATTTTCCATAAAGATGAATAAAAAACTACTACTAGCTTCAAGACTGTTTACTTGTAACAGTTTGTAGCTACCTATAAACCATTATCCATATCCGAATGCCACGACAATCTTCTATCATTCGTATCATCTACATCAATATCAGTTTCATCTTCCCCTTCTTGGATCTCACCTTTTTGAACTCTCGGACTAACATTTCCAGATGAATGTGGTGTCACACAATCAGAACCTGTTGGCGATGGTAGCTGAGAATGATATTTGTTAGGTGAATTGGCAGGGACCTCCCTCAACTTCTGAAGGGTTGTGAAAGATTCTCTCATTGCTGAAATTGCTTCAAAGTACCTACTACATGACACTAATGCCACATGGATTGGTCGAAGCATGTCCTGCTCGGAACATAAACCATCATTTTCATCTTAGAAATAGAGTTCAAGTATTTGAGATGAAGCGCGTTATAAAAAACAAATAAGAAAAAAAGTTGGTATATCAGATACATAAACATACCCTCCATACAGAAAGTGGTTCCCTAAAGTTGTGAGTCCAATGGATATCAGAAACAGAAGCTGCAAGAGTGCCATAATCGCTTGCAGCACTTGATAATAGTTCCGAAAAATCTTTCTGTTTATCCAAAGAAAAAAGCCCGAAAATGAAATAAAACATGATTATCTACTAAACAAGAGATATCAAGCATGTAGACTGAAATAACGAGTATATCATATATCTTTCTTTTTTCATTTTGCAATATGTTTGGAGAATGCATAGTTGTCTCCCATTTTTTCAAACATTTAGGTTTATCAGAATAAAGAAATGATGACAAACCTGATATTCTGCTTCCACAGGAATGTATTCTAATGGAATTGGTTGTTGAAGACGAGCTATAACACGATCCTGCAAGTCAAAATCAACAAGAAATACATTAAAGCACATTGGCAATCAGTCCTTATTAACCGGTGTTACTGTTTTTGATATTGGAAATTGAGACCATAGAAGTATAAGCAGCATACTTCATCTTACGCAAATTCCACAGTTTTGTCCTTTAGGTAGTCATAGGTAATCAATATGCTATTCACTTAGAATGATTTTCAACCCGTTTAACCAATTCAGCCCATTTGACCCTTTCCTTTTGTATCTTTTAGCATAGCCTATTTGATACTTAAAAGACAAAATCTTACCCGAAATCGGCCCATCTTCAGGTAAATGGGTCAAAAAAGTTAACTCTAGTATGAAAGGTGGAATCTTATTCCTTGATCCATCTAACTTAACACAGAATTCCTCTATAAACTTTAAAAAGTTACAACAGTTTAGTTTTGCATACAGCAAGAGGCCTCAAACATACCAACCATACATAGCTCATTTTTGTTCATAGTATTTGACTATTTGCATGTTGCAGAATTCAATTCAGTATTATTTTCTTCTTTTAGCCACAATAGAAACAAAAGGAAAGCTAATACTAACTATTAGCCAAACCTGTTTGCTAAAAGAATTGCAGATACAGCAAAAACACATGTTTCTGTGAAATAAACCATATTACCTTATTCTGGATAAAACCTTTCAGTATAGTTGTGATCCTTGCTAACATTTTTATCTTCTTTTCCATTTCACTTACATGTGTCAAGTGAGAGACCTTCATATCTTCCTGAGAAATCCGTAAAGAACAAAAAAAGTGCAGTTTCTTTGTTTAAATGTAACATGTTAAGTGTTTGACAAATTTTGAGCCTAAAATAATGCTCAATTAACAACCATGACAACTCTAGACTTCACGATGGAAAGTATAGATGAAGGTATTTTAGTACGATCTTGATATAACTTTTCAAGCATCAACTTTTTAAATTACAAACAAACATGGCCCAAAAAATATAGACTATGAACTTACGATAAATGACAATGAAATGCAAATGAGTGCTGAATAAGAAGTGTGGACTACTTCACCTTACGACCTTGAAGTTCCACATGCAATTCTGCAACTTTTCTTTGTACTGTGTTAAGGTCCCGTAGTAATCTTATCAAGTCATAGCCACTATTCAAGTCGTCCTGATTAACAAACCAAATCTCGTAAAAGACATAAAGCAAGCTTTAGCTATTTCAAGTTCTGGATATAAGACCAATATTAACGAAATCAAATCTTAAGGACTCAAACATAATACACATTTACGTTGAAAACACTTAGATGATTGCAATTGATTTGGCTGAATCAGACACTTATAGATCATTCAGTAGCATATCACATTCTTTATAAAATGTAATTATGAATCTATACGAAACAAATTTAAGTAGTCGGAATCACTAGTTCAAATTGCCTTTTGGATCACACACAACCACAATCAGGTTTTATCACCTCGGTATGCAATATCATAAGATGCACATGCATACTAAGTTAACAAATGCATGTACCATACATATTCATCTCCATCATTTTCCACTGTTCTCGCTTTCATCATATATGTTGATCTAATCATCTAAAGTAACCCCAATACCGAATTTTTAGTGTTTAAACATAATGATGAACGGGCCCAAATTGCATCACTTAGGGTCCCAATAGACCTTTTCATTTTTTTATTTTTTTTTAAATAACGTGAAATCAGCAGTGTCAAATTTAAAGTAATCGCATAACAAATACATGAACCCTAAAGCTAGCAAATAATTCAAAACTCGTGATCATCATAATCCACATATACACAAAAAAAATACCTGAGACGGAGGAGGCCTAAACCTAGAATAACCGAGATCCGTCGCAATGGCAAGGACATCAGACATTCCACCAAGTTTTCCCGTAGGTTTTCTTCCCGCCAAATTACTCTTATTTCCCTTAATCGAAGCCATTAATTATATAATAGTTCAACAAATTCTTACTATGATAAAAAAATAAAAAATAAATAAATAAATAAATTCTGAGAAATACATAGAAAATTATTATTACGTGTCTTTCGACCTATTGGGCCGGCGTGGATTCTAAATTTTCACCGTAAATTTGGGATTGTAAAAATTGTTTCACGACTGATACAGAATTACAGATTGTTAGTGATCGAAAAATAAGGTTAAAGGAACCATTCATTTGAAAAAACAACGGTTTGATATCTATTCGTCAAATACACTTCTAGTCCTTGAATCTTGATATGTTTACATTTATTGACATACTAGAAGGGTAATCGCGCGTTGCGGCAGCGGGTACCCTGAAATAAAATTTTTCGGTGAATCATGTATTTTAGTTTATTATGCTCTTTTGACAATAAATTTACGGATATCAAGAATTTCGTTTAGCCCGTGCCCGTTCGGGCTCGAGCCTGTTGGTCCGTGCCCCTTCGGGCTCGAGCCCATTTGGCCTGTGCCCGTTCGAGCTCGAGCCCATTTGACCCGTTGCCCGCTCGGGCTTGAATATTTGTATAATGTGCTTTATTATTTGTATTAGTGACATTTAATGCATGATTGTGTTTAAGTTGGTTGTACAATATGTTTGATAATTTGTATTTCTTATGCGATGGGTGTTTTAATAACTGCATTAATTGTATTTATTAACTAGTTAATTAATTGACTACATTAAATATCTTGACCACATTAATAGTGTTTTGTATTTTGTACATTAACTTTTAAGACTTGTAAGTTATGTAGTAGAGAAATTATGTGCAAGTTATTGAATTTCTATAATAAGCAAGCTGAATTTTTAAGTATTTCTATTTTAATAAGGCTTTCCTCCATTTAAAAAAATTAAATGAAAAAAAAAAATATTTTATCAATTTTAGCGGTTAGTAGCAACCATGAGAAAAACCATATTTGCTAATATACTTGTAGGTAGGGGTGTAAACGAGCCGAGACAACTCGCGAGCAACTCGAGATCGACTCGAAAAATACTCGATTCGACTCGATTTTAAACGAGCCGAGACAACTCGCGAGCTACTCGACTCGACTCGATTACACATTTACACCCCTATATATATATATATATATATATATATATATATATATATATATATATATATATATATATATATATATATATATATATATATATATATACATATACATATGTAAATAGGGGTGTAATCGAGCCGAGACAACTCGCGAACAACTCGAGATCGACTCGAAAAATACTCGACTCGACTCGATTTTAAACGAGCGGAGCTCGAGCATGTCAATACTCGACTCGACTCGGCTCGATTACACCCCTACTTACTAATATACTTATAGGGTGAAAATTAATCAACTTTCAGTTTTGATTGTAACTTTTTTTATTATAAAATAATAATCAAGTTTGAAAAGTGTTTCATTTTAGTCACTCAAAGTTTCAATATTGCTCTATTATTATGTAATTTTTGTGTTTGAGTGACTAAAACGAAACACTTTCCAAATTTGGTTATTATTTTATGGCATATACTAGTATCTCTTTTCATCTTTGCATAAGTTGGTTGTACATTAAGTTGGTTGAGGTTAGTGAAATTCGGTAGGTGGTTATTTATTGTTACGGTACAACCAAACAATTCACATTTAAATATCTTAAATATGGTTTTTTTGAACAATTACACAATAATTGAATAGTATTGAAACTTGGATGATTTTTTTGGTTAATTTAAAGTTTGAGTGACTTAATGAGAATAGTCATCAAACTTTGTTACTATCAGACATCATTTTCCCTAAGTAAATTTATAAAATTAGGTTGCTATCAATGATAAAAAAAACAAATTTATTAAAAAAAAAAGAAAAGAAAAAAAAAAAAGAAAAAAAGAAAAGAAGAAGATATTATTACAATTTCATTATATAAGGTGGACTTTTATCATACTTGTTTCAAATGAAAATTAACCCGCAACCTCTTTAGTACTTGAGAAGCGTCTCACTGTTGGCTTTTTGGCCAATGACACCTAGCTCAATTAGTAATGGGTGGGGCTCCTAAATCCTATATGCGAAACGGGCCTAAACCCATGGGTCGAGCTAATTGGCCTTTATTATCTAACATTCCCTTTCAAACTCACAATGCTTCAGCGATAAACATTGAGAGTTTGTTAAACATAAATAAACTAAAACTGGAAAACAAACAAAAAATGAAGTGTCCCAGAGTGTAAAATCGGTACTAAACGGAGTCTCGATCCGATGCAATTCAAATTATAACAAGGAGACAACAATCAAGTCTGAAGTAGACAGGCCGAAGTCAGTGCAAAACCAAAATAAGAGCAGAGCAACACACGTATGGAGATGAACGAGAGTAGAATAGGCAGAATCATGTGTAGATTCTGACAGATGCAGACAGGTGCAGAGTGCAGAATCAGGCAGGCGGAAATAGTAGATCATGCAGACATGTGTAGATGTACAACCAGAGTAGAGCCACACAAATACGGAGAAGAACCAGAGCAGATTCAGACAGACAGATGCAGACATACAGAGCAGATTCTGGTAGACATGTGCAGATAGAGCAAATTCACGTAGACAGATGCAGACAGATTAAATCAGGCGAACTAGATACAGAACAAGGAAGTACCAAACAGAACCAAATGCAGACAGGCGAAACTAGAGCAGAACCAAATGCAGAACCAGGTGAAATCAAACAGATACAGAACAAGGAAGTACCAAACAGAACCAAATGCAGACAGGCGGAACCGGAGCAGAACCAAATGCAGAACCAGGTGAAATCAGACAGATGTAGAACCAAACATAATCAGGAAAAATCAGAGCACAAACTGTTACACCCCGTGCCCACTTAGACAAAAAACTTAAAACTTTACTTGCAAAAAGCGTGAACTAAAACTGACCTTCTGTTACTATTTAGCCCATTTACAAAAATCTATAAACTTTTATACATTGAGACTATTTTTAAATGAAACTAGACTCAATTACCTTCAAAACGCAGGGTGGCACAACCTCTAATGACTTACGGATTAAAAGATACGATTTTTCAAAGTTTGCGAAAATCTGCCAACAGACCACCCATCCGATCGGATGGCACTCCATCCGATCGGATGGAACTTTCTGTCCACCCGACTTCCTTTCAAAATCCCGTCTTGAAAGTCCGACCTCCAGAACTCGATACTTAACCAAACTTTCCAGATTTACTTAGTATATCAATGGGTTCATTTCCATACAAAAACATTTACCAAATGACTCTCGGAATAGTACTTTACAAATTGACGGGTTTTGCACCAAAACCCGTTTTGACCCATTTCATGACATAAGTCACATACGACTTCCACAACACCTCAAACTTAACCAAAATCATTAACTAAACATATCAGACGTGTTCCATACACACTTGACCCATGAACAACCCAAAATGGGTATTTCTACACTTAAACCAAACGCCCCCTTAACTTTGACTATAAACACATATAACATACTTTGACACAACGGTTGACCGCCAAACCATTTGGACAACCTTAACATACAACTTGCCACTCGGCTATACTTTACCAACCAATAAAAGACCAACGGGGGTACAAACTTTACACTTGAGCTCGGTATTCTACCTAAGCTCCTAAACGCATATTACCTTAATCTTGCATATCCAAATCTTTAATCCTTATATCCAAGCCATCCATATAAACATGCCAACCTACAAAACGGTTAGACAAGTAAACCATAAGCACAAAGGCTTAGTAAGTAAAATGATCACAACATACCATTATACTTCAATCAACACATAAGCATCATATACATTAAACACTTACTTCACGGGCTTACTACTTCACATCTCATCTAACACATAACATCAACTCATCACATAGACCATATTCATCACATCACTTAAGCATATCTCAAGTCCATATTGCTTGACATAAAACATACATAACACGTATATGTTAGAAATCCATATAACACATGTCATCATCATTTTACTTACCTTGATTCCATGATAAGGCTATCAATAACATCATCTTCATCATTCATCTTTTATCATCATCATCATCATTACTTCCTAAACCATAATCATCATCAAGGCTCATTAACACAACACATCATGATCAAGGGTTATATAACCCAACTAAACTTACCCATTAACCTTTCTATATCATCATATGATCATATCATGATCATATGATGAAAACCCACTTAAATTAGCATCAAGATATGAAGAATACTTACTTGCAGAAGATCATTACTAAGGAATACTATTAACACTTGATCTTCACCTTCTTCTTCTTAGGCCATTATCTAGCTTTCCCTCTCTTTTTCTTCTCACTAGAAACCGGACCTCAAACCCTCTTTCAATAATGTGGGAAAACTCTAGAATTAGCTAGATATAATTAGTTAGGTGGCAACTTTGGCCAATTGGCAAGATTGGTCCTTCTAGTCTCTTTTCTTTTACTTTGATCACCATACTTACTATAACACATATGACATATGACAAGTCAAGCCCTTGAAGTCTATTCCCTTTCTATTTGTGCCACATAATACTTTCCATAACTATACAATACATTCATTGACTATTAATTGATTTTCGGGATTGACTATAACGCTACATTTATTGACTAGCCAATCACATAAGGCCTTTATCCATTTTCATCTAGGGTGGGGTCCAAGTACCCGGGAAACGGGTCTAACAATTCTACCCCCTTATTTAGATTTCGTCCCCGAAATCTCTCGTCTATTACTATCCAAAACTAAATCACAACACATACTTGTCCTTATTCTCATGCTCTTTAAGACATTACCTTGCAACGATCTAAATGATCTTGCAATTTCTAAACTTACTATACATAATCATAACTCATAATCCACTATAAACATACTTCTCATCACAACTTATCTAAAATTTCCCACGATTGACGACTAGTCATATGGAAAATTTTACTATTTTGACTTTATATAAGTCAACTTTAACACCATTTCCACGTTACTCATCAATGCACTATCATGACCTTAAGTCATAAATCCGGTAAATTTCGCATTATACATAGTACCAACACTTATCTACTTCAAAAATCCGGTAACTTAGTTCAATTTTATACAAAGTACCATATAAACGGCACCTTCAAAATCTTTCTCACACATCACTTACGCAATCTTTCTTATCAAATCTTGGTAATACTTATACATTATCTTATCAACTTAACACACAATTTCTTCTAGGCGCCTATCTTAAGGTTTCACACATTACCTTAAAGCCGCTATAAGTTTTATTCATATCTATCTTTTCTTATGACGTCTAACATGTTTTAGTTTTCACTTTCTCATATTACTATCCGCACTCATGTCATATCGGCTACACATAAGCCAACTTATTTATAATTCTTTATTTACATAAAAAGGCGTCCCAATCTATGTAAGTAAGGAACTATAAACTTATGGTTCGGCAATTTACAATTTCTTCATTTAAATGAAAAGGCGTCCCAATCCATTTAAATCAAGAAACCATAAACCATCCTACTTATACGCTTCCGACATAACGCTCGTACTTGCTTTACTTTCCATCTTTTCTAGCCTTGGATCCAATCTCACTAACTTTCCATCCATGCCATAAAGGCAAGCTAACCACCATGCCATAAAGGCAGGCTAAACATCCATGCCATAATTGGCAAGCTATCATTCATGCCATAAAGGCAAGCTAGGCCATCTCAAAGGATGCCAAACACATGCCATGAAGGCAAGCTAACAACCAGTCCGTGAAGGCAAGCTAACAACCATGCCCTGAAGGCAAGCTAGGCTACCATGCCTTGAAGGCAAGCTAGGCTATCCCGAAAGATACCAAAACACATGTCATAAAGGCAAGCTGGGCTATCCCGAAGGATACCAAAACTAGAGCATTGGATCCAAGCTACGTTTACTTTAACATCTTTACTCATTTTATCTTCCATGTACTTTTATAATTAGGCACAAACTATCATTTCCTCAATTTCTCATTGCCTTAAGCAATTTCAACATTCGTTATCACACTTACTATCATCTAGACAAATTTCTATAAAACACTTGCCCATTTATTATATTTGCATTTTCACAATGCAACTTATCATTCATCCGTCAACCCCAAGTTGACTCACACACTCACTATGTGCCATTTTTATTTTAGACAAGTTCTTAATAATGCTTGTCCATTACAATTCACATATTTTCTATGTGTTCTTACAACACACTTTTACTATTACCCGTCAACCCCTTGTTGACCATATTATCAACTTATACCATTACTTCATTTAGTCTATTCAACTTTTACGCATATAAACTTTACATAGGTTTATTCTTTAACACTATCACTAATCTCATCATACACATTCCAAATATATTAACATGATTATATTCATGTTTTACAATTCTTACTAGCGCACTTCATATCACTTATGACTTCTAGCGCAATTTGTATCTCATTCATCACTTTTACTCATCACGCTTAACCATTTTATTACTAACACATTTTACTTATCATGTTTTACTATACACTTTAACTTTCTCAATTTAGTTACTCATATAAGAGTTCGTGCCTTCAAGCATCTAATCGTTATTATATCAATCGTGTCTTTCTAATCATCAAACTACAACATACTTCATTATTCATTTCTTACTTTATCTCAAGCCTTCAAAACATCTATGCTTTATCAAACACTTACCATACTTATCTTTTCACATGTTAATGTGTTCTTTCAACTTTCTTTTATCACTAGATCATCACATATAATGTGACATTTATACTTTACATTGGGGTTAATATGTGCTTTCTAAACAACTTCTGTTATCAATCATACAATAAACATTATTTGCACATAACGATCAAATCTCACATAATATGCATTCCAATGTATCTATCTCAACTCATACACTTCTATGCATCATGCTCTCAAGCACGTCATATAAAACTTAGACATATCATAAACTACCACCATAGACTTAGCATCTCATAACAATAACATTTAACACTTAATACTTATCCAAAAAGTGTTTTAATATTCATAAACATAATCAAATCACGTAGTCTATGGTTCATACATCGCATTGCACAAGCAATCCATGTCTAAGCATCAACATTCTAATTAGCCGCGAGCACTAGTATAACTTATAACTAAGGTATCATAAAACTTTAATTCACTTACTAGCCCATTTCTAATACCATTTAGCATTCCTGCTCGCATTCCATTACCATAACTCTATCATTCATTCACATAATCGCAATACAATAACCGGCATCAACCGAGGTGCACAGCTAACTAATCATTAAAACACTTCAAGTCCTCCACGGACTCATATCTCATACACATCAACACTATAACACACATTCATCACTTATCATCATTAAGCTCATCTAACATAAACCTAATCCATCTCACACTTAGCAATTACTTCCCGCATTACTAACAATTACGTTCAAGGCTTCTACGAGTGGTTTAAGACTAGGCAACCTATAGTGGAAACCAAATACACTTAAACCGAAGCTCTGATACCAATTTGTTACACCCCGTGCCCGCTTAGACCAAAAACTTAAAACTTTACTCGCAAAAAGCGTGAACTAAAATTGACCTTCTGTTACTCTTTAGCCCATCTACAAAAATCTATAAACTTTTATACATTGAGACTATTTTTAAATGAAACTAGACTCAATTACCTTCAAAAAGCCGGGTGGCACAACCTCTAATGACTTACGGATTAAAAGATACGATTTTTTCAAAGTTTGCGAAAATCTGCCAACAGACCACCCATCCGATCGGATGGCGCTCCATCCGATCGGATGGAACTTTCTGTCCACCCGACTGCCTTTCAAAATCCTGTCTTGAAAGTCCGACCTCCCGAACTCGATACTTAACCAAGCTTTCCAGATTTACTTAGTATATCAATGGGCTCATTTCCATACAAAAACATTTACCAAATGACTCTCGGAATAGTACTTTACAAATTGACGGGTTTTGCACCAAAACCCGTTTTGACCCATTTCATGACATAAGTCACATACGACTTCCACAACACCTCAAACTTAACCAAAATCATTAACTAAACATATCAGACGTGTTACATACACACTTGACCCATGAACAACCCAAAATGGGTATTTCTACACTAAAACCAAACGCCCCCTTAACTTTGACTATAAACACATATAACATACTTTGATACAACGGTTGACCGCCAAACCATTTGGACAACCTTAACATACAACTTGCCACTCGGCTACACTTTACCAACCAATAAAAGACCAACGGGGGTACAAACTTTACACTTGAGCTCGGTATTCTACCTAAGCTCCTAAACGCATACTACCTTAATCTTGAATATCCAAATCTTTAATCCTTATATCCAAGCCATCCATATAAACATGCCAACCTACAAAACAGTTAGACAACTAAACCGTAAGCACAAAGGCTTAGTAAGTAAAACGATCATAACATACCATTATACTTCAATCAACACATAAGCATCATATACATTAAACACTTACTTCACGGGCTTACTACTTCACATCTCATCTAACACATAACATCAACTCATCACATAGACCATATTCATCACATCACTTAAGCATATCTCAAGTCCATATTGCTTGACATAAAACATACATAACACGTATATGTTAGAAATCCATATAACACATGTCATCATCATTTTACTTACCTTGATTCCAAGCTAAGGCTATCAATAACATCATCTTCATCATCTTCATCTTTAATCATCATCATCATCATTACTTCCTAAACCATAATCATCATCAAGGCTCATTAACACAACACATCATGATCAAGGGTTATATAACCCAACTAAACTTACCCATTAACCTTTCTATATCATCATATGATCATATCATGATCATATGATGAAAACCCACTTAAATTAGCATCAAGATATGAAGAATACTTACTTGTAGAAGATTATTACTAAGGAATACTATTAACACTTGATCTTCACCTTCTTCTTCTTAGGCCATTATCTAGCTTTCCCTCTCTTTTTCTTCTCACTAGAAACCGGACCTCAAACCCTCTTTCAATAATGTGGGAAAACTCTAGAATTAGATAGATATAACTAGTTAGGTGGCAACTTTGACCAATTGGCAAGATTGGTCCTTCTAGTCTCTTTTCTTTTACTTTGATCACCATACTTACTATAACACATATGACATATGACAAGTCAAGCCCTTGAGGTCTATTCCCTTTCTATTTGTGCCACATAATACTTTCCATAACTATACAATACATTCATTGACTATTAATTGACTTTTGAGATTGACTATAACGCTACATTTATTGACTAGCCAATCACATAAGGCCTTTATCCATTTTCATCTAGGGTGGGGTCCAAGTACCCGGGAAACGGGTCTAACACAACCAAATGCAGAACCAAAGAACGTTGTTGATGTCAAGATGCAAAACATAACTACTCAAGACCTAATCGGATTAGTTAAGATTGTAAAATAACCAACACCAATGCAAAACCCAGCGGAATCAAGTGGAACCATATTACGTACTAATATGAATACCAATACAAATTCCAATCCAATGCCAATTAAATCACACAGTCAATATCAGATAAAACCAATCCTAAACCAGACCAACAATAAACACGATCGATCCGAACTCGAACATAATATATTAATTCAAACCCAGACCTTAACTACTCGAACATAACCAAATACAAACAAGTAATTCCTAGCATTTCCATTTCGCTGAAACCAAACTGATCCTAGAAAACCGCTTGCCCAAAGTTGAATTAATAAACAACTTATGACAGCCCAACACAAATTAGTCAAACATTCAGATATAGCAAACAACCTTTTTTTTTCTTAGTTAGCGGCAAGATGTAACGATAGTCGAACGATTGTGAATGATTCATAGCTCTGATATCATGTAGAAATCAGAGGAAAATGAACAATATATTGATCAGATTCAACTAACTAGTTATAATACAAATAATATTAAATAGAAAAGACAAATACCTAAAGCCTAAATGCTAAATGGGCCTAAACCATCGGGTCGGGCCAATAGGCCTTTATTATCTAATAATAATAAATGGTGCATTAAAACTGGATTTGTCCACCAGCCTGCGGTTGGTGGCACGACTGGTGGTACGTCCATGACTTGCGGTCAAGTTGGTCGGCTGGTGGTACAATTTCTTCGCGCACACTTTTTCTTCTTCACCTAGCCCAACGGGTGTTATTTCTTTGGATCACAACTCTTTCCTTCACTTCAAAAATGTCCGAAAGCTTTATTCCAAAGTATTAAGTTCTCAAACGTGCTCCACAAGATGTATGCATGGCGAGAATTCTTGCACATGCATGACTTCACGTTTATTCATCATTTCTTCTACTTTTTCTTTCATTTCTTTTTGGCTAATCATGAACCTAAAAACTTAATTTTGTACTAATAAGTACCAAAAGCTCATCATATTAACTAAATAACATGTACAAAGTGAGGATAACGCACCTAGAAATATACACAATTTAAGCGTTATTGTGACAAAAGGTAATTTTCTCACTGATATTTTAATAATAAATATTAATTTATTATTACCTAATTGTTAAATTAAGCATTTATGAGCTTGCATAACTATTTTGGGAAGCAAAACCGCACACTGCAGCATACAATAACTCGCCAAAACTATTTAACTTTATAAGAAAAAGGTGAATTTTCCACTTCCTTTTATTTATAGACCTTAACATAATAAAAACGAGAGGTTATCTAATTTTTCCTGAAAAACGACACCACACGCGTACCAACACCGCATTAGTTATGGCATAAGTCCGATAATTATTTTTCGGTGTCAATAGTATTGTTTTTACAAGAACGTTCACAAAAATTTATTTTTCGCATTGTTGCTTGAAAGCGCCAAACCGGTTTACCGCGATTACATTTTAGCTCAACGGGACACGGGATTCACGGGATAATAATAAAACAAAACCTTTCCCTCTCTTATCCTAATCCCAGCCGCCCACCTTCACCTCTTTTCCTTCAAAATAATAACATAGATATCACTTTCCTATCTCTGCAGTTTGCTTTCTCTCCTTCCCAAACAAACTCACGGGATCCTCTAAAAGTCAACTCCCTCCTTTCTCAAGAAGATAGATAGATCGCTTTCTTCTCCCTCCTTTCTCTCTTCACCAGACTCTCAAGTCGGTTTCATCTCCTCCTCCCAAGGTCAAGGTCACGTTAAAATTTTGGAGATTGAAGATGGAAAGTGAGCTTAGCTCAAAACTCATACTCATCAACACCCAAGCTCAAAGGCATGTCGAAAACATTCCTCTTTGATCCCTTTTTAAGACCATTCGAAGATCAGTGGACTTACATACTCAAATAAAGTCTTCACAAGATCAAGGTCTTCAAAGGGTTTCGATTTGCAATCGGCTTATTGGGTTTTGCTTGTAGTCGATTGGGTTGTTTGATTTTCATCTTCATCAACATCACCACTTCTCTTGTTAAGGTCTTACAAAATCTTTCCCATCCTGTAAATTATTGATTTCTATTAAAGATTGTTATTGTTGTTATTTTGATCGGGTTTGATAAAGTTGGAAAGCTTGTGTTGGTTAGTTGTGTGACTGTGTCTAACGATTGATTCAATTCAGGAAGTGATTTACATTTTCTTTTCTTGTGTTGTTGTGGATAGTTAACCTTGTGTGGCAAAACAACAAATAAAAAAAAAAATAAAAATATAAAAAAAATAAAACTAGATTGGCTCTTTTGGATAGTGCTTAATTTATTTGCTTTTTCGATTGCTTATTAGCTTATTTGTTAAGTTTGGTTGGGTTTGGTTTTGTTGTGGGTCGAAACCTGTTATAAGCGAACCACAACCTAATTAGTGAATGGCATTGGCAAGCTACTTAGTTGCATCTACTGTTACCTCTGTATACTTTGGCTCGAGATTTTGACACAAAACATAATTGCACCTCAAAGGAAGGTTTACCTGTTTGTGATAACTTTATATACCCATAGCTACTGACATTAGCTTCGTGTTACCATCTTTGCATAATTACACAAACTTGACACACCCGTCCTGCTAGATGGGTTATACACTTATGTTCCTGAAAATTAAAAGTCTTAGATCTTGGTCGTGTCTAGCTCTTAATTAGCTACTATTAAATGTTCCTGGTTGGCTTGAAAATTGGTCATGTTTATTGGATGATGTAATTCTTTTGAATGGATCCGTCGTGGATTGTGAGTTTATGACCCGCATGGGTTGTTGAGTTTAGTAGAAGAGTTTAAGAAACTTGTTTATTTTAGCGGCTAAATTAACGAATGCTTCTTTGCTTGCATAATTGCTGTCGTGGTGCATAAAATAAGAGGGGATAATTGCTGTTGTGGTGCATAAAATGTATTTAATAACTAGTCAGAAGTCGTCATGTTTGGTAAGTGGATGGTTTTGGTTTGGACATTTTATCTTGGTCACATCTTATAATCCTAACTATAAGGCAACGGAATATTTTTGGATATAAATTGATTGACGTTTCCGTTTTGATGCAAGGTCGTGACCCACCGTAGTCGAACCACAGTGGGAGAAGTTGAGTTATTTTCTTTGCTTAAGGATGATCATTTAGATGTTTAGGAAAAATTTGATTTTTGGTAAAGAATTCATCTTGGGTATAAATTAACTTGCGTTTTGAAGTCATTTAAGTGCTTATTATGGGATGGTTGCTTTGCTTATCCAATTTCGACTTGTCCCGACTCGTTACAATGTACTCGGTCACGACATATAATTTCGTCATACAAAAATCTACTTTATAAACATATAACAAGTTGTAACTATTGATTAAAACTGAATATTTCCTAATAAAACTACACGTTTAAATAAACTAAAACATTTAAAACACACTTTTGAAAATCAACGATATACAATTCATATATTGTTATGCTTAAAAATGATAGAAACATATTCGATTATAAACACTTATACAAACTTTATAACATAAAACTAGTTATTTTTACAATGTAAACATTGTGACATTTAGTCACCTCAGACAACTAAAACGTATACCCGGGTCATGCCTGATTTTTTGTCAAGATATATATATATATATATATATATATATATATATATATATATATATATATATATATATATATATAACATGAGATGTTACATGTAGATAATGCCACATAAATCCACGTCATTGCCACGTAATTGTCATTAAAAGCCATGTCATCACATTTAGTCCACCTAAGCAACTATTAATCAACTAAAATTCGGATTAATTAAAATGTTCAAAAATTCAGTCCATTACAAGATTCGAACCTAGGTCTTTACATCCACAAACAAGTGCTTCAACCAGTGGAACAGACATGTTTTTATGTTAGACATTTGAAAACAATAATGACATTGTTAAATTGATGCTTAATTCTCGAAGTTTTTAATATGTTTTGTTTATCAAAAACCCTAAACTCATATTCTAATAAAAAATCACCATCCTCACTAATTAAGCTATTATGGTACGATTTTTTTTCTTCCAGAATATTGAATTTGTTGCTACAATTTTAATAATAAAATGCTTTGGATTAAATCAATGCAAACCCTAATTGGATTGGTCTACTAATTTTCTGGATTTTCATTGCTCAAAACTCTAATTTGGATTTAACTGCATATGTCTGTTTTTTTTAGTCAGCTAATGAAGATGAATGGCCAAAGTAAGAAAGACCCTAATCATTAGAAACTCTCCCCATAAAGAAAACTCTATCATGAATTTAGGGTTTTAAATTTGAAGATCCTTCAGAGTCAACCCAGGTGTGATCTTATTCCTATCGAGTATTTATGTAATCCATGAAATTCTTTGTTGTTAGGTGTTTTAGTGTGTCTTTTTTTATTGAAATCACCCAGGTATTTAAGCCAGACCAAATAATAGCCCCAACAAAGGAATATATGGGATAAAAGTATGGAACCGGCGAAGTGCAATCACATGGTTTCTAAGTCCGTTAAAATGACCCTTTGGTTGTTGACTTATTACCGTCAAGCAAATCACTTTCCGAACATATCATTACTTGGAATTTGTTAAAAAAAATGACCTTAATATTATAATGGTTATGTTATCCTGCTCAAGCATTAAGATGGCAATCAGAAATTTTCTTTTAAGTTATGGAAATGGTATTAACTTTGAATACGCTGTGTAATCCATTTGACCTTCAAAATTAATAAAATCAGGTACTTTTTCAAATAGACTCGAAAAAGTTTGCGAAAGTCACCTGATCCCACAGGGTAAGCTGAAGGATAGTGCCAACAATAGATCTCTAAGGTAGTTGCAGTGCCTTGCTATTCCCCTGCATAAATAAAGGAAGAAAACTTGATTATTATGAATTCATAACTTACAAGGAGTTTAGAAAAGTAATGGAGAGCATTTCTGTTGGTGGAGAAGTTGGTGGAGCTGGTGGGGTATATTCATATGAGGCTTTGAAAAGATTGGATAATGTGTGGTACAGGACATGCTGAAACCCCTTCACACCTCCGTTATGTTCCTTGCTCGATGAATGTCAATGAAGCCTATTACATGAGATGGTTTGAAGTTAACGTTCAAGGTGAAGAGAACTTACAGTATGCTTTATTGTGTTCACTTAAAAATATGGTTTTATGAGTTATTCAACTCTTCATATAGATTTTCTATTTTTTAATCTGATTGCATACAGGTGTCGCTTCCTTTTGCAATTTAAGGCAACGTGTTCAGCAAGATGTACTGATGCACCAAGTTATGAATCGATTTCTTAACGTAGGCGGGTGTATTCCTGATAGAGGTATGTTTGTGTTTATCGTTTTTGCTATGATGCTGAAACTAAAAGTGTATGAACAACTACTATTCGTACCATATAATCAGAACCAAAATCTGACTTTATTTTTTCCTGTGCCACAACCGTCTTCTGTGACAAATTAGTTGTTTTGTTGCTTTGGATAGAAACAAACTAATTATTTTTATTTCCTTATTTGACTATGAATAAGTAGTTTGGGCAATGTATATTCAGTAGTCATAATTCTATACGTGTGTATGTATTGTTTTCCTGGTCATGACCCATATAATATTTTAACTAACAGGCTAAACCAAACAGTCCCCATTGCCTAGATAATAGGCTAAACCAAACAGCCCCCATCACCTAGGTATTTAAGCTAGACCAGATAATAGCCCCACCAAAGGAATAATGGGATAAAAGTATAGAACCGGTGAACTGCAATCACATGGTTTCTAAGTCCGTTAAAATGACCCTTTGGTTGTTGACATATTACCGTCAAGCAAATCACTTTCCGAACATATCATTACTTGGAATTTGTTAAAAAAAATGAGCTTAATATTATAATGGTTATGTTATCCTGCTCAAGCATTAAGATGGCTATCAGAAATTTTCTTTTAAGTTATGGAAATGGTATTAACTTTGAATACGCTGTGTAATCCATTTGACCTTCAAAATTAATAAAATCATGTACTTTTTCAAATAGACTCGAAAAAGTTTGCGAAAGTCACCTAATCCCACAGGGTAAGCTGAAGGATAGTGCCAACAATAGATCTCCAAGGTAGTTGCAGTGCCTTGCTATTCCCCTGCATAAATAAAGGAAGAAAACTTGATTATTATGAATTCATAAATTACAAGGAGTTTAGAAAAGTAATGGAGAGTGATGAACTCAAATAAGTACATTTTATTATCATCATTTATCCTATTTATTTGACTTGTTTTATTATATTATATATGAGAATTGATACGTTAATGTTTACTTTTGTAATTCTCAGGTAAAAACAAGTATTATGTGAAACTTGGCGATTTTGGACTAATTATGGAGCAAAACAAGCAAGATGTTAAGAGTCTACTGAAATGTACAAGATCAAGATCATTCTGCTCCAGATACGCCGCAACATACTTCTTACATACGGCGCATCACTATCAAGATTTCACAAGTTACGATCCAAGACAGCAAAGGACATGCGCCGCATAGAGAAATGGAGTTACGCCGCATCTTAAGGCGGTGTACGAATATTCCTGAATATATTAATCTTGGACCCCACGCGAAGTTAAGTCAATGCGCCGCATCTACTTATTCTATGCGCCGCATCTAACCCTCAGACAGAAACTATAAATACCCCAAGGCCAGACGAATTTCGAGAGCCTAAGTTGGACAGTGCGAGATACCAGACGAATTCAGACGTATTAGCAGCACAAGACACACCCTAAACGAAGATACAAGAGCTGTAAGAAGGTCCTGCATGTATTCAATTCATTAAGTAGTTTTGCTTTATTGTATTAGTACACTTTAATTCATCAGGATTGATGGGCTGATGTCATGTGATTACGGAAAACCATGTCTACCCCTTAAAATTGCTTTCCCATTAATTAAAGTTTATATGTTGATGTCTTTGGTGACTTTTATTAGTGCATTGATAACCTCTGTGTCTAGCTGAGCATTGCTTGGGTCGCCATGCCCCTTCCTCGCCTATTCATTCTATCGTTTCTAGGATAGTGGGATAGACATAAGTGATCATTAAGGGTTTACTCGCCGATAAGATTAGAGCCAACGAGAAAGGGTTAATTATATACACTTCATATAAAACTAGCAATAAAACAAGTGACAAGCTACTTAATTATCAGGACAGGTCTTCTTATAGTCTCAAGTATCTATCTGTGTACGTGTGTGCTAATCGCTGATTCGTGCTCATTAGTTTAGTTTATATTTAATCATAACCAAACCGTGCCAGTCTCTCAGGCTGAACCCCCTTGCGTTAGATTAGGTTGTATAGCTAACTTAAGATATTAAAATACTGATTAGAATAACTAGATAATACGTTCCACTCTTAGTGATCGACACTCTACTTACCATTATATTCATACTGACCGGGTACACTGCTCGTTAAGTGTGTGTGTTATTGATAAGTCGGCTAAATATAAATTTAAAACTTGAGTAGGCATTAATACTGCTAAACCGCAACGACACGCGCACGCATCAAGTTTTTGGCGCCGTTGCCGGGGATATAAAAGAATTAGAGCAAAAAACACCACATCAAGTTTTTGGCGCCGCTGCCGGGGAGTGAATTGTTATTATCTGTTAATTTGATTAGTATTTTAATTAGGTTTTTCTTATTTTTTAGATTCTAACCACTAACCCTGTTATATATTAGATAAATTGCATTCATTGTATTATTTGCATATTTTCTGTTTTTGTGTGTTTTTATTTTATTTAATTTTTATTTCTTTTTGTTTGTTTTTATTTTTTGTTTTTTTTTGTTTTTCTATTTTTCTGTATTCTGCTATCGTTGTATTGTGCTGATACAAACGATACGGCGCATCTATTTTCATAGATACGGCGTATTGCGTTTAATTTTTATAAAATACAACGCGTTTAATAAATTCGAGTACGACGCATCTTTTCCCAAGATACGGCGTATTCTGTTTTTAATAAGAAATTTTTCTAAACCCTAACGCCATACGACGCATCTGTTTTAACAGATACGGCGCATTTTCTATTTAAATTAAAAACAGTTTTCGAATTATTAAACAGATACGACGCATCGATTTTTATCGATACGGCGCATCTACTAAATCAAAAATCTTGTATTTTGAAACGTAACGAAAATACGGCGCATTAACTTTTGTTAATACGACGCATTTAATTTTAATAAATATAATCGATTTTTGATAATTAAAACTGATACGGCACATTCTAATTCTAAGCGGCGTATCTATTTTCTGAATAAAAGTCTAATTAAATTTTAACGTAATAAGATACGACGTATCCAACTTTTTGGATACGGCGCATCGTCTGCAGATATCAGCAACTTTTATTTTTCGTATTCCGTTTTCGTTGTTAATTTTCTGATATATTACTTTCTTGAACATACCCTACTGATGCTTTTGTGATAGTTTCAGGAAGTGCATGACCAGGAGTTCAACTAAGAACTTGATTAAACCTTTCGAAGATCCTGGACGAGCCTTACATTCGCTTAAAAGGCTTTTCAACACAAAAAGCTTTGAAATTTCAAGTTCGTTCGAGCTTGATTACTTTTCTGAAGAGAAGGAGGAAGAAGAAATAGAAACAATGGCGGAAAACACTACTATGGAGGAATACATGAACAATACCCGTGCTGATTACAGTTCAGGAGTTGCTAGACCAAAGTTTGATGAAAAGTCAAAGTTTGAGTTGAAGGGTCAGTTTCTCAAGGAGCTAAGAGAAAATGCTTTCAGTGGAACAGAACATGAAGATGCTAATGAACATGTTGAAAAGGTCCTCGAGATTGCAGATTTGTTTACTACTGAGGGAGTCTCTGACGATCAACTTATGCTAAGAATCTTTCCAATTTCGCTTAAAGGAGCTGCTAATAAGTGGCTAAGGAATGAACCTGCTAGTTCAATCACAACATGGGAAGATTTGAAGAGCAAATTCCTGAAAAGATATTGTCTACCTGCTAAAACTGCTAAAAAGATGGAGGCTATCAACAGTTTCAAGCAAGAGCCTGATGAAACTCTTTATCAAGCTTGGGAACGATTTAAAGACCTATTGATGAAATGCCCTCAACATTATCTAAGTCCAATGCAGGAGATAATATTGTTCTATCAAGGATTAGACGTGCCTACTAGACAAATCTTGGATGCTAAGGGAGCTGTGCCTCAAATGAGTGCAGCCAATGCTAGAAAAGCTATCCAAGAAGCTGCTGATCACTCTCAAAAATGGCACGACGGAACCTCTACTAGATCTAAGAGCAGCACTAATTTTGACGGGTTTGCTGCAATTCAAGCTCAATTGGATAAAATTAGTAGAGAGATGAAGAAGCGTGATGAGAAAGTTTATGCTGCCCAAGTTGGATGTGAAAAATGCGAAGGACCTCACTACACTAAAGACTGCCCTAATAAGAATGAAAGTGAGACTTTTGAAGAAGCATACTACACACAATTTGGACAACCATTCCGACCTTCAGGAAGATTTAGGGAAGCTACTCCGGGATACTATCAAAAGAACAACTTTAATCCCACTTATCAAGAAAGGAGGCAGACTTTGGATGACACTCTAAAGCAAATTATGGCCGATGCTGCTAAAAGACATGAAGAGAACACTGCAATGATCAAAGAAATCCGAGCCTCAACGGATACTATAACAAGAAATCAAGGAGCTTCGATCAAAGCATTGGAACAACAAATCGGACAAATGAGCAAAGTTCTTCAAGAAAGGGGATACAAAAGTTTACCTAGCTCAACTGAAACCAACCCAAGAGATCATGTCAAGGCCATAAGCACCACTGAGGAAGTCACACCTAACATACCTAGAAGATTGATGAATGGTAATGATGGTGCAATGCCCGAATTTTTCTTTAATTCTTCAATCAGTTTAAGGAGGTTACTCAAAGAGAAGGCAAAGATTGAAGAGGAGATCAAGGCTACAATGAAAGAAGAGAGCTCTGCAACCGACTTACGTGCCTTGCCTCATAAAGAAAAGGACCTAGGAAGTTTTACTTTACCTTGTTCAATTAATGACATATCTTTCAATAATGTGTTAGCTGACTTAGGAGCTAGCGTTAGTGTTATGCCCCTTAAGACATTCACTACCCTAGGACTAGGAAAATTAGCACCCACTAAGCTGCTTATTGAATTGGCTGATAAAACGGTAAAACGACCTGAAGGGATTGCTGTAAATGTGCTAGTTAAGATTGAGAAGTTTGTTTTCCCCGTAGACTTTGTTATATTAGATATGCCCGAGGATGTTAAGATTCCTTTAATCCTTGGAAGACCTTTCTTGTCTACCGCCCATGCTAAGATTAATGTGTTTAAAAGAAAAATCTCATTAAAGGTAGGGAATAATAAACTAGTCTATAAGTGCCAAAATCCTGCTAAAAGCATAATTAGAGGCGTCTATGTGCTAGGATTAAGAGAACGTATGGACCTCGATCTAGAAGCGAGATTTATGGGAGAAACCTTGGTAAATAATGAATCACTTGAGACCTATAGTGGAGACTACATTGAATTAAATGATCTTAATTTACCATTAGGAATCAATGATCAATTTATGGAGGATTTTGAACCCGAAATTGAAGAAGGAGAAATTACGGATATACCTAGAATTAATATGATCAACACTAAGAATTATGATGAATTTGAAGGATATCCTAGTTTCTGTGATTATGTTAGAAAGATCCATGTAGATTGTGCTTATAATTTACAATTTCCTTGCATGATAGGATTTAAGCAGGTTAGTGCCAACTTTTTCCCTATTTTACCAATTAATGTAATGTCAAAAGATTTCTATAATTCTATAATGAAAAACAAAATTGAGTATAGAGGGAAAAACGTAGTTGGAATGTTCATGAATGTACCTATTTTTGTTGGGAATTTAACTATTGTTACAGATTTCACCGTGGTGGAAAACATGGATGCTTATCGTGATGTTGAGATGGGTGACGTGATCGTTGGGAAACCATTTTGTAAGGAGGTCGAAATTAACGCTAAAAGATTTGAAGGAAAGATCACCTTTAAAAGTGGAAGCAACGTTATCACTTATATGATGCCTCGTGCTCACCCAAGGTTTAAACATGCCCCTAACAAATTTTGTTACAAATTTACACCATTTCTTTTTTGTAGATGAAAATGACGCTGAGAAAGGGATCGGGTATCCGTACCAAAAGATGAAAGGATTCTACAAAGGTGTACTTGAATTGGGGCAAGAGTATGTTCGTGACGAAGTAATTCGCAACTACATCGTGCACGGACATGTGGGGATCAATAGAACGAAATAAGGAGCTGAACGTGAGTCTAACTTGAAGACTCTGGAATAAAGACAAGTGCTGACCGGGAGACAACCTGGAGAAAATTTTTACTTTTCTGTTCTGTGTCGAGTCTGTCAGACCTGCAGAAGATGCGGCGCATCTCAATCCTAAGATGCGACGCATCGCCTGCACTGGACATATCTTATTTAATTTTCTGCATTTTTATTTTTGACCTTTAAAACTTTCTGTCAGTATTTTAATGCGGCGCATCCCTGGTTAAGGATGCGACGCATCTTTCATTCTGATTCGTATTTATTTCAGGCTCGATACGGCGTATCTTCTTCCATAAGATACGGCGTATCTACTGACCTGATGATTTTCATTTTAATTTTTTAAGTTTTATTTTTACTAACTACTAATGTATTATGCAAGTTTGAACCTTCTTAACTCAGGTGTGTTAAAGTCTAAATGGTATTATAGATCCCTGCATTTCCTGTAGATACATCATCTACGAAGCTTAAACGTTCTCATCCACAAGAAAGTTGATTTTTGCTCTTATACAAATGGAGGATCATACCGAGCAAATCTCAGGGGAGTTTTTCTGTTCTAATTCTTTTATTTTCCATTTTTTAACCTTTGACACAAACAACGAGGACGTTGTTTAACTTAAGTGGGGGGATTGGAGAATTAGAACACTTACTTGTCCTAAACTTTTTCAAAATATGCTTAAAATGCGCTTAATATATCAAAATTTAAAATTTTTCTAGCATGTTTTTGTTTAAAGTCTAAATTACATAGCTGCACACATAACATTATTTCCAAAAATTGTGAACTTATCAAAATTCACAAATCTATGAGTGTGCCGGTGACTTGTAAACTTTAGAACTTGGCTTGTATACTATTCGAGACCACCATAATAAGTATTATCTATATAATTGGAGTGACTTGTCTAAATTGGTAAATTTCTAGGATTACACCCAAATAGCCTTTATATGTTATGTGATATTAACTAACTACATTGGTTAGTTAACCCCTGTATAAACCCTTTTGTTACTCTCACTTTTAGAGTAAGATACCCCTAGAAAAACACTCAGAGCCATTCCTTTCGTTTCTTACACCTTTGTTATAATGTTTCGTTACACCCTTACACCTTAGCCTACCCTGTAGATTAAAATCCGTGGTTAATTGCTTTAGGCAAAGTGTGTTTCCTTACATTACCTGTGTTCGCGTGCGTAATTCATTATCTTTGGTTGAGTCAGGAAATTGCACAATGCAATTGGTATGAAAGTAAATATTGTATATCTTTGAGTTTATTTTTCGTGTGTTTACTACTTTCGCTATTACAGTTATTTCTGAAAGTATGAAGAGTATGGTAAAATTATCCGGAAAGATAGTGATAGAAAAGTTGTGGAATTTTACACTTATGATGTTAAAAAAAAAAAAAAAAAATCGAAAAAAAATAGAAAAGAAAAAGAAAAAGGAAAAGTTGGAAGTTTGTTTTTACCAACTTATGTAAAGTTTTGTATTAAGTGGGCGATATCACCACTATTTTTTATATATTATATTTATGGATTGAATGGGAGTTGGCCGTTATGGGAACGCCAACTAAGGTTTATTCTTTGATTGAGATCTTGTTGAGTATAATTCGTGTCTACCTAAAGCGTGTGTTTCAAGTGTTAAAGCGTGAGTTATTCAATGATATGAGTCTTATTCATGGGATGGTTGGGGAAGTAATTTACCACACTTAGGATTTTAATTTAGCTGTTTTGTTTATTTTTCATTTTACACCAATTTGTATCCCAAATATTATCCATACCCTATATCATTCTTTATCCAAACCTTTGATTTATTGAGATTAGGGATTTGAGCAATCTTAAGTATCGTAGTCGTAGATTCGGCTATGTATTTATGATTTTGTCGCCCTTTTTGATATAATATTATTGGTAAAGATTACTTGGTCCTATCTTTAGCTTATTCGAGTTAAGGATTTGAGCAATTGCAAGTATCGTGGTCGTGGATTCGATCATGTATTTGTGATTTTGTCGCCTTTTCTGGAATATGAGATCGATAGAGATTAAGAAGAATGATCAACCCTTAACCAACAAACCCTTTTTACCGCTTTAGACTTGTTATTCCTTAGCTTTAGTGGGGAGATGCGTATACTTGCCAAGCTTATGATAGAATATTCGTCACGACTGGACAATTAAACGATTAGATTTGCTTTTATCAAAATATTTTATTTTATTTCTAATTCGTTAAGTGTTTGGTTGTGCAATTATGACAAAAACGAATACATGCTTAAATATAAAAATAAATCCTAATATCTTTTAGGATACATTTTCATAAGATTTATTCTAAGGTTTACTTGGGGACAAGTAAAGTTCAAGTGGGGGGATATTTGATGAACTCAAATAAGTACATTTTATTATCATCATTTATCCTATTTATTTGACTTGTTTTATTATATTATATATGAGAATTGATACGTTAATGTTTACTTTTGTAATTCTCAGGTAAAAACAAGTATTATGTGAAACTTGGCGATTTTGGACTAATTATGGAGCAAAACAAGCAAGATGTTAAGAGTCTACTGAAATGTACAAGATCAAGATCATTCTGCTCCAGATACGCCGCAACATACTTCTTACATACGGCGCATCACTATCAAGATTTCACAAGTTACGATCCAAGACAGCAAAGGACATGCGCCGCATAGAGAAATGGAGTTACGCCGCATCTTAAGGCGGTGTACGAATATTCCTGAATATATTAATCTTGGACCCCACGCGAAGTTAAGTCAATGCGCCGCATCTACTTATTCTATGCGCCGCATCTAACCCTCAGACAGAAACTATAAATACCCCAAGGCCAGACGAATTTCGAGAGCCTAAGTTGGACAGTGCGAGATACCAGACGAATTCAGACGTATTAGCAGCACAAGACACACCCTAAACGAAGATACAAGAGCTGTAAGAAGGTCCTGCATGTATTCAATTCATTAAGTAGTTTTGCTTTATTGTATTAGTACACTTTAATTCATCAGGATTGATGGGCTGATGTCATGTGACTACGGAAAACCATGTCCACCCCTTAAAATTGCTTTCCCATTAATTAAAGTTTATATGTTGATGTCTTTGGTGACTTTTATTAGTGTATTGATAACCTCTGTGTCTAGCTGAGCATTGCTTGGGTCGCCATGCCCCTTCCTCGCCTATTTATTCTATCGTTTCTAGGATAGTGGGATAGACATAAGTGATCATTAAGGGTTTACTCGCCGATAAGATTAGAGCCAACGAGAAAGGGTTAATTATATACACTTCATATAAAACTAGCAATAAAACAAGTGACAAGCTACTTAATTATCAGGACAGGTCTTCTTATAGTCTCAAGTATTTATCTGTGTACGTGTGTGCTAATCGCTGATTCGTGCTCATTAGTTTAGTTTATATTTAATCATAACCAAACCGTGCCAGTCTCTCAGGCTGAACCCCCTTGTGTTAGATTAGGTTGTATAGCTAACTTAAGATATTAAAATACTGATTAGAATAACTAGATAATACGTTCCACTCTTAGTGATTGACACTCTACTTACCATTATATTCATACTGACCGGGTACACTGCTCGTTAAGTGTGTGTGTTATTGATAAGTCAGCTAAATATAAATTTAAAACTTGAGTAGGCATTAATACTGCTAAACCGCAACGACACGCGCACGCATCAGAGAGCATTTCTGTTGGTGGAGAAGTTGGTGGAGCTGGTGGGGTATATTCATATGAGGCTTTGAAAAGACTGTATAATGTGTGGTACAGGACATGCCGAAACCCCTTCACACCTCCGTTATGTTCCTTGCTCGATGAATGTCAATGAAGCCTATTACATGAGATTGTTTGAAGTTAACGTTCAAGGTGAAGAGAACTTACTGTATGCTTTATTGTGTTCACTTAAAAATATGGTTTTATGAGTTATTCAACTCTTTATATAGCTTTTCTATTTTTTAATCTGATTGCATACAGGTGTCGCTTCCTGTTGCAATTTAAGGCAACGTGTTCAGCAAGATGTACTGATGCACCAAGTTGTGAATCGATTTCTTAACGTAGGCGGGTGTATTCCTGATAGAGGTATGTTTGTGTTTATCGTTTTTGCTATGACGCTGAAACTAAAAGTATATGAACAACTACTATTCGTACCATATAATCAGAACCAAAATCTGACTTTATTTTTTCCTGTGCCACAACCATCTTCTGTGACAAATTAGTTGTTTTGTTGATTTGGATAGGAACAAACTAATTATTTTTATTTCCTTATTTGACTATGAATAAGTAGTTTGGGCAATGTATATTCAGTAGTCATAATTCTATCTTTAAATATTCAGCTATACTGTTATTGTTACACTTGATTATCTGCTTCTTCTTATCTTAAAAGGCATATGATGCCTTAATAAGCAATTCCAAAGACTACATAGATTTCGATCTGACTTGAAACATGGGAGCGGGAATTTGAAATCAGGAAATTTTTTTAGTAATATCTTTTTCAATCCTATGCAGTCTATTAATTTTTTAGAAAGTCAATGAAATTAGGAAAATTGGTTGCCGCTTCTGCTGATAAGTATATCGTAAACCCATTTACATATGAACGAATTAATTAAAGGTATTATAAAACATTCAGGTCAACCCTCTTTTCCATTAAAATGTGGCTTTTGTCTGTGCTTATTACTGTTCATCACGTAGATATAGGAACTGGGGATGATACAATTGAATCAAGTGAAAGCTGTTTCGAGTTTGAATCATTTCTATGATGAATTTATGACAGGCTCAACTAATATGATGTGTGCAAACATCTAGGCCCAGGGGAGGTGATTAGACTTTAGGTTTTACATGCGCATTTTCAAAATGATCATCTTTATTTCTTGAATAATGATCATATATTTTGACTGATTGGCTTTTGTCGTATGTTAGGTATGTTTGTACATCCGTTCAAAAAAAGGTATGTTTGTACATACTCTGTTGACATAATGTTAATAGTTTCAAATGTGAACCCAAACACTTCATACTCTTTCACAATCTGATGTTATTGTCATTTTAATCAAGACAGAAACCAATATTATCAATGTTGTGGAGTGAAGAATTTGGCAATCCATGGAGGAGAGCCATTTTGAGAATCTACCAGGGAAGGGAAGGGGAATCCCCTGAATCTAAACATCAATCCTCATGCCGATCCAGCCGAGGACACATTTATACTGTCAAAGAACAAGAGTGCACCTAAAGGAATCAGAAGTGACATTGCAGACTGTTGGTTAACCTTAAAGGAAGGCTGTGCTTGCAAGGAGAGTGGAGATATCTCTAAGTGGAACAAATATTCTGATTCTTTAAAAGCTAAGATCCGCAACATTAACAGTAAGGTAAATGATATCCTGTATTTACATGATTTCATTTTTGTAAGCTGACATGACTTTGTATTTGGTAGAAGTAGCAAACTAGGCAGGTTGCCCGACAAACATGTTATTTATAAATCTTATAAATTATAAGAACTAATTAATGGGTTAGATATGATGGAACTATACTATTATTAATTTACATTTAATGAACATCGTCATTAGTAGAGGTGGCGTTCGGCGGGATGAAAGTAACTAATTTTTTGTTAGTGCCTATCTGGTTAGGTAATGTTTTACCCAAATTGAAGCCAGAGTCAGAGTCCATAGAATGTTATCTCCTATTAAGAGTCCGAGGTACATCCTTAGGAGAAACGCAACTTCTATTATGGAGACAGCTTCCCGGATAATTGACCAGAGTCCGCAATCAACTCAAAATGCTAGATTACCAATGATATCATGTTTGTCTTCTTCCACCAAAAGAATTATGGATCTAAAAGAGAGAATGGAAGCTGCACAGAGAACATCTAGAATTGCTGAAGCATCACAACAACCCAAAACATTTAGCCTTGCCAGTTCCTCCAATTCACAGCCTCGTGATAAGCGCTAATGTCAGACTGAAGTTGTGCTTTTGAAGCATGCTGGTCCAAGTAGTTTAAAGAACAAGAATAAATCTGTTTCCCCTGCTACTACTCCTGCGAGAACAATTATTCAGAAGTTAGAGGCAAGCCAGGCAAGCACTTCGAGGAAGATCTTTTCTTATTCTCACATTTGGTCTCATGGGAGACGACCAGGTCTCAAAAAGGGGGGCAAATTATGATATAATCCCCAGAAAAGGAGAGACGTGGGCCCTCTTCAAGAACTGGAATATAAACTAGCACACTGATGAGAAAAGGAAGTATGAATATGAATTTGTGAAAAAAATTTCAGACTATGATGAGAATAATGGTATGCGGGTATCATATTTGGAGAAGGTGAAGGGTTTCGTGAGTCTATTTAGGCCAAAAAAAGAGGACGATGAGACGGTAATAGGAAAAGGGAGTGTTAAGTACAGATTCACACACATGGTTCCATCTGTTAGAATGAATGGAGAAGAATGAAGATTTGATTATGAAGGCTACGTCGATGACAACGATTAATTTGTGAGTTAATTTGGTGTTCTTTTCTTTACTTTCTTTGTGAAAAAAATCATAACTTTATTAAGATCTTTGAGTTAGTTTTGTGTTTTTCTGTATGTGCAGAAAATCGAGTAATCGTGAGAGTGAAAGACAAAAGGAAGAAAAACGAGATAGATCTGATGGTGAAACATAATCAAGTTTTTTATGGTTTATTTAAGGCACATGCTGAACGTACACACGATGAAGGCACGCTGAACGAACAGATGTTGAACACACACTGAAAGAACACATGCTGAACGAACACACGCTCAAAAACACATGCTGAACCAACACACGCTGAACGAACACATGCTGAACGAACACACGCTGAACGAACACATGCTGAAGCAACAAATGCTGAAGGCGCGCTGAATGAACACACTGAACACGTGCTGCTGAAAATAGGTATTTTGATTTCTTTATTTTTTTACCTCATCAATCATTGTCCCCATTCTACCAAATTGAAGTGGGTAAATCTTTTAATTGTGATTTTTGATGGATTCTCACTTTTGAGTATGAAATAGATTCAACATAAACAGATTTGAAGTATTCCCAATTTTTATTTTTATGTCAATTTGTGCTTTATTTGATTACCATCGATCCTGTACATGCTAAATTGTGTGAAGTATAACAAAAAAAGGTTTGATCTTTATCACTCATTGTTCTTGAATATAGGTGAAAAGGGTTTATTTTGGAGGATGTTGTCATGGCCATGCTGAAGGTTATGGTGGGGATTTTTGGTGTATACAATGATTGTGAAAGGTCGGGCTCCTTAACTGGTAAGTTCTATGATAAATACTTGAGTTATTGATATCAGAGTTGGGTTGGGTTGATCGACCAACACTTTGTCTTTTTAAATACTGATTTTTAGGGGAAGAAAAGGATTGAGAGTAGTAGAAATCGTCATTTGTCTATGAGGCTGTTTAGAGTGCCTATATGAAACTAAAGTGTGATGATGTTGCCACCTTTTCTAAGATTGTTTTGTGCTTAACATAGGGATGAGCATTTGGACCCGAATCCCGGTACCGAACCGAAACCGTACCGAAATGGTATCGACTCTCAATAAACGGTACGGTACCGGTACCATGAATTGAGCCAAAAAAAAATCGGTACCACTAATACGGTACCGGTACCAAAGCGGGAAATACCCAAAAAAATCCCGAAAATTGAGTAGTCATATTTTGGAATTAAATAACTTATCCAAACACCTATTTGGCCCATTCTATGTCAAACAATAGTCATGTAAAACATATGAAAAGAAACCAAACGTTCGAAAAACTTATTGTGGCAACTATAGATCCTTCATAAACGCTCCCAAAAATTAAACCCGAACATATTTTATAAGTTTTTGAACGTTTGTATGTTACGAATATTTTGGTGATGTACTTATTTAAGTGTTGGTTGCGTTTTGTGCCACGTCGTGGTTTGAAAACACTTGAAAATGCAAGTTTTTTCCTATTTTTTTTGTATTTTCTTGAAATCCTATTTGGTTTAACAAAAAAATGGGAAGAACCGTATAGGTACCGATTTCCCAGTACCGAGTACCGGTACCGGATCTGGTACCCGAATCCCGTCCGGTACGATATCGGTACCCACTTTCATGCTCGGGAGAATATCGGTACCACCAATTCGGTACGGGTTTCGTACCATTCTGGTACCGTGCTCATCCCTAGCTTGTTTTGAAAATACTCTATAAAATGCAATTCTAAGGTTATTAGAAAATTTTGAGTTTTGAAAATTTTTACGTCAAATTTCGCCGAAAAAATTCGAATTTTGGCCTAAAATTTTGAATTTTGGGCCAAAATTTTCAATGTTGTACCAAAATTTGAATTTCGCGTAAAAATTGAACGTTTAGTCTCCTGTAAAAACCTTACAATTGTGATAGAGTATTTAAGATTGCGTTAGAGAAATTTTGTCAATTTCGAAAAGTGGAAGTCTGATGCCAATTGTGATAAGGGACCAAAAGTGTCAAACTGTGAAAGTGCAGATCTGCTGCCAATTGCGATAGCTCATCCGAGATATAATTGCGATAAGCTAGACTTGTCCGAGAACCATTTGCGATAGCCTAGTGTTGTCCGAGAACCATTTGCAATAAACCTCAGAATTGCGATAAGTCTCACAATTTCGATAACTATCACAATTTCGATAACTATCACAATTTCGATAACTATCACAATTTCGATAAAATGCAATTTGCACAATTTCGATAAAATGCAATTTGCACAATTTCAATAAAATCTCCTATCGCAGATCTTATACAAGATTGCGATAATTTTTGGAATTGCGATAGAAGGCAGTTTACCAACTCTATCAACTCTTGACTTTTTGTACCTTATCCACTGATTTAGTCACTGTAAGATCTAACCACTTTCACCAACTCATATCAATAATTCTTAAACAAGAATTATATGCAAAGAATAAATCTTACACAATCGAATATGATTATGCACGATCTAATCACTTAGAACACCCAAAAAAATACAACCTTTAAACACAAGATTCGACTTGAAAACAATCAAATCTTCACAAAACCACGCATCAAATCAGTAACAAACACAACATTAACGTTGATATATGCGTACGGTTCCAAGAAGAACACACAAAGTCACGTTTTTATGAGACTAAGAACGCGACAGTGGGTTGATTTGGAACATAACCGAACACAAATAACCTCCTACCTTGTTGTATGGCGTGTTGATACCACTTTTAATGACCGAATACTATCTTTATCACACAAATGAAGCTCTCTACTGCTCGTGACACTCACAAGAACAATGTAAAATAGATGAAAGATGTATGGATCGTATGAGATAAAAACTAGTAGAATGTTTATTAGCTTTATGAGAAAGAAATAAACAAACACAATAAGCTCACACACACTCTCACTTACACTAGACTTTGAGGCACACATACAATGAGGGTGAGAGTGTGTTTAAATAGGTACAAAGGCCACATTCTAAAGGCTTTAAGGTGGGCTCGGTTTGGGCTTTGTGTGGGCTTTGGCTCATGGACTTCTTTTACAATACTTATTCCCAAAAGCCCACTTTCTTGACATACTAAACTACATGACACACACTAAACTTAAAACACAAATGACCATCACTTTCATTTAATAACTTAAATGCTAACAATATTTAACGGCATATAAGAATTGATTTTCGAATATCAATTCATTAATTGTTTGTCTCTAGTGCATGTGATTGATTGATTCACAACCTCGTAATATTTATTGGTTAGTGGATTAATGAATTGCTGGGTCGGTGGCAACTGATATATTTATTGGTGTATGATAATTGGTGTCGTCTTGCGCAAGCTCTTATTTATTGATTGAATGATACTGACTGGGTGATTCTTCTTCAAACCTCGTACCAATTAATTAAAGTTTTCAGTGATGATAAGTACTGCCAAGGTAAATTAAATACTGCCCTCATAAAGTTTGTACTGCTATTCGATGGATAGTACTGCTAGCTTAGTTCTTCAAGTTAATACTGCTGCTAGCTTTTGATCATTCTGCTGCTAGCTTCATGTTTCTACTGCTAGGCTTATATGCTCGATACTACTGCTAGTTATGTGAGACGATACTACTGCTTTCCAATATTCCTACTGCTCGTCATAATTACTACTGCTACATTTACGCTGTATTTTATGAGCATGTGTTACGAGGAGTAAGGGGAAGCTGAGATGGGTTTTAGTTTATGTTCGATATGAGATTGTTTTTACTTTGGTTCTCGGCTTATATGGTGATAACACATACAGGTTGTTGGTTCACACACATGAGAAGTTTTCAGTTTATTTGTTCTTAAACATTTTTAAAGGCTCGTTATTATTTCTTATTGGCGAAGAGGAGTATTTGTTGCTTATTTGATGGTGCAGTGAAATTTTTCAAGGTTGTGTCTTATTATATCTTAAGGTGGGTGTCACACTTTAAAGATAACTTGTTCGTTCGTTCAGGTGACTACGAATTGACAAACACTTGAAGGAGTTACGTTATTGTGCTCAGTGATTATTGTCAAGGGATTGCGATCTCCCTATACGTTAAGTATACGTTCAAAGTTGTTTTTAGTACATGACATAAGACACAATGTTGGTTTCTTCTACTTCAACATCAAATTGATAATGATTAGTTTTCTTCAACAATATATAAAGCCTACAGATTTGAAGAATCATTTAATGTACATGCATCACTCGAGGGGAAGTTTCTACTGTTTACATTCTCTATTTGTTGATAACAAAAAGGGGAAGAGATATTGTGGTGGCATGGCATGGTTTAAGGGGAAGACAAGTTTGTTTCATTCAGGGAGATGTTTACATCTCAACTTCTCTACTTCGTCTAGGGAAGTTCGTACACGACTTTGTTTGTTTTGTCATCATCAAATAGGGGAAGATTGTTGGGATTCTTGATTTGATGAGACAAAGTGAATATAAGAATGAAACAAAAGGGCTTAGAGTGACAAAGGATGAAAGTTCAAAAGAAAGAAAACATTACTACGAGATCTTTTATATTTTTAGTATATATCCTTTGTAACCCTAGTATCTCTATTATATAAAGAGATACAGGGAATTAGTTTTCATAAGTCTAGACAAGATGTAGACGTATAAAGGTGTGTGTGTGTGTTCTAGGTGTTTGGACATAGAAAACGTCTAGGGTTTGTTTGTTTCACTTCAAGATCGATTTGATCCTTGTTATAGGTAGATAACACGTTTTATTCTTAACAAAATTGAAGTGATTGTAGAAAAACCTTGTTCATAGTAATGTTAATTCTTTATTGAATATTCCGCTTTCATTATTATGTGTCCTAGATAATATGAGGTCTAAACAACCTCGAGTCATAAACGGTCCAAGAACTAAGAAGGCGTCTTAGTTTCTACAATTTTTTAAACTTGGAGTTACACAATTTGTCAATTTTAAGGCTTTTAGGCCCTCATAGACCAGCATATTGGCTTTTACAAAACTTTGATAGGCCAAGATATCTCCAAATTCTTAACCTAAAAAACCAGGGTTTATAAATTCCACTACCCTCTACATATTATTCATCGCATCTTTAACCTAAATCTCTACTTTCATAAGTTATCGCTGTTTTTTCAATTTCTATAAGTTTTTCAAAATTTTCTTATTTTATATATTATGTGAGATGTAAACCTTTTTTTAGTGAATGAAAGAAATGAAGAAGCCAATGATGATTTAAAAATATTATGTTGGAATTACCGACTGATATTATTTTGATGATAACTAGGGTGCCTGAGGCTTTTTTTTTCCTTCCATTAACTTTTAAGCTAGCAATAGAGTTTAAATAATTTTCTACATGTTTTATTTTGTTCTGATGTGAAATCTGGTTTTTTATTATCAATATTATTATTATTATTATTATTATTATTATTATTATTATTATTATTATTATTATTATTATTATTATTATTATTATTTTGTTTAGTTGGATTTATGTCAATGGTGCTAATGAGATAAACCAACCTGCTTGTACACTTTTTGCCAACCAAACTATAAAATACACCATGAATAAATAGCATTACTTGTCATTAAAGATATCATAATTCACTACTTTGGAGGGCAAAATCCAAAAACTGAAATTCTTAAAGTTGAATATTTGCGATATTATTTAGTGTGGGATTTGTAGGTATATTGGCCATTTTGACTTCTAAGAGCAGAGAGCCTAGTTTTAATCTAGGGTGCGTTTGGTATGACCCTATCAGAATGGGCTTATCAATTTCATTTCGATTTAAGGTTTTTGTTTAGTAGCCCGACAATGAAATAGATATATTATAGTCATATATTCATTACTCACTAATTTGGTGTCTATGAAATTCATTCCGTGAACCCCTCTCTTTTCCACTACAAAATTCGAATATTAAGGGCCCGTTCGGTTTGTAAGTGAGTTTAGAATTAGATTTTGATTTGGTATTGGTTTGAAAGAATAGTAGGAGATAGAAAGTTAATAATTATTTAATTTATATATTTATTTAAAAATATTTAATTATTTAACTTAAAAGACTTGTAACTAAATGACAAAGAAAATCAAAAAGAAAGAGAAAGTGTTTGGCTCACATTCGTGTGTCAGATGGAATCGTCCAAGGTCACGTATATAGCATGGAATGACATTTTAAAGCTGATACCATTACTTTTTCTTGAAAGTAGCTACCAAACAATTGATAATAAGATTCTATCATTCAATTCCCCCTATACCCCCAACCAAATTGCACATTATACACTTTTTCATACCATATTTTGTCATTCAAACATAAACAATCGTAATGATACACTTTTTCATATCCATTGTCAGTCTACCGCATACCAAATCTGATACCTATTGTGATTCCTACCAACAAACCAAACGGCTCCCTAATGTTTTTTTGGTCAACGTACTTCTTAATACAAGTCTTGTGTTTCATGTACCTTTAAGGTCGTTTATTTGAAGCTTTAGCATGGTCTAACACACAAATAACATGTTTGAACTTTGAACTAAGGACATATGAGTTGATGCATGACACCCCCATAGCGAAGCCGAGTAAAAAAAAAAAAAAAAAAAAAAAAAAAAAACTGATACAGAAGCTAGTACATAATTCCATGAGTAAATTAAACCATTCGTCCTTGTGGTTTGCGTTGACCGCAGCCGTTAGTGCTTTGACCAAAAAAATTGCACCGTTCGACCTTAAGTGGCAAACGTTATGTGCCGTTTGTCCCTCTCACTAACGGGGCCCACTAATGCTCGATAACTCTTGTTAACTTGGTTAATACAAATATCGTCCTAAAAACGTTATTTATATTTTACGATCTTTGCTATATTTTGTTAATGACGATTATAAAGTTTATTTTTAGCAAAGCATAAATATAAGTTAAAGTCCTTTACATAGGATACATGTTACATACATATATACATTCACATATTTTACATTTTAATTCCTAAAATTTAAATATATACATGACATCATGGCATACATCATTTAGATAGCTTGGTTGACTTAACATAATATTTTGGAAAGATTTACAAGCAATGAGTTGGATTGTGTAAGATCTTGTAAGAGCTAGCTGTCATGTCCCGGCGGACCCAAACAACAATATGGGCGGAACCAAATATTTGGGTCCGCCAAATCCGTCCCTTGTCTGCTCAAGTTTGCCTATAAATAGCAAGCTGATCATTCAAGGACACTCATCACTTACATAGCATACATTGCATATACATTCTTTCTTAGTTTACTAACCCATTCATTCATTCATTCATTTCATTTGTAGAGATTTATCTTTTGTAGCAAAGAAGATCAATCATCAAGGTTCAACACAGTGTTGTAAACCTTTAGAGTAGTTACTGTGTGATTCATTTGTAGTTCACACATCATTGTTTATACCAAACATTCAGTAGTGATCGGTTAGTGTTTTAGTCCTCAAAACACATAGAGTGTCGGGAGTGGTTGTACCCTTGTAAAGAACTCGGTTTCTAGCTTAGTACCGAAAAAAGGTTAAGCGATGTTGGGAGTGGTTGTAACCTTGTAAAGAACTCGGTATCTAGCTTAGTACCGGAAAAAGAGTAAGCGACGTGTAAAGGTTTTCTCCGCCTAGAAGGGAGCTTGTTTCTTAGTGAAGAAAAACTCTCGAGTTAGAGGCTCGAGGAGTGGAGTAGGGCAAGGAAGAGAGTCCTTGTAGACCGAACCACTATAAACATCCGTGTTGTGGTTTGATTGTTCTTTCCTTACTTTCTTTACTTATATTGCTTGATTATTTGCATTAGTTTGAAATCACGTTAAGTACTCAAAGCGAATAAATTTAAAAAACGGTAAAAACTATTCAACCCCCTTCTAGTTTTCCACAATTGGCATCGGAGCTACGTTACTCAAGATTTTCAAAATATATTGTATTTTAAAACTTGAAACGATCAATGGATTTTGAAAACTACAAAGAAGGGCAGTCTATGCAAAGACCACCACTATTTGAAGCAAATAGTTTTATATATTGGAAAAATCGCTTTGAAACTTATGTGAAGTCAAAGGATATAGATCTATGGTACATCATTGTAGAAGGTGACCATAAACCTATAATTAAGGATATATCAGGTGGTCGGGATGAGGGTACTTCTCTTACTCGTCATAGTGATGAGCAAAAGAAGTTGATTGCCAAAAACAATGAAGCTAAAATGATGCTTTATAATGCTTTACCTAGGAAAGAATATGAAAGAGTGTTTATGTGTAAAACCGCTAAAGATATTTGGAAATCATTAATTATCACTCATCAAGGGAACTCACAAGTAAAGGATAAAAAAATTGATCTTCTTGTTCAACAATATGAACAATTTGCTATCCCTGAAGATGAGACCATTGATAGTGCTTTTGCTATGTTTAATACTATTGTTACTTCTCTTAAAGCACTTGACGATTCTTTTTCTAGTAAGAACTTTGTCAGCAAATTTCTTAGAGCACTTCATCCGAAGTGGAGAGCGAAGGTGACGGCCATTGAAGAATCCAAGGATCTTTCAAGCATGCCACTTGACGAGCTCATATGAAATCTCAAAGTTCATGAGATGGTCATGGAAAAAGATTCTGAGATAGTCAAAGGAAAAAAGGAGAAGTTAAAGTCCATTGCCTTAAAAGCTAGGGTAGAGTCAAGTGACGATGAAGACTCTAGCTCAGATAGCGAAGACGAAGAGTATGCCATAGCCGTGAGAGATTTCAAGAAGTTCTTCAGAAGACGAGGAAAGTTTGTTAGACAACCTCGAGAAGAAAGGAAATCCCTACGAAAAGACCGTGATGATAAGAAAGGCAAAGTAGATAGGAAGTGCTTTAGGTGTGGTGATACTAGTCACCTTATAGGAGATTGTCCAAAGCCATCCAAGAACAAGACTCAACCAGCCTTTGTTAGTGGTGCTTGGAGTGACAGTTAAGATGATAATGAAGAGCCAAAGAATAATGAAGTTGCTCTTATGGCTAATGACTCTAACGAGGTGTGCTTGAAAGTCGGGTTGGAATCGGATAAGTGGATCAAAGATAGTGGGTGTTCAAGACACATGATGGGAAACAAAGGCCTTTTCTCAACCTACCAAGTGTACGACGGAGGTAATGTTACTTTTGGTAGTAATCTTAAAAGCAAGATCATCGGAAAAGGTACGATCTCTCATGAGTCTCTCACTATTGATGATGTTGCTCATGTAGGTAACTTAGGTTTTAACTTGCTTAGTATTAGTCAATTATGCCATAAAAAGTATGACGTCCTTTTCAGTGAAAACGAAAGTAAGATACTTAAAAATGGCATAACCGTAGGAAAAGGTGTTTTGAAGAACAACGTTTACGTTATGAAACTAGACAAAACATCTAAAGACAAACTTTGTCTCGCCTCCTTAGACGACAACTCAACTCTGTGGCATAGACGTTTAGGTCACGCCAACAAGAAACTCATCCAATCCTTATCATCTAAGGAACTCTTTAGGAACCTACCCAAGTTGAAATACGACTAACACTTTTGTGATGCTTGCAAAATTGGGAAACAAGTTCATAATAGCCATAAGGCTAAAAACATGGTGTCTACATCTAGGTGTCTAGAATTGTTGCATATAGATTTGTTTGGTCCATCCGCTATACAAAGTTATGGAGGAAACTTCTATACTTTGGTAATAGTAGATGATTACTCTAGGTATACTTGGACTAAGTTTTTGAAAACTAAAAATGAAGCATTTGATAAATTTGAAATTCTTAGTAAGAAAATTCAAAATCAAATAGGAAATAGCATTGTGTCAATTAGAACCGACCACGGTCGTGAATTTGATAACGAAACCCAATTCGGAGCTTTTTGTGATGCTAATGGCATAACACATAACTTCTTGGCTCCTTGAACCCCTCAATCAAATGGTGTAGTAGAACGTAAGAATATAACACTCCAAGAAATGAGTCGAACAATGCTAAACGAACAAAATATACCACAAAAGTTTTGGTGTAACGCCGTTGACACATCAACATACATCTTAAATAGAGTCTTAATTAGGCCATTTTTGAAGAAAACACCATATGAGCTGAGCTTTATAGAGGCAAAAAGCCTACTTTATCATATTTTAGAGTTTTTGGAAGCAAGTGCTTCATTTTAAATACTAAGGATTATCTCACCAAGTTTGACCCAAAGTCTTATGATGGTGTATTCCTTGGATACTCACACAATAGTAAAGCTTACGTTGTCTTAAACAAAGAAACCTCAAGAGTCGAGGAATCATTGAATGTAACATTCGACGAAAGTCCACCTCCCTCTAAGACATCACCTTTGGTAGATGATGACTTAGTTGAAAGTCAAATGGTTCAAAACCAAGAAAATGTAGAAAATGACAAAGAGGATGAACCCGTAAGTAGGGAAATAGTCAACATCAAGGAATCTAGAAGTCACCCATTAGATAACGTCATAGGATAAATTAACAAAAGGACCTTAAGGTCAAGAGTCCAAAACCAAAGTAATTTCTTTTGTTTTGTTTCAACTATTGAGCCTAAAAATATAAATTAGGCCATAAAAGATGAATCTTGGGTCGTAGCGATGCAAGAAGTACTTAATCAATTTGTTAGAAATGACGTTTGGACATTAGTCCCTCAACCAAAGTGTCAAACCATAATTGGAACTAAATGGGTGTATAGGAACAAAATGGATAAAAATGGAGTAGTGTCTAGAAACAAAGCTAGGCTAGTAGCTCAAGGCTACAATCAACAAGAAGGTATAGATTACGATGAAACATTTGCACTCGTCGCTAGGCTTGAGTCAATTAGAATACTACTTGCATATGCATGTGCACATGACTTTAAACTTTTTCAAATGGATGTCAAAAGTGCATTTCTTAATGGTTTTATAAATGAGGAAGTGTACGTTGCACAACCTCTCGGCTTTGCCGATTTTGAAAAACCAAATCATGTCTATAAACTTAAAAAGGCTTTATACGGACTTAAGCAAGCACCAAAAGCTTGGTATGATCGACTTAAGACTTTCCTAGTTGACCATAAGTATACCATGGGCCTAGTAGACAACACTCTTTTCACTGAAAAAAGGGATCACATATAAACATAGTTCAAATATATGTGGATGACATCATATTCGGATCAACTTGTCAAGAGTTATGCGATGATTTTTTGAAAATCATGCATGATGAGTTTGAAATGAGTATGATGGGGGAACTAAACTTTTTCTTAGGACACCAAATTAAACAATTAGATGATGGGATATTCTTCAACCAATCTAAGTATATAAAGGATATGCTTAAGAAATTTGGTCTTGAAGATTCCAAACCCATGAAAACACCCATGTCCTCCAAAACCGAACTCACGAAGGATGAAGAAGGTGAATCCGTAGATAGCACTAAATATAGGGGAATGATCGGTAGTCTACTCTATCTAATGGCTAGTAGACCCGACATTATGTTTAGTGTTTGTCTATGTGCACGCTTTCAAGAAGATCCCAAAACATCCCATCTTGAAGCCATCAAACGTATTTTTAGATATATCAAAGGCACTACACATTTAGGATTATGGTATCCCAAAGGAACGGGAATAGAAACCATAGTGTATGCCGACTCAGACCATGCCGGTGACTATGTTGATAGAAAAAGTACAAGTGGTATTTGTACTTTTGTTGGACATTGTCTTACCGCATGGTTCTCAAAGAAACAAACGGCCTTAGCAATTTCAACAACCGAAGCCGAGTATGTGTCTGTAGGAAAGGCGTGTCAACAAGAACTGTGGATGAAACAAGCTCTCGTCGACTATGGAATTGAACTCAACAACATTCCCATTCTTTGTGACAACAAAGGAGCTATCGACCTTAGCAAAAATCCAGTCCAATACGCTAGAACCAAACACATAGTAATACGTCACCATTTCCTACGCGACAATGTTCAGAAGGGAAACATCTCAATCGAGAAAGTATCCTCAGAGGACAACATTGCCGACATTCTCACTAAACCTCTTAAGAGAGCACCCTTTAACTTCCTTAGACTTGGTTTAGGATTAATGGAACCAAATATGTAGTTTGAACCTTAGCTTGAACCTTAGATTAACCAAATAACCAAAAATCAAGCCTGATCCCACAGAACCAAACAACAACATGGACGGACCCCCTAGTTTTGGTTCCGCCGGATCCGTGAGTTCCTGAATCAGTTTTTTAGTATATTAAACAAACACCATGTACTGTGTATCACATTCCCTGAAAATATACCAACTACTAGAACTCGACTAAAAATCAACCAAACTCATAATTTAGGTCATCCCCCTCAACCAATTTGTGCTCTAATCATCTCTGTAAGTATCCTAATCATATCTACATTCCTGATCTGAGTCTAGGATTTCTATTTCATGCACAAAATCAAAACTTGGGGTTTATGCATATTTCTTGTAAAATCATGAAGCATATTTACTGAATTGCATAACAAATCATGTTTTCCTTAGTTAGGAATTGCATATCATAAGGCATTATCAAAATTCATCAAAAACCCCATGAGAAATTTTTTATAAAAATCTTCTCACGACTAGGAAAAACGGTTTTTGTACATTGTTCATACAAATACAAAACATTATGTTTTAAACATCACTTGCATAATGTCTCTTGAATGCTAAAGGGAATACATAATTAATATGTATTTTCGAGTACATTCAATCGTAGATACATTGAAGTAGGAGCGTTTGGGTTATCTCTTATTTTATCATAAAACTTGCATAAACAAAATTTTCATGCATCAAAAGGAGTCGAGATAACCGCACCTCCACATTGTCCCTATATAGGCACACACTAGAAATCTATATACGTATGTTCAATATTTTTAACTAAAACTATGTAATTTTCGTGTCTAGGATAATCATGCCTCCCGCGACAAACTATGATCACAAAGCAACCCTCAACTACCTACCCAAACACCATAAGACAAAAGGTCTTACTGACGACCAAGTCAAATTCTTTAAAGCCTTAGAAAAATGCTATGTTCACGAGGGTAGAACCGTAGACCCCTCATTCTTAGAAGGAACCATTCTCCGAGAACAACTAGCCGCCATCCAATTCGATTATCTTCTAGATATCGATGAACCCAAAATTTCTAGATTCATACTAGAATTCTATGCTAGTGTAGGTCTTAGCTCAAATGACTATGGCTACATGAATGTCCATTTCAAAGTCAACCAAACTCAATTCTACATCCCTTTGGACCAATTTAGGGAAGTCTTAGGAGTTCCAAGTCAAGGAACTTGCTTCTATTCAGACAAATGGTCATTGTCCATCCTAGATTCCAACCTTGATCGTATGCCACCATACAGCACACCATTAACACCAAAAGAGACAATTCGTGCTCATCTTTTTGTACCTAGGACCTCCCACACTAGGACAAGTCAAGGTAGAGAGGTTGATAGAGATTCGTTTGGCATGGAGCTAAACGAGCTTAGGCCCCAATTTAAGAAGCTAAAAGAAGTTCTTAGGGCTAATGTCATAAGCACCATAGGAAATTGGGACCATGTCAACGCAAGACTTTGCTACATGCTCTATTGTGTGTCAAACCACCAACCATTCAACCTCGCCTATTATATCGCCAAAAGAATGGCCGATATTCCGGTTTTAGGTACCACCGCCATGCCTTACGGGATGCTTCTTACCCGTCTTTATAGAGCTTTTGCACCCATTCCTCCAAATGCTAGAGGTTTTCTACCCGACTACTCCGAAATTGAACACACCTTTGTACCTCTTAGTGATCATAGAGTAGCCGTATTTAGAGGAAAACGAGCTCATCCTCCAACCTCATCATCATCATCATCGGTTAGCGAGGATGATGGTTTTCCAAATTCTAGGGTTCCTCTACCCGAATACATGAGTCAACTTCCTCCCATCGACAACCAATCCGAGGTGTTTCGACAAACACGTGGATAAGACAATTTCAAACAATGATGTGATGAATTGTTGTTTTTTTAGGATATTGTGTTAGTACTATACTTTTATGTGAACTAACATAACTATGCAGGATGATAACACGTGATGTTATCAATTTTTCGTGCTTAAGCCACCGTTTAGCTTAACCTTCTTTTATGGTAAGTTCAATATCATCAGATTGATTTATATGCATACATGTGTTAGCACCTGTATTTTTGTGTTTAATCAATCATAACTAAGTAGTTACATAGGATTTAGGAAAATTTTTGGGGAATTGAATGGGTTTCGAGCATTTTGACATGCTCTCTGTTAACAATTTTCATTTGGTGGATATGGCGGAACCAAGTTTTGGGTTCCGTCTGTTGAACATTTTGGCTCCACCAAATTTCACCCAGCGGATTCTGCTGAACCAAAAATTTGGTTCCGTATTTGTTATCGTTTGGATCAGCATTCCAACAGTAACTTTTTTCAAATTTCCCGTCCAATCCTGCTCCTTAGATTATTGATTCTTAGGATCATTCTACTGATCATTAGGCACATTAGGATGATTTAGGAACGCTTAGAACTATAAAAAATCCACTTCCCACCAAAATTTGAAAATTCAAATTCCCATCCAAGTTACCTTTCTGTAACAAGCAAGGAACCCTCCATTTGATTCCTTGAAATCCGTGGGACAATCAAATGATTAGATTTCCCACTCACTCTTTGCATTTACTGCATATCTTCCCAAATTTACTCAACTCCATTTCTATGGATTGACTTTGGTGATTTGACAAGTTCATTGTCTTCCTCCAAATCATTAGGAACCAACATTTCTCAATGGCTCAACATCAAATCCAAACACAAAGTTCAATACACCTTACTGTCTATAAATTAGAAACCTTAGGATCATCACAATTCACACTTTCACCATTATCTCTAAGCATTACTCCTGTACTTTAGAGCAACCATCCTTATTTCAACAATGACAAAATCCAACAACTCATCAACCAACAGACCACCACGAAGGACAACTCGTATGAGTGTCAAACCGTGTTGTTTTGTGAATTTAGCTTCTTCATCAGAAGAGTCATCACCCCTTAACATATCATCACCTATAGCAAATGAGAACTTTCTCAACCTCTCAACTCCAACACCACCTAATGTGGTCATCAACACTCCACCACCAACAATCACTCCAGTGGCTACCACACCTCCACCCGCTCCATCACAACCAACTAGATCACCATCACCTCCACACTCACCAAAACTCCGTCCAATGGAGCTTTTTGTGACTCCTCTAACCTCACCACATCCATACCTAGAAACCCTTGAAGACCTTCCACCAAGGTCTCAAAATCCACCACCCTTGACTTTTGAAGGTCAAGAACCGCTCCTTTTCCATCCCATTTATCAGGATATTCACGGTCCTCTCTACCGTGACCAAAAACCACCACAACCGCAACCTCAACCACTTTCACCAAGATCCACCCTCAATGCCATTGATGAGGAAATGTGGATTAACCAACCCTAAAGGCAAGGCAAAATCAATGAGGGGTTAGACCGCCTTTATGCTTTCTCCAATATGGTGGATTCCCACCTTCATGAGGCTATGGACTTGAAATCAACTTTGATGGCTTCCATCATGTCTCCAAACTACATTCCACCACCTCCACCATCAAATAACCAACCACCACCACCATCAACTCATGAACAAACCCTTCCACCACCTAGACATGGTTGTATCATGTGTGAGAGGACCGCTCACTTGACTCAACGGACCAACATCTTGGTTCATGAGTTACAAAACAAAATGAGGTTCATTTTGAACCACATCCTAGAGCGCCTTAATGCTTTATCCCATCCTCCACAGTAGATATTAGAAGTTTCTCCTTTGACTCCTTTTATTGGACTTCATAGGACTTTTTAGGACTTCTCTTTTTTAATTTCTAGGATATTTTATTTTGTAACTCCTTGCTTTGTGACTTTCTCACAAACAATTTTCAATGGAAGGATGTTATGTTTATGCTTGTGTGTGATCAATATTTGTGCATTATCTTGGTTGGATTGAATTACTAACACTTGCATTATTAGATGGTTGATTTAAACTATTAGCTTGGTTTGATCAATTTATGCATAGTTGAATTTTTTTAAGTCAAACGGGTTGAACTACAATGTTTGGTTGAACTCATATTACTTAGTTGGATTATCTACAACTAACATTTGATGTATAGCACTTGTCATCCTCGAATCAAATACGTTGGTACCCTAGCAACAGGGGAGTATAGATCGAGGGGGAGTATATCATGAACTAACCTTTATTTTTGTAGCATTTCTCATCCTTGAATCATATACGTTGGTACCCTAGCAACGGGGAGTATAGATCGAGGGGGAGCATATCATGTACTAATCCTTATTTTGTAGCATTCATAATCCTTGAATCACATGCGTTGGTACCCTAGCAACGGGGAGTATTGATCAAGGGGGAGCATTACATACACTAACTTTTGTTTTGTAGGATCATTCATCATAACCTTGGCACTCCAATTAGGGGGAGTATTATCCAAGGGGGAGCTTTTACGTTCTCAAAATCCATGCATTCTACTTGGTACTCCAAATTAGGGGGAGTTATCACCAAGGGCCATTTCCACATTCCGCTATGCATTTCTTCTTTTTGTTTTGACAAAAAGGGGGAGATAAGTTAGATTAAACTCATACATTGCATACATGTTTTATGACAAAATTGATTTCAAAAGATTTCAAAATTTGCATAAAACTAGTTTTAATCTATATTTTTAAAAGACTTACACTTTACTTATTCCTTTGCTTAAAAATAAAATTTATGTTTTGTCATCAACAAAAAGGGGGAGATTGTTAATATAAATATCGTCCTAAAAACGTTATTTATATATTACGATCTTTGCTATATTTTGTTAATGACAATTATAAAGTTTATTTTTAGCAAAGCATAAATATAAGTTAAAGTCTTTTACATTTATAGTGATAAGCTTTTAAAACCCATCATATACATGCACACACACATTTACATGTTTTACATTTTAATTCCTAAAATGTAAATATGTTGGGAATTATAATTTAGAGTTGATATGGATAAAAGATGAAAGATGAAGGACTAAAGATGACAAAGGATGGAACTTCAAAGAAAGAAAAGATTACAGCAAATCTTTTATTATTTTATGTATATCCTTTGTAACCCTAGTGTTTCTAGTATATAAAGAAACATAAGGGAATACGTTTCATATATATCTTCCACAATGTAAAATCCAGGAAAAGTGTGTGTACGGGTGTTTTATGGGAAAACGCCTAGGGTTAGGGTAGTTTGTATAAGCCTCAAGGATCTTATGATTCTTGTTAGAGTGTAACCATGCTACACTTGATCACGTAGCATTGGGGCTTCTTGTATTGTTAGTGGTAGAGATGATGGCGAAGAAACCTTGTTCAATAATAATGAATGTTTTGTATTTATTCGCTGCGTATTGTTTTATTCATTGTTATTGTGTAATCCTAGATAAAAGGTCTAACAAACCTCGAGCTAATCGATCTCCACAAGTGGTATCAGAGACAGGTTGCTCTCGATATCTAAGATCTACAAGATTGTTATTGTCGACAGAAGGAGCAGATCTGAAGAAGTCAGTAGCAGTTTTAAAGTAGGTATTATGATTGTATTTTTTTTAAAGGTATCGATTATTTTTTGTTGCGGCAAAAAGATACATGATTCTAATCGGTAATTGAATTGATACCTCATACGAATTTGCGGGTTGGTGAGTCATCAATTGGAATTGCTATTTTATTTATTCTTCACTGATCACATGGGTCGATTATTATAAGGGTTAATTGGATGCATAGATTGTCAGACATTGATGGCGCTAGACTTGGATTCTAATATTAAAGTATGGCTAGTCAGTGGAACAATAAGTCTATTGTCGCTTATTATTTTGATTCATTTATTGCGATTGGTGGAATTATATGATGTTTCGTACTAACAGTTATCAAGTGGATTTATTAAAGTTGTCGCTTGCTACTGATGTAAATTCATCATTGTACGCAAAGGCATCTGACGTGAATAATTAATTAAGAGGTTTATGCTGCTACGATTGGTTATTTGGGATAATGGATCAGATGTATTATTGATATCATGTGAGTTTTATTGAATATTGAGGTTAATACTACTGCTATGCTACGATTAGATTTTTGTACTACTTATTGGTTCATGTGTAGCAGTTGGTACTGCTGGGTTTTCGAGTTTGTACTGCTGGCTCAAGTAAATTAGTACTACTCGACAACAGTTTGTACTGCTAGCTTTGGAGGTTGAAAAGTTTATACTGCTGGTTATAAACTTTGTACTGCTGGTTTGTACTGCTAGAGCATGGAATTCTAAAAGTAAGGGGAAGCATATTCAGTTGATTTTAGAGCGAGCACACATACAGGGGAAGAAACACACACACAAGATGGTGATTTGATTTATGTTCAGATTTATGGCTCATATTTATTGGCGAAGTGGATTAGTTGTTACTTATTTGACGATGAAGTGGAATTATTTGGGTCTATGTTCTTAATATATCTACGAATTGACAAACACTTGAAGGAGTTACGTTATTGTGCTCAGTGTTCATATTGTCAAGGGATTGCGATCTCCTTATACATCGGTTTGGGTATACGTTCGCAGTTATATTTAAGACATGAGTTTGAGTTATTCTACTTCAGCATCGGATGAGTAATGGTTAGTTTTCTTCTTCAATACATCGAGGTTATACTACATCAAAGTGAAGGTTTTTCTACTGCTAGTTGGTATTACTACTGCAGGTTTTGATTTCTACTGTTTCAAGTTCATTTTTAGTGCGGAAAACTTAATGGTGGGTAATTTGAAACATTGAAAAGATGGATTGGCCGTGTAATATTGATTCGTGGTTGTAAAAAATCAAGGTTGCTTATTTTTGTCCCCTATTTGATGATGACAAAAAGGGGAAGAAGAAGAATATTTTGAAGATTGCAGCTTGAAGATCCTTGATGATATGCATGGATTAAGGGGAAGACGACATTTTTCATACTTGGTTTTATCATATCAACTAGGGGAAGATTGTTGGGAATTATAATTTAGAGTTGATATGGACAAAAGATGAAAGATGAAGGACTAAAGATGACAAAGGATGGAACTTCAAAGAAAGAAAAGATTACAGCAAATCTTTTATTATTTTATGTATATCCTTTGTAACCCTAATGTTTCTAGTATATAAAGAAACATAAGGGAATACGTTTCACATATGTCTTCCATAACGTAAAATCCAGGAAAAGTGTGTGTATGGGTGTTTTATGGGAAAACGCCTAGGGTTAGGGTAGTTTGTATAAGCCTTAAGGATCTTATGATTCCTGTTAGAGTGTAACCGTGCTACACTTGATCACGTAGCATTGGGGCTTCTTGTATTGTTAGTGGTAGAGATGATGGCGAAGAAACCTTGTTCAATAATAATGAATGTTTTGTATTTATCCGCTGCGTATTGATTTATTCATTGTTATTGTGTGATCCTAGATAAAGGATCTAACAAACCTCGAGCTAATCGATCTTCACAAAATATATACATGACATCATGACATATATCATTTAGATAGCTTGGTTGACTTAACATAATATTTTGGAAAGATTTACAAGCAATAAGTTTGATTGTGTAAGATGTTGTAAGAGCTAGCTGTCATGTCCCGGCGGACCCAAACAGCAGTATGGGCGGAACCAAATATTTTGGTCCGCCAAATCCGTCCCTTGTCTGCTCAAGTTTGCCTATAAATAGCAAGCTGATCATTCAAGGACACTCATCACTTACATAGCATACATTGCATATACATTCTTTCTTAGTTTATTAACCCATTCATTCATTCATTTCATTTGTAGAGATCTATCTTTTGTAGCAAAGAAGATCAAGCATCAAGGTTCAACACAGTGTTGTAAACCTTTAGAGTAGTTACTGTGTGATTCATTTGTAGTTCACACATCATTGTTTATACCAAACATTCAGTAGTGATCGGTTAGTGTTTTAGTCCTCAAAACACATAGAGTGTCGGGAGTGGTTGTACCCTTGTAAAGAACTCGGTATCTAGCTTAGTACCAGAAAAAGGTTAAGCGATGTTGGGAGTGGTTGTACCCTTGTAAAGAACTCGGTATATAGCTTAGTACCGGAAAAAGAGTAAGCGACGTGTAAAGGTTTTCTCCGCCTAGAAGGAAGCTTGTTTCTTAGTGAAGAAAAACTCTCGAGTTAGAGGCTCGAGGAGTAGAGTAGGGCAAGGAAGAGAGTCCTTGTAGACCAAACCACTATAAACATCCGTGTTGTGGTTTGATTGTTCTTTCCTTACTTTCTTTACTTATATTGCTTGATTATTTGCATTAGTTTGAAATCACGTTAAGTACTCAAAGTGAATAAATTTAAAAAATGGTAAAAACTATTCAACCCCCCTTCTAGTTTTTCACAAACTTATTTTCTCATGAGGGTATACTCTTCATTTCACAACCATAAGGGTGAACGGTGTAAGGACGAACGGTGTAATTTACTTTTTTTGTCAATTTTTATACGTTTTCATCCATTTTTTTACGCTTTCATACGTTTTTCTTGTGTTTTCATACATTTTATCCGTTTTTGTACATTTTCATCGGTTTTTATTCGCTTTCGTCCGTTTTTATACGTTTTTACCCATTTTTATACGTTTTTGTCCGTTTTTATACATTTTCATCTGTTTTTATACGCTTTCGTCCGTTTTTATACGTTTTCACCCATTTTTATACGTTTTTGTCTGTTGTAACTTTTAGTTTGAAACTAAATTATGAAATTGAATAGGGTTTGTTTTGAAAATATGAAAAGATAGGGTTTTTTTTTTCAAAAAAAAATGAAGGTCTCCCTTACTGCGGCAACCAATCGCCTGTAGGTTGCCGGAGACAGAAAGCTGACGTGATAAAATGAGGGTCAATCCCCCTTAATATGTCCAGCCTAATGCACGCTATTAATTTATCAGCTTTACTTTATTTTTTCTTAGCAATAATCATCATCAATGATCTAGCTCTTAATCTTGATATATGACTATTTATCCCTTTTGATAACTCAATCATGACACACATCATTTATAGTAAAACATATCTGATGAAAAGTGAAAACATTTTCAATTGGAATTGATGGCTTGCAGCGAGAGAATTAGTGAAAAAAATATACATAAAATTATTGTGTGTAGAAGGTTTTAGTAAGGCTCTTAATAATTTTGATAAATTGATGGAGTAACCATTTTTGTTTGCTAAATTGATGGAGTAACCATTTTAGCAACATGTGACTTTGAAGGATTATACAAACACTTGGGATGTTAATCTTAATAATGTGTTTGGGATATTTAGGAATGAATGTGATTTAGTACGCGGAATTTACTATAACATGCACACTTAAAGGAACAAAGGTGGTGAATATGAAAACGTGAATTATTTAGAATAATCAACACAACGTGAATAACACAAAACGATTCAATATTATTTATGAGATAATACGGGTGATCTAAACTATCACCAGGATTACAAAGGTAACCTTGAATCTTTGATTTGTAAAAGGATTTGTGAATTTGTAACTAAGTTACTAGAAAGGTTGTGGTGTTTTAGGATATTACTAAGTATTTTGTTGAAGAGATATTTCTAAGGTGGTGACTAAGGGTTCCTTTTATAGATAAGGAACTCCTTTTACATGTTGTCAAGTTGCATAAGATAACAAGACTTTTCTAACCTACTATTACAACTTCCAATGTAAAACACTCAACATTATCTACTGCACGACATGGAAGACTGTACTACTTTTACTTAACGTGTTACATTGTACAAAGACTAATAATACAACTAAAATATCTACAAATAAAATATCTAACAACTTGACATTCAAACTGGCAGGACCTTCTTTAACTAGCAGTACCTTCTCACCCAGAAGGTACTGTTAGTTTATCTTCAACTTCTTCAAAATGAACTAGCAGACCTAATACTTCATCTGGCAGGCTCTTTGACTTAAGCATTTTATTCCCAACAATCCTCCCCTAAACTTGTTATTCCCTTTAAAATAAACAAGTTTCTTATGAATAAAATCCATACCTTGAGGATCTGAGGGAACTCTTCCAAAAACTTCACTCTCTATTCTTCCTTTTACTTTCACATTGTTCAAAAATGCTCATCAACAAAATTTGAACAACTTCTGACTTTTCATCATCTTTATCACACCTTAACCTTTTGGAAATCGTGGTTGAAAGAACTTCATAGCTCAGTGGATACTCTTGTTCAGCTAACATAAAGAGCTCAATCCCACTTTGTGTAAAAATATGATGCACACTGCTAAGACTTAGGAATTCCCATGTGGTGGTAGGATCATGGTATGGAAACTTCCAATGAACATCCTTTGGATCAGGATCATACATCCTATTGAACTTTACCCAAAGTTCTTGTTCCTTAACATCAGTGTTTATTCTTAGAGTTTAGCCTGATTTGAACTAAATTCCACAACTCTTCTAAATCAGCTCTATCACATGCCCTTATCAGATTCTCAAAATTTTTGAAGATGGCAGTTTGACGCCCAACCCTGGTTATCTTCCTTGCCTTTCCTGACTTATCATGGTGAATCTCCCAATCTATAATAGGGTGTCTAGACCTAATTGGATCAGCATGTATAATTGTTGGTAAAGCAATTATCATTTTACTTACTTGTTCTGGATCCAATTCTGCTTCTTGTTTCTTTTGAGCACCTTTCTTTTTCTTTGAAGGTTTAGCATCAGATGGGATCTTGAAGTAACATGTCTTGTAGGCATTAAGATAAAGGAAGTTGATTTCATCATGAGTTTTCTTTTTCAGTTGAGATTCAGTCCAATTAGCTTGACTTCTTAGAAACTTCTTCATGAAAATCACTTGATCTTTCTTAGATGAGCCCACCTTAAAACCTCTCTTCTGGCTTTCCTGAATCTTTTGAAAAATATTATCTAGAGCTGCTTCTTTATATTTGTTGTTGATAAAAGTTTCAAGCTATGCTGTTTTCTCTTCAGTGTTAAGATTCTTGTCATCCAAAATTAAGTTAGCTTAACCTCTCACAATTGGATCATTGGCAATGATCCATTGCATCTGAGCATCAAATGTTTCCTGAGCAGCTTGAGTGTCAAGAAGAATTTGAGCAGCATCCTTTTGCTCTTGCATTTCTGCAAGCAGTCTTGAATCTTCTAAAGCTTTTTGCATTTCTTCTTCATGAAGCTTTTTGGAGACTTCCTCATCTAAAGCTATCTGCACTTGCTCTCTTTTCTTCAACCTTTTGGGCCTAGGTTCATCTTCAACCATAATTTTCTTGCCCTTATCTTTTGGTGTTGGTTCTTGACTTGGAGCAGCAGATTGTTCATCAGCAACAAATAACCTTCCTTGAACAAACAACCCCCCTTGAGGCTGTGATTCCCTCTTTCTTTTATAAACATTTTCAGCAGTACCTCTATAATCCATAGCCAACAGTCTCTTAATCTGAGCAGGCTCTTTTGCACTAACAGGCTCTTGCCCTGCACCAGCAGGCTCTTCATCATATACTTGAGTTCCTTCATGAAATTGAAATTGAGCCTCCTTTTCACCTTCTAAACTACCCATCCTCCCCTTTTTGGAAGAGAGACCCATGCTTTCTGCATCTGAACTTGAAGAACTAGATAAAATCAATTTTGAAGATCTTTTACCCTTCAGCATCTTCACTTCAGTCTCCAATTTCTTAACCCTTTGAACTAGCTTGGTGTTGATCTTAGAAAATTTTGTGTTCTGTCTTTGAAGAGCATTTTCCAAGAGCTGCACTTTCTCCTTTAGTTCCTTCACAGTCTGAGAATCCAGACTTTGATGTTGAGGAGATTGGGATGGTGATGCATGATATGATGGTGATGGTGTTGTTACAGATGGTACTGGTGATGGGATTGGTGATGGATGATGAGATGGTGATATGTATCCAGGTGAAGAACTTGGTGATGGTGATTCAGATGATGTGGATGGTTCTTCAGCATTTTGTGGTAACATTTCCTCAAAAAGTGGTATTTCTTCCCCATGAAAACCAATTTTCATATTTGAAAACACCTTGTGTGAAAGTTTTGGAGTTTCATAAGGAGAGTGTGGGGGAAGTAACAAAAGTTTTGATTTGGTGATGATGCATTGAATAAATCTGGGATACATCAAAAACTTTGTTTGGCTATCCACATTTTTAACCAATCCTTCAAAAATATGTTTTGAAAAGTTGAATTTTCTGTTTGTTGCCAAGCAAATGAGAGCTGTAGCCATGTTTCCACTAAACTGCTCCAATGAGGTTTTCTTTTGGCTTAAACAATGAAGGATGGTATGGATCAAAAATCTCCATTGTGGGGTAAAATGCTTTTTAAGAAAAGTGAGTTTATTAGAATTTACATTATACCCCATTCTTTCCAAATTTTCAAAGATTTCAGTATCAGGCAATTGACTAATACCATCTGAATCATCCAATCGAAGATGTCTTCTAATGGATGACTCGGTAAGAGTCAAGGTTTTTCCATCCACTTTGGCTTTTATCTTTTGGTCCCCATTTTCAAGAGTTTTAACTTTAGCCGTTTTCCAAAATTGTAAAATTTGTGATTCATAAATAGTGGGATTTACAAGTAAAGCAAACCTGATGTAAGAATCATTTAGAAAGTCCACTATTTGGTGAAAAGATTCATTATCCTCAGACTTTTCCAAAAATGCTAACTGGTTGTGACGTTTAACAAAAAATAGATCAGCCATGGTGAAGGTTAAGGAAAAATTTGATTAGTATGGTGGGATTTGATTGTGGTACTGGTAGAAGATGAAAGGTGAGTGTTAATTGTGATAAGGACTGATGAAAGATATTATGAGAGATTTACTTTTAACCGACTATGAGAAAATTTATAATAAGTAAATGAAGAGGCGGTTAAAAAGATCTTTTGTATGAGAAATATAATATAATTACCAGACCCTTAAATCGAGGAAAACATCAGTAATTTACAGAATTACCCCAACGGCTAATTTTAACTACCAGACCTAACGGCTATAATTTTAACTGACAGACTCAACGGTTATCTAGCAGTACCATTTTACTCTACCAGTACCAAAATTTGAACTACCAGTACCTTTGATTTTGAAAGAAAATTTTACTTGGCAGTATCTTTGAAATTTTAGCAAAAATCCCTTATAGTTTTTAGCAAACTATCAGCTATCAACGGATTTGTTTTGTCTTTACCAAAAGCCGTTTGCTTTGGACTAGTCAACTATTTACTGTAAAGTATGGTTAGTTAAATACCATATAGTTTTTGGTAAACTATCAACCATCAACGGATTTGATTTGTCTTTACCAAAAGCCGTTTGCTTATGGACTAGCCAGCTCTTAAGTTTGTAAAACTTGGTGAACTGAATACCATCTCCACATCATGATCCTTGTTTTGTTATCAACTTGAGTAACCTGAAATTTGTTAGTTGCTGACCAAAAGAACAGAGTACAAGATGATGACATAGCTTATTCTGGAGCATTATATATATTCAGAAAGGCATGCTTATAGATGATTTCACTTGTTGAAACAAGCATCCAAGATACACAGCACCATTGCCTCTTATAATTCCTCCATCCAAGGAAATTGCACCATCTTTTAGTCCAAGATTGGAGCAATGTGATGATATTGTTAAAGACAAAGATCAGAAAGCAAAGCACTTGTTTTATTGTATTGAAAACATTTAAGCATCAAGATGAACAAAACAGAGCAAACTTTATACTAGCAGGACCAATTATGAACTGACAGTACCTTTTGACTAACTAGCAGTACCATGTTTAAGAGCCAGTACCATATATTTTATGTACAAAAACACATGTTTTTCAAAGATTAATCATTCCAATACCTGCTACCAGGTATTTAAATCTACCTAAATCAAAAGCTTTGGTGAGAAGGTCTGCAAAATTATTTGCAGAATCAATTTTGACAACTTGTATTAACCTTTTCTCATTGCAATCTCTTATGAAATGGTGTCTGATTTCAATGTGTTTTGTTTTTGAATGTTGAACTGGATTTTTAATGATACAAATAGTACTGCTATTGTCAATGTAAATAATGGTGTTAAGAAAATTGTACCCATAGTCAAGCAATTGATTTTGGATCCAAAGCACTTGCCCACAACAACTTGCACCAGCAACATATTCTGCTTCAGTTGTAGAGTTGGCCACCATTGTTTGCTTCTTGCATTGCCATGATATGAGTCTGCAGCCAAGAAATTGACATCCACCAGTTGTGGATTTTCTGTCTAGGGTTGCACCAGCATAGTCACTATCAGATACCATAGACCCAACCTAGGTTGACCCTTGAGATATCTAAAGATCCTTTTGACTGCTGTGAGATGAGAAACTTTGGGATTTACTTGAAACCTTGCACATACACATACTGGGAACATGATATCTGGTCTTGATGATGTAAGGTACATCAAGGACCCAATCATTGATCTGTAATTGTGCAAATCCACATCTTCACCCTCAGCATCCTTGAGTAACCCCTTTTCTGAATCCATTGGAGTACTTGCAACCTTAGAATCTGCAAACTGAAATTTCCTCAGAATCTCTGCTACATACTTATCTTGGCTGATAAATATGCCTTCATTTGATTGTTTCACTTGGAGACCCAGAAAGAAAGTAAGTTCCCCCATGGAACTCATTTCAAACTTACTATGCATAATTTTTTCAAACTCCACACACAACTCTTGGTTTATGGATCCAAAGATAATGTCATCAACATAAATCTGCACCAGCAAGATGTCTTTCTTGGTTCTTTTGATGAAAAAAGTTGGATCAATCTTGCCTCTTTGAAATCCATTTTCCAATAAATAGAAAGCCAATGTTTCATACCATGCCCTAGGAGCTTGGTGTAGACCATAAAGAGCCTTGGTAACCCTATACACCTTGTTTGGATATTCTGCATCAATGAAGCCTGGAGGTTGAGAAACATACACTTCTTCTTCAATAGTACCATACAAGAAGGCACTCTTAACATCCATTTGCTAAACAGTGAAGCCTATGAAAGAAGCATAGGCCAAGAATAGCCTAATTGCTTCAAGTCTTGCAACTGGAGCAAAAACCTCTTCATAATCCACCCCTTCTTCTTGAGTATACCCTTGGGCCACCAATCTTGCCTTGTTTCTGATCACAATCCCCCTTTCATCTTTCTTATTCCTGAACATCCATTTGGTTCCAATTGCCCTGTGACCTTTGGGCAAATCAACCAGTTTCCAAACCTTCTGAAGCTTGAATTGAAGAAGCTCTTCTTGCATTGCTTCAACCCAACTGGAATCATCTAAGGCTTTTTTAATGTTTTTGGGTTCAGCCTGTGAGAGAAAACATGAAAACAGGCATATGTTGGCAACTTCATGGTTCTTTTCTTCATAGACAGATGAGATAAACCCTTCCTGGTCTGAAGACAAGACTTGAGTTCTTGTTCTAACACCAGAATCAATGCTACCAATCACATTATCAATGGAGTGATCTTTGAGAATTCTTGTGTTGTGTGTTGTAGGAACTTCATAAGTAAGTGGAAGATTGCCAATCCCCACATCTTCTGGTAAGGAATCATCTGATTGAACATTTAATGGTTCAGCAGTACCAACTTGTGAACTGGCAGTACCATCTGGTGAACTAGCAGTACCATTTCCATCTGCACTACTTTCTTGATTCTCTTGACCCTGAGTTCCATGATCATCTTCAACACCTTCATTTGCTGTATTTGAAGGTTCTCCATGACTTGAAGATAAATCCAATCCTTTCCAAATTGGCATCAAGATGTAATCTTGATCTTCAGCTGTTTCAACATTGTCTTCAAAACCTGCATTATCATTAGTATTTGTACCTGTAACAGGCACATAATTCATAGATTCTGAAAGCCTATCAATGTCAAAAAGCCAATCTGGCCCAATGCCTGCAACATTTGGTAGTTTCTCTTGAAACTCTATGTGCAGATTTTCTTCCACTAGCCTAGTGCAACTATTATACACCCTATAGGCCTTACTTTGCAAAGAATACCCTATCATGAAGCCTTCATCAGCTTTTCCTTCAAACTTTCCTAGATGATCTTTGGTATTGAGAATAGTGACATGACATCCAAAAGGTCTCATAAAACTTAAAGATGGTGTTCTACCAAAGAAAAGTTCATAAGGAGTCTTTTTATGGGGTTTAATCACAAGAACCCTGTTCTGCACATAACAAGCAGTACCTACAGCTTCAGCCCAAAATGAAATAGGCAACTTAGAGTCTACTAACATTGTTCTAGTAGCCTCTATTAGTGTTCTATTTTTCCTTTCTGCTACTCCATTTTGCTGTGGGGTTCTAGCTACACTAAATTCTCTTTTTATTCCTTTTTCTTTGCAAAATTCATCCATAACCCTATTCTTAAATTCTGTCCCATTGTCACATCTAATTACTTTCACTTTCTTATCAGCTTGGTTTTCTACCTCAGTTATATAGGACTTAAGGATCTCACTAGTTTCATCCTTAGTTCTTAAAAAGAAAACCCAAGAAAATCTGCTGAAATCATCAGTAACTACAAGACAATATTTTTTACCATTCAAGCTACTCACAGAAGTAGGACCAAAAAGGTCCATATGAAGCATGTATAAAGCTTGAGAAATTGAGTTATGGGACTTGGGCTTACAAGAAGCTCTATGTTGTTTGACTTTAAGGCAATCAACACAGGTTTGGTCATTTTGAAAAATCTTTTTGGGTAAACCTCTAACCAAATCATATTTTGCAATTGTATTGATTGTTTTAAAGTTTATATGACCAAGCCTTCTATGCCAAAGCATAGATTCATCCAATGAGGCTTTTGCTACTAGACAAGTTAAACTCTCTGTTGATACATAATCTGGCGCGGGCTGGATTCAACGACTCTCCTAGGCCGTTAGTCGTCTTCTCGAGCCCTGAGTAGACCTGTTCAACAAAGAGAACCCGTTAGGAGTGGACCCGAGGCCGTAGCCCCAGGATCCACCTCCGACGGTCAAGTTAGTTTAGATGCGTAGTGCATGCGAGAGTTCTTAGGTTTAGGGTAACCTGTTATCATCTGATGAAGAAGGGGATCCATGCCATGTATTTATAGGCATGGATTAGGGTTTAGGTGTAGGATGGGCCGCTGTCTGCGCGGGCCTGGCCCATTCCTGGCCCAGTCCGGACTATGCGTCCACAAGCCCCCTAAGTTTAGTATGACATAGTGCGTGGCTATGTTATGCTAAACTTGAGTTCTGTTCCTGGCCGCGTAGGCCCAATCAACCAAATGCGACAGTGCGCACTGAACCCATGGCTCATGTGTGCGCAACTAAGGTGCGTGCATGGATTGTCTCCATGTGTGCGCATGGATTGTGAGAGTCTCACAATGGTGAAGGTGGATAGGTGGATCCCTATGCTGCATCCTAGATAAGGGCGTACCTTTTGTACCAGTAGCGGTGCAGCATAGTGCGACAGTAGACGTGCTTCTGTGGCAGAAGTGCGCGCTGTGCGCGGAGATGTGCGTTGTACGCAACAAGGATGCGCGCTGTGCGCGACAAAGATGCGCGCTGTGCGCGAACATTACATTCGTCTTTACAACCGACAGAGGACGTCTCCCCTGCGGCAAGATGGTGCGAATTTTCAAATTCGTCTTTGTACTGGGCTCGCGATACCTCTTACGTACGATCTGCTTCCAAATATACCTGCGTGATGCGTACTCACACAGTGCGTATCCTGGTAGCCCCCCAAGTTTGATGGTGCTACTCGTGTAGGAGCATTAAACTTAGTTATTCAAATCCTGAAAAAAAAAAAAAAAAAAAAAAAAAAAAAAAAAAAAAACTCAATGCAAATATTAGAAGTATATGCTGCGCATCGCAACATATAAAACCTTAATAAAATAAAAAATTAGCGCATAGCATATATATAGCACGTAGCATGTAAAATTAACACATAAGAGAAGTAGTAGTGCGAATTACACCTAGCGTGAGGTTTTACAAACTACATAAAAGAAGTAGCACGTAGCTAATCTACGAACGCAGTACGCTCATGATCGTTTTCTTTTTTATTATAATAAAAACAATGGCGCGGATGGATGTACCATGACCGCGACTAATAGTTTCAATTGCACGCACAGACGCAGATGGATGTATCGTGACCGCATAGACTCTAACGTTTGTGGATGATCGCAGATGACCACGGCTTTTGTCCAGTGCGCTCATGGCGATTGACTAGCATCGTGGTGCCTGTACGTGACAGTGTGCTCATGGCGCCAGTCTGCGAAGATCTCTATACGCACGGCCGAACGCGGATAGATTTATCGTGACTGCGCTGTTCGCGGCTAAAAGATATAGTAGGTCCGATCGTGCGGACTTAGTGTGACTTAGGTAAAATCGTGTTTACCAAGTTTAAAGATTTACATAAAATCTTTTCAATATTTAAAAGATAACATATCTTAAAAGATATGTACCAAAAGGTTCGGAGATATCTCTTCCAATTTTAGAAAATATTCTAAACCGTAGTCTACACATAGTGTACAATTAAGTCAAAGATACCAATTATTTAATCTCAATATTGAATCTTAAATATAGAACTTGTTGTACAGTTCATAAAATCTGCATGTGCATTATAGAATCTGATCATAAAGTCGATTGACTTTTTATTATATAAAACCGTTTTGACCATGATAGAATATCATAAAGTCGATTTGACTATTCATGATAGGATCTGAATATTTGAATATCAATGTATCGACCCATGTACTGTACGATTCTAGCATATATGGAATAATAAAGTTACCGGCTTGTGACCACGATGGTTGCTTTCCGGTGGTGCGAGAACACAAAACTTGTCGTGGTCCCACGGATGGCGCCAACTTGTTGATACATAATCTGGCGCGGGCTGGATTCAACGACTCTCCTGGGCCGTTAGTCGTCTTCTCGAGCCCTGAGTAGACCTGTTCAACAAAGAGAACCCGTTAGGAGTGGACCCGAGGCCGTAGCCCCGGGATCCACCTCCGACGGTCAAGTTAGTATAGATGCGTAGTGCATGCGAGAGTTCTTAGGTTTAGGGTAACCTGTTATAATCTGATGAAGAAGGGGATCCATGCCATGTATTTATAGGCATGGATTAGGGTTTAGGTGTAGGATGGGCCGCTGTCTGCGCGGGCCTGGCCCATTCCTGGCCCAGTCCGGACCATACGTCCACACTCTCCTTAGGAACAATGTTCTTTAAATCAACACTGTACATATTGTTCTTTCTTGGGATTTTAAGAAGAATCTGACTTTCATCAGGAATTTTAAAATCAAGAGAAAGAACCATGCATTCATTGTCAGTAAAAAGAACATTGTTCTTTTTGTCACACATTTGTGAGACACTGAGGAGATTAAACTGAAGCTCTTTCACAAAGTACACATTTTCAAAATCTAATTTACTGGTTTTGATTGTACCTTTACCAGTAATCTTTCCTTTGATTCCTCCCCCAAAGGTAACATATCCTCCATAAAATGATTTGAAGTCTGTGAGGTAAGACATGTTGCCTGTCATGTGCCTTGAACATCCACTATCTACATATCCTTGATCAGCAATATCATTTGAATGTTCCTGCACATATATAAACATATTAGTTTCCTTGGGGTACCCAAGCCATGACTGACTTGGGTTTGCCTCGTGCATCAATGAAATCAAACCTCTTTAGGACTGTTGATGCACCTTTTGATTGGAGTGGTCTCCATATCCAACATGCTGAGGACTTAACAGCATTTTCCCTTTTAACCCATTTTGTGGTCCTTGGTCTGACAGTACTAATTTTGGCAGTACCATTTGATCTAGCAGGACCATTTGGTCTAGCAGGACCTTTTGGTTTTGGTCTCCAATCTTGTGTTTTAACCATAGATTTCTTTTCAATGGGACTTTTCACAACTCTTGGTGCATGTTTGAAAGTATTTCTTGCACCCTTAGTAGTTGGTTTTGAGTTAACAGGCTTATTTGGTCTAACAGTATGATTAACTTTTGGTGTGTTAGACTTCACAAAACTTTTTCTGGGGTTTGTTCCATTTGTTTTAGACTTTGATGTACTCCCAGAAACCCAATTGTTACAATAAGCATGAGTATGATTGAAACTACCACAGTAATAGCAGGCCTTATTGTACATAACAAAATCATCACCAAGTTGGTGTGACTTAAGATTGTTCCAATTTCTCTGGCTACCTCTAGGTTTGCTATTACACTTAGCACAACATTCAACTGTTTTCAGAACAGTTTTAGCCTTTGTCTTAATCTCTACACTTTTAGGACTGGGTGGTCCTACTTTGTTTCCTTTGTTTGAAACAGTCTCTTTTTCCTCATCATCAGATGTCCAATCTTCAATAATTGGAGCATCTGAGCTCTTATCTGTGAGCACCTTTTTGTTAGAGAGTGAAGCATCACTAGCACTCTCAAAAGGTTCACTTTTCTCTACAGGTTTCTCATTATCTAGTGGTTTATTGGTGAATTCATGTAAACCTGATTCTGCAAGATCTAAACCTGGGGGACAGGGGATTCCTCTGTAAGGAGGTGGACAAGTCTTGTATCCAATCCCAAATTTGATTCTCTTGTTCATTTGATTTTCAACTATCCTTCTATTACAGTCAGAAGCAGTTTCTAATGTGGTAATAGTTAGTTGAATATTATCCTTTGCCAGTTTCACTTTAGCAAACTCAGTAATTAACAGATTTATTTCAGCATCTTTCAAAAATATTTCCCTATTAAGAATGCCTTTTGTGTCAGAAAAAGTGAGTTCATTTTCCCTAAAGTGTATTATTTGCTTCTCAAGTTTAGCCATACCACACTTATGATTAACTAGGTCTTGATGAGTTTTTCTTTGTTCTACTTTCAGTTCATCATAAAGCTTTATTAAAGTTTGTAATTCTTCTAAAACTTCACAAGTATTAGAACATTTAGTAATTTGAACCTCAGGATTGGTGAAAGCCATTAAAGCCATTTCATTTGAAGTTGACTCCTCTTCACCCATAAAGCTCCAATCAAAACCCAGCCCATCAATAGCTACCATAGCTTTAAGCTCAGTGATTTCCACAGCCTTGCTCTTGTTCTCAAAGCCTTCCTTGTTCTTGTTCTCAAAACCTCTTCCCTTAACATCTTGCTTCTTTGGTCTTCTACACTCTCTTGAGTAGTGACCCTTCATGTGGCAGTTGTAGCACTCCACTTTAGACTTGTCATACCCAGCAGGCTCATTACCATTGATGGTAATCTTCTTTCCAGTCCTCATCAGAAATTTCTTAGCCCTCATGCTAAGAAGTGAAATTTGCCACTTTATGTCCATTTCCTCAAGATCTTCATCATTGATCTCTTGAATATCTTCAAAAGTCAATATGGAACCATTGTGTTGTGATGTCAGGAAAGCACAACCAATTGTTTCATCTAGAATTGTTTTGGTACTGCTAGAAGTATTGGCAGTACCAAAATTTGTGTTGGCAGTACCTTCTTCTCTACCATCTTTTTCTTCATCTACTATCCTTGAGGTGCTGGGAGATGACACAAAGGCCATATTCCCTGAGCTTGAACTAGTAGACTTCTTCACTTCATGCTCTACTATTTTGAAGTTGCTGTAAAGATCATTAAGACTCATGTAATCGATATCTGGTTTGTTTTTCCAGACAATGACATGCATGGCCCATTCAGAGGGTAAACTCCTAAGGAATTTGGAGTTTAAGTCTTCTTAAGATATCAGCACTTCATAAATGGCTAACTGACTTGAAAGCTTTTGTAGTCTATTGAACATGCTGTCCAAAGACTCATTTGTTGTGGCTGAAAAGTTTTCAAACTGTTGTTTGAGGAGAGTTTTCTGAGTTTTCTTGGTGGCATCATTTCCACCAAATCTAGCCACAATAGCTTGAAAGAGGGTTTTAGCACATTTGTACTTGTTGAAGATCAAAAGCTGGTCATTTGGAATAGACATGAGAAGCATACTCCTGGCCTTAAGATCATTTCTCTTTTGGATTCTTTCTTCTGCGGTTGTTGGGTTCACTTGCACATTTGTTACTATTGCATCGTCTATTGTGGAGGTGGTGATTGTAGGTTTGAATGAGTTTCCTTCTTCAATAATCTCCCAAAGTGCATAGTCTTGCACTTGGAAGTATTGCTCTACCCTCAGTCTCTACATCTCAAACTCATTCTGTTTGAGTAATGGAAGTTTTGCAGCCACATTGGTTTGAATGTGTTCAACATCCATTTGTTCTTTTAAATCGTAAATATCTGCCTAGCTCTGATACCACTTGTGAAGGATTATACAAACACTTGGGATGTTAATCTTAATAATGTGTTTGGGATATTTAGGAATGAATGTGATTTAGTATGCGGAATTTACTATAACACACTTAAATGAACAAAGGTGGTGAATATGCAAACGTGAATTATTTAAAATAATCAACACAACGTAAATAACACAAAACGATTCAATATTATTTATGAGATAATACGGGTGATCTAAACTATCACCAGGATTACAAAGGTAACCTTGAATCTTTGATTTGTAAAAGGATTTGTGAATTTGTAACTAAGTTACTAGAAAGGTTGTGGTGTTTTAGGATATTACTAAGTATTTTGTTGAAGAGATATTTCTAAGGTGGTGACTAAGGGTTCCTTTTATAGATAAGGAACTCCTTTTACATGTTGTCAAGTTGCATAAGATAACAAGACTTTTCTAACCTACTATTACAACTTCCAATGTAAAACACTCAACATTATCTACTGCACGACATGGAAGACTGTACTACTTTTACTTAACGTGTTACATTGTACAAAGACTAATAATACAACTAAAATATCTAGAAATAAAATATCTAACAACTTGACATTCAAACTGGCAGGACCTTCTTTAACTAGCAGTACCTTCTCACCTAGAAGGTACTGTTAGTTTATCTTCAACTTCTTCAAAATGAACTAGCAGACCTAATACTTCATCTGGCAGGCTCTTTGACTTAAGCATTTTATTCCCAACAACATGGGACTTTGACTTGACTTTATTTTTCTTTTAAAACCAATTTCATAAATATTCTCATGCATTATCCATATCCTTTTAACCCGAAGCCTAAACGTTACAACCCGAATAAAAGTCCTCTTTAGATGTTTACACTTGGTGCTTACGCCACGTCGGTGGAGTTTTGTTTCTTGTACAAGCCTATGGTAATAAACGGATCATGACTGAGCAATATGAGTGTGATTTTCTTATATACTCCATCACCAAAAATATATGAGTGTTGAGTGAATTATACTTTCATTCTTTTTCATGAGGTGCTTAGCCATGTTATCAAGCGAGAGAATCAATAGGGAAAACATCTCGGTTTTTCACCATTAAAGCTTAAAAAGATGAATTGTATCTCGTACTTGTACTTGGTAGATTTGCATCATATTTTTATTAATCATTTTTCATACACCATGTGGGATCTATTTTTTTTAATTGTTAGATTTGCTTGAGGGCAAGCAAACCCTTAAGTGTGGAGGAGTGTGCGCTCATTTTTCGCTTATTTAAAGAAAACCAAAAAGATTTTTCGATATTTTCAAAAAATTTCATAAATTTTTAAATTTTTTTCTTTTCATTTTGCCATTTAGTTATGTACTTTAATTTTTCTTTCTTTAGATTTGCTTGAGGGAAAGCAAAGTTTAAGTGTGAGGGATTTGATAACGCTCATTTTGTACATATTTTAGTAGCGTTATTCGCATGTTTGTGCATGTTATTTGGTTGTATTTGTGAACATTTTACGCTTAAAAGGTACAAAAGATGTATTCAGGTTCAAGTACAACTATGTCGAAGGAAATAACGAAAAGACGAAGAAAAATCGACAAATCAAGTGTATGTGCACGAAGAGAAGTTTTCCGTTCAAGATAAAGATTCATGCTATGATTATATCTAAGTTCAAGTAAAAGATTATGAAGTTATTCGATGAAAGAATGAGTCAAGATTAAGTGCCAAAGATGATTGTTAAAGATTGAGTTTATTGCTGTTATAGCTTAATATCAATCCTTATCATACACAATATAAGATTAAAGAAGATAGAAGATTAGAAGAGAAAGTGGGATGTATTAGATTAAGAAAGAAATAGAGGATACAAGAGAGTGCCCTAGAAGCAACACACACATCCAAAGCACCCAAGACACCAACCACCCAAATGGTGTAGGGAGGTTCTATTTATAGTTGTTTGAGTTGGATGGGCTTGGACTTGGGTGGGCTTATACATGGACTCTTTTCAATACAAAATATAACCTATTAGCTTAAGTCCAAGCCCATTGATTATATTCACTAATTACACAACGACACTCTTAATTAAAATATTACAACGATAATGACCATCACTTTTTTATAAATCCTAACAATCTCCCCCTAAGGGATGGTCATTCAAATGATGCTCGGAGTGATGAGGTCTTTCGTCTTCATAATCTTGTGCGTTGTGTGTCGTTGTATAAAAGTCTTTGTTCTTGTTCCTTCATGCACTGTGATCTTTAACGAATCGTCTTTGTGATTGTTCTTGCCTTCATTCAGCATCTTCATGTGATTATGACGTCGTGACCTCCAACATACTCATACATCTTGGACTTTATACTTATACTGACAATCTCCCCATAATCTTTCATCATCTGAACTTGTTCTTGACATCTTGATTAGCTTCATGACTTTGTCTTTAACACTTGGTCTTTAACTTGATCTTCTTGTCTTGAATTTTTACATTTGAGCTTTGATGAGGATGTTCTTCATAAGTATGAGTATGCTGAGGTGAAGATGTTGTATATATGTGATGATGGTTAATGGATGTTTATGGGTAGCTACATAAAACCGTTAGTAATAATCATCCAGCACTTACAGGTTGGGACTTTGAGATCGTCAACAGCATAGTGTAAAGACTTTCTCTAATCCTTCCCCAGGCCGTTCTGAACCGGATACCCTCGAGAGGGCTTACACGGACACACCGAAGTGCACCCACGATTCAGTGAGTCGCTGGAGATCACCCCACGACTGTAGACCGTTTTGAAGCACGTAACCATCATGATATAAATGGCAAGATCCTTAGATCTCATTAAAACTCTTACAACTTGTGTCCTTTTTGGCAAACACAAGTGTATTATACTGGAAGTGTTCCTAAGAGATCTTTTGATGCATCTCATGGCTCTAGACTCGATAATGTGCGTTTTAGTTTTAGTAGTCAGAGGCATGGAGCAGAGTGCCACCTTTTCAATATCAACACATCTCGGAGTGAGAGGCCGATAGATTATGTAGTGTTCTCCGTGAGAAATGAAACAAATATCTTTTAAGAGATATCTGAGTGGCTAGGAGGGGTGGTGCAGCGCGTCACTGGGTCCATGACGTCTTGTCTTCAATATCAGTATCACCTTAGTGAATACCGATAGCAGATGTATTGACCCGTTTCTGCCCTAAATTTTCATGGAGGGCTATTTCTTTTCACCCTTTCATAAACTTTTCTTTTTAATTCTTCAACCCTTCTTTTCCCTTTCTCATTTACTCCTTTTTTCAATCTTACCTAAGGACTTCTAGTTCTAATCTATTGGAGTTGTCCATGGATAGATCCCTCCGGCTCTGGCGGATCATAGAACATAACCTAACCATAATCACCTTATTACTCCATGATTATCCTAGATTTGTTGATCACATACCATAAAACCTTGTGTGAAAATCTCTCAAAGTGTTTATGAATAAAACACATTTTGGTTAACACTTCGAGAGTTTTGTATTTTTCTGAAATACTCCCCCTTCACATGTGCTCATGCATTTTTAGATAAATTTGCACATGTTGGGTAGAGTTCGCACATTTTGAATTGATCGATTTTCAATGAACATGACCATTGCGAGACACGTTTACATCACTAGTTAGACTAGCTTGAAATTATTACCCGTCCCGATCATATTCAATGATCATCTCTCGAATTGGTACATTCTACTCAGACAAGTCCTTTGCGAGACACGTTTACATCACTGGATGAACCAGCTTGAAATTATTACTCGTCCCGGACAAGTCTTTTCGATTACTGACATTTAGATTTCGTCAATTCGAGGGTTAATCTGAGTCGAGCTCTTTTGAGATTCAATCCACGATCTTTAAACTTTTGATCACATTTTAATCACGTCTCCTCCCCCTCAAAAATAGCATTTAGTGATATTTTTGATATCAACTGATTAAAATGAAGCTTTTTGGAGAGAAAGACGGATTTTTAGCATGAATTTGGAACTTTTTGTTTTTACTTTTATACTCCCCATTAAATAAAGCATATTCTTTAAACATTTGAGTTTAAAATCATTTATGGGTATAGAGGGAGTTATCTTGAGGACAAAATTTGAGAAAGATTTTGAAAAATCTTTTTTTTTTTTTTTTTTTTGAAAAATCTTGATCATGTGCTCAAGGTTTGTTTTGTTTTGCCATTAACAATACGAGTTCTGATCGGAAATAATCAGAAGTCATCATTGTAGCGCGGGTTTCGTACTGAAGTATATGAAAGCCGTAGTGAAGATTTTTAGGATAAGTGCTCGAAAAATATTTAAAACTTTTGTTTTGATTAAGCACTTTCCTTTCTTTGAAGCGTGGGTCCTGAACTGATGTGTTCAGGAGCCATCATATTAAGCGCGGGTCCGAAACTGAGTTTTTCCGAAGCCATTGAGAAGAAATTTTTGAGAAAACGATATGTTTTGAAAACATTTAAATGAACTCTCGCTCAAGCATCTGTACATGCCCGTATCATTGTTGAATGACATTTCTAGGTACGTACAGAATATCGATTATACGAGAGACATGTCGTGAGAAGAATATTTTTTATTTTTTGATTTTATATTGTTTTTGTATTTTTGAAGATTTTCTATTTTTGTATTTTGTTTTTGTTGGTTTTTCAAATTTTGTATTTTGTTTTTGTTTTTTCAAAAAAATAATATTCACAAAGAGGAATTAGGTTTGAACAAGTAAAAGTGGAGTTAAGAGTGGAACAAGACAAGGATATTCACATGCAATGTTGGCATAAAGTTCTTCTTTTCCACATCGAGTGTATGAAACCTCAACACTTTCACAAGTACCTGCATCCACAGAATCCACATAAGAAGAATTTGCACAAATAATAGTGTTAGAAGTACATGTTTCCTTACATTGAGGGTGTTCACTGTCAACGGCTGTAGTGGTTTCTACTTCCTTATTCTGAGGATTTTCACTATTATTTGTCTTGGTGCAGCTATCAAGAATCTTTCCTGTGGGAATCCATCTAAGACCAACTATTTTAAAAACATTTCCCGTGGGAATCCACAAACTCAGTTAGGGTTTCCAAACTTGATGAGATCAAACTCAGTGAAAATCCTCGAACTCAGTTAATTTCAAACTTGGTGAAGTCCAAACTTAGGTGAACTCGGTGAAGTCCAAACTTAGGTGAACTCGGTGAAGTCCAAACTTAGGTGAACTCAGTGAAGTCCAAACTTAGGTGAACTCAGTTAAACTTCACCTAACTCGACTAAATCACCCAACTCGGTGAAATAGTCACTGAACTCGGGCAAAAGAACTCGGATGAATAGTAAGTTGTCGGGTGAACAGTAACACGCCCCAAAATTTTTTTTTTTCCTAAATCTTTGTTTGGCTCTTGATACCACTGAGTTTATTGCTGTTATAGCTTAATATCAATCCTTATCATACACAATATAAGATTAAAGAAGATAGAAGATTAGAAGAGAAAGTGGGATGTATTAGATTAAGAAAGAAATAGAGGATACAAGAGAGTGCCCTAGAAGCAACACACACATCCAAAGCACCCAAGACACCAACCACCCAAATGGTGTAGGGAGGTTCTATTTATAGTTGTTTGAGTTGGATGGGCTTGGACTTGGGTGGGCTTATACATGGACTCTTTTCAATACAAAATATAACCTATTAGCTTAAGTCCAAGCCCATTGATTATATTCACTAATTACACAACGACACTCTTAATTAAAATATTACAACGATAATGACCATCACTTTTTTATAAATCCTAACAATTGCCAACCCAAGGTTGAAATACACATGCAAACCAATTTCCAACCTAACGTTGATGCTGAGTCACAAGTTCCTACCTCAACCCGAGGTTGAGCAGTTATCCGGCCGCGGGTTGAAGTCCAAACCTTGGGTTGAGAGTAATTTTGGTGATCAAAAACTTCCCAGCCGCCAAGGTTGAGATCCCAACCGCAGGTTGCTGCACTTATTGTCCTCCAAAGTTGCATTTAAGTGAGGAATTAAGTGTCATTACTTCCAAGTCCGATCATATACTCCTAATTACTCATTTTGCCTACACTTTATGACACTTTGTGGTCAAGAAACATGCTTGGTGACCAAGGATTAATCAACTATAAATAAGAGTGCTTGGTTAAGTGTTTTCATATATCATAAAATATAAAATCATCAAATTATCATATAATCTATACCATCTCATACCAATTCTCTCTACACTTGGAGGATTCTCTCCTACCACTCCCCACCCATTTCTAGAGGTGTTGGGGAGTTGGTTTGGTCGACATTTGCAGGACATATGACTTGATCATCCTTACAACATAAGGCTTGATTATAGTTCATGCCAATTAAACACCACATACATCATCAACAATCCTTATTACCAAACACCCCTAAGTCATATACTCACAACATGAGGCCGATTTCCAAGAAGGTTTAGGGATGGAGGATTTATCTTTTGGTAGTTTCTTTTGGTTGGAATCACATGGTTGGAATTGTAGCACTTGATGCTTGACTCTAATGTTTGGTATTGTTTCTATTAATTTCAATCATATTAATGTCTTTCCTTGTGTTAATCATGAGAATTCCTTTGTGTGTTGTGTTACATGTTTGATTATAATTATCTCTTAATGCTTGTTTGGTTATTATGAGAACTTGTGACAAAAAGGATGTTTGGACATAATTAGTGTTTGTTTGGATTATAATGAAAAACATCATATTTGGTTAAATTGGAACTTGTCATTGTTTATTGGTTGGTTGATTATTGTTGAGTTTAGAGGCCGAAAGGATTCTCAATAGTGATTAGTTTCAATTCATTAGTTGACAAATGCTTTGGTCTTGTGCTTTGTAACGATTGTGCAAGAGAATTAATAAACATAACAAGTAAAGGTTTAATTGAGATTAAAGTCGAAAGGAGTCTTTTGAATATGTGTTCTCATCATCTTTCAAGTAAATGGAACTTTACAAATTGATGACATCAAAGTTTATGGGTCAAAAGAACTCTTTGTTTGTTGTTGGTTTAGGCATGAGTTTTATGACATGACCAATTGATTATGACTTATGTATATTTGATTTATAAAACGCTAAGCTATTATAATTGGCTCTATAGGTCGAAAGGATTACCAATGATAATATGTTTTCCAAACTAAACATCCTAATATCCTTGTGATCATTTGTCAATACAAGTATGTTCTTTGCGTGCTTACATCATGCTTTTATAATTGCTTTTCTTGGTGGTTTGATACGTGACAATCAAAACCATCAACTTGTTACTTGCTTAAACAATCAAACAAAACTTGAGTGCAACCATGTCTCTTGGGACGACCTTGACTTACCAATCCTCTTGCTGCACACGGACGAGTATACTTGCTCGTATGTGTTCCGAGTTAATTGGTATTTCTTGTATTATAAATTTAAAGCTTGTTGAAGCGCATCAAAAGTAAGGCCATAATTTGTGAGTTGTGTCCTCGTCCATAGAATTTGGGCACAACACGCAGATAGAGACACATACTTGGCTACTGCGGTTGATAGTGCAATACAATCTTATTTCCTTGATGACCAGCCTACTAGCTTTTCACCCAAAAATTGTGCTCCACCTGATGTACTTTTGGCTGTAACTTGGCAACCTGCATGGTCGGCATCTGAAAATGCTATTAGTTTAAACTCGGAATCCTTCGGATACCAAAGTCCCATGTTAATGGTTCTTCGAAGGTACCGAAAGATCCGTTTGACCTCTTGGAGGTGAAGTTCGGTAGGCCTTGCCTGAAACCGTGCTAATAAGGAAACAGGAAAATGAATATCTGGTCGACTAGTAGTAAGGTACATGAGAGAACCAATCATGCTCTGATATTTCTTCAGATCGATGGGTTTCCCAACTAAATCAGCACCTATTTTTGGTGAAGTGTCCATTGGAGTACCAACAGAGTCACAGTTTTCCATTTCATGTTTTTTCAGAATCTCAATAGTATATTTAGCTTGATTAATAAAAATACCACAAGGGGATTGGTGTATTTGTAAACTAAGAAAAAATTTAAGTTCCCCCATCATGGACATTTCTAATTTGCTTTTCATGAGATTTTCAAAATGTTTTGAATGTTTCGGATTATTGGACCCAAAGATAATGTCGTCCACGTAAATCTGAACAATCAAAATGTCATCTTTATATTTTCTTGTAAAGAAGGTAGAATCAACTGTTCCTTTGCACGTGTGAAATTGTTTGGGATCAGGAAAGATGATAGTTCGTCATACCACGCTCTTGGAGCCTGTTTTAAACCATAAATGGCTTTCTTTAGCTTGTAGACGTAGCCTGGATGTTCCCTGTCAATGAATCCTTCTGGCTGACTCACATACACTTCTTCTTTCAGAGTTCCATTCAAAAATGTCGTCTTGATGTCCATCTGATATACTGTGATGTTTTTGTGAGCTGCATAGGCCAAGAATATCCTGACTGCCTCAAGTCTGGCTATTGGCGCGAATGATTCTTTAAAATCTATCCCTTCTTCCTGTCTAAATACTTTAGCCACGAGACAAGCTTTGTTGCGTATGACAGTCATTTCTTCATCCTTTTTGTTTTTCCATGTGAAGTTATAATGAAACAACTTCGTGGATCGTTTAGAGCAAGTGGGATAAACAATAATAATGAATAAGAACAGTACGCAACGGATTAAACAAAACTTTCATTATTATTGCTACAAGGTTTCTTCGTCATCATCTCTAACAACTACTTACAAACACCAACAGCCCCAATGCTATGTGATCAAGTGTAGCACGGTTACCTACTCTAACAGGGATCAAAGATCCTTGAGGCTTAAACTAAATACAAACCCTAGGCATCTATTAGAGGAATTGAAGCCTAGACACACACACACCTTTCCTGATGTTACATCTCTAACATCTGTGTATAAACCTAACGCCCCATCTCTTTATATAATAGAGATTTAGGGTTACAAAGACTTTAACATAATACATAATTAGTCCTTCATCTTTGTCTTCAAAAGTTTCCTTCATATTTCAAGTTTTGTCAATATCAACTCAAAATATAATTCCGAACAATCTTCCCCTAGCTGATAATGACAAAACCAAATAAGCACGAACTTCCCCTGAAGTTAAAATATATGAAAGAATCAAACTTCCATGCTTCCATCAATGCTCTACAGGTTGCAATCTTTTATGTAAATATTCTTCCCCTTTTTGTCATCATCAATTAGGGGACAAAGGTATGCAACTTTGATCTTCATAACAACGAACCAGTACCATACATCCAACTTAGTCTTCCAATGTCTTGAATTGCCCTCCATGAATGAACACCAAAACGCTTTCTTTTATAAATGAACTCAAGACAAAAAAAATCCCAAATCTTTAGTAATAATACCAACGAACAGCTATAAAAACCTTCCCATCAATGTAGCATTTAAATAGTTAACCATTTGAACACTTAAGCTTCCCCTGAAACCCATATGTTAACCATTCGAATCGCCAATTCTGTAGACTTTATGTAATGATGAAGAAAACTAACTATTACCAATTTGATGCTGAAGTAGAATAAACCAACCTTGTGTCTCATGTCTTGTACTAAAACTAACTTCGAACGTATACTTAACGTATAGCGAGATCGCAATCTCTTGACAATAGTCACTGAGCACAATAACGTAACTCCTTCAAGTGTTTGCCAATTCCTTGTCACCTGAACGAACGAACAAGTTACCTCCTGCAAAAAGGTATGATAAAACGCAACCTTGAAAAATTCTACTTCATCGTCAAATAAGCAACAAATAATCCTCTTTGCCAATAAGAACAAATAAATTCGAGCCATAAATCCTTTATGAACATAAACTAAAATCCAAAAATCTTCTAGTGTGTGTGTCTTCCCTTGTGTGTGTGCGTTGGAACCAACCTGTTCCAAATCGAGTACATATGCTTCCCCTAATTTTTTAAACCTCATGCCACCACGGACTCGATTAATAAACAAATTCCTTGTCGAGCAGTACAAAAGAAAAAGAATACCAGTACCAAATCAACTTCATGTCGATAGTGCATGAGACATAACAATTAATGGAACCTTCGTATAATAAAAATCAATGTTTTGCATGAAATCTTTCCACCATCTGTTCACCGTCCCATTATGAAGGAATAAAAATAACATCACCGACCAATGATAGATTCCAATCAATAATATAAAAGTCCCATGATTGATGCAACCGACCTATGATCTCATGATATGAATATAAAAGATAAACAAGCCAGCGTAGCATGCATGATAGCGTTCACCAATCAGAATAAAAAACCAATGCATCTTTACATGCAAAGCATCGCACATATACTTTCTTCGACAACTGAACTCAGTGCGTTTCAGGTATCATAAGCTGTACAAACAGGTCTTCGAGCAGTGCTAATTTTATACGGGCAGTAAAAACCATCAAGTAGGTAAACGAGCAGTACAAATTTGCGAGCGAGCAATACAAACTCTCGAAGGCAGTACAAAGTCTATCTTGGCAGTACAAATAATCTTCACTCAGTAGTACAAACCTCGTTCGATATAAGCAGCAGTACTAACGTATAATAGCAGTTATAACAAGCAGTACCATATGTAAAGATAGTAGTACGAACTTGTAAACTCCCAGCTGATCAGTATGTATGAACCTGGAACCCATTGATCACTATGCAGTAACCTTATTCTTCCATCAGCAGAGCTACTCTGATATTGAATAACCAGTAGACATAGTATATACGTGATGTGTGTAGCCTTACTCTTACTCCTAGTATCCTCCTAAATCATTCGTACCATTAAATCAACAATCAACAGCAACACACACAGAACAAGTCTGAGAAACCCTAATCAGAAAACCCATGACCAGAAGATAAAACCCTAATCATTTATCAAACATAATCACAACAAGTTGTGTGCAGATCAGGCCCTCTTCATTACATGCATATCAGTCTTGAACCTGTTGCTAAAACGAAGATACACTAACACGATCACCAACAACTTTTTTTTTATTGAATTAGGGTTTGATGAAAACCCTAATATTTTCAAATCTGATCGCGAATGTTGGAACAAATAACTTCCTTTAGCTCCTGAACTAACTTCCATAGCAGAATGATATAGCAGAATAAGAAAATAAGCAAGTTAAGAGCAAAGAAACCCTAAAATCGATCATACCAAAGACAGTTCTGCAACAGTTTTCAACGAACCATAACTTTCAATCTATAGCTCAGACTAAAGATCCCTCCGGTGAAAATCTTCCTTGATGTATGGAGAATATTTAATAAAAATTTTAGCCCGTCCAACGGTTAACGAAGGAGTTATCGTCCTTTGGAAATAGCCCTACATTGAGTTACGAAAATTGAACCCATTCGAATTTTTTTTTCGATCTTTGACAAACCAAACCTTGTTTAATCCCACAATCCCGAGCCCCTAGTATATGATACCAATTGTGAAGTTATAATGAAACAACTTCGTGGATCGTTTAGAGCAAGTGGGATAAACAATAATAATGAATAAGAACAGTACGCAGCGGATAAAACAAAACTTTCATTATTATTGCTACAAGGTTTCTTCATCATCATCTCTAACAACTACTTACAAACACCAACAGCCCCAATGCTATGTGATCAAGTGTAGCACGGTTACCTACTCTAACAGGGATCAAAGATCCTTGAGGCTTAAACTAAATACAAACCCTAGGCATCCATTAGAGGACTTGACGCCTAGACACACACACCCCTTTCCTGATGTTACATCTCTAACATCTGTGTATAAACCTAACGCCCCATCTCTTTATATAATAGAGATTTAGGGTTACAAAGACTTTAACATAATACATAATTAGTCCTTCATCTTTGTCTTCAAAATTTTCCTTCATCTTTCATGTTTTGTCAATATCAACTCAAAATATAATTCCCAACATTCCATAACCATTTGAGATCAATGACGAGTTTGTCAGTTGGTCTTGGAACTAATTCCCACGTATCATGTAACTAGTATTGAAGAACTTCTTCCTGCATCGCTTCAATCCATGCATTGTCTGCCATCGCCTCCCGAATGTTCTTTGGTTCTTTTAGACTTACTAAGCAAACGTAGATGCACATGTCGGGGTCGGTGACGAGTTGTCTTCTCGTCTGAACAGGCCTTGAAGGTTCACCAATAACGTGTTCTATTAGATGGTCTTTAGTCCACTGTAGTGTAGAAGGGTACTTTGGATTTAACGTATGTGTGTTAGATGGTTCATGTAACCTTGAAGAAGATTCGGTAGAGTCTGTTGCAAATGGGTTTTCAAACACTTCTTCTTCTAACACAGCATTATTTTGTATATGTGCTTCTTGAACTGGTGTATTTTGATTTTGCTCATCAACTCTTGGTAGAACAATTTCAATTACTGGAGTTGCTGGAGTAGATGTTGATGATGTGGAGGGAGTTGGTGCGTCAGCTTCGATTGTTGTTGATGCATCTCGCGGTGGTGGTGGTGGTTGATGGTTTTGAGCAGGTGCAGCGGAATGTTGTTGTGATGCATTTGTCGAAGTTCCACCATAGTATTCATCAAACATAAACGCGAAGAAATTTTCCAGTTCTTGTTCTATAGGTTTATCAGTGTTAGTTGACTAAGCTCCTTGAGGTAAGAGTCCTAAACTAATATGTCCAGAAGTCTGAACATTTGGTGCAGGTCCTAATCTGTTTTGATTAGAAGCCATCGGGTTAAGCACGGGTTCTAGAGCGAGTCTCTCAGAAGCCATTTGTGAAATCTCGTCAAACTTCACATTCATCGTCTCCATTATCCTTTTAGTTCTTCTGTTATACACCCGGAATGCCCTCGAGTTTTCTGAGTATCCAATGAAGATTCCAATATCAACCTTAGCTTTCAGCTTCCCTATATCTTCTCTGTCATTCGTCGGATAGCACAAAGTGCCAAACACGTGAAGGTAAGAGATATCGGGTTTTCTGTTGTTCACTAGCTCATATGGGGTTTTATTGAATCTTGGATGGATTAGGGAACGGTTCTGAGTGAAACAAGCAGTGGCAACAGCATCAGCCCATAAGAATAAAGGTGCACTAGAATAAATCAGCATTGTGCGAGCAGCTTCCACAAGAGTTCAATTTCTTCTTTCAACTACCCCATTCTGCTGTGGAGTTCTGACAGCAGATGTCTGATGTGTGATTCCATCATCTTCAAAGTAGGTTCTTAACTCTTGGTTAGTGAATTCTGTGCCATTGTCTGTTCTTACAATCCTTACTGGAGCATGAAGTAAAACTTGAATGCGCTTTAGAAAGGGGATGATGATGCCTGGTGCTTCATCTTTTGACCTCAGAAACTTTACCCAAGTGTCTCTTAAATAATCATCGACGATAACAAGAATATACTTCTTCCCATTACTACTTTCAACTCTCATTGGGCCACATAAGTCCATGTGCAGCATATGTAACTTATCTACCGAACTGGGTACGGTTTTAGTTTTATATGTTGCCTTTTTGCTTTTTCCTTGTTCGCATGATGGACATAGATGATCTTTGGTGTATTTGAACTTAGGAAGTCCGTTGACGATGTTGTCTTTTGCAAGCTTGTTGATGGTGTTAAAGTTAAGATGGGATAATCTTCTATGCCACAGCCAGGACTTTGTTTCGCATGCTCTTTTCATAAGACAAATTGGTGATGAAGAGGCCATTTGGTTGATGTCGATAGCATATAGGTTGGTGCCACGATTCCCAGTTAAGAGATCATCTCCAACCAAATTTCTAACAAAGCATGTGTTTCTCCTAAATACAACCTCTAAATCTGCATCACAAAACTGCCCAACTGAAAACAAGTTGTGTCCCAATCCTTCGACGTAGTAAACTCGAGTGATTAAATAGTTCCCAAACTGAAGATCTCCATAACTCAGAATAGCTGCTACATGATCATTTCCAAAGTGTACAGTTCCCATGAATTTCCATACGAAGTTGATTAGCAGCTTAAGATTCTCGGTTATGTGCTTGGAGCAACCCGAGTTGATGATCCAAAGACATATTTCGATAACCTGCGAAGAACAGAAGAGTTTATATTTGGAAACCATTTGACATTTGGTTCCATGGGGTTAGGGTAACATTCGAATCACATTCATAGAAAGTTTCTACTGGTTCTATTTGAACAGCTGACAATTTGCCATTCTCGAGTGTTAACTTTCTACTCGTTATAGTTCCTAGGCAATTAACTACTAGTGGTTGACCTACATCCTGCAATTAGTCTTTTTATATATATAGATCTAGCACTAGTTCCTTTTGGAACTTCCTTCTGTTCAAGCATAGCATTCACATTCACATTCTTAGAAACATAATCATCACAAACATCATTAGATAACAATTTTTTGCACATTAAACAAACAGAGTCATTACATGCACTAGAAACAGTACTTTTAACATTACATCCAGATGTCATATGTTTCTTATTAGAAAGCGATAAATTCCTAGGGTGTTCTTCTACTTCTTCATTTTTATTCTGGCATCTACTCTCAGAGACAAGCGAGACTCTATTGTTCCTTGTATTGCTCCTAGGCTGTAGTCTGCTGCTCCTAGAGGTGCTTTCTAATCCTGTAGAAGGTAAGGCACATGCATAAGAATTTATATTGTTGTCCTGAGAAGTTGTTTTAGCATTCCTAGTCTTTTTTGGATTATCTTTAACACTCTTGTCTATTGTCCTATATGTTTAAGATGTTGAGGTAGATGCAATAGTGGGACTAATCCTATAAAGACCAGGTACTATCACATTTGATGTTTCGACAACCGTTTTTCCTTTTTCTTTTTCATTTTGCTTGGGCCAGGGTGTTGGAGTGACTGGTTTTGTTATATCATTTATCACATCAACTTTTGGAACCGATTGAGAAATTGACATTTTTGGTTTAACAGCCGGTTTGTCTGAAGTTGATGGTTTTGTTAACTTAGTTTCCTTACCCTTCCCTTTTTGACTTTCTAGCTGAGACCTCAAAAGATCATTTTGCTCTTTCATGTTCTTGTAGACACACTCATACGACAATTTGTCATTCTTGCATTCCTCGATTTTTTGATCAAGTTGTTTAAAATATGATACATTTTCTTTTTCAAGTTTAACAAGAGCATTTTCATATTTTAAAACAATTGCAGAAGTCTCAGCTCGTAGCCTTTCATCGTCTTCAACAGAATATGTTTGTAAAATGATGGACATAATATCGGTCGACAAAGCTGCTTCACAACTGTCGACAAAGTCTTCTAACTCGTTACCACATGTCATAAGCAGTTTCACAACTGTCGATAGCAGCAAAGATTTCCCATGGTAATCCTAGTTGGATTAAATGCATTGCCATATCATCAGCTGCTATTTGCTTCCAGTCTTCTTCTGTGTATTCTGCTTCTGATTATTCATGAAAGAACGGTGGTACGGGAGGTGTTCCATTAGGTTCTCTAGGGTCTTGAATCTGACGAGGCTTGAATGGTCCATTCTTGATGGATTAGAGCAAAAGTTTGCCATCAGGTTTAGTTTTGATGTAGCGAAGCATACGACTCATCCATGGAAGATATCCACCATTTTTAAGAATAGGAGGACGGTTTTCCGCACCGGCTGCATGAATGTCTTTCTGAGTTGCCATTGATGAAGTTGTGTATGATAAAGTTGATGTTGGATCGTTTCAACGATATAAGAGTTATGTTTGATGTTTGTTAAGGTCCAAAAGTTATGTTCGATTGAAGTTTTGTCCTTTCTTGAAGTCTGCTTACTTGAAGGATTTCTAAGTTGAAGGATTTCTAAGTTGAAGGATTTCTATGTTGAAGGATTTCTATGTGGAAGGATTTCTAAGTGGAAGGATTTCTAAGTTGAAGGATTTCTAAGTCGGAGAAAAGCTTCTTACTCGGAAAATAGTTCCTTACTCGGAATTTTTACCTTACTCGAAATTATCTTCCTTACTCGGAAATTGTTCCTAACTCGAAGTTCAGAATCCTTACTCGAAAATTTTTCTTTACTCGGAAAATTCAAAACCTTACTTAGAACGTTGCTTCCTTACTCGGAAATTTGACTAACTCGAAGTATTATTCCTTACTCGGAAAATACAATGCTAACTCGGAAATGTTCTTGCTAACTTAGCAATAATTCTTTACTCGGATTTTTTCTAACTTGAAAACAATCCTTACTCTTATAACTCGAAGAAAGTAAGTTACTAACTTAGAAATACTCTTCTTGCTTGAAGAATTTGAAAACTTAACTCGGAAAATAAAACCTCTTGCTCGATGTTTTTAGAACTAACTTGGAAAATAACCTCTTGCTCGAAGTTTTTAGTACCTAACTCGGAAAAAAAACCTCTTGCTCGAAGTTTTTAGTACCTTACTCGGAAAACAGAACTTCTAACTCGAAGGATTTGCGATGAACAATACATGAAAAATAAAAAACACACCCCTAGATCATTGTTTGGCTATTGATACCACTTGTTATCTCTAATATCAATCCTATCACACACTACAACAATCACTAATGGTGGTACAAGAGATAGAATGTGGTGTAAGAATTATAGAGAGAGAAACTAGAAAGAAGGTTCATTAATAAAACACACACTACACTCATGACCATCACTTTTTAATAAAGCTAACACAATTAATTTGTGATTGTCAATTGGAAATTGTTTTTTCTAATTTATTTTTTATCACTAACTATTATATATTGTAACTATTATATTATATTTGGAAATTTAAAGGTCATACGTAAAACATTTTTAAATTAATCAATTATTAATTTATCGATATAATGATATCTCGATAAATTAATAAAATATTCCGGTCCCAACACCATTAATTTATAAAGGTTTTACTGTACTTTTGTAGGTGCTTCTAAAATGTGTGGTTATTTCTCACCCTTCTCATTTTAACTTTTCATCTTATTTGATCATAACTCAAGCTTTAAGTTCATTTACATACCAAACATTTACTTACATGCCAAGTGGTAATTCATAGCCCCTCATTGGATTAGATAACAAACCCACTTTCACCTCCTTTTTTAAAAAATTAATATCTCTTAAACCGCTAATCGTTAAGCGAAAAAAATTACACCATAGCGACAAGCATTATATAGACGGGCACTATGATATATGTTAACAACTAAAATCACTACTTTATCACACACAACAGATTAGAGAATAAGATAGATCGAATGACACTTAAGAAGGATGAGAGATGAGGTGTAGAAGATAGAATATTAGATTAAGAAAGAGAGAAATGCAAGAGAGAAGAATATAATAATCACACACACACTCCCACCTTACCCTCTCTAAAGCACACTTACTAATGTGGTGGGAGTGTGATATATATAGTAAGAGAGTGATGCCCTAGTGGGCTTTATGATGGGCTTTGGTTGGGCTTTCATGGATTGGACTATTTTACATAAATTTCATACATTGGACTAGTCTTATCATTTAACTATTAGTCGACTAGCTTGGTCCTAATCCATGAGCCCACCGTCTATTCTATACAACGTACACGACACATAACAATGTTGTAAATATGAAATGACCATCACTTTAAAACAATGCTAACAATATCCCCCTAAGGGATGGTCATTCAAATGATGCTCCCAATGATTAGGTCTTTCGTCTTCGTTGTCTTGAACTTTGTGTGTCATTGTAGAATAGCCTTGGTTCTTCGTTCCCTCATGCTATGTGATCTTCAAAGTATCATCTTTTGATCTTTCTTGCCTTCAATCAACATCTTCAAATATCTTGACTTGGCGTTTTCTCCAACATGCTCATACTTTTTGTAAAGCTTGGATCTTCATACTAATGTAGTCCTCATTTGTTTCTTTGTATTTGTTCTTAAAATAAACCCAATCCATCCTAGTTATAAACCCAGCCCACAAACTTAACTAAACCCAAGCCCAATCCCAATCCCAAAATACCCAACCCGACCTCCCTTAGTTAACCAGAAGGTTTGACCTTCAGTCAAATCTTTCTTCTTCAATACCACCCCGCCAAAACCATACCACCCTCACCCACATTATTTCTCTGCAACACCCACCCCCTCCTCCTATCTCACTTCACCTAACAAGCCAAGGGGCATTAAATGCTTCTTCCTCAGCACACTCAATCAGAGATAGTGGATTTTTCCACTATCTCATTTTTGGCGCCAAAAGTGATTTAAATGGCTGAGATCATTTCAAGGGCATCCAAGGGTCAGAAATTGCTCAGAGATGATGAGGAGACACATCCCACTTTAGTTTAGTATAAATAGGAGATAATGTAAGCCAATATGGCAAGTAGTTAATTTAGAATAATCGTATTTCATATTTCATATTCAGTATTTGTAATTTTGTAATTTCAAGCTTCAGTTGTTAATTCAAGTTAAATTCAGTCTTATTAATCTAATTTCAAGCACTCTTATTATTCTTGTCAGTATTGCTAAGTTTCAAGTTGTCTGTTAAGTTGAAATAAGTTCTAGTCATATTAAGAACCAATCACAAACACTCCCCACCCTTGTTATAAGCTTATACAAGCTTATAATAGCTTTTTGTAAGCTTATATAGTGATTAGCTGTTCTTAATTTCAAAGAATGAAGGAAGTCAACAAAAGTCAAAGAAAGACCAAATAAGCAGTTCTGGTGAGATAAGCCATCAAGAAAAACTGAATTGGGTTTTCTAGCTTGTCATTGACAAGCTAGTTGTGTTCTGATCTAATTCCTTAGTTTCATAGTCTCACACAGTTGTAAGCAATTTTCACAATTTTTCATTGTTTTCTAAGTTCACTGTTCCATAGCTTATTTAATTGCTTATTGTCATTTCTTTAGTTTATCTGTTGTACTTGAAGTAATAGTAGCTTAGTTTGATAATTAGTTTAAGCTTAAATCTCATTTTCCATTAAATAGATAAAATCAGTCATATAGTCAAAATAAGCTTATAGCTTATTAGGTGCTTTTTCTTAACTGAAGTTTGCTTATTTCATGTTTATTCAGTTAGTTAACCATAAATAAGTAAGAATAATAAGTTAATTTGGTGGTCTCTAGTTACAAATTTCAATCAGTGAACCTAAAGGAGTGTTTGGTTTAAACTTATTCTCAGGCCAAAATAGCTCACTACTGTTCATTTGCACTTAGCTTAAGTTTGATCTTGAATAATTCAGAAGCTAGGAGTTGTTAGTGTAAGCTTTTTACCCATTTTTGAAGAATTATGGAATTTAAGTCTGCTAGTGCAGTCCTAAGGCCTCAACTGATCAAATAAGCCACTTTGAGCAATAAGCTCATTTGACCCTTATTTTTGGCATTTCTGTGGTGCTTTAAGTTCATTTAGAGGATACTCAAGATTTGGATTCACTGCATTAGGTTTTGGTTAGTTTTTGGTTCACATATGTCAAAGCCTGCACACAAGGAATCCATAGTGCAGGTCTGCACTAAATTTCTAAACCATATTAAGCGCTTATCTGTGTTAATTTAAGCTTAAATTTTGGATTTCTCAGTAGTTTGTTAGGTGATATTTGCTTATTTCCATTTCCAGCCCATAGCTTAGCTTGATTGAGCTTAAAAATAAGCTCAAAAGTCCCCTATTCTCACAAGCATACACTGATTGCTCAGTGTATACTTGCTTTGAATAGCCACTTTCTCAGCTTATTCTTAAGCAACAAATAAGCCTCCCTTGATCTGATTTTTGGTTTTAAGTGATCCTCAGTAGGTGAACTTTTAGTATCATCAATCTTGTGGTGTTTAGTGATTATCTAAGTGCTTAAAATTAAGCTTAAAGTTGCCTAGTTGAGCTTGCAAAGTGCCATGTGCATCAGTCACTCTTGTGCTTAATTTGAGATTAATCAGTGCTTATTTCTGCTTTCTTGTGCTTAATCAGTGTTCATTTTAGCTTATTATATTTGTCTTAGCTTATTTCACTTTGCTTTAGCTTATTACATAGCTTATCAGCCATTTTGATCAATCCTTGGGCTTAATCCATTTCTACCCACTGATCAGCAAAATATAGCTGATTTCTGAGCTTATTTGTGGTTTTCAAAAATACTACTAGTTATCAAATTTGCTTATTATCATTAGCTTAATCAGTTTCAACAATAAAAAAATCAAAAAAAGAAAATAAAAGCAAAAAGGTCAGGACTGAGATTCGAACCCTGGTCATTCACATCACAAAGCCTCACACACACACACTCAACCATCTGCCCTAGGATTTTTATCAGTAATAACCTTGCACCCTTTTTTTATTTAACCTTGTTTTTTCTAATTAAGCTTATTTTTCCATTTTGCTTATTATCAGCTTATTAGAATAAGCTGATACCTTGTTAATATTTTTCCTAGGTCTGTCATATCATTAAGTAATATTAGAAAAAGTTTCAGAATTTTTAGAATAGTTTTAGTATTTTTAATTTATTTTTCTTTTACGTTTAGTTTTTAATTCATAATAATTAATTAAAAAATCAGAAAAATATAATTTTTTTTCTAAAATTTTCTTTTATTATTTAGGATTTAAGAAAAATAATTTGGTACTTGTAGGATTTAATTTTATATATTTCACTTTTTAATCCCGTTTTAGAATTCCCATAACGCGTTTTTAATATAATTTGTTAATCTTAATTTTCTTGTGAGAATTTGTTTCTCATTTGTTAAATTAGAATTAAAATAAAAAATTCCATATCCCAATCATCAGTCACTCTAATCTAAACCTCAAACGATTGCCCATTCACACCTCGTTGGGACACGACCCGGGTAATCACTTACCTGGTATCACACACATATCACAAACGTAAGTTTTTGCAAGTTAGCCTTTTTCCTAAAGGGTTGATTTGTCTTTATTCACGTGTATCCGTCTGATATTATTTATATATACACTTTTGCACGGATCATGGGCCCTCTTTATTATATAATAAAATTAAATAAAAATCAATTCCCAATTACATTTTATAAAACAAACAACATTAATACTATCATTCAATTTTTATTTCTTTCAATTCATACCAAATCCGATACCCATTGTGATTCCTAGCAACAAACCAAACGGCCCCTTAATCTAGGGGGCGTTTGGTATGACGCCTATCGATTTCGTTTCGTATGACGCCTATAGAATTAGATTTTGATTTGGTATTTGTTTGAAAGAATAGTAGGATAGAGAAAGTTAATAATTATTTAATTTATATATTTATTTAAAAATATTTAACTATTTAATTTAAAAGACTTGTAACTAAATAACAAAGAAAATCAAAAAGAAAGAGAAAGTGTGTGGCTCACATTCGTGTGTCAGATGGAATCGCCCAAGGTCACATATATAGCATGGAATGACATTTTAAAGCTGATACCATTGCTTTTTCTTGAAAGTAGCTACCAAACAATTGATAATACCGCATATTATCACTATACCCTCCAACCAAACTGCACATTATACACTTTTTCATATCATTGTTATTCTATCGCATATCAAATCTAATAGCTATTGTGATTCCTACCAACAAACCAAACGGCTCCCTAATGTTTTTTGGGTCAAAGTACTTTTCATGTACCTTTAAGGTCGTTTATTTGAAGCTTTAGCATGTTCTAACACACAAATAACATGTTTTAACTTTGAACTAAGGACACATGAGTTGATGCATGACACTTCATTTTTCATAAGAATTTATAAATAAATTTGATATAATTTCTAGTACTATATGCGCCCCATAGCGAAGTCGGAAAAAAAATAATTAATAAATAAATAAAATTAAATAAAATTTAGATTACGGCTTTTTTTTTTTTTTTTTTTTTTTTGTAATTGTTTTAGCAGATGCTAAAAGCGAACTTTAGATTACGGCTGTGTTTGGTGACGCAGATTATGACAGATTATGGGGGCTACATTTTTTTTTTACAAAATAATCTTTTGTCTAAAAAGTAGCATTGTTTGGCTGAACAACTTATGAAAGATTATAGTAAAAATAATCTCCAAAAATAAAAGTTCCTTCAACCAACTTATGAAAGATTATAGTAAAAATAATCTCCCTGTGGTTTGGTCAATTTCACACGATACATCCCTCCCAAAAAAGTTGCGCCATACACATCCCTCCGTTAGTAAAAGTCAGACACAATACATCCCTCCGTTAAAAAAAGGACTAACGGCGCAAACCATTTCTCCGTTATCTCCTAACGAGATAGAAAATGTTTACACCGTTAGTCCTCTGGGTTAACTCTATTTGCACCGTTAGTCCTTTTTTATGTTTTCGTCCCTTTTTTTACATTTTCGTTCACTTTTTTACGTTTTCGTCCATTTTTTTACGTTTACGTCCGCTTTTTTACGTTTTCGTCCGTTTGGTTTCAATGATTGACTTAATCAGCTGACTCGAATCATTTATGAAAATTCGAAAAAATTTATAAAATTTCGAAAAAATTTAAATAAATTCGAAAAAATTTATAAAAATTCAAAAAATTAATAAAATTTCCAAAAAACTAATATAAATTCGAAAAATTTATAAAAATTCAAAAAATTTATAAAAATTCGAAAAAACTTATAGAAATTCGAAAAATTTATAAAATTCAAAAAATTTATAAAAATTCGAAAAAAACTTATAAATATTCGAAAAATTTATAAAAATTCGAAAAAAACTTATATAAATTCGAAAAACTTTATAAAAATTCAAAAAATATATAAAAATTCGAAAAAACTTACATAAATTCGAAAAATTTATAAAAATTCAAAAAATTATAAAAATTCGAAAAAATTTATATGAATTCGAAAAATTTATAAAAATTCAAAAATTTTATAAAAATTCGAAAAAACTTATATAAATTCGAAAAACTTTATAAAAATTCAAAAAAATTATAAAAACTCGAAAAAACTTATATGAATTCGAAAAATTTATAAAAATTCAAAAAATTTATAAAAATTCGAAAAAACTTATATAAATTCGAAAATTCTATAAAAATTCAAAAAATTTATAAAAATTCGAAAAAACTTATATAAATTCGAAAAATTTATAAAAATTCGAAAAAACTTATATAAATTCGAAAAATTTATAAAATTTCAAAAAATTTATAAAAATTCGAAAAAATATATAAAAATTCGAAAAAATTTATAAAAACCCAAAAAATTTATAATAATTCAAAATAATTATAAAAATTCAAAAAAAATTTTAAATTTTTTAAATTCGAAATTTTTTTTAAATTCGAAAGAAAATTTAAATTAGAAAAAAAAATTTAATTCGAAATTTTTTTAAAATTTTTTCGAATTTTTATAAAAATAAATTTTCGAATTCAAAAAATTAAAAAATTTAAATTTTTTTTTATATTTAAAGAATTTAAAAAAAAAATTCGAATTTAAAAAATTTAAAATTTTTTTCGAATTTTTTTAAATTTTTTGAATTTTAATAAATTTATCGAATTTATATAAATTTTTTCGAATTTTTATAAATTTTTTGAATTTTTATAAATTTTTCGAATTTATATAATTTTCTTCGAATTTTTATTAATTTTTTGAATTTTTATAAATTTTCGAATTTTTATAAGTTTTTTCGAATTTTTATAAATTTTTTGAATTTTTATAAATTTTTCGAATTTATATAAGTTTTTTCGAATTTTTATAAATTTTTTGAATTTTTATAAATTTTTCGAATTTATATAAGTTTTTTAGAATTTTTATAAATTTTTTGAATTTTTATAAATTTTTCGAATTTATATAAGTTTTTTCGAATTTTTATAAATTTTTTGAATTTTTATAAATTTTTCGAATTTATATTAGTTTTTTCGAATTTTTATTAATTTTTTGAATTTTTATAAATTTTTTCGAATTTATATAAGTTTTTTCGAATTTATATAAATTTTTCGAATTTTTATAAATGATTCGAGTCAGCTGATTAAGTCAATCCTTGAAACCAAACGGACGAAAACTTATAAAAGCGGACGTAAACGTAAAAAAATGGACGAAAACATAAAAAAGTGGACGAAAACGTAAAAAAACGGACGAAAACATAAAAAAGGACTAACGGTGCAAATAGAGTTAACCCAGAGGACTAACGGTGTAAACATTTTCTATCTCGTTAGGAGATAACGGAGAAATGGTTTGCGCCGTTAGTCCTTTTTTTAACGGAGGGATGTATTGTGTCTGACTTTTACTAACGGAGGGATGTGTATGGCGCAACTTTTTTGGGAGGGATGTATAGTGTGAAATTGACCAAACCACAGGGGTGTATTTTGTAGTTTACTCTCTTTTTTAGCATCAACAACAGCAACAGCACCAGCTATTGTTGCCAAACATACCCGTACATATACTAACTGTAACGCCCCGTGCCCGGTTTGACCAAAAATTTTGAACTTTGAACGCGGAAACGATTGACTACCTTGAACTCATGAATATTCTTCATGAAATGAGCATGACATATATGACTTTTAACATTTTAAACACACTTGCAAGAACACCTACACAAAGACCCTTCAAAACCTTTCACACAACCTTTATAAACAAACAGACAAACCTTCTGAGACCAAAATACGCCGCATCCATTTTTAGGGATACGCCGCATCACTGTCTGAGAGACAATGCGCCGTAACCATATAAAGTGATACGCCGTATTGTTCTAAACTAAGATACGCCGCATCTATGGAATTAGATACGCCGCATCGACCCACTGAGATCGAAATTTACAAGATAATGGCTACGTTGCGCCGCATTCCTACCAGAGATGCGCCGCATCACTTGATACGCCGTATCCCATAGGAGATGCGCCGTATCTGCCCTGCACCACAGAATTCTGGACAGACCCTACTGTCTCAAAAATGCAATATCAACAGCCCCGGCTGGAAACCCGACCTCCCGGACTCGAAACTTGACGAAACTTTCCAGAATACTCAAATATGTCCAAACTCTTAATTTCATGCAAAAACTTTACCCGTTTGACTAACCGAAATAGTATTTCCAAAATTGGACGGGTTATGCATAAATACTCCAAATAACCCATTACACTACAAGACCATTTATACCACTAACAATTCATAATAACTTGACCATAACCATTATATTAGCATATCAAAGGCATTCCATGCTTACATGACCCGTTAACTTTTCAAAATGGGTAAATTCATGTTAGTACCAAACGCCCCTTAAAGAGAACTTAAACTACCAACATGTACCATAAACTTCATGACTTGCACACATAATTGACCCATAATCTAGACGTCAAGACAAGACCGAAAACTAACAAAATGACCATATAAAAGAAGTATACCCACGACACCAAAAGAACACTTGGGCTTCCAACTTCAATACGCTTGGTCCAAAAGAGGTCCGATCTTCTAAGCTAGCTTCTATGTACCTTCCTACTTACTTCCAAGCTACAACTACGCCAAATCCTTACCTTTACTTCCACCGCTAGAACCTACAAAGATGACATTAACTTCAAACGTAAGCGAAAACGCTTAGTAAGTATATAAGATATAATCAACATTACATTTACACGAGATTGGTGATTACCACCAATCATAGCATTAACAAGGAGCATAGAGTGGGATTATTACTTACCTTAACCAAGTAAGTAAAATTAACATATAACATTTCAAGTCTAGCATTGGATCCAAGCTAACACATCTTTACAAGCTCCATAAACATCACATTAACACAACCATAACATTAATAACATAACATTACAAAGATTATACTCATATACTTACCTCAACTCCTACTAGCTTCCTACTTGACTTTGAATGGGCTTCTATAATTACTCCCTATCACAAGATTAACTACAATTAGCCACTATCTAACTAAGGAGATCATTATTTCACCACTTTTTACTATAATCATCAAAACCCACCATATGAACCCTAATTTTCACAATTGGGGAAAATTACTTACTTGTTGTAAAGAACACAATTAAAGTTTCCTTAAAGCTTCTTGATCACTTCTTGATGTGAAATTGAGACAAGATGATAACTTTAGCTTTCCCTCCTATTTCTCTTCTATATGTCGAACCACCAAGTGTTTTCTAAAAATTTCCAGACAATTCTAACTAGTTATTTAATATGGAGTTAGTTGCATCTTTGGCCTCTTGGCAATAATAGCCCTTTAAGTTCTATACTTCTTATTTAACCACACCTTAAGTTATAAAATATCCATAACACATTTATATAACATAATACTTATATTAATGGTACCTTGACGGGGTACGGGTGTAACAATTCTCCCCTCCTTAAAATGAGAGTTCGTCCCCGAACTCTACTCTTGAAATAAATGGGGATACTTGTTCCTCATTTTTGCTTCCGTCTCCCACCTAATGCTTGTACCCTTACGATGTCTCCATTGCACTTTTACCAACGGGATCTCCTTATTCCTCAGTTGCCTCACTTTTCTTCCTAGTATAGCTTCCGGTTCATCCTCTTGCGAAAGCAACTCCGGATCAATTTCAATGTCGTCTAAAGTGACTACACTCGCTTCGTCCGCCAAACATTTTCTCAAGTATGACACGTGAAAGGTATTGTGAATACCCTTCATTTCTTCGGGTAATTCCAACACATATGCTACTTCGCCCACTCGCTTCAAGATTTTGAAAGGTCCTATAAACCGAGGACTAAGTTTCCCTTTGTTTCTGAACCTAAAAACGCCCTTCCACGGGGAAACCTTTAACATAACCAAATCACCCACTTCGAATTCGATTGGTCTCCTTCGGTTATCGGCATAACTTTTCCACCTATCTTGTGCCGCCTTAAGTCTTGCACGAATCGTCTCTATCTTTTCCGTTGTAGCCAATACTACATCCGTGCTCGCCAATTCCCTCCTTCCGACTTCTTCCCAACACACGGGTGTCCTACACCTCCTACCATAAAGCATTTCATAGGGCGGCATATCAATGCTTGCATGGTAACTATTATTATAGGCGAATTCGACTAACGGTAAATGATCGTCCCAATTTCCTCCAAAATCGATTACACAAGCTCGTAACATATCCTCCAAAGTTTGAATCGTCCTCTCACTTTGCCCATCGGTTTGAGGATGAAAGGCCGTGCTCATATGAAGTTTCGTACCCAACTCTTCTTGGAAATCTTGCCAAAAGTTTAAGGTGAAACGGCCGTCTCTGTCGGAGACTATAGAAATAGGCACCCCATGACGTGCGATTATCTCGTTAACGTAAATCTTTGCTAGCTTATGAACAGGCATATTTTCTCGAATTAGAATAAAATGAGCACTCTTGGTTAGGCGATCTACTATGACCCAAATCGTATCATTCTTCTTTTTCGTCCTTGGCAATTTCGTAATGAAATCCATCGTGATCTTTTCCCACTTCCAAACCGGAATATCCAAAGGTTAAACTTTTCCATACGGTTTTTGATGCTCGGCTTTAACCTTTAAACAAGTCAAACACTTCTCAACGTATTTTACACAATCTCTCTTCATACCCGGCCACCAATAGTTCTTCTTCAAATCGCGGTACATTTTTGTAGCTCCCGGATGAATAGAGTATTTCGACTTGTGTGCTTCCTCTAGAATCAATTCTTTGATGTTGCTACGAAAAGGGATATAAACCCTTCCATACCAAGTCTTGATTCCTCGACTATCTTCTTCGAGATGCGGAATGTAGGAAGTGATACGCTCCCCTTCCCTATTTTCTTCTTTCAATGCCTCCTCTTGAGCTAACTTGATCTTATCAAAAAGGTCGGTGGTGACAACCATTCTCAAGGAATGAATTTTAGTAACCTCATTTTGATCCTTTCGGCTCAACGCATCCGCCACCACATTCGCTTTACCCGGGTGGTAGCGAATTTCGCAATCATAATCCTTCAACAAATCTAACCACCTTCGTTGTCTCATGTTGGGATCTTTCTTATCAAGGAAATATTGAAGGCTTCGATGGTCAGTATAAATTACAAACTTGACACCATACAAATAATGCCTCCAAAGTTTTAAAGCAAAAACCACAGCCGCAAACTCAAGATCGTGGGTCGCATAATTTTCTTCATGCTTCTTTAGTTGTCTTGAGGCGTAAGCGATCACTTTCCCCCTTTGCATAAGGACACATCCTAGACCGGAATAAGACGCATCGCTATAAACCACCATATCTTCGGTCCCCTCCGGCAATACTAGAACCGGTGCTTCACACAATTTCCTCCGTAGAGTACAAAAGGCTTTGTCTTGTTCTTCTCCCCACTCGAAGGTAGCATTCTTCTTAGTAAGTTTTGTTAAAGACGATGAAATTTTGGAGAAATCTTGAATAAACCTCCTATAATATCCTGCAAGACCAAGAAAACTTCGAATTTCACCAACATTCCTTGGTGCATGCCATTTCATTACGGCTTCTACTTTTGAAGGATCGACTTTGATACCATCGGCATTAATAACATGACCAAGGAACTGAACTTCTTGCAACCAAAATTCACATTTCGAGAATTTAGCATACAATCTTTCTCTTCTTAAAGTTTCAAGAATTTCTCGAAGATGAAGTTCATGCTCTTCTTTGCTCTTAGAGTAGATAAGTATATCATCAATGAACACTATAACGAATTTATCCAACATCGGTCTACATACACGGTTCATGAGATCCATGAAAATCGCAGGTGCGTTCGTAAGACCAAATGGCATAACCGTAAACTCATAGTGTCCATATCGGGTTATAAAGGCCGTCTTAGGAATGTCTTCTTCTCGAACTTTCAATTGATGATAACCCGAACGGAGATCGATCTTGGAAAACCACCGCGCACCTTGAAGTTGATCAAAGAGGTCATCGATTCTTGGTAACGGATACACATTTTTCACCGTGACTTTATTTAACTCCCGGTAGTCAATGCACATCCTCATACTACCATCCTTCTTTTTAACGAACAAGATTGGTGCTCCCCATGGCGAACTACTAGGACGAATGAAACCCTTATCAAGCAATTCTTGAAGTTGACTCATCAATTCTTTCATTTCGGACGGAGCTAGGCGATAGGGAGTTTTAGCAATAGGAGTAGCACCCGGAACAAGATCAATACGAAATTCGACTTGCCTTTCGGGTGGAATACCCGGCAAGTCTTCCGGAAAAACATCACAAAATTCATTCACAACCGGAACATCATCGATACTTTTCTTCTCAAAGCTTGTATCTACCACGTGAGCCATAAAGGCATAACACCCACGTGATAAATATCTCCTAGCCTTCATCACGGTACACAACTTTAGTTCACCTTTTCTTTTATCCCCATAAATAATCATTTCACGACCGCTAGGATTCACAACTCTAATAATCTTTTGACTACAAAGAATAGCCGCGTTATATTTATCAAGCCAATCCATACCGATAATGATGTCAAATTCCCCGAGCATAATGGGAATTAAGTTGATCTTAAAGACACTTTCATCGATCTCTATCTCTACGTCTCGATATACATTAGACACAACAACGATTCTACTATCGGCTATTTCAACTTCTAGGGGTATAGAAAGTTTAGCTAATGGGGAAGTTATTTGCTTGCTAAAATCATACGACACGAAAGAAACACTAGCACCCGAATCATACAAAACCCGAGCGGGTATAGAATTTACAAGATGAATACCTGTGATGACATCGGTCCCCGATTTGGCTTCTTCGACACCCATTTGATAGACTCGAGCGGTCGGTTTTGGAATCTCCACTTTCTCTTGTTTGACGGTTCTCAAAGGCTTTGCTTCAATCGCCTTTGTTTTCGGGCAATCCCTCAACCTATGCCCTATCCCATTACACCCATAGCATACTATCATCGGCTTAGTACAATCTTTGCTTTGATGATCTAAGGCTCCACATTTGTAACAACCCGGCGTATTACGCCTACACTCCCCAAGATGAAACTTGCCACACTTAGAACATGCTACCTTAGTTTTGCTTCCCGTACTCTTCTTGCCATGGTCAAATTTAGCTTTCTTTCCATCCTTATCCGCAAACTCTAGCTTCCTTTTTGGTTCTTTCGCCTCCTTCTCTTTTCTCCTAAGTAAATCCGCTTCCCTCACCCTAGCCCTACTCAAAAGATCCTCCAACGTGGTACATTTGAATGGTGAAATCACTTCACGAATGTCATCCTTGAGCATCCTTTGGAACTTGTCCACCTTAAGCTTGTCATTCCCAAGATATTCGGGACAATAAGGAATCATGTCATTAAACATCCTCCACAACTCATTAACCGTCTCGTTAGTTTGAGTGAGAGATTGGAATTTCTCTCGAATTTTGTCCACCTCTTCAGCCGGAGCATACTCGGCACTAAATAACTCCTTGAATTCTCTCCATGTACAAGTTTCTACCCAAGGTTCACCTTTCTCACATATCTTTCCTTCCCACCAAGTCTTAGCACTATCACGAAGAAAGTTAGTAGCGTAAATAACCTTCTTCCTTTCTTCACAACCACTTGTACGAAAAGCGCCTTCCACCGCCGTAATCCACCTATTACTAACAATGGGATCAAGAACACCGGTAAATTGTGGCACATCACAAGCCGTGAAATCCCGGTAAGTAGCTCTATCATTCTTAGGTTCTTTTGTCGGACCACATTCTTTCTTAAATCCATCAAACTCTTCCTTCATTAATTCCTTAAGATTTTGCGTCGTTTGTTGAACATAGTAAGGCATTGCTCGCTTAATAGCCTTACCCACCCTTTTTGCTAATATTATGTCTAGAGCTTTCATTTCATCTCCCGTGAAGCCTCTAAAATCAGGGCCTTCGGAGTTTGAGGAAGAACTTTCATTATCCTTACTAGCATTACCCGGATCACTTGCCGAAGTTTCGGCATGCTTGGAAGCCGTAGATTTCGCGACTTCCTTCGGGTGAGGGGTTTCCATTTCTTCTTACTGAAAATTAGCAATTCACAACATTAAACACAATTATAAATACTTAACCCATGCATGAATGACATCTCTATCTTATTCTAGCATCCTAGCTTGTCACTCATGTATGACCTAAATGATTTCAATTTCACATATGTCCCGTATTTTCATCACTACGGTGGCCAGGCGTAGTCATGAAAATATTGAACATATGGGTCCTCAAAATCATCCAAACCATACACAAACAACAAATACTAACTCTAACCGCATCTAAACGAGGCCTAAGTCTAGGAAATCCTAAAATGAAATCCTAAATCTCTTAGACCGAAGCTCTGATACCAAGTTGTAACGCCCCGTGCCCGGTTTGACCAAAAATTTTGAACTTTGAACGCGGAAACGATTGACTACCTTGAACTCATGAATATTCTTCATGAAATGAGCATGACATATATGACTTTTAACATTTTAAACACACTTGTAAGAACACCTACACAAAGACCCTTCAAAACCTTTCACACAACCTTTATAAAACAAACAGACAAACCTTCTGAGACCAAAATACGCCGCATCCATTTTTAGGGATACGCCGCATCATTGTCTGAGAGACAATGCGCCGTAACAATAAAAAGTGATACGCCGTATTGTTCTAAACTAAGATACGCCGCATCTATGGAATTAGATACGCCGCATCGACCCACTGAGACCGAAATTTACAAGATAATGGCTACGTTGCGCCGCATTCCTACCAGAGATGCGCCGCATCACTTGATACGCCGTATCTCATAGGAGATGCGCCGTATCTGCCCTGCACCACAGAATTCTGGACAGACCCTACTGTCTCAAAAATGCAATATCAACAGCCCCGGCTGGAAACCCGACCTCCCGGACTCGAAACTTGACGAAACTTTCCAGAATACTCAAATATATCCAAACTCTTAATTTCATGCAAAAACTTTACCCGTTTGACTAACCGAAATAGTATTTCCAAAATTGGACGGGTTATGCATAAATACTCCAAATAACCCATTACACTACAAGACCATTTATACCACTAACAATTCATAATAACTTGACCATAACCATTATATTAGCATATCAAAGGCGTTCCATGCTTACATGACCCGTTAACTTTTCAAAATGGGTAAATTCATGTTAGTACCAAACGCCCCTTAAAGAGAACTTAAACTACCAACATGTACCATAAACTTCATGACTTGCACACATAATTGACCCATAATCTAGACGTCAAGACAAGACCGAAAACTAACAAAATGACCATATAAAAGAAGAATACCCACGACACCAAAAGAACACTTGGGCTTCCAACTTCAATACGCTTGGTCCAAAAGAGGTCCGATCTTCTAAGCTAGCTTCTATGTACCTTCCTACTTACTTTCAAGCTACAACTACGCCAAATCCTTACCTTTACTTCCACCGCTAGAACCTACAAAGATGACATTAACTTCAAACGTAAGCGAAAATGCTTAGTAAGTATATAAGATATAATCAACATTACATTTACACGAGATTGGTGATTACCACCAATCATAGCATTAACAAGGAGCATAGAGTGGGATTATTACTTACCTTAACCAAGTAAGTAAAATTAACATATAACATTTCAAGTCTAGCATTGGATCCAAGCTAACACATCTTTACAAGCTCCATAAACATCACATTAACACAACCATAACATTAATAACATAACATTACAAAGATTATACTCATATACTTACCTCAACTCCTACTAGCTTCCTACTTGACTTTGAATGGGCTTCTATAATTACTCCCTATCACAAGATTAACTACAATTAGCCACTATCTAACTAAGGAGATCATTATTTCACCACTTTTCACTATAATCATCAAAACCCACCATATGAACCCTAATTTTCACAATTGGGGAAAATTACTTACTTGTTGTAAAGAACACAATTAAAGTTTCCTTAAAGCTTCTTGATCACTTCTTGATGTGAAATTGAGACAAGATGATAACTTTAGCTTTCCCTCCTATTTCTCTTCTATATGTCGAACCACCAAGTGTTTTCTAAAAATTTCCAGACAATTCTAACTAGTTATTTAATATGGAGTTAGTTGCATCTTTGGCCTCTTGGCAATAATAGCCCTTTAAGTTCTATACTTCTTATTTAACCACACCTTAAGTTATAAAATATTCATAACACATTTATATAACATAATACTTATATTAATGGTACCTTGACGGGGTACGGGTGTAACACTAACTCAACTAATATAATTGTCAAGTAACCACCTAAAGTTTGAGTTCACAAAAATAAAAGTATCTTTTATGCGAAACAAAGCTACGTATTAAAGGTTATATTTGTAGTTCCAAAAACAAAATTATCTTTTTATATTAAACAAAATTGCATGATATATTAATGGGCTTATGTGTCTATTCACATTTATCTTTAGTGGTCTTTAGGGTTTAAAATATATTCATCTATCCTATACAATCCACTTGTATCATTGATTATCACTTAATAATAATTCTCCGTTCCTCTTCTCATTTTTGTGTTATTGTTTATTACGGAGTATTTTATAACACGTTATCATCAGTGGAGCACTAATGAGGACAATGAAGAGACACGTTGACAAGAGGTAATCTAAACTTCAGTTGTTTAATTATTCACATATATGTCAAGATCTGAAGCTTATGAAATATTATAACCACTATCTATACATCATCATTTATGATTGGACAAATCATAAAATTTTAACATCGTCAAAGATTTTTTTTTTTTTTTTTTTTTTTTTTTTTTTTAACTGGCAATTAATAAATTAAATCAGAAATCGAGTCAAACTGATAAATATTTAGACAATTATGTTTTCATAGATTGTGATTAAATATTAGTCATGTATTTGTTTGTCGATTCAATGTTTACTCTTATTGGCTTTATGTTAACGATGAATAATACACATTCAAATTAGATTTATAAATCATACTTTTAGACCAATATCTTATGAGAATAAATCGAGTGAATTAAATATTTGATTATAAAATATTTTGTTTCATACAAAATCATGATGTATTTTAAGTTTAAAATTCGTTGTAGTGACTTTATGTTAACCATGATGTCTTATTGTTACTTTTGATAAAAGCCAGTATGGTAACTATTGTTTGATTATTTGACACATAGAATGTAGTCTTTAATCATTATAAGCTGCTTTTAAGCATGCATTATGTGTCAAGAAGTTTTTATGTGTAACAGAATATAATTACTTGTTAAAAAAGAACAAACATGTTGCATAGTTGTCATTTTATTTAGTGCGAGTTTGGAACTTATGCTTATAAACTATCATGTTTGAACACATGTTGCGATAGTATATACGTACACATCGTTTTTGCAAGGTGACTTTGCTATCTAATATTGCTATATTGTAGTTCTTTTAGAAAATACTATATCATGATAAATCGTTAACTACGTGAGATGAAAACATAATCTCTTATTATTTTGTGTGATATTATTTCATTGATTATAAAATCTTGAGTAAATTACATCGTTGGTCCTTGTGGTTTGCGTTGACTGGCGCTAGTGGTCCTTTGACCAAAAACATTGTGTCAGTGGTCCTTAAGTCAGAAACGTTATGCACCGTTAGTCCCTCCATCAAAGTGGCCCCACAAACAGATATTAACACTCATTATCTATTGGATTTAAAGAGGCAATTTGGTCATTTTGTCACTTCACATTAAACCCACACCAAGATGTGGAAGCCTTTCAACCCACATATTTATCTTCATCCTTTGATAAATAATATTTTACAACATTCAAAGCTGCTTCTATCTAATAGCGAAGCACCTCCATTTCATCTCATAAACAAAGTAGCTTCTATCACATTCCTAGAAGGTGCTTTGTACACGACTCATTAACACTATATATGTCACATTCCTATTAATCCACCTTCCCCCAATATCTACATACACACAATAATTAAATTTCCATTTTCATATTGTTTTTATCTTTTTTTATATTCTAAGTTTATTAAATGGGTTCATCAGAAATTGTGGATTCCGGTAGGATTAACTCCGTCCCGGTCAAAACTCCGGTCAAGACAAGTTTTTCACAAACTTGTAATCTTTTTTCTCAGTATTTGAAGGAGAATAATAATTTTCCAGATCTATCACTTGGTAAGTTTATTCATTTATGTGCTCAAAATATGTGAAAAAATTGGTTAAAGATTTAGAATTAAAGATTTAATGCTTTTTGATATGGGTTTTGGATAAAGATTGTGTTTTTATGATTTTTTTGGTTAATATAAGTTGATTAAGGCTTAAAAATGAATACTTTATTGGTTCTTGATTATGGTTAGTGTTTTTCGATCAATTATGGTCTTAAATTAAGGAATTTGTTGAATGGTTAGTGTTTTTCGATCAATTATGGTCCTAAATTAAGGAATTTGGGTTGCTGATGATGGTAGTGGGGGAGGTAGTTATGGTTGTTTGTTGAAGTGCAAGATTTTGGTTCTCACTCTCAACCGGATTCAAACACCTTCATTAGATTTGGCAAAGTAATTGATCCAGACATTGACAAGGGATTTTGCGAAAGTGACCGAGGTTAGAGGTGAACAAAAAAACAGGTTAACCGAACCGTAACCGAAAACAAACCGAAAAAACCGAACCGGTCAAAACCGGTTTTGACCCAAACCGGTCCGGTTTTTTTTGGGAACCGCCGGTTAGTCACCGGTTTTTATTATTCGGATAGTGACCGGTTTTTATACCGGTTTTTCTTTTTTCTTTTTTTTAATTTTTGAATTTCAAATTTGAGGGCGGGAGAGCTGGAAGGACCCGGGGGGGGGGGGGGGCGGATTTTTTTATTATTTGTTCAAAATTACCATTTTGCCATTTGTGGTTTAGTATAAATAGATGGGTTGGGTTGTGTTTTATTTACAACATTTCTATTAGCAAAATACACTCCAAAAAATCAAAACCGAAAGTATTTCTTTCACTAATCACTAATGGCCGGTTCTTCAAACACCACCCCCACCACCAACAACACCGAAGCGGGTTCATCAAGTGAACCTACGATTGTCAAAGTTTTAGCCCACGATCGTGTAAAAGATGTTTGGGATCACTTCAACTACGTCCTAATGTCGGATGGAAGGAAAAAGGCTCAATGTAAGCATTGCTTGGATTTATTGAATTCCGGTTCCAACTCGACGTTGAGGTCTCATATCAACCTCAAGTATTGCAAGGCACTCAAAAAGGTGCCGGAAGCGGGTCAATCGTCTATGGGTCGGGACGGGAGTATTTTTAAATACGATCATGAAGTAGTTCGTCAACAATTTGTCGGGTTGGTGATTAAACGAGGTTTGCCGTTCAACCATTGGGACGACGAGGATACGACCGAAGTGATGCAGAATCATGTCCAACCAATGTACAATCATGTAAGTCGTATGACTCTAAAACGCGATGCTATGAAACTGTGGAAAACGGCCAAACAAGAATTAAAAAATGCTTTTTTAAATTTAGATGCTTGTGTTAACATAACAACGGATGTTTGGTCCGCTCCTCATGGTTCGCCATATTCGTACCTTTGTGTTACCGCACATTAGGTTGATCCCGAAAATTGGCTCATGATGAAGCGGGTCATATCATTTGAAGAGTTTCCGGTTCCTCACACGGGAATTGCTTTATTTAAAATGTTGAGAAAAGTGTTTAACAAATTTCACTTGCAAGAAAAAGTTTTTTCAATTACGTTGGATAATGCTAGTAACAACACCGCTGCATTGGGTAGACTAAAATTGGAATACGAGCCACCTTTAGGTGGTGAATTTTTTTCATTCTCGATGTGTTGCACACATCATTAACTTGGTTGTGCAAGCGGGATTAGCCGAACCCACAATGCGTCAAATGAAAGATCGTTTTAAACAAATGTTGCACGATATTTTCAAAAAGGGTACTAATAGATATAATAGATACGTTAGGATGTGTGTTGATGCGGGGAAACATTGGTTGTCACCTAATTTAGATGTTGATACAAGATGGAATTCCACTTATCTTATGTTTCTAAGTGGTATAAAACAAAAGGTGACTTTACAATATTTTCATGACTTGTTGGCACAAAAGGGTAGGGTTGTTCCATTTGAATCTAAAAATTGAGATACTATTGAAAAACTAACCCGATTACTTGAAGTTTTTTTCAATGCAACAAAAAAATTGTCGGGAGTTTATTATCCAACATCCCATTTGGTACTCGAGCAACTATACCTAATGTGTTCAAGCATGGCCTCTTTTGAATTAAATGGTGGTGTATATACAAATATGGTTTATCCAATGAAAGATAAGCTTAAGAATTATTTTGAAAGTTTGCCACCGGTAATTACTTGTGCGGCCGCATTAAATCCATGTTACAATGTAAGCGGGGTAGAGTTACTTATCGACGGGATTACAACTGATTTGGGGTTATTCGAGAATAACCCGAGCTATGGTGAAGATGCAAAAATATCTTTTAACAATTCTTTTGAAGGTTTGTGGGAATATTATTTTGAAAAATATGGTAACCCACCTAATTCTGTGAATGAGACTTCTTCTTCATCATCGAGGTCCGCACATAGAGCGAATCCGATACAAGGCTTGCTACAAAAGTTAAGAGAAAATCCCAACAAACGGGCAAAGAGTGATCGGGCAAACAATGAATATGCAAGGTATACCGGAACCGATTTTATCTCACATATTCCGGCCGACCAAGTTGAAAACTTTGGTGTTTTGGCGTTTTGGAAAGCCAAGGAAACAATGTTTCCCGTTCTATCCCGAATGGCTAGAGATCTCCTAAGTGTACAAGCTACTTCGGTTGCTTCTGAATCCGCTTTTTCAACAAGTGGAAGGGTTTTATCAAACAGAATAACAAGGCTCACACCGGCCACTTTGGAGATGTGTATGTGTTTGAAAGACCACTTGGACTCAATCAAGCGAAGACAAGACAAAACAAGTCTTGAAAACCCCTTAGACATCGAAGAAGGGGTCTACGAGGTGGAGGTGCAAGAAGGTACAATCGAGTTGCTTTCCGATGAAGAAATAAGAGAAGATGAAGCTACTAACGAAGCTAGGTCCGTCGAATCTGATGAAGACATTTACGAGTAGCTTTTCTATTTATTATGTTTAAGTATTATGTTTTAAGTTTATGTGTAAAACCCTAAAATCTGAAACATGTAAAAAGACCAAAATGCCCCTACAAGTTTAAAAATTTATTTACGGATATTGAAAGTACCATATTGATCTCAAAAATTTAAGTAATAAGCCATATATGAAATGAAATAATTTTTACATGCCCAAAAGTCTTTGTCTCACCAAATTATATGTACAAACACTTTAATACAATTTTATTTCAAATAAATCACATTAATTTACATTAAACCATAATTAACTTACAAAATATTGGAAAATCAATGCAATTAAAGCCCATTGATTTGGTCTTGATTTAGGACCGAAATTATGCACCTCCCCCTCCTTATACACGGCATTTCCCTATTTGTTTCATAGAAATCCCTAAAAACTCTAATTAACTAAAACCGAATAACAAAACACACCCAAAAACCCCTAGAGCCTTCATACGAATTTCTGGAGCTTGGAGAGTATTTTTCTGGTGTTGTGCAACATCCAAGGAAGACTAGAAAAATAGCCATTCGATTTGTAGAAGCCTAGATCAAGTGGTGGGGAATTTTCTCTATTTTATTCCGTACGTAAGGTATAATTGCTAAAAATTCCTTACACACGTTAAATAATTGGTATGGCATTTTTCTTATACTTATTAAATCACATATGATCTGTGAAAAATATGGGATTCGAATCATGCAAGGTTTAATGGGTCGGTTGAATTAAAAATGGGTAAAATGGGTTAATTATGTAAATCATGTTATACGATTTTTCTGGGCTATGATATTAATTTTTATGAGTTCCTTGGTCATCAAATAAGCTGGGAAAAATGGTGTTTCGAATTTTAGAAGCCTAGGTTAGTCGTTGTGAATTTAAAGTATTAAAAAGGGTGTAAATTCTAATATATGATAAACGAATTTTCTGGGTGTGAGGCTTATTTTTCCTGAGCTCTATACGATCCATATAATCTGGGAAAAATATTGGTTCGAGTTTTAGAAGCCTAAAAATGTCGTGGTAAATTATTGTTCAAATCGGGTTTATGGAAAATAAAAGAAAAGAAAGAAAATAAAAAGAAACCCTAATGCAATCGATTAGGGCTAGGGTTCATGACATGGAATCTGATTATTAATGAGTGTTTAAGGTTGTTGGTAATCATGGGGTAATGATTTGGATTGGATATTAGGGTTTTGTTTGATTTTGTGAATTACCGATTGAAAGAATAAAATATAAGGGGGTGTTTCGTAATTCTTAAAACTCAAGGGATAATTTTTGTAAGTTATTTGAACCAGGTATAATTCGTATAAAATATTAAATGAAGGGTCCATATGTAAATTTTGTATTTAAAAGGTTAAATGGGTAAATATATATATTTATTAATTCGGTTTGCAATTTAATTAAATCAAGGGACTAAAAATGTAAATACTGGAAACTTGAAGTCATTTTGAGTAAATAATAATATTAAGAGGGTTCGGTGTAATTTTGGATAATTATGGGGGCTAATATGTAATTGTTATGAAATCATTGTTTAATATATAAGTTTTATAACTATAGGGACTAAATGTGTAATTATGTGAAACTAAAGGGATAAATCGTACCATACATGAAATTAGAAGGTAGATCCTGTAAATAATTAAATCTAAGGGTTAATGGTGTAATTAAGGATATTATATGGGTTAAATTGTAAACTATTTAACTTTAAGGTTTATTTTGTAACTTTTATAAATAAAGGGTTTAAAGTGTAAAATATGGAACTAAATGGACTAAAGAGGTAATTCTGAATAAATGGATGTATTTACATGAATAACTTATGATATTTTCATTTTAGACCCTTAACATGATATATTTACAATTAAAACCCTAAACTATGTAAACTTGTCATATTTAACCCTAAACTTTTATAACTTGCTAAAGTCAATCCTAATTACATAATGATACTAAATTAATGACTTAACTAAATCATAATACTTAAATCTTACTCATTATAGAAATCTGCTAATTTTGGAAACTTACTAAATAAGGAAACTTTCCAAAAATGGAAACCTGCTAAAAATAGAAAGTTACTTAATATGGAAATGGGATCTTTAGTAATCATGTCTTTACTCCTCTAGGTGTGAAGAGGGAGTGACCTGTGCTCATTATCATCTTATTTTGTGATTTCCTTTGTCAAGCAATAAGGTACAGATATTCTGCTTCTTAAATAAGAGGCCTTCATTCTCTTATTATGATTCATATTAGGGTTCCCTATACCATTGCTATGTTTCCCTTCATTCATGAACTCCGATTATTGAACCATCATATTGAACCTTTTGTGATTATGAACCTTTCATTCATGAACCTTTACTTATGAACTTTGCTTATGAACCTTGCTTATGAACCATGATTATGAACCTATGATTATGAACTTATGAAACAAGATATTGACCTATGCAAGTAAACTAAAAACATGATTCATGATACTTGACCTTTACCCTCAGTTTGATACTACGAGCCACTCACTAGGCATGAGGGTTTCATGTCCATGTCAGTCGATGCACCAATGGCATGACTCTAGGGTAGGAGAGTGATGACCTATCCCGTCCCTGCATGTTATGTTTATGATTCATGTTTATGTAGAGGCAGATTATGGCCACCTGGGGCGTATGGATGCATCCTAGATTTGTTCATGTTCATGTTATGTTATGTTATTCATGGTGACTGATGGTGTGTGCGATACACGTCTTTCACACTCCGGGAGCTAGCTACTCCAACCCATGATGAGGACACCCCTCATATTTACAGGATACTAAGAGGTCTCCCCTCTACATGTTTATGATTATGATTATGCTTATGATTTCATGTTATGGGCTCGTAGTGGATTACTGACCTTTCTTTACCATGCACCTTTTTCCTTTCCCTTATGATACCATGTATTCTTACCATGTATTCATGCTTTCATTCTCATTTACTCATGTATTATTCATTATGCTACTGCTTGTTACCATTATATCTGTTCACAGAGCTCTCGTAGCTCAGCCGCATTTCTTTTCCTGCGGCAGGTTTTAGTAGGAAGCTGGGAATGGGTGGAGAGTACCTTTGGACTTAGAAGACTGATAGCTATTCTGGATTTAGAAGTGATTAGAAGTTATTATTATTATTTCGGAATTTGTATTTAGTGGAAGTCCATTTGTAACCTTATAGTATCTGTATTTCATTTGTAACCTTTGAGTATTCTTGTATTGCTATAGATGTATGCTTTGTTTTATCTGATATGAAACCATCATTGTGATATCTTTACCCTTGTCGGGTTGGGGTGTTACATTATGTATTATGTTTGATGTATTTCATTTCCGTTGTATTTCCGTTCTATTAAATAAAAGTTGAAGTTTATTCATTTTACTTTGTATAAACGACGCGACGAAAAAAAACAAAGGGTCCAAACCGCCAACTAACCGCAACCAAACCGGTTTGAGTTTTCCTCCCTCACAGCCAGTTCGGAACCGAACCGGTTAACCGGTCCGACCGGTTTTTTTGAGGGTTGACCCAAACCGGTCCGGTTTTGACTAGGAACTAAACCGAACCGGTTAACCGGTTTTGTGCACCTCTAACCGGGATCCATACTTACGACTGGGTGCATTTGAAGAACGATGAGGAGGAGTGGGAAATGAAGGTAAGGAACTGTAGTCGTGCCCGAAAGCCAACCCTGGTAGAAAATGGCCTGATTTCATAAAAGATAATAAGGTGAAAGTTGGAGACACTTGTGTGTTTAATCATGTAAAAGGTAACTTGTTTCATGTTCATGTGATTAAGAAGAAGAAAGGGGGACCTATTAGCATAGAATCTTACAAATCGGTGAAAGAAATCGATCAATCTATAATTAGTAGCGATGATGATGTTGTGGCTCCCTTCACTTTTCAAGACATTAAAGGCAAGATTCTTATTTCTTTGGTAACCTACCCTAAATTATTACATTGGCTCAGTTTAATTAAATCGTTTAGCTTTGATTTTCTTTTTGACCTGTACCTTTTTTTATTAGTTGAAACCGATGCATTGTTTGAAGAAGAGGAGAAAGAGTGGTCAAGAAATGGTGCACTTGAAGCAGCTGAATCTTTTAAATCAAACTACCCTTTTTACAAAGTTACAATAAAAGATTCATACATCAGATATCCGACATTGGTAATGATTTGCAAATATTTTATCGTTATGGTAGATTGTGTTCTTGAGGTGACTGATGGGAGGAAATGGAGTCCAGTTAAATGCAGGAGTTACAATAGTTATCGTTATGGTAGAATGTATGGTGATAAACTGAAGACATTTCGTGATGAAAATCATCTATCTGTTGGTGATGTTTGTGTGTTGGTGATGTCTGGGTTTATTGTTCTTGATGTTAAAATCTGGGTTTATTTTTTTTAGAGTAAATTGCCTCTTTAATGTGAAGTGAAGAAATGACCAAATTGCTCCTTTAAATCCAATAGATAACGAGCGTTAGTATCTGTTTGGGGGGCCACTTTGATGGAGGGACTAACGGTGCATAACGTTTCTGACTTAAGGACCACTGGCGTAATTTTTTTGGTCAAAGGACCACTGGCGCCAGTCAATGCAAACCACAAGGACCAACGGTGTAATTTACTCTAAAATCTTTAAAGATTGTCATTTGTTTCTTTACTTGTTACATAAAAAGAATCAAATAACCTTATCTTATTTTCTATATAAGATCCAAGATCAATTATAATTAATATATATATATATATATATATATATTATATATATATATATATATATATATATATATATATATATATATATATATATATATATATATATATATATATATATATATATATATATATATATATATCATAACCTCGTGTTATGATTATAATTAACTTTTAGAACCTCAAGTTCTATTTTGATTATTAAAAGAATGAAAATAACAGAGTAAATTACACGGATCGTCCCTGTGGTTTGTCCAAAATTTCACGTATAGTCCCTCAAAGTTTAAAGTTGCATGTATCGTCCCTCTGACTGCAAAAAAATAACATCTATGGTCCCTGTGATGGATGTCCATCTATTTCTCCGTTAAATAGCCCTCACGTGACAAACACGTGAGGATAATTAAGTCTTTTTCACTTTGACTTTGACTGATACTTAAATAAGGTTTTCTTTTCCCTTCTTCCGCATTGCTATTATCATTATCTTTAACTATCCACCACATAAATCATCACACACCATTCACACAAATCAAACCAACACTATCCACCACATAAATCCATTCACACAAAAAAACCCAGATCAAAACCCAGATGAAACTTTCAATAAATCCATTCACACACATAAATCCATTCACATACAATAATGAAACTCTCGATCTAAAATCCACCTTCAACTTCCAATATCAAAACCCAGATCCATAACAATATCAAAACCCAGATCAATAACAAACAAAAATGAGACACATATAAACCAACATGATTGCTGTTAAAGGGGTTGGTCTAATTGTTGTGGTTCGTTGTGGTTTTATAAAAAAAGATTGAAAAAGTTTAGATCTTTTTGGTGGTTAGTCAAGATTTTATAAAAAAGTTTGAGTGCTTTTGGTTATTTTATAAAAAATGACGAGTTTTTCAGATGTATGTACCCTACCCCTTTGACTTTTTCTCGTCAACATTAAAACAATTGAGTAAATCATGGTACATATTGATTTCCAATTTCCACTTTACTTTTAGATTAACATGAAAGGGCTTGATGGAATCCAAGGGCCAATATATGTTGGGACGGGGTGTGTGTTTAGGGGACAAGCATTGTATGGATATGATGCCCCAGCTAAGAAGAAAGCACCTGGGAAAACATGTAATTGCTTGCCTAAATGGATATGTTGCTGTTTTTCATCGAGAAAGAAGAAAGCAGGCATCGGTCCGTAGAACCTATAAAAAAGAGATGGTTGTGGCACGAAGCACTCTTGTGCACCTACGTCACTCGGCTCGCGCGCAACCCCGCCCCGTTATGTTATAGAAGAATTGAGCTTCTTGCTGGGCTGGTTATTCAGAGCCGGCAATTGGCTGTCGGATTTCGTCCCGCAACTAGAATAAGATCGCTTCGGGGGTCACTGTGATGTGGCTGAATGTAGAGCAGCCCGCCCTTACAGCCTTTGATCAGTAGATTATTTAGAACTTCGGAAGATGGTCAAGGTAGTTGAATAAAGAAAAATCGGGATCAGCTGCCTTTACTTTACTTTATTTAAGGGGGGTCTTGAATCTCTCGAAGGGCTTTGAGAAGAGGGGCAACAGGGAAGATGCCGAGAATGGCCGTGTCTATTGGGATTACCGGTCTTACCAAGAATCTGTTGCAAATGCATGTGAGGGAGGAATGCCTTCATTCAAATTTAAAACTTGTCGTCTACTTGAAGGAAATGTTTGGAACAGGGAACTTACAATAATACAACGCCGCATTCTTCGAAGATTGAGGAACAAGCCTAAATGGATATGTTGTTGTTTTTCATCGAGAAAGAAGAAAGCCAAGGGAAAGGCAAAGGATAAGTCTAAGGAAAAGTCAAAGAGCAAGAAGAAGCAAGATGCGCAAACACAAATACATGCGTTAGAGAATATCGAAGAAGGAATTGAAGGTACGTAATTTGTTAATACCGGACACATTTTGAAATATTTGAAATGTGGTCGAAAGTCGTTTATTACGTATTTTGAAAGCATACAACTATTTAAAGTATGAAAAAGTTTAAATGAACCTCAAAGTTTTTAAAGTGTACTTTAAAATTATGCAACTTTTAAATAGTTTTTTCCAAGAAGCTAGAATAGTATCGTAACTTTTTTCTAGTGCAACAAAGTTCGAAAAGTAGTTAAAATCTTGGAATAACCTTTAAACTTGTATTTTTGCAGGAATCGATAGTGAAAAGTCATCGCTCATGCCTCAAATAAAGTTTGAGAAAAAGTTCGGTCAATCTCTAGTATTTATCGCTTCAACACTTTTGGAAGACGGCAGTGTTCCTCCTGGTGCAACCTCTACATCACTCTTATTTACCTATTCACTTATGTAGTTTATCGCTTCATTTTGTTCTTTTTTATTATTTGGTATTATGATCTTAAATTCATTAATTTGTCTATTGAATCATTTATAACATCTACTTTATATGTTCTTTTTAATCATTTGGTATTATGATCTGTGTCACAAATCTGAATGTGTATCCAAGATCAGATTGCTAAAGGTTAGGGTAGAAGGGGGAAAGAACACCATTATTTAATTATGTACATGGGGAAAAAGACCTTATTACCCTCACATGTTTATCACGTGAGGGCTGTTTAATGGAGAAATAGACGGACATCCATCACAGGGACCATAGATGTTATTCTTTTGCAGTCAGAGGGACGATACATGCAACTTTAAACTTTGAGGGACTATACGTGAAATTTTGGACAAACCACAGGGACGATCCGTGTAATTTACTCAAAATTACATAATCTCATGTTTTGTTATAGAAAAATAATTAGAACATCAAGTTCTACTATAATTCTTAAAAAAGAATCAAAATGTATCATAACCTCATATTATGATTATAGTTATTTACTGTAGAACCTCAAGTTCTACGACGATGAATCGAATCAAAATACAATAACCTCAAGTTATTGTTATATCTTTTAAAGAACCTCAAGTTCTTTTTTATTCTTTTACATGAATCATGATAACATGACCTCATAGTTACTGTTATCATGTATTTTCTTTTATGAACCTCAAGTTCAATTATGATTTTCTCAAGAGAATCACAATAACATAACATATAAGTTATGGATATAATGGTTTAGAGAACATAACGTTCTACTATGATTCCCTCAAGAGAATCAATACATAACATCAAGTTATGTTACAATTTTATTTTGGGACAAATCTTTAAAAAAGTATCTAACTTGTCGTGAAAATCGGTTTGGCGTAGCGAACAAAAAATGCGTAAAAAGTGACAAAGATTCTCCCAAAAACACACTTATTTGGGCATTATTTTACCTCCCCAGCCCGTTTGATCCATGTCATCCGGTATTTGGCACTTTTTTTTTCCTAATTTCCAGCATGTACAAAAGTATTATAATATATAGCCCCACTTTACCCTTTACCCTTTACCCTTTTCCCTCTTCTTTTCCATCCCACCATGAACCTTAATCAAATTTATTCAATTCATTCAAATTGCGACACATAATTACAATTACATTCGTGTAATGGCTTCATCTACTTCATCATCTCGTTATTATCGAAGGAGATATAGCAAAGAAGAAATAGCTCGTATGACACATTGTAGTTGTAAGTTCCCAATCTATGAACAAGTGGCTTGGACTTCTGAAAATCCTGGTCGTAGATTCAAAGGTTGTCCCACACATGTAAGTTTCCAAGTTCTAAACATACGCATAACTTGTTTTTTTTTTTTTTTTTTTTTTTTTTTTTTTTTTTTTTTTTTTTTTTTTGTTCCTAATGACTTTTGTTTACTCGACTGACTTGCATAGAATAAAGATAAAAAAATGTGATGTGTATGGATTTCTTGATGATGAGTTACCTTCATAATACTACAAAGACCTTGTGTACAAGATGTATAAGGACAACCAGATTTTGGAGTGCAAGCTAGACAGCCTTACCCACCAAGATGATGTTGAAAACCAAGTTGCAAACAACTCAACATGTGAACTACCCATGGAACTAATTTACAAAGATTTGAATGACTTAAAGGTGAAGGGAAAAGTCTATGACATGCTCTTGGTTGGTTCCACAAGTTTGATGATTGTGTTGATGGTGTTGATTGCATGTGTTATTGTTGTGTCCATTAGAAAGTAGTGGTTGGTGTAATCTAGGATGAATTACTGATTTTGAAGTTGTTAAGTAGTTAATGTTATCTAAGGTTGTGTCCCTAACTTACTGATGTTATGTAACATTTCATGAAGCAATGTAATGCACAACCTTTTTGTTTCTAGTTGATGAATGTTATGTTAACTTATGTTATCTCAATTCTCAGTTATTGATGAATGTTATGTTAACATATTGTAAACTTCTATTTGTTATAAGTTTTGCAAGTTTTGCAACTTTTGCAGCATACAATATTGAAACCTGATGAAACTTGATATTTGCAGCATACAATATTGAAACATGATGTTTACAATATGTTATGAGCATACTTTGCAGATCTGTTACTTCCCCAGATGTTTGCAGCATCCAATATCCAAACCTGACCAAATGAACATACCAACAAGTTTGCAGCATACTTTGCAGATCACATAAACTTTTAGCAGCATCCAATATCTGCAAATGAACAAAATGAACAAAATGACATAAAGTTATAACAACACAACTTAATTCAAGCCTGACCAAATGAAGAAAAGGACATAAAGTTATATCGAAATGTGTTCTTTTATAACATCAACAATTTGTGCAAAGCACCTTACAATGTTACAAGCAGAACACAGCCTTCCTAATTAAACTACAATGCCCTTCAGTATACAAAATAGGGCTAAGTAGTGGCATGAAATGCAGCACTACTTTACATATGTTACATATCACAATAGTGGCAATAATTGCAGCACTATATTAGTTTCCTTTCCTAACTACATTAGGCCCTTCCATGGACAAAATAGGGCAACATAATTACACATACACATCATACTAGCTACTTTTTTTATGCACATACAACATGTTCCCAAAATATGTGCAGTTGTACTGGTTTTTTATGTTACTACTCAAGGACAATTTCATTGTCCACACTTGAACCTGGTCTGTTACAGGTGTAGACAATCTTTTTTGTAGAAGTCTTTGACTCTTCATCCTTGGTGGTATCATTTGAGGTGCAGGTGTATGGGTTGGTTGTTGAGGTGCAGCTGATCTTGTTTCTCTTGCAATGTATGTGTTTCTTGGTGTATCGGTTGGTTTTTGAGGTGCAGTTGATCTTGTTGCTCTTGTAATGTCTGCGTTTCTTGTCAATCTTCTTGGCAAACCACTACGTCCACCCCTTATGGATGTTGTTCCTCTTCCACACCGATGTGGTTCCTTTGCCATCCTTCATTATTCTTGTTTCAACAATTTCACTTTGCGCCGCTTTCCTAGATCTTGTTACAATATTCCTGGCCACCACAACTGGTCCACCAACTTGAGATTGTTGTGTACCTACTAACATATTCAGTATGTTATTTAATTTATTAGCAAAAATACATAATCTTTGTAATTGTATTGTAACTTAGGTGTACCTGCTATGTTTTCAACATTACTATCTGTTTGTGTTTCGCAGGGCATAGATGAATTAAATTGTTGTTGATCCTCAATTGTATCTGAGGTTGCACCATCCATTGCCAACCATGTTCACATCCTAGTAACCCTCTCAGCTGGAAGATGTTAGACCCGTTTCTCGGGTACTTGGACCCCACCCTAGATGAAAATGGATAAAGACCTTACTTGATTTGCCAGTCAACGAATGTTGCGTTGTGGTCAAACCTAATAGTCAAAATATAACTAATGTAGTTATATAAAATATGATGTATAACTAAAGGGACTTAGGTTGCCAAGTGTTAAATGTGTTATAAGTTATTGTGGCCAAAATAGATGGAAAGGGACTTGAGGGGCCATTCTTGACAATGGCCCAAACTTGTGTTTAGATAAGAAATGTCCAGGAAAGTCTAGACATTTCCACAATATTCAAGGGTTGTGTGGGGTGTCGGCTTAGAGAAGAAAAGAGAGGGAAAATAGCTTGATGATGAAGAGTATGATTAGTGAATGATTCCATACCAAGAGATAAGCCCTAGCAATGATTTCCCAAGTAAGTAATCTCCTTAATTAGTGTTAATTGATGAATTGAGAAGTTAGGGTTTATGAACCCTAACTTGGGAAAGATAGGTAAATGGTATTTTAAGTATAATTAAGAGGTAATGATGATTATGTGATGTGTTGATGATGGGTTTAAGTTAGTAAGTGATGGGATTGTTTATCATGTAATCAAGATATGATTATATGATGATTAGAGATGAAAGAAGTAAGTTGATGGTTGTATAAACCATTGTTATGATTATTATGTTATGTGTTAAGTGTTTGTATGATGTTATGATTTAGGGTGTTTACGATGATGATGATGATAAGGTTGATGATGAGGCCTTGATTGTGCTTAGCTTGGAGCTAAGGTAAGTAAAATGATGGTGACATGTGTTATATGAATTTCTAACATATATGTATTATGTATGTTTTATGCCAAGTAATATAGATTTGAGATATGCTTAAGTGATGTGATGAATATGGCTTATGTGATGAGTTGATGTTATGTGATAGATGAGACTTGGAGTAGTAAGCTTGTAAAGTAAGTGTTTAATGTATATGATGCTTATGTGTTGATTGAAGTATAATAGTATGTTATGATCGTTTTACTTACTAAGCCTTTGTGCTTACGGTTTAGTTTTCTAACCATTTTGTAGGTTTGTATGCTTTTATGGATGGCTTGGATATAGAGAATAAGGAATTGGCTATGCAAGATTAAAGGTAGTATGTGATTAGGAGCTTAGGTAGAATACCGAGCTCATGTGTAAAGTTTGTACCCCCGTTGGTCTTTTCTTGGTTAGTAAAGTGTATCCGTGTGGCAAATGGTATGTTAAGGTTGTCCTATTGATTTTGTGGTCAATCGATGTGTTTAAGTATGTTTTATGTGTTTATAGTCAAAGTTAAGGAAGTGTTTGGCAAAAGTGTAAATATACCCATTTTGGGTTGTGAACGGGTCAAGTGTTTATGGAAAATGTTTAATATGTTAAAGTAATGATATTGGTCAAGTTTGGTGGGTAAATGAATTGGTAAAGATGGTTTGTAGTGTAAATGGGTCAAAACGGATGTTTTGGCATAATACCCGTTACTTTGTAAAGCATGTTTCCGCGGGTCGTTATGACCAAGTTTATACATATATTTGATGTTTATAATGTCCTAATGATTTTTGGAAGTTTTGGTCTTATGTCTTGTTATAGAAGCCGTTTTCCGAAAAATGGGTCAAAAGTGCACAAAAGGGTTATGCAGAAAAAGGGGGTGTTTGGGACAAAGTACATTTTAACCCGTTTTGGGTCAAACGGGTTAAGAATTTTGGGAAACAATGTATATGTATATTTTAGTTCAATGTGTATTAAATGTGTTTAAATATAGGTCTAAAGTGTCGACTTTTGTGTTTAAAGGCGTACGGGTCATCTTAAGAAAATAGTGCACTTTAGGGGTCCATAGTGCACCGGAGGTGCTATAGTGCACTTTAGGGGTCCATAGTGCACCGGAGGTGTTATAGTGCACTTTAGGGGTCCATAGTGATGTTATAGTGAACTTTAGGGGTCCATAGTGCACCGGAGGTGTAATAGTGCACTTTAGGGGTCCATAGTGCACCGGAGGTGTCATAGTGCACTTTAGGGGTCTATAGTGCACCGGAGGTGTTATAGTTCACTTTAGGGGTCCATAGTGCACCGGAGGTGTCATAGTGCACTTTAGGGGTCCATAGTGCACCGAAGGTGTTATAGTGCACTTTAGGGGTCCTTAGTGCACAGTACAGGTTACAGTGCACTTTAGGGTACCACCCGTCATTTTAAAAGTATTTGAGTATAGTATCATTTAAAAATGAGTTCAAGGTCTATATGTCTAAGGATTTTGTTAATGGTCAAAAGAGTTTTGGAATGAAGGTCAAAGTTGGGTCGTTTCCGCGTAAAAGTCAAAGTTTTTGGTCAAATCGTTCACGGGGTGTAACAGAAGAAGTCTACCATATTTTGTTTTGCCTCCTCTCATCTTCACGTGACCTATCTTACGACTCCCACCTCTGTTTAATGTCATTCTTCCTATATTAAAAACTCTTCCATCACTAAACCTCCCTCTCATATTTGTAGCTCCCATCTCAAATTCATTAATGTCATTATTTACAAACCTATGAATATCATGGTCATCAACTAAATCAGTCTCTACGTTCTGTTTCTTTTTCGGCCTTCCTGGTTTTCTTTTTTCTCTAGGGACTGAAGGAATTGGTTGCTTGTGACATCCTTTTCTGTTATGACCAGGTTGACCACAGGTTTTACAGGTCATTACAACACCAGCCCTACTAATCCTAGTCCCCGAACTTGGTTCATGGGTTGCCCTCACTCTCTTTTTCCTAGGCCTACCAGGTATTGCCTTCCGAATGGGACCCAAAATCCTAGAAAGGTTACTACAATCTGGCCAAAAGTCAATGTCATCTACTGGTTGCATGTATTGACTGTAAGTTAACATATACCTTGCCTTCCTAAAACAATCAGGAACGTATTCCTCAACCAGCTTATTCAATTTAAATATACAAGCTATGGCATGGCAACAAGGCAAACCTGATATCTGCCACATTTGACAAGAGAATTTTCTATTGGGCTCATCTACATTGAAAGCATCACAACCCTTCCTCACTTCAAATTGGTTTCCACCACTTGGTATCACATGCCAAAATGTATCAAATATAAAGTGAAACACATTACTGTTATATTCAACAAAACATAATTAGTTAGCAATAATTTTACCTTTGTTGATCCTTTGAAAGTTCCAATATCTTTTGAATGTTTGGGCATATATCACCAGTCCACTTTTCCATCAACGATCTTATAGTATTCATTCTCTCCATTACAATGACTCGCATGGACTCTAACATTGTTATAATTGGTTTGTGTCTTACACTAACCAACACTAAATTGAAACATTCGCTAAAACCATTCTCAACTGCTTCACAGCATACGCCTTCATTGAAAAAAGCTCTTGACCATGTCTTAGGATCTTTGAACACCAAATAGTCATACGCTTTTGGATTGGCTCTCTTGAATTTTTTCCATTATCTTCTTATGCAGTTGTGGGTATGATGCTTTGGAAGCTGCCCAGAATAGGCCTCTAAATTCTACACCATTAAATTATTTTCTGAACCCTTCGTATATGTGGCGAGCACATTGACGATGCTCTGCAAGTGGCATAACTTCCTTGACAGCTTCAATCAACCCCTACGACAACAGGTTAAACAAATTGAAGATTATAAACAATTGCATTGACACTGTTTGACAAGTATACAACATTCATAAATTATAATAACTAGTGTTACCTTGTGCTGGTCAGACATGAGTGTCACACCATGTCCATGTGGTATCTCCAAATCGTCAGCCAATAACTGCAAAAACCAGCTCCATTTGTCTTTATTCTCCACTGTTACAACAGCCCATGCGACGGGAAATATGTGGTTATTCCCGTCCCTACCTACTGCCGTCAATATCTCTCCTTGGTTTGGTTTTTTTAAGAAACAACCATCCAAAGCTAGAATCCTACGACAACCTAATTTCCAACCTTCCTTCAAACCATTGAAACAGACATACATTCTGTCAAAGTAAGTCTTGTCATCAGGTTTCATTGTCACACCTACTTTGACTGTACTACCTTGATTTGAGTCTACTAACGCCTTTGCGTATGACCTAAGAAAACCATAATGATCCTGGATTGTAGCATCCATTTTGTTCAATGCAAATATCTTAGCATTCTTACACTGGGTACGAGTTACTATGCATTTGTATTTCTTAAAAACTAGTTCCGCTATTTCGTTGTTAGTGATTCTAGGATTCATCCTAATCTTATCACCAAATTCCCTTCCTAGCCATTTATAAGTAACTAGCCTCCCAAATTAAAAATTTCTAACACATGTGTGGATATCCCGTAAAGAAATAACCTGAAATGTAGATTCTCCTTCCAACATCTTCCCGTAACACCTCCAAGGGCAATCTGAGTTTCCTGCATTCTATGAAGGGTACTTGTTGTAATTTGCCCTTTTGCCCTTACTTGGATCCCTCATTTTCTCTTTGCGTTGTCCACATTTGGCTATGACTTTTGTTTTTTTCGTCCTCTCAAGCCAAAGTGAGTAGCCATTTGCCAACGCATAATGGCTAAGGCACTCTTTAAAACTGTCAGCATTTGAGTACTTCTCTTCAAGCTTTGAATACATAACAACAAAAATATATAATCAGATGTTTTAAAGCTACTTGGTAAACATTAGATAATAAGATAATGTATAAGTATTACCTTTGGTTTCTTCAATCTCCAATGATTTTGGTCATCATGAATAGGGTACTTGTCATCCTTTTTTGAATTCTCAACAGCGGCAAAAGGGTATGTTATGCCAACTCCATTACCCCTTAACTTCTTCATTAAAGATGCCATGTACTTTTCATGCTCCCTTACTAATGGGGCTAAATTAAAAGAGCCAGAATCATCAGACTCACCAGAAGACTCTTCATGACATGCCTCTTCTGCATCTTGATCATCAGGTGTAGTATGTTTGCGTTCAAAGTTACGCTTTCTCAACTGAATAACCTCATCTTCCCCGTTACTTAAGTAATCATACGACTTATCAGACTCACAAGAAGAGTCGTAAGACTCGTACCCAGAAGACTCGTCATCACTCCTATCAACGTTCCTATCAATGTTGTCTTCACTTTCACTTTCTGATGGCACAGGATTATTGTTATCCCTTATGGTTGTAACACCCCAACCCGATAAGGGTAAAGATGTCATAATAATGGTTTCATATCAGATCAAAACAAAGCGTACATCAACAGTAATACAAGGGTTCTCAAAGGTTACAAATGAAATACTGAATATACAAGGCTACAAAGGAAACAAAAGCTAAATACTAAGTCTGCAAATGCAAATCCTTCTAACAGTCTCTACTTCAGAATAACTATCAAGGTCTTCTAAGTCCAAAAGTCTCTTCACTCATACCCAGCTTCCAACTAAAAACCTGCCGCAGGGAAAGAAATGTGGCTGAGCTTAAAAAGCCCAGTGAACAGATATATATAAACGAAAACGAAAGCAAAGGGAAACGAAACGAACATGATATAGATTAGAACAATGGAATAGCATAAGGTATAAGCAAACATATAAGCAAAGGTATAAGATAATAAGAGAAAAGAGTCAGTAATCTACCACGAGCCCGAACACGAACCAAATATAGTAACCATGTCTTCATAATCATATAGAGGGGAGACCTCTCAGATAATCAGATAATATGAGGGGTGTCCTCATTCTTCAAATGGAGTAGCTAACTCCCGAACTTGTGAAAGACGTGGATTGCACCCATACATCAGTCACCGAACAATAATATAATATCAAATCATGTCAAATCCACTAATACGAACACGAACCTAGGATGCATCCATACGCCCCCCGAACAATAATATAGGCCATAATAAATATAATGTGCATGCAACGAACAATATGGGGACGGTGTGTAACATCACTCGAACACACTGGAGTCATGCCATTGGTGCATCAATGACACGGCCATGTTACCTTCATGGCTAGGAAACGAACTTTGCTCGGGTATCAAACTGAAGGGTCAAAGGTCAAAGGTCCAAATCTTAGCAAAGGTTCAAATAGTCTAAGTCATCGAATCATGGTCAAAGTCCCAATATCAAAGCAAAGGTTCAAATAGTCTAAGTTATCATCGGAGGTTCAAAATCAAATGGTTCATTTAAAGTAATCTTTATCAAATGATTTTCATAAAAATAATCTTTAATAACGGTTTTCACAAAAGTAGTCTTTAAAACGTAGTTTTCATAAAAGCTTAGCCAAATTCCAATTAAAAGTGGTAGCGCATATTTCATAAACGTCATTTTAAAAATAGTTTTTCCTCAAAACATTTCCATGATATAATTGAAAAGGTTTTCACATCTAGTTACCAAAATCAAATGAATCCTCGAAGTATCAAGTGAGTCGAATACTAATATCACAAGGTAACGAACGAATATCAAATGGATCATTATAGAGGCTCAAAGCAAAAGGGTCATATCGAACATCAAAGTCTAAATGAATCAAACAAACGAACCAAAGTGTAGGGGAAACATAGCAATGGCTTAGGGAATCTTAAAACGAATCAAGATAAATGAGTCATGAGAGGAAAACACCCTTACTGAAAAAGGGTAGAATATTTGTACCTTATACCGCAAATGCAAACATATCTAAAGATCGGAAACAACTCCATCTCCAGCGAATCTACACGCATACATGGTCGTCTTAATATTAATATCATCTTCAAATCAGATTTCTCATTTTAGTCGGCTTTCCACTTTTAGTAACTTTCCATTTATAGCAGGTTTCCAAAATTAGCAAGTTTCCATTTTTAGAAAGTTTCCTTATTTAGCAAATTTCCATAATTAGACAAATTCCACAAAGTAATTAGGTTAAGTCATTTATTAATTATTATTATGGAAATAGGGTTCATTTTAGCAAGTTTTTAAAAGTTTAGGGTTAATTATAACAAGTTTCCATATTTTAGGGTTTTAAATGTAAATAACCCGAAGTTAAAGGTTTAAAATGAAAATACCTCAAGTTACTCATTTAATACCCAAGTTATTCAGAATTACACTTTTAATACCTTAAGTTTCACAATTTACAATAGATACCCCTTTAGTTAATTAATTTACAAATTAAACCATATAATTACATAAATCACAATTTAACCCTTATCATATTTATATTTACACATCAAGCACTTTATTTTACCAATTTACAGAATATACCCTTTAAATTAATATTGGTACGAAAGCCCCTTCAATTTTCATGAATTACAAAACTAGTCCCTTGAATTTACAAAACTTATAATTCGAAACATAAATTATTAGTAATTACATATTAAGCCCTTAAATATCCAAAATTACACATTACACCCTTTATATCATTATTTACACCGAATAACCTTAAGTTTCCAGAATTTACGCTTTTAGTCCCTCCATTTAATAAATTTTCAATTCGACACCGTTATTACCAATTAAATCTTCTACTCGCAATATTTACACATAGGACCCTCATTTTATATTTTTTACACATTACCCCAGATCTAAACAACCTTACAAAAATGTCCCACAAGTTTCAATAATTACAAAACACACCCTTTACTTTTATTTTTCAAATCGGTAAACCTTTTAATTAACAAAATCTAACCCTAATTATTCCAATCATTACCCAATCATTCAAACATCATTTTAACACATTTATGACCAGATCTAATACAGATTTCATTCTTTTCTTCCTTTTTTCCTTAAATCCGATTACACAAACAATTCGAAAACAAATGATTTAAGCTTCCACAAATCAAAAGGCTATTTTTCCAGACTTATATGAACATCATAGAACACAGGAAAATTATGAACAAGCCTCAGAAAAATCGCATGATAATATTTGTATTTTAAGTGTGTTTTTTGTTCTCTATAATTCGTATGATCAAATAAGCTTGCATGATTCAATTCTATCAATTTATATGAGTCTTATATGATGTAAGGATCATGAGAAAAATACTAGATGAATTTTTGAACGCACGAATTAGGCATAAGAATTCCATACCTCTCGGTAGAACAAATCGAGCAAGAAAACCCAAAAACAAATCGAACCAAGCTTCCCAAATTCGGCCTCCTATTTTTCTAATCTTCTTTGAACTCAGTAGAAGCCAGGAAAATTATTTTTTCAGCCCCAGAAATTTCGTGTGATCGGATGGTCTTTTTGGGATTGATTGTCGACCTTTAGTTTAGGGTTTTTGGTTGGTTTAGAAAGAAAATAAATGGGATGACTAAATAAATGGAAAAAGAGCCGAAAATAGGGGGGATGGGCTGGAGATTCGGTGCAGTTAAGTTGACAAAATCAGGTTTTTTTAAACTTTGGTTTATTTCCAAATTTATTTGATCATTATCCATTTTAAAACAATTTTTAAATATAACTAAATTAATTACAAAATTTTCGGTATATATACAAGTATTTTTTTGTAGGTGATATTTAATTGTATAATATTGTAATGTTGCCACAAAATTTATTTTACTTCATATGTTGTATATTATCAAAGGTTGGAATTTATTTGGTGCTTTATGTACTCATTAATTAAATTTTAAAGTTACAGGGGTATTTTGGTCTTTTTGCGTGTTTTAGATTTTTGGGTATTACAATGGTTATACCAGTACCCCTACAAACATTCTTTCTAGACTTTGTTGTTGCCTTGTCTTTTACTGTCATAACAGATTTTCCCTTATCAAGTTTCTTCTGCCTTGCTAGCACAACATCATCAATATTCACATCTGAACCACCCTCATGATGAATATCATTTTCAAGCGTATTCTCTACAACCTCAACACTTGTAGCCCTTGCCTGAATACCCTCATCTTGCACCTCATTGTCTACACGCCTATCCTCCATAACGACATCAACTACCTCATTTGCTACAGGGCTATCCTCCATAACCTCATCAACCACTACAGTATCCGCAACCTTATCGGCTACAACATTGTCCTCCTTATAAACCTCATCTTCAGTGAGGAATGGGTAATCATAAGCATACTCATCTTCATGATTCCACACACTAGTGAATGTAACCTTACCCTGAAAATCTTTTCTAAGTGGTCTATCCTTAAACGGGGGAGAAGACCTTAAGTATGGAGATTGTGATTCTTCCTCAGCCCAAGCAACCAACTCATCAACAGACATATTACCTGCATCCTTTTTCAGCTTATCATGTTGCCTCTTTTTCGATGTAACTTCTGAGTCAGAACTCTCTAAACACAAGTTGTGGTGGTAATAGTGTGCTAAGTTTTAGGGGGAATGAGCAACATACAGTTCAACAGTCTTATGGCGTTTAGCTTGATCATACAAAGCATGGACATATACATCCCTTTCAATAATTTTTAACCCACCATTATCAATATCTAACTCAGGAATGCAAAAATACAATGCCCATATATTTTGCCTTACCTTAGCAACTAACAGGTCTAAAAGTGGACTAAACATGTCCTATCAGTTGAGGAGGCCTCCATTAGTATCTCCCTACCATAATCATACCTTAAGGGGTCAAACATAAACACAACATTGTAGTGTATTTTGAAAACCACATCAAGTGGTATGTCCATCATAACAGACATGTATAAATAAATAAAAATTAAATCAAAAACCCTAATTTCAGGAAACCTAAAAAAACAACATATTTTTTTTTTGAATTAATACAAGTGGGGTAAAAACACATTAAAATTAAGATGGAATATGCCTTTTGTCTGGGTTAATTATGGAATGGGACAATCAATTCGGAATATTAAACGTGCTTTATGAATTAGGGTTTGGTACATGTGAGTTTGAGAGTGATGTATGAAGATGATTGTGTGGGTAAAATTAAAGATAAGGTGTACTTTTATATAGGAAACCTCGTTCCATTATAGTGGGCATGTGCAGGTTTTAGGAGGGCGTGTGGTGGGAGGGAAGGAGGGTGATTTGTAAATACACGGTGGAAAAAAAAGAAAATGGTATTTCAGTATTAAACTTGCTACCGGGGTAGGGGGTAAAATAATGCCCAAATAAGTGTGTTTTTGGGAGAATCTTTATCACTTTTTACGTATTTTTTATTCGCTACGTCAAACTGATTTTCACAACAAGTTAGATACATTTTTAAAGATTTGTCCTTTTATTTTTGAACCTCAAGTTCATGTTTTCACGGATTCTTAAAAAGAATCCAAATACCATAAGTTTGTGCTATGTTAAAACGAAAGAAAAATTAAGTAGATAAGAACCTCAAGTTCTGTAATACCTGAAATTCTGATAACCTGTAAAATGACCAAATTGCCCCTGAAACTTTAAAATTTAATTAAAACATATATAAAGCGCCAAATTATCCCAACCTTTAAAAATTAACCACATATGAAGTAAGGAAATTTTTGTGGCATCATTTTAATGTTTTATAAAATACAAAAAAATATATATAACACATAAAATAGTGTATGGGCCGAAAATAAATAAATCCTTATATACTTATACTTTTTATTATTTGTTAAATATGTAAAAAAATCAAATTATAAATGAGATAAGTATGGGTATTAAATGAGTAATCAATCAAATCAGAAAATTTATCATCATATCCTCATTTAGGCTGAGATTTGGGCCAATCCCTCCCCCTCCCACACGGTTTTCTATTAATTTCTTTTATTCTCATCCAAAAAACCCTAAAATAACAAACCAAAAACTCTCTCTTGTTCCTCCGATTTTCTGGAAGTGTTTGGGTATTTTTTTGGTAATCATCAAGGGCTAAGGAGGCTGGGAAAAATAAGTGTTGGGTTGTGGAATAGCTGGTTCGATCATGGTATATCTTCTTGGTCGGTTTTAGTCATCCGAAAGGTAATAAATCCTTACAACAAATCCGCACGTTCTGAAATTGTTTTGGTATTTTTATGATGTTAATTTGATCACATATGACTCATATAAATTAATAAAATCGAATCATGCAAGCTTATATGATCGAATGAATTTTTGAGATCAAAAACCCTAATAAAATACGAATCGGATCATACGAATTTTATGGATCATGTATATAATTTTTATGGGTTCTAATATAATCATATCCCTCTGTAAAAATGATCTTTTGATTTATTGAAGCATAGATCGATCGTAATTAATTTTGTGTTTCAATCGGTTTTGAGAAAAAAATAGAGAAAGATATGAAAAACCCTAGAACCGATTAGGGTTAGGATTCATGTGATGAAATCTGGACATTAAATGCAGTACTATGATTACATAATTATTGGTTAATGATTGGGATCAATTAGGGTTAGGTTTGTTAATAAAAATGTTTACCGATTTGGAAATGGAATTAAAATGGGCTATTTTGTAATTTCTGAAACTTGGGGGATAATTTTGTAATGTATTTTAGACCAGGTACAACTCGTATAAATTATAAAATGAGGGTCCTATGTGTAAATATTGCGAGAAAAGAATTATTTGGTGATTTTAGTGCCGAATTGAAATAAAATTAAAATAGAGGGACTAAAAGTATAAATTCTGGAATCTTGATGTTATTCTGAGTAAATACTGATATTAAAATTATAATGTGTAATTTTGAAGATTTATGGGCTTAATATGTAATTGTTATGAAATTATGATTTAATTTATAAGTTTTGTAAACTTAAAGGACCATTTATGTAAATTCTGAATTCTGATGGACCTGATAGGTAATATACTTAATTCTGATGTTACATTCTGTAATTGTGTAAAATATGATGCTTGGTTGGTAAATATAAATATTGTAGGGATTTAATTGTGAATATTGTAAATCTAGGGTTTGTTTTGTAAATATGGTAACTAGAGGGGTATAATCTGTAAATTGTGAAACTAAAAGGATTAAGATGTCATTCTGAATAAAATAAGTATTTAATTCAGCAACTTAAAGTATTTTCATGTTAGACCTTTGAATTTGATGAATTTTCAATTAAAACCCTAAACTATGTAAACTTGTCATAATTACCCTTAAACTTTTGTAACTTGGTAAAATGTACCTTACTTCCATAATAATCTTGATAAGGACTTAACGTAATCTGAGATATTAATATCTGGTTAAATATGGAAATCTGTTAAATCTGGAAAGTTACCAAAAATAGAAAGTTACTTAAAATGGAAAGATAAAAGTAATAATCTGAACTAGAATCTGTAGTAATTCCGTCTTCTACTTCTTTAGGTGTGAAGAAGGAGAAGTCCTGATGTCTGTTCCGTGTCTGTTTTGCTTATTCTGCTTTGCTAATAAGGTACAGATATTCTGCCCTTTTTCAGTAAGGGTGTTTTCTCTCCCTTCATTCTGATTTAATCTTGTTCCATATTAGGATTCCCCATACCATTGCTATGTTCCCTTCTGTTTGTGAACCTTTCATGTGATCTCTTTGTTTTGTGAGCCTTCTATGATCTCCCTCATGTTCTGATCTGTTTTACTTCTGAGTTGATGTCCTTATTATAATCTTCTTTGCTTTGAACCTTTTTCATGATTCCCTTTTGTTACGACCTCTGATATAAAAATCTGTTATGTGAAAACCTTTTTAATTATGACCTGGAAATGTTTTGAGAAAAATCAGTTATTTTAAAAGAATGATTATGAATGGTGATATGATACTATTTTATATGACATTTGTTAACTTTTGTGAAAACTAGTTTTAAAGAATATTTTTATGAAAAACCGTTTTGAAAGATTATTTTATGAAAACTATTCTGAAAGATCATTTTATTGAAAACCATTATTAAAGGATTGCTTTAAGTGAACTTTTGACAGGAACTTCTAAAATGAACTTTTGCTATGAACTTTTAATTCTGAACCATTTGATATAGTCCTTTTAATCTGAACTTAAACTTTGATATAAAACTTAATCTGATAAACTCTGATTTGAACCTTTGATATTTATTTCTGAACTGTTTGACATGAACCTTTTGCCATGTACCCTTAAGATATGACTTTCTGATTTTGATAGTACATCTGACCTTTGGCCTACAGTCTGATATCCGAGCCAATCACTAGGCATGAGGGTTTCATGTCCATGTCATTGATGCACCGATGGCATGACTCTAGGGCAGGAGAGTGATGACCTGTCCCGTCCCTGACTTTATTTTATCTGGTGTGTATTGGTAGACTCTGGCCACCTGGGGCGTATGGATGCATCCTAGATCTGATCTGATTTCTGTTATCTGTTACTGTTTACTGTTATATATATATATATATATATATATATATATATATATATATCTGGTGACTGATGGTGTGTGCGATACACGTCTTTCACATTATCTGGGAGCTGATCACTCCAATTGATACATGAGGACAACCCTCATATTATCTGGTTACTTGAGAGGTATCCCCTCTAGATTGCTTATATGGTTACACTGTTATGATATTATCTGTTATCTGGGCTCGTGATGGATTTCTGTTTTCCTTATATTATAAATCTAAATTGTTTCCTTTTTCTTGTTCTTTTTCCTTTTTCCTTAAACCTGATTCCTTATTTATTCCTTACTCTTATTTCTTCACTCTGATTATATCTGTATAATCTGTATTCCTGATTTTCTTTGTACTGCCATCTGTTACTGTTTTGTTATCGTTATATCTGTTCACTGAGCTCTCGTAGCTCAGCCGCATTTCTTTTCCTGCGGCAGGTTTTAGTAGGAAGCTGGGAATGAGTGAAGAGTGTACCTTTGGACTTAGAAGATTGGATAGCTATTCTGGATTAGAGTTGACTAGAAGATAATATATTTTAGAATTAGTGTTCTTGGAAGTTTTTCATTTGTAACCATGTAGATTCAGTATTTCATTTGTAATCCTTTGAGATTTTTTGTATTACCGTAGATGTATGCTTTGTTTTGATCTGATATGAATCCATTATTGTGATATCTTTACCCTTGTCGGGTTGGGGTGTTACAATTTATGGTGTCAAAGAGACAGGCTGCGACTCGTAATACATTTACCCTTGACCTGTGAATTCTGGACCACTAAGTTTCCACTGTAGGCGCTCGTAGGACAACCTTTGAGAATTTGCTTTAAGATTTCCCTATAGGAACTTAAATTCTGACCAGTGAGGAATGGGTAGACTATAAGTCATATGTTTAAGTAGCATTGCTTCCGCATCACTCTGATTCGTGCCTTGCTTTTGGTTAAAGACTATTGAAATCACATTTGGAAATTTAGAGCTTATGCCTTGCACCACCTAAGAATTGAAACCTAAATAAAACCTGAAGCATTGAAAATTGCATAGTAATTGTCTGACACTATTTGATCCTTGCCTTCAGATTCCGACTCCGACCTCTGATCCTTTTGTTAATCATTCTGATGCCTCTTCGGGCATTCTGAGAATCCCCATGACGATGATATACTTAATACATTCTGTTAGTTGTTTCTTGCTTCTGATAATCATCTATGAATCTTTTGACACTATTTAATTTCGTCTTAACCATCCCTGTTCCCATAAGAAGTCTGGTGTTCTTATAAGGGTTGATTGACTGATCATTTAATATTGGCAACTATCCTCCTATGTCTCACCTTTGGCGTTTGAAACAATTTTGGAACCCCTGCCATGATTACGGGTTTTTAAACTTTTGCTACCACTACCTGATTTTGACCTTCACTTCCGACCTGTTGGATAAACAGTCTGATATCTTTCCGACCATCCCGAAGGCCGTTTAACCCCAATGCGTTTGGCACCTTCTATAAATTCATTACCCGTGCTGGATATAAATGTACCACCTGATACTATTCTGTCTTGCAAATCCATTACTATTTCTATTAGAACTCTGGTGATTATTAACCCTGGATATAGAAGTTTATTCCCTCCCTTGAATGATGAATCTTATTTGCCAATCAGTTTTTCCTTTGGAAGGATTTGATGCAAATACTATCTCTGTATGAAAGTGTTAACTGAGCATGATGATGCTGATAACCGATGTTCCATATGCCTCACTTTGACAGTATACGATGTTCGTATTACCGATGATTCACAACCTACCTGCCACTTGTGCTAAAAGCTAAACAAAACTCCAAACACCTTGAACTGTTCGCTTATCTATCCCTAACACCTTGATGAACCATGTACTTGACTCTGACATATGAACTATCCGTCTGGTTTAATGACCATATTCGTTCTGCGGATCTGTTTACTATTGATATACTTGATTTTGGAAATCTTTGAGTATTGACTGGCTGGCTCTTCGTAAAAGCTACCATAGACTACCATATCTGAAATGTGATCCTTAACAATCTGCTCCACCCTACTTTTGTTATGATAACCTTTAAACGCTCAAATATGTTAAACTTAACACTGCTATGGAAATATTTACCCTGATCTCATTTGATTGTCAAATTCTCCTGACACCTATTAGTATCCACCCTTAGAAAGCTTTGGCATTGAAAGTTTTGGTTGTACAAATTTTCTGGCATTTTCTGATGGAACTCTTGGGTTTTCCCTCCTGTTTGAGAAGTAGAATTGACTCTGAACTGATCGCAGTTGACGAACCATGATGCTATAGAAGTTAAGAGATTGAAGAAACTGATGAGATATGATTTTGTTTCACCTCAGTGTCCCCTTTAAATACCCTATTAAATTATGAAAGAGAAAATTTTGCGTCTGCATATCAACTATCGTAAACCTAACTGTATCACTACCGTAATTAGTTTCCATTTCTGCGTATCAATGATTGATTTGTTCCACCTTGAAACTCTGTATCAGACAACCTCATTTAATGTTTGAAGGACTGAAGAAGCAACCACAAGAACTCCTAAGATAGGAGATGACTAACTGAGAGCAACTTCCGTAAAGTATTTCAGTTTTATTCGTAAAGATTGGTGATGTGAATTAGATATGAAGTTTTCCCTAAAACGATTCATGAAGCTGTTTGGTACTCATTGTGACCATTATGAGTTTTAAATAATGCCAATTGTATTGGCTAATGAGAATCATGTTTTCGCGAGTAGTTGGACAATTGTCATAGTATGACAACATGTTCGTGCTCTGAGACGAACGAGGAACATGAAGACCATCTTCGTATTAAATGGAATGACCTTTGTTCTGGAAGAGTAGATGTGATTGGCGTTCAGAGATTGTAGCAGACACCACTACCAAGCATCCGATGACGACAGCAATCTGAGTTGGCGAATTCCGAACTGTGCTAGCAGACTTGTCCAAGACTCGCAGTCTTGCTTCTCTATTCATTTTAGTTGTACTAAGATTAATTGGGAGCAGAAGCAGACTTGAGAATGGAAATTGAGATCATGATTTTGAATGGAAGAAAATTCTGAAGCGAACGTTTGGTTTGGAAGAATGAATTCTGTGATGAATGAAACTAGGGATGACGTAATTCATTTCCTCTTGACCTATTTAAATTTTTGTTACCTGATGATAAAACTCTTTGAATGATTTAGGTTCTCTGTAGTAATTCTGCTCTGTGTTCATTCTGCGTATGTCGGACGATGATTTTGTTATGTGAAATTTGACGAATGATGGATGATCTGATGTACCAAATTCTGATAGACATTTTGGGACTTCCGTTAACTCTTTCGAGTGATTCGTTCCCCTCTTAATTAGGGTATTTGATTTTGATGACCTCTGAGACCATAGGAAGACTAGGTGGATTAAGATAAGTTTGTTCTGTTCACGACTTGAGATAAAATATGACCATCGTTAGGGCATATTTATATGATGCCAGTATTATGACGTCTGGCCAACGTGATAATACTTACATCATATAACGTGCACTTGTTGTGGGCATAGGATATTTCGAGAAGTGCCTTAGAACTTTAGAAATTCTGATAACTGTTGGGATTATCTGCATTAGTGAGACTGTAAGTTCATTCTAACTGTACGCGTAATCTGCTTTCACCGTTCTGTGAATTGATACGTCTGGATTCTAGTCACGCATTCTGCTGACCTCTGAACTTCTGATAATAATCTTAGGTTCTGTTATAGAACTTCTTCCAATTGATGTGATCGATAACCTATTCCTGTATATCCTAATCTGATTTGTCAAATCAAATCCTGGGGACGGCATATCCGTCAAAATCCTGTGTAATTCTTACGTCTCTTCCGAGAGAATCCGATTATCATCTATTAGGTCTGGTATGTCTTTTGTTTAGTTTCCGTTCTCTGTCCTTTCTGCTTCCTGCAAATTTCGAGGACGAAATTTTTTTGTTAGTGGGCAAGAAGTTGTAATACCTGAAATTCTGATAACCTGTAAAATGACCAAATTGCCCCTGAAACTTTAAAATTTAATTAAAACATATATAAAGCGCCAAATTATCCCAACCTTTGAAAATTAACCACATATGAAGTAAGGAAATTTTTGTGGCATCATTTTAATGTTTTATAAAATACAAAAAAATATATATAACACTTAAAATAGTGTATGGGCCGAAAATAAATAAATCCTTATATACTTATACTTTTTATTATTTGTTAAATATGTAAAAAAAAAATCAAATTATAAATGAGATAAGTATGGGTATTAAATGAGTAATCAATCAAATCAAAAAATTTATCATCATATCCTCATTTAGGCCAAGATTTGGGCCAATCCCTCCCCCTCCCACACGGTTTTCTATTAATTTCTTTTATTCTCATCCAAAAAATCCAAAATAACAAACCAAAAACTCTCTCTTGTTCCTCCGATTTTCTGGAAGTGTTTGGGTATTTTTCTGGTAATCATCAAGGGCTAAGGAGGCTGGGAAAAATAAGTTTTGGGTTGTGGAATAGCTGGTTCGATCGTGGTATATCTTCTTGGTCGGTTTTAGTCATCCGAAAGGTAATAAATCCTTACAACAAATCCGCACATTCTAAAATTGTTTTGGTATTTTTTTGATGTTAATTTGATCACATATGACTCATATAAATTAATAAAATCGAATCATGCAAGCTTATATGATCGAATGAATTTTTGAGATCAAAAACCCTAATAAAATACGAATCGGATCATGCGAATTTTCTGGATCATGTATATAATTTTTATGGGTTCTAATATAATCATATCCCTCTGGAAAAAATGATCTTTTGATTTATTGAAGCTTAGATCGATCGTAATTAATTTTGTGTTTCAATCGGTTTTGAGAAAAAAATAGAGAAAGATATGAAAAACCCTAGAACCGATTAGGGTTAGGGTTCATGTGATGAAATCTGGACATTAAATGCAGTACTATGATTACATAATTATTGGTTAATGATTGGGATCAATTAGGGTTAGGTTTGTTAATAAAAATGTTTACCGATTTGGAAATGGAATTAAAATGGGCTGTTTTGTAATTTCTGAAACTTGGGGGATAATTTTGTAATGTATTTTAGACCAGGTACAACTCGTATAAATTATAAAATGAGGGTCCTATGTGTAAATATTGCGAGAAAAGAATTATTTGGTGATTTTAGTGCCGAATTGAAATAAAATTAAAATAGAGGGACTAAAAGTGTAAATTCTGGAATCTTGATGTTATTCTGAGTAAATACTGATATTAAAATTATAATGTGTAATTTTGAGGATTTATGGGCTTAATATGTAATTGTTATGAAATTATGATTTAATTTATAAGTTTTGTAAACTTAAAGGACCATTTATGTAAATTCTGAATTCTGAGGGACCTGATTGGTAATATACTTAATTCTGATGTTACATTCTGTAATTATGTAAAATATGATGCTTGGTTGGTAAATATAAATATTGTAGGGATTTAATTGTGAATATTGTAAATCTAGGGTTTGTTTTGTAAATATGGTAACTAGAGGGGTATAATCTGTAAATTGTGAAACTAAAAGGATTAAGATGTCATTCTGAATAAAATAAGTATTTAATTCAGTAACTTAAAGTATTTTCATGTTAGACCTTTGAATTTGATGAATTTTCAATTAAAACCCTAAACTATGTAAACTTGTCATAATTACCCTTAAACTTTTGTAACTTGGTAAAATGTACCTTACTTCCATAATAATCTTGATAAGGACTTAACATAATCTGAGATATTAATATCTGGTTAAATATGGAAATCTGTTAAATCTGGAAATTTACCAAAAATAGAAAGTTACTTAAAATGGAAAGATAAAAGTAATAATCTGAACTAGAATCTGTAGTAATTCCGTCTTCTACTTCTTTAGGTGTGAAGAAGGAGAAGTCCTGATGTCTGTTCCGTGTCTGTTTTGCTTATTATGCTTTGCTAATAAGGTACAGATATTCTGCCCTTTTTCAGTAAGGGTGTTTTCTCTCCCTTCATTCTGATTTAATCTTGTTCCATATTAGGATTCCCCATACCATTGCTATGTTCCCTTCTGTTTGTGAACCTTTCATGTGATCTCTTTGTTTTGTGAGCCTTCTATGATCTCCCTCATGTTCTGATATGTTTTACTTCTGAGTTGATGTCCTTATTATAATCTTCTTTGCTTTGAACCTTTTTCATGATTCCCTTTTGTTACGACCTCTGATATAAAAATCTGTTATGTGAAAACCTTTTTAATTATGACCTGGAAATGTTTTGAGAAAAATCAGTTATTTTAAAAGAATGATTATGAATGGTGATATAATACTATTTTATATGACATTTGTTAACTTTTGTGAAAACTAGTTTTAAAGAATATTTTTATGAAAAACCGTTTTGAAAGATTATTTTATGAAAACTATTCTGAAAGATCATTTTATTGAAAACCATTATTAAAGGATTGCTTTAAGTGAAGAGTGAAGAGTGTACCTTTGGACTTAGAAGATTGGATAGCTATTCTGGATTAGAGTTGACTAGAAGATAATATATTTTAGAATTAGTGTTCTTGGAAGTTTTTTATTTGTAACCATGTAGATTAAGTATTTCATTTGTAATCCTTTGAGATTTTTTGTATTACTGTAGATGTATGCTTTGTTTTGATCTGATATGAATCCATTATTGTGATATCTTTACCCTTGTCGGGTTGGGGTGTTACAAGTTCTATCATGGTCTTCTACAAATGACCAAAAATAATATAACCTATCATGAGCTGGTATGGGTTCTTGTTGCTGGAGTTTTTGGATAGAAAATATAAGCTCGTTCAACTATTTAGTCCATTCCTTAAAATGAATGTGACAACGATAATGATGATCAATATACATATCGACAATACGGACAAGGTCAATCTAATTATCATCAAGTTGGCTCTCTTAGTTAACAAATGCAAGTTGAAAAGAAATATATTAAGATAATTCCTTACATACGCTCACACGCTAGTAAGGTGTTTGATAGCTCCTAATGAGCTAAACAAAATAGTCAAAAGAAAGATCATGTTGTTATAAAATGATCAACATAAGATATTCATTCCCTCAAGTGAATATGATGAAATGATCAACGTATAGATCTCCATTCCCTCAAGTGAATGTGAAGAAATGATCAACATATTCCCTCAAGTGAAATATAACGATAAATGCTTAACGATCATTTATCAAGGTCATGGATATGGCCGAAGTATATGACAAATGACAAACAACTAGAAGTGGAAAAATATGAATGGGGCAAATTAAAATGTCATGTATGAAAGATACAAGTGTGTCAAAGTTTAAATTAAACACTATCTTCATAGATGTAAGAATCTATGCTGATACATTTTGAGGTTTACATGATTGCTCCGTAAAAGAAAATATAAAACTGTCATGAGGAATAAAGTTTAATACTAAGAATGCATTATATTCTCTTGCATCTTCCTCGACATGCATTATACATAAAATAGTGAAAGATAATCACTAGCCATAACATAAGTTTATGGGCCATAATTATAATATTTTGGCATGACTGGTTATACTATCACGAGTCATTAATGATGCAAAAACTATAAAATGATTAGATTCTTCAATCTAATGTTATTATCTCTCAAAAGAAGTTGATTATTCAATTATCAACTGGATTGGGGATTCAATCCCTCAATATTCTGGAAAGAAAACAAGTGGATATATGCAGACATATACATCCACCATATGAGCCATTTAGCATTTAAAATTGATGCATTGTCTAAATGGCAATCAAAATTGCAACCTCAAGTTTGCGTGATTAATAGATCAACTAATTCACATAGCATAACATTCTAGAGTAAGTATTTCATTGTGAATAAGTCTTTGTTGTTGTATGGTGCCATACTCTAATATAAACAAAAAAATTAGCATCATGATTATATTAGAACATTTATACAAATTAATGGAACTTGTTATATCATGGATCATCTCCAACATCATGTCAAATCTCATCATATTTATCATGAACACGGTTTGACTTTTTGAAGAAGTCAACTGCGATAAACTGTTTATTGAATGCTTTGATCTTAAAGTACTCGTATTTTTGTACAAAAAGTTTAGTATTAATCTGACATGAAATCATGAATAACATCACAATTGAAAATAAAACAAACTCTTTAAGTTAGACTAAAACGATTAGATTACAAATTAATATAGGTACGGTGCTTTATATGAACGAGAAGTGCGTCGAACCGTCGCGTTGCGGCGGGCCGACGATTTTGTAGCACAAAATAAATAAAACAGAGGTATTTACAAAGTTACATTTAATGTATAAAGTTAATCAATGAATTATTACATTTTGAGATTTGTTAAATATAGCTTGCTTTGATGAAAATTCCATTCCGTGCAGCGCATGAATTTCCTGAGCATTAAAACATATCACATATTATGAAAAGTAAATTGATAGTGAAGAAAAAAATATGTGGCTTATTTCTGCTTAGTTATGCCATTACTTGTAGGTTGGTTTATGATGTTGTTACAGCGCCTGTCAATATTAGCAAATGAAGAATATGTGATTTTGTTTATTTTTCCATATTAAAAAATGACGTATTGTATCTATGATGTTAAGTTTTTTTATGCATACTTGTACATGGAATTTTACACAAAGTTCTGATCAATAACATGGTTCGATTAAAAAAGGTACATGGGAAGGAGAAGAGGATGGTGCGAAAAAGTGATTTGGCCCAAAGCACTTATCACAGCACTCTCTTGTAATTGCCATCTATCTTTTATAATCGCATCATATTTGTGTTTAGAACATTTTGTGTAGTCATAGGCATAAATATGCAGGGAAAAAAGTAAGTATTGTAGAGACAGTATATCAAATGTTAGTATCAAGAATGAAACAATACCAAATAGTCTTCAATTGCTAATATTGACAGGTGCTGTATAACATCATCTGTAGTCCTAGTGGCAACGTTTAGGACTAATGTTTAGATCATTTAGATCAGTTGTAGTCTTGTAAAAGTCTGCATATTAACATGCAATCAATATGTGCTGTACCAGATGTACATATCAGAAGCTGACAAGCGAAATCAGTGAGTATGGTAAAGGTTAAGTACCTGAATTGGAGTGCCTGCGAACTGGTTTCTATCAGCACAATATTAGCGCTGTCCAACTATGGCTCTTGCAGTTAAACGTGCAGTTAGGAGCAGGGTCAGATTCAACTGCGAAAAGAGCAACAAACGTTATGCACAGATAAAAGTCCCATATAGCAAGAAAACATAATTAATACTACCTGTGTGTTGGCGGTTAACATCAGTTCTTTGTGTTCTCATTGCTCGGCTAGCACTCGTTACAGGATTTGTAACCGTTTGAGTGTGGCTGCAAACTATTGAGAAAAAGGGCTTTTAGAAAGTCAGAAAAAAGAATAAGTTAAAATAGATAAATGTAATAATGAGAGTGCATTATAGTTAGAAGATGCAGTAGGAGTAGGGTCTATAGCAAGAAAACATGATTAATACTACCTGTGCATTGGCGGTTAACACCAGTTCTTTGTGTTCTCGCTGCTGGCCTAGCACTCGTTACAGGATTTGTAACCGTTTGAGAAATGGCAGCAGGAGTAGATAACTGTGCATCATTCACTGGTATTAAGAAAAGGAAAATAAGTTAAGCGTCACAGCAGTAATGGTTAGAATGTTTAAGGAGATTATCCATGTGAACAGCAATCGCACTTTAAATTTAGGATAGTGATCTAAGTAATACTTATCTTTTGGTCGTAGGCAATAAAATATAAAAATGCTACAAATGCAACATACCTTGGATCAGCAGGTGTAGTTGAGCATGTGGCTATATGTTCTGGTCTCAGTAAGGCTCAGATATGTACATATATAATCAGCATTAAATGCACGTTGTGGCTGCAACTCAAAGTGTGGTTGCCCTGCCAACGAACATGCAGCTGGGAAAATGGAGATGTACAAAGTTATCATCATTGCCTAAAGAATGTGGCTGCAAACCATTGAGAAACAGGATTATAGTTAGAAGATGCAGTAGGAGCAGGGTCAGATTCAATCGCGAAAAGAGCAACAAACATTACTTACAGATAAAAGTCCCATATAGCAAGAAAACATAATTAATACTATCTGTGCGTTGGCGGTTAACATCAGTTCTTTGTGTTCTGACTGCTCGCCTAGCACTCGTTACAGGATTTGTAACTGTTTGAGAAATGGCAGCAGGAGTAGATAACTGTGCATCATTCACTGGTATAAAAAAAAGGAAAATAAGTTAAGCGTCACAGCAGTAATGGTTAGAATGTTTAAGGAGATTATCCATGCGAACAGCAATTGCACTTTAAATTGAGCATAGTGATCTAAGTAATACTTATCTTTTGGTTGTAGGCAATAAAATATACTGAGAATGTGAGTGTGAATACTTTGACAGGACAAAAATAGTAACAAAATATCAATGATGGATGCAGACACCATGCAAAATCGGCAGCAGTTGTGTTCGGTGTCGGTACATCCATCACTGATATTCTGTCTATTTTTGATATTTAGCTTCTTTTTATGATCCTGTAACTTGAATAGAAGCAAAAAAGGAATGCAGGTAGCTGGTTTGAGACTCTCTACAGGTCCTTTTGTCGTTTCAAATCTCTTTGCACAATTGGGTGTACCATAGGATCTTAGAATAATCGTCTATGCTGAAACGAATAGACAGTTTTTACAATAGAAGCATTGATGAGACGAAAAGTGTACCGCTTTTAGGGGGTCATTTAAGCCCTAATTCGTGATTATTTGATCAAATATTGCCCTAAATCGTTCCTTTTGTCATTTTAGGTACTTTGGAGAAGAAATTTGGAAAAGGAAGCATTTTGGACGTTTTTGGAGCGAAAAGTGAAGAAAACGGCAAAGTCTCCAAAATCAAGCTGGAAACAGAGCTTGACGGCGTCACGCTTTGTAGGTGACGGCGTCACGTACTGGCAAAAGGATGAATATGAATTTACATGTGACGCGCCAGAAGGTTTTGTGGAATTAAAGGGTGACGGCGTCACGTGTTAATGGATGTAGGCCGTCAAGTGTTAAGTTAAAGAGAGACGGGCCAGAGGATTTTTGAAGGTGACGGCGTCAGGATCATAGACCTGACGACGTCAGATGATATAGAGTGACGGCGTCAAAGTATTCTTACACGAGAAGGAACCTTAGTGAAACCGCCACAAGTTAATCAAGACAATCACAACTCGCGCGCGAAGTAGCTGTTACTGTTTTGGCCATAAAATCCTCATACGAACTCGGATTTAGGTGATTCAAAAGGCCACGGATTCGGGACGAAGAAATCTATAATTTGGTGAAAAAGGGGATCTGACGCCGTCAAGTGTATGGGCTGACGCCGTCAGATCGGGCCGACAGAAAGTTACCTATAAATATAACCTTATAACTTCATTATTTGTAAGCCCTAAACCCTAAGTCCGATTCTAGGGTTTAGGTAGGTGTTTTTCCAGCAACTTAGAAGGTCTTAATCACTCCATAAACATCTTGTAATGGTGTGTTGATTCTATCTTAATTATGTCTTCCATTATTATTGTTGCTTGTTCTTCATTGATTATGTTTTACTAAATCACCTAGTGTTTGCCTATGATTGTGTGAAACTTGTGTATAACTAATTAGATCTTATTGATTTCTTGTTGATGTGTGTGTCCATCTCCATCAATTAGGGCATGACAACTTCAATAGATCTAATTGGTTTAGCTTATAATTCTTGTTTCCTATTGTCTCTTGTATGATTGGATGATATCGATGTTAGGCTTAAGAAAACTGGCTAACCTCCTATACGGTAACTTGCTTGAACGTATTAAGAAACATGAACCAAGGTGTACTAAGGTTAATTGGTTGTATTTAATGCATAAGCGAATTCTAGTGATCCCATGTTAGGAGCTTCTTAGCCGGCTCGACATAGGAGTGAAGTAGGAGCTTATAGAGTTGGGGAAGATCGTACACACCCCCACGATTGGTATTAAGGAATACAACCCATCAATTAAAACAAGGTGTGACAATTCAATAGGTAGAATTGGATAGCTAGCAAGGAGTAACATATCATAGGTAGACATGCTTCACTTCCCTTGTAGAACCCTAGTTTACTTTCCTGCACATTAGTTTAATTAGTAGCTTTTGGGTTAGTTGATTAGCAACTAATTTCGCCCACTCCTTCAAACCAGAGATTTTACTTGCTTTTCATAAAATATAAAAATACAAAAAGAATCATCCCTCACCTCTAGACCTAGTAGATAAATTTCAATCCTAACGAACACTATTCTTTGAGTTGAACGATCAATCCCCCGGTACTTGCCACTTCACTATACTACATCGGTCAGGTACACTGCCTGGTGGGGATTGCAAACTTCTCAAGATCCCTTGAGAGGTAAAACCTGTTGTAAGGTTGCAAAACCACGCATCAAGTTTTTGGCGCCGCAGCCCGGGGAGTAGTTATTGCTTAGGTTGAAATTTATTTTTATTAGGTCTACTCATTAGATTCCTATCTAGTGAGATTTTTATTTTCTTTTTATTAGCTTTCTAGTAGTCTATCTTTTCTTTGTGTCTTTGTTCGTAAAAACCTTTCCATTGACTCTTCCGTTCACCATTATGGAGTACGCGAATCCACCATACCACCGACCACAAAAGCCATTCTACCCTAATGACATCTTGATGTTCAAACAATATCGAGATGAACCAATATATGATGCATGGACTCGTTTTAAAAATTTACTCCGAATAGTCCCTCATCATAGTTTCGCTTTAGCATCCCTAACCCAAACCTTTTACTATCGTGTCGACCGATGTGACCAAATGTGCATTGAGGATTTTGCCAATGGGGACTTTAGGGAATTAAATGCTGAAGAAGCATGGGATGCCATAGAAGATTGTGCCCAATATTATTATAGAGTAGAAAACCCAACAAACATTAGTATAAGTCAATTGACCACAAATTTCAAGGATCATGAAACAAGTTTGTTTGGGGATGAGGGTATAGTTGAGCCACCTAGCTGTATGTCATGGTTAGGCACTACCATAATACAGGATGAACATATAGGTGATCTTGACACAAGGAATGATGAGGTAAGTAACATAAGCCTGCTAGATACCCCACAAGTCCTACCATCATTTGAGGCACCCACACCGCCCGTGACTTACCCGGAAGAAGTAGAAGAGACTTTAGGAATCCCGATGGAGGTAGAATCCTTGGACCAAGCACCACTAGAGGATATAGGTTTGAATACTTATAGTGATAACCTTACTCTTACTTCTAGGGAATTTCCTAGTGTTGATGAACCGGAACCTCAACCTTTACACAACTTTCCATCCTTAGATACATTTCTAGGAGACAAAAGAGGAACCGACCCACCCATCAACCCATATTATCCGGGTAGTTTTAGGATGAAGGAAGCCATTCACTCACCCCCTTCACCTCACATGGCATATTTCCACCCTAAGGGTGTGTATCGCTACTTTCACCCACACTTAATCCTAAGTGTAGGGAAAACCTCCCCTATTTCCGTTAAATAAGGGTAGAGTCAGGCTCGTGACTCGAACAAAAAACAAGCGCTTATTGGGAGGCAACCCAAGCTTTATTTGTTTAATTGTTTGATGTTTTTATTTTATTTGTTTGTTTGTGTCATATATGCTTAATCATAATTGTTTAATTTTCATGTTTCGAATAATTTGTGAAAATGCTTTTTCTTGTTTTTAACCTCGTCTTAATTGCATATAAAGGTATTTTACAAAAAGATAAGTGTAGGGAAGCTTATATTTTGTTAAAAAGAACGAAATTCGAACATGAAAAATTCACAATTTATGATTAGCATATATACTATCTTGTTTGTGTGTCAATACTTGTGGACATGTTTTATGAGTTCCTATTTGTAATTCATTCCACAAGTATCCTATCCTTTTATTGTTTTGTTTTGTTTTTATTTCTAAGTCTGGAATTACATCTAGTTGTGGTTTTTCTTTGTTTTGTTTGATGCGTTGATTTTTTGTGTTTGTTGATTACAGGTTATATTGGACAAGAAGATGATTATATTTCTGGAGTGAAGCTTTTCTATGCTCGTTTTCTTTGAGGAAGATTTAACCATGTTATCACATCATACATACCGAGCGAATCAGGGGAGTATTAGTTTCTTTCATTTTTATTTATTTTTACTTTTACATCTTTTACTTAGAACATTGGGGACAATGTTCGGTTTAAGTGTAGGGAGGGTAAATTAGGATGCCTTAGAAACTACAACTTCGCTTGATTTTTGTTTTGTATAATAGTAAATGTGTAATAAAGCTAAGAGAAATACTTGTTAGGGCAATTTTAGCACTAAATTTAAAATTTTTTGCAACATATAGGAGTGAAACTTTAGTCTTAATAAGCGTCTCATGGATAGGAATTATATGACTAGCACAAAAACCGTACCACTCAAAAATTTCCACCCCAAATATGTGAGGTTCGCCCCTAGATCTGTAGGAAAAAGCATTCATTGTTGATGCTTGTGAGTGTACCGGTAGTATTTAGATTCTAGAACTTGTGATAGTGATGCATGCTGAGACCGCTAGTGAGACTACATTCGTGTAGTTAGGATTTACTACATGATAAGAGGCATTAGGATAACCCTTGTTTTACACCTGTATTATAATTACGTTGGCTACATTGGTCAAGTAATTCTCTCACACCTTTGCGATGTACTCATTTTTAGTACACGATACCCCTAGTACACCCTCAGAGCCTATCTTTTTCGTTTCTAACTTTAAGCATTTTACTTAAAGGAAGAATTTGTTTACAATCCACCCCAAATGTACACCCAAATCGCCTTAGCCCACCTTATATGCACTTATCTTTAGTGCATTATTGTCATATGTGTTAAACCCTTAGTTAATTGTCTAATTGGTTACATGGTTGCTAAGTCGAGTCATATCTTGTACATATTGTTTTGGGACGATTGGGACTCATGGGCAAAGTACTAGTGTTATGGAGTAATGGGGAAGAACATCATTTACTACCCCATATGTGCGTTAATATCTTAAAAGTACTCCAAGTGTTTTAATTTTCTTGATTCGAGTCATTAGCATAGTCATTTGTAAAGTATGTAAAAGTTCAAGTGTAGGGAGGAAACAAGCTCCCTTTGATGTATTATTTTGGATGGTAGAGTAAAAATGTATGCAAAAAAAAAAAAAAAAAAAAAAAAAAAACGGGCTACCATCCGTTTCTTTTATTTTATTGTTTAAGTCGAAATAGTGTCTTGAAAAATATACAAAAAGAGAGTCGTAGTAGCTTAAGTTAAGTCGAGTCTTGGCTTAGCAACGCCTCATTTTACATGTAATTGACTAAGACAATTGACTTGCCACCAGTAAAGTATCTCTTATCCAACAAACCGTGTTTTTCATACCCTTACACCTAACGTTACAACCCTTTAAAAGACCTCTTTGATAGTTTATCCTAGGTGCTTACGCCAATGTGGTGGAGGTTTTGATCCTTTCCCAAGCCTATGGTAATCTATTTGCTATGACAGGTAATGAGTGATATTTCTCCATTTTCATATATAAATTTACAACACCCGAGAGATGAGAGTATCCAAACACTTAATGTGAGGTGCTAGTGTATAATTTCCGTGCTTGTTTTGACTAAGGTGGAACGATCATTTGTTGTAATTACTTTTATATTAATGTTAAATGACCCCTAACTTGTATTTTGATTGGTGGAAAAGCTCATTTGCTTGAGGACAACCAAATCCCAAGTGTAGGGATATTTGATGAGACGAAAAGTGTACCGCTTTTAGGGGGTCATTTAAGCCCTAATTCGTGATTATTTGATCAAATATTGCCCTAAATCGTTCCTTTTGTCATTTTAGGTACTTTGGAGAAGAAATCTGGAAAAGGAAGCATTTTGGACGTTTTTTGAGCGAAAAGTGAAGAAAACGGCAAAGTCTCCAAAATCAAGCTGGAAACAGAGCTTAACGGCGTCACGCTTTGTAGGTGACGGCGTCACGTACTGGCAAAAGGATGAATATGAATTTACACGTGACGCGCCAGAAGGTTTTGTGGAATTAAAGGGTGACGGCGTCACGTGTTAATGGATGTAGGCCGTCAAGTGTTAAGTTAAAGAGAGACGGGCCAGAGGATTTTTGAAGGTGACGGCGTCAGGATCATAGACCTGACGACGTCAGATGATATAGAGTGACGGCGTCAAAGTATTCTTACACGAGAAGGAACCTTAGTGAAACCGCCACAAGTTAATCAAGACAATCACAACTCGCGCGCGGAGTAGCTGTTACTGTTTTGGCCATAAAATCCTCATACGAACTCGGATTTAGGTGATTCAAAAGGCCACGGATTCGGGACGAAGAAATCTACAATTTGGTGAAAAAGGGGATCTGACGCCGTCAAGTGTATGGGCTGACGCCGTCAGATCGGGCCGACAGAAAGTTACCTATAAATATAACCTTATAACTTCATTATTTGTAAGCCCTAAACCCTAAGTCCGATTCTAGGGTTTAGGTAGGTGTTTTTCCAGCAACTTAGAAGGTCTTAATCACTCCATAAACATCTTGTAATGGTGTGTTGATTCTATCTTAATTATGTCTTCCATTATTATTGTTGCTTGTTCTTCATTGATTATGTTTTACTAAATCACCTAGTGTTTGCCTATGATTGTGTGAAACTTGTGTATAACTAATTAGATCTTATTGATTTCTTGTTGATGTGTGTGTCCATCTCCATCAATTAGGGCATGACAACTTCAATAGATCTAATTGGTGTAGCTTATAATTCTTGTTTCCTATTGTCTCTTGTATGATTGGATGATATCGATGTTAGGCTTAAGAAAACTGGCTAACCTCCTATACGGTAACTTGCTTGAACGTCTTAAGAAACATGAACCAAGGTGTACTAAGGTTAATTGGTTGTATTTAATGCATAAGCGAATTCTAGTGATCCCATGTTAGGAGCTTCTTAGCCGGCTCGACATAGGAGTGAAGTAGGAGCTTATAGAGTTGGGGAAGATCGTACACACCCCCACGATTGGTATTAAGGAATACAACCCGTCAATTAAAACAAGGTGTGACAATTCAATAGGTAGAATTGGATAGCTAGCAAGGAGTAACATATCTTAGGTAGACATGCTTCACTTCCCTTGTAGAACCCTAGTTTACTTTCCTGCACATTAGTTTAATTAGTAGCTTTTGGGTTAGTTGATTAGCAACTAATTCCGCCCACTCCTTCAAACCAGAGATTTTACTTGCTTTTCATAAAATATAAAAATACAAAAAGAATCATCCCTCACCTCTAGACCTAGTAGATAAATTTCAATCCTAACGAACACTATTCTTTGAGTTGAACGATCAATCCCCCAGTACTTGCCACTTCACTATACTACATCGGTCACGTACACTGCCTGGTGGGGATTGCAAACTTCTCAAGATCCCTTGAGAGGTAAAACCTGTTGTAAGGTTGCAAAACCACGCATCAAGCATATAATTAGTAAATATACATTGGATCACGAAATGCTACAAATGCAACATACCTTGGATCAGCAGGCGTAGTTGAGCGAGGGGCTATATGTTCTGATCTCAGTAAGGCTCAGATATGTACATATATAATCAGCATTAAATGCACGTTGTGGCTGCAACTCAAAGTGTGGTTGCCCTGCCAATGAACATGCAGCTGGGAAAATGGAGGTGTACAAAGTTATCATCATCGCCTAAAGAATGTGGCTGCAAACCATTGAGAAAAAGGGCTTTTAGAAAGTCAGAAAAAAGAAGAAGCTAAAATAGATAAATGTAATAATGAGAGTGGCTATGCGAACCTGAAGAATAGGAATTGAATGCGACTATCATGGGAATATGGGGATGGTTCAGAACTCATCAAGTCCATCGGGTGACAATATTCTCTTATATATAATGGAGCGTTGAGTTTTGCTACAGTTTTTGTAGCAGTGTTGGGCTCGCATTTGGGTCGTGGGCTCTCGGTTTTTCCCTTTCGTTTGTTCCATCGCTTCTTTTAGCCTTTTCCAGACCGCTAATAATGCGGCACCCACCTCATTTATTTATTCAAAAATTTAGTTGAACTTTCTAAATCCCCTTACAGTTCCATTTGTTGTTTCACCTTCCTTTGTGCAACCGCTTGCACCAAGCGAGCTGCTAGGTTGTTGAAAGAACAAAAGGAACTGTATGGGAATTTAGAATGACTAACTATGTTTAAGTTCCAGACATTGTTTTGCCTTATCAACTGAAAGTTTAATTGCGAGGCATTTGATAAAAAAAAAAGAATTTTACCATAAGAAACAAAGGGCATCTATTACTTCTTCTTTTTTTTGCTGATAGTAAAAGTTGATGTCATGTGCATCCGAAAGTTAACTTGTTGTCGTATATCGACAACTGGAGGTGGAGAAAAGATGTTGATCAGCAGTACGGGTCAATTATGGAAGAAAGATGGGAAACAAAAGAGGATAGTGCAAAGAAGTAATTTGTGCCAAAGTATATGGCATACTATCCTCTCCGGTTTCCCACCTTTCTTCAAGAATTGTAAACATATGACATGTATTGTTAGTATCAGCAACAACAAAAAAGTACCAAATAGTCTTTGTTTCTTATGTTTAGTTTTTTTTTTTTTTAATCGACATATAGGTGGAAAATCTGATCTCCACCTCAAACCCCTTTTGTTATTCAAACAGTCTTTAGACAATAGTCTGCACCAGACATATTGATAGACGATTAAAATACCAAAAGGAATTCGAGGTGAAGGTCAGATTAATGATCCTGGCTGTATTCATGTGGTGCGCGTAGCGGTGCTGTTGAATACATGACCTGTTACAGATATTGATAGATGAAAAAATCTGGGTAAAATGTATATAAACTTACGATTGATGGACAGCAAATGGTTACTTTTAGATAAATCAATCCAATATACCTCAGATCAGCAGTCGAGCGAAGTGGCACACGTTTTGATGTCAGTAAGGCTCAGATATGTACGTTTGTAATCAGCTTGTAATGTACGCTGTGGCTGCAACCGATAGCGTGGTTGCCCTGCCAACGAACGCACAGCTGGAAAAATGGGAATGCACAAAGTTATCATCATCGCCTAAACACCGTGGCTGCAAACCATTCAGAAAAAGGCATTTTAGAAAGGCACAAAAAGCAATAACCTGTATTGAGGAAAAATTAGTGTTCGAAGCAAGAGATAGGAGGAAACATTTTCTTTACCTGGTAAAGGGCGGATACAAAAGGTTTATGTTATGTGCCAGTAAAAGCTAATTTTTTTTTTTTTTTTTTTTTTGCATAGGCGGAACTGTAGTGACACAATTGGTTCTGGCCAAGAATATGGTTCAAGTCCGAAAGAAAGATGGGAAACGGAAGAGGATGCTGCGAAGAAGAAATTTGGATCAAACTACTTATCGCAGCATTCTCTTCCGCTTCTCATCCTTCTTTCCGAATTGAAGTATATTTTTGACCAGAACCATTTGTGCCACTACAATTATGAATATGCAAAAAAAAAAAAAAAATCTATGGTTGCCGCGTAAGTTCAATTGTTAATATCTGGAAATAGAAAAAGATGACATATTAGTAGCTGGTACTATTCCTGGGGCGAAAAGCGATGGTAAACCATGATGAATATTAACTGTTGTTTTTCTCTTAACTTAATAAAGGATATTAGCAATCGATTGATGGACAGTAAATGGTTACCGGCAGATAAATCAATCCAACATACCTCAGATCAGGAGTCGCAGTTGAGTGAGGACCTAGACGTTTTGACGTCAGTAAGGCTCAGATATGCACGTTTGTGATCAGCATGAATTGTGCGTTGTGGCTGCAACCGATAGCGTGGTTGCCCTGCCAATGAACGCACAGCTGGAAAAATGGGAATGTGCAAAGCTATCATCATCGCCTAAATACCGTGGCTGCAAACCATTGAGAAAAAGGCATTTTAGAAAGACAGAAAAAGCAATAACTTCTATTGAGGAAAAATTACTGTTTGAAGCAAGATATAGGAAGAAACGTACAGTGTTGGAGTCAGTGTTGGGCTGTGGGGTCGTTTTTTTTCCCTTACGTGTGTTTTGGCCTTTTTTTTACTCTGTGCGAGATATGCATTCCTCTGATCAAAATTCATGCTCAACAATATGGCTGAATTTTAGAAGATCAGTGAGAAGCGAAATAGCATAGTGTAAAGAAGTGATCTGCACCAAATCATTTCTAAGACTATACTATTTCGCTTCGCATTGATCTTCCAAAATTGCAGTCAATTATCAGTGACCGTGTTTTGTTATATATAACATGTATTAAATAGATGCACACTTTTTTTTTTGGCACATATCTTTGTTATTAATTCTTCTAGTAAAAAGTATATATATATATATATATATATATATATATATATATATATATATATATATATATATATATATATATATATATATATATATATATATATATATATAATGTGTTAGTGTAAACCTTTTAATAGAATAATGAATAACAAAGATATGCACCCAAAAAAAAGTGTGTATGTATTTATGTATTTTACATGTTATATATATATATATATATATATATATATATATATATATATATATATATATATATATATATATATATATATATATATATATATATATATATATATAGTGCATTCTATTATGAATTGAAACTGGGCCAAAGCAAAGTTTATATCAGCATGTAAACCACAGAGAACAGCCATGTAGATGGAGCAGGTAACCTGAAGAATAGAAAAAGATGATCAAACTATGTACATGAATACAGTAAATATAAAAACAGGTTGTGAAATTTAACCGGTCCTTAACTTCTGGTCATTGGCATATGCAAGAGCACAAACCTGAAGAATAAAAAAATATAAATAAATTATGTATATGAAGACAATCACTACGCAAAGATTTAAAAACTATGAATGGTGAGTGTAAATACCATGTAAATACAGTGGTAGTTGAAAGGAGGCAATTATATGCAGTGACACAGTTCAGTGTAAAAAAATTGTGCAGTACAAAAAACAACAACAAAGTATCAATGATGGATGTATACACCATACGAAATTGGGTATAGCTGCATATATGCAGTAACCGTGACTGGTTGCCATACATCCATCACTGATATTCTGTCTATTTTTTTTACAATCTTTAGTTTTACGTTATCTGACTTCGACCTGTAGATAAATTCAGAATTTGATATCATTGGATTGATATTAAAAACTGATTGCAAGAAGCAAATACACCTGCCACAGGTGCAAATCTAAAAGATTGGCTTACCAAGAGCTACATATTAACTTCTTTAACCAGAGTGACAGATTCATGACAGGCTATCACAACTAATAAGCAACAAACTTAAACATTTTAGCTCAGATCTGTGAAGAAGTCATGAGTTTTATATCATTGGATTGATATCAATAAGCGATCGCAAGAAGTAAACACACCTGGCACGGTTGCAAATCTAAAAGTTTGCCCTGCCAAGTGCCAGGGATTCACTTCTTAAATCAGACTCACAGACTCATCACAGCCTATTGCGCAAACATCTATGTGTGTTCATTATTTGATATGAAAATCACAACATTTCTACAGCAGTTGTCAAAAGTTTACAACCAATAAGTGACAAACTTAAACATTTTAGCTCAGATCTGTGAAGAAGTTATGAGTTTTATATCATTGGATTGATATTAATAAGCGATCGGAAGAAATAAATACACCTGGCACGGTTGCAAATCTAAAAGTTTGCCCTGCCAAGTGCCAGGGATTCATTTCTTAAATCAGACTCACAGACTCATCACAGCCTATTGCGCAAACATCCATGCGTGTTAATTATTCCATATGAAAATCACAACATTTCTACAGCAGCCGTCAAAAGTTTACAAAGAACATCTGCACAAACTACCAAGAGAACCACAGGGAAGAGACACGTATAAATCTCCAGTGCATTCTATCATTTGTTAGTGATTGGAAAAAGGGTAAAAGAAGCGACGGAACAAACGAAAGGGAAAAATCGGGAGCCCACAACCCAAAAGCGAGGCCAACACTGGTACAACAACTGTAACAAAACTCCACGCTCCATTATATATAGGAGAGTGCAAGAGTAAAGGAGGTAGTTACCACATTCTCCAGTGCATTCTCTCATTTGCTAGCCATTGAAAAAAGGCTAAAAGAGGCGAGCAAACAAACAAAAGGGAAAAATCGTGAGGCCACAGCTCGAAACTGAGGCGAAGGCTGTTATGGAAAATGCAGCAACAGCAGCCACTCTAAATCGAGGGCAGTTGCAAAACGGATCCAGTTACATAGCCAGTATTCATACCATGATATTTAAGAACTGTATTGGCGAAACCTTTGCAAGGAACACTAAACACACGGCATGGCTGCAACCACAATCTTAGTTACCTTGCCAAGCAACATGTGTTCAGAGAATGTAAGCTGAGAAAATTATCCCAGGCGCTGCACAGAGACAGCTGAAAAGAGGTGGTGGCTGCAAAATAAGACCGGTTGCTTAGCTATTGTTTACACTATGCCGTCCGGTAATTGCCTTGCCACCACCTGATTATATAATAGCCGATCTAACTTGAAGGTGTTTGCGAAACAGGTCCAGTTACATAGTTAGTATTCATACTATGACATTCAAGAATTGTGCCGCGAATACCTTTGCAAGGCAGCTGTGGCACCAACACAGAAGAAAAAGGCAAATAAGTAAACTGAATCCCGCCAAAAAAATATGAAACGTTGGTTACACCACTTGATATGGCACTCATATCCGTTATTTCCACTAATAACAGGTATAGGTGACATATCAAGTGAGTCAACAAACGCATCACAATATGAAAGAGTAACTGCATAAACATACATAAAGAAATTATAAACTAAAGTAAATAAAAGAGTGACACAAAATAATATCAAGATAATTTTTTTAGCCACACAAAACATCTAAAGATCTAAACCATAAACCACAAAAACAGCTATAGATCTAAAATTCCAATATCAGACCTAAAAACGGATGAAGCAGGCACATAAGCAAAAGGCGAACAAAAAAGGCACCCAAAAAAAACACCAAGTACCACAAAAGGCAGCTACATAAGGGAAAGATCAACAAATAACCTACGACAAAGCAAAAGACGCCTAAAAAAGCGCCAATATCAGACCTTAAAACGGATAGACAATATAGATCTAAATCATAAACCATAAAGAAACAAAATACCGGCAGATTACGCCAAAAGAAGTAGCCACATAAGTAAAAGATGAACAAATAAGCCACGGCAAAAGATGAACAAATAACGTACGACAAAAAAAAAAAAAAAAAAAAAAAAAAAAACAGCTACATAAGCAAAAAACATCTAAAAGAGCAGCTATCATAACCGATCCATCCGCAAGCACCACAAAAAAAACACCGTAACCGATCCACAAGTATATAACCAAACAATGAACAAATAACCTACCACAAAAAAAAAAAGTAACTACCACAAAGAACAGCTACATAAGCAAAAGAAATCTAAAAGACCATAACCGATCCGCAAGTAAACAACACCGGCAGCCAAGTAGGGTTTGGGTAGAAGGCAGTAGAAGGTGCAAGAATAAATGAGGTGGTAGGTACCGGATTGATAGCTAAAGAAGCGAGGGAACAAACCAAAGGGGAAAAGCAGGAGCCCACAGCCCAAAAGCGAGCCCAACACTGCTACAACAACTGTAGCAAAACTCGACGCTCCATTATATATAGAGTAATTTATATAAACCAAATAGATTTTATAAAGTTGTCCGAGCTTCATAATCATGTTCCAATATTTCCTTAGTACTGAAAAACGTTCAGTAACTTCCATAAAAGCCAGCCGAACCCCACCATATTAATTAAGAAAAAAGTTAGAAAAAACTTCTTGTATTTAGGGCCCGTTTGGTTTGTTGGTTTAGGATGGATTTAGTGGGACCTTGACATCAAACCCACGTTTGGTATATTTGCCTTGACTTTCCGTATGGTACTCATTCCCAAATAGTAGAAGAGAGAGAATTCCGGTCCAATCACTATACTTTCCTGACACCGTGTTTTTTTTTTTTTTTTAGTTTATTTTCTTACATTCATTTATGTCCATACATTTTTATAGTTGTGGGTCATTCTATTATTTTTAATACTTAAACAAAATTTTATATAAATAAAATTATATAAATTATATATTTTCTCAATCCAACATCAAATCCAAATTCTAATCCAAATTCAAATCCTAAATCCTCCTATAAACCAAACGGGCCTTTTAGTTATTTAAAAATGATTATTGCCAATATCTTTATCTAACCCCACCATATTTCATTATGAATGCAGCCCATTTGGATAAGGTCCAAGAATGCTACTGTTAACTTTACACAAATACTTGAACTATTAAAAGAAGCAAAATTGAACCCCTGATAATAAGCTGTCCCTTTATTAGACCTTTTAAATTCATTTGAACCAACCCCTCTGATGGACCTCTTCAATCCATTTGAACCTGTCTTATTTAAATCTGACCCTTTTTAATCAATTTGAACCCTCTGATTGTGCAAATAAACCTTTACATGAACTTTTGATAATAATCCACTTGGGTTATTATATTCCCGGATAAGGATCCTCTCATGTTCAAATGAACATGAGAGGTAATGTTGTACTTGTTGTAATTGTACATTGTCATTATTACAAAACATTTATTTTCTTTTAATTCAAATGTACAATCACCACAAACACAACATTACCTCTCATGTTATTATATTCCCAGATCTCTCTCATCTTTTAGTTGACTACCAAAATTAAGATTAGGGCTATGTTTGGCGCGTAACTTTTTAGAGCTTTTTAGGGCGACAGGAGAGTTTTTTTATTTTTGTTGTTCGTTTGGCAAAGAAGCGGTGTGCTTTGCTATTTTTTAGGAATGCTCATTTTTTCAATGCTTCTTTAAGAAGCTGTGGCTACTGCTCATAGCTACAGCTCACAGCTCACTGCTCAAAGCTCACTGCTACTTTTACCAAACACACCCATGGTGTGTTTGTTTTTTGAAAAAAATGTCTTATTAGCCTTTTACTCTTACTGAGTTAGAGGTGGTCAGACATTTATGTTATTTATTTTTATCTTTTGAGTAAGACCCTGTCAGACATATAACATCTTACTCAGTAAGAGGTGACGGACTTGTCTTACTTCCTCTTACACAATAAGAAATTGAAGACTTGTTATAATATAATATATTAACTATTGTTATATTTATGATAAAAAGTTTTGTTTCATATTTACACAAGCTACTTATTTACGGTATTGATATGATATAATATATGATTATAAAAAATAAAATTAAAAAAAAAAAAAAAAAAAAAAAAAAATAATTAAATTCATTCATACGATTATATGAAAAACAAACACATTATTTCTTTCAGATTCAGACTTTATAGCCACATCTTACTATTAAGATGTGGTAGTCAGATTCAGACCCAAAACATCCTAATGAAACAAACACACCCTTAGGCAAATTCACGACACTACAATCTTCAATAGAAATTTTTATAATTGAGCGACTAACCGACATACAATCTTTAAATCTGTGGGTAAACTACAAAGGCATGGAATGTTTGTGGCCAAAGTGTGAGAATGAAAACTTCACATTTCTCACGGGTCATACTACTAAACCGGTTACAACTCAAAGTATGATCCGAATCCATTAACGTATTCAACCAAGTTCCATTTTCATTTAAATTTCATGTAGTAGCAAAAGTATTGTTTCATTCATGTTTCAATGTTCATATTTACACAACGACCTGTAAAAGTCAACTCTGAGTCCATGTGGCGATATTATTCTCAGTAAACTATTATCAAAATTTTACATTTTGTCCAAAACTAAGAAACACAAGGCAACAGTAAAAAAGAGACGTGCTGTATACCATTTTACTTGTTTCTTAACACCATTTTTACCCCTGGTGCTACATGGAACAAGAAGTAATGCCTATTTATATGTTAGCTTCTTCAATTCTGTTGTTCCCGTGTTCAAATTCTGTCGCAAATGATTGGCAGTGAAGTAACTTTGTATTCCTGAAACATGTTTAGTAGCTTTTCTCAGTACCAGTTAACACTTTATAATATAATGTTCTTCAATAGTTTGACTCAAAAGTCAACTTTTTAATAATTTCAACACATTGTAGAAGATATTTATGCAAATCAAAACTTTTCTTGAATTACACGAGCATCTTTGGTATCATGTCAAGTCTCATTATTGTAATAGGCGGCGCTTATTCTAACCCCCCCAAAAAACATTATTCACAACCCAAAACACATTTTTTTCAATTTATTTATTTATTTAATTTTGTTTATATCAAAAAACTATAAACCTGAAAGTGAGGAACATAAAATATAAAGTTTAACAAGTCAAACGCTTAAAACTGTCAGAAATACGGAACAGAAACTGACAACAAACTGTGATATACTGTCACCAAAGGAAATCTTTGACCAAATCCCCTATGATTTGACATCATAGGGGGGTTTGGATAGCATAGGCCATTGTAATAATGAACAGATTTTGACTTAATGAAGAAGTCAAAGTGAAGAACTATACCTTGATTCAAGAGTATAGAACTGGTATTACAGACTTGATTCCGTGGACATGTCTCCTTGTACTTTGATTTAAACGGCTAGCTGAAACCAAACTATTAAGGGCGGAGATTAACCTTCAACTTCAGTATGTCATGTAATTGTGTAAACTGAACACAAATAAAACCAAAATGCAGTAAAAACGAAAAAAGAAAAAAACCAAGACAAACTAATGTATGATAGTTTCTGGTCTAAGTTAGATGTGTGTGTTTTCATTGACTATGAGAAAAAATTACCTCCAGCTTGATCAGCACACTCAGATGATCAGACCCATGAAATAGAATGAATCTTTCTATTCTTCTTAGCAAAAGTAACATCATTACGACCAGAAGCTGTTACAAAAAGAACAACTGTTGCACCACCTGCAGACAAGGTGAATCCTCTTGCTTACTGAACCATATATTGATAACCTTTTAAAAATAAAGTGAGGAACATCATTTACATCTGACACGGAAATAATTGCAATCTTCATCAAACATAAGACAATTTATAGAGAACGGATAAAGTACCTGTTAAAAAAGTTCTTTATGCAGCGACTTCTTTGGGCCGTGGAGATGTTCAAAATCATCACTCGATCACGGTACAGGGGACTTCTGCTTTTGGTGCCTGTGCTATTCACGGCTTTAAATGTAGCAGAATGTGCTCAAATAATTGGTTTTTATCTCGGATGTAAAACCACATGACTCAAGAAGCCGTCTAGATCCAACAATCCGCAGACCTTTCACCCTAAAAATACTCTCTGGAAGCCGACTTATGCCTGTTCCAGTGATATCCAACTCTTTTAAACATTCTAACCGTCCAATTTCCTCAGGCAATCCGCAACTTGAATACAATTACTGAGGTCGACATTAACGAGCTTTGGACATTCAGCAGGAATCTGAAGTTCGACCAAATCAGCACAATCCCTGACTCTTAGCGTCTCAAGATTTGGAGTAACCCCGAGGTGAAGGGTCCTCAACTTTAAATCACAAAGGTCGAGAGATCTGAGTTTTGGACTTTCAGCAGGCATGTGTAATTTTTCCAATCTATAACAATCATAGATACGTAACTCCTTTAGATTTGGAGTAACCTGGAAATGAACTTCTACCAAATTATAACCACCTTCAAGAATTAGCGTCTCAAGATTCGGAGCCACACTAAGGTCAAGGGTCCTCAACTTTGACCAATAGAACTTTAGGAACCTGAGCTTTAAAAAAGGCTGTCATAAGCAACAAAAAATGGAAAGATAAATGTTAATTGGTGTAATGACTAACAAAAGAGGGAAAGATAAAACTACCAATTATTCTACCTTTTCTTCTCCATCTTTCCAAAGTTGAACCATATTGCCTCCAGACATATCAAGTCCAACAAGATTTTTTGGTTGAAATGTTTTCGGTAAACTTGAAAAAGGATAAAGATTCCATCTCAGAAATCGTAAGGCATTTGGAAGGTGTAAACTGTCTTCATCAAAGTTCCATTTGCTAACTTCGGCTTCTTTTACATATGGGGAAACCACATAAAGAAATCTAAGTTCCTTCATGTTTGCGAGACCGTTCATTAAAATTCCATAATTGAGAAATCTAAGTTCCTTCATGTTTGCGAAATCATTCTCGAAAATGTCATAATTCAATCGATATGGTGCAATCAGTCTCATACATTTTGTTGCTTGGGTACCCTGTAATTCAAATAGAAGTAGAGACCATGAGATTTGTTTCATTACAAAAGAAAATGTGAGGTTAATTTCTCGAATTGAAATGAAATGTTTAGGTTAGGGTTTCAAATTAAATTTGGGTATTTTTGTTCTTTCTATTAAAATTAGAGGAATTGGTTGAATGGTTTGTGTTATTTGTGTGTGAATTAAGTAGTTACTCTCTCCGTCCCAAAATAAGTGTCCAGTTTGACTTTTCAGGTTCAACTTTCACTCTAATTTTTTATTATTATTATTTTTTTGTTATATGATACTTAATGGAAATTATACCATTGAAAAATACACTTAAAACCCAATTCATTCATATATTTTACATCAAATATTATATAACACCCACAAAAATAGTTAATGTCAAATTTGAACCAGTTTGACTCTGAAAAGTCAAACTGGACACTTATTTTTGGACGGAGGTAGTATTTATGAAGTAAAAAATTGAAAGAGGGGTTTGATGACTCAAGTAGTGATAACAACCCATTTTAAGCAATTCCAAATTGTTCTCTGTTTCAGCCATGCGAAAGTATATTGAGTGCAAAATCCTTGTTACAACAGAAGAAGAGATACGTTGGAATAGAATGCTTCCGATTAAAGTCAACATAAACAAATGGCGACTTTGTCTTGATAGACTTCCAACACGTTGTAATCTTGATGCTAGGGGCGTCGATCTTGACTCAACACGATGTCCAATTTGCGATGACGATCTTGAATCATCTCAACATTTATTTGTTGAATGCTTTGTTGCTTCTTCTTTATGGAAAATGGTTACCACTTGGTGGGGTTTGAACGACTACCCAAAGTTGCTTCCGAATATGCTCTCATGGGCCGAAACGGTTAACATGCCTACCCATTCCAAGGCATGCTTCGACGTGGTTATTCAAACAACTATTTGGGTTTTATGGAGATATCGCAATCGAGTTTGTTTTGACTCTAAACCTCCAAGGAAATATACTCTAGGCGAGGATGTCAAAATCTATTCGCATTTATGGATCCACAATAGAAATAGGAATGTAAAACCAATGTGGTTAGAATGGATCAATGATCCTATTTTAGCTTGTTCTAAGTCTTTGTAATTTTTTTTCTCTAGCTTCTTGTTAGCCTTTAATAAAATCAGCCGTTCAAAAAAAAAAGGGGGGGGGGGGGGGGTTTGATGACTGAAGGTGGTGGTTGATAGGTGGTCGTGGTTTCTAGGGGTGGTGGTTTTGTGGCGGAGGAATTGGATGAATGGTTTGTCATGTTATTGTTTTTTAAAATTGACCTTTAACTATTTTATTTTTTGCTATATAATACTTGATACAAAATATATGAGTGGATTGGATTTTAAATGTATTTTTATTAGTATCATTTTCATCAAGTGTTATATAACACAACAAAAATAATTAAGGTCAAAGTTAAAAAAAATAAAAAAATAGGACAATTGTTTTGGGACGGAAGGAGTTATAAAATAGAGTAAATTGCAGAAATCGTATTTGTGGTTTGTCAAGATTGTAAAAATTGTCCTTGGTCTTTCATAAGTGCAGTGGCCTCCCTGTGGAGAAAACTTGAGATTCATTTGGTCCTTTATTTATGAAATACCATAGACGATTTTTGCAATCTTGGCAAACCACAGGGAGGCCACCTGCATTTATGAAAGATTTAAACCGCATGGACGTTTTTTGCAATCTAATAAAATATATGAAAAGAAAAACATACTTCACTTTTAACAGTCAATATAAGTTAGCATTAGTAAATTTGGACCAAACTTGTAACGAGTGCTTCATTTTAGAAATGGATCCGAGATTATTGAAACTATCGGACTAAAAGGGGGGGGGGGGGGGTGGTTTGATGACTGAAGGTGGTGGTTGATAGGTGGTCGTGGTTTCTAGGGGTGGTGGTTTTGTGGCGGAGGAATTGGATGAATGGTTTGTCATGTTATTGTTTTTTAAAATTGACCTTTAACTATTTTATTTTTTGTTATATAATACTTGATACAAAATATATGAGTGGATTGGATTTTAAATGTATTTTTATTAGTATCATTTTCATCAAGTGTTATATAACACAACAAAAATAATTAAGGTCAAAGTTAAAAAAAATAAAAAAATAGGACAATTGTTTTGGGACGGAAGGAGTTATAAAATAGAGTAAATTGCAGAAATCGTATTTGTGGTTTGTCAAGATTGTAAAAATTGTCCTTGGTCTTTCATAAGTGCAGTGGCCTCCCTGTGGAGAAAACTTGAGATTCATTTGGTCCTTTATTTATGAAATACCATAGACGATTTTTGCAATCTTGGCAAACCACAGGGAGGCCACCTGCATTTATGAAAGATTTAAACCGCATGGACGTTTTTTGCAATCTAATAAAATATATGAAAAGAAAAACATACTTCACTTTTAACGGTCAATATAAGTTAGCATTAGTAAATTTGGACCAAACTTGTAACGAGTGCTTCATTTTAGAAATGGATCCGAGATTATTGAAACTATCGGACTAAAAGTAAAACACCCGGCAAACCACAAAGACAAAAAATGTAGTTATAATAAAACCACAAGGGCCATTGGGTTCAGAAGAATGTTTAATGATGTAATAAAACAAAATTTTGTTTTTGTTACAATGACTAAATTGAACTTTTAGAAAAGTATAATGACTTTATAGTTTAACAACTTAAATAACTTGATACTTACCGATTCATTAGCCAATATCTCTTCAATTTCCTCTTGAATCCACAATCGACTATTGGGGTACAAACGACGAACAATATTCTTGCCCATTTCTTCTATATGGTCATGCATCCTCACGCGCCCACTTTCCAAGCGCCCATAAGTAGATTTCTGTTCAGAAATAGATATGAGAGATTTTTGTTCAAGAACTCTTAAGCCAGCTTCAGCAAAAAATCCACAGCTTTTAAGCGCTGTAATTGCAGCATCTTTATCCCAACCTTTCAGTAAGCATGCGACATTTAGAAATATTTCCTTGTAATCATCCTCAAGACCATTATAGCTGAGTTCCAATTTTTCCATAGTTGCCTTCAATGGAATTTTTTTTAGCCTTTCTAGGGTATCTTTCCATTGAGGCACATTTTGACCACAAAGAAGTGAACCCAAAACTTTGATCGTTAATGGAAGACCATCAGCGTATTGTACAACTTGTTTTGAAAGCTTTTCATACCCTTCAATCGGAATATCTCTTTTAAATGCATACTTACTCAAGAGACTAATCGCTTCCGTGGGCGATAACAGGCTGACGTCATTAATGAACTTCACTTGGTGGGCCAACAGAACTTGCTTATCTCGTGTGGTAATGATAACTCTACTTCCCAATTTGAACCAGTCAGGCTTGCCTGCTAACGCCTCAAGTTGTTCTATATCATCAACATCATCTAGAACAATAAGAACCTTTCTCCCACGCGACAAAGTTTTCATCATGTTTGTTCCTTCATGAACACTATTTACAGTGATGTTTTTACTTAACACACTGCAAAGAATTTGTTGTTGCAACTTATTCAAACCATACAAAGAGGATTTTGAAACTTCCCTTACATTTTCAACAAATGCTTTACCGTCGAAATGAATGGATATTCGATCAAAAACAGCTCTTGCCAAAGTTGTCTTCCCCCCACCTCCCATCCCCCATATCCCAATCATGCGGACATCATGAGCATCAAGTTCTAAAGATGAAAGGACAACTTCTATTCGTGTCTCCATGCCTACTAAATTTCCGTCGACACTCGAACTACTGGAACATATCTTTTTGAAAATAATGTCAACAATTATTTGGATCAATTTGGATTCATCCCTGTAACATTCATGAAGATCTAAATAAATAGCTTTCAATTAGTTTGATATAACATTAATTCATACAGCAAAGAAATTACCCATTAGCAGTCGTGTTCAACTCCCACCCAGCAAGTTTGCCTGCTTCATTCAAAGCGTCCCTCCATTTCGTAGCAGCCTCTTCATTTTCATGGTTTTTAAAAGCTTCTCCAACCGCCCCACTTTGGTTGCGGATTTCCCTGGGCTCCACATCATAAAAGACTGGGTAAGCAATCTGCTCATCACTATTATGCTCACTTGTCTTCTGATATTCCATAATCTTGACAAGCTCATTTAAGCACCAAGGCGAAGATGCATAGTCCTTAGAAAACACAATGATGTAGAGTCTCGAGTCCTCAATAGATTTGATGAGCTGCTTGTCGATCGATTTCCCTTTTTCAATCTTCTGATCATCCTTGTAAGTTTGAATCCCATGTTGCTCAAGAGCTTTATAAAGATGACTAACAAAGTTGCTACGGGTGTCTTCACCTCTGAAGCTTAAAAAAACATCATACTTGAAGCTCTTTTGAACGGATGAAGTTGAAGTGGACGCCATTGAAAGTATGGTTCAAGCTTTAATTGGATCTAGGAAATGAACAATTAACGAGTGGAATGGTGTGAGAAACACTGGTAATCAATTATGTGAAGGTTATTGTATTTACTTGGAATAATGTAAAGAAACAAAAGCTACTTTTAATAGGTCAAAAAGATAAAGTCTATATACATTCCCCTCAAAACACTACGAAAAGTTCCTTACTTATTCACAAAAAAATTGTTATTTAAATTTCAAAGCGTAGCTTATAATCAACATTTGCTACAAGCAATGTGAATAAGATCTGTTTGTTTTGAAAACTTCGTGGTGGGGACGGATGCAAAAGGGTAATGCTTTGCTAAAGAAAAAGAAAGGGAGCAAGACAATATGATTATGTGCCCATTAACCAGATTTATTATATAATTATAAGGGCCCTAATTATAATAAAGTTCTCATATATAGTGTATATATTCTACAATAATACTACACAAACAATTAAACCATATATAATCCACATATATTCTCACTTACTACACCAATAAAGACGCTTTAGCAAAGTTGTTTGTTTTTATTAGAGACCCTAACTTATATTTCAATCCCATTTCCGTACACCAATAATTCTGATCTATTAATTTCCAATAGGCCATGTTATCCTGACACTATAGGGGGTGTTTGCAATCATTTGATGCATCAAGCTGTCTGCTTTATGAGTTGTACATTTGACTAGCCACATTGGTGATGAAAGAAATATCTTAGCAAATTAAAAGTCCTTGTTGCCCGTTTGACTTCAATTGCTTTATGTTAAAGAGAAATAATTTGATAGAAAAGATATATTTTTTTATACTAACAAAGTACTTGGTTGACTAACATTATATCTAACTCGAATATTTAGATAAATTTCCTACATCATTGACTAATACTGTATCAAACAAATTGCTATAATCATTGGTCAGAGTACGTTAATGAATTTTTGTTTAGAATCCTTGTGATCTGAGTGAAAAATACAAATTTCACAAATATTGTTTAGCATCAACATTCACAGGGGTTATCTTCAATCTTAACCCGGTTTCAACCCAAGTAAAGATCTGACTCCATAAACAAATAAAGTCAATCTACCTCTTTTTAAAATTGATATGCTATGCAACTTACATGTTTAGCTATCATCAAAGGACCGACACTAATTTTTTTTTAATAAAGGTAAAGAGCCAATACCTCAATATAGGGGGTGTTTGGGGTTGCGTTGTCACCAGTGATGTCGAACCGGTAAATAATTAGAAGAAGAATCGTCTGTTGGAGGCGCGGGTGGGTTGTGTATTACGTTAATCCAAAAAATAAAATCATATATAAAGTCAACTACAAGTGATTTTAGATCTTCAGAATTCACTCTCCATTGTTTGGAGGAACATAGGCTTAGAGATTTATGTGTTGTTAGTGGGTGGAGGTTTTTAGTGAATGGAGGTGATGAACCATTTGACTTTTTCACCAACTGCAAATGTGTTAACTGAAATGAATATGGCTCAACTTTACTTTTACCGACAACAACTTTCACGATGTAAAAAATGACATCTTATAGTGTTTATCATAAAAAATTGACAGTTATAGAAGTAAAATATATTGTTGATATGTATGTTAGACATTACTAGACGAGTACCCATTCATAGCAACGGATTTTCTAGCGGCATGTAGTCATAGTGATATTTTGGTTACACAAATGATATTCTGGTAAGTGTTTTGTGCAACGTTTTATTCTTATCGAAGCAGTAGGCATAGAGCGGGTTGTCGAAAGTGGTCTTTTATTATTATTAACGGTAATAATTTAATGTCTTTTGCATATAACATGTTACAACTTTGACACTACAATGTAATTATGTGGTTTTTTTATACGTGTCTTGTATGAAAGGTACTACAATGTTTTGGTTTATCTTTGTTCTTGACATGAGATGTCTTTTTAGTTCTTTTTCAACCGTAGAGAGTAGGCTTGACATCCCAAGTCTAATCACAATCGAAAACAACACTCTATAAGTTTTTCAATAAACAATCATTTTGTCCTAATTTTTACGTACCCTAACCTTTGTGAGTTTAGAGTTCAAGAAACATACAATATGTCTTTGAATCTCTCAATCTGATGAGTTAAACTTTCAAATGTATTCAAAGATAACTTGTATATCCTTTGTGAGTTTTGTTATCAAGAAACATACCCATACTTTAAATTGCGCTGGCCGATTGTAATAATAACTATATGAAATGTTGTAACTAATAAGGTTAAAATTGAACTGAAAATACAATATATCTCAATTTTCATCCACCATAGCGGCAACGTTTTATAATGTTAGTCGGTTTGTGTGTGCCTTTCTTTTCCTTTTTTAGCAAAACCGGGTTTTGGATAAGAAACTTAATAATTAAAATCCTATTGCAATAAAAGTTAATCTCGTGTCTCATAATTATAAGATAGAAAAGCAATATCAAAGTTATAAATAGCGTGAGGCGTGCCGGCATAGTCAAGCCTTTTATTTTAGGAGCCATGGCGATGCCACAACGTTTTTTAAAGCGTAACTTAAAGCGACTCAAAATATGAAAATATTTATAGATTTATATATTTATATCATATGTCATATATGTTGAGTTTACAAAAAGTGTTATCATAAGAAATAAAGTCAATAAACTATCCTTGCATGTAATATTCTTTATTTATTTCAAAAAACCTTTTTCATCAGAGTTGAATTTAAAAAAAAAAAAAAAAAAAAAAAAAAAAAAAAAAAAACGTCATGCCTCGCGCCTTAGCGCTACTTATCGTGCATTTTCAAACATCATATCACGCCACGCCTAAAACCAACGCCTTGGTCTATTTCATAATGTAAAGGTTACGTCCCGGGCCTTAACGCGCCTTTTAAAATCCCTTAGCAATCTATATTAGTATAGCCGTAAGCTGTCGATATCACAATAAATATTAATACATGAGGAGCCTAAACTAAAAATTTCTCATCTTGAGATATAGCTTCAAATTTTAAATTAACAGAATCTTTTAAACTTTTGAGTTTTTACTTTATGAGATTTAGCATTATTTGCAACTTCTATCTTTTTTTAATTGTTTGATTGTCAACATTTTACAGCTTTAACTTTTTGAGTTTGGGAACTGATGAAAAAGTCTTGAAACTCATATTTTTTTAGCTCATAAATCAAAATCGCTGACATCTTTACTTTGTTCATTTACTCTAGTAACACCTACACGTATGAAAGTTGAATCTTACAGTTTTATTCATAACATTTTCACTATCTTGATCCGATCTTCAGTTTTATTCATAACATCCCCTCATCCCATAACCACTAAAAATTTAACAATTACACTAAAACTTTTAAAATTTTACTATATAAAACATCAAAACTTTAACATTTAAACTTTCAATATATGTAATTTTTTATACGCACTTGCCACAAAATTACATACGCTTTACAGCAAAAGTTTACACAAATTTTATACTATGTTTGTTACTGTAGTAATTTTTTCATTTGCTTAACAAATAAAATAAGTTATCCGAAACACATGGCTTGAGTCTTGTAGCCCACTCTTGGAATATGAAAATTTTATACAAACTCTATAACAATATTTACCTCGATAAACTTTATAAACAAATATTACCCAACAAACTTTAAAAAATGGAACTATACATATTCAGGTGAGAACAGTAGAGCAAGTAGCGACAGCATAATATTCTGGCGGAGACAGAAGCTGGGGCGGCAGCATGTGGCGGCTGAAATAAAAATGCAAAAAAAATTATGAAAACTCATATCAATGAAAAAAAAAAAAAAAAAAAAAAAACGATCTACAAATATGTAAAAAAATAATAATAAATAAAGGTTCAAAACTTGTTAAATACATATAGATCTACTAAAAAAAACTCAAAACATGAAAAACCTTTTTTCCGGTGAGAGAGCGGCGGTATGTGGTTGCAAGCGGTGGTAAGCGGCTGAAAATGGCGGCACAAATAAAAAAAATACCAAAAACGTTAGATCTGCAAAAAAAACATATAGATCTATAAATAAAATCAATAGATCTACAAAAAAAATGTGTAGATCTATAAAAAAAAACTATAGATAACGAAAAATATTATAGGTCTATAAAAATAATATTCAAAAATCATAGATATATCAAAATACCTTAAAACTTGACGGTGGAGGGTTTCGGTGGTGCCGTTGGAGTGTCGTCCGGTGGTGGTACGTCGAATGATGGTTGTGCGTCGGATGGGGGTGGTGCCGTCGGATGGTGGCGGCGTCAAGTGGTTGGGGTGGTGTGAGTTATGATGGTTTTTGTTGAGATTTTTTTTTTTTTTTTTTTTTTTTTTTTTTTTTTTTTTTAAGATGAATGTTGAGAGTTTTTTGTTTGAGTTATGATGGTTTTTTGTTTAGAGAGAAAAGAAGAGGTTGGGTGGAGTGTGTATTTGTGTTGTGTGTGTGTTTTTTGGGGTTTATATATGCCGGAATATGTAGATTTTTAAGTTTTAAGTTTTAAGGGTAATTTGGGGAATACATTAATTTCAGTTTTTCACTTCTTGACTTGTTGACCATTTTTCCATTATGAGTAGTATAGATAAGCCATTAGATATATATAAATTTAATATTTGGGGACAAACTTATATAAATATATTAGTTTTTTAATATTTGGTTACAAAATTTCACATCTAATCTTTTAATATGTACTTAACAACAACAACAACAACAAACCAATCCCGCTATAGCAGGGTATGGGGGAGGTAGAATGTAGACAAATTCTACCCCTACCCCGAGATAAACCCGGGAGTAAAGAGACTGTTTGTATTATTTGAATTAATTCTTTGGCCAGGTGGAACAAAATAATCCTTTCTTGTGTCGCTGTCAGAGAGGATTGATTATAGAGAGGATATCCCGTAAAGACGCTAGTTATGGTCAACCGTATTATGCATGTCCTCTTTCAGTGGTAAATAATCATACGTTTGCTTAGTTATGTAAATTATTTGTTTGTTAATAATACATTTCTTATTATTTTCTTAACATGTAACAGCCAGGAACATATGACTATGGGTGTTGGTACTTTATGTGGAAGGATGCGTTTCAAAAGAAGTACTTTAGTCAAGCCTCTTCTTCAACGCAGTGCTCAAACTGCGTAGCTAAAGATAATAAAATTGACAAGCAAACTAATAAGATTGACCAGCTTGAAACAAGAAACAAGATGTTAGTGTCTCAAAACAAGATGTTGATGACAAGAATAAAGACGCTCGAGGCATCACTAGAATTGGCAAGGAATCCTGAGAATCATGCATATCAGTCGGGTGCAATGCACCATGAGCTTTTAGATGACATAAATAATCTTCACATGTAGTAGGTGTTGTTGTTTTTAAATAATGTGTTAATGTTCTTGTTTAATTGAATAATAACAGTTGTTTTTGTAGTTGTTTAATGTGTTAACGTTAACGTGTGTCACACCCCCAGAAATCGGGTCCAGCGAAAGCATACATGCCACTGGGGTGCAACTCAATTGGTATCACAACACAAGTGCAGAGAACGGTTTTCACCTCAATCATTTAGATTAAAATTGTTTAACAAAAGTGTTAAATTTACATTGTTAAAAGTAGTGCGGAAATAGGCCCTTAAGTAAGTTAAACGGCCCCCAAATGAATATCAGAGTCTCCTATGACCATGCCATGCCCTGCCAAAAGCCTCCAGTAGCGTGCTATTGCTTAATACCTGAAAATACATACTAAAAGTGTCAACACGAGGTTGGTGAGTTCATAGAGATTAGTGTAAAATGTAAAGCATTTGAAAATGATCTCCCAGCAAAGGTGATGAACTCAAATAAGTACATTTTATTATCATCATTTATCCTATTTATTTGACTTGTTTTATTATATTATATATGAGAATTGATACGTTAATGTTTACTTTTGTAATTCTCAGGTAAAAACAAGTATTATGTGAAACTTGGCGATTTTGGACTAATTATGGAGCAAAACAAGCAAGATGTTAAGAGTCTACTGAAATGTACAAGATCAAGATCATTCTGCTCCAGATACGCCGCAACATACTTCTTACATACGGCGTATCACTATCAAGATTTCACAAGTTACAATCCAAGACAGCAAAGGACATGCGCCGCATAGAGAAATGGAGTTACGCCGCATCTTAAGGCGGTGTACGAATATTCCTGAATATATTAATCTTGGACCCCACGCGAAGTTAAGTCAATGCGCCGCATCTAACCCTCAGACAGAAACTATAAATACCCCAAGGTCAGACGAATTTCAGAGGTTGGACAGTGCAAGATACCATACGTACGAGTACCAAACCAGAGACGAATTCAGACGTATTAGCAGCACAAGACACACCCTGAACGAAGATACAAGAGCTGTAAGAAGGTCCTGCATGTATTCAATTCATTAAGTAGTTTTGTTTTATTGTATTAGTACACTTTAATTCATCAGGATTGATAGGCTGATGTCATGTGACTACGGAATATCATGTCCACCCCTTAAAATTGCTTTCCCATTAATTAAAGTTTATATGTTGATGTCTTTGGTGACTTTTATTAGTGCATTGATAACCTCTGTGTCTAGCTGAGCATTGCTTGGGTCGCCATGCCCCCTCCTCGCCTATTTATTCTATCGTTTCTAGGATAGTAGGATAGACATAAGTGATCATTAAGGGTTTACTCGCCGATAAGATTAGAGCCAACGAGAAAGGGTTAATTATATACACTTCATATAAAACTAGCAATAAAACAAGTGACAAGCTACTTAATCATCAGGATAGGTCTTCTTATTGTCTCAAGTATCTATCTGTGTACGTGTGTGCTAATCGCTGATTCGTGCTCATTAGTTTAGTTTACTATTTAATCATAACCAAACCGTGCCAGTCTCTCAGGCTGAACCCCCTTGCGTTAGATTATGTTGTATAGCTAACTTAAGGATATTAAAATACTGATTAGAATAACTAGATAATACGTTCCACTCTTAGTGATCGACACTCTACTTACCATTATATTCATACTGACCGGGTACACTGCTCGTTAAGTGTGTGTGTTATTGATAAGTCGGCTAAATATAAATTTAAAACTTGAGTAGGCATTAATACTGCTAAACCGCAACGACACATCACGCGCATCAAGTTTTTGGCGCCATTGCCGGGGAGTGAATTGTTATTATCTGTTAATTTGATTAGTATTTTAATTAGGTTTTTCTTTTTAATTTTTAGATTCTAACCGCTAACCCTGTTATATATTAGATAAATTGCATTCATTGTATTATTTGCATATTTTCTGTTTTTTGTGTGTTTTTATTTTCTTTAATTTTTGTTTCTTTTTGTTTATTTTTATTTTAGTTTTTTGTTTTTCTATTTTTCTGCATTCTGCTATCGTTGTACTGTGCTGATACAAACGATACGGCGCATCTGTTTTCACAGATACGGCGTATTGCGTTTAATTTTTATAAAATACAACGCGTTTAATAAATTCGAGTACGACGCATCTTTCCCCAAGATACGGCGTATTCTGTTTTTAATAAGAAATTTTTCTAAACCCTAACGCCATACGACGCATCTGTTTTAACAGATACGGCGTATTTTCTATTTAAATTAAAAACAGTTTTTCGAATTATTAAACAGATACGACGCATCGATCTTTATCGATACGGCGCATTAGCTTTTGTTAATACGACGCATTTAATTTTAATAAATATAATCGATTTTTGATAATTTAAACTTGATACGGCGCATTCTTATTCATAAGCGGCGTATCTGTTTTCTGAATAAAAGTCTGATTAAATTTTAACGATTATAAGATACGGCGCATCCTATTTATAGGATACGGCGCATCGTCTTCAGATATCAGTAACTTTTATTTATCCCGAACGGAGAAAATTCTAATCATCTTTCCTGTCTCTTAGAAATTTTTTACTTCGAAGCCTATTTGTTTTGTGTTTCAGGAATCATGATTGATATTTTCCCAAGCTGGTTCGGAGGACCATTGATTAAACTTACAACCGATGAGATTGTATCTAAGTTCGCCCACGAATGTGATAAGGAGCATCATGAGGTCGAAACTTTCATCAATGGACTGTTGCTGAAAGAACAAAACAACATGATTAATGAATTGACGATTGAGGTGCACCAATTGTCGAAGGTGATTAAAGGAGTTTTGTTCCAAAGGCACGACCAGAATGGAATAACTACTAGAGGCGGATTAGTGTCAAGGATGTTCCAATTAGCGGAAAGAATGTTTGGTTACTTGAATATGGAACTAAGAGAGAGATTGAGATGGAAGATCTCGCTAGAACGAAATAAGGAGCTGAACGTGAGTCTAACTTGAAGACTCTGGAATAAAGACAAGTGCTGACCGGGAGACAACCCGGAAGAAAAATTTTTACTTTTCTGAGTCGAGTCTGTCAGGCCTGCAGAAGATGCGGCGCATCTCCATCCTAAGATGCGACGCATCGCCTGCACTGGTCATATCTTATTTAATTTTCTGCATTTTTATTTTTGACTTTAAAACTTTCTGTCAGTATTTTAATGCGGCGCATCCCTGGTTAAGGATGCGACGCATCTTTTATTCTGATTCGTATTTATTCCAGGCTCGATACGGCGTATCTTCTTCCATAAGATACGGCGTATCGACTGACCTGATGATTTTCATTTTAATTTTTAGTTTTATTTTTACTAACTACTAATGTATTATGCAAGTTTGAACCTTCTTAACTCAGGTGTGTTAAAGTCTTAATGGTATTATAGATTCCTGCATTCCTGTGGATACATCATCTATGAAGCTTAAACGTTCTAATCCACAAGAAAGTTGATTTTTGCTCTTACACGAATAATGGAGGATAATACCGAGCAAATCTCAGGGGAGTTTTTCTGTTCTAATTCTTTTATTTTCCAGTTTTTAATCTTTGACACAAACAACGAGGACGTTGTTTAACTTAAGTGGGGGGGATTGGAGAATTAGAACATTTACTTGTCCTAAACTTTTGCAAAATATGCTTAAAATGCGTTTAATATATCAAAATTTAAAATTTTTAGCATGTTTTTGTTTAAAGTCTAAATTACATAGCTGCACACATAACATTATTTCCAAAAATTGTGAACTTATCAAAATTCACCAATCTATGAGTGTGCCGGTGACTTGTAAACTTTAGAACTTGGCTTATATACTATTCGAGACCACCATAATAAGTATTATCTATATAATTGGAATGACTTGTCTAAATTGGTAAATTTCTAGGATTACACCCAAATAGCCTTTATATGTTATGTGATATTAACTAACTACACTGGTTAGTTAACCCCCGTATAAACCCTTTGTTACTCTCACTTTTAGAGTAAGATACCCCTAGAAAAACCCTCAGAGCCATTCCTTTCGTTTCTTACACCTTTGTTATAATGTTTCGTTACACCCTTACACCTTAGCCTACCCTGTAGATTAAAATCCGTGGTTGGTTAATTACTTTTGGCAAAGTGTGTTTCCTTACATTACCTGTGTTCGCGTGCGTAATTCATTATCTTTGGTTAGGTCGGGAAATTGCACAATGCAATTGGTATGAAAGTAAATATTGTATAACTTTGAGTTTATTTTTCGTGTGTTTACTACTTTTACTATTACAGTTATTTCTGAAAGTATGAAGAGTATGGAAAAATTATCCGGAAAAATAGTGATAGAAAAGTTGTGAAATTTTACACATATATGTTGATGTCAAAAAAAAAAAAAAAAAAAAAAAAAAAAAAAAAAAAAAAAAAAATCGAAAAAATAGAAAAGAAAAAGAAAAAAGAAAAGTTGGAAGTTTGTTTTAACCAACTTATGTCAAGTTTTGTATTAAGTGGGCGATATCACCACTAATTGTTGTATATTATATTTATGGATTGAATGGGAGTTGGCCGTTATGGGAACGCCAACTAAGGTTATTCTTTGATTGAGATTTTGTTGAGTATAATTCGTGTCTACCTAAAGCGTGTGTTTCAAGTGTTAAAGCGTGAGTTATTCAATGATATGAGTCTTATTCATGGGATGGTTGGAAAAGTAATTTACCACACTTAGGATTTTAATTTATCTGTTTTGTTTATTTTTCATTTTACACCAATTTGTATCCCAAATATTATCCATACCCTACATCATTCTTTATCCAAACATTTGATTTATTGAGATTAGGGATTTGAGCAATCTTAATTATCGTAGTCGTGGATTCGGCTATGTATTTATGATTTTGTCGCCCTTTTTGATATAATATTATTGGTAATGATTACTTGGTCCTATCTTTAGCCCATTCGAGTTAAGGATTTGAGCAATTGCAAGTATCGTGGTTGTGGATTCGATCATGTATTTGTGATTTTGTCGCTTTTTCTGGAATGTGAGATCGATAGAGATTAAGAAGAATGATTAACCCTTAACCAACAAACCCTTTTTACCGCTTTAGACTTGTCATTCCTTGGCTTTAGTGGGGGAGATGCGTATACTTGCCAAGCTTATGATAGAATATTCGTCACGACTGGACAGTTAAACGATTAGATTTGCTTTTATCGAAATATTTTATTTTATTTCTAATTCGTTAAGTGTTTGGTTGTGCAATTATGACAAAACGAATACATGCTTAAATATAAAAATAAATCCTAAGATCTTTTAGGATACATTTTCATAAGATTTATTCTAATGTTTACTTGGGGACAAGTAAAGTTCAAGTGGGGGGATATTTGATGAACTCAAATAAGTACATTTTATTATCATCATTTATCATATTTATTTGACTTGTTTTATTATATTATATATGAGAATTGATACGTTAATGTTTACTTTTGTAATTCTCAGGTAAAAACAAGTATTATGTGAAACTTGACGATTTTGGACTAATTATGGAGCAAAACAAGCAAGATGTTAAGAGTCTACTGAAATGTACAAGATCAAGATCATTCTGCTCCAGATACGCCGCAACACACTTCTTACATACGGCGTATCACTATCAAGATTTCACAAGTTACAATCCAAGACAGCAAAGGACATGCGCCGCATAGAGAAATGGAGTTACGCCGCATCTTAAGGCGGTGTACGAATATTCCTGAATATATTAATCTTGGACCCCACGCGAAGTTAAGTCAATGCGCCGCATCTACTTATCCTATGCGCCGCATCTAACCCTCAGACAGAAACTATAAATACCCCAAGGTCAGACGAATTTCAGAGGTTGGACAGTGCAAGATACCATACGTACGAGTACCAAACCTGAGACGAATTCAGACGTATTAGCAGCACAAGACACACCCTGAACGAAGATACAAGAGCTGTAAGAAGGTCCTGCATGTATTCAATTCATTAAGTAGTTTTGTTTTATTGTATTAGTACACTTTAATTCATCAGGATTGATGGGCTGATGTCATGTGACTACGGAATATCATGTCCACCCCTTAAAATTGCTTTCCCATTAATTAAAGTTTATATGTTGATGTATTTGGTGACTTTTATTAGTGCATTGATAACCTCTGTGTCTAGCTGAGCATTGCTTGGGTTGTCATGCCCCTTCCTCGCCTATTTATTCTATCGTTTCTAGGATAGTAGGATAGACATAAGTGATCATTAAGGGTTTACTCGCCGATAAGATTAGAGCCAACGAGAAAGGGTTAATTATATACACTTCATATAAAACTAGCAATAAAACAAGTGACAAGCTACTTAATCATCAGGACAGGTCTTCTTATTGTCTCAAGTATCTACCTGTGTACGTGTGTGCTAATCGCTGATTCGTGCTCATTAGTTTAGTTTACTATTTAATCATAACCAAACCGTGCCAGTCTCTCAGGCTGAACCCCCTTGCGTTAGATTAGGTTGTATATCTAACTTAAGGATATTAAAATACTGATTAGAATAACTAGATAATACGTTCCACTCTTAGTGATCGACACTCTACTTACCATTATATTCATACTGACCAGGTACACTGCTCGTTAAGTGTGTGTGTGTGTTATTGATAAGTCGGCTAAATATAAATTTAAAACTTGAGTAGGCATTAATACTGCTAAACCGCAACGACACATCACGCGCATCAAAAGGTGTTATAAATCCACCCAGTTCCAAGCCCCGCTCATACAAGACTTGCAACCTGTGTGTTTACAACCCACTGCCAAATATGATTTGGTTTAAGTGAACGTCAAATGATTTATGGACCACAAAATTTAATTTTAAGTGTAACAATGTTGTTATATAAAGGTAAGTGTGATAATGTCTCCATGTAACTAAATCTAACAATGTTGCCATATAAATAAATCTGACAATGTCGCCATGACAATGTCGTCATAAGATAAATCTGACAATGTCGCCATATAAATGAATCTAGCAGTGTCGCCATGACAATGTCGCCATATATATACCTGACAATGTCGTCATATAACTAAAATAATACAAAATTAACAGTCCATAACATAGGCAATATGAAATAGCTTAATGTACTAGTGTCCATAATGAAATGATCAAGGGTGAAAAATGTAACACAAAATACTTCCGAGCAACGACTCAAGTATTTTAACCAATCAATAATGTTTGAAAGACAACTCACGTCTCAAGTAAAACAAGCATAGAGTTTAAATGTAAAACGAGCATAGAGTTTAATGAAAAACGAGCATGTATTCTCCCCCAAAACAGTTACAAAACAAGTAAAAGGAGGGGCTATGAAACTCACCTGATGCGACAGCAACAATGATAATAATGAATATGCTGAAATGAGGCTCGGTCTCTAACCGCGACCTAACATGAATGATATGTTCTAATGTAAGCAATGAAATGATGCTACACATGCAAATACGTATGTTAACGATACCACTCGTTACTTTTGAAAATAACGTTCATCGTCGAAAAATACATTTTTGACGTCTCGTTAAGTTAATAAACACTTTTTGTGTAAATGTGTTGAAACGGTACTCCACGATCCTCATTTGATATTTTATGGTCAAATATAATGTTTTCGTCGCAAAATATCACTTTTCATAATTTGTGAAAAATATGCCCAAACGGCCTCGTAAAACTAGTCGTGAAATATTGCTCGTTGAGTGTTAGCGATCAAACTCGACGCTTTTGAAAACCTTGTAACATAATCTTTATGTCGTCCCATTTGACTTTTGACCAAATACGTCTCGATCAATTAGATAATCGGCTATCAACTTGGTGACTTGTAAAAATACTAGTCTTTATACTTAGACTTTATTTTCATATAGTGCTGTCAAAAATAGTTTGTAAATCGTTGGCTTCAAACGTGTATATCTCGGTCGTTATAAGCCCGTTTGCTACGTTCTTTATATCCACGGGTTCGTACAAATATGAACTAACATATTTTCAGTAGGTCGGCTCGTCTAGATCACGTCTAACGTCTCGTTTTGTCCGTTGAAATTCGTGTAACAGCACGTATAATTTTCAGAAATTAGTTTTCGTCGTCTAACTTCGAAAAATATAACTTCTTCGTTATAAGTCGGTTTTTAGTGATTCTTGCGGCCACGGTTTCGTTTTTGAAAGAACTTTCTGAATATGAAGGCCAAAATAGCCCAAAAGTTACTGAGATTTCCAGACTTGGCTTTTTTGGACAGTAGGTATTTCTAGTGTTGAAAAATCAATGTTTAAAGTTCAAGACTAGTTCAAAACCTAATCAAACCACTTCAAATCAACTCCACAATTACTCAAATCCTACCATACACCTCTCAAGGTGTCATGGGGTCCTAAACATCACTAATTATAGTGGATCTCATTAGGATGGTGATAAAACTTATAGATCTAGTGTTTATGATGAAAAATAATCAAAGTGGTATAGATAACTTGTATATTTGCATGATCAATCACTAAAATAAATTGAAAATACATAACCACATGGATCAAATGAAAGTATAACATGATCAAAATGGGTTCTTGAACTTACTTGAATTGTTGGAATATTTTGGATGAAAAAGAACTAATAATCTTGGAGTTTTTATTTCAAAACTCTAACAAGGATTATAAAAGGGACTTGTTTAACACTAGATCTTGGAAAAATTATGGTTCCTCCTTGGTGTTCTTAGCTTGGCCGATCCATATGAGAGAAAAAGAGAGAGTTTTGATCTTGTTTTGCTAGTTTACTTGTTATGTTTATGTGTTATTGAAAATATAGTCTTGAAGTATTAATGGTATCTAAGATTTTTAAAGCTAAATTGGACCTATAGGGGACAAAAGGGGGGGGGGGGGGGGCATCATTGAAGAAAAGGAAGGAAACATGGGCATTTAAAGATGTTGTCTCCAAGTTGTAAGTATTAGTTAGTTTAAGTATGCATTGGGTGTTATCGGGTACCGAGTTATCTTGAAATAAATCATGACGAGTTAAAATAAATTACGACGAAGTTGTAAAAATTATAAAATCATGTTACTGACAAGAATCGGGCGTCAGAATAATTATCGGGTTAAATTATCGTAAACCGACGGAGTTATAAGCTCCTAACGAAAAATATAGCAATTGGTTTAAAAACACCGGGTAAATTAATAATATAATCTCTATATCATTAAAATTAGTATGAAAATATACTAGGATCATTGTCGGGAGTACTGGGTATAATATCAGTAGAAATGACTGAGTGGTAACGTTAATTATATAAATAACCATACGTAAATTGAAATAATGCATATCCGTGCATGAACTAATGTATTGATGATGTTACTGATGTTATGCAGACTCCTCTAGTCTACATGATGTGTCCTTCCTGACAATGCATGAATTCGCAGCTAAACCACCCTGGTTACGCGAATTTGAATACCCGTAAACCTAGTTTACGTAATGATGAATGATGAGCATGAATAGTGATTTTCTCCGGGAATGAATAGTGTTTCGTGAATAGTAAAATTTTTGACGGCTTCTCAAAGTCTCAAACTGACTTTAAAAACGATGAATAGTGATCGGTGAATAGTAACCCATGAATAGTAATTCCTGAGATGAATAGTGAAAATTTGAAGCTTGAAAAAGGACCTGAAATTACGGGTTGTGACAACGTGTTATTGTTTAATGTGTTAATTAAATAGAAACACGTCAGACGAATACATTTTAGTTGTTTAATGTGTTAATGTTAACGTGCTATTGCTGTTGTTTAATTAAATAGAAACACGTCAGACGAATACAAATTAGATAACATAAAAACATAACAAATAAACATTACACAAAATAAAATAAAACAAATACATATTTTAACTTAAAAAAAAAAAAAAAAAAAAAAAAAAAAAAACAATAAAAAAAGAAAGAAAAGAGTACAAAGTACAAAAAAAAAAAAAAAAAAAAAAAGTACAAAAAATACCCTACCCCCACTAGGGGCTTACTTTGTAAATCTAGGGGGGTTAAATAACTCGTCCCTTTAGAATCTTGTATCACTCTGCCTATTTTTATTTCAGCAAAGAGTACTCTTCCCATTTAATATGACAAATTTATTTAATAGACTGATGCATGTCAAAGTAAATATTTGGCACAAGTAGGAGCTGGAGGGGATCGCTGGAGCTGGTTGCTGGAGCAGGTGGCTGGAGCTTTTTTTTACATGCTAGTACAACTAGCATTTCATTTAGTAGCTTATTTTTTTAACAAGCTCCTTTAAGCCGTGTCAGCCAAACGAGACTTATTTTCAATGGTAGCTTATTTTTCTAAAAAAATAAGTTCATGCTACGATAAGCTCTGATAAGCTCGTGCGCCAAACATAGCATGTCAAAGTAAATATATAGAGCTTTTTACTCATTATCCCAAAGTTATATATTTGAGTTGAGCCACAAAATAAGTGAGTGAAATCCTTTAATGTAGCCATATATTTAAATGGAAAACACCACATAATGGTTGTATTTGTATTGGAAAATAGTTGCAGTGATTATGTTTTGAGTATTTAGCGTACCCTTATATTACAAAGATGTTAAAAAGGTGACGCCCTGGCCGTGCTGTTTGCTTTAGTTAATCCATGCCAACATGTTTGGGGCATTTGTCAAGCCCATCATGTAGACACATCCACTAACAAAAATATTACCTAGGCTTTGTTTTATTGTAAAATCGCAAACCATTCTAAAAAGTTGTACTTAGAGGTTGTTTGTTTAGGCTTTATTTAGGGGATATAAGTAAAATAAGCTTTATCAAGTGTTTGAGATTAAGCTTATATGATTGGACTTGTGAGTTTATAAAAGAGAGTTTTGATAAAAATCCAAATTTTGTGGTGTACTTGATCAGAGTAACAATCACAATTTCTAGTCAAGAGCTTATTAGCTTATCACTTATGAGCCATAAGCTCTTTAGGAGATATAAACCTGAACCTAAAACATAAGGTTAGACAAACACCCCCTTAGAGACAAAAAGCACGCAACCTTATTAGTTCTTTCCTAAAATGTGTAGGAATGGTTTTTTAATCATTGTCTTTTGAGCTTTTAGTAAATGAGTTTAAAAGCTTTTAATCACATCAATGCATATATATGCATTTTGATGAATCTCTCACAGTTTAGGGGTAGAAATTGTAAATTAAATAGCTAGTATAGTATTTTAGACGCAATCAGTTTAAAAGCTTTTAATCACATCAATGCATATATATGCATTTTGATGAATCTCTTTCACAGTTTAGGGGTAGAAATTGTAAATTAAATAGCTAGTATAGTATTTTAGATGCAATCAGTTTAAAAGCTTTTAATCACATCAATGCATATATATGCATTTTGATGAATCTCTTTCACAGTTTAGGGGTAGAAATTGTAAATTAAATAGCTAGTATAGTATTTTAGATGCAATCAGAAATATTGAATAGGCTAAGGGTGTATCTTGTAAATACTTAGATTGGTGGATCAAAATATAAAAACTTAGATCATTATTCATTTTTTCATAACAAACACACACACAATCCACAAAATACGATGCCTCTCAATGCTGATCAAAGGCAGGGTATGACAGATCTAGTTCAGCAACACGATAACGTTTTGAAGGATTTACATCAATCGTTGGAAGTTCTTCATAAAGAGGTTCAATTTATTTCTTTAGTTAGGGTTAACTTATTGTTTTTTTTGTTAGGGTTTAATTATTTTATATCGATTTGTATGTTATTTTTTTTAAAGCTTATTCTTAATCTGTTTGCGTCTTATTATTGATGTATTACATTTTGTTACTATCCATCTGCATCATTTTTTTTTAATTATTATTGTATCTATAATCCCTTGTAAAGCATTTATATCCCCCGACCAAAATCCAAACCTCCGTCTGTAAGATTCAGTCACCCATACCAACATCACACCTAAATTTACACACGCCAAACCAATTTCCGAACCTAATATAATATGCAAACCTAAACTACTACACTAACAAAAGTACATAATAAAACTCACATAGAAACACTATCCCTTTCTCATCATCTAACCTCTCTCTCACATACACACCAAACAAAAACGCACTCTTTTCACCGCCACCACCCAAATCGCAGATCCATAACCGGCGACCCTCATCTCCACCGAGAGCCCCACCACCGGAGCCCACCACCCCGAGATCCACCGCTTTTTGAGGTTTTTTTCTTTTAATTGTTCTCATATCTATATTTGTTTCATGTTTTGAATATTTTTTATAGATGCATAGTTTTTTCTGCATATTTGAAATGTTATAACACTTTTGATTGTTATTTTTTAGATTCATATTTTTTTTTCAAATCTTAAATGTTGCTGCCGCTAGGATAGGACATTGCCGCCTTTGCAACGATACGCCACTGCTACTCTTATAATATTGTCTTGGTTTATGAATTTTCTTGTAATATTATTTTTATAATTTGTTGTTATATTTTCTTATAATTTGTTGGCTTTGATATAATTTTGTTGGTAATTTTTTGATAAATTTTGCATATAAACTATTAAAACTAAAAATTCATTAGAATGTGTACATCTAGAATTCCTCCCCACAAGCACAGACCGCTTCGTTACGAGGTAACCACTTTTCCTTGTCTTAAGCTCACATGGTCATACTATGCTGTATGTGAGAGTAGGTTCAGTTGTAGTGACCATTAATATTTGTTGTATTCTATAGTTTTGTAAAGTTGTTCTTTATTCAAACTTTTTCTTTAGATCAAAGTTCAAAACTCAAGAAAATTTATGAAGGTACTGTCTTATTAAGTAAGCTAATTCAGTATGACCTGTAACACATTGTCATGCTTAAACTTGTTAATGTCCAGGTTTAGTGTATGAATTATTCTCATTATTTTGATTTGTAATTATTTACGTTTGTATTAGAACCTTTTATCCTAACTTCTTTTGGGATGCTTGATTTGCAGTGGGAAAGATGGCATGATAAAAGTGTGGCAGCTTGACCCGGTTACAGTGGCGGAGCCAGGACTAAAGTTCAGGGGTAGCGGAAAAAAAAAAGTTAACCATAATTTTTTTTAAAAGAAACCAATGCCAGGAACCACCCATATAGTAAGTCGATATGTGACACAAGCCCTACGTACAATATTTTCCTCGCAAAAGTTTCGTTGCTGGTTTTGCAGCCATACCTGTAATCACCAGGGAGTATAGGAATAACTTTTCGGACAGGCCATGTGATTGAATCCTCAACAGCATCATGTATGGTACTCTGCATAAACATGTCACCTCTTAAAAATATTATTAAAACATTTCTGTCTCACAGATATTCAATCAGTGATAAACATCCCGAAAGAGATCATTAATACAAATAAAAAAGTCACACCTCAAGAGCATCAGCAACACCGGGAATAGCTGATATGTCACCACCAACTACTTTCAGAGTAAAATCCATCTTTTTCTGCAAAAAACAAACAAAACACCCTTAGCAAACTATATCACCAATAAAAACAACAACATAGCTCCTTAAACTAAATCGATTTGCAATTTGTAATTTGTAATGTAATGTAAAACATCCTATGATATCCTAACAAACATAATCGATTTGCAATTTGTAATGTAAAAAAAAATTAAAAAAAAATAACAGGGAATAAACTAAATTAGGGCAAAAATAAATTGGGGCAAAAACAATTAAATTAGCAATAGACTAAATTAGGGCAAAAATAATTAACTTAGCAATAATCTAAATTAGGGAAAACACAATTAACTTAACAATTAACATATCAATAAATTAGATTAGGACAAAAACAAAATTAATTGCAAAAACAAAATTAAACAAACCTGATGGATAGTGGTGGCGGAAGCCGGTCGGCGGTCATGACTGGTGGTGGGAGCGGTTGTGACTGGTCTTCGTGGAGTGGGATCTTCTTTTGATTATTTCTTTCTTTCTTTCGGTAATATAACCACTTCCATCCTTATCAAAGTAAGAAAAAGCTGCAAATAGATGATTTTCTTTCTCAATTTTATTCATATGCAATGTTGCAGCAACAAATTCTTCATAATCAATCGTTCCACTGTTATCAACATCTGCCTGAGTTTATTCAAGATATTAACACCCAAAAGTAATGATAATTAATGAAAGGAATGAAAATGAATAATCTTTTCTTACTGCTTGCATTGGGCCAGGGGTAAGTGGGAAACAGACTGTCCTCTTTTGAAAACAAAAGGGTGTTGAATTTGTTTAATTTGACTTTTACTATAATTTTTATAATAAGCCACTCAGTTTTATTATAAGTTTTTCTATGTTTTTTTGTTTTTATTTTTAAACATTTAGTGGGCTTGGGCCTTTGGAGTTTTTTTAAAGAATGATTTGGCATTGATCAATTTATTTAGGGGTAGCGAAAATTTCTTTCAGGGGTAGCGAAATACGAAACATAGTACGAAAAACGTAAAAAATTGCCAAAAATTCCACTACCGGGTAAAAGTTCAGGGGTAGCGACCGCTACCCCTGGAGTACACATGGTTCCGCCCCTGCCCGGTTAGGTATTAATATATACCATGCATACAATCCCACACTTGTTTTTCTGATATAATATATAATTGATAGTGATAAAAAAAAAATTATTCTATGGCAGGGTTAGTGTTGCAAACATTCATCAATTGATGGAATGAGGAATGATTTATGTCCCCTTGATATAAGTGTGAGCCAAACTTAGTGGCCGTTTACGGCTAATCAGAAGAGATTGGTTCATCTCAGATGGTTGTGGTGCGATTAGGCGATGGAATTGATGAGGTATCGGAACTCCTTATTGTACTTTATTTTCCCATCTATGTTCCTTTATGTTATAACTTATAAGGTTAAAAGTAAAGAATCTGAAAAACTGTTCATTGTTTCTGTCTTTTCATTAATAGTTTTTGTTTAGCTCTTTATAGAGTCGATCAAAGTATTTTTACTTTGAAAGTAAAAAATATATGTTAAAAGATTATGCAAACTCAAGTTTAAAAGTCAATTAATACAATTTTTTTAACTCAAAGAAACATGTTGTTTATTAGTTTGTATTTCTGTTTACTCATGGGGCTAATACACAGGCACTGCAAGGACCTATCCGGACGGTATGCTACGCGTTAAATACATGCCGTGGAAAAATGAAGGCCAGCCTGTAATGGTAACATCTGGAGATGACCCAGAACAAAGGCTTTTTTGCTGGAAAATGCATCATCAATGGGCGGTGAACAAGTTTCACAAAGAGCACACTAGCACAATTGGTGGGTTTTGTGGTTTACTGGGAGCTCATGTGGTGGTCTCTGTAGTACGTGATAAGAAGGTGGTATCGTTTGATGCAGACAATGGTGGTCTTGTCTCCGACACATGGAAGATGAGTCATTCAGGATCGAGTGTAATAGCTAATCCTTTAGACTTCAATCCGGGGTGTGTTCAAACAAAGTACGTCTTTATAAACCCGAGTCAACCTTTAAAGCTGTTTTTTGTGTGTGTTATGTTGCTAGCTTATCATCTGATATGTTTTTTTTTTTTCCTTCCTAGTCAGCATAAACGACAACCAAGGTTGGTCGATCTAAGGATAAATGAACCTGTTCATGGTTTAGGATGGAGTCAAGAAAACACCTGTAAGAAGTCGTCATTTGTGACTCCTAAATGGTCGCCCATCGGTTGGTTGGTCTCCTGTGGAAGTTCTGACAAGTTTGTACATGTTTTCGACATACGGTTTAACCGAGAAGACAATCCCACTGACTCGTTTCCAGTTCATAGCAAGCGTGTCTGTAAGGCGGCATGGCACCCCTACACAGACGCCCGACCCTCTGTCTCATCTGACCTTACCATTTGTTATCTTAAGCTGTCAGGAGACAGGAACTTAAGCGTTTAGGTATGCATTTCTCTCTATTTTAGCTGATGTGATATATATGGCATGGCTTGGTTCGTATTTTATTGATATGATTTGAGGATTATAGCTATGATAGATGAATGTTATTGTCTATTTGGTGATGAAAACTTGGGTATCTTGAAAAAGTTTCACCATATTTGGTTATTGACATTTTGGATGATAGTATGACTGATCATGCCCTGAGATACATGCTAAATGTTAGCTTTTATACCAGTGAGACATTAAACGGACACACAATATGTGTATCCAAAACGTCAATAGCCAAATATGGTGAAACTTTTTCAAGATACCCAAGTTTTCATCACCAAATAGACAATAACATTCATCTATCATAGCTATAATCCTCAAATCATATCAATAAAATATGAACCAGCCATGGCATATCAGATCAGCTAAAATAGAGAGGAAATGCATACCTAAATGCTTGAGATCCTGTCTCCTGACAGCTTAAAGAGAGCAGGGCGTCTCTGTAGGGGTGCCATGCCGCCTTACAGACACGCTTGCTATGAACTGGAAACGAGTCCGTGGGATTGTCTTCTCGGTTAAACCGTATGTCGAAAACATGTACAAACTTGTCAGAACTTCCACACGAAACCAACCGTTGGGCGACCATTCAGGAGTCACAAATGACGACTGCTTACTGGTGTTTTCTTGACTTCATCCGAAACCATGAACAGGTTCACTTATCCTTAGATCGACCAACCTTAATTGTCGTTTATGCTGACTAGGAAGGAAAAAAAACATAACATCAGATGATAAGCTAGCAACATAACACACACAAAAAACAGCTTTAAAGGTTGACTCGGGTTTATAAAGACGTACTTTGTTTGAACACACACCACATTGAAGTCTAAAGGATTAGCTATTACACTCAATCCTGGATGGCTCATCTTCCATGTGTCGGAGACAAGACCACCATTGTCTGCATCAAACGATACCACCTTCTTATCACGTCCTACAGAGACCACTACATGAGCTCCCTGTAAACCACAAAACCCACCAATTGTGCTAGTGTGCTCTTTGTAAAACTTGTTCACCGCCCATTGATGATGCATTTTCCAGCAAAAAAGCCTGTGTTCTGGGTCGTCTCCAGATGTTACCATTACAGGCTGGCCTTCATTTTTCCACGGCATGTATTTAACGCGTAGCATACCGCCCGGATGGGTCCTTGCAGCTACGGTACTAACTCTCTGTGCCTGTGTATTAGCCCCATGAGTAAACAGAAATACAAACTAATAAACAGCATGTTTCTTTGAGTTAAAAAAATTGTATTAATTGACTTTTAAACTTGGCTCAAAAGTGCGTGGAATTGGTCAGACATTATCAAGACTACTTTTTTTTGTTGTGGTGGTGGATTCAGTACTAGAATGTTTCAGCTCTTGAATTCTGAATATGTAAAGGCACTTGTTGCACGAGTTTTATATTCTTGACCATATATGTTTTTGTGCTTAGAATGTTTCAGCTCTTTTACTGTTATGGTGGATTCAGTACTAATGTTTCAGTTCTTGAATTCTGAAGATGTAAAGCACTTCTTTATCGAGTTTTAAATTCTTGACCATATATGTTTTTGTGCTCAGGTGATTTTTTATTTACTTTCTATTTGGTCTCTGCGGTGTACTTGATTTTTATGGAGATTATTTTAAACGGGGTTTTTACATATTTCCCCTTGCTAAACACCCCTAATTACATATATACCCAACCCTAAGTTTTAATTACATATATACCCAATTTCAGGTGATTTTTTATTTACTTTCTATTTGGTCTCTGCGGTGTACTTGATTTTTATGGACATTATTTTAAACGGGGTTTTTACATATTTCCCCTTGCTAAACACCCCTAATTACATATATACCCAACCCTAAGTTTTAATTACATATATACCCAATTTCTTTGAAATTACCAATCTAGCCTTCTATTTTAAAAGAAAATAAAACACAATCCATCTCCAGTTACGCAAACGACATTCCTTCTTCTTCTCCATCTCATCGTTTCCAAATTTTGTATGTACTTCCGTAAGGATAAAAAAAATTCTTTTGTGAAAGATTCCAAGTTAATTTGCTTATTCTATTTTGCTCATGGTCGTTCATTACATAAAATTTGATGTCATTTATATGCCCAAGATTCCCATTTCGTTGTCTTTATTAATAGGGATATTTTAAATATTTGACATATAGTGAAAAAATGATACTTTAATATGTCGAACTTCACCTAACAGAAGTAGTATCTTTATGATCCTTGACACTGTAGTTTAATTCCAATACAATTGCGTTAAGGTATTAGAGCCGAAGGTGAGAACTTAGTAATTAAATTAACCGTAAAAAACTGCGTACCTGTAATTGAATATCGATTGTTAAAGTATTATTCCATAACCTTATAAAGGGTATCACACCAGGTGGATGCGTTAATTGGATTTATTGGTGTCATTGATTAAATTAACCGTAAAAAACTGCGTACCTGTAATTGAATATCGATTGTTAAAGTATTATTCCATAACCTTATAAAGGGTATCACACCAGGTGGATGCGTTAATTGGATTTATTGGTGTCATTGACAGTGGTGGGAGAAAAGTGATTGGAGCGGATACAAAGAGATAGATGGTGAAATATGTTTTTTTTTTTTTTTTTTACAAATATGTAATGTATGAAATTAGAAGGTATAATATGTAAATATGTAATATACAACAAGGTGAAACTATGTAAGAAATGATATTAGAAGGGGGAAATATATTAATGTTAATAAGGGTATAATAGTCATTTAATAAGCTATTTTAAATGAATTGAGTATATATGTAATTAAGAGTGTTTAGGAAGGGGATATATGTAATTAAATTTTAAGCTTGAGTATATATGTAATAAACTAACTTAGCAGGGACATATATGTAATTGCCCCTTAAACTTAACTCAAACGGTATGTAACAATTGTTTCAAGCTCATGGTTCAATTACTCTTTATTACTTTTAGTTTTGGCCATAAATGGTAAATTGAGAAAATAATTAAATTCTCTTTGTTCACGACCCTTTTAATTCCAATTCATTCGGTGACGTACGCAACTAATTGCATTCATAAGTTGCCTTTATAGTTTATACACATCTTCACTTTCTAATGCATTCATAAGTTGCGTTTATACACATCTTCACTTTTGTAATTATTTAATTCATCATTTCGTTGAAATGTTACTTGAAGGGGGCCTATCCATGCCTCTATAAAAGGTACCGCCAAGAAGTTATCGATTATCATATACATGATGATTGGTCGCAAGTAAAAATGTCGGCAATATACATGGGAAGTGCATAGAACCCATAGTTCGTTGGTTTTATGTGAGAATAACAAGATTACTTATATGTGTATATGACATTATTTGTGGCTTAGCCAATAAGTTGTTTGGTTTTATGTGAGAAATCCAATGATGCGCATCAACGGATAAAAAATCGTTGATGTGGATCGCGTGCTCACTTTTAGACTATTACTTTTGTTATGATAAAATTTGTGTAACCCTTTCTTATCTAACTGTTGTTATACTAAGTTTGTACATTTCTTATATAACTGTTGTCATCATAGCATTCATGTAAGGCAATAACATCACATTAATACATTATCACAAAAATATGTAATCGCAAGAAACACCTCTCATGTGCTCTCGACTAAGGGAATTGGGGAAGTGATTTGCATACATGATGATATACAAGCAAAGCAAGATGTAAAAGTAGTAGACTATCTAAGTCATGAGATAATGTGTATCAATAAAGAAAAAAAAGTGTGAATCTATTCCCCCAAATATGTTGTTGTGTTCAAGTCCCACTTCGTTTAAGACTACCCCCATCGCTAGCAAAGTTCACGCCGTGAACTCCATTGGGAGGTTTTTTGTTTACGCTGGCAAGGTGCTTTGGAAGAAACGAACGGTGAAACTCTTCACCGAATATGTATTCATGCCAAGGAGGTCCATTTCTAATTCTTTATCATTTATTATTTGGTTTTTGAGTGTATTTGGGGTATTTTACTGGGGCACGTTTTTATAAAAGTGGGTATTTTTAATAAATAAATAAAATTTGTTGAAAGGTGGAGTGGTGTGAGATGGTGGTAAAGGAGGCGTGGTGTGAGGGTTTGGAGTAGCATAACAAGTTTGAATCCCATGTAGAAACATTTTTACAACAAATATATAGTGGAGTGTAAAACACACATATCGATGACTGAATGGATGTTAGCTTCCTCATCGTCACAAATTGTTAGTTATTTGTAACTGTTGTATTATTTTGTATTCCGGTTAGTAGGCTTTGTCATTTTGATGCTCAATATTCACAGCTTGCAATGGTCCAAGTTGGTAGACATCGCGGACCGGTCGAATTGTTGATTATCATTTAAACAATTTTATATTATGTGCAATCTAACACTCTCAATACTAATTGTTTGTGCTAATCACATTTGAGACAATTCGAAGAAAAATATTATGTGTTGTTATGAAATGTAAAGAGATTGAGAGATGGAGGAGAAAGAGGATGATTCTTATTAAGTGGTGATTATATATTAATACAATGAGTCCCCTATTTATAAGGGTTTAGAGGGTGTAAACCCTAGCTAAATACATTCTAGAACAAAGGGGAATATACATATAATATATTTTCAACACTCCTCCTTGGATATTCACCGTTTGTTATAGGCTATAATCTGCCTCATTAAAAACCTTATCAAGAAAAAACCCAATAGGATAAAAACTTAATGAAGGGAAAAAGAGTGCAGTGCGCATAATACTCCTCCTCAAATTAATATATATCTTTCAAGCGTCGAATGCCGATCTTCCGAACCAGTTGCTCACAACTTTTGTCGAAAATAATTTTGTGAATAAATCTTTCCTTGATTTGAGCCATGCACGTGGCATTGTCTTCATACAATAAGGTTGCAATTCCTTTGTTAGACTTGAGACCGCATTCTTCTTGGATGTGTTGAATCATCTATCTTAACCAAACGAACCAAAAGCACTCTCGAAGGGCTTCATAAAGTGCAATAAGTTGGGCATGGTTTGATGATGTAGCAGTTAAAAGGATATGGACATCCATTCCATACTTATTTATAACACTTCCCCTTTGATGTCCAATTGAAGATTATGCCTCGCTAAAACCTTACTAAATAAAACCCAGTGGGACAAAAAATCTAGTGAATGGAATAGAGTACATAATTCCTTCATACACTTAGGGATGTTGCCTCGTCAAAAACCTTACCAGGAAAACCTAGTGGGGACAAAACCATGGTCAAGGGAAAAAAGAGTGCAACACGTATTTCCTTCCCGTGATGATCACATCACTCAAACTTTTTCAATACCAACATAATAAGTGTCTTGATATAATAAACATGTTTGAATCTCTCATGAACAAAGGTTCTCCACATGTTGTTAATAATGGTGGGATGGTGGGCTGGAGATGATCGTGTTTGCTGGAAGTTTTTATAATGGTGGGATGGTGGGGGCTCAGTTAGTATCTCGGCTTCCCACTAATTTCTTGTAAATCCTATGATTTTCTAATGAAGTGATGTTATTAAAAAATAATAATAATAATAATAATAATAATAATAATAATAATAATAATAATAATAATAATAGGGTAGTTTGATCATTTTATCATTTTAAACAGTCAAACTAACAGAAAAATTGGTCAAGGGATCAAACCCGTTATGGGTCACAACAACAGGGAGAGGATCCGTTAAAAAAAAAGTATAAGGACTAAAAGCGTTAAAAAAAAAGTCTTGTTTTATATCTAATTAAGTTAATTAAATAAATTTTAAAATTATTACGACAATTATAAAAAAAAAAAAAAAAAAAAAAAAACATTATTCTTTGCATTTCGTTCAGACTTTCTACCTACCTCCTGCATACTTGTAAGATCAATGTGTAGTCACATTTACACATAAAACATCAAACAAACACACCCTTAGATCATTATTCATTTTTTCATAACAAACACACACACAATCCACAAAATACGATGCCTCTCACTGCTGATCAAAGGCAGGGTATGACAGATCTAGTTCAGCAACACGATAAGGTTTTGAGGGATTTACATCAATCGTTGGAACTTCTTCATAAAGAGGTTCAATTTATTTCTTTAGTTAGGGTTAACTTATTATTTTTTTAAAGCTTATTCTTAATCTGTTTGCATCTTGTTATTGATGTATTACATTTTGTTACTATCCATCTGCATCATTTTTTTTTTTAATTATTAATTATTATTGTTATATAAGCTGTTGATATTGGATATGGCTGGTAAAAATAACTGGACTGATAGCCTATATATGTAAACTGATAGCTGCGGCTTTTTGTTTTATAGAAGTATTTGGTGCTTTAGCTATAATTATAACACATAATTAGAAACAAATAATAAACCTCGGTATATAAATTTAGCTTTAAGTGCGTTTGGGATTAAATTTTAGAATGAGGTTTAATCTGTTACAAAAAAAATTTGGTTGTTATAATCGAAAGATAAGCAACACAGGTAGGTATTTCCAGGATTTAGCGAGGTTTTATTTTGTTGTTAAATAGAAAAGTCGGTCTTCCCCAATATCGAGTTGTGAAAGGGGTTGTGTGTGTGTGATGTTGTTTTTTGTGAGGTATATTTGTGTATAAGTGGAGTATGTTTGAGTTGTGAAGTTCGTTGTCTTATTACACTATGTTAGAGGAATGGTGACGTTCAAAAACTGGTATGACGTTGAGTTGACGGTGGTGATAAAGGTCCCTGTTACCGCTAGTCTTAGGATTCTCGTACCAATTTATCTTAATTTAGTTTCTTTAATGTTGCATTGAAATGACCTAATTTCTATTAATTTTTGTATTCATAGTGATTTATTACGGGTTATAGTTATATACCAATACATGATAAAAGAATTTATGTTAAAACCCATGCGTGTTATAACTAGTTGATTATAAATATTTACATGCCCATGTGTATCCTTGAAAGGCAAACAAAATGTCTACCAAAAACATGCTAGGGGTAGCCTGGTAGGAACATAACATGAGCTTACAATCAAAATTGCTCATACACCTATGCCAAAAAGGCAAAAACAGACAACTATAAGAGTATAAGGCCATATGCATATCCATCACTATAACTATATTCATTCCATAAAAATTGCTTAATACTGCTAGGATTAGAATCCTTGCGCATACTGAAGCAAGGAGATGTGCTGAATATGTGTAATCACAACATACGGCTTTAAAGCAACAATAATACAAAACCAATCCCTTAAAGCATTTGCAAACCAACTTTCAAGAGTTTGAAGATTGATGCCAAAAAAGTGACGAGGCGCAGAATACCATGAGCAGTTACATCTTAGTATAACCAATTAGCTACATAACTTTGACTAAGAATACCATTCAACAAAAAAATACAGCTTACAAACTGTAAAGCCTAAAGCTCCAAAAAAACAAAAGTGGGCACCCATTACCCAATACCATTAAGGCCAAAATAGTCATTTTCTACAAAAACCCATAACTTCTTTTAATTGCTCTAGAAGTAGATCTCACTAGTCAAAACTACTTCAATTAAGACATTTCTAACCCAACTTTGCACTATTCAAGTACAACTAGTTCTAGTTCAACTCTCACACTTCAAAACTGTCGTAACTTAGTTTAAAGATTGATTTTTTATGCTTAAAGAACATAGTTTATAAGTACCCTCTACTCAGGGAGATATTTGCAGAAATAGATACGCGGAACACCACCTTGTTCAATCAGTTCCATAACCAGGTTGTAGACTTCAACGAGAAAGTGAGGATGGACTTCTGCAAAGTACCTCCCGAGTCCTTCTTGGGTTTTACCATACAATTTTCGGACTATTCGTTTGAGTTGCGACTCATGGATAAAGCTGTTTCGCATAAACTTTATCATGGCAACAACGCCGCGACGACCAAAGCCCCTGTACATCACAGATTGGTCCATATGTTTGATGAAGATCAGATGTAAATTATTACCTCTTCGGTTCTTAAAAATAAAATCTTGGAAATTGTCATTACTGAGTTTCTTTTTAAGTATTTTGCTAAATGATTCTTTGCCTTCCTTGGCATCTAAAACGCGTGAGATGGTAACATAGAATCTTTGCGCTTTCACAGAATCCCAAAAATAAATGTGCAGTTTAAGCTTGCGAATTGATAACCTGCACAAAATTTTAAATAATCAATATAATTATATCACTAGATCATACCTGCTATATATACGTAACAGTTATAGTAATTAGTTACCTGAAAAGCTTAAGCTTTTTCACTAGATCGAACACAATTGGATCCTCCATCTCTATTCTGCCATGAGGATGTCATGGTTAAAAAATGCATACAAAAGAAGATTCCCCAGATCTACTAATTCAGTTCTTTCAGTTTTTTTGTCTCTGTTTGGATTAGGCACAGCACACGATAACCCATAAAGCTTGACTTCATTATTAGCTGTAATTAAGACATTTTGTACTTTCAAACTCCCATGTATACAATCTTTTTCATACAGGTGTAACACCGCTGAAAGAATCGAACTACAGAAAAAACAGACTACAATTAGTCCAATGTTACTCTTCAAGATGAGGATGATAAGACTCGAAGTGATAGATAATATAAATTTATAATAAGTATTAACAGATGTAATACCCCGAAAGAACCGATCTACAACCAAAAAAAAAAGGAAAAATAAAGAACCGATCTGGAATATTATGATTGTTACCTTATGATCTTGTGCTTGTTAGGATCTTCTTTGCCAGGGGTCTTCATGGAGTGATCATATGACTCAAAAACGAGATAAGTATCTTCTTCAACACCTTTATGGTGCCCGTAGAACCTAAGAAGGTTGGTGTGCGACCCCAAGAACAGGTAATACTGGCTATACGCATTCACCTTCTCAGCCTCTCCTGGTAAGATGACTTCAGCGGTGATATCCATAAAAGCATCATCACACATCAACAACTTTGGTCTATTAAATCTCCCTCTGAAGGTTACCCTTCCATCCTCCCATTGGCGTCTTCTATCATAGAAGACGGCCAGTATTTCTTAAGGGATCCCAAATTTTTTCATAAATGTGAAATACTCATCCCAATCTCTGCAAAATGTAATTAAGACATTTTGATATTGTTTGTGTCTCGTACACCATCGGCAACTTCAAAAAAGGAAAATTTGCTCATACATGATAAAAGAATTTATTTTATAAATTCTTTTATCATGTATGAGCAAATTTTCCTTTTTTGAAGTTGCCGATGGTGTACGAGACACAAACAATATCAAAATGTCTTAATTACATTTTGCAGAGATTGGGATGAGTATTTCACATTTATGAAAAAATTTGGGATCCTTTTAGAAATACTGACCGTCTTCTATGATAGAAGACGCCAATGGGAGGATGGAAGGGTAACCTTCAGAGGGAGATTTAATAGACCAAAGTTGTTGATGTGTGATGATGCTTTTATGGATATCACCGCTGAAGTCGTCTTTCAGCGGTGTTACACCTGTATGAAAAAGATTGTATACATGGGAGTTTGAAAGTACAAAATGTCTTAATTACAGCTAATAATGAAGTCAAGCTTTATGGGTTATCGTGTGCTGTGCCTAATCCAAACAGAGACAAAAAAACTGAAAGAACTGAATTAGTAGATCTGGGGAATCTTCTTTTGTATGCATTTTTTAACCATGACATCCTCATGGCACAATATGAGATGGAGGATCCAATTGTGTTCGATCTAGTGAAAAAGCTTATACTTTTCAGGTAACTAATTACTATAACTATTACGTATATATAGCAGGTATGATCTAGTGATATAATTATATTGATTATTTAAAATTTGTGCAGGTTATCAATTCGCAACCTTAAACTGCACATTTATTTTTGGGATTCTGTGAAAGCGCAAAGATTCTATGTTACCATCTCACGCGTTTTAGATGCCAAGGAAGGCAAAGAATCATTTAGCAAAATACTTAAAAAGAAACTCAGTAATGACAATTTCCAAGATTTTATTTTTAAGAACCGAAGAGGTAATAATTTACATCTGATCTTCATCAAACATATGGACCAATCTGTGATGTACAGGGGCTTTGGTCGTCGCGGCGTTGTTGCCATGATAAAGTTTATGCGAAACAGCTTTATCCATGAGTCGCAACTCGAACAAATAGTCCGAAAATTGTATGGTAAAACCCAAGAAGGACTCGGGAGGTACTTTGCAAAAGTCCATCCTCACTTTCTCGTTGAAGTCTACAACCTGGTTATGGAACTGATTGAACAAGGTGGTGTTCCGCGTATCTATTTCTGCAAATATCTCCCTGAGTAGAGGGTACTTATAAACTATGTTCTTTAAGCATAAAAAATCAATCTTTAAACTAAGTTACGACAGTTTTGAAGTGTGAGAGTTGAACTAGAACTAGTTGTACTTGAATAGTGCAAAGTTGGGTTAGAAATGTCTTAATTGAAGTAGTTTTGACTAGTGAGATCTACTTCTAGAGCAATTAAAAGAAGTTATGGGTTTTTGTAGAAAATGACTATTTTGGCCTTAATGGTATTGGGTAATGGGTGCCCACTTTTGTTTTTTTGGAGCTTTAGGCTTTACAGTTTGTAAGCTGTATTTTTTTGTTGAATGGTATTCTTAGTCAAAGTTATGTAGCTAATTGGTTATACTAAGATGTAACTGCTCATGGTATTCTGCGCCTCGTCACTTTTTTGGCATCAATCTTCAAACTCTTGAAAGTTGGTTTGCAAATGCTTTAAGGGATTGGTTTTGTATTATTGTTGCTTTAAAGCCGTATGTTGTGATTACACATATTCAGCACATCTCCTTGCTTCAGTATGCGCAAGGATTCTAATCCTAGCAGTATTAAGCAATTTTTATGGAATGAATATAGTTATAGTGATGGATATGCATATGGCCTTATACTCTTATAGTTGTCTGTTTTTGCCTTTTTGGCATAGGTGTATGAGCAATTTTGATTGTAAGCTCATGTTATGTTCCTACCAGGCTACCCCTAGCATGTTTTTGGTAGACATTTTGTTTGCCTTTCAAGGATACACATGGGCATGTAAATATTTATAATCAACTAGTTATAACACGCATGGGTTTTAACATAAATTCTTTTATCATGTATTGGTATATAACTATAACCCGTAATAAATCACTATGAATACAAAAATTAATAGAAATTAGGTCATTTCAATGCAACATTAAAGAAACTAAATTAAGATAAATTGGTACGAGAATCCTAAGACTAGCGGTAACAGGGACCTTTATCACCACCGTCAACTCAACGTCATACCAGTTTTTGAACGTCACCATTCCTCTAACATAGTGTAATAAGACAACGAACTTCACAACTCAAACATACTCCACTTATACACAAATATACCTCACAAAAAACAACATCACACACACACAACCCCTTTCACAACTTGATATTGGGGAAGACCGACTTTTCTATTTCTTGGCCAAAAACTCGTCATGTGAAGATATTGCTAGTAAGGGAAGACACGTGGTATAAAGAGGAAGACGCGTCTCCTTACCCTTATTACCACCGGTATAAAGAAAAGTGTTTTGGACAAAGTCATAGTATGATTCCACTATAAAAGTGATTGACAATTTTGAGTCATTCTTTAACGTATATTTGATACGAGTAATTTGTACAAAATGCGTTTACATCTTATCTATGATATACTATAACTTAGTCCTTATATGTAAATTTTAGCATGTAAAAGCTAGGATTTTATGCAATTTTAGTATGTAAAAGGAAGTGTCGGTTGCTTAACTTGCAAGGCTTCTTGTAATATATACGTACGGGGTTATGTAAATAAGGTAGGAATTTAGTGAGAAGAAACGTTAAAATGATAAGGATGAGAAACAATTATAACGATATATTTGAGATGTATCGACTTAAATTAGATAAATCTTTATTCATTTACATCTAACTAGTTTCAAAAGTGATTTTGAAGTGAAAACGATGTACACTAGTATTAGCAACAAATTTGACCCGCAGTAGACAAAAAATATATAAGATTCGTCTAGCTAACTTGATGAAATGCATCTAATATATGTATATGCATCTAATTTTAGCTAGAATATGTTATGGTGCATCTAAATGATTAAGAATGCATCTAATTCAAGTCGATACATTTTTAATGTGTGATTATAATTATTTCTCATCATTTTCATTTTAAGTTTTTCTCATTTGATCCAAAATCTATTAATATATTAACAATTATCCAATAATAAATCAAACAAATTTGAGTTGTCCTAGTATATTATGATAGATTTTCTTTTGTTTTATGAGTTGTTGGATATTTATACTATCTATTTTGCTATAACATCATATATACATATTTTGCTACAAATTATTATTGAGTTTTAAGTTACATGGTTTTCAAATGGCAGTTATAATTATTAATACAAGGGTTTAAATGACTCATAATATATTTTAGGGCAAATTGCATAGATAAATATCATATTATAAGTCAATTTAAATTTTAGTTACTCGATCTTTTTTTTCTCAATTTAATCGAAGTTCTTTTTTTGCAATGCGAGGTTTTTCGACTTTTCGCAAGGGATAACCAGTAATAAAATTAGCCGAATTTACTTTTAAATGCTCAATTATAACGATGTATCACATTAATTAACCATTTCAGCCGAAAAATTGATCGATAACATATTTCGGAAAGTCGATAAAACCTTATATTCACAAAAAATAACCTAGATACCTTAAATTGATAAAACTAAAGTTGATAACCTAAAATTTAAAAATTAATTTAAAGTGCGATATTTGTTTGTGCGTTTTTTCCTATATTTTAATCCGAAATTTAAAGAACATGTCTAGAAAACTTGAGGTTTATTTATAAGACTCATATGTGAAACCACGATTTCATTGATATGTTTGTGAGCCATACTACTGAAACTTTAGGCGTTCTTATTGGCTAAGAACCGTGAGATTTGGAAGTGTTTTTGTTAAGATTCTAATATCTGTAAAAATGCATTTTTAAGTCTATTCATAGACACACTTCTGTGAAGTCCACTGGACCTTGATTTGGAAATGATCCAGCCTTTTTCAATATATATCAACATTATTTTTACTTGTTAAATAGATTTTTGGACATACTGTTGGCAAATTATATATATATTAAAAAGCCAGAAATGATCTACAGTGCAAAACAGTACTTCTACAGTGTTGCTACAGTAATTTTTTTTCTAACGAATTTACAAAAATGGTCCCTCAGGTTAGTTGTACATGGCACCGTTAGTCCCCAGTTAGCGAACTTTTGCAAATTCAGTCCTTAATAACAATTTTTTTTTTTTTTTTTTTATATATAAATTTTTTTTAAGATTAAACACAACATTCCGTAGCAACGCGCGGGTGCCCCCGCTCGTTAACATTTAAAGGACAGAAAGTTATGTAAGTAAAATGTGCAATTCTTGTGTTAATATCAACTATATAGGGGTTAGGCTCTACTCGGGCTCAACATTATGGTCATAACAAAAAATTAAAGGCATTTTCAGACCAAAATTACTAGACATCTAATATTATGGCTAAGCATAGTACTTTAAGTGCATTTTTGACAATTCTTGCATAGGTACAAAAGGTGACAATTAATTCTTATTGCTATAGACGACCTGATTATTCAACATATGCTTCCTGGTATTCTTGTACTCATTTTTAGAATTCATCGCACATCAATACACACTGATTATAGCTAGGTTTTAGTTGGTTGATATCAAGTCATATATAAGTTGATATTTAGTAAATGGCCAAATGGCTATTCACTAGACAATAGAGTTCTACACTACACTAATTGCAATAATAAACACATGACGTTTTGTTTACTAGAACAACTGAATTTTGGATGAACAAAGAAAGAAGATTTGATTTTATCTTGCAACTTGTTTAGGGGAAGCTGGGATCTTGAGAATCTTTATGTTTCATCGGTATATCCCAATCAGATCGTTTGTATAGGTGTTTGTCAACAACAGCAAATAAGAGCACAAGGTGTCGTGGCTAACTCAAGTTAACTCATTTGGGACCCACGGGGTGCCACATCACTTTAACAAACCTTCACAACTAACCCCCCCTCACTCACAACTAACCTCAGTGGTATGTGCTTAAACACATACCTTTTCTTAACCAAAACCGAACCAAAATGACCAAAAACCCGTCCCAAATGCCAAAAGATATTGTGTTTTTTTGTTTTTGTATGAGCAGGGAAGGATATCATGAAAACCGGCAAAAATACAAGGAAATCAAGAAACCGAGCACGAGATACGGAAAAGACTCGGAGCTGAACCGGGAAAGTCATGCTTGGTCAATTAGTCAAGAATCCACCCTTAGATCGCTTTGATATATTGGCAATATCATTCCTTTGGATTTCTAAAATTACACTTTTAGTCCATGAAAGTTAAACCCTTAAACCTTTCTAATCCTTAAACCCGGTTATAATTTTAACCCAATCCATCACACACTAAACCCACTCCACTAAACTAAACCCCAAACCCAAAATTCAAACCCAAGCCCAACAGCCCACTACACTAACCCTTTAACCCGAATCCTAACCCTTCAACCCGATCCAACCCATAGCCTATACCCGGTCAAAATACAGGCAAATAAAACTAAAAAAAGAACTCACTCCCTCAGTCAATACCCGCGCCCCAAATTTACCCCCTTTCCCCCATTTTCACTATTCACCAAACCCTAATCCTTTAACCGTACGTTTTTACGGCAATTAAGGGTAGATTGGGCAATCATTGGCCCTTCTAGAAGACCCTGACGATAAGAATGACACGCGGAAGCTGTTGATTGGACCGAACACGCGTAATCTGTGATCGTACGGTTAGAAATGGAGGATTGAAGAGCAAGGTGATCTAAGGGTGATGATAGCTGTGGATACACGAGGATTGCCAGCGTGGACATCCCAGAAGGTTCGGCTGAGCACTATAAATAGGAGAGGGTTATTCCCCATTTCGTATGTATTTTTTAGTTAAAGTTATGCTGTCAAAATGTTTTTATAGTTTCCATTGTAATTTTCTGCTTTATTAATTTAGTTTGTTTAAATTTCTAAGTTTGTTCCAGAGAATTTCTTTGTAATTTTTAATTCGAATTAATGAAAATTTTCATTTTAATGTTTTAATTGTTGTTTCAAGTTTATGATTCTGCTTATTTAGTTTTTGTTGATTTAAACTTCTGATCATCATTCTAAAATAAAAAAATATATATATATATATATATATATATATATATATATATATATATATATATATATATATATATATATTCAGCTTATTATTAAGCTGTTTGTCTGATTTTATAAGCTTATGTAAGCATCAGTAGCTTATGTTAAGCTTTTGTTGAATTTCATATTGTTTTTGTTTCTCAAAAGAGAAAAAGTCAAAGAGAAGTTAAAAAAGTCAACTGAAATAGCTGTGGGATGAGATTGTGGATTAAGCTGGATATTGGGTTTGATATTGGCTTAATAGCCTGGGTTTACATCTGAGATCATCATCATATTAGCAGGATGAACTTGTGAGTACTGTTTAATCTAGCTTTCTTGGTATCTGCTTATTATTATTTCAATCAAGCTGCTCTTGTTATTTTTGCTATTAGGTGTAAGTAATATTAGTCGAAGAGATTTTTGAACTTTATCAGAATAGACTTAGAATTAAGAATTTAAGTTGTTACTTTTGAAGGTGGTTTAGATAATAGCAGATTAGATTTTATTTTAAGTAATTAGCAGATTGAGCTTATTGCTATTCTCTTTTTGGCATTTTTTTTTAAGTGATTAAAAGAGTTTTGAAAAGTTTGCTTGAGTTTTAGAGTTGAAATACAAAAATTTTGCGCCATTTCCCCCTTGGCTGTCTAAAGTCTGCACAGCAGACATGGTCCTTAAAGACTGCTGATCTAGCAGCTTTTCTGGCTTATCCAGATAAGGCAAAGCCTTGAATTTTCTAGTTATAATTAGCTTATCTAGCAATCTTAATGGGAATCATCTGGTATCTAGTTATTACGGCTTATTTGAGTTCTTTTTAGGGCTGCTAAATCAGCCAACACAATTGATCTAGTCTGACAAAATAGTGCAGGTTTTGAGTGGTTTTTCACTACTGATCTAGGCGAAATTAAGCTTGGCAAACGAGCGTTAGAATTAGGGCTTTTTGGTTATTTGTAATCTCTATTTGGTTGGATTTTCAGAACAGCTTTTATTTTTTAAAATTGGTTAAGTTTTAAGCTTTTTATGAGCTATTGAAATAAGAGCTTTTGAGGACTGCTGATAATATAAAAAGAAAAAGAAAATAAATTAGTTTCTGTTTTTGTCATTTTTAGTCCCTATAATTTCTGTTTGAGTTAAAATCGGGACTGGATAGTTTTTAGATGTAAATCAGTTTGGTTTGTTGGCATTTTTAGTCCCTGTCTTTATTTAAAACTAAAAAAGTTTCAGAAATTGCACGTTAGTCCTTAAACTTTTCAACCTTTTGTTTTCTTTAATTTTCTTTTATAAATTAGTTTCGATAAGTGACATTTTTAGTCCCTTAGGTTTTTACTTTTTCATTTTAGTATAATTTCACTAATAGTTTTATAAATCTCGGGATTAGCCCGGGATTTGCGTTATTTGATTTCTTTTTGTGTGCATTTATTTGATAACGTAGATTGTCGCTTTTAATTTTCCATATTTTAGTTTAAACAATACCAAAATAATCACTTTCACTTTCAATTATTCACTTCACATTTTCACGACACCGAATCGACTTAAACGCCGTCAAACCTTCGTTGGGAGAACGACCCGGGGAAATATTTTCACAAATATTCCTTTGGAAATTATAACTATATCAAAATGGCGCCGCTGCCGGGGAAGGCTTGAAACGTTGTCGTTGATTCATATCGTATTTTGTGTTTTGAAGATCCTTCCTCGGAAGTTATCGTTTTATAAAAAATAAAAATACAAAAATATAATAAATAAAACACTTTTCCTAAAGTGTTTTCATAAATACATCTTAATAAACATCCTCGGTCTTCCGTTGAAGGAGGGCGGTTGTAAACCATTCCGAATAAACAACAAAAGAGATCGTGAAGTTAAACGTTTCTCGGATTATTTCTTTACTACAACCTAATTACGGGGTTTAAGGAGGTCTTGACATTAAATTGCAGACCGAAGAGAGATCCATTCTTCTCTCCCGCCACGCTGCGCGTAGTTTTGAAAGAAACGAGTACGGTTGATCAACGATCACCAAAAAATAAAAAAAATAAAAAAAAATAAAAATAATAAAAAAAATAATAAAAAATATAATTTTAATTTTTCCTTATAAAAATAAAAATCCAAAAATATTTTCATTTTCAACTTTTGCTTTTGATTTTTCTTTTTGATTTCATTTTGGTGTATGCACACCCGTAATTCTTCTTCTTCTAATCCTCTTCTTTCACCACTTTCAAATCCCGAGAGGATTATCCGTCATAACAACCGTGTTCATTTCTCAACCGTTGAGGAAATGGCCAACAACCAACACGATCAACACCCGCCGGTGGGTGTTGATAATCACAACCAAGGGCAAGCTCCCGATCTCCGCACTATGCAAGAGTTACTCCAATGTCCCACCGTGGGATACGGAGACGCTATTGTTATACCCCCGATTCAAAACACAAACTTTAAACTCGAGACCGGTTTAATTCAACTTGTCTCGGGAAATCAATTTCATGGTTTTGATCGGGAGGATCCTCACAATCACATCCGATGGTTCAATAAATTGACCTCAACACACTACCATAAGGATGTCCCCCACGAAACAATCAAATTGATGTTATTCCCATTTTCGATCGAGGGGGCGGCCCGAATTTGGCTCGAGAAAGAACCTCCTCAATCAATCCATACTTGGGAAGATCTCGTCCATAAATTCGTGAACTATTTCTTTCCACCATCTAAAATGACCAATGCTAGGAATGAAATAACAAATTTCCAGCAACGATTTGATGAGAATTTCGGTGAGGCATGGGAACGATTCAAGGATCTCCTACGGAAATGCCCACATCACGGATTCTCGGAATTGCATCAAATCGATACGTTCTACAATGCCTTAACTCAATCAGATCAGGATTCACTCAATGCAGCCGCCGGTGGCAATATCATGAGTCGAATGCCGAGAGAAATTCTTTCAATTATTGAGAACAAATCTAAGGTACCTACCTCAAGGAACAAACCGGTTGTTTCTAAGATGAGTACCCAAGCTTCTAGCAGTGATGCTAAGATCGACAAGCTTGCAGATATGTTCGAAGCTTTCCTTATCTCACAAAAGAAACAATCTTCTCCACCCGCTCAAGTGAAAGCGGTGCAAGAAAATTGTGTTATTTGTGGTGGTCCCCATCCGTATTATGATTGTCAAGCTACCGATAGCCAAGTTTGCAATGCTACTGCAGCAGCTGCAAACTACAATCAAAATCAAGGATTCCGTCCTCAAGGTGAAGTTAACTACCGAGTTAGCAACCAAATGGGACCACCCGGTTTTACACCCGTCCAAAACAACCAAAACCGTTTACCTCAAACCAATCAAGGTTACAATCAAAATCAAAGCTACAACCAAAATCGAGGAAACAATTATCAAGCTCAACCGCAACAAGTCTATCAACCTCCTCCTCCCCAAGTTCCACTTCCTCCCGACTTTGTGAGTTATATGAAAGCAACCGATGCTAGCATACGAACTATGCAAGGTCAAATCAACAATATGAGAACTGACTTTCGGAAGGAGATTGATACGACAATTAATCGACAAACAAACGACCTTAAGCAAATGATGAGCGGATTTTTTCAGATAAATGATCGACCCTCGGGTTCAGGGACTACTTCTCTCCCAAGCAACACGATCGCTAACCCGAGGGGCGATGCTAAGGCGATCACGACTAGGAGCGGTGTTTCATATGATGGACCCACGGTTCCGGCTACCGATTCTTCTCTACCTCCCAAGGTAGTCGACCGTGAACCCGAGGCGACCAAGGATATGGAACCTCCTACTAACAACGGAGGAACCAAAGACGTCCAACCTCCGGTCATCCATCCATCTGAACCAAAGGTTGTGCTGGAGCCCGAAGAAATTCCCGAAAAAGCTCCCGTCAAAGCAAACCTTCCGTATCCTTCGAGAATGAATGATCAAAAGCTCCGCGATAAAGCTTCAAATCAAATGGAAAAAATTTTCCAAATTTTTCAAGAGTTACATTTCGATATAAGCTTCGCGGATGCTTTACTTTTGATGCCTAAGTTTGTTTCCACTCTAAAAAGTTTGTTGAGTAACAAGGAAAAATTAATCGAATTAGCAAAAACTCCTCTGAACGAAAACTGCTCAGCGGCAATTCTCAAAAAGCTTCCGGAAAAGCTTGGAGATCCCGGAAAATTCCTTATTCCATGTGAATTTCCGGGAATGGTTGAATGCTCCGCCTTGGCCGATCTCGGTGCTAGCATCAACCTAATGCCGTTGTCAGTATGGCAAAAGCTTTCTCTGCCCAAACTTACCCCCACTTGCATGACCCTCGAGCTTGCGGATCGTTCCGTAACCCGTCCCGAAGGTATAGCCGAGGATGTCTTCGTTAAAGTGGGGAAGTTCCATTTTCCTGCAGATTTTGTGGTTGTTAATTTTGACGCCGACCCCCGGGTTCCTCTCATTCTCGGAAGATCATTCTTGAGGACCGGGCGTGCTTTGATTGACGTCTATGGTGAAGAGATTACTTTGCGGGTCGATAAGGAAAAAGTTACATTCAATATTAATCCGAACTCGAAACCTCAAACCGACAAATGCAATGTCGCTACGGTTGATCAAAAATCCGATCCCGTAATTGCTCCTAAAAGAGTTGATCCAAACCTTTCAAGATTCACGGTCAAGAGTATGTCAGAAAAACGTGCTGAGCTCAAGGCTATGAAAATCAATCCTGGATCGAGCAAATGGTTTGAGTGTTGTGCTGCAAATACTAAGAGTATTCTTGATGATGATGAATCTGATTCGGAGACCACAACGGAAGAGGTGGAAATTGCTAGCTCTAAGAGCACACCTCTTGTCCCACCTCCGGAGCCGGTTTATCGTGTCGATTCTATCCTTTCCGACTCTTCCCATCCTTCTCCTCCGATTGAGGGAAGTGATATTCCGAGGGAAGAGCTCGAGGTGTTGTCTGTTAATGCTCCAATTTCGCCAGAAATTGTTGAGACCGATACTTATCCAGGGAAAGATGTCTTGAAATTTGATGAACCATTGTTTCCCCTGGATGATGTTAATGAAAAACCGCCTAAATCCGTTTTAGTTGTTGATTCAAAATCAGAAGAGCAAAGTAGTGGCAGTACCACTTCTTATATTGATTCTCTTCTTGAGGAGTTCGCCGATGAACTCGCTCACATTGATCCAATCCCACCGGGGGATGAGGATGATAACTTTGATTTTGAATCTGACTTAAGAGAATTGGAATTCTTGCTGAACCATGATCCATCGAAATGTGATTCATATCACGAGGAGTTCACCGATGAACTCGCTCACGATGATCCACTTCCATCATATGATGATGATCTCTTTGACTTCCATGCTAATCTTGAAGAAGTTGAAAAACTTTTATACCATGCTCCATCATCTGATTCTTACACCGAGCTTAATGATGATGATGACCTCTTCGATTTTAGGGCCGATCAAACCGAATGGAGAAATATTTTATATGGCAAACCTAATGATGAAAAAGGCCCTAAAATTGAAACCATAACCAAGGATGCTTCAATAGTTTCTCATGACTTAGCTCCTCATTCTCCCGAGGATGATTTCTTTATTGAGTCCTCCATCGAGTACCCTGCTAAGTTTTCTTGTGAGGACAAAGTATTTAAGCCAGGCTTACTCATTGATGGTGAAATTCATCCTTTGATGAAATTGATTCTTGATACAAATTTAAAGTTTCCTGCCTCATCTAAGGAACTTTTAATTCTGAAGAAAAATGATTCCTCTCTGCTTCTTTCTATTCAAAAACTCCCATTCTGTCCGGAGTTATTTCTGCTTGAAACTTTACTATCGTTTCCAGCCGGAAACGAAGACAAAGTTTTTGACCCCGGCATCACCGCTTTCATCTTCTAAAGCCGTGGGTATCTCAATCGGAGTGGAACTTTCGTATGCTTCAATGTTTATCCAAACATCTTGAACGAAAGTCCGATTGAGATTATCTCTTCCACTTGCTCCCCCAAGGACAAACAAATTCGGGGTCGAGTCAAGCTCATGTGACTCGGTTAACAAAAACAAGCGCTTCGTGGGAGGCACCCCATGCTTATCCATCTATCCTCTTATCTTATTTCTAATAAAACATGAGGAGGGATCCCTTCTCCATATTTTGTGTTTCGTGGTTTTTCTTGTGCTGTGTCCAGGAATGCTCGATGATGAAGACTCTCGTGCTCGTAGTTTCTTTCACGCTACTCGAGTTTCATCAACCGCTGCTTATCCGATATCCTAAATCTTATCGTTTTACATCTATCTTTTGGCATAATTAATAAACGGCCTTAGATTTTTGTAGGAGAACCCTTACCTTTAAAACATTGAGGACAATGTCTCGTTTTAGTCTGGGGGGGGTAATCTTGCGATTTGATTTTTACCTTGCAAATTTTGCCGTTTTCTCATGCAACCCCGTTTTTCTGCAAAAATTGAAAAAATCCAAAAAAAATGAGAAAAATTTAAAATTTTTTGCAAAAATATAATAAATTTTGACATTTTTGTTGACTTTCCGCTGGTGAGAGTAGGAATAAAATTCTGACTTGACCGGGCGTGTTGAGCCCTAGCTTGTTCCCTTAACCATTTATAATCTATAAGCTTGTGCTAGTCTTTTACACAAGGAGCTATAAAATGCGAATTCTTTTTAAGAGTTTGCAAGTTCCCGTATTTGACTTTATATATGCATGGCTTGATTATAAGGCTAAGCATTCGCGGATCTTATTATTTAAGATTTTAAATTTGCGAAGAACGAGAAATGATAGAGTTGTTTATAAGTTAGATTGCTAAACGTGGAGTAGTTGGATCTCTTTAGAGCTCATCGAAGTTACTTGTGGCTTTTTGTTCCCATCAACTTGTTTCACCAAAAAAATAGTAATCTAGGAATAATTAAAGCTATTTTGGTTTTGGCGATGATTAGTTTTAATTTCTTCCTTAGAAAATCCTTGCTTATGAAAGTTGGGTACACATCAAGGTACTGTCAGTGTTACGGTGTAATAGACTATTCCATCTTGCCGGCTCGCAACCGATGTTGGGATTGTTATAAAAGCCGTAGGACTCGGGATTTGGCAAAATATATAATGAATAATGAATAATAATAATAATCCAAAGCCATAAAAAGTTTTCTGCATCTTGCCGGTTCGCAGCCGATGTTGTAGACTTCTAATAAAGGCAGAGGAAAAATTCCAAGGTCATAATAGACTATCACATCTTGCCGGTTCGCAGCCGATGTTGTGATTGTTATAAAGGGCCAAGGATCAATAATAATATGTGCTTAATAATGTTAAAAATGCCAAATTTCGACTCCGAGGTATCCTAATAAAGGCTTCTGTCTCTGGACTCGTAGATGAGTTGTTTCGGTCGCAAATAAAAGGGATATTCTCAAAATCGTGTTAAATCAGAGACCTTGATGTGGACCTCATTTTTGTATGCAACGGTTTTCGAGGGAAGATTTGGAAACTACTTAGCGTCTAAACTAGGTATCTTTATCGGATTAAAAATTATCAAAACGAGAATATGAAGAAATTCATTTCTCACCAAAAATAAAATAAATAGAGGAAAATAGGAATTTGGGAACAAGAGGTAATTACACAATTAACTTTCATGAGTAGTGTCGGCAATCTAACTTGTAAATGACAATGATTTCGTTTTTAAGCTTAGTTTGGGGACTCGTGAAAAATCAGGGACGACGAATTTTATCCGTATGGTCACTTCTTTATGAGTCGTGTTTCCTGCTCGAAGACCCTAAAAGTTATCGTTAGATAATGATTGTCGACAAAACCGTCACGTGAAATAAGAAAAATACAAAAATAGAATAAAAGGAAAAATGGGGAGTTTTTATAACATTGCATGAGGACATTGCAATAGCTTAGTCTGGGGGAATTTGGTATGTGCTTAATCACATACCTTTTCTTTACCAAAACCGGACCAAAATGACCAAAAACCCGACCAAAATGCCAAAAGATATTGTGTTTTTGTGTTTTTGTATGAGCAGGGAAGGATATCATGAAAACCGGCAAAAATACAAGGAAATCAAGAAACCGAGCACGAGATACGGAAAAGACTCGGAGCTGAACCGGGAAAGTCATGCTTGGTCAATTAGTCAAGAATCCACCCTTAGATCGCTTTGATATATTGGCAATATCAGTCCTTTGGATTTCTAAAATTACACTTTTAGTCCATGAAAGTTAAACCCTTAAACCTTTCTAATCCTTAAACCCGGTTATAATTTTAACCCAATCCATCACACACTAAACCCACTCCACTAAACTAAACCCCAAACCCAAAATTCAAACCCAAGCCCAACAGCCCACTACACTAACCCTTTAACCCGAATCCTAACCCTTCAACCCGATCCAACCCATAGCCTATACCCGGTCAAAATACAGGCAAATAAAACTAAAAAAAGAACTCACTCCCTCAGTCAATACCCGCGCCCCAAATTTACCCCCTTTCCCCCATTTTCACTATTCACCAAACCCTAATCCTTTAACCGTACGTTTTTACGGCAATTAAGGGTAGATTGGGCAATCATTGGCCCTTCTAGAAGACCCTGACGATAAGAATGACACGCGGAAGCTGTTGATTGGACCGAACACGCGTAATCTGTGATCGTACGGTTAGAAATGGAGGATTGAAGAGCAAGGTGATCTAAGGGTGATGATAGCTGTGGATACACGAGGATTGCCAGCGTGGACATCCCAGAAGGTTCGGCTGAGCACTATAAATAGGAGAGGGTTATTCCCCATTTCGTATGTATTTTTTAGTTAAAGTTATGCTGTCAAAAGGTTTTTATAGTTTCCATTGTAATTTTCTGCTTTATTAATTTAGTTTGTTTAAATTTCTAAGTTTGTTCCAGAGAATTTCTTTGTAATTTTTAATTCGAATTAATGAAAATTTTCATTTTAATGTTTTAATTGTTGTTTCAAGTTTATGATTCTGCTTATTTAGTTTTTGTTGATTTAAACTTCTGATCATCATTCTAAAACAATATATATATATATATATATATATATATATTCAGCTTATTATTAAGCTGTTTGTCTGATTTTATAAGCTTATGTAAGCATCAGTAGCTTATGTTAAGCTTTGTTGAATTTCATATTGTTTTTGTTTCTCAAAAGAGAAAAAGTCAAAGAGAAGTTAAAAAAGTCAACTGAAATAGTTGTGGGATGAGATTGTGGATTAAGCTGGATATTGGGTTTGATATTGGCTTAATAGCCTGGGTTTACATCTGAGATCATCATCATATTAGCAGGATGAACTTGTGAGTACTGTTTAATCTAGCTTTCTTGGTATCTGCTTATTATTATTTCAATCAAGCTGCTCTTGTTATTTTTGCTATTAGGTGTAAGTAATATTAGTCGAAGAGATTTTTGAACTTTATCAGAATAGACTTAGAATTAAGAATTTAAGTTGTTACTTTTGAAGGTGGTTTAGATAATAGCAGATTAGATTTTATTTTAAGTAATTAGCAGATTGAGCTTATTGCTATTCTCTTTTTGGCATTTTTTTTTAAGTGATTAAAAGAGTTTTGAAAAGTTTGCTTGAGTTTTAGAGTTGAAATACAAAAATTTTGCGCCATTTCCCCCTTGGCTGTCTAAAGTCTGCACAGCAGACATGGTCCTTAAAGACTGCTGATCTAGCAGCTTTTCTGGCTTATCCAGATAAGGCAAAGCCTTGAATTTTCTAGTTATAATTAGCTTATCTAGCAATCTTAATGGGAATCATCTGGTATCTAGTTATTACGGCTTATTTGAGTTCTTTTTAGGGCTGCTAAATCAGCCAACACAATTGATCTAGTCTGACAAAATAGTGCAGGTTTTGAGTGGTTTTTCACTACTGATCTAGGCGAAATTAAGCTTGGCAAACGAGCGTTAGAATTAGGGCTTTTTGGTTATTTGTAATCTCTATTTGGTTGGATTTTCAGAACAGCTTTTATTTTTTAAAATTGGTTAAGTTTTAAGCTTTTTATGAGCTATTGAAATAAGAGCTTTTGAGGACTGCTGATAATATAAAAAGAAAAAGAAAATAAATTAGTTTCTGTTTTTGTCATTTTTAGTCCCTATAATTTCTGTTTGAGTTAAAATCGGGACTGGATAGTTTTTAGATGTAAATCAGTTTGGTTTGTTGGCATTTTTAGTCCCTGTCTTTATTTAAAACTAAAAAAGTTTCAGAAATTGCACGTTAGTCCTTAAACTTTTCAACCTTTTGTTTTCTTTAATTTTCTTTTATAAATTAGTTTTGATTAGTGACATTTTTAGTCTCTTAGGTTTTTACTCTTTCATTTTAGTATAATTTCACTATTAGTTTTATAAATCTCGGGATTAGCCCGGGATTTGCGTTATTTGATTTCTTTTAGTGTGCATTTATTTGATAACGTAGATTGTCGCTTTTAATTTTCCATATTTTAGTTTAAACAATACCAAAATAATCACTTTCACTTTCAATTATTCACTTCACATTTTCACGACACCGAATCGACTTAAACGCCGTCAAACCTTCGTTGGGAGAACGACCCGGGGAAATATTTTCACAAGTATTCCTTTGGAAATTATAACTATATCACTCAGCTTACTCATTTGGAGCCCACCACTTACAACTTTATTTTTTTATTCAAATTTTCAAATAAACTAAATTTATTTCATTAAAAATAAAAACACATTACAACATGTTAAAATTAGACGAAACTTAAAATAACGATACGGGAATAAAATTACAACACATATTAAATAGCATGAAACTTATTCATTTTCCTCGTCGATTTGATATTTTCTCATGATTTGTTCTTGTCTCCGGCAAATGATAGCGGCTTTTTTTGGTGTGGTCTGATCGGGATCAATCATGAGAAATTTCATCTCCTCCATCTCTAAGGTCTTCACTTCCTTCTGTCTCCTCGCCTCGTACGCGGCCATTTGAACGTCGGCTTTTTGCGAATATTTTTCGGATAAGTGTCCCGAAAAAGTACTCGTTTTACTCCCACCGGAGCTCGCCGCGCTCGACGTATCCGTCGACTTTTGTTTCTTTGCAGCTCGACTCTTTCTGGCGCCGTCGGGACGAGGGCGTTTGTCAGGGCCGAATATATCCTCGAGACATGTAATGTCTATCGGATCCTCGGCATCCCATTTCGGGTAATTTTTCAAGACCTCCCAAACGTGAACATACATGAAACTCTTCGAACCAAAGCGTTCTTTAAAGTTCGTCTTCGCATTTTCGAGATGATCAACCTCATTTTCACCACTTCTACGCTGCAAATGTTTATAAACAGCGTTGAATTTTTGACAATCACCATTAATCCTCGTCCATTTACCCGTGATCATATTTTTGGTACAAGGGTCACGGTCACTCTGAATGTTGAACATCTCCATAATTTGGTTCCAAAAGTAATCTTCGGAGCGGTCATTTCCCATTTCTTTGTCTTGGGAAATTTCTATCCAAATTTCCGCAACTAACTTTTCTTCGTCCTTGGTCCACTTCCTATTCACACGCGTACCTACTTCTTCCACGTCATCTTCATCGTCCGCGTCCAAATCCACGGCTTTTTTTGATTTTTTTCCATCGTTTTTTTCCTCGGGATTTGGCCGGTTCACGTGCTTGTGGTACTTTGAATTGTGAACCCGATGGTTGTTATTGAAATTGTGGTTGTTGTTGAGATTGAGGAAACGTTGAAGGTTGTGACGGGTTAAAAAGTTGTGGTGACGGAAATCGTTGGGGGTGATTTGTGAATCCTTGTTGAAACGCATATTGTTGATTAAGGTAAATTGCATCCGGGGTCAATTGCATACCATATGGCGACGACGAGTTAGAATTTTGCGACGAGGGGGTAGACGGGTTTGACGAACCCCCGTATTGTTGTGGGTTTGACGTGAGGAGGTTCGTGAAATAGGCCCCTTCATTCGGGTTTTGAGACATTGTTTTTTTTTGGAGTTGAGATATAGAGAGTAATGTTATTTTTTGGTTGAATTGTATGTGAGAAAAATATATGTAATGGTTTGGTATTTATAAGGTGTGTTAAGGTTTTTTTTTTTTTTTTTTTTTTTTTTTTTTTTTTTTTTTTTTTTTTTTTTTTAGTAACCGTTTAATTTAAACGGTAATATATCCGTTTTTTCTTCGTCCTTGGCCCACTCCAACGTTCAAAATGTCAGAAACTCACCTCGCCGTGCAGACGACGAGGTAGGAGTGGCGAAAATAGTTGAAGGTGGGCGGTGTCGTGGCGAGTTACAACGAAGGTGCCAGGGTGGACTGGTGAACCATAACGACTTCCACACCGTGTGCTCTAAATTAGCATAAGCTGTTGGGTGATACTATACTGAAGCATAGATTGCTCAAGCAAAATTACAAAGACATGAGAGGTTTGGTTCATTTTTCAAAAAGACACTCGAACTATACCATCAACAAGATGATGTTCATGGCTCTATAAACTGTAATGCTAAAAACATAATATTCAGATATTTGATCTTAGAATGATCTTTTGCGGCCTGAAAACATAATATTAAGCTATTTGATCTTAGAATGCATTGCCAAACACCCTCCCAAGTGGGAAGTACTGTTACATTGTCATTTCTTGACCTTATAGTTAGGACCATTTAATACAAATAGGAGATCGTCAAAACAACTAGAGCCAATGATCTGAATTATTTAACTTATTTGTTCTATGAAAGTATCAATCTTTCAGTTATACACATATCTAATCATGAATTTCATTGCTTCTATGGCAGGTTACTGAAGAGTGTTTGGAAAGAGGTATTGCTGTTTGCAAAGATGGAACACTTTTTACAAAAATTGGGAAGAGGATTAGGTATTTAATTCTTTCTAGCTAATTGAAAGTTTAGTATTTTAATCTCTTGAATGTTACGTATATTTATTTAGATTCGGAGTTGATATGGATGGTTGATGTCAGAGTAAATCTATTGAGACATATACGAAAGTATTAAGAGAGTACCAAAGTTACGAACCATATGGTGCAAAAGAAAGTCATTTTATTTAATTACAATGGCAAAATGCGTTAATTTGGAATCTGTATATTTTTTTCTCACGTACTTCTCTAATTACTGGTTTATTTGTTATTTACAGGCAATGAGAAACCGGGGGAGCATGGTTGCCGGGCAAACATTCACCATCGGTGAGTTCTAAAATTTCTTATGCTTCTAAGCATAAAATTACTAGCTAAAAGACTGGTTATTTTTTCAGTTGGTTCGCATGAAATATGTTGTTATTTTGTGTGGAACCAATCCTTATTGGAACGACTAAATGTGTAACATGGGAAGATAATTGGACCACCTTAACGAAGGATGGCAGCCCTGCTGCTCAGTTTGAACACACCATTTTGATCACCAAAACCGGCGCAGAAATCTTGACCAAGTGTTGAACCTTCAAGCATGGCTCTATTGGAGTATGATAATTTGTTGTAAAATTCCCCAAACTAAACTCTAGCAGTTTTGGTCCTTTAGATTAAGTACTAGATTATTTTGTTGTATAGAATTGTAAATGCATCAGTCCTGAAATACAATTTATATTCGATATAGTTTCAATGAAGTTTTTGCATATACATTTTCAGGCATTCTACATCAATACGATCCAAACATGTAATGTAGTTGTGTTTAAAATGTTTATTCAATATAGTTATAACGAGTATGTATAACCATGTGCGCTCCAAAAAGGTTTTATATCAAACAATCTTAATAGATAATGCAACAGTATATCTTAAATAATATTGAGTGGCTAAATTCCGTACTTGATCAAAAAATTTGATAACTTTGTCTTTTTTTTTTTTCTTTTTTTTTTTTTTTTTTTTTTTGTCGGGAGTTCTTAACTTTAGTATACATCTTATGTTTTCCGGAGTAAAAGACGTTCACAACATTTGGAAATTTCATTGATGACACCTTAAAAATTAAACTTTAGAAAATTTTGAAGATTCTGACATTTTAAAAAAGCATACAACGAGAATGATCAAGACAGTTGAGGTAGATAAAAGAGGAGGTTTGGGTTTAAGAAGACAATCTTAATGTGGTTTCGAAACTAATGGTATCTTAGATGTTGAGTGATAAATTGAATGCTTAGAGGATTGAAGTTTTGTTGTCAAAGTTTTGTTAAATGCCATAAAATATTTTGTGTGTTTTTTTGTTACAGATGTTATTTATTTAGTTGTTAATTTATGTTAACTTTTTTTGTACGGGAAGTGTTGTCAAAATGACATACCAAAAATAATTTTATGCTTTTTGTATCGTTTTTAAAGTTTATTTTATGTTTATGTATGACTATTTTCTATTCCTACATTTATTAAGTATATAACACTACTGTAATTTAACAACTCATATCTAACATATCATTTATTCACATAATATAAAAAATCTGTAGCTTTTATGAACATATTTCTTTCCATAATAAATTCAACACTATTATTTCACGGTTTTTAATTTAATCATGTGAATTCACGGGTCAATAATCTATCAAGTGTATATGGTTAACTACATAATAAGGTCTAACTAACATATCTTTTATAGAATTTATTTTATTCTTATGTAGCATTAATATTTTCTATTCATACGTCTAACTAACATATCACTTTTTCACATAATATCAAAAATTGTTCTCTTCTATAAACTAATTTCTTTTCATAACAGATTCAAAACTACTATTCCACTGTTCTCAATTTAATCCCGTGAATTTCACTGGTCAATAAATGTTCCTAGTTTCCTCTATAATTATAAGATATTTAACTTGCTACATTGTTCCCTGACATTTTGTGAAATCTAACACTTTCGACAGCTATCGTCAATCCATAGCAATACAGAAAGGTCAAGACTTGTCCAAGTCAAACAATCCCCAATTCATTCACAGCATAGGTCTAAGTGTTTAACATTAGTCTATCACAGTCTTCTCTCTTTCAAAGCCTCAAGGACCTAGAACTTCAAAGCCTCAATGGTAATTACAACCAATACAGATACATTTCAGCTTATACTTGCAACAAATGAGCGTAATTCTAATTACACACTTAATGATCGATTAAGCATCAGTATACACAAATTAACTGTTTAAACCGAATATTAACGCTAAATACACAATTAACAAATGAGTATACATCAAATTACACAAAATTAACAGTTTACAATGACAGTTAACGCAAATTTACACAATAATGAACAAATAAACTTCAGATTACGCATATAAACACAAAAACCTCCGAACAATGCTAATTCATTCAATTTAGTTAAACATAATCACATTATAACGAAACCCTAACATAACACAAATTCATTCAATTTTAACTAATTAAACTACCTTAACGGCCTAAACCGAATGGTAACAGAAATACTATCACCTCCTCCAACGATCGGATCTCCGGTCAACTCCTCCGGTGACGGATTTGTTTTTCGAATACATTGAATCTGACCTGAATCTCGAATGCATCACTATAAGTAACTAAATTAGATGATCGATCAACAGATCAGAAGAAAATACGTGATGCACAACAACTTGATGTTAGCGTAATTAGATGATCGATTAATGAATTGACGGAAAAAAAATTAGGGATGAAGGAAATTGCTATAATGGAGAGGAAAGAGGGGGAGGTAAAAAACACACAGTTTTGTGTGTGTTTTGAATGAGTTGTTATGAAAAATATAGTTTATATATGGACAAAAATACCCCTGTAGTGTAAATGATAAGTTTAATCTCAACCTTTAGATCAAAATGAATGGAAGGTTGGGATTTGTCCCTTTGTATCTAAGAAATGTTTTATATCAAATAATTATTGTTCACATTTTTATTAAACTTTCTGATTAGCTAACCGTATAACGTCTAAATTCTCTCGATATAAAAACTTAGATCATTATTCATTTTTTCATTACACACACACACAATCCACAAAATAAGATGCCTCTCACTGCTGACCAAAGGCAGGGGTACGACAGATCTAGTTCAGCAACACGATAACGTTTTGAAGGATTTACATCAATCGTTGGAACTTCTTCATAAAGAGGTTCAATTTATTTCTTTAGTTAGGGTTAACTTATTGTTTTTTGTTTGTTTGTTTGTTTGTTTGTTTGTTTGTTAGGGTTTAATTATTTATATCGATTTGTATGTTGATTTTTTTAAAAGCTTATTCTTAATCTGTTTCTATCTTGTTATTGATGTATTACATTTTGTTACTATCCATCTGCACCATTTTTTTTTTTTTTTTTAATTATTAATTATTATCGTTATATAAGCTGTTGATATTGGATATGGCTGGTAAAAATAACTGGACTGATAGCCTATATACGTAAACTGATAGCTGCGTCTTTTTGTTTTATACAAGTATTTGGTGCTTTAGCTATAATTATAACACATAATTAGAAACAAATAATAAACCTCGGTATATAAATTTAGCTTTAAGTGCGTTTGGGATTAAATTTTAGAATGAGGTTTAATCTGTTACAAAAAAAATTTGGTTGTTATAATCGAAAGATAAGCAAAGGATTTAGCGAGGTTTTATTTTGTTGTTAATATACTTTTTTTCTTCTGAGAAAAGTTACAGAAATAACTTTGAAAAGTAAATTACATGAAACACTTGTGTTTTACTACCTTTTTAGATAATATATTTTCAAAATTAAACTAGCCGAAATTATTAACGTTTATTTTATTGGATTAGAATATATTTAAAAAGCTTGGAATTAGAATTTTGGATTTTAGAATTGAGGGTACAAGTCTAAATTTTCATCCAAATAGCTTTGCCCAATTTTAAACTATTGACGTTTCATATTTGAGCTTAAAAACTTATAGCATTCAAACCATACAAACCTTAATTTTTTTCAAAGCTTTGTTTTCTGAAACTAAAATCTAATAGCTCCCTAAAAGGCTTCCAAAATGATGCTCCCAAACATGAACATTATAACTTATTTTTAATCATTAATTTACTTGATAATTATTAGGGCAGTAAAAGCTAATCATGTGTTTTCTGTTTGTATTTTGATCTATGTTTTCTATTTAAGTTTGTGCGTAATTATATGCCTTTACTGGTCATAACATGATCTAGTCTCTGTAATACAAGTGTTGATACTTTTAGGTTTGCTCATCATAAGAGCGTAAATTACTAAACATGTGTTTTTGGTTTATAAATAACCTGACACATGGTAGATGCATAAACTGAAAATTTCATCTCTGCTTGGAATGATTCATTGAATGATTAGATATGTTTATGAAAATGATTATGCAATTCTGGCACATGCTTGATTTTGTGCTGTCATTCTCATTATATTTTATAGGTTTTGTTGTATGATTATGATGTTTATGGTGTGATAAACGGCACTTTTTCAAGAACACATATCATATTTGCACCTTGTTTATCTTCTACGATTATGTGTATGATCTAAACTAGCTTTTGTTTAGCATGGTCAAGTCTATTCAATAAAATTATTCATTTGAGGGTCTGTTCATCGATACTACCCTGTGTTGCTTGGTAAGGTAACTATCTTCTTTTGTTGAAATTGAATGCAGATTGCTAAAACAGAAAGCAATAGAAACAACATCCTCGCCAAATTGGCCGCAGACCCACAAGTGGACGCTCCCCCAACGGAAAGCAGAGACTTGATCTCTTTTCTTCACACCATTGATCCACCACCCACAATCATTTCCCATGCATCAAGTATCTTTTCCTCAGCCCACACTAAGATCCCGACCCATCTAGAATTCCTCCCCACAAGCACAGACAGCTTCGTTACGAGGTAACCTCTTTTCCTTGTCTTAAGCTCACATGGTCATACTATGCTGTATGTGAGATTAGGTTCAGTTGTAGTGACCATTAATATTTGTTATATTCTATAGTTTTGTAAAGTTGTTCTTTATTCAAACTTTTTCTTTAGATCAAAGTTCAAAACTCAAGAAAATTTATGAAGGTACTGTCTTATTAAGTAAGCTAATTCAGTATGACCAGTAACACATTGTCATGCTTAAACTTGTTAATGTCCAGGTTTAGTGTATGAATTATTCTCATTATTTTGATTTGTAATTATTTATGTTTGTATTAGAACCTTTTATCCTAACTTCTTTTGGGATGCTTGATTTGCAGTGGGAAAGATGGCATGATAAAAGTGTGGCAGCTTGACCCGGTTAGGTATTAATATATACCATGCATACAATCCCACACTTGCTTTTCTGATATAATATATAATTGATAGTGATAAAAAAAATTATTCTATGGCAGGGTTAGTGTTGCAAACATTTTATCAATTGATGGAATGAGGAATGATTTATGTCCTCTTGATATAAGTGTGAGCCCTTTTAGGGAAAACTTAGTGGCCGTTTACGGCAAATCAGAAGAGATTGGTTCATCTCAGATGGTTGTGGTGCGATTAGGCAATGGAATTGATGAGGTATCGGAACTCCTTATTGTACTTTATTTTCCCATCTATGTTCCTTTATGTTATAACTTATAAGGTTAATAAGTAAAGAATCTGAAAAACTGTTCATTGTTTCTGTCTTTTCATTAATAGTTTTTGTTTAGCTCTTTATAGAGTCGATCAAAGTATTTTTACTTTGAAAGTCAAAAATATATGTTAAAAGATTATGCAAACTCAAGTTTAAAAGTCAATTAATACAATTTTTTTAACTCAAAGAAACATGCTGTTTATTGGTTTGTATTTCTGTTTACTCATGGGGCTAATACACAGGCACGGAGAGTTAGTACTGTAGCTGCAAGGACCCATCCGGGCGGTATGCTACGCGTTAAATACATGCCGTGGAAAAATGAAGGCCAGCCTGTAATGGTAACATCTGGAGACGACCCAGAACACAGGCTTTTTTGCTGGAAAATGCATCATCAATGGGCGGTGAACAAGTTTCACAAAGAGCACACTAGCACAATTGGTGGGTTTTGTGGTTTACTGGGAGCTCATGTGGTGGTCTCTGTAGTACGTGATAAGAAGGTGGTATCGTTTGATGCAGACAATGGTGGTCTTGTCTCCGAAACATGTAAGATGAGTCATCCAGGATTGAGTGTAATAGTTAATCCTTTAGACTTCAATCTGGTGTGTTCAAACAAAGTACGTCGTTATAAACCCGAGTCAACCTTTAAAGATATATATATATTTTTTTCCCTAGTCAGCATAAATGACAACTAAGGTTGGTCGATCTAAGGATAAGTGAACCTGTTCATGGTTTCGGATGGAGTCAAGAAAACACCAGTAAGCAGTCGTCATTTGTCACTCTGAATGGTTGCCCAACGGTTCGTTGGTCTCCTGTGGAAGTTCTGACAAGTTTATACATGTTTTCGACATACGGTTTAACCGAGAAGACAATCCCACGGACTCGTTTCCAGTTCATAGCAAGCGTGTCTGGAAGGCGGCATGGCACCCCTACAGAGACGCACCCTGCTCTCTCTCTGTCTCTGTCTCATCTGACCTTACCATTGGTTATTTTAAGCTGTTAGGAGACGGGATCTCAAGCGTTTAGGTATGCATTTCTCTCTATTTTAGCTGATATGGCATGGCTGGTTCGTATTTTATTGATATGATTTGAGGATTATAGCTGATATGGCAGATCAACTAAAATAGAGAGAAATGCATACCTAAACGCTTGAGATCCCGTCAACTGACAGCTTAAGATAACCCATGGTAAGGTCAGATGAGACAGAGAGCAGGGCGTCTCTGTAGGGGTGCCATGCCGCCTTACAGACACGCTTGCTATGAACTGGAAACGAGTCCATGGGATTGTCTTCTCAGTTAAACCGTATGTCGAAAACATGTACAAACTTGTCAGAACTTCCACAAGAGACCAACCGACCGTTGGGCGACCATTCAGGAGTCACAAATAACGACCGCTTACTGGTGTTTTCTTGACTCCATCCGAAACCATGAACAAGTTCACTTATCCTTAGATCGACTAACCTTAGTTGTCGTTTATGCTGACTAGGAAGGAAAAAACATCTTTAAAGGTTGACTCGGGTTTATAAAGACGTACTTTGTTTGAACACACACCAGATTGAAGTCTAAAAGATTAGCTATTACACTCAATCTTGGATGACTCATCTTCCATGTGTCGGAGACAAGACCACCATTGTCTGCATCAAACGATACCACCTTCTTATCATGTCCTACAGAGACCACCACATGAGCTCCCAGTAAACCACAAAACCTACCAATTGTGCTAGTGTGCTCTTTGTGAAACTTGTTCACCGCCCATTGATGATGCATTTTCCAGCAAAAAAGCCTGTGTTCTGGGTTGTCTCCAGATGTTGCTATTACAGGCTGGCCTTCATTTTTCCACGGCATGTATTTAACGCGTATCATACCGCCCGGATGGGTCCTTGCAGCTACAGTACTAACTCTCCGTGCCTGTGTATTAGCCCCATGAGTAAACAGAAATACAAACTAATAAACAGCATGTTTCTTTGAGTTAAAAAAATTGTATTAATTGACTTTTAAACTTGGCTCAAAAGTGCATGGAATTGGTCAGACATTATCAAGACTCGATACTTTTTTTGTTGTTGTGGTGGATTCTGTACTAGAATGTTTCAGCTCTTGAATTCTGAATATGTAAAGGCACTTGTTGCATGAGTTTTATATTCTTGACCATATATGTTTTTGTGCTTAGAATGTTTCAGCTCTTTTACTGTTATGGTGGATTCAGTACTAATGTTTCAGTTCTTGAATTCTGAAGATGTAAAGCACTTCTTTATCGAGTTTTAAATTCTTGACCATATATGTTTTTGTGCTTAGGTGATCTTTTTTTTTATTATTATTATTATTATTATTTACTTTCTATTTGGTCTCTGCGGTGTACTTGATTTTTATGGAGATTATTTTAAACCACTATAAAAGTTGTTACTGTTTATTTGCAATATACTATAGACAAATGATTTGCACACTCTTAAATTTTATTGAGACACTATAATGTATAAGCGGTTAAAGCGGGTTATATTTGTTGAATTTCTTGATTTGCCTACGAGAGTAAAATGCCATAAATATCTTATAATAAGCACTGTCATAAAAGCTAAAAAGAAAACTTAGAGAGGTCTTTTAAATTAAAGCTTTATTTTTTTTTTTTTTTAGTTTATATGAATGCTTATTTTGTTGTTAAATAAGCTGATTACCTTAAGTTAAGTCAACCATCCACAGAAAAATGTATTTTGCGTAAAACAATCTAGTTAAATGTACTTATTTTCAATTTACGTAGTGCTACTTTACATTAAGATGACCCCTTTATCAAATGCTCATTACAAGACCGACATGTTGTAATGCAACCCAGTAAACACGTTGAATGACTAAATTATGAATCATCTTATATCTATCTATTATTTTATTCAGTTTTTGAGTCAGTAATGATGATAAATTTAAAGAGTTAAAGTTGAGTTTAGGCATAAATATTGGTAATAGACTCTCTTAATTGTCAAAACCCTTGCTCTTCACGTCATTTTATTGTCAAACTGATTCAATTCATAGATATTATTAAACTCTAATCAACATTAACTAAAAACTAAATGAACCATTAAACTTAACTCAAACGGTATGTAACAATTGTTTCAAGCTCATGGTAAATTTAGAAAATAATTAAATTCTCTTTGTTCACGACCCTTTTAATTCCAATTCATTCGGTAACATACGCAACTAATTGCATTCATAAGTTGCCTTTATAGTTTATACACATCTTCACTTTCTAATGCATTCATAAGTTGCGTTTATACACATCTTCACTTTTGTAATTATTTAATTCATCATTTCGTTGAAATGTTACTTGAAGGGGGCCTGCCTCTATAAAAGGTACCGCCAAGAAGTTATCGATTATCATATACATGATGATTGGTCGCAAGTAAAAATGTCGGCAATATACATGGGAAGGGCATAGAACCCATAGTTCGTTGGTTTTATGTGAGAATAACAAGATTACTTATATGTGTATATGACATTATTTGTGGCTTAACCAATAAGTTGTTTGGTTTTATGTGAGAAATCCAATGATGCGCATCAACGGATAAAAACGTTGATGTGGATCGCGTGCTCACTTTTAGACTATTACTTTTGTTATGATAAAATTTGTGTAACCCTTTCTTATCTAACTGTTGTTATTACTAAGTTTGTACATTTCTTATATAACTGTTGTCATCATAGCATTCATGTAAGGCAATAACATCACATTAATACATTATCACAAAAATATGTAATCGCAAGAAACACCTCTCATGTGCTCTCGACTAAGGGAATTGGGGAAGTGATTTGCATACATGATGATATACAAGCAAAGCAAGATGTAAAAGTAGTAGACTATCTAAGTCATGAGATAATGTGTATCAATAAAGAAAAAAAAGTGTGAATCCATTCCCCGAAATATGTTGTTGTGTTCAAGTCCCACTTCGTTTAAGACTACCTCCATCGCTAGCAAAGTTCACGCCGTGAACTCCATTGGGAGGTTTTTTGTTTACGCTGGCAAGGTGCTTTGGAAGAAACGAACGGTGAAACTCTTCACCGAATATGTATTCGTGCCAAGGATGTCCATTTCTAATTCTTTATTATTTATTATTTGGTTTTTGAGTGTATTTGGGGTATTTTACTGGGATACGTTTTTATAAAATTGGGTATTTTTAATAAATAAAAAAAATTTGTTGAAAGGTGGAGTGGTGTGAGATGGTTGGGAGTGAAAAGTGAGATGGTGGTAAAGGAGGCGTGGTGTGAGGGTTGGGGGTAGCATAACAAGTTTGAGTCCCATGTAGAAACATTTTTACAACAAATATATAGTGAGTGTAAAACACACATATCGATGACTGAATGGATGTTAGCTTCCTCATCGTCACAAATTGTTAGTTATTTTTAACTGTTCTATTATTTTGTATTCCGGTTAGTAGGCTTTGTCATTTTGATGCCCAATATTCACAGCTTGCAATGGTCCAAGTTGGTAGACATCGCGGACTGGTCGAATTGTTGATTATCATTTAAACAGTTTTATATCATGTGCAATCTAACGCTCTCTCCTTACTAATTGGTTGTGCTAATCACATTTGAAGACAATTCGAAGAAAAATATCATGTGTGAGATTGATATCTTATTGGTAAAAAAAACCCGTGCATTGCACGGGCCATGTTGCCTAGTTAAGATAGAAAGCGAGAATATCGAATCAAAAATTCAACTATTCCAACATTCCAAAACACAGCTAAACAACTCTTAATGCTAAACACCCCCTAGAACGCCATAAAATATCAGAAAAAGAGTAGTCTACACTGCAATTGGTTCAGGTAAAGAGCTCTGGTGGAGCTTCACCACTGCCGTCCAGAACAGTCACATTACCGTCTGCATCAACGTCTACAATGACCGAATCGCCCTCTTTAATCTCATGTGCAAGCATCTTTTCTGCCATGCTATATTCCAGAAGCCTCATAAGATATAGCTCTTCTTGGCCTTGCACCATAACTAGGATTATAACATTTTTTTTGTTGGAACGATGAAGATGTAACATATCCGAGGTCACATATGATTGTGGGATTAGAATACTGGACCGATGAAGATGTTCATTTATATATCTGAGGTCAATCAACTCTTTGGTTCCTTTGATTTGTAGGATTTTAAAATCGGTAATGTTGTGAGCCTACTAGATTGTGCTATTTATACTTCAAAGAAGAAGATAAAGAGTTAAACAATAAATAGACTAATCTTTGGGTTTTCTTATTTTAATGGTGAGTTGTAAATCTGCAACCCTTTTGTCTTTTTATGATTGCTGTAACCACCGTTTGTATTCTTTGAGCTGCTAAACGTTTGATTGTTGATGACATTAATTTACACATCCGAGCTGTTAAACCTAGTTGTACCGTACTTTTTTGTGTGTGTGCACATTTACTCTTCCACATTAAATTTAGTCACTCAATATTTAAGTAGTACAAATGTAATAGAGGATGTACCACGCAATCTTTAAGTAGTACAAATGTAATAGAGGATGTACCACGCGTGAAGGTGATGAGACTCTTTTGTGTGTTTGTGATTGTGTGATCTATGTGAGATATTTTATATTTCCATAAGGGGATTTGCTAACAGTAACTTTTGAGTGTTGTTTAGATTTATCTGAATTAAAAAGCATTTCCAAATATGAGCTCATTTGATATTAATAAACACTTTATTAAAACTCAACTACCTTAATTATATGTGTTAAAATCGTGTATTTATAAACATTGTTAATTACTAGGCTACTACCCGCGCCTAGCGGCAGTGGTAGACAATTAACGATATGCGATATTGTGGTAAGTTTTTCATATAACGTTCATAATAGAACGTGAAATGATCAAAATGTAATTGCAAACGGTTGTAACATGTGATATTTCAACTCTAGCAAAAATTCTTAACATGTACCAAACAACATATAAAAATATTTAGTGAGACTAAAAAATAAAACATTACATCAATTATGAGATACTAACTAATAATGCACATTACTCGTCGCGTAAAACTTCTTTGTATACGACATTTGAGGTGTAGACTCCTCCTTGACCGAACTCTTTGACGGGCTTCACTAATACCTTTGTAGTTCTACGTGATATCCCTGTAGACAAAGCAACATAAAGTTACCCATACGAGAAAACAGAGTCGGGCAAATAGACACCCACATTTGGAATTGTTTGGCTCTGAGTTTTATTGATAGTCATCGCAAAGCTAAGACGCACATGGAATTGTGTTCTCTTTAGTTTGAAAGGGAACGTGTCTTCTTCAGATAGAACAAGAGGAATTCTTGGCAAGAGCACTCTAACTCCAGCGTTCTGTTCGACGGCAATCTCAACATTGATGACATTAGGATCAAAACGTTTACATATCAACCTCGTGCCATTACATAATCCATTTGCAAGATCGAGATTCTTTAAAAGAATAATCGGGCATCCAATTTTCAAACGCATGTAATGAGGGGGCAATCCGTTCACATTGAGCAAGTTTAAGAATTCCAAAGGATAGAAGTTGTGGGTATCGTCTTCTGTTTCATCAAAACTATATTAAACCTTCTCTTCGCCAGGAAATATGTCAATCAACATATCATTAATGCAGTCAACATGTTCATTTATAGTGGATAAAAACTATAGTTATAATATTATGTTAAATGTTTCGTGTAACGCTTAAAATAAAACGCGAAAATATCAAAATGTAATTACAAAATATTGTAACATGCGATAATTTAACTGAAACAATAATTTTTAACATGTATCAAAAAAACATATAAAAACATTTAGTGAAACTGAAAATAAAACATTATATCAATTATGAGATAACTAATAATGCACGTTACTCATCATGTTTCTTGGTACACAACATTTGAGGTGTAGACTCCTCCATGGCCGAACTCTTTGAATGGCTTCACTAAGAGCATAAGGTATCATAACTTGAGTTATAGAAAAAAGAATCCCGCCACGTTAGCGCCACACAAGCAAACAATACACGTGTCCACTATTTTAGAAAAAACCCTCAATTCTACTTGACCACACCTTCATTTAGATTTCTAGCCATTTAGATGTCTAGCTAAATAAATAAACTGTTTTTCAACTAAACTTTCAGTTGATCAGCTTATTTTTATTTTGGCGATGATTCTCGCTCAACTCAAATTTCCATCTGAGCACCTCACTATCTATTTAAGAGTGTTTTCTAACATCTTTTGCATCTCATATGCAGTTGAGACTTCAATTTTCACATATTGCATGCAATACACAATTCTTATTCCATAGGCATGCAAGGACTTGATGTTACTTGAATCATTTAAGAATTGTAGGGTATCAAATTTATCTTAGCAAAACAAATATGGTTGTGACAGACTAACAAATGAAAAACACAGGTTTTGATACATCATGAACAAAAAATAGCAAGCTTAAGCTTTATTCCTCTTGGGCCTTGCCTATGCACGGCGATAACAGTTCCTAGTATATATGTTGGTTATGCATACTTGACTGGTCAATTGACACAACTAAATATAAAGTTGCATGCAGAGCATGCCATCAAGCCACAAGAACCATACGGTTCCAGGAAGTAAGCCATAAACAGAACATCGGGCCGGCCATCGGGCCTGCCTTGAAGCTAGTTATTATATATAGATAAAGAAATAATATAATTTCTACCCGACCCAACCAAACACAATCTTAAATTAACCTAAACCTAGGAGGATAAAGATCTCACAAGCGTAAAGTGAAAAACGTTAGGGTTTGTCCATTCTTCCAAGGGAGTGATATGGCCAAAAGAAAGCGCGAAGAACAAGTAAAAGGGAGTGATATGGGGAATGATTCACCCCGTAACTTGTTCGGATTTCCCACCGCTGGCGCTAAGCATGTTTCGGATGATTCCCCCTGTGAATTGATCGGATTTCCCACCCCTGGCAAAAAGCATGTTTGGGATGATTCCCCCTATGAATTGATCAGATTTCCCACCCCTAGCAAAAAACATGTTTGGGATGATTCCCCCTATGAGTTTATCGGATTTCCCACCCCTGGCAAAAAACATGTTTGGGATGATTCCCACGGTGAATTGATCGGATTTCCCACCCCTGGCAAAAAACATGTTTGGGATGATTCCCCCTGTGAGTTGATCGGATTTCCCACCCCTGGCAAAAGACATGTTTGGGATGATTCCCCCGGTGAATTGATCGGATTTCCCACCCCTGGCAAAAAACATGTTTGGGATGATTCCCCCTGTGAATTGATCGGATTTCCCACCCCTGGCAAAAAGCATGTTTGGGATGATTCCCCCTATGAATTGATCAGATTTCCCACCCCTAGCAAAAAACATGTTTGGGATGATTCCCCCTGTGAGTTGATCGGATTTCCCACCCCTGGCAAAAAACATGTTTGGGATGATTCCCACGGTGAATTGATCGGATTTCCCACCCCTGGAAAAAAACATGTTTGGGATGATTCCCCCTGTGAGTTGATCGGATTTCCCACCCCTGGCAAAAGACATGTTTGGGATGATTCCCCCGGTGAATTGATCGGATTTCCCACCCCTGGCAAAAAACATGTTTGGGATGATTCCCCCTGTGAGTTGATCGGATTTCCCACCCCTGGCAATAAACATGTTTGGGATGATTCCCCCGGTGAATTGATCGGATTTTCCACCCCTGGCAAAAAACATGTTTGGGATGATTCCCCCTGTGAGTTGATCGGATTCCCCCCCCCCCCCCCTGGCAAAAAACATGTTTGGGATGATTCCCCCGGTGAATTGATCGGATTTCCCACCCCTGGCAAAAGACATGTTTGGGATGATTCCCCCGGTGAATTGATCGGATTTCCCACCCCTGGCAAAAAACATGTTTGGGATGATTCCCCCTGTGAGTTGATCGGATTTCCCACCCCTGGCAAAAAACATGTTTGGGATGATTCCCCCGGTGAATTGATCGGATTTCCCACCCCTGGCAAAAAACATGTTTGGGATGATTCCCCCTGTGAGTTGATTTCCCACCCCTGGCAAAAAACATGTTTGGGATGATTCCCTCGGTGAATTGATCGGATTTCACACCCCTGGCAAAAAACATGTTTGGGATGATTCCCCCTGTCAGTTGATCGGATTTCCCACCCCTGGCAAAAAGCATGTTTGGGATGATTCCCCCTATGAATTGATCGGATTTCCCACCCCTGGCAAAAAACATATTTGGGATGATTCCCCCTGTCAGTTGATCGGATTTCCCACCCCTGGCAAAAAGCATGTTTGGGATGATTCCCCCTGTGAATTGATCGGATTTCCCACCCCTGGCGCTAAGCATGTTTGGGATGATTCACCCCCTAGGAAACAAGATAAATCGATCGGATGTTCCGTTAATGATGGTGAACCAGGTACGAAATTTAGACTTCAATGGTTAACTTCCTCTCTTTTATATTTCTCTCATTAAAGCTATTATTGTAGTGTGTCATGACCAATAAGAAAACAATCAAGCTTTACTTGTTTGCTCTTAATTTTGACTACTTTACTGCCCTCCCACATGTGCTGGGGATTGCTTTACGAGTTTTAATTGACAAGTGTTTATTTGGTTTGACAAGTATACTGGATGGAGGAAGGGTTAGTAGAATAGTATACTGTATACGCGATAAATTTGAGAGACCATGGCCTTTTTTCTGGATGAGATCGATAATAAAAAGATTTCAGCTTTTTAAATGTTCCTTACCCTTATTTTAACCATTATGAAGGTTCATTCCTTTAAGTGAACACTTGCTTATAGATCATTACCTTTCATGCATGCGTTAATGAGGATCTTGAAACACGAATGGACTACATAATTCAGAATTGTATATAGACTTTTTGTTTGATGGTCTTAAAGTCGTAGAGTGCAGTTATGTGATTTATTCTTGTGAATGTCTTGATTTACTTGTTTTAGTTGGATTGTAACTAAAGTTTTTGGTTCCCCAAAGTTCTCGCTCTTTGCTTGGCTACGAATAAGTGCAATGGATCCTGAACATTCTAATCCAGGGGAGCTTTATGCGGCTATAATAAGAGCTGCTAATCAGCTTGTTGGGTGCTTTGCACCATAAGACAACAACTCTAATGGAAACTAAAGTACTAAATGCTTGACGCTTCCTTTTGAAACTTGTTCAACTGTTCAAGTGTTCAAGTGTTCAACTGTTCAAGTTGTTCAAAACTTGTTTATCGGTAGGTTCTGCTATTGGTTAATGTATGCATGGGCTTTATGTACTCGGAGTAATAGATGGTTTCTTACCTATGCTTAGATTTGGTATGTTTTATATTAACGTTAAAGCCCAGGGGCACAACACATAACCCACTGACAATCAACCCATTTAGTCATACATCTATTTTCACATGTTTGAAGTAAAACTCCACCCTACAAACAACCCATTGTTCTCAGTGGGTGTAAAATATATAATTTCAGATAAGTATATGGGTCCAGGATGATATAGCAATTTCCCCAATCTACCCGTAACTACACGCAATCCAAAATTGCACTGCAATGATACATTCACAAGTGCTAGCATTTTGTAAGGATCAATATGGCAGGTAAACAGCGTAACTCAAAATCGTGTTTTCTTTTTATCTTCGATGATGCTTATGTTGGTTATGCATATACAAACAAATCTGCACAACACCTACAAACAAATCTACACAAAGTTTAGACAAACTTTGTTAATAGGATCTACAGTAACTTTATACTGTACTTTACATAAGCTTACAAACAAATTTACACAAGAAAATACAGAATAATCTTTACATAAAATTTGTATCAAACTTTGTAAACAAAGTTTATAAAGAAACAAAAGATTTTCTGGCGACAACAGCAATTTACTGTGGCAGCACCGGCGACAACGCAGATTCCGGCGGCGGCATAAAAAATTCTAGCGGCGGCAGAAAAGATCCAGGCAACGACGACTGAAAAACAATAATAATAAGTGGTCACAAAAAAACTAGATCTACAAAAAGTATATACGGATCTACAAAAAATCTTACAAAAAGTTGAACAATATATATATATATATATATATATATATATATATATATATATATATATATAGGATAAAGATCAAATAAAAAGATAAATATCCGTACATTACATAAAAAGATTTTTTTTCAAAAATTTTCTCTAAAAATTCCAAAAAAAATCCACAAGATCAGGTATGTTGGTGCATGAAAAAGTTGTGAAAGAAATTTTTCTAAAAGTGGATATGTTTTCCCAAAAAAAATTATGAAATAATACGTTTGTGCATTAAATCGCTTTTTTGTGCATCAAAAATTCGTTTTTGCATCCAAGTTCTTTTGACTTTTTTAATCAAAATAACATTGCGTATCTAACTAAAACAAGTTGAAAATTTTGTGCATCAAAATTTTTTTGCGCATCAAAATTCGTTTTTTGTGCATTAAAAAAAAGGTATAAAAACTCAAAATCAGAAAAACTTCTTTCACAAAAGTTTTATGCACCAACATACTCGATCTTGTGAAATTTTTTTGGATTTTCTCGCGAACTTTAAAAAAAAATAATTATTTTTACGTAGTGTACGGATATTTGTCTTTTTATTTTAACTTTACCCTATATATATATAAAACCTTGCAAAACTTATATAAAAAAACTAAAACTTGAAAGAACCTTCGATGGTTGGTGTAAAGTGGTGGTTTGATGACCAAAGTTAATGCCGATATAGCGCTAATATGAATCTTGTCACGACGAGTACCGAAATCAATATATGTCTTCTTAAAGAAGCAAGACATGTGCAGAAATACTTACGCACTATGACTAAAAATGAAACTTTCTCATAACTTAAGAACCAAAACTTAACTTTCTAAAGCCTCAACCAATCACCTTCTTCCTCAAAAGCCCTTTATACACAAGTACACAACTGTCATAAAATCAAACAAACTAAAAAACACACACACAAAATGGCCAAAAACCCATTTCTTTTGTTTTGGAAGTTTTGGTTCACGCAACCTTGGTAGATTAAGTTTTGGTTACCAAAAACCCATTTCTTTTTTCTTTTCCACAAGTTTGTGTTGGGTCGTTGTCATTTGGGAAGTTTTGTTCGCTTGGTTTAAAGGACCTAACAACCTTAATGTAAAAAGGTGCGCGAACGAAAACTTCGCTAACGACAACGACCCACACAAACCTTAACCACCCTCTTAAACAACCTCGTACAACAATCAACAAACTTAAAGTTCTACAAAACAACCTTAAACTCCACCGTTCCCATAACCGGTATGTGGTTATAGTTTACAAAGTTGAACAAGAGATGTTATTTTTTTGATTTTGGTTGTTAACGTGAAGATCTTTATGGTTGTGGCTGTAGCATTTGGTTTAGGTTGTTGAGAAAGAGAGGCTTATAAAATGAGTTTACACTAGGCTAATGAGACTTTTATAATCTAGGTTTAGGTTTAGCCACTAGCACTAGTACATTTAGGGCTTTCCCCGACGACTATTTTTATACCGAGCCGACGTTATGTCATCGGCCACATGTCGTCCCGATGACATGATGTTAGCATTGATAAAAAAGTGATGGTCATTTCGTATTTACAACTTTGTATTTGTGTCGTGTAATTTGTATAGAATAGACGGTGGGCTAGGACTAAGCAAATCTACTAATAGTTAAATGATAAGTCTAGTCCATTGTATGCATTTTATGTAAAATAGTCCAACCCATGTAAAGCCCAACCGAGCCCATCTTAAGGCCTTTAGGGCATCACCTTTTGGCCATATATACACACTCCTCACCTCATTTTCATGTGTGCTTTAGAGATTACTAGGTGAGAGTGTGTGTGTATCTTGTATGTGTTTTGTTCTCCATTTCTTAAGCTAATATACACGACTTGAATTTCATATACTCATCTCATCTATCTTGCTTTCTCTCTTTAGTACCATTCGATCTATACATATTGTGGTGTGATAAAGTAGTAACCTTGTGTTATAACAAGTGGTATCATATAGCCAAACAACGATTTAGGAAGTTTCTTGTGTTCGTTTTTTGATCAAAAGTTACATAAAGTTGCGTTTTTTCATCATAAAAACGTGAACTTTGTGTGAAAAACTTTGATTTTTACGCTTCTATAGGTTATTAGTTGTTGTTATTCATAGTTTTTACGTAAAAGTAGTGAGTTTTGGTAGTTACTTTCGATTCAAAAGCTTCAAAATCTTGTGTGTGGTGTTAAAAAGGTGTTTACTTGTATCGAAATATTGTGAAAAATAAAAAATAGGCGATAAAGGTTGGCACTTGATTCTTATTTAAGGGTTTTTTGAGGTTCTTTGATCGAGAAAAAACAGCTTGGAATCTTGTTTGTTGGTCGTTATTTGGATCCCCTTGTATAAGGGTTTGTCTAAATTGGTTTGAGGGTTTATAGAAATTGTGGTCGAATTTCTACAAGAAAGGGTTTATAGAAATTGTGACGAATTTCTACAAGAAAGGGTTTATAGAAATTGTGACGAATTTCTACAAGAAAGGGTTTATAGAAATTGTGACGAATTTCTACAAGAAAGAGTTTATAGAAATTGTGGTTTATCGAAATTCCTTGTATAAGGGGTTATCGAAATTGTGGCTTATAGGAATTACTTATCGAAATTTCTTATAGGAATTACTTATAGGAATTACTTATAGGAATTTCTTATAGGAATTACTTATAGGAATTACTTATCGGAATTACTTATAGGAATTAAGACTGTCGCAATTCACCCAGGCTTGTCGCAATTGTGAATCTGTCGCAAATTCAAAAATTATCTAAATTCAACTTGTACTTGATTTCTACAATATCAAACGTGAACTCGGTATTCCCGTGCTTGTACAAGTGTGTGGAATACTTCGACAAAGGAAACATCGTCTAATTTCACTAGTACAAAAATGGGATTTGGTCACACATGTTGTTTTTCGAACGGCCACACAGTAACTTTTTTATGTGACTAAATGTACCAGAATAAAAGAAACAGCCACATTTGATCCGACTTGTGTGACCATTTAGTCTTTCCAACTGAGGCTACAGTCACACATTTGAATATTTTCGTGACTAGAGGTATCTTGTAAATTTTTTTTTTGATTATTTAGTCACATATAATTTGGGACGTGTGACGGATACAAATAAGTTTGAAATATTAGTCACACTATATATATACATATGTGACAAATATATGTCACACAATCGAATAGTGTGACCAAAATCCATATATGGTCACATGAAGTAATTGTGTATGTGGCTAAATCATATACTCAAGTTTGTCACACATTATTTAAAAGTGACTAAATCATATAGTCAAATTTGTCACACATTATTTAAAAGTGACTAAATAATATAGTCAAATTTGTCACATATTATTTAAAAGTGACTAAATATGGTACACTTAATTTTTCCCAAAATAAAATTTCCCCTTCTCAACTTTTCACAACCCGCCTAAAATTTTCCCAAAAATCAAACTCCCAAATTCCCAAATATTTCATTAACCATCCCACTTCTCAATTTTTCCCAGACCCGCCTAAATTTTTCCCAAAAATCAAACTCCCAAATATTTCATTAACCATCCCACTTTTCACATAGACCTGGTCTTCTTCTTCTTCTACCAGACTCGCACCACACTCAACAAGCCTGTAATTGTGGCCTCACAACTATTAGAGTCCATAATTGAATATCCTACTCCAACACGAGCCGAGGTAATTATCCTTAGGATATTATCAATCATTTGTCCTGTTTTTATCATTGCATTTCTTTGTATATCCAAATCATTAAAAGGTGCTGTGTAATGTTTTAGTCATTAAAATATGGCTATGAAATGACTCTAACTAGACATAAAGTCATTTTAGTGACTCGCATCTATAAAAAAAGTACAATGACGAAATCATGATAAACGGCCAAATATGCTGATAATTAATGTAAACTTTTCTGTATATTTTGTTAACTATTAACCATCCATTTGATGTTTTAGCAATCTCATTTGATGTTTATACATCTCTTCAAGCTATGTTTTTCTGTAGCACATTAATGATTTGACTTGATTATTTTATTAAGGCCAACATGACATGGTTTTATGTTTATTTAGAAGATTAAAATTTGTGTTCTTGACTTCTTGGTAGTCTTGTTTCATCTGTATCCTGAATAAACAAATTTTGATTTTGAGTTATGTCAATCAGAGTAGTTTAAGACTTTGACACCTTTATAATCATTGACTTAGCAAGTTGGAATATTTGCGTTCTAAGTTCTTGGCACCTGGTACACGAACACAACAATATTAGATGAGATCTTGGTTCAAAGTGCAAGGAATCGAATGTATACCATGTGACTTTTCATATTTATTTAATATTTCTTTCTTATTATATATTTTTCTTATGCAGGTTTTAATCTTTCATTAAGTTCTATAAATGACTGCAAGATTTGATCACGGAAAAAGTAAGTTTAAATACTTTGCATGTGAAAATAAATATTTGTGTAGAATAGATGGATCCAGTGTTTCGCTAGGATTCAGGAAATATGGATTCTATGCACATAGAATAGGATTCCGAACTTGACTTAAAAAGACGCAAAGCGTTACATTTGAATCTTGGATTCACATGATCTCTAATCATAGTCTGTATACTCTTCACGTGTCCTTCCCTCTGCGCTTGAAGTTGGCTTGTTGCCCATAGAGTAGGAGTTGTCGATGATTATAGGTGACTAAGCTGCAAATGAAAATGTCACAGGACCATGTAGACCAGCAATTGTGTTAAATGATGGCGTTTGAGGTCATGATTCCTGAAGTACACACATATCTTTACTTGTTAAGGTTTTGAGGAACTGTGAATGTATCTGTCAACTGTCGTGGTTGAAAACATGGTGTTCGATATGCTTACTTCAATTTTTGGTGGTTGATGTATAGCATTAAACTTGGATGTCTGCTGTTTACCTTATAAGCACTTATAAAATTTCATTATGTCAGAAAAAGGCATTTTATCCACACTTATTTTTGTAATTAGGGAATGAAGACCCAAGTATTGAATTTTGGTTTCATCGTGAAAACTAGGAACTAGTCTCTTTTTAGCTGGCGGAAAAAGATGGAAAAGCAAATGGTGGAAACCAAAGATAATATCATAATGGTCAATCTGAACAGGTCGGGATTTGAGTTGACGAAGTATGATATGTGCCAAAATGTTATCTCAGTTTTTAATTTATTTTTCTTTTTTTTGTAATTAATGACAGACTGTGAGTTACATAGCAGAGCATGTGCTCGGGACTGGTTCTTTTGGCACTGTTTTTCAGGTAAGACTAACTTGTAGATGATTTGGTTTCCACGAAGTTGATTGAATATTGATGTACTTATACCATTATTGGTATGCCCTTAAATTTATCTTGTATAACTTGATCTCAAAGTCATCACTTCTAGAGTTTATCATGGTAATGATGTTCAGAGTAATGATGAGGAGGTGACCTTCAGGAAAGGGTCACTGATCATACAATGTGGAGGGCACACAGCTCTTGAGGTGCTCAATTATGTACATGATTTTTTAAAAGTTTTTCATATAGATTTTCTCAAGAAACTCTGAATGTCAATTATTTATTAAAGATTGCAGCTTATATCACTACTACAAAAACTGGCTTTTAGACCCTCTTATTTAGACCCTTTAAAAAAAATGCAGGTCTAAATGAGGATTTAACCCCGCCAAGAGTTATTTACACCGGTGCAAATAGAAGACACCGGTCTAAATGTCTTTTTAACATTTAGACCGGTTGATATTTAAAACACGGTCAAAAAAAACTTATTTAAACCGGTTTTTTTTCCACCGGTCTATATAATCCGAGTATTTACTGTAATACCATAACAATTTTTTTATTTTTCGTCCTCCCCCCAAAACCCACCAAAAATTTCAACTTTAATTTCATTTTCCCCCTTTTCCTCAAATATTTCGGTTCCCCCTAAATTGATTAGGGTTTCTATTATTTCCCCATCTCACATTTACTCATCTTCCTTACCACTGCCGTCACCATTTTTACCTGTAGTAATCTCATCTCGCTCAAGGTATCTTGTTCTTATCTTATTATTTAATATATGATTAACGATTAGTTTTCCTTGTTTAATTGGGAATTTATTGTAGTTTGAGGGGCTGGCATCCGGTTTATGCATTGATCTCTAGCCACAAGGATTTACAAAGATTATGCTTTGGTATGTTCTACTCATCTATTTACTTAAGTGTTTCTCTTTAATTTGATTTATAAATGGAATATTATGAAGCAGAGTTTGACTTTTTGTCATGGTTACTTAAAGATTACAAGGAAACAATTGACGTGCCTAAGTAAATTTGTTTTTGTCATGTTTATCATGGTGTACCTAAGTTAATTTTTTATGTTAAAATCAAGATTTACCTCCCTAATTGTTTGACCTACAAAACATCTATGTGTTTCCACCTAAGGTGGGTATAAAGAAGAATTAGATCTGTAATTTGCTTTATTTACTACTATATATTTTTATATGAAATTTGATATGTTTGTTTTCAATGTTTTGCTTAAGATCAGTTGATCTTTTTATTTTTAGGCTTTTCTTGTAACACACAATTAATTTTGCTTTAAGAACAGTTGATTTGATTGTTCGATTTGTGGTTTTTACATGTGTTTTTACAGTTGATTTGATTGTTCAAATTCAGGGAGAACAAGGCAATATCAGGGGCTTGTGGGTTGCACACTATATAACTTTTTTCACCATCACAAGGCAAAGGGTCTGAACAAGGCAAAGTGTCTACTGATGAAGACTTTGACTACTCACAAAGAGGACAGTGGCTGCGCGCTGCTGTTCTGGGAGCCACTGATGGTAGTTTCAGTTGCATCGTTGATGATGGGTATTGGAGCTGTTAAACAAGATGTTAGAGCCATGATTCTTACAGGCTTTGCTAGTCCATGAAAGTTGCCGAATCCAACTTAAACTAGTCCATGAAAGTAATTTTGGCACACCTAACATTGAAGAATTAAGTGTTGTATTTTAGAAGTAATAGGCTTTGGTTAATAAGAACTTAATCATTTGCCGTTATATGTAATTACATGAGCTGTACTCTTCAAAGCAACTGCTTACTCCTAAGTTTGGCCATGTTTGAATTCTTTTAGGTACAAGCTCCTTGTAACAACAGGACAAGGCATATTTGATCACTTAAACGACCTATACTATAGGAATGGGAACACGCTCCCATGTACTGCTGTTACAATTGGCCATGTTTGAATTCTTTTAGGTACAAGCTCCCTGTTACTTTTAGGTTTGGTATGTGCTAAAACACATATTTTTTCTTGACCAAAACCGGACCCAAAAAGACCAAAAACCCGTCCAAAATGCCAAATATATTGTGTTTTTGTGTTTTTACATGTGCAGGCACGGATATCAAGGAAAAATGACAAAAGACACAAGAAAACCGGGAAAACGAGCACGAGACTGGAAGAGTGTTCGAAAGCCGAGGCCGGGGTAGTCAAACAGTCAAAGTACGCTCAAATGGTCAAGAATAGCCCTCCAATTATCTAAGATTGTCAAAAGTATCCCTTGGGAAATATTATTGGAAGATGGCAGAATTAGTCCTCATGGTTTCAGAAAATACAAATTTAGTCCTTGTGATTGTTATCTAAATCCTAAAACACTTTAACTATCCGGACATTTAAAAGCCCAAAACACTAACCCAAAATAAATCCACCCGCCCAACCATTTAAACCCACAACCCCTTTTAAGTTTTAACCCTTTTAAACCCACAACCCACATCAACCCACTACCGACCCAATCCCTATCCCGAGCCCAACCTTCCCATCTAAATCCTAAACCCGACCCAACCTATACTCGGTCAACAAGAAATAAACTAACTCCCACTCGGTCAACAAGAGATAAAAATAAAACAAACACACACCCCACACTCACACACAACCCGATCCCCAATATTCACCCCTCTCCCCCAGATTTTACTGTACCGATGAACCCTAGTTTATCCCATCCAAAATTTACGGCAATTAAGGGTAAGATCGTCATTGCACGGACTTCTAGGAAGCTACTGACACCAAGAATGACGCGTGGCAGCTAATGATTGGTCCGAACACCTCATCGATTTTAATCCAAGGGTTGTGAACGATTTGATGACAAGGAGATGAAATGGAGGGCTACGATTAGAAGATAATGGCTATATATTCAAAGCTCTCTCACTCACAATTCGGTTAGCTAGTTAGTGGTTAGTCACTAGGAGTAGGAGTAGAGGTAGAGTAGTATATTAGCTTAGAGTAATGTTTCTCTTAATGATATGCTTTTTAGCTTAATGTAATTTTTTTTTTTCAGCTTTCAGTTGTACTCAATTCAAGTTTTTAATAAAAGTTTAGTTTTCATTTCAATTACTAGCAGTTTAATTTACAGCAAATTTACTATTCTCAAATCTGTTTCAAGCTTTCCATTACTTCTTTCTCAAGCTCATCCAAGCTTAACAATAGCTTGTGGTGAGTGTTGTTTATTTGTTACTGTTCGAAATTGTTCCATATCCTTTAGTCAACGAAAGTCAAGGTTCTTCAATGATGATTCTGGTTAAGATTAGTGGTAGGTTCAATGTTTCTAGTGTTTATGGAGCCTATCCAAAGATAGGTTTAGCTCAAATGAATCCTCTGTTTAGCTGAGGAAGCTTTTGTAAGTCCTAATTTTCATTTTCAAGTCCTAATTTGCAGTTAAATTGTAGTTTAGTTTAGATATGCGATAATTAGTAGTTTACTGTTTCATTAGATAACTTTGATCATATTTGTGTTCATTTGGTTGATTTTAGTCACAATACTATTAGTTTGATCATAATCCTTTGACTGTTCATGTTAAACTGTGTAGATTTGCATTACTATGATTCTGTGATTGTTTGATGTTTAGAATTGAGTTTTTGTGTTTCTTTCAGTTGTAGTGATCATAACATAAGCTTAATTAGTAGATTTGTGGCTTAAAACTCTTAGTAGCCTCATAAAACTTCAATACTGCTAGTATAAGGGGTCTTTGGATCTGCTATCATTTTGGTGTTGTTGTTGTTAATTAGTTGTTTCTTCTGCATAGCTAATGTACTTTAGGTTCATATAGGTTAGTAGTAGAATATTATTGGTAGTTTATTCAACAATAGTCAAAGTAACTTGTAATCATTCATTTCTGTTAACTGTTTGAACTATTAGATTGCATAAGCTTGTTTTTAGGTTCAAATTGGAGTAACATAGCTTAAATTAGTGTAACAACAGCTTATCATTACATTTAGGAGTAGATTTGAGTAGTATAATTTGGATTTGGTCAACTTGAATAGGCATAGTGAGAGTCAACTGTTGCAGCTCTACTATCTCAACAGGTTGCTGATCTAGAACTTAATTAAATGTGAAATTGATTGTTATTGATAGGGCTTCTTGGTATTTTAGAATCTCAGTAATACTAACTTGAATTTGAGTTTTTCTTAAAGCCAGTAGTACTAGCTTTCTAAAACAGCTTTTCATTTTAAAATTGGTTTTGATTTGAGTTTTTTATAAGCTCTTGAAAAGGGCTTGTGTGGATGATTTCGGATATAAAGAAAATAAAATAAGTTTCTGTTTTTGTCACTTTGGTCCCTATAATTTCTGTTTTAGTTAAAATCGTACCAGGGTTCTTTTTAGTTATAAAAAGTTTGTTAAAAGTACATATTAGTCCCTGTCTTTGTTAGGAAAATTTTTAATTTCAGTTTTTACATTAGTAGTCCCTTAACTTTTATAAAGTTTTGTTTTCTTTAATTTTCTTTTATAAAATCAGTTTCTTTGAATTACATTTTCAGTCCCTTAGGTTTTTACTTTCGCATTTTAGTTTGATATTTCACTATTAGATTTATAAATCTCGGGATTAGTCCGGGATTTGCATTTATTTGAATTTTCTTTGTGTGCATTTATTTTAATAGCGTAGATTGCTTTTAAATTTCTTATATTTTAGTGTAATCAACACCAAAATATTCACTTTCAATTATTCACTTCACATTGTCACGACACCGAATCGACTTAAAACGCCGTCAAACCTTCGTTGGGAGAACGACCCGGGGAAATATTCTCACGAATATTTCTTTGGAAAAACAAATAAAAACAATACATCAATCAAAATGGCGCCGCTGCCGGGGAAGGCTTGAAACGTTGTCGTTGATTCGTATCGTATTTTGTGTATTGAAGAACCTTCCCCGTGGAAGTTATCGTCTTGTTTTGTAAATAAATTGTTTTTGAAAAAAATAAAAAAATATATAATAAATAAAAAACCATTTGAATACTTGTCACCAAGTATTCACAGTACCAAAAAATCGAAAAATCAAAAATAATTAAAAAAAAAAAAAAAAAAAAAAAAAAAAAAAAAAAAAAAAAAAAAAAAAAAACACTTTTCCTAAAGTGTTTTCACCATTAATAAACATCCTCGGTCTTCCGTTGAAGGAGGGCGGTTGTAAACCATTCCGAATAAACAACAAAACAAATCGTGAAATTAAACGTTATCGGACTACTTTAATTCTACAACCGGATAGCGAGTAGTTTTGAAGGAAACGGTTACGGATAACGTAACGGTTACCAAAAATAAAATAAATTTGTTTTTCAAGGTTTTTATAAATATAAAAATCCAAAAAGATTTTTCTTTTCAAAATTTAATTTTCCTTTTCTTTTGTGTTATTCAATGTTTAAAATCCTAAAAAGAATCTCCGTTATCCTCTTCATATTTGATTCTCTTCTTTTACCCTCTATACCGTTTGATTCTTGATCTTCTTATCCTCTAAAAGTTTGATTCTTCTTCTCACACCCTCTTGTGTTTAATTCTTATGGATCCCATTTGTTTTAAGTGTGGAGAACCGTTCTTCGAAGGTTCATGTGTTTGGTGTACGTGTGATCAATGTGGTAGTGAAATTCATGATGGCGTTTGTTTGAATTGTAATTCTCCCGAATATGTTCACAATTCGTTTAACAATTTTTCGAACGTTCCCGATTATTATCCGACACCACCACCACCACCTTCGTTCACTTGTTTTAATTGTGGAAATCCCTCCGAAGAAGGAGTACCTTGTGGACAGTGTTTTTGTAATCAATGTGGATACACCTATTGTATGTGCTACGTCCCGAGTGCTGAAACGTCTTATGCTTGTGATACGAGTTTTGATAATTATCCTCAAAACGATTTCAATCTTCCTTTTCAAAACTCGTATGAGCAAGTACCGTATTATAATGGTGATTCATTTCAAAGTTCGTCAAATTTTGAACATTGTGGGGGATCGTTTGAAAATTCTTATTATGAGCCAAATTCGTGTTTCGATTCTCATGGTTTTAACCAACCCTCACAAAGTCCCGGCAATTGTCCGAATCAAGATAAAATGCGCGAAATTGAAAGACTTTGGGAAGACTTCCAAGAAGTTAAGAGATTGGTGATTAAACACTATACTTCTACTCCCGATCCTCATGAAAAATCTATAGAAGAATTACTTGCCGAGGAAAAAGAGGCTAATTTTCGGAAGGCCTTACAGCAATGTGCTGACGAGGAGATACTTGTGTCATTCAACGTTTTCCCTCAAATTTCACCTATCTTTCCTCCCGTAGAACCCGAGGACTCTTTAATAATGGGGGACGAGCATCTAAACACTATTCCGGCAACGGAATCAGACGAATTCCAAAAGTCTAGTGTTGAGAACCTCGTCCCAATCCAAAGTGAGTCCGGGGAAAATTCTAACGGTGATTGTGATTTTGTTGAAAATGATCGTTTTGATAATCTCGTTGATACGAATGATGAGCCGTGTGATGATATGTACGTTGAAAAGAACGAAGATGAGATGTTCTCCGATTCTGACAATGACGATTCGTTATCTTGTGGAGACATCGACTATGTGGAGGAGTCACCTTCTGAGCTCGTCAGCTTAGAAGAAGAGGATGAAGAAGATAAGGATACTGAAATCCAAGATGATGTTCTTCGTGAGAAATTATCTACAATTTATCTTCTCATTTCTAAGATCGAGGCATTAAATGATCCTCCGACTTCTTCATTTCCTATCCCCGATATGGATAGTGACTTCTTACCCGAGCTTGAAATTTTTCGATTTGAAGAGACGAGTAGTGGCAGTCCCACTATTCATGCTGATATCTCTCTTCCGGATTATGAGTACTTTCATTTTGAGATTGATTCCGAACCTATTTCCGATAATCCGTCACGTGATCCTCTTTTAGAGGATGTCGATCGATTTCTTGCCTCGGATGACTCGATACCACCGGGTATTGAGAATGACGAGAATGGTTTTATTGAAGAAATTAATGATGATGATTTACTTTCTGAGGCTGATTCATTTATCTTTGATTTACCATCTTCTCGTCCACCCGCGAAACCACCGGATGTAGATCTTGGATCCGGTGTGAATGAAGTAATTAATGGAGTGGTGGACGTGACTTATGATATTGATGATCCCGTGCTTGATATTTTACCCACCCGTGATTCCAATGATGTTTATGCTTTCACCATCCGTGTGTTTCACCCATTCTTCACTTATCCCATCATTTCTCCACCTTTTCACTCCTCCGGGAGTGAGGATACCGTCTTCGACCCCGGCATCTCCGTTCTTCATGCCGGGTGTCCGTTACAGGGTGTCCGTTCCTCTTGCTCCCCCAAGGACAAATAAATTCGGGGTCGAGTCAAGCTCATGTGACTCGGTTACCAAAAACAAGCGCTTCGTGGGAGGCACCCCATGCTTATCCTTCTATCTTCTTTCTATTTTCTAATAAAGTGAGTGAGGAGGGTTTCCTCTTCCATATCTTGTGTTTCGTTGTTTTCTGTAATGTGTCCAGGAATGCCTTAATCTTATCGTTGTTTTCTGCTTATCGATATCCTTAATCTTATCGTTTTGCATCTATCTTTTGGCATAATTAATAAACGGCCTTAGATTTTTGTAGGAGAACCCTTACCTTTAAGACATTGAGGACAATGTCTCGTTTTAGTCTGGGGGGGTAATCTGTCGATTTGATTTTTGCCTTGCATTTTTGCTATTTTCTCATGCAACTCCGTTTTTTTTTTCCTCAAAAAAATTGAAAAAATCCAAAAAAATGAGAAAAATTTAAAATTTTTTGCAAAAATATAATAAGTTTTGACATTTTTGTTGACTTTCCGCTGGAGAGAGTAGGAATAAAATTCTGACTTGATCGGGCGTGTTGAGCCCTAGCTTGTCCCCTTAACCTTTTGTAATCTATAAGCTCGTGCTAGTCTTTTACACAAGGAGCTAGAAAATGCGAATTCTTTTTAAGAGTTTGCAAGTTCCCGTATTTGACTTTATATATGCATGGCTTGATTATTTGGCTAAGCATTCGCGGATCTTATTATTTAAGATTTTAAATTTGCGAAGAACGAGAAATGATAGAGTTGTTTATAAGTTAGATTGCTAAACGTGGAGTTGGATCTCTTTAGAGCTCATCGAAGCTATTTGTGGCTTTTTGTTCCCATAAGCTTGTTTCACTCAAAAATAGTAAATAGGAATAATTAAAGCTATTTTGGTTTTGGCGAAATTTAGTTTTTATTTCTTCCTTAGAGAATCCTTGCTTATGAAAGTTGGGTACACATCAAGGTACTGCCAGTGTTACGGTGTAATAGACTATTCCATCTTGCCGGCTCGCAACCGATGTTGGGATTGTTATAAAAGCCGTAGGACTCGGGATTTGGCAAAATATATAATTAATTAATGAATAATAATAATAATCCAAAGCCATAAAAAGTTTTCTGCATCTTGCCGGTTCGCAGCCGATGTTGTAGACTTCTAATAAAGGCAGAGGAAAAATTCCAAGGTCATAATAGACTATCACATCTTGCCGGTTCGCAGCCGATGTTGTGATTGTTATAAAAGGCCAAGGATCATTAATAATATGTGCTTAATAATGTTAAAAATGCCAAATTTCGACTCCGGGGGTGTCCTAATAAAGGCTTCCGTCTCTGGACTCGTAGATGAGTTGTTTCGGTCGCAAATAAAAGGGATATTCTCAAAATCGTGTTAAATCAGAGACCTTGATGTGGACCTCATTTTTGTATGCAACGGTTTTCGAGGGAAGGTTTGGAAACTACTTAGCGTCTAAACTAGGTATCTTTATCGGCTTAAAAAATTATCGAAACGAGAATTTGAAGAAATTCATTTCTCACCAAAAATAAAATAAATAGAGGAAAAATAGGAATTTGGGAACGAGAAGTCCACAATTAGCTTTTATGAGTAGTGTTGGCAATCTATCTTGTAAATGACAATGATCTCGTTTTTAAGCTTAGTTTGGGGACTCGTGAAAAATCAGGGACGACGAATTTTATCCGTATGGTCACTTCTTTATGAGTCGTGTTTCCTACTCGAGGACCCTAAAAATTATCGAAAGATAATGATTGTCAACAAAAGCCGTCACATGAATAATGAGAAAAATATAAAAATACAAAAATAGAATAAAAAGGAAAATCAGGGAGTTTTTATAACATTGCATGAGGACATTGCAATACTTAGTCTGGGGGATTTTGGTATGTGCTAAAACACATACCTTTTCTTGACCAAAACCGGACCCAAAAAGACCAAAAACCCGTCCAAAATGCCAAATATATTGTGTTTTTGTGTTTTTACATGTGCAGGCACGGATATCAAGGAAAAATGACAAAAGACACAAGAAAACCGGGAAAACGAGCACGAGACTGGAAGAGTGTTCGAAAGCCGAGGCCGGGGTAGTCAAACAGTCAAAGTACGCTCAAATGGTCAAGAATAGCCCTCCAATTATCTAAGATTGTCAAAAGTATCCCTTGGGAAATATTATTGGAAGATGGCAGAATTAGTCCTCATGGTTTCAGAAAATACAAATTTAGTCCTTGTGATTGTTATCTAAATCCTAAAACACTTTAACTATCCGGACATTTAAAAGCCCAAAACACTAACCCAAAATAAATCCACCCGCCCAACCATTTAAACCCACAACCCCTTTTAAGTTTTAACCCTTTTAAACCCACAACCCACATCAACCCACTACCGACCCAATCCCTATCCCGAGCCCAACCTTCCCATCTAAATCCTAAACCCGACCCAACCTATACTCGGTCAACAAGAAATAAACTAACTCCCACTCGGTCAACAAGAGATAAAAATAAAACAAACACACACCCCACACTCACACACAACCCGATCCCCAATATTCACCCCTCTCCCCCAGATTTTACTGTACCGATGAACCCTAGTTTATCCCATCCAAAATTTACGGCAATTAAGGGTAAGATCGTCATTGCACGGACTTCTAGGAAGCTACTGACACCAAGAATGACGCGTGGCAGCTAATGATTGGTCCGAACACCTCATCGATTTTAATCCAAGGGTTGTGAACGATTTGATGACAAGGAGATGAAATGGAGGGCTACGATTAGAAGATAATGGCTATATATTCAAAGCTCTCTCACTCACAATTCGGTTAGCTAGTTAGTGGTTAGTCACTAGGAGTAGGAGTAGAGGTAGAGTAGTATATTAGCTTAGAGTAATGTTTCTCTTAATGATATGCTTTTTAGCTTAATGTAATTTTTTTTTCAGCTTTCAGTTGTACTCAATTCAAGTTTTTAATAAAAGTTTAGTTTTCATTTCAATTACTAGCAGTTTAATTTTACAGCAAATTTACTATTCTCAAATCTGTTTCAAGCTTTCCATTACTTCTTTCTCAAGCTCATCCAAGCTTAACAATAGCTTGTGGTGAGTGTTGTTTATTTGTTACTGTTCGAAATTGTTCCATATCCTTTAGTCAACGAAAGTCAAGGTTCTTCAATGATGATTCTGGTTAAGATTAGTGGTAGGTTCAATGTTTCTAGTGTTTATGGAGCCTATCCAAAGATAGGTTTAGCTCAAATGAATCCTCTGTTTAGCTGAGGAAGCTTTTGTAAGTCCTAATTTTCATTTTCAAGTCCTAATTTGCAGTTAAATTGTAGTTTAGTTTAGATATGCGATAATTAGTAGTTTACTGTTTCATTAGATAACTTTGATCATATTTGTGTTCATTTGGTTGATTTTAGTCACAATACTATTAGTTTGATCATAATCCTTTGACTGTTCATGTTAAACTGTGTAGATTTGCATTACTATGATTCTGTGATTGTTTGATGTTTAGAATTGAGTTTTTGTGTTTCTTTCAGTTGTAGTGATCATAACATAAGCTTAATTAGTAGATTTGTGGCTTAAAACTCTTAGTAGCCTCATAAAACTTCAATACTGCTAGTATAAGGGGTCTTTGGATCTGCTATCATTTTGGTGTTGTTGTTGTTAATTAGTTGTTTCTTCTGCATAGCTAATGTACTTTAGGTTCATATAGGTTAGTAGTAGAATATTATTGGTAGTTTATTCAACAATAGTCAAAGTAACTTGTAATCATTCATTTCTGTTAACTGTTTGAACTATTAGATTGCATAAGCTTGTTTTTAGGTTCAAATTGGAGTAACATAGCTTAAATTAGTGTAACAACAGCTTATCATTACATTTAGGAGTAGATTTGAGTAGTAGAATTTGGATTTGGTCAACTTGAATAGGCATAGTGAGAGTCAACTGTTGCAGCTCTACTATCTCAACAGGTTGCTGATCTAGAACTTAATTAAATGTGAAATTGATTGTTATTGATAGGGCTTCTTGGTATTTTAGAATCTCAGTAATACTAACTTGAATTTGAGTTTTTCTTAAAGCCAGTAGTACTAGCTTTCTAAAACAGCTTTTCATTTTAAAATTGGTTTTGATTTGAGTTTTTTATAAGCTCTTGAAAAGGGCTTGTGTGGATGATTTCGGATATAAAGAAAATAAAATAAGTTTCTGTTTTTGTCACTTTGGTCCCTATAATTTCTGTTTTAGTTAAAATCGTACCAGGGTTCTTTTTAGTTATAAAAAGTTTGTTAAAAGTACATATTAGTCCCTGTCTTTGTTAGGAAAATTTTTAATTTCAGTTTTTACATTAGTAGTCCCTTAACTTTTATAAAGTTTTGTTTTCTTTAATTTTCTTTTATAAAATCAGTTTCTTTGAATTACATTTTCAGTCCCTTAGGTTTTTACTTTCGCATTTTAGTTTGATATTTCACTATTAGATTTATAAATCTCGGGATTAGCCCGGGATTTGCATTTATTTGAATTTTCTTTGTGTGCATTTATTTTAATAGCGTAGATTGCTTTTAAATTTCTTATATTTTAGTGTAATCAACACCAAAATATTCACTTTCAATTATTCACTTCACATTGTCACGACACCGAATCGACTTAAAACGCCGTCAAACCTTCGTTGGGAGAACGACCCGGGGAAATATTCTCACGAATATTTCTTTGGAAAAATAAAAATAAAAATATTACTTTTAGGTTCATCGTCAGTATGATGTTAATTATTGTGACTTGATTGAAGTTGTGATTTAAAGATATGTTAGTTTTAGGTTTTTCATTAGTTTGTTTATATAATTGGATGATAAGTTATTATTAGGTTTCTGAAGTTAGCTTATCGTCACGATCAGTTTGATGTTATTTTTGTGATTTGATTCATTTTAGAAGTTGTGATTATGTTTTGGTTAAGCAATTTGATGATTATAAACGGATGAGGCTTTCTCTGTTTTAGGTTGCCCAGGGAGGGTGAGTCTTTGACTCAAATATACACGGCTTAACTGATGTATCCCCGTAACTTTTTCAGGTCCTTTCCTTGGCCACCCGCCAAATGTGTACCTAGTGAGGTTTGAACCCTAGACCTCATGCGAGGAGGTCACGTGCCTTACGACTAGGGCATTTGGTGCGGGTTAAGAAATTTGATAATTATGTCGCTACATTTTCACTTTTAGTTGATTTTGTTGTTGAATTTGATAATATGTTATTTTTTAGTTTTAAAGTAGTTTGTACTCGGTATGGTGATATGTGAACATATTTTGATTAAGCAATTTGAAGAATACGTTACTATTGATTGATTGTTGTTAGGTTTTTGCTGAATTGTTTATTATATCACTATATGAACGTTACGTTTTTTAAGTCCCTTGCTATGTTATATTTAGTAATTTATTTATATTTAGTATCGTTGTGATCACGTTTCGGTTACGAAATTTGTAGAATATGTTACTGTTGAAGCGTATTTGGTTGTAGAATTGGATGATATGCTGTTCTTTAGGTTTGTTTGGATTCAAGTAGTTTCAATAAGCTATCCCAAACAGCCCCTTTACAGGCATTAATTTCAATAGGCAATCCCAAACAGTCCTATTCCCTTCATTGCAGCTATTTAATAGAGCAATCCCAAACAGCCCGATTCTTTTTTTCTAGAAAAACTACATAGAGGCCGGTTTATTTAATAACAACCGGTCTTTTAGAACTATTTTGGACAGGTGCATGAACCGGTCTTTATATGCAAATGAACCGGTCTTAAAACCAATCTTTTAGACCGATGCCTCAACCGGTCTTTATATTAAAAACCTTTTAGACCTCCCTCCATTTAAACCCCCTGTGGAACCGGTCTAAAAGCCTTTTTCAACCGGTCTAAAAGGTCTTTTTTGTAGTAGTGTATTAATCTCGTGACTTTCAGATCTTGGAGCTCCAGTTGTCAGGCAAGAAAGTAGTAAATGCAGTTGCATTTTGGAATGGTTTGAGATGTCAGAAGCTAAAGAAGTTGAAGTTGTAGAAGCAATGTCTCTAAAACCAAAGGTACATCTTAAGAATTTAGTACTCTCTAATTGAGAAACCAAGGGTCTCTGTCTCACTGATGTATTTTCCTGTGAGGAGTGTGTACCTATTTAAGTATTGATGTTCTGTATAGTTTTTCAGCTCATGCTTTATAGCTAAGCTCCTCATGATATCCTAGATATGTATTTTTATGATAATAGCATGCAACTTAATACATTCCTGTTTATAGTTTTGTAATCTTTATATTTACTTTGTGCAGGGCATGCTCAAATGTAGCAGACAACTCACATAAGCATGAAACAAACGAGTCCCCAGACCTGCAGCTGCTATTGGGCTTATGGAGAGTTTGCTTGCAATAGATCCTGGGCAAAGAGGAACTGCTGCTCTTGCTCTCAAGAGTGAGGTAACTCCCTCCTTTTTATAGTCCTAAATGTTTATCTTGTTTAGTTTTATCAAAAGAAAATTTGAACATTTATTACTGAAAATGCAGATTTTGGTTCACTGGAATTATCACCAGTTGGTGGGCGAGAAACAACAGACACGAGAATCCTGATCGAGAGTTCACTGGAATTATCATGCAGTAATGGGCATTTTGAATACATTTGGAATATATAGGCAGAAGTCCAAGAGAATCCTGATCGAGTCTTCGGATAGTGAAGTTTTGAAATTATTCAAGGCAAGAAACAACAGACACGAGCTAGTGTATTTTTAATACTGCTAGATATTATAGTATGAGCAGGTGTATTAGTTCTGTTAGTTATAAGTTAGTACTGTTGGTTCATACAGTTAGTAGTGCTATTATATATTATTGTATTTGAAGTTGTTTTGATATATATTTGAATTTGTTTTGATATATATTGATTTCTTAAATGTGACTAAAAGATGTATATAGTTACACTTAATAACACTTTTGGTTACTGTTTGTTTAATTTGTTGTGTGACTAAATATTACAAAAAGCCACACACACAAAAATTCATGTGGCAATTGGATGATCAATAGTCACACAAAATACAAATTTCTTCACTTTAAACAACATATAGTCACACTTATTAATACTTTTGATCACTTTATGCTTAATTGTATGTGACTAAATACCTAAAACAAACATGCTTTGTGTGACTAAATATTACAAAAGGCCACACACACAAAAATTCATGTGACCATTGGATGATCAATAGTCACACAAAATACACATTTCTTTCACTTTAAACAGCATATGGTCACACTTATTGACACTTTTGGCCACTTTTTGCTTAATTGTATGTGACTAAATACCCAAAACAAACATGTTTTGTGTGACTAAATATTACAAAAGGCCACATAAACATAAAATTCAAGTGACCATTGGATGAACAATAGTCACACAAAATACACATTTCTTCACTTTAAACAACATATGGTCACACTTATTCACACTTTTGGCCACTATTTTTTAAATTGTATGTGACTAACTCGAAAAAAATAACACACGTTGTGTGACTAAATCATCACATTTATTATATATTCATGTGGCCATAGGATGGGAAATAGTCACACATACTGATAAATCCAACAAAACTTGTGCCTAATTGGTCACACATATTCGGGTTTTGGTCACTCTTTTTCAATGAAAACGGTCACAAACTAAACAATGTGACCATATGAACCCTATGGTGGCGCGACTTTTCGTCACACACACCCAAAAAAAATGTGTGACTATATGCATATAGTCACACATTTTGTGGTGTGACGATATCCAGTTTTTGTACCAGTGTTTGTACAAATTAGATAGAATTTTTTTATCTAAATTACAAATTTGACTAAATTGTAAATTTCTATCTATATTGAAATTTTGTCAAAATTGTATAATTTTGTCTAAATTGAGATTTCTATCGAAATTGTAATTTTGGTAACTTTGTCGAAATTGTGATCATTTGATTTTGTCTAAATTGCAGTCTTGTCAAAATTGGTATTTTTGTCTAAATTGCTACTTTTATCTAAATTTCCCTAGTTTATCTAAATTGCAAAGTAACCTTCCGGAATTGACTGCTGAAGACTAAACCTCAAACGATCATAAGCTAAAGACCAAGACTTCTCTACAACAACTGAATTTAACCTTTACCAAACACAACTCCTATTTCGTTGCACCGATCCAAGTTCAACTTTATCATACTAAACATCATCAATGGCAACTCAGCAAGACATTCATGCAGCTGGTGCAGAAAACCGTCCTCCTATGCTTGAAAAAGGTGGATATCTTCCATGGACGAGCCGTATGCTTCACTACATCAAAACTAAACCTGATGGACAAGGTAAACTCCTGCTCAACTCCATCCAGAATGGACCATTCAAGCCTCGTCAAGTTCAAGACCCTGGAGCATCAAATGCAACACCTCCTGTCCCACCATCCCTTCGTGAACGAAGAGAAGATGAATACACAGCAGAGGATTGGAAGCAAATTGCAGCTGATGACTTGGCAATGCACTTAATTCAACTTGGTTTACCACGTGAGATCTTTGCTGCTGTCGATAGTTGTGAAACTGCTTATGATATGTGGGAACGAGTTAGAAGACTTTGTCATGGCACAGAAATTGGGCAACAAGATGTTGAAAACAAGCTTCTAACTGAATGGGAGAAGTTCACATCCACTCCAGCGGAACCCATTGAATCTTACTACACCAGGTTTTGCACCCTAATGAACGAGCTCATCAGAAACAAGTTGACACCAAGACAAATTGTTCAAAACATCAAGTTCATTAACAATCTACCAGAAGAATGGGGACGATTTGTCACAATTGTCAACCAAACCAAGGATCTTCATCAAGTGAACTATGATCAGCTCTATGATTTTCTTAAGCAAAACCAGGCTGAGGCAAATGAAGTCAGGAAAGAGAAGTTAGCAAAGCAACATGATCCTCTTGCACTAATTGCTCATACACCAACACCTGTACCAGTGAATACACAACCATCATCATCATCTTCCACTCAGAACTACATGCAACAACCATACGTTCCACAAACTGCTGTCATACCACAACAACAATTCTACCCACAACAACAAGTCATTCCACAACAACAATATCCACAATTCCAAGAACCAGAGTTCACTGACAATGATGAAGCTACTGCTGCTATGACACAAGCAACTAACAACAACCAAAGGATTTCATCGAACACTCGCAACAAGCAAATTGCACAGCCGAGTTTCAACATGGGTCAACATGGACAAATGGTTGGAGTTATGGGGAATCAGCAAGGATACGCTACTAGGTTTCAGATTGGTAATCAAGGGCAGTATGCAGGAAATCAGATGGGTCAGTATGCAGGGAATCAGATGGGTCAAGTTGTTGGAAATCAGAGGGGTCAGAATGTTGGAAATCAGAATGTTGGTAATCAGATTGGGAATGTTGCTGGGAATTATGGAAATGTGAATCAGGGCAATCCAGTTAAGTGTTTCAACTGTCAGGGAGTTAGTCATATGGCAAGGAACTGTCCCACCAAGCCAAAAAAGAAAGATCTAGAGTATCTGCAGAAAGCAGTGCTGTTGGCACAAAAGGAAAAGGCAGGGTTTCAGTTGAATGCAGAAGAGAATGATTTTATGGCCCTCATGGATGATATGGAAGACATTGAAGATATTGATGCAAACTGCATTTTCATGGCAAATCTTCAGGAGGCTAAGTATGATACGGATTCTGACTCACCTCCTGTTTATGACAACAATGCAGTCTCTGAGGTACCATCATTCAATACATGTCACAATAATGAAATATTTGATATGTCGCCTTATCAGGAACAGCATCCTGCTACTCCAGCACCCACTTATGATACATATATGGATACGCCAAGTTGTAGCAATATTAATTTGGCAACTCCAGATATGAATCCTAATGGAGGCTTCGAGTCACAACATACTGAGAATGATGAGGAAACACGTGCGTTATTTGAATCATTATTGAACAACTGCAGTATTGAAATTGAAAAAGTCAAAAAGGTCAATCGCGATGTTAAGGCCCCGAATGAGAAAATGACCGCTGAGCTTGAGAGGTATAAGGAAAATGAAAAAGTTTTTGAATTTCATAAAACACGACAGTCAGAATTAGAAAATGGTTACAAAAACTCCGTTTTAAGAGAAAAACAATTGCAAATCAAGTTTGACAATCTCGATGTTAACTTGAACATGAAAATAAAAGGCTTAAACGCGGAAGTTACAGATTTAAAAAACCAACTTTCTAAACAAAAATCAACTTGTTTTGATCTTGAAAAAGAAAAGAAACAGTTGAAAGCAGATTTTTCAAAACGCGAAAATGATCTTCTTGATGAAATCATTGAGAAACAAGAAACCATAAAGAAATTGGAAGATTTGCTTGTCAAAACGAGTCATTCTGCTCAAACAATTCATATGCTAATTAAAGATCCATACCCGCTTTTGCACACAATGAAGAAAATGGCTATCGGTTGCGAAAACCCTTATACACTCAAGAAAGCTCATAAAGAACAAAATGTTTTGTATAATGGTAATATGCTATTTGATAAACTTGATCCTCCCGAGGTTCGGGATTCTGATGAAACGATTGAGCTTGCCGAAGAGAGTAGAATCAAAATGAGACACATGAACCCAGAAATTAAACCAATTGATTATTGTTGATGCAAATAATGTTCTAAAAACGTTATTTATATCTTTCGATTACTTCACGTTTTGAGGATGACAAAATGTGAACTCACGTTACGTTAAAATTAACGCTAACAAGTTTTTAATCGGAAGATCTCGTTTCTACGCAAATCACTCTTGAACAAAGTTACAACTTGGACTAGTGATCAAAGAAGTGAATTCATGTTTTGAAAATTCACATTTTAAATGGGACAAAACATTTTTTCAAAAATACACATGACAAATTATTTTTGAAATATTAAGAAATGTTTTAATGGAAAAATAAGTTTGAAATTCACAACAGCTATTTTTCCCCCCAAAATCAGCTCCAACCTTCCCCAAATAAGTTTTCACTAGAAAAGACAAAATTTAGAGCGTCCTAGTCTACCACGGATCCACGGTACCGTTAAATTTAACGGAGCCGTGGGTCATTTAGTGGAGCCGTCCGTACCATTTTGAATTGTAACGTTCAGATTTTCTTTGCCTATAAATACCCACCTCTTTCACAGTTTTAGGCACCCTTCACACACAGAAAAATCCCTTAACTAAATCCTCTCACACCTTTCACTTCTAAGGGTCAATTAGATTAGTTTTTCTTTGTTTCAAGAGTGATCCAATCATCCTTCAAGTGATCCTCTTCATACCTCTTCACTAGCAAGAGAAGAACACAAGTATCCAAGTTGATACAAGGTGTTGTCATCCTCTTCATTGGCAAGAGAAGAACTCAAGTAATCAAGAAGATACTAGAGTTATAGTTGATAGGTTTTTGTAACACTTGTTACAATCTTGTTGTGTCTTAGCATACATCAAGTTTATTTTCTTTTTGTGAGTGAGAGTGAAGATCAAGTGTGATCTATAGAGATAGTGAACATCTCTTGAAGCCATTGGGCTTGTGTGATTGATCAAGAAGATCAAGGGTCATTAGGTTAGTGTTAGTTGAGTAGAGTGAAGTGAGTGTTGATCATTGTGATCATGTTGAGATCTTGGTGATCTCTTGAAGCCATTGGGCTTGTGTGTTTGGTCACGTGGACCTTGGTAGATTGGTGCTAGCTAAGATTAGCACTCGACATCTAGCTTAGTGTCGGAAATAGGATAAGCGACGTGTACGGTTTTCTCCGCCTTAAGGGAGGTTGTTGACATAGTGCTTGAAACTCTCGAGTGTGGTACTCGGGGAGTGGAGTAGGGCGAAGAAGAGCTTCGTAGCCGAACCACTATAAATCCTCTGTCTCGGTTTGATCTTTCCAACTCTACTCTTTACTTTTATTTGTTATTATTACGTAGCTTAGTTTGTAGTTCATATTGGTGTTGTTTGATTATACATAGAGTTCGAATCAAAGTTTCCAATAGCATACTTTTAAAACAAGATTTTTAAAAGAAGTTTTTAAACCGGTAAACTATTCAACCCCCCCTTCTAGTTTCCCACAATTGGTATCAGGAGCCACGTCAGTCAAGTTTTTAAAGTATATTGTATTTTAAAGCTTGAACCGATCAATGGATTCCGACAAATATCTAGAAGGGCAATCTATGCAAAGACCACCACTTTTCGAAACCGATTGTTTTATTTATTGGAAAACAAGATTCGAAACGTATGTGAAATCAAAAGACATTGATCTTTGGCATGTTATTACCGAGGGTGACTTTCAACCTATTCAAAAGAATCCGGAAACTAAAAAGGATGAAATAGTTTCTTATGATAAACAAAGTGATGAACTTAAAAGGAAATTAGCCATAAATAATGAGGCTAAAATGATGATTTATAATGCTTTGCCTAAAAAGGAATTTGAAAGAATTTTTATGTGTAATACGGCAAAAGACATTTGGAAAACTTTGTTAGTCACTCACCAAGGTAATAACCAAGTCAAAGAGAACAAGATAGATCTTCTTGTTCAACAATATGAACGATTCTCCATTTCGGAGGATGAGTCAATAGATAATGCTTTTGCTAGATTTAATACTATTATCACTACTCTTAAAGCTCTTGATGAAGGTTATTCTAGTAAGAACTATGTTAGGAAGTTTCTTGGAGCTCTACATCCTAAATGGAGAGCAAAGGTCACCGCCATAGAAGAGTCAAAGGACTTGGCGGCATTGTCACTCGATGAACTTATAGGAAACTTGAAAGTTCACGAGATGATAATTAAGAAAGACTCTGAATTAGTCAAAGGCAAAGGCGAGAGAGTTAGATCTCTAGCATTGAAAGCCAAGAAGGAGTCTAGTGATGAGGAATGTTCGAAGTTCCGATAGTGAAGATGAGGAATATGCACTAGCGGTTAGGGATTTTAAAAAGTTCTTTAGGAGAAGAGGAAGGTTCGTTAGGCAACCTCGTGATGAGAAGAAGACATCACAAAAGAACCATGTTGAAAAGAAAGGGACAAGTGATAGGAAATGCTTTAGATGCGGAGATCCTAATCATCTCATAGGAGAGTGTCCCAAACCACCGACATTCAACAACCAACGAGCTTTCATAGGAGGCGCCTGGAGTGATAGCGGTGATGATGAAGAAAAGAAGCCCAAGGACGAAACGTGTCTAATGGCTCATGCTTCAAATAAGGTACGTTACAACTACCCTGATTTCATAGATGATAATTCGTCAATAGATGATAACAAACTAAATGACGAACATAATAATCTATGCAAAATTGTCTCAAATATGTTAAGTAGAAACAAATTACTAAAATCAAAATTGCATGAACTAGAAGTGAAAATGTTAGAGCTAAAGAGTCAAGTCAAAGGACTTGAAAGATACAAAGAATTAGACATAGGATGTGAGTCATGCATGAATCTTAAAGTAGAAAATGAAAAACTCAAGATAAACATAATTAGAATTACTAGCCTTGAAAAGAAAACAGAAAATGCTTTGACAGATAAAACTAATCAAGCAGAATCTGTTAAAATCTCAAACTCTGTCAAAAGTCCAGACGGCACCACTAAAGGTACCGACGGCTCCATTAAAGTTAATGGAACCGTGGTACCGTCCGACTCTGGAGACAGAACTGAGTCAAATTTCAAAAATAAATCAAGTCCTAAACCAACTCACATTGTTGTTAATGGTACAAAAGTCTCTATTGCTAGTATAGAGGAAGTTAAACGATTCTACAAACCTATGTCAAAACCCAAACCTAGATTTGTAAAATCCGACGCTAGGTCTAAGACTCCTCCACCTAGAAAAACAAACACTCTCAAACCTCGGTCAAGAACTCCTCTACCGAGACGTAACTTTAGAAGACAAAACTTTCCAAGTGACTATCCCATAACTTGGAATGACCGTCAACTACAAAGTTACTTGCCATGGGAAATTTGCCCACCATTCCAACATCCTAACCACATGCAAATGATGCATGGGATGTTCAATGCTAACCACTTTGGACCCATGAGATATTGGGGACCAAATGTTTGAATGTTTATCTTATGCAATAGATATGCTTGGGAATCGACTTGGAGCCTGACGAATGGGTCAAGGATAGTGGACGCACCAACCACATGACAAGCAACTGAAGTCTATTCTCATCATACAAGGCATACAACGGAGGTAATGTCACTTTCGGTAGCAAACTTAAGGGCAACATTATTGGCAAAGGTACGATCACTAATAACTCCCTCACTATTAGAAATGTTGAGCATGTAGATAACTTAGGATTTAATTTGCTTAGCATTAGTCAAATGGTAGATAATAAGTGTAGAGTTATATTCTCTGAAGAGGGTAGTGAAATCATTAAGGATGGTAAAACCATAGGCAAAGGAGTTAGGAGAAATGGCCTATTTGTCATGAAAATAGGAAATAAGCCTCAGGATAGGAATATGCTTAGCAACCATAGATGATAACTCCACTCTATGGCATAGGAGATTAGGTCATGCCAATATGCGTTTAATACAATCATTGGCATCTAAGGAACTAGTTAGAGATCTACCTAAGATTAAGTTTGATCAACACTTTTGTGACGCTTGTAAAGTAGGAAAACAAGCCCATTCTAGTCACAAAGCTAAGAATAGAGTCTCAACCTCTAGATGCCTAGAACTCCTTCATATGGACTTATTCGGTCCATCCGCCGTACGGAGCTACGGAGGAAACTACTACACCTTAGTAATAGTTGATGACTACTCTAGGTACACTTGGACTAGATTTCTTAAGAATAAGACTCAAGCCTTTGAGGAATTCGAGGTTTTTAGTAAGAAAGTCCAAAATCAACTAGGATGTACAATAGTTTCCATTAGGACGGATCATGGTCGGGAATTTGATAAGGAAGTGCAATTTGGAGTATATTGTGATGCTAATGGTATTACTCACAATTTCTCAGCTCCACGCACTCCACAATCAAATGGGGTAGTAGAGCGGAAAAATCGTACTCTACAAGAAATGAGTAGAATGATGTTGAATGAACAATCAATTCCGCAAAAGTTTTGGTGTAATGCGGTGGACACCTCAACTTACATACTTAATAGGATTTTAATTAGGCCTATCTTAGGAAAAACCCCATATGAAATCATGAAAGGTAGAAAACCTACTCTTGATTACTTTAGAGTGTTTGGAAGCAAGTGCTTCATACTAAACACTAAAGATTACCTCACCAAGTTTGACCCAAAGTCTTACGAAGGTGTCTTCCTAGGATACTCCCAAAATAGTAAAGCTTATATTGTCCTAAATAAGGAAACAATGAAAGTCGAAGAGTCACTCAACGTGACATTCGATGAAAGCCCTCCTCCAACTAAGACATCACCCTTGGTGGATGATGACTTAGATGAGGAACAAGCCATTGAGGTTAATGGCAAGAAAAACTTAGATGATGACATTGAGGATGAAATAGTTGAAGTTGACGAAATTGTCAATGTTAAGGAATCCAAGAACCATCCTATTGAAAATGTCATAGGAAACCTAAACCAAAGAACCCTTAGGTCACAAGCACAAAACAAAAGTAATTTCTTTTGTTTTATATCTACTGTAGAACCTAAGAATGTTGGTGAAGCGATTAAGGATGAAAGTTGGACACTTGCCATGCAAGAAGAACTTAATCAATTCACCGCCAACCAAGTTTGGGAGTTAGTACCTCTTCCTAGGAATCAAACCATCATAGGAACTAAGTGGGTGTTTAGGAATAAACTCGACAAAAATGGCGTCGTGACTAGGAATAAGGCAAGGTTGGTAGCACAAGGCTATAACCAACAAGAAGGAATAGATTATGATGAAACCTATGCACCTGTAGCTAGACTAGAATCCATTAGAATACTCCTTGCCTATGCATGTGCCTTAGACTTTAAATTGTACCAAATGGACGTGAAAAGTGCATTCCTTAATGGCTATATCAACGAGGAGGTATATGTTGCTCAACCTCCGGGATTCGTTGATTTCGAATATCCGAATCATGTTTATAAACTCAAGAAAGCACTCTATGGTCTTAAGCAAGCTCCCAAAGCTTGGTATGATAGACTGAAAGCATTCTTGATTGAACATGAATATACCATGGGAGTGGTAGACAACACGCTTTTCACAAAGAAACGAGATTCACATCTCATCATTGTTCAAATATATGTTGATGACATTATATTTGGCTCAACTTGTCCAGAACTGTGCAATGATTTCTCTAAAATCATGCATGACGAGTTTGAGATGAGCATGATGGGCGAATTAAATTTCTTCCTTGGTCTACAAATTAAGCAAATGGAAGATGGTATCTTCTTTAATCAATCTAAGTATAGTAAGGAAATGCTTAAGAAGTTTAGTTTAGAAGAGTCTAAGCCCATGAAAACTCCCATGTCCACGGAAATAAAACTCACGAAGGATGAAGAAGGTGAGTCCGTGGATAACACTAAGTATAGAGGTATGATAGGTAGTTTACTATACCTCACGGCAAGTAGGCCCGACATCATGTTTAGTGTCTGCCTTTGTGCTCGCTTCCAAGAGGATCCAAAACCTCTCACCTTGAAGCGGTTAAGCGTATCTTCCGATACATTAAAGGCACTATACACTTGGGATTATTTTATCCCAAGGGGACCTGTATAGAAACTGTTGTCTATGCCGACTCTGATCATGCGGGAGATTACGTGGATCGAAAAAGCACGAGTGGCGTTTGTACCTTCATGGGTTGTTTTCTAACTTCTTGGTTCTCCAAGAAACAAACGGCTCTTGCTATCTCCACTACCGAAGCCGAGTACGTAAGCGCCGGAAAGGCATGTCAGCAAGCACTATGGATGAAACAAGCCCTTAACGATTATAGCATATACTTAGATGATGTTCCCATTATGTGCGACAATAAAGGTGCTATTGACTTGAGCAAAAACCCTGTCCAACACTCCCGTACTAAACACATTGAAATTCGCCACCACTTCCTTCTCGATAATGTTCAGAAAGGAAACATTTCCATTGAGAAAGTTCCTTCTCAAGACAACATCGCTGACATACTAACCAAACCTCTCAAACGAGAATCCTTTAACTACCTCCGTCTAGGTCTAGGAATGATGGAACATATTCCATAAATCTCATGACTCTTGAAGTCATCCCGTGTATCTCGTCTAGTCAAGTTTAGGAACCCCTAGTCATAAGAATTTGTTAGGTACAAATTCTTTCCTTGTGTCATAAGATCTCACTAAAACAGCGAGACTTAGTCGTCAAAAATCAAAATGGGACAGAAAATAGTCCCAGCAGATCACGGCTCCACTAAATGTGGCACGGCACCGTTAAATTTAACGGTACCATGGAACCGTGCATCTGGAACATTTCGTATTTCAGTCCCCTTTTCCCACATTACTCATTCAAAACCCTCACAACCTCAGCAATTGCTGTCATAACCTAACCTCACAACCCAAAACTCAATTACACCTCTTCAAGATCATATTCAAGACATTGATTTCAAGATCCTCAATCATTTTATCCTTTTCAACATAATTTGTAAGTTTTTCTCATTATAATTTATTTCTAATTTTGAGTCTAGGGTTTGTTCATTGATAAAAATTGAATTGGGGATTTTCACCTCTTTATAGGAATGTTTCAAAATTAGAAGTCATCAACACTAAAACACCCCAATTCCATCAATTTTAAAATCTCACAAAATTAGGATCATGAAATTATTCCTTTTCATGCATTGTTGATGCAAACTAAAAACACTTTCTCATGCATTCATGGTCTCACAAATATTATTCGAATTACATAATCAATATGTACTCTTGACATATTTGTTTGAGCTAAAGTGAAATCAGGAGTGTTTGGGTAATCTCATTATTTTTCTTTTGAGTCGAGATTACCGCACCTCCACATAGTCTGCATATAGGCACACACTAGGCACGTGTTGTATGCAACTAGTTTTTATTCTGAATTTCTTTTTAAATTTTCTTATAGGACACAAAAATGTCTCATGAATATGATTTTGATCATCTCCTAACCGATACCTATACACCCGAAATCTCACGTGAACCCACTACACCCGGTAACCACATTCGTGCCTATGTCAATCTTGAAACCCGTCGTTTCATGAAGGCCGTGTCGTTGATCCATCCCTAGTTTACCACCGGGATATCAACACTTCCTTTAGAGCTATAGGATTCGATTGTCTACTCCACATTAACGAGTACATTTGTCCTCGCTTTGTGTTGGAGTTCTTCCAACAAGTTGAACTCGTACGTAACGAGGATCAATCCTTGTCACTTTGGTTTTGGGTCAAAAACTTCAAATACGTTCTAACTCTTGAGCAATTTGCTCAAATCCTTTGTATACCCAATCATGGGCAATGTGCCTATACTGAAGATTGGTGTCTTGAGTCTCTCTTTCACTATCGTGAGGAGAATAGTCCGTATTGTTCGTACATACCCTCTCCAACCGAACTAACCAAAATCATCCGTACTCACCCTCACCCACATCCAACGAAAATTCGTTTGGAAGAAGTGCGTCATGAACTACTTTCTTGGGCAGTCATCCTGCGAGAAAATGTTCTAAGTCTCACAGGAAATCGTGAGCAACTCCCGGCGTGTTGTGCTCATATGATTTACTGTCTCTTAACCCAACAACCTTACAATCTTGCTTACTTCTTCGCTAAGCGAATTGTACATCTCAATGGTAACAAGAATAAATTGATACCTTATGGGATGTTCCTAACCCGTCTCTATCATCACCTCATAACCTTTCACCCTTACCTTCATGGTCCTCAATACTCCCTATTCACACCTGTCATGAAACCCATAACCGAGTCATATGTCTCAACCATTCTCACTTCCGAACTTACCACCCACTATGCACCCTTTGATGATCCTATTCATGAGAATGAGACAAATACTCAAGACGAGAGTGTGACAAGAAGGGGGAATGCTCAAGTCATAAGTAGTTAGGGAGAGATTTATATCTCTCACTAGGGTTTATTACTAATAGATAATATTAGGAATTAATGCTCAAATTATCTTGCATGATTACATAAATGTTCTATTTGACATTTGGATGATACCTTATCTTGTTCTTTATGCTTGCATGCTTATGATTCTTTAAGTATAATGCATGATCATCTTTATGTGCTAGATGTAGCATTGTATGGATATATTAGGAAAATAAGTACCTAGTGAGTTGAGGCACTCTCATTTTCAGGAATTAGTTCCCCTAGAAAATTCCCCCTAGCTGCCCAAAACTAGCCTGCAAGGAAAAGTTCGTGCCAACAGTGTCACGGCACCACTAAATAGGGACGGCACCGTTAAATTTAACGGTACCGTAGGGTATTTAACGGAACCGTGACCCTGTATAACGGATTTTTCCTAATGCTCCTATTTCCCTATCACCCTAACCTCAAACCTGCAAACCTTGCACCCTCACATTCACCCTAGGATTCCCCTCCTACACCATAGGATCAACTTTAATTCAAATTTCACCCAACTTGCCTATATAAGGACTCACCCTTGCAAGCTTATCTTGCACTTCACCTTCAACCTCACATCACACAAACACCATGTCCTCCACACATGGTTCAACCTCTCAAATCTCCAAGAAACCTAGGATAACCGTAAAACCACCCTCAAAACCACTCTTTGTGGATCTCACAAGAGATGATGAAGCTATGACACCACCTTCCTAAGCCACTCCATACTCACCATCACCACCTTATGCACCATCTAAAACATCATCTACCTACACAACATCTTCATCATCCTATTACACCACATCATCAATGGAATACACACCATCTCCCTTCACCCCATTGGACAATGCCATGCCAATTTCACCTCCAACAACCCTACCACAATCACCAACTCCTATCATGCCACAACCCAACCAACCACATCCCTTGGAGTTACATAATGCTAATTTCCTATGTTGTCTCCACAATCGTAATCTCATCTACTTCTTAAGAGACGAGATTCATTTCATGTTCTATTTTATAGAACATCTCTTGACACCTCCACCACCTCAAATGGGGCCCTAATCTCCACCACCTCCTAACCAAAACAACTAAACACTTGCTTGTTTAGTCCTCCACAATAAACTCTTAGGACCCCTCTTGGAAATGAAGCTTGTCTCTAGTCATTAGGAATTTAGGCTTCTTGTTATCTTTCTTAGTGCTTTCTATGTAGTCATACATTACTATGACACTTTTTGTTTTATGAATGAATGCTTCTATGTGGAGTTTTTTCTTTTTAAGGGATTGGTTAATTGTCACAAATGTGCTACTTGTTAGATATTGTATATTTGTCGTCTAACTTTGTTTTGTAGCACGATCCATTGCTCGATTCCTTTGTGTTCTCCAAATGAGGGGGAGTACACATCAAGGGGGAGCCTTAACCACCTTTTTGATTTGACAAAAAGGGGGAGAAATGGGAGTAAACTCATTAAAAACTTGTTAAAATTAATTTTAACCTAAAATGAGTTTATATTTTGTCATCATCAAAAAGGGGGAGATTGTTGATGCAAATAATGTTCTAAAAACGTTATTTATATCTTTCGATTACTTCACGTTTTGAGGATGACAAAATGTGAACTCACGTTACGTTAAAATTAACGTTAACAAGTTTTTAATCAGAAGATCCCGTTTCTACGCAAATCACTCTTGAACAAAGTTACAACTTGGACTAGTGATCAAAGAAGTGAATTCATGTTTTGAAAATTCACATTTTAAATGGGACAAAACATTTTTTCAAAAATACACATGACAAATTATTTTTGAAATATTAAGAAATGTTTTAATGGAAAAATAAGTTTGAAAATCACAACAGCTATTTTTCCCCCCAAAATCAGCTCCAACATTCCCCAAATAAGTTTTCACCAGAAAAGACAAAATTTGGAGCGTCCTAGTCTACCACGGCTCCACGGTATCGTTAAATTTAACGGAGCCGTGGGTCATTTAGTGGAGCCGTCCGTACCATTTTGAATTGTAACGTTCAGATTTTCTTTGCCTATAAATACCCACCTCTTTCACAGTTTTAGGCACCCTTCACACACAGAAAAATCCCTTAACTAAATCCTCTCACACCTTTCACTTCTAAGGGTCAATTAGATTAGTTTTTCTTTGTTTCAAGAGTGATCCAATCATCCTTCAAGTGATCCTCTTCATACCTCTTCACTAGCAAGAGAAGAACACAAGTATCCAAGTTGATACAAGGTGTTGTCATCCTCTTCATTGGCAAGAGAAGAACTCAAGTAATCAAGAAGATACTAGAGTTATAGTTGATAGGTTTTTGTAACACTTGTTACAATCTTGTTGTGTCTTAGCATACATCAAGTTTATTTTCTTTTTGTGAGTAAGAGTGAAGATCAAGTGTGATCTATAGAGATAGTGAACATCTCTTGAAGCCATTGGGCTTGTGTGATTGATCAAGAAGATCAAGGGTCATTAGGTTAGTGTTAGTTGAGTAGAGTGAAGTGAGTGTTGATCATTGTGATCGTGTTGAGATCTTGGTGATCTCTTGAAGCCATTGGGCTTGTGTGTTTGGTCACGTGGACCTTGGTAGATTGGTGCTAGCTAAGATTAGCACTCGACATCTAGCTTAGTGTCGGAAATAGGATAAGCGACGTGTACGGTTTTCTCCGCCTTAAGGGAGGTTGTTGACATAGTGCTTGAAACTCTCGAGTGTGGTACTCGGGGAGTGGAGTAGGGCGAAGAAGAGCTTCGTAGCCGAACCACTATAAATCCTCTGTCTCGGTTTGATCTTTCCAACTCTACTCTTTACTTTTATTTGTTATTATTACGTAGCTTAGTTTGTAGTTCATATTGGTGTTGTTTGATTATACATAGAGTTCGAATCAAAGTTTCCAATAGCATACTTTTAAAACAAGATTTTTAAAAGAAGTTTTTAAACTGGTAAACTATTCAACCCCCCCTTCTAGTTTCCCACAATTATAACAAACTTAACATACTTTCTGGAGTAAATTTTGTTAAACAACAACAAACACCAAAGGTTTCCAAAAAACCAGTTGTTTCAACAAAACAAAAAGTTGTTTCCAAAAATCTTTCAAACTTGGAACAAATGGCCTCTAGCAACCCTTTTAACACAAGTGAAACTAGAAGCTGTTTGGATGATCTTAAAGAGCGAGTGAAAACACTTCAAAGTATTGTTGAATCTAAAACGAAAATTAGTATCAACAACTGGCATTCAAGTTTTCATATTGAAATGAAAAAGGTGTTTCAAACAGAAATTACTACTCCACTCAATAACATTCATGCGAGAGTAATTCATGTTGAACAAGCAATTTTAAAAGAAATAGCCGACTTTGTCAAGGACCACAAATCCCTGGTTAAGGAAGCTAATGAAAACATTGAATACATCAAAGTTTTGGAAAACCTTTATGATTCTCTCTTCGAAGCAGCTTTATCGACTGATATAATGTCCATTATTTACCAAACATATTCTGTTGAAGACGATGAAAGACTCCGAGCTGAGACTTCTGAAATTGTATTAAAATATGAAAATGCACTTGCTAAGCTTGAAAAAGAAAATGTAACATATTTTAAACAACTTGATCGAAAAACTGAGGAATGCAAGTATGAAAAATTGTCGTATGAACGTGCCTACAAAAACATGAAAGAACAAAATGATCAATTGAGGTCTCAGCTGGAAAGTCAAAAAGGAAAGGGTGAGGAAACTAAGGTTGCAAAACCATCGACTTCGGACAAACTGGTTGTTAAACCAAAAATGTCAATTTCTCAAATGGTTCCAAAAGTCGACGTGAAAAACGATGTGTCAAAACCAGTCACTCCAACACCATTGCCTAAGCAAAATGAAAAAGGAAAAAGTGTTGATAAAGGGAAAGCAGTTGTCGAAACATCGAATGTGATAGCACCTAGCCTTTATAGTTTTAGTACCAATATTGCATCTGCCTCTACATCTCAAACATATAGGGCGATAGACAAGAGTGTGAAAAATAATCCAAAAGAGTCTAGGAATGCTAAAACAACTTCAAATGACAACAAGATAAATCCTAATGTGTGTGTCTTACCTTCTACAGGATTAGAAAGCACCTCTAGGAGCAGCAGACTACAACCTAGGAGCAATACAAGGAACAATAGAGTCTCTCCTGTCTCTGAGAGTAGATGCAAGAATAAAAATGAAGAAGTAGAAGAACACCCTAGGAATTTATCGCTTTCTAATAAGAAACATATGTCATCTGGATGTAATGTTAAAAGTACTATTTCTAGTGCATGTAATGACTCTGTTTGTTTAATGTGCAAGAAATAATTATCTTAAAATGTTGGTGATGATAATGTTTCTAAGAATGTGAATGATATGCTTGAACAGAAGGATGTTCCTACAGATACTAGTGCTAGATCTAGATATATAAAACGTCTAATTTCAGGATGTAGGTCAACCACTAATAGTCAATTGCCTAGGAACTATCTTAAGTTATGTGCATGGAAACCAACGGGTAGAGAATTCATACTTGTGAATGGCAAATTAAAAGCGGTTCCAAAAGAACCAGTAGAAACCTTCTATGAGTGTGATTCAGATGTTACCTCTAACCCCATGGAACCAAATGTTAAACGGTTTCCAAATGCAAAATCTTCTGTTATTGGCAGGTTATCAAAATATGTCTTTGGATCGTTGACTCGGGTTGCTCCAAGCACATGACCAGGAATCTGAAGCTGCTGATCAACTTTGTATGGAAATTCATGGGAACTGTACGCTTTGGAAATGATCATGTAGCAACTATTCTGGGTTATGGAGATCTTCAGTTTGGGAACTACTTAATCACTCGGGTTTACTACGTTGAAGGGTTAGGACACAATCTGTTTTCAGTCGGACAGTTTTGCGATGCAGATTTAGAGGTTGCATTTAGGAGAAACACTTGCTTCGTTAGAAATTTGGTTGGAGATGATCTCTTAACTGGGAATCGTGGCACCAATATCTATGCTATCGACATAAACCAAATGGCCTATTCATCACCAATTTGTCTTATGACAAGAGCATGCGAATCAAAGTCCTGGTTATGGCATAGAAGATTATCCCATCTCAACTTTGACACCATCAACAAGCTAGCCAAAGACAACATCGTCAACGGACTTCCTAAGTTCAAATACACCAAAGATCACTTATGTCCATCATGCGAACAGGGTAAAAGAAAAAGGGCAACATATAAACCTAAAATCGTACCCAGTTCAGAAGCCAAGTTACATATGTTGAACATGGACTTATGTGGCCCAATGAGAGTTGAAAGCATTAATGGGAAGAAGTATATTCTTGTTATTGTCAATGACTATTCAAGATATACATGGGTAAAGTTTCTGAGGTCAAAAGACGAAGCACCAGGCGTCATCATCACCTTTCTAAATTGAATTCAAGTCCTACTTCAAGCTCTAGTAAGGATCGTAAGAACAGACAATGGCACAGAATTCACAAACCAGGAGTTAAGAACCTACTTTCAAGATGCTGGAATCACACATCATACATCTGATGTTAGAACTCCACAGCAGAATGGGGTAGTTGAAAGAAGAAATAGAACTCTTATGAAAGCTGCTCGCACGATGCTAATTTATTCGAGTGCACCGTTATTCTTATGGGTTGATGCTGTTGCCACTGCTTGTTTCACTCAGAACCGTTCCCTAATCCATCCAAGATTCAATAAAACCCCATATGAGTTAGTGAATAACAGAAAACCCGACATCTCTTACCTTCATGTATTTGGCGCTTTGTGTTATCCAACGAACGACAGAGAAGATCTGGGGAAGTTGAAAGCTAAGGGTGATATTGGAATCTTCAACGATTACTCAGAAAACTCAAGGGCATTCAGGGTGTATAATAGAAGAACTAAAAGGATAATGGAGACGATGAATGTGAAGTTTGATGAGATTTCACAAATGGCTTCTGAGAGACTCGCTCTAGAACCCGCGCTTAACCCGATGGCTTCTAATCATAACAGATTAGGACCTGCACCAAACGTTCAGACTTCTAGACATATTAGTTCAGGACTCGTACCCCAAGGAGCTCAGTCAACTAGCACTGAAAAACCTACTGATCAAGAGCTGGAAAATTTCTTCGAGTTTATGTTTAATGAATTCTATGGTGGAACTTCGCCCGATGCATCACAACAACGTACCCCTGCACCCGCTCAACAACATCAACCACCACCACCACCACCACTAAATGCATCGACAACAATCGAAGCTGACGCACCAACTCCCTCAACGTCATCAACATCTATTCCAGCAACTCCAGTAATTGAAATTGTTCTACCAAGAGTTGATGAGCAAAACCCAAACATACCATTTCAAGAAGAACCAAACCAAAACAATGATGTGTTAGAAGAAGACGTGTTCGAAAACCCATTTGCTACATATTCTGCTGAATCATCTTCACGGTTACAAGAACCATCTAACACACATGCGTTAAATCCAAGGTACCCTTCTACGTTATAGTGGACTAAAGACCATCCAATAGAACACGTTATTGGTGAACCTTCACATGTGCATCTACGTCTACTCAGTCAGTTTAAAAGAGCCAAAGAACATTCAGAAAGCGATGGCAGATAATGCATGGATAGAATCGATGCAGGAAGAACTTCTCCAATACCAATTACATGAAACTTGGGATTTAGTTCCAAGACCAATTGACAAACTTGTCATTGATCTTAAGTGGTTATGGAAGAACAAAAATGATGAAGAAATAACTGTCATTCGCAACAAAGCTCGTCTCGTGGCCAAAGGATTCAGACAGGAAGAGGGGATAGATTTCGAAGAGTCATTCGCGCCAGTAGCAAGACTTGAGGCAGTCAGGATATTCTTAGCCTATGCAGCTCACAAAACATCACAATCTATCAGATGGACATCAAAACGGCATTCTTGAATGGAACTCTGAAAGAGGAAGTGTATGTGAGTCAGCCAGAAGGATTCATTGAAAAAGAACATCCTGACTACGTCTACAAGCTAAAGAAAGCCATTTATGGTTTAAAACAAGCTCCACGAGCGTGGTATGACGAACTATCATCTTTCTTGCTCCAAAACAATTTCACCAAAGGAACAGTTGATCCTACCTTGTTTACTAGAAAATTCAAAGATGACATTTTGATTGTTCAGATTTACGTGGATGACATTATTTTTGGGTCCACTAATCCGAAACATTCAAAACATTTTAAAAATCTCATGAAAAGCAAATTTGAAATGTCCATGATGGGGGATCTAAAATTCTTTCTTGGTTTACAAATTCACCAATCCCCACGTGGTATTTTTATCAATCAAGCTAAATATACAATTGAGATTTTGAAAAAAACATGGTATGGAAAATTGTGACTCTGTTGGTACTCCAATGGTCACTTCACCAAAAATAGGTGCTGATTTATATGGGAAACCCATCGATCCGAAGAAATATCGGAGCATGATCGGTTCTCTCATGTACCTAACTGCTAGTCGACCCGATATTCATTTTGTTGTTTGCTTATTAGCACGGTTTCGGGCAAGGCCTACCGAACTGCACCTCCTAAGATATATTTCTGTACCTTCGAAGAACCATTAACATGGGACTTTGGTATCCGAAGGATTCGGAGTTTAAACTAATTGCATTTTCAGATGCGGACCATGCAGGTTGCCAAGTTACAGCAAAAAGTACATCTGGTGGAGCACAATTTTTGGGTGAAAAGCTAGTAGGCTGGTCATCAAGGAAACAAGATTGTACTGCACTATCAACCGCAAAAGCCGAGTATGTGTCTCTATCTGCGTGTTGTGCCCAAGTTCTATGGATGAGGACAGATTATTATTAGTGGTTTCAAAGATGTCTCTTTCTACCCCACATTAGTTACTTTGCACACTGCAGCCACTCTTTTATAACGATAGCGAATGATTGAAAATAGACTAGAGTAAAATTGTTTACGAGAAAGCTATTGCTGTGTGTGAAGTAATTATTGTGGTCTACGGAAAAAGTTGAAATTTTGGTACTAAGAACGAGTAAAGGGAACTTGTATACCAAAATACAAGTCATATTTGTGTACTATCGACTTATGAGATTTATCACATCTATTTTATATGAATAAAGCTAGGATCATATGGAATTTAAGACAGATGGGACTTTATAAACATTTGTGATATATATAATCTTGCAAGAATCGGGTAGATGAGTGACTTTGTTTATCGCATATGTGCTTTTCATTCAGGCTTCGTTTCTTACTTGTTTATTTAAATGCATGTACAGCGTCTCAGAATCCTTTCAGTGGAATTCTAACCGGTCTACCCAAGTCTGGCGGCGGAGAGTTTGGAAAGTTCTACAGATTGCCTGCTCTTAATGATCCAAGGATCGGTAATATTTTTTATCGTGCTATTCTAATTTTTGACATATTTTGGACCAAAAATTAGTATTCAATTCCAAATCGTTGATTTAGAATGTTCATACAGTTGTGATGATTGGTGATCTTCATTTAGAGTGTTCGTAAATTTACGGTAATACTTTTTGTTTAGCATGTCACTGTAGAATAACTATAATTCTTTTGGTATGAAAAAACAGACAAGCTGCCATATTCCATTAGGATTCTTTTGGAATCGGCGATCCGTAACTGTGATAATTTCCAAGTTACTAAGGAAGATGTCGAGAAGATTATTGATTGGGAGAAGACAGCTCCAAAACTAGTCGAGATTCCATTCAAGCCGGCCCGTGTACTACTGCAGGTACCTATCTTGATTTATTTCAGCATGTTAACTTTTCATCGTGTAGTAATTATAATTCTTTTGGTATGAAAAAACAGACAAGCTGCCATATTCCATTAGGATTCTTTTGGAATCGGCGATCCGTAACTGTGATAATTTCCAAGTTACTAAGGAAGATGTCGAGAAGATTATTGATTGGGAGAAGTGTTGAAGTAAAAACCTGCGGGTCGTTCAGTACTGGAGTTAGATCCTTCGGACGAGGTCTTGCCAATGTCCCGAAGCACCTACACAAAAGAAACACGCACGTTAGACTCGCCGCGGGCGTTATCCCAGGACCATGCTCCGGCGTGAAAGTATTTGGTAATCCGAAGGGTTAGACAATGATTGGGAGTAAATGCTAATAGTAAAAATTAGTTGTGAATCGTAAATGAGTTGGGTATTTATACTACCCAGCCTTGATACCTGTAATGGCGGCGCCGAACTTTGTTAGGATACGCACGGGACACAATCCCGTAAAATCTGGGGTGGCGGCGGTCTGACTGCTATTGCCACTTGTCCAAGGGATAAGGCCACCTGTCCAAGGGATGAAGGTCGTTCTGGATGAAAAGGTTATGCTTCCGGACCTGCCTTCCGGAAGGTGTCATGTCGTCCGGACGTCCGGACAAGACGGGCCGTCCGGACACATACGCCAACATGTCCCCCCAGTATCATAGTATCGGTTATACCGATAGTGTGATACTTTGTGAAAATCTCGAATTTTCGTTTTAACTTTTTCGGAGGGCTCAGTCCGTTTGGTTTTGTAGGCTTGATTTTATGTACAACCTGCCAAAAAGCATTATTGCTTCATGTTTAAGGGTCGTCGTTATTTTTACTGTGGCCATAGGATTCGGACACGTGTACGTGTGTCTATCGTGTGGAGGAGAGAGGGCCACGTCGTCATCTGACACGACGCGATGTTTCGCACTCCTCACCTTTGCCTATAAATAGCGCCATTTGTTCTGTTTTTACCACCGTAATTTTGCACATTCTTTTGAGAGCGAACCTTGTTACAAATTGATCACGAAGGGTTTCCCAATTGTCGATGCTACCGCTGGGCAAACGGTCAAACCATCCTCTTGCCGAACCATCCAGTTTGCTGAAACATCCTACACCACACTGGCATGGGCCACTCACCATGATTAGCTGCGCCACAAAACCTAGTGATATGATCATCCTGATCTGTAGATCCGTCGTAAAGCTTTATGTTGGTGGGCATTACATGCTTCGGCCCAGAGAACTCTATGATTCTTCAAGTGAAAGGACATCTTGACACTTCTTTATATGGTTTAGCTAGGTCGCCTTCTCGTTCTCTTCCGGTACCATCGGTTTCACTCTCCTAGGGGTCTTCCTCATCGAAGTCGATTCGGATTGGTTTGATTGAACTTCCCCCTTTTGTGTTGTGCTCTTTTATTAGGGCTTTGAGTGCTGTTACCTGACTTAGGATTTGTTCTTCTAAACTACTAGTGTCATTATTGTCACTGTTCTTTCCACTTCCTTCTGTGTGGTGATCTGGTGTTTCCCAAGTAGGGCCCGTCATTTTTCAACTATGGCAGAATGAATAACGGGTCCCACAGATGGCGCCAATTTGTTGAAGTAAAAACCTGCGGGTCGTTCGGTACTGGAGTTAGATCCTTCGGACGAGGTCTTGCCAATATCCCGAAGCACCTACACACAAGAAACACGCACGTTAGACTCGCCCCGGGTGTTATAAAGAAATATAACCACAGTTTATCCGTCAACTACAGTTACTAAAATTATAAAATTACAATCATAATATGCAATCTAGGGATGTTGTATACTTTTATGGATTAAAGAGCCAAATTGGGCGACTTTCAACCCATTTGATCCGTTCTCTTTTGGTTATATATATTTGACCTGTTTGTAATAGGAGATAACTAAAATCGACCGGTTTACAAGTAAATAGGTCAAAACTGCCGCCTCTAGTTGTTTCTTGAATATTTGCTGTTCTTATCAACTTTTACTGAGCATCATATTCTTGTAACTTCAACTTTCAGGGCTTTGCTGTACCCAAAGAGACACAGGACAAAGTTGCAAAATTTTCATTTCATGGAGAGCCAGCAGAACTAAGACATGGTAGTGTTGTCATTGCTGCTATCACCAGCTGCACAAACACATCAAACCCCAGTGTTATGCTTGGGGCAGGTCTTGTTGCAAAAAAGGCCTGCGAGTTGGGCCTAAAGGTTAGTGTTGCATTGCTGTATTTCATGTCTTCTTAAACTCTGGATACCATATCTCTTGGCTTTACTATAATTGCGTTCTATAATGCTCAATAACCAGGTCAAGCCATGGATTAAAACCAGTCTTGCTCCGGGCTCTGGAGTTGTTACAAAATACTTGCTGCAAAGGTATTAATGGTGTTTGTGTGATTAACAAAATTCTTTGGTCCCCTTTGATATAAAACTAATGAGTAGAGGTGAAAAACTGGACACAGCGGGCGCCTTGGGCAATTGGTCAAACGGGTAAACTTTTTGTACAGGTCTAAAAGCACCGGGTCGTACTGATTTATAAACACTTTTTTGTTTATTTTTGTATCTAATAAATGTTTTTAAATATTATTGAAAAAAATATTCTAAATGTAAGAATCTAATGTTTTTTATTAAAATGTTTTAGCAGGTTTTATGCGTTTTGATTGCAAACATCAACCATTAACCCATTTGAACCTTTCAACTTGTTAGACTTGTTAGAAATTCAAAAATTCAACCTTTTTTATCCATTAAAGAAAGAATTTGACCAAATTGATCTATTTACACATAAATATGTTGCAGTTACAACATTTACTTACAAGTCTTACAAGTATATGTTTTTATTTTTTATTTATTTTTTATTATTTATTTTTCTCTTAATACAGTGGGCTGCAGAAGTATTTGGATGAGCAAGGCTTCAACATTGTTGGCTATGGTTGTACAACATGTATTGGTAACTCAGGGGAACTAGATGAAACAGTCGGTGCTGCCATATCTGAAAATGGTATATTTCCACCGTCCTTTTCCAACTCTCTTTTATAATCCAGTTAATTTGATTCTTAATCTCTTTTACTTTCAGGGCTTTGCATCATTTTCTTTTAACTTCAACTTTCAGGGCTTTGCTGTACCAAAAGAGACACAGGACAAAGTTGCAAAATTTTCATTTCATGGAGAGCCAGCAGAACTAAGACATGGTAGTGTTGTGATTGCTGCTATCACTAGCTGCACAAACACATCAAACCCCAGTGTTATGCTTGGGGCAGGTCTTGTAGCAAAAAAAGCCTGCGACTTGGGCCTAAAGGTTAGTGTTGCGTTGCTGTTTTTCATGCCTTCTTAAACTCTGGATACCATATCATAGTTTTAATATAATTGTGTTCTATAATGCTCAATAACCAGGTCAAGCCATGGATTAAAACCAGTCTTGCTCCGGGCTCTGGAGTTGTTACAAAATACTTGCTCCAAAGGTATTAGTTGTGTTTGTGTGAAGATCAGATTTCTTTAGTCCCGTTCGAAATACAACTAACGAGTAGAGGTGAAAAACTGGACGCAATTGGTGCCTTGGGTAATTGGTCAAACGCGCTAAAATGCTTACATATTATTGCAAAACCATAGTTTGAAAATAATAATGCAATTTTCTTTATTAAAATGTGAAAGCAGAGTTTATGCGTTTGAATTAAAAATTCAACCTTTTTGATCTATTAAAGAAGGAATTTGAACCAAATGAATTTATTTACCCATAAATAAGCTGCAATTAACATCTATTAACAAGGCTTCTTCTTTTTATTTATTTATTTTTATTTTTATTTATTTATTTTTTTTGCTTAACTCAGAAGAATTAGATGAAACAGTCGGCGCTTCCATATCTGAAAATGGTATATTTCTACCTTCCTTTTCCAACTCTCTTTTATGACCCAAATAAATATTTAATTTGATCCTTAATCTCTTTTATTTTTGGCACTCTTGTAGATATTGTTGCATCTGTGGTTCTATCTGGGAACCGTAACTTTGAGGGACGTGTTCATGCCTTGACAAGAGCAAACTACCTTACATCACCTCAGTTGGTTGTTGCCTATGCCCTTGCAGGCATGGTAAGAAGTTCATTTTATTGAATATCAAAATTTATTTGCCATATGTCGCAAACCATTGCAAGAACAATGATAGATTTTATTTGAAAACAATTTATATACATGTTGATTTTGCTTGCCAGGTTGATATTAATTTTGAGAAAGAACCGATTGGAGTTGGAAAAGATGGGAAGGATGTTTATTTCAGGGATATATGGCCAAGCACTCAAGAAGTTGCAGATGTAAGCACCCTTACACTCTTTTGATATTACAAGTGGTAAATAGGATTGGTTAGGTAACAGATCAAAACAATAATTTTTGTGGTATGGGTCGGGGTTGGCCTGGAAAAATGTTTGTCCAAAACATTAAGAGGGTCTTTAACATTGTTAATGTGCCAATGTGATTACCAAAATTATGTCTCTTCAATAATAATCTAATATTTTGAATAAAATATTAGGATTTTTTATGCATTAAAAATACACTTGGGGGCCTTTCAACCCATATGACCTGTTTCCCTTTTAACCATTTTTTTGTTTTAAAAAAAGTTCCATTATATTTCTCGAGGAAAAAATTCGAATCTACTCCTTCATAAGATGGTTGAAAACTTGAAATTACCACGTCTAGTTGAAATCACTGATACTTCGCAACATTGTAAGCTAAAGCAGTATTCAAGTCAGATTAAATATGTCTTGTAAGTTATGAGTTCAACATCCATATCTAACCCATATTCTAGGCCCAAATATGTATTTATCTGAACTAAAAACAACAAATGTTGCAGGCTGTTCAATCGAGTGTATTACCAGAAATGTTTAAGAGCACTTACCAAGCCATCACCAAGGGAAATCCCACGTGGAACGACCTATCAGTTGAAGAATCAAAGCTATACTCATGGGACCCAAAGTCTACCTACATTCACGAGCCACCATATTTCAAGAACATGACCATGGATCCCCCAGGCGCCCATGGTGTAAAGGATGCCTACTGCTTGCTGAACTTTGGTGACAGTATCACGACAGACCACATCTCACCTGCGGGAAGCATTCAAAAGGACAGCCCAGCTGCAAAATTTCTTCTAGAACGTGGGGTTGACCGCAAGGACTTCAATTCTTACGGAAGTCGAAGAGGTAATGATGAGATCATGGCTAGGGGTACCTTTGCCAATATCCGCATTGTTAACAAGCTCTTAAATGGAGAAGTTGGCCCTAAAACTGTGCATATTCCCACCGGAGAGAAATTATCAGTGTTTGATGCAGCATCGGTGAGTTCATAAAGCAATGTATGATTATTCTTGTTATTAAGTTATAAAAGTATTACTATTCGTCTAATTATTGCAATCACTACTCTTATCAGAGATACAAGGCTGCTTGACAGGATACCATTGTTTTGGCTGGAGCAGAGTACGGTAGTGGCAGCTCTAGGGATTGGGCTGCCAAGGGCCCTATGTTGTTGGTGAGTCATTAAACTAGAGGTGGCAAAATGAGTGGGTTGATTAATGGGGGGAAATGTACAATTTTATCTAAACGGGCAGAATAAGGTCAGTTTGGGGAAAATGTATAATTTTTTTTCTAGAGGGGTCAATGTATGTACAAAAGAACGACTATTAAGGTAATTTAATTGTTTAAATTATGTGATTTAGGATGTTTGTGCATTAAAAATATTAAAAATGCGAGTTTTGCCCAATTCGCCCCGTTAGAGATGGAACATAACCCGAATTTAACCCCTTTTCATATTTAAATAGGTCGAAATTTCTACCTATATTCTCATTTTTCGTCTAGATTTTGAATTAGATTTTGTTCGTGATGGTCACAACGGTTATGGATTTTTGACAGGGAGTTAAAGCTGTGATTGCTAAAAGCTTTGAGAGAATCCACCGCAGTAATTTGGTGGGAATGGGTATTATACCACTTTGTTTCAAGGCTGGTGAGGATGCTGACACATTACAGTTGACTGGTCATGAACGATTTAACATTGACCTACCAAGCAATATTAGTGAGATTCGGCCAGGTCAAGATGTCACTGTCACTACCGACACTGGGAAGTCGTTCACATGTACCGCCCGTTTTGACACAGAGGTATGGTTTCGTTACCCTGTTTAATTATCTATCAGTTTATAGTAGTAATGGGTATGGTTTTAAGTGTGGGTAGGTTTGTGTTAGTGTGTTCATAGAGTTAAATAGGTAAATCTGTTGAATTGATGATTAATTAGGTTGGGTTTCACCCCACAAGCGTCTGATTGTGAAATACTTGCAACAATGTCTCACATTAGGAAATGAAGGGTAGCATACTAAAATAGTAATTATATTTTATCAGTAAATAATGCAGTTAAGTTTTGTTGGGGTTAGTGTGAAACTGATCAGGTAACCGAAATCAGTATCCAAACATTAAATCTTGATTATTGCAAGAAGTCGTAATAATCAAAGAATTAGTGTGAAAAGGTATACCCAAACACTCCCTGTTTTCATATCTAAGTCATTTGTGTTTGGTTTGTGCAGGTGGAATTGACATATTTCAACCATGGTGGCATTCTTCCATATTGTTATACGACAACTCACTACACAAAAGTGATGATGTAGATCACAGAATTGCCATCGATCGTCCATTTAAAAATTTTAATTTGAGCAAGGTGAAAAAATAAAGAGTTCTTCACGACAGGTATTAACGTCAAGGAAACAAAATTTTCAGATTATTTGGTTGTCAACAGACCTCTTGGAATAACTTATCACGACTCTCTTCGGAAGCTTTTGCTGATTCTTTATTGATACGACCCGGTTAGGGGTTGTATCAGGATAAGGCACAACTTTTAGCGTGTGCGAGCTCCTTAAGAAAATAGAGAGAAGAACTAGAGATTTGTTTATCTTAAACTTTGATTGAATGATTATAATAAATGATTACAAGAGTATTTATAAGACAAAGTAGGGTAAAACCCTAAAACCTAAATAGGCCATGGGCTCGGGCCAGGCGTATCATTCCCCACTCCTTCAAAACCACCTTGCCCTCAAGGTGTTGTCTTAAAACATTCTTAATTGACTTTCCTAAATAAACATGAAAACAGTACTAAACAAAGACACGTAAATAAATATAGATTATATGACATAATCTTTATGCCATACGTTTAGACTTCTTGATTCGTTTGGGCAATCCGTCCTCCTGCAACATTGGCGTAATCCGGGATCCCATAATCTTCTTTGAATTGCAGCCTTTGCCTTTTTCTTCTTTCGTATTCCTTTGCCTCGGACATTGGCGTAATCCGGGATCCCATAATCTTCTTTGAATTGCAGCCTTTGCCTTTTTCTTCTTTCGTATTCCTTTGCCTCGGACATAACACAACACCATTCTTCCGTCTTCCGCTACCCATGCCATAACACTCCCCACTCCTTAAAAAATCACCTTGCCCGCAAGGTGATACGAAGAATATGCAGATTGAGAGTCCGCTAATTCCTCGCTTAAATTCAAATTTATTTCATCCAAACGACTATCAAATTCACCACCTCCATCCTTAAATAGCGATATCACTATATTCGACTCATCTTCGTCAACCCTACATGCTTCACCACCACCCACAACAACATCTTCCACACTTTCTTTATTTTCTGAAAATTCGCTAAACTCACTACGAACTTCCATGCTTTCCACATTACTCTCACCAATATAAAAAACACCATCTATTGCGTTATTAACCACATCAACACCAATATTTTTATCAGCATCTAACGACCTTTTAATCTCAGGTGAAGCGAATTCACTTTGTAATGATGGAATGGTATCTAATTTCTTTTCAATTATATGCTCTTTTTCCTTCTCTTCAGTTATCTCAAAACGAGCCTCGACTATATGGGCTAAGGAAAAGGCTTCTCCTAAAGTTGTAGGCCTTGCCCTCAACAGTTCTATTTGTAACGTCAATTTAAGTCCGGAGATATAAAACGATGTAAGTAAAGATTCAGAGATCCCCGTTACTCGATTTGCAAGTACCACAAACTCACTCTCATATTCGGCCACCGTACCCATTTGCAAGAGCTTAGAGAGTGCGTATTCCGCGTCCTGATCGCTGCCGCCTGATGCCATGAATAATACTCAAGTGATTAATAACTCAAAATTTTTTTTGATGAATAGTACCCGCGATGAACAGTACTTTTTTTTTTTTTTTTTTTTTTTAAATTGGAACCCTAATCAAAAACCCTCTCAACGAGAGCTCTCAATGAAAGCACCAATTGATACGACCCGGTTAGGGGTTGTATCGGGATAAGGCACCACTTTTAGCGTGTGCGAGCTCCTTAAGAAAATAGAGAGAAGAACTAGAGATTTGTTTATCTTAAACTTTGATTGAATTATTATAATAAATGATTACAAGAGTATTTATAAGACAAAGTAGGGTAAAACCCTAAAACCTAAATAGGCCAAGGGCTCTGGCCCAAGCGTATCAGAACACATTAGTACAATCAAATATAGATAATTTATGAGTATTATAATTCGGAGTTATATTCTAGAACCGCTAACAATTAATAAAGAAAACTATACACAAGAAGGATCAAGAGTCTTCAGGATATATATATCTTAAAGAATCTAAGATTTATTATAGCCACATTGTACAAAAACAAACTATCGATAACAGTAACACACCTGCAAAATAATAGTGTACTTACTAGTAATAGTTAATAACACAACTTTTTTGTAGGTTTACATAGCGTTAACAATGCCAAAATGGTTTACATACCTAAATGCCATGTTCAATCATTCAAAAAAGTACTAGTACATCACGCAAATAATATAAAATCTAAAAAAACAGTAAATTTTGAAATTATTACTATTATAATATTTAGTTTGAAGCTACCTAAATTAGTTTAGGTTGTGTTTGGTAACTCAGATTAATGGGAGATTATGGGGGCTACAGTTTTTTTTTTTTTTTTTTTTTTACAAAATAATCTATTGTCCAAAAAGTAGTATCATTTGACTGTCAAGATTAAGAAAAATTATAGGAAAAATAATCTCTAAAATTAAAAGTTCATCCAACCAGCTTTTCAGAAAGGACTAGAGATTATTTTTTTGTATAATTACCATTTTAACCTTCAAAAAACCCACGTTCATTATAAATCATAATAAAACCCAACTTTCACAGCCACAAAACATACGGCCATCAAGCTAGTCACGTATTTTCTTTATCCTCTTGATTTCTTCTTTATCATCTTGAACACTGTCATTAGGAAATGCTTCTTGGAGATCACAAACTGAATCCGTTGATAGAAATATATATGTATTGAACTCTTATCAATAATAATCTTCCACTTGTAAATATGACGAGAATCAACAAGTACCCTATATAGGTAGAAAAGGGGTACCTACTTTCAACGTATTGACAACTTGCGATTTTGCTACTTTAATATGGAATGCACTTCGTGGATGATAATTTAACATCATTTTAACGTTGTTTGTATTTTTACATAGATTTTCAAGCAATGCTACATATTTATGATTTATATCAATAATTTTTTTACTATTCTTATTCATGTTGTGTTTGTTATTTATATGTCCAATTATGTCATTTTGCACTTTTTAATCTACAATTACAGCTAGTTTGTCAAACACTACTACAAAAAAAAACTACATTTTTAATTTTTTTCAGCACCAGCACCAATAATTTTTGCCAAACACACCCTTAGTCTAGTCTATTGGCAATTGACAACCAGTCTAAAACCCATTTGGAATTTCAAAAGAAAAGTTTATTTTATATATGTCTTTGATAGGACAAACTTATAAAAAAAGAGTAAATTGCACCGTTCGTCCATGTGGTTTAGGCCAAATTCCACCGTTTGTCCCTTATTTTTTATTTTTTTTTGCACCGTTCATCCCTGTGGTTTATATATGTAGCACCGTTCGTCCCTATCTCAAAGATTTGGCCTGTAACTATGTAACACCGTTCGTCCCTATCTCTAGAGATAAGGACGAACGGTGCTACATATATAAACCACAGGGACGAGCGGTGCAAAAAAAAAAATCAGGGACGAACGGTGAGATTTGGCCTAAACCACAGGGATAAACGGTGCAATTTACTCTAAAAAAAATGAAACAAGAAGTTTGTTCTCATCCAAACAAGAGTGGCTACCGCCACTCATCTCACTGTCAACCATTAAGGAAAAAAAAAAAAAAACCCAATCTCAATGAATCTCAGTTAATTAGGAAATCAAAATACAACTGAAATTGACTTTTCATTATTTGAGAACGGACATCTACAAACAAAATACAACTCCATCTAAGATGACGATCGTTTGAGTATATTAAAGCCGTTTAAAGAGACAATCTCTGCTTCCCTTGGCGCTCCCTTCAAAACAGTCTCTTTATCTAGCCCATCGCAGTCAAAGAAATGGATACGTTTGATAGATGACATATTGGTTAACCAGATTGGAATTTCTCGTATCCCAAATTCATAGATACCAAACTCCTTCAGTGAGGTGAGGTGTTTTACTTCTTCCGGAATTGACTCCCAATTACTCCAACCGATCAATCTTAAAATCCGAAGGTTGCTCCTCAGCTTCTCTATCCCTTTGAGACTTGGGAAACAATCAAGCTCCTTCGAGAATGGCCCAAGTGATAACCTATTCAACAAGGTAAGACTGTCAATTCCACTAGGCACGGAAGTCAGTTTGTCACAATAGGTAATCCCCAGTTCCCTCAAAGAACCACCAAGGTTCTGCAAATCGGGTATTCCTAAAAGACTGGGACAGTCAAAGATATCTAGAGTTTCAAGAGATGTGAGCCCTTGTAAATCGGGTATTCCTAAAAGAGCAGGACAGTGGCGGATTTCTAGACGTTCAAGAGATGTGAGCCCTTGTAAATCGGGTATTCCTAAAAGAGCAGGACAGTGGCGGATTTCTAGACGTTCAAGAGATGTGAGCCCTTGTAAACTCCGAATGGACTCGAGATTTGTGCAGTTCCAAATCTCTAATTTAACAAGATGGGGATAATGTTCATCTAAGAGGATGATTTTCGGGCAATATTTTATGGACAACGTCTCCAGCACAGGCGATATCATCGTTGAGGAGTTCGTTGCTGCATCTGTCCACTTTTCCAGACTTTTCATACCATCTAGTTCGAGCTTTCTCAACGATCGAGATAAGGGCTCACTTGATCCTAGGCCAACAGAGCTACTTAAACTTGTCAAGCTGTCCATATCCTTCAGCACAAGATCACGAAGAAGTGGCAGCTTCCAAACCATTGGAAGACTGAGGACGTTGCGACACCCAGATAATGTGACATCCACAAGCTTGTCAAGGCGAATCCATTCCCCTCCGGTATTGGTTGACATTTTCATCACCCACTCAGGAAAACAGTCACTTGAATAGTTTTCGATTGTCAAGCTTTTCACATTTGCAGGGGTTTGCAAGCCTTCCAATATATCCTTGTCCTTTGGCCTCGGGCTCTCATTGCCTTCCTTCCAACAGAACTTTATCTTGTATAGATTCTTTTTTCCAACTAAATCTGCCTTGCTAGCTTCTTCTTTGCTGCCAACTTCTTCTAGATTGGAAATGTGAAGCTTCCCCCCAAGGTGTTTCAAACTGCCTAGCTCTCCAATTTGACATCCTTTCTCTCGACCCACGCTAAAGGAAGACAATGTTTGAAGAGAAGTCAATTGTCCCAAGTCCTTTGGGGAGATAACATTATAATTAAACTCGAGATGTCGCAGGCGTATCAAATTTCGCATGCCTTCTGGGAAATTCTTTAGACCGTAACAGTAACACAGCTTCAAAGTTTGCAGATGGTGAAGTTTGATGATAGATTTTGGAAGAACTTCGATATGCCCATGGATATCTGACAAATCAAGGTACCTGAGATGCACCAAATCTCCAACTGCATCAAGTATCACTGTTAGTGAAATGCGACTTAACTTTAGGATACGCAAACGCTTGAAATCTTGAAATGATATCTTCGTCACAACTCCTCCCAAGAACAGCGTGTGCAAAGTTCTACTTGCCATGCCCTCTATGAATTTATACAAAACTGAATTGCTGTCTTCTTTTTCTTGGTACAGAGATAGATGTTTTACGTTAGACATGTCTACTTCATCCCTAGTCGGAACCGTCGAACAAAAGCTTTCACCACCCGAAACATGTAAAGAAAGATCATGCACTAGATCATGCATCTTACAACTATAAACGTAACCATACTTATCCATTTCAACATCTTGGAACAAGGTATTGCTTACCAAGATGTTGAAAATATCATTTCCCACATCCTCCATATTACTGTTGCTCTTGCCATCCACTTGAAGCAACCCTAAAGCCATCCAAAGCTGGATAAGTTCTTCCTTTTTCATGACTATGTCCTTCTCAAATATCGAACAATATGCAAAGCATTTCTTGGAAATCGAATTCGGCAAACTGTCAAAGCTTAGTTTCAAGTTGCTTAGAATGTCATGTTCTTCTTCACCCCGAACCATGTTTTTTTCGACGGACAACCACTTATCTTTGTCACCGTTATTTTGCAACATGCTTCCTATTACCCTTACTAACAACGGCAAACCACGGCATTTATTCACAATAGCACGCCCTATTTCCTCCAATTCTGGCAACGGGTTTGCTATTTCTTTAAACATGGACAAACCCTCCTTATCTGAAAGACCTTTCAAAATAAGAGAAATGTTTTGCATATCGTTTGTTCCTATTTCACGTTTTCGTGTGGTGACAATTATGGCATTTCCATACTGTGAATTCACATTTACCATACAACTCCTAAATTCTTCCCAGAAACTCCTCTTTTCGTCCCAAACATCATCCAGGACTAGGAAATATCTCTTTGATCCCAAAACTTCTTTTAGCTTTTTAATCAAACTTTCTCTAGTTGATACCTCACATTTCTTGTCGGTTACGGATTCATAGATCTTTTCCAGAAGTCTAGTGACGTTGTTAACCTTGACCGACACACACGACCAAGCTTTAACATCAAATTGTTTCTGGATTTTTGGATTATTGTAGATCGACTTAGTTAAAGCGGTCTTCCCAATCCCACCCATTCCCACAACAGGAACGATCGTTAACTTTTCTTCTTTTCTAGATTCCGTTAAAAGCTCCACTATATGTTGTTCATCTTTCTCCCTCCCAACAAACTTGAATTCTTCTAAATTTGAATCAGTCTCCTTACGAGGACTCTTTGGAACAGAGCCTTGTTGTTCCTTTTGTAGTCCTAAAACTTCTGCTCGTTTCTTGACCTCTGACAACTTTGTGTTGATTTCTCCGATTTTATGACCCATTTCACGGCGAAATGAAAACTTTTTCAATTTCGGGAGACATGGTATCGTTCTGGTCGTGTGATCTCGTTTCTTTACCTCACGCCTTAACATTTCATACTGAACCTCATCCAACAGATCATCAGCTTCACTCACAACATCTTTTAGCTGCTTCAGCCACGCCATCACAGCACCTGTACCCTTTTTTCCCTCGGCGTCACCTATCATGGCCTGAATAATCTCCAACTCGCCTTGAAGGCTCATCAAACTATCTTCGTAACCCCAAGCAGTGGCAAATTCATTAGCAGCTATGGACAATGCCTTTTTCAGTATCCCCTCGGCAGCTGCAGCTACTAACGTGTCAATCATTTTCACTGTTGTGAGAAACAAGGAAGAAAAAAAATGAGGAAAGTCATAAAAACTTGTAAGACACTCAAATCATGAACTTTCAATTTTTTTAAAATTAGATCAATAATCATTTTACCACTATCACCTTCCTAAAAATGTACCACGTATCTTTTTTAATACTAGATTTTATATTAGAAAAAGACATGTGTTAACATTGTAGTGGTGTCATGCAGTCTAGCATGACTAATTATTATTATTATTATTTATTATTATTTATAATTATTTATTTATTTTTTAAGTCGTGGATTAGAGATGCAAGAGACGACCAATTTAAAGATTTTTTTATGCCAAAAGCCAATGTTTTTAAAAACCGGGTTTTAATCGACCCGGTCGAGTCACTGGTTCGAACGCCGGGTCAACCGGTTCGACTGCCGAATCAACCCGGTTTTTATTTTAAAAATTGAAAAAAACGAAACCCGGCCGGGTTTCAAGACCCAGGTTGACCCGGGTCACTCAAAACCCGGCGGGTCTAACCGGTTAACCCGGTTTTAGAAACCCAGGTTTTTTGACCCGTTTTTGTGCCCGGGCACTGGTCCGACCGGTTGAACCGGCCGGGTCGACCGGGTTTGAAAACATTGCCAAAAGCTCTTCAATACATTAAGGGGCGTTTGTTACAAATGGAAACCGGAAAGTACCAATATATATGTATGAAATATAGTTTTAACAAATGAAAGTTATTTAAGCATAACATTATTCCACAACAGATATTAATACTTTGAACGAAATAAGAACTCGTGTCATTTTTTTTCCGAACAAATCGTTTGGAACATGGTTTTACAACCATCAAACTCTAACACATAATTACTTGCTCGTAACTGAAACCTTTTATTATTGATTTCATATGTACTCGCTCTAATTACATATTATATGTTAAACACGTAACCCAAATATCACATTACTTTTTTTACGACTCATCTAATACTACCCCACCACAAAGTGCGTGCATTCTCCTATGATCAATATATATTGAATTTGAAACATATTTTTACGATTTTAATCAGCTATTAAGAAAACCGTCCATCGAACTTGTAAAGACCTAGTTCGACTGTAAAGACCTAATTATTTACATACATTAAGTTGTTTTATAATCATATGTATTGAGATAAATCTTCTTACATCCAATATATAAATGTCTTAATGGATTGCAGGCACTTCATGTATATGTTTGATTATTAACGAAGCCAAAGGGACGTCCACAAATGGACAATAGGCAATACGAACACGAGGCAAAAAAACAAGTTCACTATTTTTCTTGTGTTATTTGACTATTTTGTTTGATAAAATGTATGTTAATTAGTACCAGCTCTCTATATAGAGTTGCGAATACCATTGCGGTTCCGGCTATTGTCTATTTTCGTAATGCGTACCTCATTGTATATTTTTGTATCATATCTTTAAAATACCCGTGAATTTCACAAGTCTTTTAGCTAGTCATTATATATAGTTAACTAGGTTTTGGTTTAGAAATTAACTTTGACACCCTTAGAGTAGGGATTACGTGAAGCCAAGTTGGATAGGTGGATTGGAGCAAAATAACCAAGTTGTTTCTTGAAAATTTGCTGCTACATCATCTACGTGCTCATCTTCTTCATTTTTCTAATTTTTAATAATTTTTAGTGAGTACTCATTAACTATCATCTTCTAATTTACTTTTAGACAATAATAATTCTCATTCTGATTCTTTATCACAATACATAAACCAATCTGGGTGATGTTATGGGTAGCCAGTGGCGGATCCATGATTTTGGATTAGGGTATGCACTTTTTTAGCAGAGGTTTTTTTAACAAAATCGGATTTTCAGGTTTTGTTTTTCGGGTTGGGTTTTGGAGTCGGATGATACGACCCGGTTAGGGGTTGTATCGGGATAAGGCACCACTTTTAGCGTGTGCGAGCTCCTTAAGAAAATAGAGAGAAGAACTAGATATTTGTTTATCTTAAACTTTGATTGAATGATTATAATAAATGATTACAAAAGTATTTATAAGACAAAGTAGGGTAAAACCCTAAAACCTAAATAGGCCATGGGCTCGGGCCCAGGCGTATCATTCCCCACTCCTTCAAAACCACCTTGCCTTCAAATTGATACGACCCTGTAGGGGTTGCATCGGGATAGGGCACCACTTTTAGCGTGTGCGAGCTCCGTAAGAATTAGAAGAGAAGAACTAGAGAATTATTGATCTTAAACTTTGATTGATTGATTATAATAAATGATTACAATAGTATTTATAAGACAAAGTAGGGTAAAACCCTAAAACCTAAATAGGCTATGGGCTCGGGCCCAGGCGTATCATTCCTCACTCCTTCAAAACCACCTTGCCCTCAAGGTGTTGTCTTAAAACATTCTTAATTGACTTTCCTAAATAAACATGAAAACAATACTAAACAAAGACACGTAAATAAAGATAGATTATATGACATAATCTTTATGCCATACGTTTAGACTTCTTGAGTCGTTTGGGCAGTCCGTCCTCCTGCAACATTGGCGTAATCCGGGATCCCATAATCTTCTTTGAATTGCAGCCTTCGCCTTTTTCTTCTTTCGTATTCCTTTGCCTCGGACATAACACAACACCATTCTTCCGTCTTCCACTACCCATGCCATAACACTCCCCACTCCTTCAAAAATCACCTTGCCCTCAAGGTGATACAAAGAATATGCAGATTGAGAGTCCGCTAATTCCTCGCTTAAATTCAAATTTATTTCATCCAAACGACTATCAAATTCACCACCTCCATCATTAAGTGTCGATATCACTATATTCAACTCATCCTCGCCAACCTTAAGCGCTTCGCCACCACCCACAACCTCTTCAACTCCAATATACTCATCAGCATTCAATGACCCTTCAGCCTTAGGTGAAGCAAATTCACCCTCTAATGGTAGAATGACATCTATTTTCTTTTCAACGATGTGCTCTTTCTCTTCCTTTGCAATTGTCTCAAAACGAACCTCGGTGATACGAGCTTTGAAGAAGTCTTCTCCCAAAGTTAAAGGATTGGACCTCAAAAATTCCCAAATATCTAGGTTAGCGAAGCGTGTTTCCGCCGCACGGGTTAATGAAAAAGCTTCATCTAAAGTTTTGGGATTTGACCTTAAGAGTAAACATTGTAGATCCAGTTTAAGTCCCGAGATATAAAACGATATACATAAAGATTCAGAGATCCTTGTTACTCGATTTGCAAGTACCACAAACTCACTCTCATATTCAGCCACCGTACCCATTTGCAAGAGCTTAGAGAGTGCGTATTCCGCGTCTTGATCGCTGCCGCCTGATGCCATGAATAATACTCAAGCGATTAATAACTCAAAAAAAATTTTTTTTGATGAATAGTACCCGCGATGAACAGTACTCCGATGAATAGTTTTTTTTTTTTTTTTTTTTTTTTTTTTTTTTTTTTTTTTTTTTTTTAATTATTTTTATTGAAACCTTAATCGTAAGCCCTCTCAACGAGAGCTCTCAATGAAAGCACCAATTGATACGACCCTGTAGGGGTTGTATCGGGATAGGGCACCACTTTTAGCGTGTGCGAGCTCCGTAAGAATTAGAAGAGAAGAACTAGAGAATTATTGATCTTAAACTTTGATTGATTGATTATAATAAATGATTACAATAGTATTTATAAGACAAAGTAGGGTAAAACCCTAAAACCTAAATAGGCTATGGGCTCGGGCCCAGGTGTATCATCGGATTTTCTGGATACAATTATGCACGATTGTTTTCTTTATTTTTAATCCGTTACAACAGTTGATTTGGTTTATCTGTGATTGTATTGGTTATTCAGATTTAACTATTTTTATTACGCCGAGTTATGGTGTTGAGCTCATCTAATATTTTCTAATAATCGTATTAATGTTAGAGTGATCAGCTCATACAAAAATACTAATCAACGACAATAAATAAAACTAGACTAATGCTCATTTATAACTTTGGTGCTAAATGAACGATTGAACAACAAAGCTCACAGTTCCACATTTAGTAATCTTATAAAAAAGAATCCTAAAAGCATGTTAAAGGATAAACTATGGATTAATTTCAACGTTTACAACATAGAAGACAAAATAAGTACTACAAACACGTTAAACCTTTAACGCAGAATTAAAATATATATATATAAATATATATATATATATATATATATATATATATATATATATATATATATATATATATATATATATCACTTCGCCCCCCTACCAACTTATAACTAGCCGCTGGATTTAAAAATAAAAAGTTACAACTTTGGCCCTCCAATGTTTATAAACGGCTAGTTGCATTAAAAAAATACAGTAATATTTTCAAAACCTTTTTTCACCACTATAAATAACCAATTAACACACAATTTTTTTTCACATTTCCACAACTCAAACTCAAATTTATATACTTCCTCTCTAACAAAAAAAAAAAAAAAAAAAAAAAAAAAAAAAAAAAAAAAAAAAAAAAAGCCTTGTTCATTCACAATGGATCCGAATCAAAGTTACAAAGAATTTACGAACTGGTCAGATGTAGATGACGAAACTGACTTTGAGTTTATGATAGCCGTGTACGAATATCAGCAACAGTTGGAACAAGCAGCAGCTCAACCTCGCTTGACACGTAATCCGATCTATCGTGAACGTGAGCTTGTTGAAGAACGTTTGCATAACGACTATTTCAATCATGGTTTTAAGTATCTGCACCGGAATTTTCGAAGAAGATTTCGTATGATCCGGGAACTATTTCTAGAAATAGTCGAAGGTATTGAATCTTATACTTCCGATTTTCTTCCGGATCATTTTAAATTCTTTAGTCAATCACCCGATGTTACGAGTCGAATGAGTATGAGTGTTCTTGTGAAGTGTACATCTGCCATACGCCAATTGGCGTACGACACCGCACCCGATGCGTTTGATGAATATTTGCAAATGGGTGAGCATACTTCACGTGATTGTCTTGATAATTTTAACAAGTGTGTTATTGATTTGTTTATGCCGGAATATTTAAGAAAACCAACATGGTCCGACATTCAAAGTATTTATGAAAGACATGAGGGGTGGCATGGTTTTCCGGGAATGCTTGGTAGCATTGATTGCATGCATTGGGAGTGGAAAAATTGTCCGGTGGCTTGGCAAGGGCAATTTGGTAAGGGTGATAAAAAATAACCAACAATAATGCTTGAAGCAGTTGCTTCGCAAGATTTATGGATTTGGCGTGCATTTTTCGGGGTGGCGGGGGCGAATAACGATATTAATGTTTTAGATAACTCTCTGTTATTCGACGACATTCTTAATGACGTCGCCCCTGTAGCACCTTATATGGTTAATGGAACCAGGTATGAACAGGGATATTACTTAGCCGACGGAATTTACCCACAGTTGGCTACTTTCGTCAAATCCTTCTCGGCAACAACTGACGATAAACATGATTATTTTAAAAGGAAACAAGAAAGTGCACGAAAGGATGTCGAACGTGCTTTTGGTGTGCTTCAAGGACGTTGGGGTATACTACAACAACCGGCACGTCAAATGAAAGTTGTCAAGATACGTAGAATCATGTATTATTGCATTATTTTGCATAGTATGATTTTAAAAGATCAAAAGTTTGCACTACGTGAGTATGGCGAGATGTGGGTGGATCCGTCACTACGTATGAGGAAAGACAGGTGGGTCCAAAAGATGTGATGTCCAACGTTGAAAGGCAAAAGAAATACGCGACAGAGAAACATATACTCGACTCCAACATGACCTTATGGAGCATCTTTGGCAGAAACATCTTCAACGACAACAACAAGAAGATTCTGAAGACGATGAATAAGTATTTGTTTCGTATTGTTATATTTAATGTTATGTAATGTTTAATATTCGTATTGTAATGTTTAATATTTAATGTTATCTAGTTATTAAATGAAGTATTAGTTTTAGTTTAGGGGTTCATTTTGAAAATAGTTGAGTTAAAGTTGAGTTAAGGTTGGGTGATGATAAGGGGTGTTTTTTTTAGTTAAAGGTGAAAAGGTTAAAGCTGATGTGCCGTTGACGTGACACTAGGTGAAAGTTTAACTCTATGTTAAGACACCCTATGCTCTTATAACTAGTTAATTTACATTACATGTGGCCCAAGTAAATACATTTAACCCACTGACCTTTTGACCTTCATATTCCTTAACGTACCCCTGAAATACTCAGATTTACCAATCAAGTCTTCTTCTTCTTCTTCAGTTTTTCTTTTCTTCGGAATCAATGGGTATGCACTGACAATTTTCTAGTATTTTAGGGGGTGTGCACTCACAAATTTATAGTCCAATTTATACTAACTTATGAGGAAAAAAAATTACACTACAAAATTTTTTCACAGGGTATGCATGTGCATACCCTGTGTATAAGCTAGATCCGCCCCTGTGGGTAGCCCTCGTGCCTCACCTTTACTCCGTTATTAAACAAGACAGGATAGTTTTGTATCGTTTTCTGTTCCATATTTTTTGTTAGTTTCGTATTTTCTGTTTTTTAGTATTTTTGTCTAGTTAAACTTTATATTTTCTGTTTCAAAGTTTTATAATTTATCCCAGTTTTTATTTCTCTCTCATATTTTTATTTTTCTTTTGAAGCTCTACTAATCTCAAATTCGATTCCAATCCTATTAACAAACCAAACGCAACCTAAATCCTTTGTCATAAAAAATAAGCTACAACTATTATTAAAATAAACACTAATGAAAAAAAAAAGTCATAGTGAAGCCTTTTTTATACTTTATAATATTTAACTACTAATTTGACGTGAAAGGTTTAAATACAGTAGATGCTCTAACTTCTTCAAGAATATTAACTGTTTAGAACATTACTAGTCTCGTTAAGTAAACAAAGAAGACTATTAGGTTGTTTTTGGAAAAAGGTTTCTCTCTTTTAAGGTATATGTAGATCTATTTATGTATGTGCATATCCGAAGCAAACAAATCGTTACGATTAAAAGATGTTTAGAGAGTAGATCTTGGGGTGTTTGTTAACAGTTCAAGCTTGTTTTTGGGCTTGCGAGTTGATCTGGTTTTGGCTTATATGTAAGAAGATTGATTTTTTCGGCTAATTTGGAGATTAACGTGTTTATATAAATTTATTGTATTATAATATGTTTATTAAGTATCAAAATAAGCCAAGAATTTTGAGCTTATAAAATATAAGCGGAAATCAAATTAACTCTTAACCAAAAAGTAAGCTTAAAACAAACACCCTATAGTGTTGAAGAGTGTAAGCTAAAACCAGAATCTCAAACACATGGGCCTTGGAGTCTTTTGTAGATTGTTGAAGCATGAAGTGTACCCGCCGAATTCTATAAGGACTGAAGCTGTAACTTTCTATGAAGGATGAGGTCTAAGTTGCAAGTATCTAAGGACTAAGTTGCAAAGAACCTATTTGGAGCTATTTATAGTCATTCCACTGTGATTACTCTCATTATCACTATGTGAAAAGTTGTTATACTCTCTCAGCAAGAAACTCTTGTTATTGTTAGGTTTTGATCAAGAAACTCTTGTATTTCAGTTTTCTTTTTAAGTATTGTAAAGAATCATTTGCCATGTCTTTTGGCTGAATAATAATAAGTGAACCAAGGGGTGGTTAGATGGGTTCATATTCAGAATCTGAGTGTTTTTAGCTTTGGTTTATAAGTTTTTACATGGTATCAGAGCCAGGTTGCTCTATACCAAAGTTTTAAAACGATTGATCAAGTTTTTCAAAATTAGGGTTTCTAAAAATTTGGGGGTTTTCGTTTATATGTTTAGATCTACCTTTTAATTGTGGTAATCCAGTGGTTTTGTTGTCAGATCTGTCAAATCTCAAAAGTAATTATGTTTTGAAAAAATTATAGTTTTTTTTTTTTTTTTTTTTTTTTTTTTTTTTTTTTTTTTTTTTATAAAAAAACTGGGGGTTTTTTGATCCTAGTTGTGGTTTGGTTAATTGGAGGTATTCTGAGTATTCTTGATCGTGAATCTTTGTTGTATTGTGATTTCTGTCATTTTAATCACAATCAATTCAAATTAGGGTTTACTGTATCAAACCCTAATTCAGGTTATTGTTGTTTTCATTCTTGGTTAGTTTGTTATAATTTGTATCTGATCTTGATCTTGTCTGTTGTTTCTTCTAATTTCAAGATTTTAGAGCTTTATTAAAACCTGATCAGGTACGTGTGGTTTTGTTTTGTTTATAATAATCTTGTTTCTTTGATTGTTAGGTGTTTCCGTTGTGCTATTTGTGTGTTGGTTAGAGATCTTCTTATCTTTGTTGGTTGCTACGTGGGTTCTTGGAAGCTTGCGTGCACTGCAACACCCCTCACACCCTCTTTAGGTTTTTTTTTTCTCTAGGTTTTCTAGGATTGGTGGAAATGTAGATCAAGGGATTTTGTTGTTTGAGGAGTTGAGATTGTTGGTGGTTTATCTGTGTATGTGGTGTTATAAGGTGAATTTGTTATTTGATGTTTTGCTGTTTGTTTTGATTTTTACTCCTACTTGGTGCTGCTTTGTTTGTTCTATTCTTGTGTGGTATTACTTTGATTGTTATAATTTGGAAAAATGGTTGAAAGTGATAAAGATAAAGTTAAAGACCATGAAGGTGGTATTAGTGAATTAAAACTTGACATATATGATCCTTTGTATCAGCATCCTCAAGACATTGGTTCTCAATTGATTTCCTTCAAACTTGAGGGGACTGAGAACTATAAGGTCTGGTTAGCTGCAGTGCAGTTGGCTTTGCATACTAGGAACAAACTTGGTTTTATTACTGGTAAATGTATTAGAGATCCTGATGATGCCTTATATCAGGCTCAATGGGATAGGTGTAATTCAGTTGTTTTGTCTTGGATCTTAGGTTGTATTTCTCAAGACCTGTATAAGGGGTCAAGTTTTTTCTAAAAATGCTAAAAGTGTTTGGGATGAGTTAGAAGAGACATATAATAATGAAGATGGTTATGTGACTTATAATTTGCATCATAAAATACATACCTTGACTCAATCTGGCATGTCATTATCTGAATACTATCATGAGTTAAATGCTTTGTGGAGGCAGTTTGACTCCCTGGTTGATCTGCCTGCATGTACTTGTGATAGTCTCGAGATGAGTCTCACAGAAATAGTCATATGACTTCTAAAACTGTTAAGTCTAGGCCTGCTGCCTTTGCAGCCTAGCCTAGTAATAATAACTAGAATTCTAATAGAATCAATAATAATAACAATATAAGGTTTGGTAGGGTGTCAAATATGGTCTGCAAACATTGTAACATGTCTGGTCATGCCATTGACAGGTGTTTTGAATTGGTGGGATATCCACCAGGTTTTAAAAAAGGAAATGTGAATCAAAATCATGCTAATAATGTCTCTGGTGTGGATAATAATAAGACTGATCACTATAAGAGTACCACTCATACTCTTACTAGTGATCAATATCAAAGACTAATGACTCTACTTAGTGGTACAGGTGATACTAGCAAGGCTCATGCTAGTGTTGCAGGTACTTTTGTGACTTCCAACTGTGTTATAAGTTTCTTTAGTTGCAGATTCTTTAATTTCAATTCTAAGATTAGTACATATAGTATCTATATTGATTGAATTATTGATTCAGGAGCTAGTCAACACATCACTTTTTGTGGTAAACATCTTTTTGATTTAATGGATGTCACACACTTAAATCCTACTGTTGCACATCCCAATGGGACTGTTGCACATGTTAAACAAATTGGTTATTATTAATTGGGAAATGATTTGATTATAAAAGATGTGTTGGTTATTCGTGATTATCATGTGAGTCTGTTATCTGTTCATAAGCTTTCCAAAGATAATAATGTTATTGTCAGCTTTAATGATAAAATGTGCAAAATTTAGGATTTAACTCGAAAGTTCCTGAAGGGGACTGGTAGTAAGAGAGGAGGCCTTTATTTTTTTTTTATAAAGGTAAGAGAGTAAAGACAGTAATATAAAAAGTTGTGTTTTGTCAAATTTTATTTGGTATAATAGACTTGGTCATCCCTCTGATCAAGTCTTGACAGTTTTAAAAAATAAAATTAAAGACCTTAATCAAACCATTTCTGGACCATGTGAAATATGTCATAAAGCTAAACAGACTAGGGAACCTTTTCATTTAAGCGATCATAAATCTAGTAATTTGGGTGATCCTGTTCACTTAGATGTTTGGGGTCCATATAAAGTGAATAGTGGGGATGGTTTTAGGTTCTTTCTTACTGGTGTTGACGACTACACTAGAGTTGTCTGGGTGTTTTTAATGAAATATAAAAGTGAATTTTTTTTATCATATAGTTGGATTTTGTTAGTTGATTAAGAATCAATTTGAAAAATCTATCAAAGTTTTTAGAAGTGATAATGGAACATAATTTGTAAATAAAAAGTTTGAAAGTTTTTTCTTAAACAATGGGATTCTTCATCAAACCACTTGTGCCTACACATCCCAACAGAATGGTGTAGCTGAAAGAAAGCATAGGCATTTATTAAATATTGCTAGAGCCCTCATGTTTCAGGGGAGCTTGCCTTTAAACATGTGGACTGAATCTATTCTGACTGCAACTTACTTAATCAACAGGTTGCCAACTGCTGTGTTGTCTGGTAGAAGTCCTTATGAAATGATATAAAAAATTGAACCTAGTCTCCTACATTTAAGGTGTTTTGGCTGCTTATGTTTTTCAACAGTTTTAAATGAGTCTGATAAGTTTGGTGCTAGATCTGACAAGTGTGTGCTTGTTGGATATGCTTTTAATAAAAAAGAATATAAATTGTTTAATCTTGATAAAAAAAATTGTTTTTTCAAGAGATGTAAAGTTTTATGAAACTGTATTTCCTTTTAAAAATAATTCTTTTACTAAAGATTTTGTATTTGAAGAAAATGGCATAAATGATTTAAACTTTTTTGATCAAGAAAATGATAGCAGTCATAGCAGCCTTAGGTCTGATGAGCCCAATGATGATAAGGGAGATAGTGCAGATAGCAACAACAAATCTGCACCTAATAACAGTACTCCCAAACCTAATGTCAGCACTGTAGATGAAGCTGCCAGTGATAGAGGTAATTTGCAGACTGATACAACAGATACTGCTGATACAGCTGATGCTAATATCATTGGTAGTAATTCTAGTAGGAAGGATACTAGGGCAAAAGAGTATGCAACTGAAACTACTGTTTCTGATGGCATACAGAGTACTAGTTTAAATGATGATGATTATACATATGAGGGTGAAGATTTAGATATGTTTGGTCATATGTTTGAGTCACCATCTAAATTTGAGTCACGAGAACCAACAGTTAGTCAGACTGTTAGAAGAACTAGTAGAATGACTGCTTTACCATCTAAAAACAAAGATTTTGTGCTTAATAAAAATCTTAAATATGGTATTGATAAAGTAGTTAATTATTCAAACTTAAGTTTGGATAATTTTGTGTTTACTACTAATCTGAATAAGATTCATGAGCCTACTACCTATGAAAAGGCTATCAAAGATAGTAAATGGGTTGATGCTATGAATTAGGAAATAGAAGCATTAAGTAAAAATGGGACTTGGGTAATAACTAAGTTACCAGATGGTAGGAAAGCTATAGGATATAAATGGATTTTCAAAGTTAAATATAAGGCTAATTGTGAGGTAGAAAGATTTAAGGCTAGGTTGGTAGCCAAAGGTTTTAATCAAAGAGAAGGTCTTGATTATGAGGAGACTTTTTCTCCTGTTGTGAAAATTGTGACTGTTAGATGCATTTTGAGTATTGCTGTGAGCAGTCAATGGCTTTTGTTTCAACTTGACATAAATAATGCTTTCTTGTATGGTAAATAGAGGAAGATGTTTACATGACTGTACCAGAAGGTTTTTCAGATAAAAATGATAAAAGAGTTTCCAAATTGGTTAAGTCACTATATGGGTTAAAACAAGCACCTACGAAATGGAATGAAAAATTGACTTCTGTGTTAATAGAAAATGGTTTTGTTCAAAGTCTTAATGATTTTTCATTGTTTATCAAAACTTATAAAGGTATTGTTATTGTTTTACTCATATATGTTGATAATATCATAGTGACTGGAAATAATCTTGATGAGATTAATAAGTTTAAATAGTTTTTGGGAACAAATTTTTTAGTAAAGGACTTGGGAAAGTTAAAGTTCTTTTTGGGTATAGAGGTTTTGGATACTTCCTCTGGCATTTGTTTAACCCAGAGGAAGTATTGTACAGAATTGTTGTCAGAATTTGGTATGCTGGGTTGTAAACCTTGTAGTACTCCTATTGAGGTTAACCCAGATAACAAGAAATTTGTGTCTAAGTTTGGTGATGATGAACCCTTAACTGGTATTACTAACTATCAAAAGTTAGTTGGTAAATTGATCTACTTAACTATGACTAGACCTGATATTTCATATGTTGTGCATTGTTTAAGTCAAGTTATGCATAGTCCTATGAAGTCTCATTTGAGATTGGCTTTTAGAGTGTTGAGGTATCTTAAAAAAGAACCAGGTTTGGGAATCACTTTTAATAGAAGTGATAATGTTGACTTGAGAGTCTTTGTAGACTCAGATAAGGCAAAGTGTAAGGTTACAAGGAGGTCTATAACTAGGTATTCTGTGTTTCTGGGAAGTAGCCTTGTTTCTTGGAAAAGTAAGAAACAAGCTATGGTTTCCAGATCCTCAACTGAGGCATAATACAAGGCTATGTGTAATGTTTGTTGTGAGGTGATGTGGATTGGTAAGATCTTATCTGATCTGCAGGTGAATGTAAGGTTACCTGTGGAAATGAGTTGTGATAACAACTCTGCTATACAAATTTCTGCAAATCCTTTGTTACATGAAAGAAACAAGCATTTTGAAATTGATTTGTTTTTTCTAAGGGAAAAAATTGCTAATGGGTTCATAAAGCCTGAAAAAAGTAAAGTCAGAGGATAACATTGCTGACTTGTTCACCAAAGGGCTTCTATTACTGATCATAACAAATTTTGTGCAGCTCTTGGTTTGTTGAATGTTTTCCAGGTTTGAGCTTATGGGGGTATGTTGAAGAGTGTAAGCTAAAACCAGAATCTCAAACACATGGGCTTTGGAGAGTTTTGTAGATTGTTGAAGCATGAAGTGTACTCGCTGAATTCTATAAGGACTGAAGCTGTAACTTTCTATGAAGGATGAGGTCTAAGTTGCAAGTATCTAAGGACTAAGTTGCAAAGAACTTATTTGGAGCTATATATAGTCATTCCACAGTGATTTCTCTCATTATCACTGTGTAAAAAGTTGTTATACTCTCTCAGTTTCTCTCAGTTATTATTGTAAGGTTTTGATCAAGAAACTCTTATATTTCAGTGTTCTTTTTAAGTATTGTAAAGAATCATTTGCCAAGTCTTTTGGTTGAATAATAATAAGTGAACCAAGGGTGGTTGGCTGCGTTCTTATTCAGAATATAAGTGTTTTTAGCTTTGGTTTATAAGTTTTTACACGTAGTATTATAAACCTATGCATCCTCCTATGAATCCGACAATATACTTGTCAGCCTTAATGATGAATGGGCATTGTGGATTTTATCATTTACGAATTGTTTTAAACGAAAGCATAAACAAGCATACATTGTATTAACAAAAACAATAGACGTACCATACCAAGAAACTGAGCAAGCCAACAAAGAATAAGCGGCAATTTTTAAGGGATTTGCTAATCATAGGTTGTGGTTAACTAGTTAAGCCTTATCACGTGTAAAAATAACATTAAATGAACTTATTATTTCTTTAGTTATATATATTTAATGATTAAAATCACTGACCAACAAATATTTACTTTTTTCAAACTTCATAGTAGTACCACGGACCCACACGGTTATTAGTTGACTGTCCGTTGGCGCCAAAAATACGGGTGCATTTGATTAAATGTGTCATGTTCAAAAAAAAAAAAAAATCGATTAAATGTGTCACATACCTCTTCTAAATTCTAATCAAGCATACTTGAACTACGTTATCGATTATATGGTCCAAGTCTAAATGGGATTAATTCTCTCTCTCTCTCTCTCTCTCTCTCTCTCTCTCTCTCTCTCTCTCTACATCTATTGTTACAATTCTTTGTGATTGGGGATTAATATATAAAACTTTTTTAAGGCTCCTGTTTATACATTCTTCACTTATGCTGAGTAAATGATTGTTTGTGAGAAATGATATTGATCGTATATACGTGCTTATCTAAACCTGGGTAACGCTTAATACAAATCAAAATGATAAATGAACATGACATCCTGTGTATGCGATCCCATACTCCCGCCTCAGTGGGATTCGGTATGTTGCTGTTGTTGCGATCTTGTGTATGCGATGTGTGTCAAAAGGATGAAGGTGAACTTATTTATCTTTGAGGAATATACCTCTACTTGTAGGAAAGTATACTGTTTTGGGTTGATCTAACAATCCTAAAGATGAAACATGTTGTTGGACCCTTTTAGGAGACAAGAATGACGTGTGTAATTTAACGTATAATTCGCATGATGAATGGAATCTTCCTAACACGTTTCATGCGTGCCAATTTCTTGTGTTCAACAACCATGGCATGTCATGTACCCATAATAGCCAATAGAGGCATCTACATTAAAATCTTAGCGGCCTAAAAACCGTACCGGCCTAGAAATATTCATATACTGGGAGTTTCGTTTTGCTCACTTGAAAACGATGATTCCATTGTGCGTCTCTTAGGGTTTTAACCATGGCTATGCCTCGTGATGAGCCGCAACATTAGTGGTATCGTGTGATTGATTTTGTTATATTGTGGTTGTTTGTATTTGAGAGATTTTGATTCTAGTTTTTTTACATGGTATTGGAGTAGACTTATAAGATCTTGCTCTGGATTGTGATGGTTATTGTAAGTGAAAATATGAAGATATTTAAACTAAATGGTCTATTATGTTTTAATAATGACGAATATGTAATTCGTAATTATAACATTAAATACGCAAGTTACCCGTAATCAAAAATTGTCAAACATATATTCATCAACAATTCCCGCCTTCAACGTCTCGAGTCTTCTCGTGCTTCAATAAAGGTTCAAATATCTTTGTTATGTTGCATTATGATCAAAACATTTAACAAACCATTGAGAATGTATAAAATATATTTTGGAGTTATTAAGTATTTACAATTTCAATCATTCTCTTTTAGAACCATATTTTACATTTCATACAAGGTATGCACATGAATTTACAAACTAGCCTAATGTTCAAAGTCACAATTATTTCATAGACATTGCATCAAAACACGTTCATCATTTTATAAAATATCTTACGTCTTTTTAAAAAATGCATCCTAAACACTTGTACCATTTTTATAAAAACTCTTTAAATGATTTATAAAAATTTGATAACTAGCAAGAATGTTCCAATTTGGGAATTGATTCAAATCACATCTTTCATTGAAAGATGGATTAACCATACTTGTAATAATCAAAAACCAAAAAGGAATGCATCGAATTCATTCATGCATTAAACCTTCCATAATCCATTTGCCATTGAGTATTTAACACTTTTGAAAGGGATCAACCATGATTTCCTCTAACTCTTTCCTAAGCTATCTTGAATGGAAACAATGCAAACAAAGGTTAAAATACATCTCAAAACAGCTATAAAATTTTGTTCAAATCTGGTGCCCCACGAATCCAAAACTGGGACAGATCGCTGTAGGGAACCGTGGGACTCTGTAAGCATTTTTCTTGCTTATTTAAGCAACTCATTTGGCCACCATTTAAACCAAGCTTTTGAAAAGTAACATTAGGCATTCTCAAGTCTTCAAAACCCTCACTAAACCTTGATCATAATGATTCTAACTCTCATCTGTTGAAAGCGTACTGAAGATCCACCAAAACAAGCTTAAAGCTCTTGTCACCTTCATCTATTGAAATCACACTAAAATGTGAAGATCCACCACAACAAGATTAGAGCTCTTGTCATCTTTATCCATTGAAAGCTTCTTATCAAGAGAAGATAAACCTATCAAGCTTAGAGTTCTTGATGTCTAGATTAGTTGTTCATATCCAATAGATAATTATGTATTGTATCACCATTATACAACACCATGTATCACTACCACACAACACCATGTGTCACAAACCATATTCCAAACTAGAGGTTAGATAGGTTTTTATTTAAGCCTTAAAACACAAGGGCTATAGGTTTGTTGTGTTTAGGCCTTAAAACATAAGGGTTATAGGTTTGTTGTGTTTGGGCCCTAAAAACACAACATGTTTGGTCGTACCCGAAGAAGAAATCGATATCTAGCTTAGTATTGGTATAACTTGTAAGCGACGTGGTAAGGTTTTCTCTGCCGAGAAGGGAGCTTGCTGAACTAGTGAAGGAACTCTCGAGTAGGAAACTTGGAGAGTGGACTAGGGGGAAGAGAATTTTCATGCCGAACCATTATAAATCACCATTTCCGGTTTGATCTCTCTTCTACTCATTATCTTGTCGTTATACTTGCATTGTATTGATAAGTTTTCTTTCAACCTTTTGATGATTATTGTTGTAGAATTACTATTGTCCCTTATTATATTGCATCACACTTGATTGTTTATTTGATACAAGAAGCAAAGTTTTTAAAAAGGAAACGTATTCACCCCCTCTAGGTTTCCACATTTATGTTGTTTGGTTTCCCGTTAAGAACGATAAGGACCCCGAGATAAGAATGAATATCTAAATCCTGGGCAACACTTAAACAAATTTAGTGTGGGTATTCACTATTTGTGAATAACTGTGTGATATGTATGAAGAATAAGGTGAATACTTTTTCTAGTGTGTGATACCTCTCTATTTATAGGGAGGTATCTAGGGTTCTGGGAAGAACCCATGTGCTTGATAAATAGTTGTGGACATGCCACACATTGATCATCTGATGGGCAGACAAGGATGATACGTGTCATTCCTTCTTTGGACTCGTACAGTTCATACATAGCACGTCTGTTCCATATTCTGGTTGTGTCTCTACTACTGTCACCCGTCAGGTGTCATATCCTAACCATTGAGTGACAATTGAATGACAATTGTCTGCACCTGTGAGAACTCGGCTTGAAAGGTCCTTCCAGGTCATTGCGACATGGGAATGTTTGCGTATTGAATTGCGCTTATCCAAGTGTTGATAATGGGCCATATTTTTGTGTATATTTAGTGGGATTGGGCCACTAATATCTTTACACTATCAAGTCCTTCAGTCTAGTAGTATTATATTATAGGCTAATGATATGATGATGAATTTATTATCAAGGCTCATATCGAGATATACGGGTTTTCATTAATAAGGAATGTGTTATATATTTGCATGTTTACTTCCCTAAATAATAGACTTTATTATTGTACAACTAATGGTATGTCGCTATAATCCTTATTCTAAATATATGTAGTCGAGTATGTTTATGTTATGGGAATAACATAAGCTTAGACTATTTGTAAAGTTCAAATTTAGTGGAAATGTTGATTTGATAAGTCTTTAGTGGATATGCTTGGGAATAAAGTTTGTAAAATTCTGATCTGATAAGAATAAAGCTTTTATTTGAATAAAAGATTAAGGGTCCGTTTGGTTTGTAAGTGGGATTGGAATTGGATTTGGATTTGGGAAAGGTTTAAGAAAAAATAAGAGAGAGAAAATATATTATTATATATAATTTATTAAATTTATATTAAATCTAAAATAATTTAAACAAATATATTATAATGATTAGGTCCCACTAGATGTGACATAAATATTATTAAAAATTATATAACTAACTAAAAACAAAAGCCAATTCACATACCTCCAAAAACATTGCTTGCTTTTTGTCAGGAAACCCCACGTAGTATATATCTATCACGAAACACCATATTTGAGGGTGTCATAGAACCCATTTTTTCTACCAAACAATTATTTATCACCTCAATCCATTCCAACAGGGCCAAAAGGCATATACCAAACACACCCTAACTTTCTTAAAAGATAGGTTTTCTTATTAGATAAGAATTAAAATTTTTAATTAAATAAAAAATATATTTTCCTACGGAGTAATGTACATATTCTAAAGATATTTCAACGAATATTCTATTCGGGTTTTAGGCATATAAATAAGATTAGGTTTTTAACCTAATTCACGAGTTTATAAGAAACCCTAATATCTACTCCCTCCTCATCTTGTACCCGTCGGCCGAACCAAACCCAAACACATTTGATGTTTGTGCTTTTTATTTTATCATCCAAGTGTTGCTGATGTGTTCTATAATTAATCTAGCAGCTGAAGAGAGTCGTCTGAATGTTAGTGTGGACTACATATCGGTTCAGATCACACTATTGATCTAAAGTTTGTTGCTATCAATTTGTTTATGATTCGTTTTCGTGTTCAAGATCTACAACTGTTCGTGGTTGCTAGTTTGCATAAGGTATGTAATCTATGGTTTTACATGATTGATTGGGTATGTTTGGCAAAAGTAACTGTTGCTGGAACTGGTGCTGGAGATGGAGATTATAAAAAGATATTATTTTTATAAGCTACATGAAGTAACCTTTGATTTTCAGAGATTATGGAAGATTATTTTTTGTATAATCTCTTATAAGTTCTGCCTGCCAAACAAAGATTATTTTTTAACTAGCTTATTTTTAAAAAAAATAAGCATAATTTCTCTATAATCTCATGTGCCAAACATACCCATATACGTTGGTGTATAAGGGTTCATGGGGGAAAAACCTTTTTGTTTAGATGTGATTTTCAAAATTATTACGTGTTACACTATGTTGAGGTTTTTCTGTTAAATTTATAAATTTTATATTTTAGCAAAATTGAAGGTAAAAGTGTGATATGTGTACAAAAACGAAACAATTCGAGGAAGCAAGGTTAGGTGATTGTTTAAATGTATTTTTTGGTTGACTTCATTTGAGATGTATGAAGTATCAACATATTTATGTCACCTCTTATGTATCACTTTAATTGAATTAATTGTACTACTGAAAAGCATGTATGCACGGAGTTATAAATTAGTTTATAACTAAAATAGAATTTACATCCTTGTAAACATATACATATCAATCAAAACATTTAGTCATAAGCTTCAAATACAAGTTGCAAACATGTCTTGTCATAGTTACCCCTAAACGAAGATTTTTTGTTTGTGTAACTACGTAAATCTATATCTACACATATTTATCTATATATCTTCTTATATAGTGAAGTAAAAGTGCTTTAAAATCTTGATGAACTCATTGTTGACGATGTATCATACGTGTAATTCTGTTAGATTTTTTAAATAATATTTCCAATGTTTATTTTGTTAGAACTTAGACTCTTAAACAATGTCAAACTCACTTGATACATAAACCATATGTCGATCAATACCGACTATCTGTATTTTTCAACCTTATTTTCACAAGTTTAAACACCAAATACTAAGCAATTCAACTTCAGTAATCATATCCGTTAGTCAAGATTTGTTACTCTCATTTCCTTTCGTATAAACAACCACAAACAGGTGTTAGTGGATATCTATATTGTACTTGGCTCATGTTACTTTACGACGGACTTAGTCCATTTAGCATGTTTTACCATTATTTATATTGTACTCAAACTCATTATTCACAAAATGCATAAATAAATGCATAAATAATGAGTTTTAGTATAATATAAATAATGATAAAACATAATAAATAGACTACGTCTATCATAAACTGCATAATAAGCTTAAATACAATATAAATAATAATACAACATAATACATGGACTAAGCGTGTCATAAACTGACATGGGCCGAATACAATATAGATATCCACTAACAAGAGGAACATCACTACTCTCGTTAACTAAACAAATAAGACCTAATAGGTTTGGGTTTACTCATTTGAGAATTGTTATAAAGAAAAACATAACAAGCAACAATATATAATATCACTCATTTGAGAATTGTTATAAAGAAAAACATAACAAGCAACAGTATATAATATAAAAAACAATAGATCGTATACAATCAAGCAAACATAACATAATAGTAATCAATATGTGTGTAAGCTAACCTTAAAAAGAAAATACCTGAAAGATTGCTTTCTTTATGATCCTCTCCTTGTAAAAACAAGAGTACGTTCAAACTTTGATTGATAGATATGAAAGTAGTGGAGAAAAATGAGTTTAAGATACAACCTATTTATATAAGTTTAATGTTTTTTCTTTCAAATTATGGCTGTACCAAAGGGCCTACACGCTTTAAGGGTGCGTTTGGTAAAAGTAGCAATGAGCTGTGAGCAGTGAATTGTGAGCCGTAGCTGTGAGCAGTAGCCACAGCTCACAGCTTCTTAAAGAAGCATTGAAAAAATGAGCATTCCTAAAAAATAGCAAAGCTTACCGCTCCTTTGCCAAACGAACAATAAAAATAAAAAAACTCGTTGTTCACCACTAATCGCCCCAAAAAGCTCAAAAAAGCTCCGCGCCAAACATAGTCTAAGTTTGTGGTGACGCCGAAAGTCTTGGTATCAGCTACCATTTGGAGACCAAACTTTTTTTACATAGAATTAGCCGTGCATCACGTGGGTAGACATCGTCTCCGTTCCGATTAGCAGCTTCATCCTCTTTTCTTTTTCCTTTTTCTGTGTCGACCACAATGAATAAAAAAATAAGGCGTCTTTTTCTTTTCAAATGAATTCAATTGTGTCAAATAAAAAATATGGGATGGGTCCTCTCTGCCGATTGTATATATCACAAACTCACAAAGTGACGGCTGAATGTCTTTTCTTTCCCATGAATCGAATGGTGTCATAATAAAAAGGGCCTCCTTTTGTTTTGTTTCTGCCGAAGATCACCAACAAGGCCCAACATATTATGCCCAATTATATATAATAAGCAAAATTCACGAGCTGGTCTTTTGAGCAGAGAAACGCATGAGATAACTTCAGTTTTTCAGGTATTTTATCACCTAAAAATAAAGACCTCTTTTTTTTCTTTCCGTGGCCTTTTGAATCAACAAAAACGGAGCTCGAATGAAAAAGTTATAACCAAAATAGTGCGATAATGTCCAAATCTTTCATGTATTTATTTTAAGCTTGTAATATCGCAACTTTAGCTCCTCCTTTGTGTGCATTGCATACATAATCACAAAAATCAAAATACATGTATAACAACGAATAACAATGCAATAATGCGTAATTAACATGCTATGAGGTGTATGTAAAATACACCGATCAAACCTCCCCAACTTAACCCTTACTCGTCCCAAGGAAGAAATCTACTATATCTTAGCATGTTAATTACATAGTTTTTAATCATACCATTGAAATTCCATCAAAAATATCAAATTTAACCTAGTACACTAATAACCATCCTATGTGACAAATAATCCAAAATGATTACCAATATTTTTGTCCTTCTTAAACACTTAACATAACCGTTCCCATTGATTCCATTTACTTTATGTTTCATATAATTAACCATGTGCCCAACATACTTAGTACACCCCTATAATCAATCTAAACATATATTCAAAACAAGAGGTGAGAATACCTTATACCTTTTATAATACCGGAGTTTTTATACCATAGGAGCAAACTTTTTAAGAGCGCATAAGCCGTCATACATTAATTTACATATTTTCACTTTTTGCTCAATTTTCGCACATAAATTTTACTTCATATTTCAAGCATTTTTGCTCATAACATACATAAGCTCATTTTTTAGCCATCCGGAACCGTTTCTTATACAGGTCATCCCGAATGCTTAATACACTCCTTTTAAGGTTGATATAAAGACCAATCATTCGGATGTATGAATATCTATCCTATAGGTGTATACTAAGACACATCGAAACACGAGAACCGGTTAATTTAGTCCATTTTAATTAAATGGGAACAATTATGCTTCGTGCCTACTGGTATATCATATGATGGAGTTATCTACCACATAGTTTAATTAATTAAAGCACTAACTTAAACCAATCTTCCTAATTTTATTAACAACGTTACAAGGATTGGGTTATTTTTCACATAAAATGGTCCGAGCTAAGTGCAATGCTATCCATCATAAAACTTGGCATCTGACCCATGCTAACAGCTAAAATATCACCTTGCACGGGTGTCGAATCAGATAGGCAAGCCCAACATATGACTACCACCAATACTTATGACAGTTCTCCAACTTTTTTCTATGGCCACCGTGTGCGGGTGACAAGCCGGATAAGATCAATTTAAGTGTCCTAACCCAACTATTACATTATTATATTTCATATTATATTATTTTAACTTTCTTCCCGTTCTAAGCAAAAGTAAGTAGGAAAATTCAATCGGGTATGGTTTGATCATCTACTAATTATACATATGCCTAACTACATGCAAAACATCAAATCAATTTTATAACCAAATTATACAATGGAATCGGGTGCACCTTATAATCATGGTTAGGTCTTCTAGTTTGCTCCAATAAGTCAATAAGCTAATCTTCAGAATCTGCAAACACTCAACAAATATATGTAGAAGAAACTTCCACATCCAATTAGCAAAAAACTCTTATAATGTGATTTCAATTTTTTTTTTAATTTTTTTTTCAAAAATCACATTTTGACCCATTTTTAACCATAATTTCACACAAAAAAATGTAATACATGTGACACCCTCCCCAACTTAAAGCATTGCATTGTCCCTTATGCAAAAACTTTAAGTTGAAATTTTGGTTAAAAATCACTTTGACAAACTCACACAACACAAAAACCTAACTCACTTTCGTAGGAATCACGGTTGCATTTAGCGTATGCAACAAGCCTTTTAAACCACCCGGTAGCCCGAGTGGACGAGTTTAGTCTCGTGAGGGTTTGTAGTGAACACACCCACAAAGTTTTTAACACACACAAAAATAAGAAAATAAAAAGAAACATAAATTAGAAAGAACATAAACACACACTACAACCCACGGGTTGCCTCCCGCGAAGCGCTAAGTTTACCGTCGTCAGCCCGACAACACCTAAGATGTTCAGTATCACGGGGGTTTGATGGAGCATTTTCCGTATGAATTACCAAAACATAGTCCTGCTTTATGGTTCCATGTCATATTCGCATCTTTGAACACTTTAGGAACGTTATTTTCCCTTAAGCCCAAGAAATGTTTATGCTTCGAAATCCATACTCGTCTTTTCCTTTTCCTTCGGCTTGATGCATTACAAACCAGTTTCACACGGGCCTTCTTGCTTGCATCCTTAATCAACCTACCACAATTTGGTACTCCATGAAACTTCTTCTCTTCTTTGCGCAGGGGTTATCTCAATTTACGAACTCCTCCTCATGCTTTCCTATGAACTTGCTCAAGAATAATATGAAGGAGTGCCCTACTAGAGTTCTTGTTACACCTTTCAAAAGCATAATGATTTTCAATTAGTAACACCTTTACTTGTGTTTTCCCTTTCGTATAAGTTGAATCACTCATACCAACTTTCTTGATTAATTCTCGTGGCACTTGTGGTGGATTTTGGTCGATATGAGTGACTTCAACTTCTTCCTTACTAAGATATTCTTGTTCTTCCAATGAATCTGAACACTCATCTTCATATAGCGAAAGGGAGAGCAAGTACTCATCTTCTTTTGATTTTGTATCATCAATTAATGAAAGTGTTGGTTCATTTAAAGTTGGGAGATAAGGTGTGGTATCAGTCTCCACAACTCCCTCCACAACTTTAGGAGGAACCAATTTTTCACGATGATCTTTTACCGGCAAAACGAGGTCATCAAATGAATTGTTATGAGCATCAGTATTATATTCATCTTCTTCATCTTCATCTTCATCATCAAAATCAAACATGGTGACACCTTGAGATTCATATGTTTCTTGCCTATTAAATTGATCTGCCAATGGATCCACCTGTATTTCAAGAGCTGCAATACTAGCGTATCTTTGATTTCCTCTCTGTTGGATTCTATCATTGAAATGAGTTTATCCAATTTTTGGTCAAGATACGAGAGATGGTTATCACCTTGTCCTTGACCCTGATGATCATATTGTTGAGTCGGTCTCTGTGGTTGATCGAATAAACCAGAGCTCTCATATGAAGGATGATAATATTGACCACCATATTCCCCTCGATACCTCGTGTAATCTTCCATCTCAATATTGTAATTAGCATGATATGTGTTATGCTCATAATCATCATTTTGAGATTGATAGTCATATGTCTCAAGTACTCGCTCCTTCCTACTTGCTTTCTCCTTCGGACAATTTTCATAAGAATGAAATGGATTCCCACAAGTCCAGCATGAATCGATAGAAGCTCTAGGTTAAACAAATGATGAAATTGACCATGCAAGATTACCTAGAAATCTCGGGATCGTAAACTAACGGTGATGTACTTCCCGATCTATGCGTGCGCATACACTAACCTGCACACTCACAACCAACAAAACAAACAAGCAAACAAAACAAGAGAAAAAGAAAATCTTTTTGTATATATATATATATATATATATATATATATATATATATATATATATATATATATATATATATATATATATATATTTTAAAACTATTAACAAAAACTTAAACCAAAAGCGCACTCACTATCCCGCAACGGCGCCAAAATTTGACCGATGTCGTTGTACCGATAAAAAATAAAGGTTTTGGTTTTGAAATCTTAATAACTAATATACCGATTAAGCTAAATTCTATGAAATAAATTCTACGAAATAAATAATTGATTAATTAACTAAAACGTAAATAAACAAGTAAAAATTAAATAAGCAAATAAAAATAAGATTCGTAAACAGTTGAGTAAAAAGCAATCCCTCTCAGCTCCGGATATAATGGTATGACTAAGTTACGGATTATTGCTAATGTTTGTCTTCCAACCACATAGACATAGTTGTATTAATTGAAAAGGACAATTTTGGGCACAAGTTATATTTACCACACGAATCGTCTTAATACCTAAACTAGTTGGACTCGGCACGACTCGTTGACTAGAAATAACATGTCTTACAATAATCTTATCAATTAATTTATGATTACTAAAATGAACAATTATGGGTACAAATTATGTTTACCACACGACCGTCTTAACCCATATACTAATTAGACTCGGCACAAATCGTTGACTTGCAATAATATGTCTCACAATAATTCAATCAAATAATTATACTAAAACATTAAAATCAAATAAAGGAAAAGCATTAAAATCAAATGAATTAATGTTTGACAAATAAAATAAAATCCGTAACTATGATCAAACTAAAAAAATTTACCGGGAGAGATTACAAAAAGATTAGCCGCGTCTTTTTCCGTATTCGTACCCCTGAATAGACATCGTCTCCGTTCCGATTAGCAGCTTCATCCTCTTTTCTTTTTCCTTTTTCTGTGTCGACCTCAATGAATAAAAAAATAAGGCGTCTTTTTCTTTTCAAATGAATTCAATTGTGTCAAATAAAAAATATGAGATTGGGTCCTCTCTGCCGAATGTCTTTTCTTTCCCAGTGTCATAATAAAAAGGGCCTCATTTTGTTTTGTTTCTGCCGAAGATCACCAACAAGGCCCAACATATGATTAAATTAATTTCAACTTATGCCCAATTATATATAACGAGGTTGGCGCCGGTCGGCCGCGTTGCGGCGGACGGGGGTTTTTTTTTTTTATATTCGGTTTAATAAAATTTGTATTTTGATTGTCGGTAATGTCATATTGTATTTATCGGTTAACGTAGTGTTTTTTTTTTTTTTTTTTTTTTTTTTGGTTAATTAAAAAAAACATTTTATGGTGGTTGTGTATTATGTGTAGTTGTGTGTCGTGTGAACCATATTTGCTTTTCGATAGATATGTTCTTTTGGTTATTAGTATATTTAATGTTTTTTGCAAGTATTTTTAATAGGAAAGGTATAATTGGGTTGAATTTATTTGTAAATGGGCTTAAGGTTTATTTATTGTTGTTGGGGTTTGAGAGGTTTGTTTATTTATTTATTTATTTATTTTTCTTTGGTTAGATACTTTTAGGATAAAGGGGATAGAAAAGTTAGGGCACGTGCATTGTTTCCCATACCAATTGATCCATCTATATCCAGTGGAAAAATATACTGTGAAACGGCATGGCCCCTAAGTTTGCAAAGTGTTTGAAGATCGCACATCAAATTGGTGACCGCCGAATTAATAGCGTTCTTCACGCTATTTTTTTGCGAGAGGAGAAGGCGTACAGGGATGATGAAAAGAATTATAATGAAAGGATTGAAGAACTACAGGTTAGGATTGAGCACAGGCATGGGATTATTCTTGAATTGAAGAAGTTTATGAGTGATAGTGTTCTGGATTAGTGTTTGGCTGGTTTGAAGGATTCAGAGCATGAGGATTTTGCTGAAATGGGGCGGTTGATTCAGATGAAGCACGCTGCTGCTTTACGTGCTGGTGAGAAATCTAGGATTATCAAGAAACTTAAGAAAGTGAAATAATTAAGGAAACTTAAATAACTTTATTAATCCAGGGTTTTTTGTAACCTTTTGTCTGATGATGGTTAAGAGGTTTTTTTGGTAGATTGTGGTGCAAAAGGGTTATGGTAAGTTTAAATGGTATTAGGGTAGTGTTAGTGTAGGTGATGGTGAAAAGTGACAATCATGAAGAATGTTGGAAGCATGTTTGTCTTTTGTATGTTTCTACCTTTTGAAATTTAGTAGTTATTTGGGGAAGTTTATGAGATTAAGATGTTAGGTAGTTTAAATACTAGATGTAGTGATAAGTTTTACGTCGTTTAGATGTTGGATGTATCGATATCTGACAATGGGTCGAGTGTATATGTTGTCTGTACCAGTATTAATGAAACATGTTAGTTGGTTGTTGATTGTACAAAAAGATGCACTACCAGGCCTTCGATGGTGATCGAAGGAATTATGAGGTGTTGAGGTTGCGCCAAGCTTGTTCTTAACCTGAAATAAGAAATACTAAAACACTACGTTAAGTGATTGCGCAGGGGATGGACCCTGCGAACCACCTCCGGCGTGCGAGTAAGTATGTGTAATGTTTAAGTAGGTTGTAAATGGCGAGAGTGAAGTTAACTTATATTGTTCTTGCCCAACTAAGCTATTTATAGGAGAGAAATAGGCCTTAGTGGGCGGTTGCACTTGTTTCGGAGATCATGGGGGCGTCCCATGATTTATGGTAACCGCTAGGGCTTTGTAGCCCACGATCTCTTCCTTGGCGGGAAAGCCTAAGGTAAGAGGGAACGTGGGTATGACCAGGTCAAGAGGGTTCTCCATTGTAGTCCCTTCGAGAGGGATACCCCGAAGGGCTTAGGGCTTCGATTAGTGGGTTCCCACATGGTAACCACTTCGTAGACGAATGGTTTTACGCCAATGAAACGTGTTGGGAGGTTAACCTGGGCCTCCGAGGAGAGGGCTTCGCACAGGCTCGAAGGGGAGTCCTTCGACCCGTTAAGAGGGTACATCATCAAGCCCCCCAGTCGAAGTGATATATACACATGAGTTTATATTGCATTCGACTCAAAAAATCAACATGCCTTATACTCCTTGTGTTATACTTTCGTGCAAAAAAAAAAATAAAAATAATAAATAAATAAATAAATAAATGTGCAACTAACCGCGCATTTAATGTGGTATAATCATTATCTCTCCACTTGCTCTGTAGATTCAAGCGACTATTAAATTGATATTAGCAAACATCATTTCAAAATTTAATCGCCCGTTTGAAATCCGCAAGATCCTCAAAGTTAGGTGTACACGTGTGCGCCTAGGATCAAAACCGTCTGAGTATATAAACCCAAAATAGCTAAACCCTAGCTCATTTTACCTTCGCCCAAAATACACACATCACTCCGTAATCTTGTGCTTCCGTTGGAACGAAAAGGTAAAAATTCGATCACCCTTCTTTGATCTTTTATTCTTTTAATATGAGCACGGCTGCTAAAAGAATAATTAGGGAACAGACATGCACCTTGTCAAAAGCAGCATTGTCCGATTTTCTTCGTGACTACCCCATACCTTCTGGACTCAAAATCATACTTCCGAGCAAAAGACAAAATATCTTTGATGCTCTAGAAGGGTATGTGGGCTTGTATGTTCATGCGTTTACTCAGTCAAACCTTAGGATTCCCATTCATCCTCTGATTTTGAAGTTTTTGCAATACTATAAGGTTCATATTTCTAGATTAAACCCCTTTGGTCTAGCCAAGTTAACCACCTACATAGTAATGTGTAAGGCATATGGGTATGAGCCTACATTAGATGTGCTTAGGGGCTTTGTGAATCTATACCTCGGTGGGGACTGAATAACCATTGCTAAAAGAAGTGAACATGATGTGCCCATTCTAGTGATGAAACCCTTTTCGAACATTAGGAATTGGAAAGGGCAGTTTTTCTATGTTGAAAATACGATCATACCGTCCGAGTATCCAGCCTTATTAGATGAAGCCTATATGTTTGATGAGAAAAGATTCAATGAACATTTTCCATATGATGTAAGAAGTGATCCTTTGTACCAACGTCTTGCACGCCATCCTGCTGATGTCCAGACGTTCCCCGAACCCATTTTATTCATGGCGGGTATTGCTGACCGTTGGGAAGGGTCTCCATTACAGCCTGAAATTTTTTGTGAAGGAGAAAGTATGTACATTTCCTATTTAAATAAAATAAATAACTTATCTGCTGATATTCATTTGTTTTTTCTCTTGTTGATGCAGAAATGGCTTTCAGGAACTTCGTTGTTGCAGGTGGTGCAAAGGAAGTAAGCTTTATTCCAAAGGATCCTCAAGATGTTAGCTACGGAGTGGGATCTCCCTCTAGGTATGTAAACAATAATGAAGTTGATGTCACTCCACCTGGACCTCTTGCAGTAGTTCCACCAATAAAGCCGCTGAATACTGAGGAAGCCCCCCTGTTCGTAGAGAACATTGCTGACTCCGATGATCCTCCGTCTGACACTGACCAGCCTAAGGTCGTAGAGTCTTTTGGTATTGCGGACAGGGTGAGAAACAGGAAGGGAACGAGTGTAAAGCCTGTGAAGGCCCCTAAGAGGAAATTGAATATCCCCACTCCCTCTTCCAGGACAACAAAACAAAAAACAGAGAAGTCTCGTGGTAAAGCAATTATGTATTCACCAAAAGAGATGGCTGATGATGATGACATCCATGGTAAGCAAAAATTTCTTCAATTCCCCCTCTTCCAGATATATCTAATTGATATTTATGTGTAGGGCTACCGAACACCAAGGAGCTTCCAAATGCTATCACTTGCCACCTACTGGTTGAGAATGTCACCCCTCCCTCTTGGAGAAGCTTGTTAGGTGACATGCCTATTGAGGAGCTTTGTGATCTTCATGATAAGAGCTACACTAGGCAGGCTATGCTGGACAACCACTTGAACAGTCGCACAAGGCAGTTGATTAATATGGTGAAGGATGCAAAGGAGGAGGTAGCTGTTATTGTTGCTAGGGAGAAGGAAAGGGAGAAGAACTATGCTGAGTTAGAGTCCAGGTGTGATGAGGCAATGGCGGACTTTGAGAAACATCCTAGGTATGGGGCCCTTCGAGCAAAGATGGATGATCTTGAAGAGCAGTTGAAGGAATCGCAAGCTGAGTGTGGTAGATTAAAGGTGGAGGAGGCTAAGATTGTTGGTTATAAGGCGCAAGTTAATGCGCTTGAGTCTAAATGTATTGGTTTGGAAACCGAGAGAGCAAAGTTGGTGGAGCAGGATGTCAAGCGCTGTCAGGAGATGGACAAGTTGAAGCTCGAATGCCAAAGCTTGAAAAAGGATAGGGCTGAAGTGGTATCGAAGGTTGTTCCTTATATTGCTATGGAGTTGTACCATAGTGATGAGGTGGGAGCTGTCGTGGGGAAGCTAGTGAACACGACCATTTTTTTATGGTAAGTGCACAACTTTGGAGGAGATTGCTGAAACCAAAAAACCAGTTGTGCTGTCGGAGGTACCATACTACCGTCCAAATTCTGAGCGAGAATATGATGAAGCTGGCAATGCGTTCACAACAGCAGAGTACCCATTCCTTGCCGAAGCAACCAAAGACCCTTCAGCCTCCATTGAAGATCTCCTATCCAAGAAGCCAAAGAAGATACAGCCTCCGTCTCCCACCAAAAGAACCTCATCTGTGAAGCCTATGTCTCCATCTCATCAGGAGGATCCGAAATCCTCAAAGAATGTTTGAAGGTTGCCATGTTGGCAATAATTTGGTCTGTAAGGGTGGCATGTACCCTTTTTAAACAATTTATCATGGTTAAAGGCATGTGCCTTTGTGTTTGAACAATTAATCCTTTGTGTTTCTGGGCTTCGACCCAGAATTTAGACAATCGTTATTATGTTAATATTGGCTATGACTAAATATAGCCTTATGAATGCCAATGTGGGGGATTGCACTCCGCTTTTGTTATCATGCTTATCTTCTCTTACGCTTTTTTATAAACGTAAACATACAGCCTGAGGTTATAACCTCATTGTGTGTATTTTGGACCAAGATTTTTAGCAATCGTATAGTTTGACAGCGACAGAGGGTTGCGACCCACTCCATCTTTATCCTTAAGTTGCAGAGGGCTTTTAATACCCTAAGACTTTATAGGAAAGTTAATGTGAATTGTAATGGATGTTATTTGTATACAAGACATGTGTCTTGCTTCATCCTTCGACATTGAAACTTGTAAAGTACTTGGCTGAACGAATCTTTGTTGTATAAAATGAAACAATAGATTTTGAGGGAAACGTATTATATCATTAAGTGGGTAGGGAGGATTACATCATTTGAAGAAATGAACACTAAGATACCTACCATTAATGCTTCTTTCCTATGTGAGAAGAATACGTTACATAAAATTGAAAAACAACTAAGTGCTTTAAAAGTGTAAGTCTTATATGTAAAACTTACGAAGGCAAGTATCCAGTTCTTCAGGCTCGTATGCTTTGTTGTCGCAGCATTTGTCTTTGACATTGGGCCCTTCGACTTGGCTTTTCTTGCGTTTATTCGAAGGACATATTCTTATATGCCCTCAGGACTTTGGGTAACCTATCTACCCACTCATGCTGATATTGTCCTAACTTTGTCTCGCTTTCAATGACAATATCCTTGTCGACACAAGTGAACATTTGCTTCACATTCAGGCTTTCGCAGAAAGATGGGAACACCCCTTCGGCAATGTGTTTCCCTTTGTAAGAAGTGATGACTTGTGGGACTCCATATCTGCAAATTATGTGTTCCCACATAAACTTTTCCATATGCTTTCCTGTTGTTGATGCCAAAGGATTGGCTTCAACCCATTTGGTGAAGTGGTCTATGGCTATGACCAAGAATTGTACCCCTCCGGGAGCTACTGCTAGGGGTCCGATTATGCTGATTCCCCATTGGCCGAAAGGCCTTGCTGATGTGATAGAAGACGTGTTATACTCTAATGGTTTCCGAGCTTTTGAGTGTGTCTGACATATCGCGCATGCTTTGATTACTTCCGTTACGTCTTCCAATATAGATGGCCAGTAATATCCCCATCTTGTTACTTTTGAGGCAATGGATCTAGGACCTTCGTGTCTTCCGCAAGATTCTTCATGAACATTATAGAGAATGCTCGAAGCCTGTTTCAGTCCTACGCAACGAAGCCATGGATACGAGAGAGACCTTTTGTGGAGATTATCACCTATAAGCCTATATTGGGGACTTTTGACTTTGACCCTTCGTGCTTCTTTTGGATTATCAGGCAGAATACCACTTATCAAGTACGTCTTCATTGGAGTCATCCAGTTGAAGCCGCCTTCAGTTGCTTCGTTTCGTGTAATTGACCTATTGGCCAATACTTCTACTAGAACTTCGTTGGGTAGATGAGTGATGATGTACCCTCCTAACGGGTCGAAGGACTCCCCTTCGAGCCTGTAGAAAGCCCTCCCTTCGGAGGCCCATGTTAACCTTCTAATACGTTTCATTGGCGTAAAACCATTCGCCTGCGAATGGTTACCATGTGGGAATCCGCTAATCGAAGCCCTAAGCCCTTTGGGGTATTCCTGACGAAGGGACTAACACGAAGGATCATCCAGACCTGGTCAAACCCACGTCTCCTCTATCCTTTGGCTTCCCGCCAAAACAGAGATCGTGGGCTACAAAGCCCTAGCGGTTACCACTTTCCATGGGACGCCCCCATGATCTCCGAACTATGTGCAACCGCCCACTATGTCCTATTTCTCACCTATAAATAGCATAGTCGGGCCAAGAACAAAGTAAGTAATTTCAAGTTAACCTCACTCTCTAAATTTACGACCTACATCACCGTTACACATACTTACTCGCACGCCGGAGGTGGTTCGCAGGGTCCAACCCCTGCGCAATCACTTAACGTAGTGTCTTTGTATTTCTTATTTTCAGGTTAAGAACAAGCTTGGCGCAATCTCAACACCCCATAATTCCTTTGATCTCCATCGAAGGCTTGGTTGACGAATATTTGTTCAATCAGTGGCGCCATCCGTGGGACCGCTACAATTGGTCTCGTTAATTCCGAGCTTTTAACCTACCAACCAATTTCACTATTATTCCGGCATGGATCAAGGGAGAGAAGATACTCCCCCACCGGGCTTCTCTACCTTAACACCAATACCAGTCGACGACCCTAACAACCTTCCCCCAATAACCGCCTCCACTTTCACAACACGTTCTCACCCAGAAATCACAACCAACAATCATGCTTCGACATCAGCCAACCCAGAACCTGTCATTAGCCCAGCCTTTGTCGAAGCCAACCATGAAGTGTTAGAAACCCTTTTAAGGGCTCGCAACAGGCAAGTCAGGAATGCTGAGGTACGAAAGGAGTTGGAATACTCGAGTGAAGAGTATGATGAGGAAATGGAGATGGAACCTAGGCCTCCGACCCAAGGACCAACCCTATCTGCCTTAAGGATTGGTTCTCCAGTTGGCCGAAGGCTAAGCAAAAGGTCTGTTGGTTTCGAAGGAGTCCCCGAGAGGGCTCCGACAAGAAGAGAAGGGGCGGTTGCCGAAGGCTCTAACGGTAGGAGTCAGCTTAGGGAAGAAAGGGGGGTGACTTTACCTCCATTACTAGCCGCTCATCTTGGAAGAACTGAAGCCGGGGTTCCGTTGCAGCCTTCTCACGCGTCAGGCGTAGAAGGCAATCCGTCTACAATCAATATGGGAGGAAATCTTCCTCCCAATGGTATGTACCCCCCGTTCCAAACTCAGTCTTATCCTCAAAATTTATATCCTCCTATAAATGGACAGCCTAATAACCCAAGCTTCCCTCAAAATTATGGGAGCATGCCCTTCGGCCACCCTATGGCATACCCTCCATACGCCATGGGAAACAGTTACCCGTTTGCCATGAGCACACCTTATCAGTCCTACCCAGGCCAAACTCCTATGGGAATGCCCCCAAACAGCAATCCATACAATACAGTCCCCATGTACGCACCACCTTATAATTGTCTATACTCAGACCCTATGGGTTCAGCTACGCCCTTCGTTAGATGGATAGAAGATTACCCATTGCCTGATGGTTTAAAAATGCCTTCACATGTCGGGACTTATGATGGAAAAGGGGATCCGGACAATTTCTTACACTTGTTCGAAGGGGCTATCAAAATGCAAAAGTGGGTTATGCCGGTGGCCTGTCACATGTTCACGTACACCCTTCGGGATTCTGCTCGTATTTGGTGGAATGGGCAAAAGCCCGGTAGCATCGTCAATCTTGATGATCTCAAAGCTAAGTTCCGGTCACACTTCAGTCAGCAAAAGAAATTCACAAGGACTCATTTAACGGTACACAACATCAAACAAAAAGAAAATGAAAGCACCAGGGCCTTCGTTACTAGGTACACCGATGAGACTTTGCAAATTTTGGGTCTTCATGAAGATCAACGTATTTCTGGTTTCGTACATGGCCTTCGGAATCGGAGTTTGGTGGAATTCTTGTCCACCGACCTTCTGACAACTTACAAGGGCCTGACCGAGAAGACGTACACTTGGATCGAAGCCAAAGAGGTATCCACTAATGGGGCTCCGATAGATAAGGATAGCAACTACAAGTTTTCGAAGCATTCCACGTGGGAAGGGTCCAAGAGCAAGAACAAGAACAGAGATAGGTTCTCTCTGTACAACAAAGGCCCCAACCATGGTTTGTTGAGCAATCTAACGAAGTCTCCAAAAGAAATACTTGCTACAGAGAGGGCGGCCAAAGCTTTCGAAGCGCCTCCACGTATGACGAGTAAGGGTAAAAACAGGGATACCAGCAAGTACTGTCACTTCCACGAAGACAATGGCCACGATACGAACAGTTGCAGGGAATTAAAGATACAAATTGAAGAGGCCGTAAGATCTGGGCAGTTGGCACACTTGGTAAAAGGAATCAAGAAAGGCAAAGAAAAGATGACTGACACTCAAATGGCCAAGGATACTAACCCTACCGAAGCCCCCATACTAATGATACACAGAGACGAAACCACTTCGAAAAGGAAGGTACCGGAGTCGGAAGCAAACAAGATAAGGGATGTAACGTTTTCCCCTATCTCAGGCAGGATCCCTTCGAACGATCCAGTGGTTATCAAAGTCCTAATTTTTAGCCAAGAAATAAGGGGAGCCTACATGGACTGCGGAAGCCCTTGCGAAGTCATATATGAACATTGCTTTCGAAAGCTCTCGTCGGCGGTCAGGTCTCAAAGGGTCGATTCGAAGAGGCCTTTAGTAGGGTTTTCTGGCGAACGCTCGTGGCCCCTAGGGGAAGTTCCGCTGGAAATAACAATCGGAGAAGGCAGGATCGCAAGGACAGAAACCCTCATGTTTACTATCGTAGGGTCCAACTCTCCTTACAACTTGTTGATAGGGAGGACCGCCATGCAAAAGATGGGTATAGTAGTCTCCACTATACATGCAGCAGTAAAGTTTCACACACCCAACGGAATAGGGACGGTATTCTCTGAGCACAGTCCGAAGGACAGCAAGAAAAAGATAGAAGGCTATAAAAAGCCTCCGAATGATGTTATTGGAAGTGCGGATGAGGAAGAAGATATCGTCACAAAAAAGCGTCGTGCAGAACGAAGAGTGATAAGCAAAAAGCAATATCCAAATAGTTCCACAGCAGAATTGGAGAAGCCACACAAAGCCGAAGGGAAGATCTTTGAGGGGATACGTCCTAGGAGCACCAGAACTCCTCCGACACCGAGAACTGATGACAAGCTCTATGGCAAGGGATATCGACTCAAGGGATTCAAACCCACTAAGTCGACAAAGCAAGAAGTCAAAATCAATCCTTCGAAATTCAAAGCAGCTATTGGCCTGCCGGCTCCAGGATCATCGAAAAAACGTGATAATCCAAGCTCCACCAAGAGGCAGATTTTCGCAGAAGTCCTCAACGAAACACCTTCCGGACACAGCCCAAATGGAGAAACTCTCCCAACAGCGGCGGAAGAATGGAAGTTATTTACCGACGGAGCCTCAAGCTTCAATGGTTTCGGAACAGGGTTAATCCTAATAAATCCGGAGGGAAAGGAGTACAGTTATGCGCTACGTTTTGAATTCAAGGCCACGAAAGATGAAGCAGAGTACGAAGCCTTGCTGGCTGGCCTTCGACTCGCAAAGGGTATCGAGGTTCATGACCTCTCCATTTTCGTAGGCTCGCTTTTAGTCGCTGGTCAAATCAAGGGTTCTCGCAGAGCAAGGCAGCCAATAATCAAAGAGTACTTGAACGAGGTTAAAAAAGTCCTTCAGGGTTTCGAAAGATACAAAGTGACAAATGTCCACATAAGCCAAAATAAGAGGGCGGAGGCCCTAATCAAATTAGCATCGACTGCTTTTGCTCATCTACCCCGTGAGGTTTTAGTAGAAGAATTGGCCACCAGGTCAATTGCAAGAAGTGAAACATTTGATGAAGGCTCCAGCTGGATAGAACCAATCAAAATGTATTTGATAAGCGGCGTTTTGCCCGATAAGTCAAAATCGGCACGAAGAATCAAAGTCAAAATGTAGGAAATAACTTTCTTGATTGTGTGTAAGATTCAGGTGGTCTTGGTTCATGAAAGATCAAGCTTTCCATGGTGAGTTAGTGAGATGTTAGAGAGAGAGAGAGGGAGACTCTTTGAGAGAAAACTGAATATGTTAGATTCAATGTGACAAGAGTTCCACCCTTCCCTTGTGTGGGAAGGGTTATATATATAGTCCTAATATTTGTGCCCCTAGTGGGCTGTGGAGTGAGCTGACAGTGGGGAAAGCCCCGACCCACTCCACAAATATAGATACTACTAATCTAATAAAACTAATAATACTAATAATACTAAGCTTATATAAATAAGCCTACGAGCTATATAAATGCTAATTAGATGCTCGGGGTGACCGAACCTTCATATGAATATTAATATTCCTAACAATCTCCCCCTAAGGGAGGTCACCCCGGAAATAATAACTTGAATTCTAGCATTATATCTTTTGATCTTGACTTCATAGCTCGTAGTCTTTGATTCTTCATTGTCTTGAAACAAAATGCATTCAGCAGTGATCTTGGGATGACCTATCTTTGTCTTGGATGATCTTTGAGTATTCTTCGACTTTATCATCCAACATTTGTTACCAAGTCATCTTTCAGGAGTATGTTTCCATGTGATGTGTAAATCTTTGAGCCGACATGCTCACACTATTTGGTGTCATGATCTTTAACATCAGAGTTTGCAGAAGCCGTGTTAAAGGTCTTTTAGGTTGATCATGACTTTGTTGAGTTACAATGATGATGTAGTGTGAGCATGTGGTGCTGGATTGGCATCTTTTCTGTAATCTGCTTCAACTGCAATCAGCTGCAACTTCAATCAGCTACAACCGCATTCAGCTGCAACCTCAATCAGCTACAACCGCAAACAGCTGCAACAGCAATCAGCTTCAACCGCCAGATGTTCCTGCATACGACAGTTAGCAATAAAATGTCCGGTACTTACAGGTTCGAACTTCGAGATTGTTAACAGCATAGTGTGAAAACTCTCTCTAATCCTTACCAAGACCGTTCCTAATCGAAAACCCACAGAGGGCTTTTTAAGATCGAACCGTAGCACATCAACGATTAGGTGAGTCGCTGGAGATCACTCCACGACTGTAGACCGTTTGAAACCGCCGTGACCACTAAGCGTAATCCATAAAGAATTACCGAAGTGACCTGCTTACAGGGCTGCTTGATGTTGACCCTGGCAGGAATTTCCATTCAATCATTGAGAATTACATTTGTAAATTCTCTCATGAATGTTCTGGCAGATTGCTAAGATCTGCGTAGGACTCTTAAGTGTATAACTGGTGTCCTTAATGTTGAACACCCAGTGTAGAAGTAATTCGTGTCCCTATGAGATCTTATTATGCATCTCGTGGCTCTAGACTCGATAGTGCGTTTTGATTTAGTGAGCGGAGGCTGGAGAGGACTGCCACCTTTTCAATATCATCTAACTCGGAGTGAGAGAGACGATAGGAATGTATTGAACTCCGTGACAATTGAAACAAGAATCCTTTGAGGGACCTTGAGTGGCTAGGGAGGGTTGTGCAGCGTATCACTGGGTCCATGATACTTTGTCTTCAATGCCAGCAATCAACTATGTGATTCTGACAGCATATGTATTGACCCGGTTTCTGCCTAAGTTGTAAGGAGGGCTGTTTCTTTTCACCCTTTATCTTTACAATTCTTTTTCATTCTTCAACCCCTTCAGTGCTTACCGAGACTTCATAACTAACACCTTGTTGGGTTTATTCCAGTGTTAGCTCCATCTCAGTCGGCACTCTTCCCTTATACACATTTCTCCTTTTTCATCATACCTAAGGACTTCTACACTAACTGGTGAATTGTCCCTGGGTAGATCCCTCCGGCTCTGGCGGGATCGTGGGAACTTGAGCCTAACCTAACCATCCTTATAACTCCATGCATTGATTAAAATGGTCGGTCTTTGGTGTACATCCACGATTGCCATAAACCAAATCTTTGAAAAATCTCTCAAAGTGTTCATGATTTTGAAACACATTTTTTCAAACACTTGAGAGTTTTATATTTTTCAAATGCTCCCCCTCAACATGTGCTCGGTTGATTGTTTTATAAATTTGCACATGTTAGGCAGAGCTCGCACTTTTTGAATTGATTGATTTTCCAAGAACATGATCATCGCGAGACACGCTTACATCACTAGTAAACTAGCTTGAAATTATTACCCGTCCAGATCACATTCAAGGAAGATCGCTCGAAGTCGGTACATTCTACTCAGACACGTCCTTTGCGAGACACGCTTACATCACCAGATAAACTGGCTTGAAATTATTACCCGTCCAGGACATGTCCTTTCAACTACTGACTTTAGCTATCGTCAATTCATTGGTGAAGTCTGAGCCTTGCTCACATAAGATGCATGCCAAATCCTTTGCTCCCCCTCAATAAGTGCATTGGTATACAAAAGAGTTTAACACTTACTGGAGAGCTTACTTTCTCATCAAAAACATTTTGCTCCCCCTCAATATGTGCATTGATATATAAAATGGTTTAACACATATGGGAGAGCTTACATTTACGTCCAAACATCACATTTTATCAGATTTCATATTTAAATCACATTCTCTCCCCCGATCAAAAATTTCAAACCATTTGAGATTTGTGATCTCAATTGATTTAAATAAGTTAGAAAATGTGGGAGAAAATGTGTCCGATTTAATGTTTTATGATAATGGAACATACTATGCTCCCCCTTAATCTAAGAGGGAGATTCACTGCTAATTTAGTACAAATTGATTATTATGACACAAATGATATTGACCTTTTTGCTCAAATGATGTAATCACCCACTTTTCTGAGTGAGTCAGTGGTCAACATCGATTATCCATCCACCAACAAATCTTCTCAAGTATTGTCGATCTCCACTTGGCGAGATCTGAGTAAGTGCTTCTTTGTTGAAATGATGGTGGTGGAGGTGAAGGTGTTGTTGTTGTTGTTGTTGCTGCCGATGTTGTTGTCGTGGTGAATTCCAAGCCAATCAATAGAATTTGAACGTCTGATCAAATGGTTAGAATGGGAACTGGTACATTCATTTTGGCTATGGAATCTGCATAAGAATATCAACACAGATATACATGCATACAGATACACTATTCCTTAATAGCTACCCTTCAGCAGCTTGCCACATAATAATACCAAGTTCATTTTATAATCAAACCACAATCAGGAACTACGTCAAACCACTATCTAGCAAGAAAAGCAAATACCAATCATGCACATGGCAATTCACACAGATATCAATATTCAACTCAGGATCTTAGGGACATGATTCAAGCATGATAACAATACACCTAAGCAAATCCTGATAGCATAAGCACAATATCAACAACACTTGAGCAGCAATCGACTAACAAAAGTCAAACAACATTTGAAACTCATTCATTCAGATCATACAAATGTCATTGGGGCATTCAAGAACATCAAACACAACTGGTTTTCTAACTTCTTTTAGGTTTTGAGTCTTAAAGCATTTTGGGGATTATACGAGGATTCCAAAGTAACACAAATGAACCTTCTAGATACATAAAGCTAGGAAACTATAAGCAAATTGCACATAATGTCCTAAACTTTCTAGCAACTAACACACTTGGTCATTTGATATATTTAAGCAAGATCCTCTTCAACTAATTCCCCATTAACTACAAAACCATTTCTAACAAGTATGATTTAACCAATAAATCCGTTTGATGATATAAAATTTGAATTCACTCTCCCCCTCAATCAATGACCCTTAACCCCACAACTCATCAAACAAGAACTGTCGTGAGGTTTTGTAGTCGTTGATTGAGTGACAAATTTTATGCATAATCCAAGTTTAAACAAATTTCATACAACACATATTCACCAAGTGTCTCACAAATAATTTTCAGAAGAATCATAGAATGAAAACTATTTGTATGCAAAGAAGACTTCTCTTCTTTTTCAAGAAATGATGCACTGAAACGTACATCAGATCGAAGAAACATGGATATAAAGTAATCCATGCCCAGGTGAACATCACCCAGTTGGAGGAACAGCCGTCTTTTTGGCGACGTGCTTTCCCCAGTTTGAAGCGCGGGTTGCTATCTAAAGTAATAGCAAGCCATTTAGACATGTTTTAACCATCCATTTTAACTTCTGCTCGAGCTTCATTTAAAGACCCGTGCCATTATTGAATGACATTTCTAAGTCCGTAAATGTTATCGATAAACAGAAGACATGCCTAGGTGAAACTATTTTTGGTATTTTCTAATTTTTTAAATTTTTATGGGTTTTTCTGATTTTAAGTTTCTCTATTTACAATTGGCGAGATTTCTATGTATCTATATACAAACATGGTATACGATATGAACAAGAATATATGTACAAGGATACGAACCAGAAACCATTACTCCTCAGCATTATGAATCTTCACCGCATTCATCACTTGACTTGCTGAAGAGCAATGTGAGCACTTTCAATCAGGGAATGATTCTGGCTTTTCACTCTCCCCTAATTAGTGCTCTCCCCCAATCTGACAACCATTCTGATGAACACCCAAAATAGGAAGAAGAAGAAGCCTTTGGATGAACACCCATAATAAGAAGAAGTCTTTTGATAACCAAATGCATGCCGTCTTTAATCTTCTAACACTCCCGTCCTTGATTGACGCCGTCAAAAACCTTATGCATCTTTTCGGTAGTTTAAGTTGAGCCACAACTGAAATCTAGCTTAACCTCACAACTCATCAAACAAGAACTGTTATGAGATTAGGTTAACATCAAGTTGGACTTAACCTTCAACTACGGAACAACTTGAACCTAACTTAACTCCACAACTCATCAAACAAGAACTGTCATGGGATTAAGTTAAATATCAAGTTGTAAGAAAAGAGCTCAACATTCTTGAATGTAGAGAAGACTGAAGACTCGACCTTCTTCAAGATTGCCCAATGTGGAGGAATAGAATACCAATCATCTTTATCTCACCAAATGCCTTCTAGTAACCTTACATGTAACCCATCAGCCCGCAGCATACACATGATAAGATAACTCCCAACAGAGAATGTAGAGGAGACTGACGACTCGACCTTCTTCAGTCTTTAGTATAACACCAAAGTAACAAGTTGAACCACTGATCATCTATAGAATGTATCCATATTAGGATATTAAGCCCTGATCACGTGAACCCGTTGTGCGTCCTTGATGTACACATTCTCTCTCCCCTGATGGTTACGATTAATCAGCACATAACGTAGCAGTGAAACGATAATACCAAGGTAACAAGTTGAACCACTGATCATCTACAGTATTTATCCATCCTGGATATTAAGCTCTGATCACGTGAACCTGTTGTGCGTCCTTGGTGTACACATTTCTCTCCCCCATGATGGTTACGATTAATCGGAATCATCATCATGATGTGTACATGCAGCCTAATGAAGTGTGCATGAAGCATTGACTAGAAACCCTTTGTTACTGATTGTACCAGCCCGTGAGACGATGTAGATTAGCATTCCATGACCATGTTCTTCAACACCTTGTTAGACGAAAGAAGTAGTGTTGGAGAAACATGGTTTGCACGACTCCTGAACTGACGTATTCAGGAGTCGTATGACCATTTCTCAATCATCAACCAACATGTAGAATAATATTCACCCTTTCCCCCCCTCAAAAATTGCATATGCCTGCCAACTGCAATTTTTGATGATTGAACCAGTGAATATGAATACCATCAACGATAAGTAACTCCGCTTGATGGTTCTTGAAGACTAACACGTTGTTTATTCACTCTTTCCCCCCCTCAAAAATTGCATATGCCTGTCAACTGCAATTTTGGTTGAATATGTGAATAAAAATATACTCCAATATGCGCCGATCCACTTGAAGACTGAATAAGCACGGAAAGAGCATGAATCTTGTTGATGAGAATGGCCATAAATAAGAAGACTCCTCTTCTTTTGAAGATAAAGTGCACTCACGCGTACACTTTTCTTTTCTTTGAAGAATGAGGCCTGAACTGATGTATTCAGACGTCATAATGTTGAAGAACGAGGCTTGAACTGCTATGTTCAAACGTCATTGTCATTGAAGAACGAGGCCTGAACTGATTTGAACAGACATCATTACGTTGAAGACCGAGGCTTGAACTGATTTGTTCAAACGTCATTATCTCTCTCTTTACAACTTCTCTCATCTAACTCGTTAACAACCCCATTATCATTTTGTCGGCTTGATGTCGTGACCACTGATGGAGAAAACCCAATATGATGAACTTGATACTGAAGTAATATGACCCGAACTTGTGACTTAAACTTGTACTAATGCGTGACAAAGAGCGGTGTAGAGACTTCGTGCAACATCGAATCCCTAAGTACTCTATACTCTTCAACCAACCAACCATCAAGTATAAGACGTACATCACCTCTTGGATATCCACAACTTCGTGTGACACTGAGCACTACAACGTGACTCCTTAAAGTGATAGTTATTTTGTGATAGGGAGAAAGAAAAAATAACTAGATATCCAAGTCCTTGTCATTGTATTGAAAGCTCGAACAAGGATCTCGAAGAATCTTCATCCAACCTCCCCGATATCTTCAGATGCTAAGTACACGCACCCATGAAATTTCACTTCAGCCTCAAATAAATAATACTGAACTAACCCCGTAGTCACATCTTGACAATTAAATGCCTCGATCCAGCCATTTGTGATGTAATAGCTGAACTTCGATAATGGTTTTAACCCGATCCTGGTCAAGAGCGCATAGCCCATCATCACGGAATTTTACAAATCTATGGTTTAAACCGAGAAATAAGTTCATTCGCGGGATTTTACAAAACCAAGAAGAAACCATGAGACAGTAACCGATTGAATGTGGCGTGACTGATTTGGTTTAGGTGAACATCAATTTGGGTTAAGAATATTTCGTGAGAAATACAGATCACATCACAACCTTTTAAAACCTTTGGCCAACTAACCAACCTTGAACCCAGATTAGAGACCACTTGATGAAGGAAACCCGACGTACCAATACTGAAACCAGAAGAGGAAATCCCCAAATTTGTAACTTAAGCTTGCACTAATGTTGGAAGAACGGTGTAGAGAATTAATGCTCCAAGCAGATCTCTAAGTGCTCAATACCCTACCAAAGTATGAGACATTAACACCTCTTGCGATTATCGACAACGTCAATGACGTGTGACACTGAGTACTCCAGTAACTCTTAAGTGATAGTTACCCCGACTGCTGGTAACTAGATAACCCAAGTCTTCAACTTAAATTTTTTCGCACGAGCAAGTTATCATTGAAAGTCATGCATCCAACCAACCCCGACTTCAAGATAAAATAAGTAGACGCCTTCGAGAACTACAACTTCAATCACAAATAAAGAATACCAGATTAACTTCGTGGTCATCTTGTGCTGTTGACTAGCCAGAAAGGAAAAGAAACATGCGCAAATTCTTAGAAGAGCCCATGACTCATAGTCAGTCCTATCAAACAAAGCTGTCTGATCCAGCTACTTGGATGTGGAATAGTTGTCGTACTGTGTACAGGATTTTACAGTTCTTGAGATTTATCTGAGAAATAAATTCAAGAACTAACTGCACAACAGTAAGTATCAAACTGCTGTAGACTGAACCACTGAATCCTGAATCGCTACGATCTGACCCGCTGTAACCGACACTGCTAAGATTCACATCGCTGGGGACGGAACTTCTAGGAAACTTGCGATAATTCTCCCCTCAAAAAGGACATGAAATGACCTTTTTGCCAAAGCTGAGAGTCCGTGATGTTTGTGAATTTGTCAGGCACAAAACATGGAAAGAGACAAATGAAACTACTGCAACGAAGATGGTGATTAAGACTCTCTTGTAGTAACCCCTTGCTTTCCTCATCATCAATGGTTTAGTAGATTAACAATTCATTGAAGCTCGTAATATGCCAAAACCGCTTGATGAAATGCATATGACTTTAACGTGAGTAAAAGGTTAAAACATGTCTCCAAACAAATCACCTCTTGTCTTTAAGCCTGACTACCTCTTGAGAAGATCTTGAACAACAATCCCATTAGAAGCTTGAGAAACAACAATCACTTGATGAAGCTTGATAAAGAACAAGTCAGCGACTTAAACTTGCACTAAATTATGAATTAGAACCTATATTGAGCACAACAACGTAACTCCTTTAAATATAGGTAGTGATATATACCCAACCTTCCATCCTTTATTGTATATATCCACTTCTTGAACATCCAGGTCTAACCACCTTAAATACGCTCGAGCAAGGGTCAACAAACATCGTGCATCCATCCACCCCGAGATGTTTGTGACACTAAGTACACCAACCCGTGAATTAACAAACCAACCAAGTTACCATAGTTTCCCAATTCCTGCTGATCTTGAAGCACAAACTTATCCCGAAAAATTAGTCACACCCCGTAAGTTTCATTATTTCTAAACCCAAGTCCAGCCTACTTGTCCAAAATTAATTTCACGGGATTTTACAGCTCTTGAGATTTAAACCGAGAAATCGAATCTTTCGCGGGATTTTCTAAAAACTACAAGAGAAACCGTGAAATCAACCAGAATACCCAAGAGTGAGGTGCAATACCAATCTTCGAAATTCAAGTCACAGAAGTCAAGTCACAACATGATCAAATTGCAACAGGCCAAGTCACAGATTGTCAAATTGCACCAAGACAGATTGCAATCAATCAAATCACAATAAGTCGAATCGCAAGTGTTAACTCGCAACGTCATATCGTAACTGGTCAAATAGCAATCCGTCAAGTCGCAATAAGACAAACACGCAACTTGACAAATCACAATTAATCACATTGCAATTTGTCAACTGTAACTCAACTCGTAAACATCAAATTGCAGACTCACTCAAGTCGTAGGCATCACAAGGACAATACTGACAAGCCCACAACACTGTAGCTTCATTGATTATCATAAACCCACATACGAGCGGTGACGAGTGTGACCTGTGAGATATTCGTGAAACCAAAGTACTCCTCCTTGACAAAAATATATGAAATCCAATACTTGTTAAGACACAATTTTCGGATCACGAATATTTATTTATTTAAGTGTCAGCCCACATTTAATGTCACACTCGATCCAAAGAAAGAAAACACCCAATCGTCAAAAGCGAATTCCCGTGAGATTATCAATACCAAAATACCACTTGTAAAACAAACTTGTATCCAATATTTAGAACAAATATTTGGATAACAGTTTTTTGAAGTCATTCTTGTGTTTGCATTACAAGCTCTGTACAACCCAATTCACATCTCATCATAATAGTTCCTAAGCCCGTTCCAAACATGATCCATTGGCCCAACAACAAAAAATCCGATCCAGTCCTTTACCCTAATCATTCGGGTATTTAACACTCACTTTAGCACACAACTTTAACCCTAATCCCTTATTAATCCGCCCCTTCTTTTCTTCAATTCACTCATGCCACCATCACAAGCCCTAATCCCAAATCAGGCAAACCCTAATCACAAAAACAATCCGCCCCTTAATCCAACATCTCCTAATCTTTTCTCTAACTTCCCTTATCTCTCCACAACAACTCCACGAAGCACAAACAAACAAAGCATCATCTCGGTTGTTTCATACACATTGAGATACACGAGTACCCAGCCACATGCTATTAAATAATCATTAATCTCAAATCCGAATATCAAACACAAACTGAAGCATGTTTATACCACAAACAAGGCGCATCATCAAGATCTCCAAGAGGAGGTCTCAGGTAGGTTTTATCATTATGCGTATTCTTATTTTGAACGAACCAAGAAACAAAGAAAGTAACATGATTGTTATTTTTATATTTCTTATGTTTCGGATATTAATTGAATGAAGCTAGGCTTTAAATCGATCAGTGATGTGTAACTCATTTCGTGTTATGATCTTTGTTTGCACGGAAATGAGAAAAACTGAGATCTATTGTTTGTATTGTATACGAGTCTTGAGATGATGAGGGTGAGTTATAACTTAGTTGTAGATGTTGTCGGTTTTGTATCTGTTGTTGGCTTCCCTGCGTTAAGTTGTTTTAGTTTTGCGCACATGGACTGATGATGTAATTTGAACTGAAGTCATTGATTTTGTGGTGTGTGGTAAGTGGTCGTAGTGGTTCAGTTTCATCTCCTTTCTTTTTCATTCTGATATTAAAAGGCAAACCCTTGAGACGTAGTTGCTGTTAGTTGTTTTGGTTTGACTGTGATGTAGACAAACCGAGTAGATGAAATGGTAGACAACCACACAGACAAACCGCGTCGTCTTATATACACAAACCGAGTCCATGACAAACAGACAAACCGAGTTAGTGACTGTATGGACAAACCGAGTCCAGGGTTAAACAGACAAACCGAGTCTGTGAGCCAATGGACAAACCGCGTCTGGGACACACCGCGTCTGGGACAAACCGCGTCTGGGACAAACCGAGTCCAGGACAACCCGAGTCCAGGACAAACCGCATTTGACCGGTCAAAACTGTCACTATCGTACTTTCCTTAAAAAACGGATCTGTGTTTTTTCTCTTACATAACAAACCGCATTCAAGAACACAATATTTGACACAAGCAGCTGCTATCAAGAACAGCCTTTTTACTTTCCAATAAGCCACAAAATTTTCGAACCAATCAAATCATCAATTCAAGACCAGACTAATACATAAATTTCGAACCAGTCAAAATAAGAGTAGCAGTAGGCTCTTGGTCCCTTTTCTTAACACAAATCCATTTTTCTTGACTTTTTAGATTCACAAATTTGGCTTTTGAAAGTAGATCAAAAGTAATATATAAAATAAGAGTAGCCGTAGGTATGTGGTGAATTTGACACAAAGTAATGTAAGACCACAGAGACCAAATCTTGTCAAATATAAATTGACAAATTTTGACAAACTTACCACATGTGAGCAAAGTGATATGATTCGAACAAGCAAGTGAGCAAAACAGTTTGAAGAAAATGGTACAAACCAAAAAGGAAAAAATAATACCAACACAGATTTGGACGCACACCTAACTTCAACAAATATTAGATACCCACGAATGTGAACCAATATGTATTTGAGCACAGATTTGGCAAAAGCAAGTGAAGCCCAACATATAAAACATGATATGATGACCAGTAGCAGGTGTAAAGGCCCAACATGACCCACGAATCAATATTTGAACAAGATGAAATGATTTGAACAAAAATGTAACCAAAACTGTTTAAGCAAAATAGTTCGAACAGCCAAAAACATCAAACCAACACACAATCAATCGACCTAACCATGGACCACAGATCTGACCAAGATGAAACCATGGCTCTTGATACCAATTGTAGGAAATAACTTTCTTGATTGTGTGTAAGATTCAGGTGGTCTTGGTTCATGAAAGATCAAGCTTTCCATGGTGAGTTAGTGAGATGTTAGAGAGAGAGAGAGGGAGACTCTTTGAGAGAAAACTGAATATGTTAGATTCAATGTGACAAGAGTTCCACCCTTCCCAAGTGTGGGAAGGGTTATATATATAGTCCTAATATTTGTGCCCCTAGTGGGCTGTGGAGTGAGCTGACAGTGGGGAAAGCCCCGACCCACTCCACAAATATAGATACTACTAATCTAATAAAACTAATAATACTAATAATACTAAGCTTATATAAATAAGCCTACGAGCTATATAAATGCTAATTAGATGCTCGGGGTGACCGAACCTTCATATGAATATTAATATTCCTAACACAAAAGTCCACAGTACAGGCTCATAGGCAATAATCTCTACAAAAGGCGTCTTTCATCTCCTTGGCTCCGCTGTATCGAGTTAAAACAGGCTTCGATCATTCTCTGCAATGCTCATGAAGAGTTCTGTGGAAGACACACAAGCCCTAGAGCCATCGCCGCGAAGGTAACAAAATGGGGTTATTACTGGCCCACCGTACTAGAAGATGCAAGGGAAGCAATCAGAACATGCACGGTATGTCAGACACACTCCAAAGCCCATAAACCGTTAGAGTATGATGCGACACCTAGCATGACTGTAAGACCCTTCGATCAATGGGGAGTCAGCATAATTGGACCCTTACCATTAACTCCCGGAGGGGTACAATTCTTGGTCATAGCCATCGATCATTTCACCAAGTGGGTCGAGGCCAAGCCGTTGGCATCAACAAAAGGAAGAGATGTGGAAGAGTTCATGTGGGAACACATAATATTCAGATTTGGAATTCCACAAATTATCACCTCTTACGAAGGGCCACACTTTGCCGAAGGAGTGTTCCCTTCTTTCTGCAAAAGCCTGAACGTGAAGCAAAGATTCATTTGTGTTGACAAGGATATTGTCACCGAAATTGAGACGAAGTTAGGGCAATATCAGCATAAATGGGCAGACAAACTTCCCAAAGCCTTGAGGGCATATAGGAAGTTGTCCTTCGAGTAAAAGCAAACGAAGCCAAACGAAAGAGCCCAGCGTCAAAGAAGAATTACGGTGACAAAAAAGACGTGGAAGCTCGAAGGGTGGAAAACAAAAGATGTCGTGAACAAGTTTGGACATGATACAAGCTCTCGTAAGTCTTACATATAAGAACTTACCTTCCTTTAAAAACATTTAGTTGTTTTCAATTTCATGTAACGTAGTCTTCTCACATGGGAAAAAAGCATTAATGGTAGGTGTCTAGTGTTCATTTTTTCAAATGATGTAATCCTCCCTACCCACTTAATGATATAGCATGTTTCCCTCAAAATCTCTTGTTTCGTTTTATACAACATAGATTTATCCAGCCAAGTACTTTACAAGTTTCAATGTCGAAGGATGAAGCAAGACACATGTCTTGTATAACATTAACATCCATTACAATTCACATTAGCTTTCCTATGAAGTCTTAGGGTATTTGAAGCCCTCTGTAACTTAAGGATAAAGACGGAGTGGGTCGCGACCCTCTGTCGCAGTCAAATTATACGATTGCATAAAATCTTGGTCCAAAATACACACAATAAGGTTATAACCTTAGGTTGTATGTTTACGTTCTAGTAATGAGCGTAAGAGAAGATAAGCATGGCATTAAAAAAGGAGAATATTCCTCCAAATTAAGAGTCATAAAGACTACGCACAGGCGAAGCCATTTTCAAAAAAGGACAGTTGTTCAAAGTTATGGGACGAAGCCCAGACAAACCATTCAAACAGGCACTAGCCTGATAAAAGCACGCTAAATTGTCTTAAAGAAAGGCATCAGCCTTTAAGCACAAACAAATTGTTTCAAAGGGTACACGCCACCCTTACAGACTAAATTACTGCCAACATGGCAGCCTTCATTTGTTGATGGAAGAGTTTGGGTCTTCTTGATGAGTCGCAGACTTGGGTTTCTCAGACAAGGTTCTTTTAGTTGGAGACGGAGGCTGTATACTCTTGGGTTTTTTAGAAAGGAGATCTTCGATGGAGGCTGAAGGATCTTTGGTTGCTTCGGCAAGAAAGGGGTAAACTGCAGTGGTGAAGGCATTACCAGCTTCATCGTACTCCTGAACGGAATTTGGACGATAGTATGGCACATCTGAAAGCACAACGGGTTTCTTAGTTTCGGCAATCTCTTCCAAAGTTGTGCATTTGCCATGAAATATGGCTGCATTCACCAGTTTACCCACAACCACTCCCACCTCATCGCTATGATATAATTCCATAGCAATATAGGGAACAACCTTCGATACGACCTCAGCCCTATCTTTTCTCAACCTTTGACATTCAAGCTTCAACCTATCAACCTCCTGACAACGTTTAGCATCCTGCTCCACTAGTCTAGTTCTCTCAACCTCCAACCCAGTACACTTGGATTCCAGGGCACTCACCTGGTTCTCATAGCCTACAACCTTAGCCTCCTCAAGAATTAACCTACCACATTCTGCCTGTGACTCCTTAAGCTGTTTTTCAAGACTATCAATCCTGTCTTGAAGAGCCTCATACCTTGGATGTTTCTCAAAGTTCTCCATGGCTTCATCGCATCTCTTCTCCAATTCAGCATAATTTTTCTCCCTCTCCTTTTCTCTGGCAACAACAGCAGCAACCTCCTCCTTCGCTTCCTGGACCCTATTAAGCAATCCCCTGGTGCGAAAGCTCAGATGACTATCCAGCATTGCTTGTCGGATATAACTTTTGTCGTTGAGATCACATAGTTCTTCAATGGACATTTCATTCATTTTCTTCCTCCATGAGGCAGGAGTAACATTCTCAACAAGCAAGCGGCAGGAGAGAGAGTTGGGCAATTCCTTCGTATCTGGCAAACCTTTAAGACGAAAGTAATATAAGCCAAACACGCAATGTTACGGAAAGGAAAAAAGGCTGGAAGAATTTCCGCTTACCAGATATGTCATCTTCATCGGCCAGTCCTTCCGGAGCATACATGATGGTCTTCCCACGAGACTTCTCTGTTTTTTGCTTGGTGGTTCGGGAAGTCGGGGTAGGGATGTTCAATTTTCTCTTGGGGACAGCCTTTGCAGCCTTGGCACTAGTACCCTTTCTAGTCCGAACTCTATCAGCGATGCCGGAGGACCCCACAATCCTGAGCTGATCACCTCCGGAAGGGGTATCATCAGAATCACCAATGTCCTCCACTACCTGGGGGGTTTCCTCAGTACCAACTGCTTTGACTGGGGGAAGCACAGCAAGGGGCTTGGGTGGAGAGATATCAACATCATTATTATTGACAGAAATGGAAGGAGATCCCGCTCCGTAACTTGTATTTTGAGGGTCCCTTGGCATAAAGCTAACTTCCTTGGCACCTCCAGCCACGACAAAGTTTCGAAAAGCCATTTCTGCACAAGACAAAGAAAAAGAGATGAATATCAGCAGGTAAGTTATTTATTTATGAAATAAGAAATTATACATACTTTCTCCTTCACAAATAATTTCAGGAAGCAATGGAGACCCTTCCCAACTCTTAGCAATGCCAGCCATGAATAAGATGGGCTCAGGAAACGTTTGTACGTCCACTGGATGACGTGCAAGACGTTGATACATAAGTTCACTTCTCACCTCATAAGGTAATGGGTCATTGTATCGTTTTTCATCAAACCTATTCCCTTCGGCCAACAGCTCAGGATATTCGGGGGGTATGATGGTACTCTCAATATAAAAAAATTGACCTTTCCAATTTCGAATATTCGAAAAAGGTTTAGTCAATAAGTGTGGGACATCATACTCACTCCTTTTTGCAATAGTTACCCAATCTCCACCAGGGTAGAGATTGGCAAAGCCTCTAAACACAGTCAATGAAGGCTCAAAACCATACGCTTTGCACATCACAATATAAGTTGTCAACTTGGCTAAACCAAATGGATTAAACCTTGAAATGTGCACCTTGTAATATTGCAAAAACTCCAAAATAAGAGGGTGGATGGGAATCCTAAAGTTTGATTGCGTAAACGCATGCACATATAAGCCTACAAATCCTTTCGGAGCATCAAAAATACTTTGCTTTTTACTGGGAAGCATGATTTTATATTCCAAGGGTATGGGATAATCATTCAGAAAATCAGACAATGCTTGTTTCGACAAGGTACAAGTTTGTTCTTTAATTATTCGTTTTGCAGCCATACTCATAAATAAAGTAAGGAGAGCAAAGAAAAATGGCTGAATTTTACCTTTTAGATTCCAATGGAAGCACAATGACACAGAGTTGTGTATATTTTGGGCGGAGGTAAAAGTATTCTAGGGTTTAACATGTCGAAGATTAAATACTCATGAAATCTTTGATCATAACCGAACACGTGTACACTTTCTTTACTATCTAAGCGGATTTCAAATGGATGCTAAATTTGAAATGACGTTTTGCGATTACCAAAGAAGTAGCAATTAAGGGTTTGCAAGTGGCCGGATAATGATGGTTTGCATTTAATGCGGAATTCAGTTAGACGTATTCCTTTTTATTTTTTAAAAATCAGAAGGATAGAGTACCGCTTCTTGCATTTGAATTTATTTAAAGCACTTATCTTCATTTCGTCCGAATTTGTGATAAATGGGATAGAGTGTATAAGGCTTTTTGAGTCGAAAGCAATTTATACTCGTACGTATATATCGCCTTCGACTGGGGGGCTTGATGATGTACCCTCCTAACGGGTCGAAGGACTCCCCTTCGAGCCTGTAGAAAGCCCTCCCTTCGGAGGCCCAGGTTAACCTTCTAATACGTTTCATTGGCGTAAAACCATTCGCCTGCGAATGGTTACCATGTGGGAATCCGCTAATCGAAGCCCTAAGCCCTTCGGGGTATTCCTGACGAAGGGACTAACACGAAGGATCATCCAGACCTGGTCAAACCTACGTCTCCTCTATCCTTTGGCTTCCCGCCAAAACAGAGATCGTGGGCTACAAAGCCCTAGCGGTTACCACTTTCCATGGGACGCCCCCATGATCTCCGAACTATGTGCAACCGCCCACTATGTCCTATTTCTCACCTATAAATAGCATAGTCGGGCCAAGAACAAAGTAAGTAATTTCAAGTTAACCTCACTCTCTAAATTTACGACCTACATCACCGTTACACATACTTACTCACACGCCGGAGGTGGTTCGCAGGGTCCAACCCCTGCGCAATCACTTAACGTAGTGTCTTTGTATTTCTTATTTTCAGGTTAAGAACAAGCTTGGCGCAATCTCAACACCCCATAATTCCTTTGATCTCCATCGAAGGCTTGGTTGACGAATATTTGTTCAATCAATGAGTAAAGGCCGTCGATGCTAACCTGTTTAAGGCCTTCGCCTTCTTGTTTTGGCTTCTGGGAACATGTGTTATCTCGTATGGTTCGAACCCTTGGAGAAGCTCTGTAGCTTTATCCAAATATTCATTGATGGTGGGCTGTCTTACTTTGTAGGAACCCTTGATTTGGTTAGTGTCTGAAAGCAAGCCCACAAAAACGAAAAGGTCCCGAACCTCCAAGCCCTTTGCGAGTCAAAGGCCAGCTAACAAGGCTTCATATTCTGCTTCCTTCTTCGTAGCCTTGAATTCAAAGCGTAATGCATAATTGTACTCCTTTCCTTCTGGATTGATCAGAATTAGACCTGTTCCCCAACCATTGGAGCTTGAGGCTCCATTTTTGTACAATTCCCATCCTTTCTTCGTCTTCGGGGGCTTTTCTTCGTCTTGGATGCGTTCGGAAGGTGTTTTATTGAGAGGATCTGCAAGTATCTGACTTTTGATGGAGCTTTGACTATTGTATTCTGTTAATGACTTCGGAGCTTGTAGATCAGCGATGGCTTTGACCTTCGAAGGGTTAGCCTTGATCCCTCGCTTAATTGGTTCAATGCGTTTGGACTCATTAAGCTTACGTTCCGTGTCGAAGGGTTTGTCATCGATCATTGGTGCCCTAAGGACTTCAACCGTGCCGGAATGTGCCCGTTCGAAGACCTCCCTCTTAGCTTTGTGTGGCTTCTCCAAGTCTGCCTTGAAATCAACAGGAAGTTGCTTCCCGATTACCACCATTTGCTCCATATGACGCTCATTTATCACAACGTGCTCTTCCGTATTCATACCCCTGAGAGCAGCCTTTGGAGGCTTCTGAGGACTTTCCTTGATTTTCCTGCTAAACTTCTTTTCCTGATCGCGACTAGAAAGTACAGTTCCTATTCCGTAAGGTGTATGGAATTTTACTGCTGCATGTATAGTCGAGACTACGATGCCCATCTTTCGCATGGCGGTCCTTCCTATCAACAAATTGTAGGGAGAGTTGGACCTTACGATGGCGAACAAGAGGGTTACCGTTCTTGCAAGCTTGCCTTCTCCAATTGTTACTTCTAACGGAATTTCTCCCAATGGCCACGAATGCTCATCAGAGAATCCTACCAAAGGTATCTTCGAGTCAACCCTTTGTGACCTGATCGAAGGCTTGAGCTTTCGAAAGCAATGCTCATATACGATTTCACAAGAGCTTCCGCAGTCCATACAAGCTCCATTTACTTCTTGGTTAGAAATGAGGACTTTGATGACTACTGGGTTGTTCGAAGAGACCTTGCCTTTGATAGGGGGAAACATTATCTCCCCTATCTCGTTTGCCTCCGGCTCCAGCGCCTTTATTTTCAAGCTGGTTTCGCCCCAATGCACCATTAGTATTGGGGCTTCGGGAGGGTTAGTATCTTTGGCCAACTGAGTGTCGGTCATTTTTTCCTTGCCCTTCTTGATACCTTTCACCAGGTGTGCCAACTGCCCAGACCTTACGGCTTCTTCAATCTGTCTTTTTAGCTCCCTGCAACTGTTTGTATCATGGCCATTGTCTTCGTGGAAGTGACAGTACTTGCTTGTATCCCTATTTTTACCCTTACTTGTCATGCGAGGGGGTGCTTCGAAAGCTTTAGCAGCCCTCTCCGTTGCAAGTATTTCCTTTGGAGACTTACTTAGACTTCCTAGCAAACCGTGGTTAGGGCCTTTATATGGAGAAAACCTGTCTCTTGTTTTTGTTCTTGTTCTTTGACCCTTCCCACTTTGAGAATTTGTTGTTGTTGTCTCTATCGATCGGAGCACCATTAGTAGAGACCTCCTTTGCTTCAATCCAAGTGTATGTCTTTTCCATTAAGCCTTTGTAAGTTGTCGGAAGGTCAGTGGATAAGAACTCCACCAAACTCCGATTTCGAAGGCCATGTACGAAACCCGAGATACGCTGATCCTCATGAAGACCCAGAATCTGCAAAGTTTCATCGGTGTACCTAGTAACGAAGGCCCTTGTGCTTTCGTTTTCCTTTTGTTTAATGTTGTGCACCGTAAGATGGGTCCTAGTAAACTTCTTTTGCTGACTGAAGTGTGATCGGAACTTAGCCTTGAGATCATCGAGATTGACAATGCTGCCAGGCTTCTGCCCATTCCACCACATAGGGACAATATTGTAAGGATTGTTGTTTGGGGGCATTCCCATAGGAGTTTGGTTTGGGTAAGACTGATAAGACGTGTTTATGGCGAACGGATAACCGTTTCCCGCGGCATACGGAGGGTACGCCATAGGATGCCCGAAGGGTATGCTCCCATAAGGTTGAGGAAGACTTGGGTTATTAGGTTGTCCAATAATTGGAGGATATAAACTTTGAGGATAAGACTGAGTTTGGAATGGGGGGTACATACCATTGGGAGGATGATTTCCTCCCATATTAATTGTAGATGGATTGCCTTCAATGCCTGATGCGTGAGAAGGCTGCAACGGAACCCCAGCTTCAGTCCTTCCAAGATGAGCTGCTAACAACGGGGGTAGATTAACCCCCCCTTCTTCCCTTCGTTGGCTCCTACCATTGGAGCCTTCCATAACCACCCCTTCTCTTCTTGTCGGAGCCCTCTCCGGGACTCCTTCAAAACCAACGGACCTTCGGCTTAGCCTCCGACCAACTGGTGACCCAATCCTCAGGGCTGAGAGTGTTGGTCCATGAGCCGGAGGCCTGGGCTCTGCTTCCATTTCTTCATCATACTCTTCACTTGAGTATTCCAATTCCCTTCGCATTTCAACATTTCAGACTTGCCTTTTGCGAGCCCTTAAGAGCAATTCCAATACTTCATGGTTGGCTTCGACAAAGGCTGGGCTAATGATAGGCTCCGGATTAGCTGCTGTCGAAGCATGATGGTTGGGTGTTGTTTCTGGGGGAGAACATGTTGTGAACATGGAGGCGGTTATTGGGGGAAGGTTGTTAGAGTCGTTGATTGGTATTGGTGCCAAGGTAGAGAAACCCGGTGGGGGAGTATCTTCTCTTCCTTGATCCATGCCGGAATAATAGTGAAAGTAGTTGGTTGGTTATAAGCTTGGAAATAACGAGACCAATTGTAGCGGTCCCACGGATGGCGCCACTGATTGTACAAAAAGATGCACTACCAGGCCTTCGATGGTGATCAAAGGAATTATGAGGTGTTGAGGTTGCGCCAAGCTTGTTCTTAACCTGAAATAAGAAATACTAAAACACTACGTTAAGTGATTGCGCAGGGGATGGACCCTGCGAACCACCTCCGGCGTGCGAGTAAGTATGTGTAATGTTTAAGTAGGTTGTAAATGATGAGAGTGAAGTTAACTTACATTGTTCTTGCCCGACTAAGCTATTTATAGGAGAGAAATAGGCCTTAGTGGGCGGTTGCACTTGTTTCGGAGATCATGGGGGCGTCCCATGATTTATGGTAACCGCTAGGGCTTTGTAGCCCACGATCTCTTCCTTGGCGGGAAAGCCTAAGGTAAGAGGGAACATGGGTATGACCAGGTCAAGAGGGTTCTCCATTGTAGTCCCTTCGAGAGGGATACCCCGAAGGGCTTAGGGCTTCGATTGGCGGGTTCCCACATGGTAATCACTTCGTAGACGAATGGTTTTACGCCAATGAAACGTGTTGGGAGGTTAACCTGGGCCTCCGAGGAGAGGGCTTCGCACAGGCTCGAAGGGGAGTCCTTCGACCCATTATGAGGGTACATCATCAGTTGTCTTACTGGATTGAATAGTATGTTTGTTTATAAGTTTATTTCATTTGTAGATTAGAATAGCGTCTGCAGAAAATAGTAAGGTGAATATCCATTGAACGGGAAGGTTGTATTTACACGACTGATGTCACATGTTGTACAAAATAGAAATGCAAACATCCGTTTGACAGAAAAGTTTTGCCTACAAGATTACCAGTAGTAGTAATAAGTTTTACGTAACCAATTGTTTTAAGGCTGTATTTTAGTAGTTTGCAGCTAATTACATGATTACACATACATGGCTTTGTATGCCATTGTCCAATTCTGAGCAGTTTTTTTCCGATCTGGTTTTGTATTTATACGCTGGTCTTTGGTGTAACAATTCTTCTTTTTTTTGCTCTTTTTTGACTTTCTTCTGTACTGTCATTCTTGGCTTCTGGGAAGAGAGGTTTACGCAGTGTTTTTTTGCGAGGTTCATATTAAGGTTTAGGTGGGTCTGGTAAGGTGATATGTTCTTCTGGGGGTGGGGTGGATACCTCTCTGGTTTCAATTGGTGCAACTGTGTCACACCCCCAAAATCTGTGTTTGCAGCAGAATGGAATTCCGGGGGCGTGATGTTCGTGGTCACAAAGTACAAGGCAATAAAGAGCGACCTCTAAGTGAGTCGTTTTAAAAACATGCGTTTAATTTGAAGTTAAGTTTTACAAAACATATTAATCAGAGTTCACCATCAAAATGTAAGATTTAAATACAAAACCAACCGCTAAATATTGTAGAAAAATCTCCATCATGATGTGAATCCAAAATGTGACTCGAAGTGCTTCCATACAAAGGTGAACCAACGTCACCTAATTACCTGAGAATACACGCTAAAAGGGTCAACACATAATGTTGGTGAGAGTCATAGGTTTAAATAAACAGTATTGCGGACCACAAGATTTCAATAGCAAGACAGTACAACAAATATAATGTCACAGCCAAAAATAATAAATACAGTGCCTAAGCTCATGACCTCGAAACTCGATGTACTCGTATGCAATTAAGCACAATAATAAATGCCCCTAATAAGTGTTTGCCAGGCACTCGGAAATGTTCCGAATGATATGCGTCCATTTACCCCGTTGGCGCGACCAACCCGGACGGGGGTGTCAATCCCAAATAGATCTATTCATAACATCCGCGCTTACTAATAATTAACGGTTCATGATAAGTAGGGGACTTTAATGGCAATGAGGTAACTTAGGCAAAGTAACAGTTTTGTACTTGTGTCCGTATGTAAAAACAAGCGTTGTATTCCCACCCCGAGGATTTAGAAAAGATGTATAAACAATGTAAAAGTCGGGCTATGAAACTCACCTTGGTGTTATAGTAGACAAATAGAAATTAAGCGGTGAATATGATTGGCTCCGGCTCGCAACCTAGAGCAATATGACAGGTGTTTAGATTTGTAGTTCTCAGTTCGATGAGCATGATGATGTGTGTGGAAATCTCCGAATGTGGTAGTGTCGTATTTGTGTGTTTTTAAATGTTTGGAGTTCAAAAATAACGACTCATAATTGTTATTAGTGTTTTGTGAAAAATATTATCGATTTAGAGTTCAATTGTGTGTTTATCCTTAGTTTTTATATATATTAGTAAGAATATTTATTTCAATTATTTTTAAGTTATCGTGAGTTTAATATTATTTATTTATAACAACAAAATGTATATAAAAACTAAATGAGTAAGGTTTGTAAAAAATTATAATATGGATACAAAATTTACCTCTACTTTATAAAAGTTACACTTTTAAACCTTACGTTAAAATATTTGCATTTTTTTGTCCAAAATCATTATTTTACATTTTTTACCTCAACTTTAACATATTGGCAGTCTCTACCCTCAATTTTTATTCAAATTTCATATTTTCAGTTTCGATCCCTTAACTTTCTAATTTTAACGATTTACACCCCTTTTTTTATAATTTTTGCAAAGTTTGTCCAAAATCTAAATTTTGAAAGTCAAGTTTTATTTTTCATACAAGTTACCACTTTTAAGCTTATTAGTATTATAAAATCAGATTATAGTTTTATGTCTCTCGAAAATTTTATATTTGCTTCATACTAGTACATTTACTGACTTCACAAAAATATTAGTGGGCTTTAGGCCCATTATGGCTTGCGTTAGGTTTTCAGAAAAATAATAAGTCGCATGGTTTACAAGAAAAGAAAGCACGCAGCGAAGAGAAGAAAAAAATGATGGGGTGCATGGTTTCACATTTAAGTTAACGTACATATATACATCGTATAAGATTTTAGTGGTTTCGCTTTAGTATAAACCATGTGTGAATGCATGGAAAACGTACTCGAGGTTCGACTTTACTTCTTTTTCGCACGTAAGTGTTGTGCTTGTTTGTGTTCCATTCAACCAGTGTATACATATGGGTGCACATAAATGTGGGTTTTGACTATAAACGTATTTCTTTGATCTAGTGCTACTGAGGTCGATATGCTCAAGTAAAAAAAAAATGAAGTAAATGGGTCTCGAATGGGTCGAGTAGTGAACATTCATTTCGTCAAAGAGAATGTTCATGTGCTTATATATTAGACATGATTTTAGTGTTTCTTCTTTTGTGCTTATTTCTCACGTTAGTATAGTAAGTTTTGTGATTGATTTTTATGTTATCATGTACGTTCATTTTAGCATGCATGTGTCGAATAAATGAAACGAGAATGTGTAAAGTTTCAAAGTGGAGACGGTAACTTACAACCCCAAGGAAGGTGGTGTTGGCGTTCGAATGGAGTAAGTGGCGACAGAACCCTACGACAAGATAGCTTCCTCTTCAACCCAAACTCGAACTCAAAACCCTCGATCAGTTTAGAACCCAAAAGTGAACTTAGAAAACTTGAAGTGACCAAAACCCTTGCTTGTTACCCCTCCTTGTAACTCGACGGTGAACCAAATGGAAGTGAAGGTGATTTGTATTTAAGTTGTGTTGTTTGGACGTGTACTGAGAGATGAGGGATCGGGGGTTCTTATAGAAGCAACAATGTACCCTATTTGATTAATTTATTAGGGATTCTTGAAGCATGCTTGATATGTCCCGTCGAATGGAAAAGAAAAATGGTCAATGGTCTTGTGTTTTGTCAAGTCGAATAGAATGATTTAGGGTGCAAGTTTTTTTGTGGGCAGTCACAGCACAAGATGTGATAAGTGAGTGAGGGTTAACATTTGACTTGTACTAATGTATTATTATAAAGAAAAGTGAAGTGAAAAAGGAAGTTTGTTGGGGAGTTTAGAAACACATGAACCGTTGGTTTCTAATGGATTCAAAGTAAGTATGGTTTTTATTACTTGTTTAAGGTTAAGATTAGTAGGGTGGCTTAGTTTGGCTTGGTCTCACACGCAAGGTGGGAAAAGAAAAAGATAAGAAGAGCAGTGTGTCTGAGCTTGTGGGTTGTTGGAGTATTATGTCGAGTAGCAAAAGAGAAAGAAAAAAAAATGTTAAGTATATACATGATTCTGTGTTGCAAACAAAAGAAAGAAAAGAAGTAAAACATTGATGGGCTTGTGATTGTGTGTGGTTCGGTCCAAAGAAAAGAGAGAAAAGAAAATGAACATGGGCTTGGTGTGGTGGTGATGTTGGGTTGATAGTTGGGTTTCGGCCCAAGAGAAAAGAAAGAAAAAAAAATATATAAGTGAATAATGAAATAAATAATTTATTTGTAATATATATATATTGATTCGATTGGTGCAATATATCTCAGAGTTCATATAACTTTTATTGTCGGTGCGCAAGTGAAAGATTATATATAAATTGTTTTCAAATGAATGTCAAGAACATAAATTCTAGTTCGTTGAGTAGTATTGACCTGTAAATTTGCGGGTTGTGATAATCTACCACCCATAAAATGAATCTTGTCCTCGAGATTCAGCCAGTGTTGGTCATTAGATTGTTGTCGGTGAAGAGATGCAGATACTTTCGACGGATCTGGTCTTCTCGTTCCCAAGTGAACTCGGGACCTCGTTGAGAATTCCAGCGAACTTTGACGATTGGAATTCTACTGTGCTTTAATCGCTTGACATCACGATCCATAATTTCTACCGGCTCTTCGATGAAATTAAGCTTGTCATCGAGCTGAATCTCTTCTAATGAAATGACGAGGGATTCGTCGGATAGACACTTTTTGAGATTAGAAACATAAAAGGTATTGTGCACACTACTAAGCTCTGGTAGGAGTTCAAGTCTGTATGTCACTGGACCGATTCTTACTAGTATCTTAAATGGTCCAATATACCTAGGGTTCAATTTCCGCGTTTCCCAAATTGTATCACACCTTTCCAAGGCGATACTTTCAACATTACCCTGTCTCCAACTTTGAATTCTAAGGGTTTACGTCTCACATCGGCGTAACTTTTCTGATGATCTCTGGCGGCTTTCAGTCTGTTTCAAATCTGGACAATCTTCTCAGTTGTCCCGTGAACAATTTCTGGTCCGGTAAGTTGGGCATCTCCGACTTCAGCCCAACAGACTGGTGATCGACATTTCCTACCATAGAGTGCTTTAAATGGAGTAGCCTTTATACTTGTGTGATAACTATTATTGTAGAAAAACTCAATCAACGGAAAATGAGTATCCTAGCTATTACCGAAATCAATCACACAGGCACGGAGCATATCCTCGAGTGTTTGGATAGTTCTCTCACTTTGACCATCGGTTTGGGGATGATAGGCTGTACTCATATCAAGACGGGTTCCAAAGGCATCATTAAGTGATTCCCAAAATCTTGAAGTGAATCGACTGTCTCGTTTTGAAATGATTGAAATTGTTACACCATGTTTCGAGACAATCTCCTGGATATAGATACGGGTTAACTTATCCATCTTGTAGGTTTCTTTAATGGGCAAGAAGTGAGCTGATTTGGTGAGATGATCAACGATCACCCAAATCAGCGTCGTGACCGCTCGGAGTTTTAGGAAGTTTAGTGATGAAGTCCATGGTAATACGTTCCCATTTCCATTGAGGAATCTCTGGTTGCTATAGTAAACCAGACGGCTTCTGGTATTCGGCCTTCACGTTGGAACAAGTGAGACATTTGCTAACATAAGTAGCGATGTCAGCCTTCATATTCGGCCACCAATACATCTTTTTAAGATCCTGGTACATTTTTTCGGAACCAGGGTGTATGGAGTACTTTGACTTGTGTGATTCGTGCATGATCAACTCTCGTAACCCACCGCAAAGTGGTATCCAACTCCTATCTTTGAAGCATAACATCCCATCAGATCTTCTCACGAAACCATTTGTACTCTCTGGCATACCATCAATGTTCTCCTTTGTTCGGTTCTCTGTCTTAAGTGCTTCGGCCTGGGCCTCAAGGATCTTGGATGGAAGAGGTGAACTAATGGTCATACCCAATGATCTTACTCGTAAAGGTTTAAGTCGCTCTTTCCTGCTAAGAGCATCTGCTACTACGTTCGCTTTACCAGCATGATATCGGATCTCGCAATCATAATCGCTGAGTAGTTCTAGCCAACGGTGTTGCCTCATATTAAGCTCTTTTTGATCTAAAATGTGTTGAAGACTTTTATGATCCGTGTGCACCATACACTTTGTACCGTAGAGATAGTGTCTCCAAATTTTTGGCGCAAAGACAACCGCTCCTAACTCTAAGTCATGAGTGGTGTAATTCTTCTCATGAACCTTGAGTTGGAGTGAAGCGTAAGCTATAACTTTCTCATTCTGCATCAACACAGCTCCAAGTCCTTTATGCGAAGAATCACAATAAACCATGAAGTTTTCCATTCCTTCGGGTAATGCCAAAATTGGCGCACTGCATAGTTTCTGCTTCAACAATTGAAAAGTGGATTCTTGTTTTTCTCCCCATTCGTATTTCTGCTTCTTCTACGTTAGCTTGGTTAAAGGCTTCGCTATCTTCGAGAAACCCTCAATGAACCTTCTGTAATACCTGGCAAGACCTAGAAATTGACGAATCTCGGTGGGAGTCTTAGGCGTTTCCCAATATTCAATGGCCTCGATCTTAGCTGGGTCAACATGCAATCCCTGGCTGTCAATTACATGCCCAAGAAGTTGTACCCTTCGAATCCAAAAATCACATTTAGAAAATTTAGCGTACAACTTCTCTGTCTTGAGCAATTCTAAGATCGTCTTAAGATGTTATTCGTGCTCTTCTTTGCTTTTGGAGTAGATTAGAATATCATCAATGAATACAATTACAAATTTGTCTAGGTACGGCTTGCACACACGATTCATGAGATCCATAAATACCGCCGGTGCATTAGTTAATCCAAACGGCATCACTTGAAACTCATAATGGCCATAACGAGTCCTAAAAGCCGTTTTCGGAATACCTTCTTCCCGAACCCTTAGTTGATGATAACCCGATCTCAAATCAATCTTTGAGTAGAAACTGGAACCTTGCAACTGATCGAACAGATCGTCGATTCTTGGAAGTGGGTAACGGTTCTTTACCGTTAACTTGTTCAGCTCGCGATAATCTATGCACATTCGGAATGATCCATCCTTCTTCTTTACAAACAAGACCGGTGCTCCCCAAGGCGAGGAACTTGGTCTAATGAATCCCTTGTCCAATAGTTCTTGTAATTGGTTAGACAATTCTTGCAACTCTGATGGTGCTAGTCGTTAGGGTGCTCTTGCTATTGGTGCTGCTCCTGGCACTAAATCTATTTGGAATTCTACTTGACGGGTAGGCGGTAATCCAGGCAAGTTTTCGGGAAAGACTTCCGGAAAGTCTCGGAAAATCGGTACATCTTCCAATCTTTTCTCATCTGACTTCTTTTCGGTTATGAGTGCCAGAAAAGCATAACATCCCTTCTTTATATACTTTTCGGTCTTGACACACGAGATGATATTTAATCGAGTTCCGCTTCGTTCCCCACGGATAATTAAGGTTTCACCATTAAGAGGAAGATGAACAACCTTTTCGTCGCAAATGATCCTAGCTTGGTGTTTAGATAACCAATCCATACCGATTACGACATCAAAACTACCAAGTTCGATAGGGATAAGATTGATGTTAAATGGATGATTTAGGAAGTTAATGGTGCAGTAGCGAATTATGGTGTTGGAGCTAACTAGGTTACCATTTGCTAATTCAACATCATAGGTGGTGTCTAAGATGGTCGGTGCAATATTAAGTAGAGGAGCAAAAGTAGTAGACATAAAACTTGTATCGGCACCCGAATCAAATAAAACTGAAGCATAACGATCATTTAGAAGAAACGTACCCGTAACAACAGTCGGGTCTTCATCAGCTTCCCTTTTCCTGAGATAGTAGACTCTTCCCCGAGCTCCATTATTCTGATTTCCCTGATTCTTCTCCTTTGGGCATTCTTTCTTGAAATGTCCTGTTTCGCCACACCCGAAACATGTTCCGGGAATCCTTTGATTTGCTGCAGCAGTGGGAGACCTGCAGTCTTTGGTTAAGTGCCCAATTTTCTTACAATTGCCACATGGAGCGGGGCAACGTCCTAGATTGTGGTGGCGTTGGCATTTGTTACACTTAGGAAGATTCCCTTCATAAGCTCTTCTTTCAGTCGGGCCCGCCACATAGGCCTTAACAACCTCTTGTCTTTTGTTGGGTTGTTGAACAACATTAGAGTCCCACTTTCTCTTATTGTTGTTATTGTTGTTGAAGCGGGTGTTGTTGTTGTTGTTGCGGTTACTGTTGTTGCTATCACGAACGGCCTTGGCTCGAACGACTTGATCCATGAGATTGTGAGACATTCGTATTGTCTCATCCAGAGTACTTGGCTTAGAAGAGGTGACATTTCCCTGAACATAAGATGGAAGATCCCATATGTACCTCTCGATCTTTTTCTGAGTAGTCGAAACCATTTCAGGATAAAGAGTAGCCAACTCGTGGTACCGCTTAGTGTAAGCCACAATGTCATACCCTTTCACTGTTAAATTCCAAAATTCAACCTCCAATTTCTGAACATCATTCCTCGGACAATACTCAGCGGTAACCATCTCTTTAAATTCAGCCCATGGTAAATCAAAAGCAGCATCGATTCCCACTGATTTGGCATATGCATTCCACCACGACAAGGCACCATCCAGCAAGGTACCTGTAGCATATTTCACCTTACAATTCTCTGCACAGTTGCACATACGGAACACCGACTCCAATTTCTCGAACCATCGCACTAGACCAACCGCTCCTTCCGTGTCACTGAAAGTCTGCGGTTTGCAACCTGAAAATTCCTTATAAGTGCATCTGCGAACCGCGTTTTTAGCTCTAATTGCAGTCCCGCTGGCTTCTCTTCCATTACCACTGTTGCGATTGTTCTCATATTCAGCCATGGCAGCAGCAACGTATGCTGTAACTCGTTGGGCAACGAGTCGATCAATCTCAGCTGAGCTCATGCTTTGTTTCTTAGGCGGCATTGTTTTTCTAATCACAAGAAACAACAATAATTAAGACCCATAAGCAACAAAGGTCATCACAAGTATATATATATACAACCATGACATGTGAAAATCACAACAAGATCAATCACAACAATATAGGGATAAATCATGAAAAAAATACATCATGATAGAAATGTGACGTGATATGAATCATAATATATTTTCACCATTGATAGGTACAACCACAACAAGATAAAAATACATCGCGAGCATGACAAGAATAATGAACCAATAATCATAATATATTTTCACCATTGATAGGTACAACTACAACAAGATAAAAATACATCATGATAACGATAAAGTACGATAAGAATATGGCGTGGTAAAATCAACCACAACAAGAATAAATCACGACAACCATAATAAAATCACAACATAGATAGATATATCACAACATACATGGATACAAAAGGAAAGTCTCGGTTCACATCGATCGATATCGCATCATAGCGTGACAATAAAATACATCCCAACATAACTTGCTACATAGTTGTACAACTAAAAAAAGTCACAAGCGTCACTACTAATGCCACACCCCGTGGCTAGGATATAATACAAAAGATACCTATGATACAAAGCTAATCTAGGCACTACCAGAGGCACCATCAAGATGGCGCTGGAGATATCGGATCTGATCACGGAGGCTAGCAATCAACGCATCCTGATCGCGGTGGCGTGCCTGCTCATCCTCAACAAAATGCTCTAGTGTAGCGATCCTGGAGTGACCAATGATCTGGTGCTCCAACTGAGTCTCCAAGGTCTCAATGAGCTCTAGGGGAACCTCATCGAGAAGCTCAAATATCCTGCCAATACGGCCCACATGACGGACCATCCTGACAATCAGTAGTGGTATGGTATGGTGGATCGGCTCACCAGTAACCGGTAAGATACGAGCAGCAGCTGTCTCCGAGCTCTCTCCCAACTCCCAAGCACGTGGGGTACGTTCATCGAATCTCCACCTACTGAGTACAGGTGGAATAAATGACCATCTACGGGCGTCAACCCGTCTGTGAACCTCGTGCCTAGTAGAGGCTCCAGCAGCAGCCATGACATAGGGATCTGAAGGAGAAAGAACCATAATACAAGCCCTCTTATGAGGCGGCAACATAGGACCAGGAACATCTCTGGGTGGTGATGGCAGGGGAACTGTGGTGGTCTGATGGTAAATCATTGATGGTGGTGGTGGTGGAGATGATGGTGGTGATGGGATATGAGGTGGAGTAGCAGTGGGAGCTGGTACATGGCTGGGTGGAGGTCGGGTCCTCTTCCTAGCAATGCGGAGCATAACAGGGCTAGGCTCACGTAATCGGTAGCGACGATCGATGGGGATCTGATCAGGCCTAACAATAGGAATACGCCTACGGCGTACTGGTGGTGAGGCTGGTGGGGATGGTACTGGAGGACTAGGTATAATAGGAGGTGATGAGGTAGATGGTGTGGACACAGCCTGAGCGTCCTCAAACGGCTCAGTCACTTATGGCCAGAAGGTATAGGAGTAGGAACAGCTGGTATGATCGGAACCGTGGATGATGATGAGTCGTCCATATCCGAATCGGAGTCTAGGATAATGATGCGTGGTTTTGCGACCTTACAACAGGTTTTACCTCTCGAGGGATCTCAAGAGGCTTACAACCCCACCAGGCAGTGTACCTGACCGATGTAGTATAGTGTAGTGGTAATTACGGGGGATTGATCGTTCTCCACAGGGAATAGTGTTCGTTAGGTATGAAAAATTACTCTAATAGGTCTAAGGGTGAGAGAAGATTCTTTTTATGTTTTTATATTTTTATGAAAGCAAGTAAAATCTCGGGTTTGAAAGAGTGGGCGGAATTAGTTGCTAGTCAACTAACCCAAATTACTACGAATGCAAATTAAATAAAATAACAGAAAATGAAAATGTTGGTAAAAACTTATGTGGAGGGAAATGTGTTTACTTAGATTTCCTTACTCCCTAACTATCTTTTACCGGTTGATTAGTGTGTATTAGTCGCGTGGATGACGGGTGTATTCCTTAATACCATTCGTGGGGTGGCGTACGTACTTCCCCAACTATACAAGCTCCTACTTCACTCCTATGTCGAGCCGGCTAGGAAGCTCCTAACATGGGATCACTAGAATTCGCTTGTGCATTAAATACAACCATAAAAACCTTTAGTACGCATTGGTTCATGTTTCTTAAGACGTTCAAGCAAGTTACCGAATAGGAAGTTAGCCAGTTTTCTTAAGCCTAACATAGATGAACAATCATCCAATACAACTAACAACACACTAATAACCAATAATCAATAGCTAGGTTTCATTAGATCTTAGCAAACACAAGATAAATCTAGCCTAACATGTTAAAAAAAAGACAAGAATAAGATAGAATCAAACAACACATAGACATATTGAATGATTAATTGATAACTTATCTTCAATGTAACATGGAAGATCTCAAGGCAAAAAGCCTTGAAAGAGCTGCTAAATTCGTCCTAGGGTTTTCACACACAAAGTTCCCCAATAAGTTCCACACTAATGACAAAAAATTAGAAAACTATATATAGACTTTTGGATCTGACGGCGTCACGTTATGGAGTGTGACGCCGTCACCTTGCCGCTTTTAGGGTTCTCGGATGACCTTCTTGACGCCGTCCCTCTTTAGCTCTCCAAAATCCGTTCTGGCTTATCAAGGCTTGACGCCGTCAGACTATGAACGTGACGCCGTCCCTCTTTGAATTATAACGTGACGACCTTGATCAGATTAAAGCGTGACGCCGTCAGAATTTCCATGCAATTTTCACTGGCTTATCATGAGTAAATTTCACATTCACCACTTTTGCCAAGCCATGACGCCGTCCAGGGTTAATCCTGACGCCGTCACAGGTAACTTCCAGCAAGATTTTGAGACTTTGTCGTTTTCTTCACTTTTATGCTCCAAAAACGTCCAAAATGCTTCCTTTTCCAGATTTCTTCTCAAAAGTACCTAAAATGACAAAAGGAACGATTTAGGGCAATATTTGATCAAATAAATACGATTTAGGGCTTAAATGACCCCTTAAAAGCGGTACACTTTTCGCTTCATCAAATACCCTTACACTTGAGATTTGCTTGTCCTCAAGCAAATGCGCTTTTATTCTAATCAAAATACAAGTTAGGGGTCATTTAATGCTAACATAAAAGTAATTACAACAAATATTCGTTCCACTTTAATCATAATAAGCACGGAGATTATAAACTAGCACCTCACAAGTAGTGTTTAGATACTCACATCTCTCAAGTGTCATCAAAATAAATCTCATAAATGAAAACGGATAATATCTCTCACTACCTGTCATAGCAAATAGATTACCATAGGCTTGGGAAAGGATCAAAAACCTCCTCCACTAGGCGTAAGCACCTAAGATAAACTATCAAAGAGGGCTTTTAAATGGGTTATAACGTTAGGTGTAGGGAAAAGGAAAACACGGTTTTGTTGGATAAAGGATATTTTACTGGTGGCGAGTTAAAGATCTTGATTAATTACATGTACTATACAATGTTGCTAAGCCAAGACTCGACTCAATCTTAAGCTAATGAAAGAAAATAACAAAAACATAAAATAAAACGGGATGGTAGTCCGTATGTTTTTTTCTACTTTTTTTTTTCTCTTTTTTTTTTATTTTTTTTTATTTATTATTTTTTTTTTGACATACACTTTTGCCCTACCATCCAAAATAATACATCATAGGGGCATTGCATTCCCCTTACACTTGAACTTTTACATAACTTTACAAATAACTATTCTAATGACTCGAATTAAGATAATTGAAAAACTTGGAGTACTTTTAAAATATTTAGCACATATGGGGGTAATAAATGATGATCTTCCCCATTACTCCATTACACTAGTACTTTACCCATGAGTCCCAATCGTCCCAAAACAATATGTACAAGGATATGACTCGACTTAGCAACCATGTAATCAACTAGATAATTAACTTGGGTTTAAACAAATGTTGTAACAATAATGCACTAAAAATGAGTGCATACAAGGTAGGCTAAGGCGATTTGGGTGTACATTTAAGTGGGGTGTAACAAATTCTTCCTTTAAGTAAAATGCTTAAAGGTCGAAACGAAAAGATAGGCTCTGAGGGGTGTACTAGGGGTATCGTGTCCTAAAAATGAGTACAACGCAAAGGGTGTGGGAGAATTACTTGACCAATGTAGCCAATGTAATTATAACAAAAACACAGGTGTAAAACAATGGGTTAATCCTAATGCCTCATATCATGTAGTAAATCTAACTACATGAATGTAGTCTCACTTGTGGCCTCGGAATGGTCCTAACGCAAGTTCTAGAATCTAAGTGCTACCGGTACACACATCATAGCAAAATGCTTTTCCTACCAATTCTAGGGGCGAACCTCACATATTTGGGGGTGGAAAATTTTTTTAGTGGTACGGTTTTTGTGCTAGTCATATAACTCCTATCCGTGAGACGCTCATTAAGATCAAAGTTTCACTCCTATATGTTGTAAAAAATTTTAAATTTGGCACTAAAATTACCCTAACAGGTATTTATCTCAGTTTTATTACACATCCACTATTAAACAAACAAAAATCAAGCGCACTTGTATTCTCTAATCGTACTTTTACCCCCCTTACACTTAAGATGAACATTGTCCCCAATGTTCAAATAACAAGATGTAAAAGTATAAAGTAAGAGAATGAAATCAAATACTCCCCTGATTCGTTCGGTGGATAATGAAGTAACATGGTTAAATCTTCTTCCAAGAGAATGTAAAAGCTCCAAGACTAATGCATCGCCAAAAGCTTGATCCAAAACATTTCCTTGTCCAAAATAACCTGTTAAACCTGAGAAAACAAACACGAAAACCTGCATAACATCGGCGGGATAAATCTATATATATAAGGATATAATGCTTGTGGAATGATAATTTTGCAGATTCCTGGAGCTTATAAGTTATAGATTTAATAAAAACTTTTTATGAAAACAAAACTTTCAAAAATTTTCAGAAAATTAAACCTGACGCCGTCAGGTTGTAACTCCTGACGCCGTCAGAAATGATCTGACAGAATTCTCATGTTACGTTTCCGGAAAAATTTTGGAGAAACCTATACCTTACTTCCTGGAAATCCTGCAAAACATCATTATGACTCGATACAAGCATTTGACTCAAACAAATACTAATATGTATGTTAATTTATTATTATTATGATTCATGTTCATTTGTGTTCTAATAAACCAATTTGGATTTCCCTTACACTTAACTTTTGCAAAATACCTTTATATGTAGTTAAGACGAAGTTAAAAACAAAATAAAGCATTTTCACAAATTAGTTTTGAACATGAATCAATAAGAATAAAAATTAAACACACATACGGAAGCAAATAAAAACAAACAAACAAACAAGTAAATAAACACACAAAGCAAATAAAGCTTGGGTTGCCTCCCAAGAAGCGCTTTTCTTTATTAACGAGTCTTGTAGCTAGACTCAAAGTCACTCTACCCTATATAAGTGAGCTCGTCATCGAGGACGTCTTTAGGGTTAAGCTTGGTTTGAAGTTTCCTATTGGTCCGCTTAGTACGATATATCTTTTCAAACTTCTCTCCATCCGGGTCATACAATGTCATCTTAATATGCCATGACCCATCTCCATCTTTGGGTGGTTTATCCCAATTCCACTTATGATCATCTTCCTCACAAGTCCACTTATTCATTCCTAGGTTAATTGGCAAAACTCCTAGGAAATCAATCATTTTCCTAAAAACTAGAGGGTCTTCAAATGGATCCAATTCGGTGTCCCTAGCTAAGAGTTGCTCTACCGTATGTGTTCGGTTCACAAAGTCCTCTTCTAGGTAAAATGGGCGTTGGGGTCCTATGAAGTCTCTATCAATCCAAGGTCCATATCTAGATGGTCTCCTATTTGATTCTAACCAATGTGGTGTTGGTTCCTCACTAGTATCATAGGCGTGTTTCTTAACATCATAGACTGACCAAGTATCTCCTTCTCCTACCGCTATCTTGGATTACTTACAATCAATCATAGCACTAGCGGTCGCCAAAAATCCTCTACCTATCAACAAGGGGCATGTAGGGTCGCTAACCATATCAAGGACGTGGAAATCGGCTAAAATGGTTAGTTTTCCAATGTGCACTAACACGTCCTTAACTACTCCAACCGGGTAAGCAACACTCCTATCCGCTAAACCTATTATCACCTCGGTTTCTTCAAGTTTTCCTAGTTTTAGAGAGGTGTAGAGAGGTAACGGAAGTAAGTTAAGGCTTGATCCAAGATCGGCTAATGTGTCATAAGCCTCCGAATTACCGATCTTGCAAGGTAGAACAAATAAGCCCGGATCATCTAATTTCTTAGGTAGTTTGTTTTGAACGAAGGCGGTCCCTTTTTCGCCTAACTTGAGCTTCTTCTCATCCAACACATCAACAACCGGACTTTCAAGGTGGAGCTCCTTGAATTCTTCGTCAAGGTTTTGAGTGGGAGGTGTTTCAACTATGTTGTTGACCAATTTGGATGTCATAACTTCTTGGTCATTTGGAACGACTTGGGTTTGTTTGAAACACGTGCTCATGGAATTGACCGAATAATATTGTGGACAAGAACTAGGGGACGAAACCGATGAAATAGCGTTGACGTTTAGTTTCGTGTTCTTGACCGTGTTGCTAGGGAGTGCTCCCATTTCTCGGTCATTGAGGGCTTTCAACAAGGTGTCAATCTTATTGGTCATCTCGCTTTGTTTTTGTTTGAAATCGGCTTCAAACTTGGCTAAACGAGCTTCTTGAGATGCCATAAATTGGGACATCAATCCTTCAAAGTTATTGGTACTACCATTGCCGGAAGGATTGTTGTTGAAAGTACGGTTCGAGTTGGAACCGCTTGATTGAAAACGATTAGGTGGGTTGGAAGAATTGGTTTGTTGCGCGTTTTGGTTTTGTTTCCACCTAAGGTTCGGGTGATTTTTCCATGAGGGGTTGTATGTATCACCGTAATGGTTTGGCTCGGGTTTGAAAGTGTACCACTTGTCTCCCGCTCCGTCGGTACGCCAGGATGCGTAGTCCACAAAAGCTTGTTCGGGGAGTTCCATGCAATCACGAGTGTCATGGGGACCACTACATAATTCACATGAAGAAGTGATTTTGTTCACTTGGCTTGAAGGTTTAGGAGCCTCGTAGGATTTCATGAGAAACTTGACTTGGTCTTCAAGTTCTATGATCCTACGGTCGGAAGTGCTTGAATTGTTCGAAGGCAAAGATATTGCCTTGACCGTTTTATTCAAATCACGGGGATCACTCCAACTTTCGTTGTCATAAAGAGCAAGATCCTCTAGGAGAGCCCATGATTGTTCCGCACTTAGATCACGTAGCTTGCCACCGGCCGATTGGTCAATGGTTTGCCTCGTGGAGAGATTGATATGGTCATAGAAGATTTGGACTTGGAGCCAAAGTTCTATGCCATGGTGAGGGACTTTTTGGAGTAAGTCCTTGAATCGAGTCCATGCCTCGTAGAGAGTTTCGCCTTGACGTTGTTGGAACATCAAGATATCATTCCTTAGCTTGGTAGTTCTTCCCGGTGGGAAAAACTGAGCAAGGAAACGAGTTGTGAGATCATCCCAAGAGGTGATGGATCCTGCGGGTTGACGTTCTAGCCATTGACTAGCTTGGTCCCGCAGAGAGAATTGAAAGAGACGTAGTCGGGTCGTCTCTCGAGTGGCAACATCAAGGTCTATAGAATCAACAATTTTGAGAAAGTCCTTGAGATGTTGATTAGGATCTTCGGAACGAAGTCCATGGAATGCGCATCCGCTTTGCACCAACCGGATGGTGTCGAATCGCAAGGGTGTGACATTGGCTCCTTGAGTGAGCTCAATGGTGTTTCGATAGCCATGGTGGCTAGGACGGGAGTACTCTCCTAAAGTACGGGCTCTAGGAGGTGGTGGTGGTTGTTGTGGTGGTGGGTTGTTGGGATTAAGGATATTACCATCTTCCATGATGTCTAATGGTAATGGTTACGAACAAAGAAACAAAGAAAATAGATAGACTAAAGAAAACCTAGAAAAATAAAATAAAAATCTCACTAGAAAGGAATCTAGTGAGTAGACCTATAAAATAAAAATTCAACCTAAACAATAACTATTCCCCGGCAGCGGCGCCAAAAACTTGATGCGTGGTTTTGCGACCTTACAACAGGTTTTACCTCTCGAGGGATCTCAAGAGGCTTACAACCCCACCAGGCAGTGTACCTGACCGATGTAGTATAGTGTAGTGGTAAGTACGGGGGATTGATCGTTCTCCACAGGGAATAGTGTTCGTTAGGTATGAAAAATTACTCTAATAGGTCTAAGGGTGAGAGAAGATTCTTTTTATGTTTTTATATTTTTATGAAAGCAAGTAAAATCTCGGGTTTGAAAGAGTGGGCAGAATTAGTTGCTAGTCAACTAACCCAAATTACTACGAATGCAAATTAAATAAAATAACAGAAAATGAAAATGTTGGTAAAAACTTATGTGGAGGGAAATGTGTTTACTTAGATTTCCTTACTCCCTAACTATCTTTTACCGGTTGATTAGTGTGTATTAGTCGCGTATGACGGGTGTATTCCTTAATACCATTCGTGGGGTGGCGTACGTACTTCCCCAACTCTACAAGCTCCTACTTCACTCCTATGTCGAGCCGGCTAGGAAGCTCCTAACATGGGATCACTAGAATTCGCTTGTGCATTAAATACAACCATAAAAACCTTTAGTACGCATTGGTTCATGTTTCTTAAGACGTTCAAGCAAGTTACCGAATAGGAAGTTAGCCAGTTTTCTTAAGCCTAACATAGATGAACAATCATCCAATACAACTAACAACACACTAATAACCAATAATCAATAGCTAGGTTTCATTAGATCTAAGCAAACACAAGATAAATCTAGCCTAACATGTTAAACAAAAGACAAGAATAAGATAGAATCAAACAACACATAGACATATTGAATGATTAATTGATAACTTATCTTCAATGTAACATGGAAGATCTCAAGGCAAAAAGCCTTGAAAGAGCTGCTAAATTCGTCCTAGGGTTTTCACACACAAAGTTCCCCAATAAGTTCCACACTAATGACAAAAAATTAGAAAACTATATATAGACTTTTGGATCTGACGGCGTCACGTTATGGAGTGTGACGCCGTCACCTTGCCGCTTTTAGGGTTCTCGGATGACCTTCTTGACGCCGTCCCTCTTTAGCTCTCCAAAATCCGTTCTGGCTTATCAAGGCTTGACGCCGTCAGACTATGAACGTGACGCCGTCCCTCTTTGAATTATAACATGACGACCTTGATCAGATTAAAGCGTGACGCCGTCAGAATTTCCATGCAATTTTCACTGGCTTATCATGAGTAAATTTCACATCCACCACTTTTGCCAAGCCATGACGCCATCCAGGGTTAATCCTGACGCCGTCACAGGTAACTTCCAGCAAGATTTTGAGACTTTGTCGTTTTCTTCACTTTTATGCTCCAAAAACGTCCAAAATGCTTCCTTTTCCAGATTTCTTCTCAAAAGTACCTAAAATGACAAAAGGAACGATTTAGGGCAATATTTGATCAAATAAATACGATTTAGGGTTTAAATGACCCCTTAAAAGCGGTACACTTTTCGCTTCATCAGATAATACGATGAGTGGGTGAAGACATAACGCTGTAACCAGGTCAATAATAACATGTATAAGTAAAAAAAATGACTAATATAAAATAAGTGAATAAAAGTATGTATCGCAATCCTAAGCACATCATGATATTGTGAAGTGTCCTAACCTAGTGGTTATAGTATAGGGTCAATGATGCATCCTAGTTCTCTATAACCTTGGCTCTGGTACCAATCTGTCACACCCCAAAATCTGTGTTTGCAGCAGAATGGAATTCCGGGGGCGTGATGTTCGTGGTCACAAAGTATAAGGCAATAAAGAACGACCTCTAAGTGAGTCGTTTTAAAAACATGCATTTGATTTAAAGTTAAGTTTTACAAAACATATTAATCAGAGTTCACCATCAAAATGTAAGATTTAAATACAAAACCAAACGCTAAATATTGTAGAAAAATCTCCATCATGATGTGCATCCAAAATGTGACTCGATGTGCTTCCATACAAGGGTGAATCAACATCACCTAATTACCTGAGAATACACGCTAAAAGGGTCAACAAATAATGTTGGTGAGAGTCATAGGTTTAAATAAACAGTATTGTGGACCACAAGATTTCAATAGCAAGACAGTACAACAAATATAATGTCACAGCCAAAAATAATAAATACCGTGCCTAAGCTCATGACCCCGAAGCTCGACGTACTCGTATGCAATTAAGCACAATAATAAATGCCCCTAATAAGTGTTTGCCAGGCACTCAGAAATGTTCCGAATGATATGCGTCCGTTTACCCAGTTGGCGCGACCAACCCGGACGGGGGTGTCAATCCCAAATAGATCTATTCATAACATCCGCGCTTACTAATAATTAACGGTTCATGATAAGTAGGGGACTTTAATGGCAATGAGGTAACTTAGGCAAAGTAACATTTTTGTATTTGTGTCCGTATGTAAAAAAAGTGTTGTATTCCCACCCCGAGGGTTTAGAAAACATGTATAAACAATGTAAAAGTCGGGGCTATGAAACTCACCTTGTTGTTATAGTAGACAAATAGAAATTAAGCGGTGAATATGAGTGGCTCCAGCTCGCAACCTATAGTAATATGACAGGTGTTTAGATTTGTAGTTCTCAGTTCGATGAGCATGATGATGTGTGTGGAAATCTCCGAATGTGGTAGTGTTGTATTTGTGCGTTTTTAAATGTTTGGAGTTCAAAAATAACGACTCGTAATTATTATTAGTGTTTTGCGAAAAATATTATCGATTTAGAGTTCAATTGTGTGTTTATCCTTATTTTTTTTATATATTAGTAAGAATATTTATTTCAATTATTTTTAAGTTATCGTGAGTTTAATATTATTTATTTATAACAACAAAATGTATATAAAAACTAAATGAGTAAGGTTTGTCAAAAATTATAATATGGATACAAAATTTACCTCTACTTTATAAAAGTTACACTTTTAAACCTTACGTTAAAATATTTGCATTTTTTGTCCAAAATCATTATTTTACACTTTTTACCTCAACTTTAACATATTGGCAGTCTCTACCCTCAATTTTTATTCAAATTTCATATTTTCAGTTTCGATCCCTTAACTTTCTAATTTTAACGATTTACACCCCTTTCTTTATAATTTTTGCAAAGTTTGTCCAAAATCTTCATTTTGAAAGTCAAGTTTTATTTTTCATACAAGTTACCACTTTTAGGCTTATTAGTATTATAAAATCAGATTATAGTTTTATGTCTCTCGAAAATTTTATATTTTCTTCATACTAGTACATTGACTGACTTCACAAAAATATTAGTGGGCTTTAGGCCCATTATGGCTTGCGTTAGGATTTTAGAAAAATAATAAGTCGCATGGTTTACAAGAAAAGAAAGCACGCAGCGAAGAGAAGAAAAAATGATGGGGTGCATGGTTTCACATTTAAGTTAACGTACATATATACATCGTATAAGATTTTAGTGGTTTTGCTTTAGTATAAACCATGTGTGAATGCATGGAAAACGTACTCGAGGTTCGACTTTACTTCTTTTTCTCACGTAAGTGTTGAGCTTGTTTGTGTTCCATTCAACCAGTGTATACATATGGGTGCACATAAATGTGGGTTTCAACTATAAACGTATTTCTTTGATCTAGTGCTACTGAGGTCGATATGCTCAAGTAAAAAAAAAATGAAGTAAATGGGTCTCGAATGGGTCGAGTAGTGAACATTCATTTCGTCACTGTGAATGTGCATGTGCTTATATATTAGACATGATTTTAGTGTTTCTTCTTTTGTACTTAGTTCTCACGTTAGTATAGTAAGTTTTGTGATTGATTTTTATGTTATCATGTACGTTCATTTTAGCATGCATGTGTCGAATAAATGAAACGAGAATGTGTAAAGTTTCAAAGTGGAGACGGTAACTTACAACACCAAGGAAGGTGGTGGTGGCGTTCGAATGGAGTAAGTGGCGACAGAACCCTACGACAAGATAGCTTCCTCTTCAACCCAAACTTGAACTCAAAACCCTCGATCAATTTAGAACCCAAAAGTGAACTTAGAAAACTTGAAGTGACCAAAACCCTTGCTTGTTACCCCTCCTTGTAACTCGACGGTGAACCAAATGGAAGTAAAGGTGATTTGTATTTAAGTTGTGTGGTTTGGACGTGTACTGAGAGATAAGGGATCGGGGGTTCTTATAGAAGCAACAATGTACCCTCTTTGATTAATTTATTAGAGGTTCTTGAAGCATGCTTGATATGTCCCGTCGAATGGAAAAGAAAAATGGTCAAAGGTCTTGTGTTTTGTCAAGTCGAATAGAATGGTTTAGGGTGCAAGTTTTTTTGTGGGTAGTCACAGCACAAGATGTGATAAGTGAGTGAGGGTTAACATGTGACTTGTACTAATTTATTATTATAAAGAAAAGTGAAGTGAAAAAGGAAGTTTGTTGGGGAGTTTAGAAACACATGAACCGTTGGTTTCTAATGGATTCAAAGTAAGTATGGTTTTTATTACTTGTTTAAGGTTTAGATTAGTAGGGTGGCTTAGTTTGGCTTGGTCTCACACGCAAGGTGGGAAAAGAAAAAGATAAGAAGAGCAGTGTGTTGGGAATTATAATTTGATATTTACAAAACTACATATGCATAAATGAAGACAAATGAAACAACAGGGACTAAATGTAATAATTTAGTTATCTTCTTGAGAAATTTAGGTTTTTATGTAAAACCCTATTTATAAAGGGTTTAGGGGCGGCAGTATTAATATAGAAAAAATGTAGATCTCTCAATGAGAGTCGATTAGAAACGTGTGATTGTATACGTTTCTGGTAGTGTAGCGGTTAGTTTATTTTATTATTATTCGATAAAGAGGCGTCTTGTTTAAATAAATTACAACCTTGTTAAACATCATTGTTCTTGTTCATTCCGCTGTATGTTATCAATGATGTTTGTAAAACACATCCTAGATGGGCTAAACGATCTTCAACATGTGGTATCAGAGAGGATTGCTCTCGATATCTAGGATCTACAAGGTTGTTACTGTTGGAGATGGAGCATATTCGAAAGAATAAGAGCAGATCTGGAAAGGGTTTATGGTTGATAGCAGCAGATCTTGAAAATTCTTGAGGTAATCGTATTTATTTCTGTATCGATATGAGCAGATCGATTGGCTGTTTTAATTGTTAACCTCGTACTGATTCGTGTCTGATTTTAATTAATTGGGCGATTTGTTTAATTGGATTTAATGGAACTGATTTGAGCGGATGGTATCACATGGTATGAATTGATGGTTTAATTTGTTGCATCTGATTGTTATCAATTTATTCATGGTCAATGCAAAATTATCTCATACTGATTGGATGGGACGGCGCAATAAAATAATAGAATGGTCACATGGATGAAGGTTTGTCGTACTGTATTTATTGCGTTTGCGTTTGGTGTCGTACTGGATCAAGTGCATGATGTGTGATATTAAACTTTTCCTTGTACTAATTGCAAGATTATTCGATGGTGTCTTTGATTGGTCAAAAGGTTTATCATATCATGTGGGTCTGAAGTTTAATGCTGCTATATCACGTGGATCTGTATATCACGTGAGGTAATAAAGATTGAAGCAGATCAGTACGTATCTATTCTCAGAGAATTAATTCTGGTCTCCTATTCATTAAGTCTGCTCTTGGAAATTGTTAAGTCTGGTGTCCAGACTTAATTAGTACTGCTCTCCTTCAGCTAATACTACTTGGCTTTCGTGTTAATACTGCTCGCTCAAGATGGATCGCGAACAGAATGGTTTATTTTATGGCTTTTTTTGGTGATTATTTGAAGAAGAAAATTGAATATTGCTTATTTGATGTTGTAGTTGAGTTTCAAAGGTGCGCGTTCTTATCATATCTCAAAGTGGGTATTACACTTTGGAGATAACTTGTTTGGGCGTTAATGCGGTGACAAAGACTTGATGAATCTAGCAAAAGTGTGTGATCTATTATTTAGGGTGCTTAATGCTCACATTTGCTATCACTTAAAGGAGTTACATTGTAGTGCTCAGTGTCTCATATAGTTGAGGATTTATCAAGAGGTTGCGACCTACTTTTAGGATGAGTTTGGAGTCACGTGGATAGTGCAAGATATAAGACGCAAGTTTGGGAAATTCAACTTCTTCATCAAGTTCGTTATACTCGATTTTCTTCATCAGTGATTATTTCATAAAGCCTACAGAGTTCGTGATTCAAGAGATGGTTATTGGTTTCAGGGGAAGCTTGTTTAACCATCTACATGCACCACTTAAGGGGAAGCGTTGTGATTCAAGTTGCATTAAAGACCCCTATTCGATGATTACAAAAAGGGGAAGATGATTGTGTTGCAGCTTATCGTGTGGTGACATGTTCAAGAAGACCTCAAGGAAGCTTTGAAGGTTGTTTCATGGAGATAGTTTTGTAATATCAAATAGGGGGGAAGATTGTTGAGAATTATAATTTGATATTTACAAAACTACATATGCATAAATGAAGACAAATGAAACAACAGGGACTAAATGTAATAATTTAGTTATCTTCTTGAGAAAGTTAGGTTTTTATGTAAAACCCTATTTATAAAGGGTTTAGGGGCGGCAGTATTGATATAGAAAAATGTAGATCTCTCAATGAGAGTCGATTACAAACGTGTGATTGTACACGTTTCTGGTAGTGTAGCGATTAGTTTATTTTATTATTATTCAATAAAGAGGCGCCTTGTTTAAATAAATTACAACCTTGTTAAACATCATTGTTCTTGTTCATTCCGCTGTATGTTATCAATGATGTTTGTAAAACACATCCTAGATGGGCTAAACGATCTTCAACACAGTGTGTCTGAGCTTGTGGGTTGTTGGAGTATTATGTCGAGTAGCAAAAGAGAAAGAAAAAAAAAATGTTAAGTATACACATGATTCTGTGTTGCAACCAAAAGAAAGAAAAGAAGTGAAACATTGATGGGCTTGTGATTGTGTGTGGTTCGGTCCAAAGAAAAGAGAGAAAAGAAAATGAACATGGGCTTGGTGTGGTGGTGATGTTGGGTTGATAGTTGGGTTTTGGCCCAAGAGAAAAGAAAGAAAAAAAAAATATATAAGTGAATAATGAAATAAATAATTTATTTGTAATATATATATATATATATATATATATATATATATATATATATATATATATATATATATATATATATATATATATTGATTCGATTGATGCAATATATCTCGGAGTTCATATAACTTTTATTGTCGGTGCGCAAGTGAAAGATTATATATAAATTGTTTTCAAATGAATGTCAAGAACATAAATTCTAGTTCGTTGAGTAGTATTGACCTGTAAATTTGCGGGTTGTGATAAACTGGTTTGGTTGGTGTAGTCACATTCGCTGAAGAAGTTGGTAGATTTTTGATTTCTGTGTTACCCGCCGGACTCTTAGGCTTTGCTGGTGCCTCAATAGACTATTCTTTAATGTCTTCTGAAGTAAGAGTACATGATTCGGAAAGCTGGGAAGATTCTTGTAAATTTTCAGCAAAGTCGGTTGTCCCTGGTGTGAGTAACGGCGTGTCTTTCCAAGCTGTTTCTAGAATAAAGAGCTGTTTTTCTTTTGTACTTTCTTTTGCAAATTGTAGTTGAAATATCCTTGTTTCTCCTTCTAAAGCAAGCAGCTCTGGTGGATAGGTTTATGTGTCTTTGTTTTCTAGCTTTTGAACGACGTCGTTGCAATCTTCTACTAAACAGTTTGCTTCGTAGCTAAAACACGTTAGTTGTATCTTTCCAGTGCTATCAGAGAGTATTACTCTAAAATAGTAACTGCAAAATAAAAATATAAAATGGATACAATGTTTGTTAGGATAGATAGAATATGTGCATAATTATGCCATTCAGTTGATGTTTTGTTTACCTGTAGTTGGGGTTTGTTTCAGTCGTTGATTCGTTGCAATGTGGATGTGAAAATCGTTCAGATACTTTGGACTTACAGGTACGACATTTGTTAAAAAACCATGGTCTCTGCGTCTCGATGTTATCAATGGTAGCAATGACAGTAAACCGTACATTCTGCATAGTTAAAACTGTAGTTAGGTATGAAATGTTTATGTAATCGCAGGTATGTTGCATTTGTTAAATACCTGTTGGTTTTCTGGATTCTCTTTCAAAAGATCGATAAGAGTAACACGGTTCTTTTTTTTTCTTGCTCTACATCTGTGCAGCGCTGGTGCTGCACATTTAGAATGACTGGTGGTTCTATGAACTGGTCGTACCTGTAATGGTATTGTATGTTATTTTAGATACCTGTTTACTTTTCTATGTGCTAATATACCAGTTGATTGTTTGCTTACACATCGAGTATTTCAGCTGTTTCGGGTGTCTCTGGATTAAAATAGTAGTGCATTGCAGGTGTACTTGAAAGCTGGAGGCCTGTGACATTTGTCACGAAGGTTAGTACATGAAGTTGTAAACTTTTTACCATAAGTATGAGGGTAAAAACTTACCACCGTACTTTTTGACCAAACATGAGCTGACTGCTATGACAACCGGTTTCTGAATATTTTTGTATGCTGTCATATCGCAAGTCTGTGCACTGTCATTCCATAAAGTAAAGCGTACAGTGTGTCCGCTGTTGGAAATGATAGATTGTTAGACTGGGATAGTATAAATAGTTAAAATTTATGAATAAAGTATGCTGCATACTCTAGATTTTGGATGCCGATATCTATCCAAACGATAAGTTCTTTTGTTGCTTTAACTGACTGTTGCAGACCGATCACATATTGAACACATCCAATATAATATGTAAATAGGAATACGAAAATTATAAAAAAAATTTTTTAGCTTGTTTTATATCTACGTGTGCGACGTACCTGTTAGCAGCCCCTCTTTTACATCTATTCTTGAATAGAGATCTCTGTACTGCTTGAAGTTGAAATAATGGTCCAGGAATCCTACATTTGGTGCTTCTTGAACATCTGTATAAGCTCCAAAAACTAATGATAGCGAGTGTGGTAATATCTGCATCCATGTTCTAGCATCTTGAAAACCGAAGCCAGTTATCCTGTAACTTTTGTTGATCTGTAGGCTCAAATCAAATTTGTTTTTTGCACGGAGATTGATATTTGATTATATAGCTCCGTCCTGCGGGGATGGAGAGTGGGGGAAACTTATGTATATAGAAACGGAGACCTAGTAAATTTTTGTAACTATTTTACTAAACTATCGGTGTATGCATTCAATTTACCTTACGCTTGAATAACATGCATTTAATTTACGTATGCATTTAATTTACCTGACGATCGATTAACATGAAGCAAAAGAGAACTGGCTTTGCATTTCTGTCTGTAACTGTCCATTTGCGGTAGACTTTTAAATATATAACTTTATCTGTGTCTGATGGCTTTAGGTTCGCAAGGCTGATATCCTCCATTTGTGGTATGATTTCTTTACATGTACATTTTGTTAGCGGTACAATGCTAGAACTCTGTTCCATTTGGCTGTATAAAAAGAGTTACATGTATATTTTAAGTAACCGGATAAACAGTGTAATATAATAAATATTGGCAGAACACCTAACTATCTTACTTATGAGAAATAATTGAGGACAAAAAAAAAGTGCATGAAATATGTCAGGAGTATTATGGAAACTGAAATATGCTATGCTTAGATTTTTATAATGCAGTTAAAGTAATAGTAATTGTAACATAAGCAGAGGTGTTAATTGTAATTGTAAAACAGGCATGTAATTGTAAGACATAAGAAATCATGCAGGTTGCAAGTAGGCGATGTCACTCATTCTAAGAAATGACAAGGAATTCTCTGAGAGAAGCAATGTTGTATGGCATTAGGTTTTCTATAAGTGTGTATAGACATATCTAAATAATAAATCTAACTATAAATGACCTCAGCGGATTTAATTAGTTTCAAGAAATCTTTGTAGACAACGTTTTTAGTTGTATTTCCATTTCTCTCTCCATGTCTTTTGATGAGGATCTTTAGGCCTTGTGGTGATGTTGCTCTAGATAATGCAACATAGAGCTGTCCATGCCCAAAAACAGGTTCTGGTAAATAGAAACCAATCTTGTTCAGTGATTGCCCTTGACTTTTGTTTATTGTCATTGCATAGCACAGCTTGACTGGAAATTGCTTTCGCTTGAACACGAATGGCAATTTGTCATTTTTGTTGATTAGCAAAATCCGCGGTATAAAAACTTTTTCAGACATTCTTTTACCAGAAATGATCCTCACTTGAATAAGGTTGGTGTATACTTGTGTGACAGTCATCCGTGTGTCGTTGCATAGGCCGCCGGCCAGGTTAAGGTTCCTAAGCAATATTATTGGTGCACCTATTTTTATGGTAAGTGTATGGGGAGGCATTCCTGGAAATGAAAGTGTATTAAGGTACTCTAGCGGATACAATAGTTCAGTTGCTCCCCAGTCATTTGTTTTCGGTATCGCTTAGTCAAAACTTTGATAAGTATGGCAGTTACCTTGTAGCATGTTCAGAACAGTTGAGTTTATGGTATCAGCAGTCTCATTTCTTGGACATACTATAGCTTTTTCTTGTAATGCCTTTGCAGTTGGCCTTTGTAGTGTCTCTGTATCATATTTGAACTCAATGAGCTGCTGCATACCTATGTCGGTGTTGGGAATGAAGTATCTATCTGGTATATGGATCCATGATGTATTTTCGGGATCGTTTTCATCTGCTTCGCCAATAGTAACATAACCAACTTGCAACAGCCATTCAGAAAATGCGCGAGTATCTTCATATGCTTGGTTAGATGTTGTCGTTTGGCCAAGCCTCATGTTTTGTTTTAGACATATGACTGTGAAATACGGCCATAGGTAAGACAGTGTTATAGAAGATGCAATAATTTGTCGCTATGAAGCATTCTTTTTTACAGGAAGCGTTTGTCTGAAATCTCCGCCTAAGATATCCGGTTTTCTTCCAAATAGATCCGATGAAGCATCGAGTATGTCTCTGAATGTACGGTCAAGTGCTTCAAAACACCTCCCATCGTTCATAGGAGCTTCATCCCATATGATAAGGTCGGTCTGCTTCAGCAATTCTGCTACCTGTGTATTTTTTTTATGTTGCAGACGCTTTCATCTGTTAGGTCGAGTGGCAGTTTCAATTTTGAATGAGCTGTCCGTCCTGATGGGAGCAACAATGAAGCAATACCGGAAGAAGCGATTGCCAATACTATCTTTCCATCTGACCTTATCTTTGAAATTATTGCCTTCCAAATGAAAGTCTTTCCTGTTCCTTCATGGCCGTAAACAAATATGAGCTTTTGTTAGGAATTAAGCTTTAAGCAGTTAGTACGGTTCAGTATAAAGGTTAGTACTGCTGATGAGTTTGAAGACAAACTAACAGTACAAAGTCAGTTAGTACGGTTGAAGAAGAAGTTAGTACGGTTTATAACTTTGTAAAAGATAATTATAGAAAAGATTTTGTGTATATCTTCTAGAATTTGAATGATAGTTATCTTGTACAGGAATCCTTAGTCTATAAAAGGATTGCCTAGGTTATTGAATAGGTACGAAGATATACGTATTGTTTGTGCTAAGATTCAAGGTTGTAAAACCCTAGTGATAGGAGATCACTCGTATTATTGAATTAATAATATTGAATCGTTGAAGTGAATTATTTGTCTCTTGTTCATATATACATTGTTTCATTCGTTCATACAAAACACATCAAATAAATCTTCTGAGTGCTTGCTAGTAAATTCCGCGTGCTAGACTAGCATTATTCAAAGTATCTATCTAACACAAGGAGTGTGTGTAGATCCGGTCAAGTGGTATCAGAGACAGGTTACTGATACTTTGATTTAGAAGATCCAGACGAATTTGTTTAAGAAGAAGATGGACATGGAGACAACTACAAGTCAAACCAACATTGCTGCTAAGCTTCCAATGCTTAAACCCAATGAGTTCGATATGTGGAGATTAAGAATTGAGCAATTTTTTCAAGTGCAGGATTATGCACTTTGGGAGATCATAGAAGAAGGTAATTCTTTTAAGCCCACAATCACAACGACTGTTGTTGAAGGTAAGACTGAAACAGTGGTGCAAACAAAGCCAACTACTAGTGAAGAGAAAGCTCAGCATAAGAATGATGTTAAAGCAAGGAGCATGCTACTGATGACAATCCCCAATGATCAATTACTGAACTTCAGTAAATACAAGTGTGCTAAAACTCTTTTTGAAGCTATTGTTGCAAGGTATGGTGGGAATGAAGCCACCAAGAAAACCCAGAAGACCCTTCTCAAGCAATAGTTTGAGAACTTCACAGCAACAAGCAATGAGTCACTAGATCATATGTTTAATAGGCTTTAAAAGCTAGTGAGTCAACTTGTTGTTCTAGGAATTGAGATGCCTCAGGAAGATCTCAACTCAAAATTCATAAGGAGTCTACCATCAGAATGGGCCATGCATGTGGTTGTCTGGAAGAATAAGCCAGACATTGATTCTATGAGTCTGATGGATCTCTATAGCAACTTCAAGATAGTAGAACATGAAGTGAAGAAGTCTGCTGGATCAAGTTCAAGCTCAAGTTCTAGAAATTTGGCCTTTGTGTCAACTCCCAGTACCTCTAATCCAGAAGAAGAAGTTCAAGTTGCTGGAGCAGTTGGTACTGCTAACTCTAACAGTGGTACTGTTAGCAGTACTAATGGACTTTTGACTGAAGACACTTATTGTGCTTTCCTTACTACACAGCACAATGGTACTATGTTGACTCATGGAGATCTTCAAGAGATTGATGAAGATGACATTGAAGAGATGGATATCAAGTGGCAGCTCTCTCTTCTCAGCTTGAGAGCTAAAAGATTCTTGAAGAAGACTGGCAAGAAGATAATCATAAACAGCAATGATGTTGCTGGGTATGGTAAGTCAAAGATTGAGTGTTTCAATTGCCACAAGAAAGGTCATTATTCAAGGGAGTGCAGATTACCAAGACAACAGGATGGCAAGAGTAGAGGATTTGGAAGCAAATCAAGGGTTGTAGAAGTTACAGACTCAAGCTCAAAGGCTATGGTTGCCATTGATGGCTTAGGATTTGATTGGAGCTACATTGCAGAGGAGGAAGCAGAAGCATCAACAGAGATGGTACTTATGGCTTTCTCAGACTCTAAGGTACAAGTTTCTAAATGTTCTAAATCATGTGATGCATTAAAAGAACTAGAAACACTTAGAAAACAATATGAAAATCAGATAATAGAGCTAAACCAGACTGCTTTAAATTTAGCAAATCATAAAAGGGCTTTAGCTGTGTTAGAAGAACAAATTGTTAATTATAAAAGTAATGAGTCCAAATTTGCTGATGATATGATTATTCTTAAGAGAGATTTGATGTTTAGGGAAAATGAAATTAGTGTGTTGAAACATGAACTGGAAAAGATAAAACAGGCAAAGGAAAACATTCAGATGAGTGTAGACACATTAGAGTTTGCATCTAAGGGTGTTAGTAAGATAGTTGAGTGTCAAATCCTCAATAAAGCTAAGTCAGGCCTAGGATACAAATCAGTTCCACCTCCTTATAGGGGAATTCCAACACCTCCAGGCATTGACCTAGAACACACAGGACTACCTGAATTTCAACTACCTGAGCTTAAATATGGTCCTCAACCTAAAGAGAGTGTAGTTGATAAACCTGTGTATGAGAGTGCAAGTGATGCCTCACTTTCTGAGGATAAGGTGTCCTCAGCTAAGGACTCAGATGCTCCAACCATAGAGGAATGGACTTCTGATGATGAGGATGATCAGGCTGTGGTTAAGCCTGTTAGTGTTAAAGTGGAGGAACCAAAAGTTCCCAAAGTGGTCAAACCTGAGACTGTTAGGCCTAGAGCTAATGCAAAACCTTTCAGACCAATAGTTAGGTATGCAGAAATGTATAGAACCACAAACAAGCCAAGAGGTAACCAAAGGAATTGGAATGGCCTCAAATCTCACCAACTAGGTGATGATTTTGTTTGTTATAGGAAAGCTTGTTTCACATGTGGTAGCTTTGATCATCTTGCATTTTATTGCAAAAACAGGGTAACTAGGTATTCAACTCATAGGGTGAACTCAGTAAGACCTCCCACTCACCCTACAAATGCTAGAATGATACCTAGATCAGTTATGTTAAGGTCTGGACTAAGAACAGTTAATACTGTTAGATAAACAGTTAATACTGCTACATCAGCAGTTAATACTGTCAAACCAAATAGACCTTTTTACCCTAGACAAACAGTTCAAAGTGAAAAAACTCTTTCCAAAACAGCACCCACAACTGTTAGAAGATCATTTCAAAACAAGGCAGTGATTAATAAACAAGTTTGGAAACCTAAAGTTGCAATTGCAAACCCAGCAGCTCATACTGCTAGGCAAGCAGTTAACAATGGAAGTTTTAAAAACACTGCTAAGGGAAATATGGGTAATGGTATTAATGCATCTGCATCATGGGTTTGGAGACCACTTCAATCTAATGGTACTCCAACAGTTCTAAAAAGATTTAATTATGTTGATGCTAGAGGCAAGCCTAAGTCTGTTATGGCTTGGGTGCCACAAGGAAATTAATTTTTCTTTTTATGTGCAATGTTAGTCATATGCTTGTATCTTGTTTCTTTGTTTTTGGACTAACAATTGCAGGATGAGTGGAGCTTGTGGATTAAATGCTTTATGTTTTGGACTGAATGGTGATTTGGAGCTCAGTGTGTTATCTGTGCACACAACAAATGGTTATTGGTTCACCATGTCTAACCCACATAAGAACCAACTAGTCCAGAGCAAACGGTTTCTGGTAAAGACTACTCAAATCCGTTAATGGTTGACAATTTACCAAAAATTGTATGGTTATCAGCTCACCATATCTAACTGTGAAGAGTTGGCTAGTCCAAAGCAAACGGCTATTGGTAAAGACTAATCAAATCCGTTGATAGCTGATAGTTTGCTAAAAACTATGTTTGAGCAATGATGTTTTAATCCTTTTTATAAGTTTATACGACTCAACAAATTTTTATCAGCAGTTTGTACGGTTAGTGCAAACTTAGTACGGCTCAACTAGCCGTTGTAATAATCTGTCAGTAATAAATTTTATAGCCGTTGGGGTAAAATCATTATTCTTAGAGTACTTATAGGGATTTTTCTCGAAGATAATTATCTTTTTACCATAAATTTATTTATTCTATTTCCAAAGATATTTTATCTCATACACAAAATTCGCTAAACCCTAACAGTATCTACAAAAACTCAATTGGCTATCAAAATACTTCAATTAACCTCATTCGATTAACTTTTTAATCTTCTCATTCACAAAGGAATCATTGAAAATGGCTGAATTGGTTTTCGTAAAGACTCACAACAAGGTTGCTTTTCTAAGCAAAATAGAGGAGGGAGATGGACCTCGATTTCATGAGATTGTAGACTTCCTCAACAACTCTCATATCAGGTATGCTTTAACCATCTCTCCTACTCTTTATGTCTCTCACATCACACAGTTCTGGCAGAATTCTACTGTCTTGACTAGTGAAAATGGAGACTTAGAAATTCACTCCATAGTGGATGACATTAACTTTGTTGTTACCGAATCTGCACTTAGGAGACATCTTAAGTTGAAAGACTCAGACGGTATCATCACTATGCTAAACACTAAAATTTTTCACGAACTTGCCAGAATGGGGTATGACACATCTAGTCAAAAACTCACTTTTCAAAAAGGATGTTTCTCCCCACAATGGAGATTTTTGATACATACTCTCCTACACTGCTTAAGTCCCAAAAAGACAGCATGGGAGCAATTCAGTAGCAATATTGCTATTGCTCTTATTTGTCTATCAACAAACAAGGTCTTTAATTTTTCAAAATTTATTTTTTAGAGTATGGCATCAAATGTAAACAGCAAAACAAAGTTTCTAATGTACCCAAGATTTGTTCAAACTCTTTTGAATAAAAAGAAGAATTTGCTTACAAAACCAACAAAAACTTTTGCTACTCCTAGCCTTCAATCAAAAGTTTTTCAAAACATGGCTATGGCTAGTAGGCTTTTTAATGGAGTAGTAGTCCCATTGTTTCCTGAAATGCTTCAAACTAAAGTGGGTGAAGGTTTAGTACAACCAACTGATCCCCATCACACATCCACTACAGCTTCTGAAAGAATTCAACCAACCCCAATTCACACAACTTATAGGAGAAGGACCACACCTAGTCAAACTAGAGTGACTACCAGATCCTTGCCCCATGATTCACCTTTCCTAGCAGGTCACACAGCTAGAAGTGATGAGGGTAGGTCTTCACAAAACGAATTGATGGGATTATGTACCAAGTTAGTTAACAAAGTTGAAACTTTGGAGGAGGAGCTTAAGACCACCAAGGAGGAGCTCAAAGCCCACAAGGAGAACTTTGATAAGGTCTACAACAGATTGACCTTAAGGGTGAAGAAGCTGGAAGAACAGTTAAAGAAGAAAAGGGAAAAGGTAGTATTGGATTCTTCTGATAGTGATGATTCAGACACCTCAGATGATTCAGATGGTAATGATGGTGATTCTTCCAAAAAGGGGAGGAAAACAGATAAAGGCAAGAGGGATGAATCTGAAGCTCAGGGGAGGCATGAACAACAAGGAACAAGTGAACAATTTGATACTAATGTTGCTGATATGGAAGTAGAAGAACAGACTCATGAAGCTGAGAAAGAAACAGTTCAGACTGGTGACATAAATAAAGAAATAGTTCATACGGCTGAAACAGTTGAAACTGCTGAGACAGAGTTTGAAACAGTTCCTACGGTTAGGTCATTTTCAGGTATTGATGAGGAAGAATATCAAAGAAAAAGAACTGATAAAGGAAAGAAGCCAATGACACCAGAAGAAGCTGAACAAGAAGCTAAAAAGATCAAGAAGGTAAAACCAAAAACTCAAGGACAAATAGACTTTGATGCAGAGGTAGCAAGAAAGCTTCTAGAAAAGGATTTAGCTGATGAACAAGCTCAGATAGCTCAAGATGCAGAATTAGCAAGGAAATTGGCTGCAGATGATGTAAGAAACATAGCTGAGTTCATGGAGAGAACAAGATCTAAAGATGATGATCAAGAAGTCTTCAATGAACAATTACAATATCTGTTAGATTCTGATTTTATTGTAAGAGCTCAAGCAATGATGATTCTTAGAGATGAAGATCTAAATGAAGAAGAAAAGTCAGAGAAACTTAAAGAATTCATCTTGTCAAAGAATAAAGAAGTTACTTGGAATGACTTAATGTAGAGAATTAGAGATAGGCAAAAGCATGGTTACAAGACAAAGATGCCTACCAAGAAAGAACAAGTCAATTTTATGAAGCATTATTTGAAGAACCAAGCAAATTACAAGATGAGTGATTTCATTGGAAAGACAGATGCTGAGATAGAAAAGGCTTTCTATGAGACATATGCAAGAATGAATACTTCAGACAAGAAGGATGCTACAAAGAGAAAGAAAAGAGAACCAGAAGTTCTAGAATCTGATGTTACAAAGAAGTCAAAGTCTGGAGAAGAAAGATTATCTGATGAACAGATTAAGAGTATGATAGTGATAGTTCCAGAATCTACAAACATCAAACCATTACAAGTAAAACATCCTATTATTGACTGGGAAGTTTTCACAGATGGAAGAATGAAGGGATGGAAGATAATAAGACTTGGTGGTATTACTGAAAGGTATAGGTTGTTTGAAGATTTACTCAAAGGTTTTGATAGAGAAGATCTTAATCAGCTGTGGAGCTTAGTAAAAGAGAAGTTCAAAGTTCAAGACCCTATTGAAGACAAAGATAAAGAGTTATGGGTGCAGCTGAAGAGGATTTATGAACTAGATGGTGGAGAATCAATGTGGAGATTTCAAGCACAAGTCAAGGATGTCACTTGGAGATTATTTGAATCTTGTGGAGTGCACAGAGTGTCTACCAAGGATGGAATAGAGATTTATATGCTGGTTGAAAAAAATTATCCACTCAGATCAGTTGTTTTAACAACTATGGTATCTGTAATGCTCAAGGTTAATGAAGAATCTGAGATGGCTGATATGTTAGTAACCAAGATATTCAACCTTGAACAAGAAGTGAAAGCTAGATCTAAGAGGATTGCTTGATAGTGTTTGGAAGAATCCCCCTTATAAAGAAGATAAAGCTTAATGTGAAGAAACTTAGTGATTTGGAGAAATCATAAGTTTAGGGGAGGATTGTTAGGAATTAAGCTTTAAGCAGTTAGTACGGGTCAGTATAAAGGTTAGTAATGCTGATGAGTTTGAAGACAAACTGACAGTATAAAGTCAGTTAGTACGGTTGAAGAAGAAGTTAGTACGGTTTATAACTTTGTAAAAGATAATTATAGAAAAGATTTTGTGTATATCTTCTAGAATTAGAATGATAGTTATTTTGTACAGGAATCCTTAGTCTATAAAAGGATTTCCTAGGTTATTGAATAGGTACAAAGATATACGTATTGTTTGTACTAAGATTCAAGGTTGTAAAACCCTAGTGATAGGAGATCACTCGTATTATTGAATTAATAATATTGAATCGTTGAAGTGAATTATTTGTATCTTGTTCATATATACATTGTTTCATTCGTTCATACAAAACACATCAAATAAATCTTCTGAGTGCTTGCTAGTAAATTCCGCATGCTAGACTAGCATTATTCAAAGTATTCATCTAACACAAGGAGTGTATGTAGATCCGGTCAGCTTTTGTTCATGGTTAGTTACTACGTGTATAACTTGATCGAAGATTCTTCACTGTTCAGGGTTGAGTTGGCTGACGATGCTCTCGTCAACCAACATTTCATGATCATAACTCTTTTCTTCTATTATAGCTCTGTTTGTTAACATTCTTAATAAATGAGGTGGAGGCAGCTCCAAACCAAAATCTGTCATAGATTTGCCATAGAAACGGAGGGTTGTTTGTAGCTCGTACAGCAGGCCGCCTTCTAAGTCATGTGCATCTAAATGAAGTTCTAGTAAGTGCAGTGTCTTTGACAGTATTAAAGGAATATCTTCAGACATATCAGCAGCATGTGCTTCAAACAATCTGACTGGATTGGACACTTCACAAAAGATAAGAATCTAACAAAAGGGATACCTCATATGAAATGCCATTGCTGATAAAGCGACCTCTTATAAGGCTATATCCCATTCTTGATCATCTGCCAAGAGGCCCATCGCTGCACACACGACTCTATTTGTAGGGTAGACATGGCCGTCCACTGTACGAACATGCTGGAACGATGTTCTGCCTTTTTGGTGACAAAGTAACATTCGCAGATAGAATACATCTCCAGAGCTAAGATGCACATATGCTAACCGACCAATACATGGGCTAGTTCCTCGTTTTCTCCGCTGCCAATATTTTCCATTTGGATGCCATACAAATTCTTTGGGAAATTTTAAGTAGGTTAGGTGTCGCCCATCTGTATTGCAGGTGTTATACCGGAACCATTCAGTCAATGTTGTTATCTTGTTGTATTCATTATAAACAACTGATTGCAAAGATTCATTTGATCTGAAAGAGACACGCTGCATGTTTTCAAGGTGCACGACAAGTATTTGAACATGTGGATCTTTGCTATGTATGTTGAAACCAAGAATTCTCCAGCATGCTTCATGCGGTCCAATATACCTAGCATCTTGGAAGTTTTTTATCTCGTCAATTTCAGTTGCTGAATGGCTGGTAGTCGGCTCGCTGCTTCTGATGCTCCGTGTAATTTAAGTAACTATCCGGTCGGTACCCTTGGAAATGTACTTGAAAAGGTATTTTATTAGCATCGTCCATTCACAGTACTCTATATTAATGTGTGCATAGAAATGCATACATAGCGAACGGTTATGTGGAACAACATAACCATTGTCAAGCTCAACACTGTGCTTCATTGTTACTATGCCTGTATCTCTTCGACGATAGTGCACGTACCCGTTTTTGTCAATAAACATGGCAGGACAAAATGGCTTAGGGAATGAATTGCTACATTCATCTCCACGACGTATACATGGTGCTGACTTGTTGAATAATCCACACGGGCCATGCATCATGAACTCTGCAATGACTCAGTGGGCTTCAGGATCATTTGTCGGGTCTGGTAACTCTGCGGATACATATGCGTCGATCTCTTCATTTGTTCTGACACGGTTTGTTTCTTTTATCCATAACAATAAATGACAGTGCGGCAAGCCTCTTTTTTGGAATTCAACTGTGTATAGCACTGTAATAACGGGAAACTAAATTAGACACCTAAACAGTTTAAGTTTGTAGAAAAGAGATGTTGCTATATAATGAAAATAGTACCTGCTTCAACATTACCGAAAGGTTTTTTGTCCCTCAAGAATGTAAGCCTATCTGCAACTGTTACGTCTGGAAACAGTTCCATGTAATCTTCTATTTCAGGCCAGTTGACATTGCATGTAAATGTGATGAAGAACGATGGGTTACCGTGAACGCGGCATATAGCAAGTGCATCTAAATAGTGACTATACATATACCGCGGTCCACCAGTGAAAGACGAAGGGAGTATTATACGTGAACCAGCGCCGCTCCCTTCACGCTCACCGCGTGATATGGCATCGTACAACCCTGCCATGTAATCATTTCTAATGTCGTTCTGCTTTGATCTGATGAAGTCGAGCCGCGACTGCTCGATGCTACAGTATGCTGTGACAACATACTACTGGAATAACCGGCCACTTCGCGTTATTAAATTATACTGAGCAAATCGATCATGAAGCTGATATGCATAGTACATTTTCATAGTCATCTGCTTAGGCGTGTGAGAGACTCTATTCCTTGCAGTTAAAAATGTGAGACCCAAGTGGTACCCTTCTTCTCCGTATATAAAAAGCAATGGAAATTGTAAAGACATGTAGCAAGGGTGCAATTTATTAATTCGTTTTGGAGTGTTGTTGCGTTTTTCAATAATACATCATACTCGCTTTCAACATCGGTACTTCCTTCAAAGACTATTGCACCTATAGAATCTCCCGATGGCAAATCATACTCCTCGAGCCTGCGACACCAAACAACTTAATTTTAAAGTCTGGTATATCAGCTTCGGCGATTTTATCTCTCGTTGTTCTGAATAAGCGAACAAATTTATTGTGCTCGTCCAAAAATTGAATTAAATCTTCTACAATTTCTACCCTTAAAGTGTGGCCATTTCTTTGAAAATGTTCCAAATGATTCGCAACCTCATTGTCTATGTTGTAGATATACAGCTGTAAAAACTTTGGTTCCTTTCCTGGTTCTGGACACATACTCCCTATCCAATGGTAAATCTGCCCCGAAATTTTAAAGACATAAGGACCACGGCCTCTGTTAACAGACTGATCAATCTCAGCACCCAAAGATGTCATTGCAAACATCTGGTTGTAAGCTCTAATATTTTCCATAAAATGTCTGTCACTAAAGAGATGCTTTATATATTCTGGGTATTCGGCGGGCATGCGTGGCCGCACTTCTCTTCCATCACAACACTTATAATATTCTGGTCGACGACTTGACCTGGATTTGATCCTTTCATCATACCAGAAAACGCTTTGCAATGATGACATATCTGGTCACATCTGCCCATATGTTGGTATGTATCTGGAGGCCCTGCAATGAACAGAAAAAATTGTGAACTGGTAAGAAAATCAGAAACTAAAATATGTAATATAGGAAAATAAGACCGACAGATAAAATATTTACCAAACCTTGTCTAAGTCGGCGAGGTCTATTCGATGTTTGGCCTATATTCTGATGTGCAATTGATGATAAACGCACTGCAATTATAGCATGAGTAAGCATAATTTGACTATGTTTGGTAATAATAATAAAAAAATATTGATACAGCTGGTTTATTCGAACCATGAAAGCACATGATAGGAAAAAAGGAAAAAGGGAAAAAAAAAAACCAACCTTTTGTACCACGCCTTGGTCTGTTTGGCTGGCTGCATGTACTCTGATTACTTGTTGATGAAGACGATGCAGGAACTGGGGGGAAAAAAGAAGAAATATTAACATATGGTTTGTCTAAAGTAAGAAAACATATAATGGAAAACAAAATATTAAACCTTGTCTGTTACGTCTTCGTCTGCTTCGGCGGGTGTACGTAGGGCGATTGTTTATTGATGAAGAACATGCAGGGACTGCAAACACATAAAAAAATGTTATTTAATAAGTAAAGAATGAGGGGGAAAAATGAAAAAAAAGAAAAAAAAAAAAAGAAAAAAAAAGAACAACAAGAAAAAACTGAAAAGCAAACCTTGTAAATGAGGCATTTGTTGATTCACTTGTGGTGGCTTATCGTCCATTGGTATTAAGGTAGAGTATGCATTATCTGTAATATGCATATATATATATATATATATATATATATATATATATATATATATATATATATATATAGAAAATGGGTGGGAACTAAATTGTATGACTAACAATTCATGTGTAGCTATAATATATACACGTAATTAAAAAAAAATTATAAGACCTTCTATATCATGTGTTAGCCTATCTGCTTGAGTGCGCATACGCTGGCTGCTTGCTGATGGATGAGTCGCACGAACTATGATAGATAACAGCAATGTGTTAGCTAAATGAAGATGGTCATGGTGAATAATAATAGAAACATGTGGAAAGTGCTGGTCATAGTAAGCTCTACCTCCGGCAGATGAAAAAGGAGCATAATTTTCAGAAGCTGGATCCTTAAATCAGCCGTCGAGTGTACATATCGTTCATTCATGTGAAATAAGTCATTAGTTTCCCTTTCATATAACTGTTCTTCACCTGAGGGAAAAAACAACATACATCATTAAATGACTGTCTGCATATTTTTTCAAAAAGACATCGAGAATAGACGGTAAAAATAGGCCATGTAACATACATAAGAGATCTGTTAGCATACCAACCGACATGTAAGATAACCATGAGATCGTATCTGGCTGTTGCATATCACACTGATTTTGGTAATCAACTTCAAAGGCTTTACATTTTCCTTTATCTGTTGTCTTTGTAATTGTGTCAATAGATAAATTATTTGTTCCTGAGTATTGTCTGCCTGCTTTTTCATTATGGACTGAAACAATAAGAGTTGAAAAGAAGATGTAACAATTGAACATTGGAATAACAAATTGAAGGTTATGCTATGAAAAAAGGGAAAAAAAAAGAAAGAGGTATATACACATTTTTTGGCTTGACTGTTCAGTAAGCATGTTAGTAACATCTCCCTAACCAAGATCACTGTTTGTTGTCTCATTGTCTGTGCAAATAACATTAGATATAGTTCGAGGGTCTTCAGGCGGCATGCTAGTAACCTGTGACTGATCATGATTGCCATTCCAGGCCTTGTTGTCTTTCGATATAACATTAAATACAGTCTGATGAACATAACCTAACCCATGAACCTATCGCACCTCTCATTTCCATTTTTTCGTAACCTCTGTACATTCTGGTGAATCTTCTGAGTTTCCAATTTCCAAACATTGTTGCAAAGTGTCGTTAAGCATTCCATAGTTAACACTTTCGCGACTAAGCGTTTTTTCACTAACAGAAGTTTGACATAGACTCTTCTGACCTACATCACTACATTCTAAAGGACTAACCTGAGTAACCCTAGATCTGGCCTTGTTTTTTGTCCGCATATTTAGGAAAACATTTGTAAGCATAGAAAGAGCATCAGATAATAGGCATCAACCATATGTATAACAGTTTTTTCTACCATAATATACACCAATATTCCATGCAATTTGTTGATCCCAGATGAGCTTAACAATCTTGTTAATTACTTTAGATATAAACCTAAAGCAATAGGTATATAAACTGTTCTCGAATGATCTATTAATTACTATGCGGAAACTAGTAATTAATCTTAAGAAAAATTAATAATCAAACACAAAATAATTCTCAAACAACACTTCAATATATTTAATACAGCTGTGCAAAAGCAACAGGGTTACAAGATAACCTTGAAGTGATCGAATTACAAAAGATACGTATTCTAATCCTAACCCTAGATCCTCCTTTTATACTCTAAGGAGTCCTAGTCGGTTACTGTAACAACCCGAGATTTTAGGTCACTTTCCTAACCTCGACAATTCACTATTCATCAGTTACTATTCATCATTTACTATTCACCGATCACTATTCATCATTTCACTATTCATCGTTTTTGGAGTCAGTTTGAGACTTCGAGAAGCGTTCAGAAATTTTACTATTCATGTGACACTATTCATCCCCGGGAGGGAATCACTATTCATGTTCATTATTCATTTCAGCGTAAACGTAGTTTACGGGTATTCATATTCGCGTAACCGGTTTGGTTTGACTGCGAAATTCATGCATCATCAGTAGGAACACTGCATACGGACTAGGAATAGTCTGCATATCATCAGATTTCCATTTTCATACTATACCACTCGTAGGTTTATCAAATTAATATTTTTGTTACATTCGACGTATTACGTATAATTACTTTTAATTAAAACGTCAACGCGCGATCAATAAATATGACTAACACGTCCGACAAACCCCACGATGGTCCCGACATATTTTTATACTCATTTTAATATCAAGAAAATTTTAAAATTCATTTACCCAGTATTTTGCAAATTTATTTAATTTATATCGTACGTTTAATATAATTACGACGGTTTTTGTAAAAACTAAACAATAATTACCCGAACACCCAATACTTGTGCCCAACATATTTTTACAATTTTTATGACTTCGTTAAGTCCCGGTTAACTCCGTTAAATTTTATTTGTAACAAACACGGTACCCGGTTACACTTAAAACTAATTAAAACTACACAAATCTTACATAATCTTTATAAATAATCATCACCCAACATGGCCCCCCCCCCCTCCCCTTGTTTCACGCCAGCCCCCCCCTCCTTTAGCCCCAAAATTCAGATTTTTCAACTCAATATTAATTACACCTACTTAGTTGTCTCCTATATATACATATTATCTCTTTATTCATTCATTTTTACATATCATTTCAAGAATACACAAGTAAACTCTCCCATCTAGTGTGTGTGTGTGTGTGCTCGGCAAGAACAAGAACAAGAGGAAGAACACATCAATTTTTCAAGATCATTACATAATCAAGTCTTACTAGTGTTCCTTTAAGGGTTTTGAAATACAAACTCAAAGGTTTCTTAGGTTTTTATCATCTTTTTCTCACTAATACTTCAAGTAAGTTATCAACACCTATTTTCATAATTTTTCCAAGTTAATATCATGTTCATATAATTTTTGTACAAGATTTGCAAGTATATGTTAGTTATACCACTCCTTTTTAAATCTTTTTGCAACTTATGAGCCCTAGAAGTGTTATATACTTAGATCCTTGTTAGATTTACATGGATGATGATGTTTAGGACCCTTGACACCTTAAAAAGATATATGGTAAGTTTTAGAATGATTGGTGGTTGTTTGTGACATTTTTGGACAAGTTAATAACTAGGAAATCAAGTTTTAACAAGTATATAAAACCTTCTGTCCTTAAAAGTGAAACGTGGGAAACTCAGTAGGTATGAGGTAATTTTTGGCCAAATATTTAGAAAATACATTCCGAGACGAAGCCGTGGCCGAAAACGGGGATAAAAACGAGTTAATATCGAAAGAGATATGATTTTTACAAGTTTAACGACGAAAACTAATTTTCCGGAAAATAGCAAGCTGTTACACGACTTTCGACGGACCCGCTGAGGCGTTTAACGCGACCTAGATGACCCGAGCTACTGAAAATATATTAGTACATGTTTATACGAAACCACGGATATAAAGAACGTCAAAAACAAGCTAATAACGAACAAGATACACGCGTTTAAACATCGACAATACCCATTTTATTTTGACAGCTTTTTAAGTAGAAAATGTTTACGTACTAGAAACTATATTTTTCACGAAACGACTATGGTGAACCGTAATTCTTACCCGTTGGAACACGTACGATCAAAGACTTATTAACACGACTACCATATCACATTTCAATGTTTTCAAAACGCCAAGACCAACATTAACGTTTTATACACATTATGACACGACTAGTTTTACGTTAGCAAGTTAACATATTTATATCAAGTTTTGGAAAAACTTTACATATCAACGATAACTAGTATTTTCAAATGACGAGTGGTATAGGTTACATATACATGTACATGCACTACATTGCCTCATAATCTAAGTAGATTATGCATATTCATTTTAGGTAGCGGCTAGTGTTCGCGCCTTGTTATTGCCAAGTATTCCAAGTGTTCCAGTATTTCAATTATTCCAAGTATTCCGATTTCATAGCATTGTTGTATCATCACTTCAGGTGAGTTTTCATAGCCCAGTATACATTTTATTATTGTTTTCAAATCCCACGGGGGAGAATACATTGCAACTGTTTTTCCATACGAGCCAAAGTATCAGACTTCCTGTACATAGATTAAGTTACCTTGTTGCCAATTGAAAGTCCCCATATAATCATGAACCGTTAATTATGTTTAAGCGAGAGTGAGTGGATAGATCTATCGAGGGTGACGCCTCCATCCGTGTTGGCTTTGACCAACAACCGATAGCGGATGCATTTCATGTCTTTTCATTTGAGTGTCTGGCAAAACACTCCCAGGGGCTCCAAAGAATTCAGTCACAGCGTCGGGGTCATGAGCTTAAGGCTATTGTACAATCATTTTTATGTGACTTATGTCATACACTTTATACTTGTGGCTATCGTATAACTTCATTTTATGAAACCTATGAACTCTCACCAACTTTATGTTGACCGTTTTTAGCAATGTATTTTCAGGTTATTAGCTATCATGTGGGCATGCATTGGATTGTTTTGGAGTCGCGGGGTCGACTTGCATCACTTCATTTTATGCACTTATGTAACCGTTTGATCGATTATGGTTTTGTTTTATAAACTTGCAACATCATTTGGGACCTATGTTTTGTAAACTCTGATTTTATTTATGATCAAACGTGTATTTTCAAAACGACACTTTAGGTCGTTCAATATATCCATTGTATGAGACGCCATGAAAGTCACACCAAGGTATTCAATTCCGCTGCCATTAACAGGTAAATTCAGGGTGTGACAGATTGGTACCAGAGCAATGGTTATAGCGAACTAGGTTGTCCTCATACCCTAGACTATAACTACCCCAACGGTAGCGTCTCATCATTACATCATAAGTGCACATTATTATTTGCGAGGATTCATTACATGGGTTATTCATTTCATTTTGTATTGTTGCCACAGAGATATGTCTTCCAATTCCCGCACTATTGTTATATTTTCTGATGTTTACATCGAGGACGCTATGTCTTCTACTACTCCCATTGTTGCACCTACTCCTCAGATTTCACTTATTGCACCACCTTTGGTTACTCGTGCACCTACAGATTCATCATCCCATACTATTCCGGTTTCCGCAGAATCCAACTCTTATGTTCCGACGTCGCAAGACGATCGGGATGTCCCTATTACTTCAGCCCATACAGAGTATACCATTTGATAAGACGTACATGCTTAGTCCTTATGGACCTATTAGAATGTTTATTGCAAGAAAGATAGTATATCTTCATTCCCTCACTATTAGAACACTCACTACTCATGTATTACCACCAGTATCAGCTACTCATACCACTATTGGTCGTCCCATAGTGCATACTCCAGTTTTACCGCTTAGACATCGCAAGATAGCGTAAAAGAAGGTAGTGATTCCTTCAGTATTATCACCATCGACTTCATCATCATCATATGGAACCCCATTTATACCATCACATTTCAGGGACTCTACTCACATACTTAACTTACCGCTTGAGAAGCGTACATGGTTTGATACACCATTACCATCTACCACTAAGGACACTACACCACCTTATAGATTAAGGTTGATGAGAGTTCGAGAGCCCTTACTGTTAGACAACCTACTACTCTTCATCGTTAGATGATGATCTCTAACTAATTGAGACTACACATGAAGGTTTGGATGCCCCACAGACCAAACAAGAGCAACAACAAATCGCCAAAGAGTGGCATTCCTCGCAAAGACTCTATACTATCTCAGGTATAATCGACTCATACTTCCATGACATAATGAACCAACAAGATGCTTTGAGCAATATTACACCACCACAAGAGAACTCTTCACAACTCCCTCTTCATTACCAAGTTTGATTACATCACATTCTAAACCGATGAGTTGGATTTCATCATTGGTCATCGTAACAACACCCCACCAATCAGATATGACACCGAGACCTTCGAGATTCGGGAGTCTAACCTTGCCTTTCAGTACGACCATTGTCATTTCCTTTTTCCCATTCTCACTTGACATGAATTAGATAACATCTTGTGGATGACACCAAGATCACGGACTCAACAGGAACATCTATAGATTCCTCAAGGATGGATTGGAATCTACATTATCTCAGACATGAATCGATGCACAACCCCGGACCTCACTTCAGGACATCATCCTAGCTTTTACCTTTACTCGCTTTTACTATCATCCTAGCCACGGGAAGTGTGGCGTAGTTCGAAGAAGCTTGTGGTATGTTGATTGTTGTACAACGAGATCCCCAAGTATTGACTTTACTATATGGGTATGGTTGTGCTATCTATGACACCGGTCAATGTAGACCAAAATTTTTAAGTGTTGTATTCATGTGTTATGAGGATATACGCATGGTTGTGGTGGTATACCTAGTGAACAATGATCGTTGCTATTACGAGTACTCATGGTTGTATTTATACACGCTGAGGTTGTACATGTTGTGGTTGTACATATCGTGGTTGTATTTACACTTGTGGTGGATATATATATACATGTTGTGGTTGTATATATTTTGTACGATAATCATTTCTAGTATGATTGTTGTTGATGTATTCTGTTGTGATGTACCAGAATTATGGCACCTAGGAAAGCAAAAGCCAAGGCTGCTGCAACGACTACCCCAGAAATGACTCAGGCTGCTATCCGGAAGCTCGTTAGGGATAGTGTAGCCGAAGCTCTAGAGATTGAAAGAGCCGCTGTTGCCGCAAGAGCTGCCGAAGATGCTTCTCGGATAGGGACATCGGGAGAAGCTAGCAACGGAACCAATGGGAAGAAATTTACTTACAAGGATTTCAAGAGTGGAGATCCTACTTTGTATAAGGGTACTGAAGGGGCTACTGCCATGGTTCGATGGTTCGAACATACTGAATCCGTGTTTATCTTATGCAACTGTCCGGATGATTCCAAGGTTAAGTTTTCCGTGAGTACGCTTCGTGATCAAGCCTTATCGTGGTGGAACTCCTATGCAAAGCCCATAGGGATGGAGAATGCTTACAAGGTCACATGGGACGAGTTCAAAAAGTTGGTAACTAAGAAGTTTTGCCCACGAACCGAAGTGAAGAAGTTAGAGGTGGAGTTCTATGATCTGGTAACTGTGGGTAATGATATTGAGACTTACATTCGGAGGTACCAAGAGTTAGCTGCTCTATGCCCATCTATGGTGCCTGATGATGAAAAATTGGTAGAGAATTTCATTGGTGGATTTCCCGAAAGCATCCGTGGTGATGTGATTTCTTTTGATCCGCAAACTCTTGATGAGGCAATCAGGATGTCTCAAAAGCTCATAGCTCAAGTTCTGAAGAAAGTGACACCCGCCAACAACAACAACAATAACTTCAACCGAAACCGTAACTACAACAATAACACCAACAATTACCAGAACAACAACAACAAAAGGAAATGGGATGACAACCAAGGTAACAACGCCAACCAACCACCACCCAAAAGACAAGAAACTGCACGGGCCTATGTTGCGGGTCCGACTGAAAAGAAAGGTTACGCCGGTACTCTACCAAAGTGTAACAAATGCCAAACACATCATAACCCGGGGGATTGCCCTAAACCTTGTTTCAATTGTGGGAAGATCGGTCATCTGGCTAAGGGATGCAGGGCTGCTCCTGGGAGAAATAATCAGAATCCACCGCCAACATGTTATGGTTGTGGAGAAGTTGGACACTTTAGGAACAATTGCCCGAAAGGAAATCAGGACATGAGGACCAAGAGGAATTAACTCGAGGAATAGTGTGCGTGTTTGGGAGAGAGACCGTCAGGACATTAGCAACATCAAAGACAACAACAATGCTTAACCAGAAGGAGTTCATGTTTTAATAAACCGTAGTTGAGCCCTCTAGGGTTGTATCTTTCTTTTGTACTTTCCATAGGTACGTTGGTGTAACCTAGTTGTATTAAGCACTTTCCTATCCAATGTAATACCTATCTTTTGTTATCTTCGCGATAATCATAACCATCGTTTATTCCATTCCTATTCCAATTGCTCAATTCTCTATAGTTTCGCAACAATATACCTTTATCTTACTAGGGATTAGGCCGATTTCATTCTTGACGGATTAGTAGACTAATACCATTTCATAAGATTCATCCATGTATCCAATGAAACCTTCAACAAATTTAATGCAAGTTATTTTACTACCCTACGGGAGAACTATTTTTCAGAACTTTCAAAATAAACCATTTGGTACCACCCTATAAATGGATTTCCTGTCATTTTATCAAGTATTTACTACCGCTACGCGAGACAATTTTCATGTTACTTTCAAAAGGAAATATCTAGAAAACCATTTATCAAAACAACACGTTGAACACCATCTAAAACTTTTGGGAAAAAGTAATACCGTTTCAATTTAACCAAGCATCGCATCGTTGGTCCTCAATTATACATAGCCTGATCACCTATGTATAATTCAGGAGGAATTATGCCGTGAAGAAAATAGTCACATTTTCAGGAATTATTAATAACAATCTTCATTCAAAAGCTTTGTAAACAAATGGAATCTTTCATGAACACCCCTTTTAACAAACTTCCACCGGATACTTACATCACTCATCACTCACTCAGCCATTAAGTTGAATTTGCACCATTGACTTCTCTAGGAGAGACTCTACATTATGAAAGATATTTTATGACATAGAAACGGCGAAAGGATAGACGATACCCCTCAGATTTCTAGCAATTCCTTTAAGATATTCCTTTTCTAATTGGATATACACGCTCTACCATAGTTAGCCCGACGAATCCTTAAGAGAACTACCTGAACACTATAGGATTTATTCAACACCACATAACCAACTTTGAATGGATTAGGATAATCTTTCGAGTATTGACGAATTTCATCATCAGCAAAAATAACCATCACGGGAATATATAAAGGCACCATTTAAGACACCCTATGGCCGAAGTGACCATATACATATTTATATATCGAATTTGGAAAGTTAAATTCACGGACCTAGAACTAAACCGGGAGACAACAAAGGAAACTTCACAAGTCAAGAATCAGTTACAAGAAATGAGAAAACAACGGAAGTTAGGTCGATGTATGATGCACATCATACGGAATTGATATCCTTGAACAACGAACCTCCTAGATTCAAGTAAAAGCACGAACTATGATTGAAAGCCTTGCCTTGGAAAGGCATGATACAATTTTTGGTAACCCGATAGACTGAGCTCTCGGTATTGGACCATTTCAGATTCTAGTTAGAACCGGTCAGTTGGCATACACACCTAAGTTTCCGTCAGAACTCAGCAACGTTCATAACACATTTCATGTTTCAAACCTCAAGAAGTGTCTTTCCGACGAGTCGTCCGTTATTCCACTCGAAGAAATTCAACTAGATGACAAGCTTAATTTTGTGGAAGAACCCGTTGAAATCATGGACCGTGAGGTCAAACAATTGAAGCAGAGTCGAATTCCTATCGTGAAAGTTCGCTGGAATTCTCGAAGAGGACCCGAGTTTACTTGGGAACGAGAAGACCAAATGCGACGCAAGTATCCACATCTTTTTCCCGAGCCTGCTTCCGAAACCAACAACATTTGAATTCAGGGACTGAATTCCCTTTTGGAGGGGCGACTGTAACAACCCGAGATTTCAGGTCACTTTCCTAACCTCGACAATTCACTATTCATCAGTTACTATTCACCGATCACTATTCATCATTTCACTATTCATCGTTTTTGGAGTCAGTTTGAGACTTCGAGAAGCGTTCAGGAATTTTACTATTCATGTGACACTATTCATCCCCGGGAGGGAATCACTATTCATGTTCATTATTCATTTCAGCGTAAACGTAGTTTACGGGTATTCATATTCGCGTAACCGGTTTGGTTTGACTGCGAAATTCATGCATCATCAGTAGGAACACTGCATACGGACTAGGAATAGTCTGCATATCATCAGATTTCCATTTTCATACTATACCACTCGTAGGTTTATCAAATTAATATTTTTGTTACATTCGACGTATTACGTATAATTACTTTTAATTAAAACGTCAACGCGCGATCAATAAATATGACTAACACGTCCGACAAACCCCACGATGGTCCCGACATATTTTTATACTCATTTTAATATCAAGAAAATTTTAAAATTCATTTACCCAGTATTTTGCAAATTTATTTAATTTATATCGTACGTTTAATATAATTACGACGGTTTTTTGTAAAAACTAAACAATAATTACCCGAACACCCAATACTTGTGCCCAACATATTTTTACAATTTTTATGACTTCGTTAAGTCCCGGTTAACTCCGTTAAATTTTATTTGTAACAAACACGGTACCCGGTTACACTTAAAACTAATTAAAACTACACAAATCTTACATAATCTTTATAAATAATCATCACCCAACATGGCCCCCCCCCCTCCCCTTGTTTCACGCCAGCCCCCCCTCCTTTAGCCCCAAAATTCAGATTTTTCAACTCAATATTAATTACACCTACTTAGTTGTCTCCTATATATACATATTATCTCTTTATTCATTCATTTTTACATATCATTTCAAGAATACACAAGTAAACTCTCCCATCTAGTGTGTGTGTGTGTGTGCTCGGCAAGAACAAGAACAAGAGGAAGAACACATCAATTTTTCAAGATCATTACATAATCAAGTCTTACTAGTGTTCCTTTAAGGGTTTTGAAATACAAACTCAAAGGTTTCTTAGGTTTTTATCATCTTTTTCTCACTAATACTTCAAGTAAGTTATCAACACCTATTTTCATAATTTTTCCAAGTTAATATCATGTTCATATAATTTTTGTACAAGATTTGCAAGTATATGTTAGTTATACCACTCCTTTTTAAATCTTTTTGCAACTTATGAGCCCTAGAAGTGTTATATACTTAGATCCTTGTTAGATTTACATGGATGATGATGTTTAGGACCCTTGACACCTTAAAAAGATATATGGTAAGTTTTAGAATGATTGGTGGTTGTTTGTGACATTTTTGGACAAGTTAATAACTAGGAAATCAAGTTTTAACAAGTATATAAAACCTTCTGTCCTTAAAAGTGAAACGTGGGAAACTCAGTAGGTATGAGGTAATTTTTGGCCAAATATTTAGAAAATACATTCCGAGACGAAGCCGTGGCCGAAAACGGGGATAAAAACGAGTTAATATCGAAAGAGATATGATTTTTACAAGTTTAACGACGAAAACTAATTTTCCGGAAAATAGCAAGCTGTTACACGACTTTCGACGGACCCGCTGAGGCGTTTAACGCGACCTAGATGACCCGAGCTACTGAAAATATATTAGTACATGTTTATACGAAACCACGGATATAAAGAACGTCAAAAACAAGCTAATAACGAACAAGATACACGCGTTTTAAACATCGACAATACCCATTTTATTTTGACAGCTTTTTAAGTAGAAAATGTTTACGTACTAGAAACTATATTTTTCACGAAACGACTATGGTGAACCGTAATTCTTACCCGTTGGAACACGTACGATCAAAGACTTATTAACACGACTACCATATCACATTTCAATGTTTTCAAAACGCCAAGACCAACATTAACGTTTTATACACATTATGACACGACTAGTTTTACGTTAGCAAGTTAACATATTTATATCAAGTTTTGGAAAAACTTTACATATCAACGATAACTAGTATTTTCAAATGACGAGTGGTATAGGTTACATATACATGTACATGCACTACATTGCCTCATAATCTAAGTAGATTATGCATATTCATTTTAGGTAGCGGCTAGTGTTCGCGCCTTGTTATTGCCAAGTATTCCAAGTGTTCCAGTATTTCAATTATTCCAAGTATTCCGATTTCATAGCATTGTTGTATCATCACTTCAGGTGAGTTTTCATAGCCCCGTATACATTTTATTATTGTTTTCAAATCCCACAGGGGAGAATACATTGCAACTGTTTTTCCATACGAGCCAAAGTATCAGACTTCCTGTACATAGATTAAGTTACCTTGTTGCCAATTGAAAGTCCCCATATAATCATGAACCGTTAATTATGTTTAAGCGAGAGTGAGTGGATAGATCTATCGAGGGTGACGCCTCCATCCGTGTTGGCTTTGACCAACAACCGATAGCGGATGCATTTCATGTCTTTTCATTTGAGTGTCTGGCAAAACACTCCCAGGGGCTCCAAAGAATTCAGTCACAGCGTCGGGGTCATGAGCTTAAGGCTATTGTACAATCATTTTTATGTGACTTATGTCATACACTTTATACTTGTGGCTATCGTATAACTTCATTTTATGAAACCTATGAACTCTCACCAACTTTATGTTGACCGTTTTTAGCAATGTATTTTCAGGTTATTAGCTATCATGTGGGCATGCATTGGATTGTTTTGGAGTCGCGGGGTCGACTTGCATCACTTCATTTTATGCACTTATGTAACCGTTTGATCGATTATGGTTTTGTTTTATAAACTTGCAACATCATTTGGGACCTATGTTTTGTAAACTCTGATTTTATTTATGATCAAACGTGTATTTTCAAAACGACACTTTAGGTCGTTCAATATATCCATTGTATGAGACGCCATGAAAGTCACACCAAGGTATTCAATTCCGCTGCCATTAACAGGTAAATTCAGGGTGTGACAGTTACAAAACTTTCTATACAAGAACAATATCTATTCGTATCTTTACTATAATTATCTTAACAAAACTATACATATCTGATAAGCAGCAGAATCATAACTCTAGCAGCAGAATCATCTTAGGCTAGCAGCAGTTTGATACTTAGCTTATTTCACTACTCGTCAGATATCATCAGCAGCAGAATAAATATACTAGCAGTAGAATGATTAAGCTTGGCAGCAGAATCATACTTGGTATATTTCCATTAAAACCATGAGCAGCAGAATAACATTCATAGCAGCAGCATCTTTAAACCCAACAATCCTCCCCTAAACTTGATATTTTCCTCTAAAATATACAAGTTTCTTCTAAGCACAAATATACACAAAGAGGATGCTTCCAAACACTTACTGCTTTGAAGTCTTTGATTTCAGAATCTTTTTATACTTATCTACTAACTCATAAGCTTGATGATCTGATAGAAATGCTCTCTGTAACCTCAACTTACCATGTTGTAACATCTGAGTAAGAATAGCAGTATTTCTGGTAAATGGGTAGTCTTTTTCAACCAGCATGTATACACCTACACCTCTACCAACCAACTCATGTACTCCACATGATTGATATAGATACCATTTATGAACCTTGGTAGAACTTAACAAATCCATCCATTCAATATCCCTCTCATCTGGCTCAAACATATTCCTCAAATAGTAATAGTGCAGCCTTTCATAAATCACCTCTGGTCTTCTATCACCATAATTTTCCTTATATAACCTCTAGAGTTGCACTATATCATCTCTATCCATGTAATGTAGCATCTGTGAAAATCTAATAAACTTCTGACATAAGCCATTTGATCTCTTGATTTCCCACCATGCTTCACTTCCATCTTGAACATCATGTGTATAAGAAATGATTGGGTACTTTGATTCCAAGGGAACTACATTAGCTACTTCAGGTTCTTCTTGTGGTTTATGAACTGTAACATCCATAATCCTCTTCATGTCATCTGCAGTTACCTCTTCAGTTTCATACTTATTAGCATTTGATTCCTTCTCACCTTTAGAATTACTTTCTGAATCACTCATTACAACAGATTTAGCTTTTTTCTTCTTCCTTCCAATAGACTTTAACCTTCTTTTTCCTGTTCTTTTGAAACTAGTAAGTGATTCAGGTTTTGTCTCTTCAACATTCTGCCCCTCAACAACTTCTTTTTCCTTCTCAACTTCAGCTACAACCTCTTTCTCTTTCACTATCTTTTCTTGCACAACTTCAATTACTTCTTTAGGCCTTGTAACTTGAGATTCTGGATTAAGATAAGCCTTTGGATCCACTCTTCTTGTGAGTTTCTTAATCTCAACATCTGTTATAGGTTCAATTGGTCTGTTGAGTCTTTCATGAGTCTCATAGTAAGACTTTGCAACAGCAGCTCTACTCATCCCTCTAAATGCACTAGGCTTCCAATAAGCTTGGTTTCTCAAATACATCTTCATATAGTTGTACTCATCTGTTTTTGAAGGTTTCTTCTTCTTGTACTCTCATTTTTTTTGATTTTGCTTCTTTCTAAATGCTCCAAGCATATCAGCTATAGCATCTTGTTGTTCCTCAGGAGTGTACTTCTATCTTTCCTCCTTATGAGTTTTCATCGCCACTTCCCAATCCTCCTGTAATTGCCTCTGTCTTTCCATTTCAACATCTGCATTCCATTGTGCTTCCATTTCTCTTGCGACATCAGCATCAGACTTACTTTGTTGTTCCTTTGCAACAACATCCATAAATTTGAATTTCTTCTTAGGTTCTTCCACTAGGATACCTTTGCCTTTTTCAGTTGATGAAATGGTTAGTTGGACAGGTTTGGGTGATTGTGCAGGTTCTCTTATTACAACTCCTTTGACTTTTGGTTTTGTAGGTGTTGGTTGTTTCATTGTAGCAGCAGGTTTAGGTTTTTGTGGTGATTGTTGTTGTTGTTGTGTTGTTTTAAGGTTCAGCATGACTTGAGCTATAGGAATGGTATCATCATCTGATTCAGCAGCAGAACCCTTTTCTGAACCAGCAGCAGTATCCTTCAGCCCAGCAGCAGAATGTCCTGCACCAGCAGCAGAATCATCCTGTGTCTTCTTTTCACCAACATCAGTAGCAACATCACTTCTAACATCTTTTTCAACAATTTCAAGTACCACCTCATCCCTAGACCTATCCTTGACCACAAAGTTATCCTTACCAGAACCAACATCCATATCCACATTACCCTCATTCTCAGTAATACCAGCAACATTTTCATCTTTTTCCATCTCAACCTCCCCTTGACCCTTGTTCTCCTCTTCTTCATTCCTCCCCTGTTTGGGAGCATCCTCTCCCAAACTTGGTTTGGATTTCTGTGAGTGTGAAGTTCTTGATCTTTTCATCCCCTCAAGTTGTTTAACCCTTTGCCTCAACCTTCTGATCTGAGCACCTTGAGAAGATTTCACCATGTGTAGTTGCCTTCTGAGACCAAGAACTTGTTTTGACAATTTTGTACAAGTGACCGTCAATTCATTTAAAAGTTTAAGAATGTCTTCACCACTTCGGTCTGTGTTACCTAACCCGAGAGGTGGATCACCAGACTTGACATTTTGTACATTTTCCATCAAAGTTTCAGCTTCAGTTTGAAGTCTAGCCTCAACACTTCGACCTGTGTTACCTGGTCCGAGAGGTGTATCATAGGCAATGTCATGTTGTACAAATTGATCCATCAATTCCTCATTAGTTTCATGTCTGTCCTCATCACTTCGGGATGTGTTAACTTCCCAGAGAGGTGAATCTTTGGACTGAAACTCAGTCTCAATCCTAGATTGAGCAGCTGAGCCCCCTATTTTAGCCGTTTGGCTAGGGTTTCCACCACTTGTTTCTGGTTCATTTGAACCTTCCACATTAGGTGTTGCCATGGTCGGGGTCTTATTGATGTTAACACTGTCCTGTTCAACTTCTAAGTTGGAAACAGTAGTGTCAGTCCCTTCCATCATGCCATCTCCATCACCTATGGCAGCCTCATCTGCTTCCATACTAGCACTAGCCTGAGGTAACTCAGTGCTCTTTTCTTGTGAATGCCTAGGTGTTTGGGTCTTTTGGGTTTCATTTTGAGATGATTCACTTGTATTTTCAGGAGTGGGTGTGTGATGGGAAGCTGTGAGGTTTTCAGCTTCTTCACCCTGAGCAACAGCAGCAACAATGTTTAAAATATGTTGGGACAAAGGTGTGATAGTTCCAGAAAATCCAGTCCCATTCTTTCTCAAGTGTTTAAACATTTTGGTTACAAGCACAGAACTTTTATAAGGCTTTTCATGTTCAAAAGGTTCTTGTAATTGACTATCAATGATTAATTGCAAAAACCTTGGATAAATATAAAAATTTCCAGAAATATTCTTTTTCAACCCTTCAAAAATCATAGCCAAAAAGTTAAATGGTTGTCCTGTAGCCAGACAAATCAAGGCTGATGCTTGAGTTGTACTGAACTCATTCCACCCAGTTGTTTTAGGGCTAAGACAATGTAGAATGGTATGAATAAGAAATTTCCATTGTGGGCAGAGGAGACGTTTGAAAATTTTTAATTTAGTGTTTGGTCTCTCATACCCAATTTTGTCAAGTTCCTCAAAAATAGTAGAAGTAGGAAGGCAAGTTGTTGCTTCATCATCTGCAAGATGAAGAATTCGTCTTACAGATGTTTCAGTAACAACTATTCTTTCTTCATCTACTGTGGCAATTAACATTTGTTCCCCATTTTGAGTTTTAGCCGTAGCAGTCGACCAAAACTGTCTCATGTGGGATCTATATATAGTTGGATTAACTGTTAATGCATACGTAATTGAAGTAGCATTAAGAAAGTCAATGACTTCAGTAAATCCATCTGCCTATGGGACCTTCTGAAGAAAAGCTATTTGATTGTGATCGGCGGAGTAAGTGCGTCTCGACATTGTGAATTAGGGTTTTGATTTTGGGAGTTTTTTATCGAAGGATGAAAAGAAGTGTTATGGTTTGAATTAGGTTTAAATTTTGGGCGCACAAAGTTATTAGTGAGATCGAATTGGGTTTTTATGCCGTTTAGATTCACTTAGGGCTTTATTCGCGCCAATTTGCAAAATAGTCCCTTCACTTTCAAACCAAGCAGCAGAATCCAATAGTTTCAACTTTGAGCAGCATAACCTTTAGCAGCAGAATGGATTCTTTCAAACACTTATACGATTACCCAAAAGAAAAACCCAACTTATGGTCAACTCCACCAAAAATTACTATAATTAAATGTATTCCAGCAAGGAATTAATTCCTAATACCAACCCAATGAATTAATTCCTAATACCAACCCTGCATTTAATAACTATAATGCTCCATTGGTTCTATAAAAGACCTCGAATCTTCAACACAAATCCATCACATACCAAATTTTTTTTTCCAACACAATGAATCCTTCCCCATCAAACGTTGTGGAGATTTCATCCGATTCGTCTTCAGACTCAGTTTCCGGAGGATGGAAAGGTTATTTTCCACCAGACTACACCTCAAGCTCAAGGAACAAAACATCAAAGAAAAAGGTTGAAACAACCTCCTCTGATGAAATTTCAACAGATGAACTACCAACTCCCCCATCCTATGTGAATGATTCATCCTCCTCTTCTGACTCATCTGATGATGATGATATCCAAGTGCTATCAGTCTTAAAAATGGATATGATCCCTGAGCCAGTGAAGAAGCAATCTCGTCCAAAGCCAAGGACACAAGTGCTGGGACTTCCTTGCCTGAAGGTATGTGAAGCCATTGATGGCAGAGGAATCCACAAGACCATGCCTGATGTCCAAGGGAAAGGAAAAAGGAAGCTGAAGTAGTTGTTTTGTGTTAGGTTTGTGTTTGGTTTTGTTTTGTGTTGATTATGTTGCCATTAAGTCCAGGATGAAGAAACTTCTGCTTATGTAATGAATGCACCACTTAATGAATAAACTTTTATGATCTTTGTGTTTATAAACATTCACTCTTATCACTGATTCTGAATTGATATCCTCCCCTGAATTTCATAATCATCTTTTTCTCATCAATCAACCATTCTCTTGTGACTTATCCTGCAAAAGATTAGTCCAAAAACCACAAAAACACAAACAAGAGTGTCTTACAATAATCACAAGACAATCAACAGAATAACCAACTTAGCAGTAGACAACATACAGACATAGCAAAGACTAGAAACAACTTATTTGATTAATAACAGCACAAATCCTCAAAATCTTTTTACAAATCATACAGAGATAAGATTTTAAAGATTGATCATACCTATACTAGCAACTAAAAATTGAAACCTACTTACATCAAAACTTTTTGTAAGTAGATCAGCAACATTATTGTCAGTATGTATTTTAACTACTTGAATTAACTTTTTCTCATAACAATCCCTAATAAAATGATGTCTTATCTCTATATGCTTTGTTTTAGAGTGAAAAACAGGATTTCTTATTATACACATTGTGCTGTTATTATCAATATAAATTTTGGTGTTCATGAAATTGTACCCATAATCCAAGAGTTGATTCTGAATCCAAAGTACTTGTCCACAGCAACTAGAAGCAGCCACATACTCTGCTTCAGTTGTTGAGTTTGCCACCACAATCTGTTTCTTGCATTGCCATGAGATTAACCTATGTCCAAGGTATTGACATCCTCTAGTGGTTGATTTTCTATCCATACTTGCTCCAGCATAGTCACTATCTGAGTATGCTACCAAATCAAAGGGTGAACTATTAGGATACCAAAGGCCCAATTTTGGTTGACCCTTTAGATACCTAAAAATTCTTTTGACAACATTCAAGTGTGAGACTTTTGGGGACACTTGAAATCTGGCACAAGCACACACAGAAAACATGATGTCTGGCCTTGAAGCAGTCAGATACTGCTGCTAGCTTTATTTCTTGTACTTCCATGCTTTGCTGACTTTTCAACATTCTTGCCATCATTAGAAGGTTTATAACCGCCTTCTGCATCATCCTTTGGTACTTCCTTATGAACAGCATCATCTTGTGAACTCTTTCCCTCTTTATCTGTTGGTGTGAAGAACTGATTAAACTTCCACTTCTCAATCAAAACAAACTCCTCTGCAGATTCATCCTTCTTTGCTTGTGTACCTGCATTGGGGTTAGTTTGTGTTCCTGCAGACATGTTAGTAGAACCTGCCAACATTGGCTCATAATTCATGGTCTTAGTCAAAGAATCAATGTCAAAGAGCCACTTAGGTTATGTTACAGCAACATTTGGGGTATTTTCACTAAATCTAACATGCAGATTTACTTCCACATGTCTAGTTCTGCTATTGAAAACCCTAAATGCCTTGCTATTAGTTGAATATCCTACAAAGAAACCTTTGTCTGCTTTCTCATCAAACTTGCCTAGCTGGTCATTGGTATTTAAGATAGTAACAGGACACCCAAATGGTTTCAAGAAATCTATCATAGGTTTCCTACCATGAAGTAATTCATATGGGGTCTTGTTATGAGGCTTAACTACCTTACTCCTATTTTGCACAAAACAAGCAGTGTTGACTGCTTCAGCCCAAAAAGTAGTGGGTAATTTTGACTTAGACAACATAGTCCTAGCATCCTCAATTAATGTCCTATTCCTCGTTTCAGCAATACCATTTTGCTGAGGAGTTCTAGCCACACTGAACTGCCTTAAAATACCTTTTTCCTCGCAGAACTGATTCATTACATGATTCTTAAATTCAGTTCCATTGTCACATCTGATTACTTTGACCTTATGATTTACTAGGTTTTCTACTCTAGTAATGAAAGCCTTAAGAATGCCAGCAGTCTCATCCTTAGTTGCTAAGAAGAATACCCAAGTAAACCTACTAAAATCATCAGTGACAACTAAGCAATACATCTTCTTATTTAAGCTCTTCACAAAAGTTGGTCCAAACAGATCCATATGCAACATATACAAGGGTTCAGAAATAGAGTTCACCACTTTGGACTTACAAGAAGCTCTGCGTTGCTTTCCCATCTGACAAGCAACACAGGTTTCAGAATTTTCAAAAATTTTTGAAGGTAAACCTCTTACAAGGTTGCCTTTAACTAATTTATTTATTGTTTTGAAATTTAAGTGACCCAATCTTCTATGCCAAAGCTTGGATTCATCAATGGTGGCCTTTGCAAAAAGACAAGTTAAATCTCTTTTAGGAATGATGTTCTTAATGTCCGCATTGTATATACTGTTTGTTCTAGGGACTTTAAGTAGTACATCTGAATCATGAGGCAACTTAAAGTCAGGAGACAAAACAAGATGATCAGTGTCTGTAAAAAGAACAAAATTCTTTTTGTCACACATTTGTGAGACACTAAAAAAATTGAACTTAAGTCCCTCTACAAAATACACCTTTTCAAAATCCAATTTTCCTGTTCTAATAGTACCTTTACCAACAATCTTGCCACCTTTTGGATAATTGCCAAAAGCAACATAACCACCATCAAAAGCCTTAAAATCTTCCAAGTTATTTTTGTCTCCAGTCATATGTCCAGAGCATCAACTATCAAAAATGCATTTATCCTTTAGCTCCAATTATAGATTGCCCTGCACAAAAAGTAAGAGAATTAGTTTCTCTTTGGGACCCAAGCCATTACTGACTTGGATCTGCCTTGTGCATCAAAGTAATCATATTTCTTGAAGTCCATTGATGCACTGCTATGTCTGGTTTTGGGTTTCCAGACCCAGCAAGCTGAGGCCTTAACAGCATAGAAATGAGTGCCCACAACAGTATCAGTAACCACTTTTGGCTTAGCAGCAGAATGAGAAGTACTGCTGCTAGCTTTAGCAGTAGAAAACTTTGTTTTCTTTGGAATGGGCCTCGGTGGTGCAACAGGAGAAATAGTCCTAGAAACACCATTTCTTAACAAAATCTCCCTAGGAACCATGTTTCTTTTGGGATGTGGGTGAGTCTTTCTAGCAAAGTTCCTATGGTTCACCCTAGTATAATGGTTCCATACAGGTTTTGGAGCACTAGTTTTCTTAGGTATTGAATAATAACAATCTTCTTGCAAGTGCTCAAAACTACCACAGCTGTGACATGCCTTCTTAACCAGTTCAAAGTCACTACCTAACTTGTGTGAGATCACCTGGTGCAAGTTTCTCTGGTTTCCTCTGGGCAAGTCACAAGTCTTCCTAGGATAATCTCTAGGTTTATCATCATACTCAGCCACTTTCCTAGAGATTCTACTTCCTAGCACAGGTTTAACAAACTCAGTATGTTTGACTTTTGGTTCAATTGGTTTAACATCCTCTAACCTTTTAGCCTTAGATGTTGTTTCTACCTGCTCATCATCACTATCTGATACCCAATCTTCAATGATTGGTGCATCAGACAATTTTTCATCAATCTTAGGTGTACTAGTCTTATAAGATGTTTCATTGTTTACTTGACTTATTTCACCTACAGATTGTGCAGCTAACTCAGATATAAAGGATAATTCTTTCCTAGTTGGTGCAAAAGCACTTTTAAGTGGGGGAGCCACTTCATTGTATCCTAGGCCACATCCTCTTTTAATCATCTGAGATTCAATTGCTTTATTTGCTAGAACAGATGCATATTGTTGTTTATCTATCCTAACAACATGTTTTTCTTTTTCATTTAAAGCTGAGTCTCTAGCTAATTCAGCTTCTTCCACTCTTTTATTAAGCATGTTAATTTCACATTCTTTCTTAATTAGCTCAGTTTCAAGAGTATGAATTTTATCAGCATATTCTCCCTCAATTTGCTTAAGAAACTCAACCTTGTTTTCTAAAGATTTTAAACCATGTTGATAACCTAAGTTATCAAGTTTGAGTTTATCAAATTCAACTCTTAAATCATCATACCTAGATTTCAGTTCCTCAATAGTATCTGAACAAGATTTAAATGAACATGAAGATTCATTTGATACCTCAGAGTCTGATCCAGAGGAGGAGTAACCCATAAGAACAAAGTGTTGTTCTTTGGGTTCTTCATCAGCTACCAGTGCATAATTGGGACCATCCTCAGCTTGGTCACTCCAGTCAAAATCTCCCAAGCCATCACATGAGACCATAGCAGTAGTAGGTTTAGCTTCTTCTATTGGAATCTGCCTTGGATTTTCCTTGATCTGCTTTGGTGCTCTGCACTCCCTTGCAAAGTGCCCCTTTCTGTGGCAGTTATAACATTCAAACTTTGATTTTTCAAACCCCACATTGTTCTGTCTTCTAAACTTGAGCTCTCTTCCAGTTCTCTTCAAGAATCTTCTTGCCCTCATAGTCAACATTGCAAACTGCCAATGCAAATCCATCTCTTCTAAATCATCAGGATCAACTTGATCTAGATCCTGACTCATTACTGGAGTACTTGTAGTAAGTTCAGCTAAGTAGGCACAAATAGCAACATCACTAATGGTGTCACTATTTGTAGAACTAGCAGCAGAACCTTGTGAACTAGCAGCAGAACCAGTATGACCAACAGCAGAATGAGTTTCTTGAATATTCCCAGAAGCCTTGTTATTAGAAGACATAAAAGCAAGGTTGTTTGAACTTGAAGAACTGGTTGAACCCTTGACTTCAGTTTCATAGACCTTCAAGTTGTTGTAAAAATCATCCAAATTCATGGTTTCAAAGTCAGACTTGTTCCTCCAGACAACTGTGTGAGTATTCCATTCTGGTGCAAGACTCTTTAGAAACTTCAGATTAATATCTTCCTTTGCAATATTGACACTCAGAAGCGCCAACTGACTCACTAACTTTTGCAGTCTGACATAAGTACCATCAATACTTTCATTGCTTGAAGCAGTGAAAGTTTCAAATTCGTGCTTTAGCAAATTCTTTCTTGACTTTTTGGTGGCTTCATTCCCACCAAACCTGAGTTCAATTGCTACCATCAATTCCTTGGCAGACTTGGTATTGCTGAAGCTCAATTGGTACTCATTAGGTATCCCCATTAAGAGAATAGTGTGAGTTCTAATCTCCAGTTTCCTTTGAGCTTTTTCTTCATTGGTTTTGATGGGCAATACAGACCCATCAGCACCTGTCTTAGGCAGAGTATCTCCAGTTTGTATGATCTCCTACATTGTGTAGTCACACATCTTTATGTACTGTTCCATCCTCATCTTCCAGAGTTCATATTCTCCAACCTTGAGCATTGGAACCTTGGATGCAGTAACCATATGATGAGATTCAGACTCCATTGTTGATGATGAACAGATCTGAACTTTTCAAAATTCTTCTCGGTATCAGTTTCTAGATCACAAGCTCTGATACCACTTGTTGATCCCAGATGAGCTTAACGATCTTGTTAATTACTTTAGATATAAACCTAAAGCAATGGGTATAGAAACTGTTCTTGAATGATCTATTAATTACTATGCGGAAACTAGTAATTAATCTTAAGAAAAATTAATAATCAAACACAAAAGAATTCTCAAACAACACTTCAATATATTTAATACGGCTGCTCAAAAGCAACAGGGTTACAAGATAACCTTGAAGTGATCGAATTACAAAAGATACGTATTCTAATCCTAACCCTAGATCCTCCTTTTATACTCTAAGGAGTCCTAGTCGGTTACAAAACTTTCTATACAAGAACAATATCTATTCGTATCTTTACTATAATTATCTTAATAAAACTATACATATCTGATAAGCAGCAGAATCATAACTCTAGCAGCAAAATCATCTTAGGCTAGCAGCAGTTTGATACTTAGCTTATTTCACTACTCGTCAGATATCATCAGCAGCATAATAAATATACTAGCAGTAGAATGATTAAGCTTGGCAGCAGAATCATACTTGGTATATTTCCATTAAAACCATGAGCAGCAGAATAACATTCATAGCAGCAGCATCTTCAAACCCAACACAATTGTTAAAAAGAAAGTTGAAAATAGATGACCGACATCATAGTCATGCAAAGTTAATATGGTTGCAACTGCAAACGTTGCACCCATGCAAATCAAAGTTAATAGCATAATGAACATGGAAAAATCAAAAAAAAAAAAAGAAAAGAAAAGAAAAAATAAACCTACTTATACCTTCTAAAAGGTTTTGTTTTGAAGTTCAAGATATCAGTAGCTTCTTCACTTCTCAAACGGCTGCAAACGTTGCACCCATGGAAATCAAAGTTAATAGCATAATGAACATGAAAAAATCAAAAGACATGAAAATATAAACCTACATATACCTTCTAAAAGGTTTTAACAAATTGAAGAACAAACGCACCTGCTTAATTATGGTTTCTAATCGACTAAACGATTTTTTTCGCTTATTTCTCGATTTTCTTTTGGCTTATTTGTGAATATCAAGATCTCAGAAGCTTCTTGACCTCTGAGACACACATGCACATTGTACCACAAATCAAATTTCCGCCACATTTTCATTCGTTTTAGGTGGAAACAGTACCCACAACCAATAGATGATCCACAGCGTTCGTACTATTTTCCAATTCCCTATATCCTTAGAATAAAAATTTCGTTGGGCTAAAATGGGCTAAACAACGTTGGAACCAAAAAATGGGCTAAAGAACACTGTAGACGGCCATTTTATTTTGACGGGAAAAAATGGATACAAAAACGACGTCATTTCCCATGGATTTTAATATATAGTATAATAAGCAAAATTCACGAGATGGTATTTTGAGCAGAGAATCGCATGAGATAACTTCAGTTTTTCGGGTATTTTATCACCTAAAAATAAAGACCTCTTTTTTCTCTTTCCGTGGCCTTTTGAATTAACAAAAACAGAGCTCGAATGAAAAAGTTATGACCAAATCTTTCATGTATTTATTTTATGCTTGTAATATCGCAACTTTAGCTCCTTTGTGTGCATAGCCTATCTAATCACAAAACACCTAAAAGTACATGTATAACAACGAATAACAATGCCATAATGCGTAAATAACATGCTATGAGGTGTATGTAAAATACACCAATCAGATATACACGACATTGGAAAGATACACGACATACATTTGAAAGAAAAGTAAAAACTTACAAAAAGTACCCTTAACTTTTTGATATTTACAATTTTTTTATATAACAAATTTTATTCATCAAATATTTAGCAAATATCTAGCGAATTCGTTAATGAAAAAAATATCGTTGCGAAGAGCTCTAAATTACGAACAAAACAAGCCCAATATTGATATGCTTTTGACATAAATACGATTTTATAAAAAATGTTGAAGTTTGATATATATATATATATATATATATATATATATATATATATATATATATATAACACACACACACTAGGCGAGTACCCGTGCATAGCAACGGAAATTCCTAGCGGTAGACAATTAACGATATGCGATATTGTGGTAAGTGTTTCGTGTAACGTTCAAAATAGAACGTGAAAAGATCAAAATGTAATTGCAAACGATTGTAGCGTGCAATAATTCAACTCAACCAAAAATTCTTAACATATATCAAAGAACATATAAAACATTTAGTGAAATTCTATGACCCGTGAAATTCACGGGATTAAAACTATGAATAGGATGGAGAATGTGTTATAAACGGACATGTAACACATGTAGTAATGATTGATTAAGAATAATATATACGTAAAGAATCTTTTAGATGAATAGCTTTATAGACGTTAAAAACAAACAACAGTCTAAAACAAGTATGCATTAAAAAATGAGAAAAAAAAATTAATCATTAATACGAATATGTATGCTACAAAAATAATAAAAGTTTTATGATCTGTATTTTTAGCACAATATCCGCTTGATATCTATTTGAATTGACCATGACCATTAACGATATATTTGGTTTTAGTTCTAGCCGAGTATCCGTGCCTAGTGGCAGCGATGTATAATACTAAAAAAAAAATTTGGGTCACATTGATACTGGTATGTGTCTTTTTATATTTAATTCAATTCGTTATGGCGATAGTCAAGCAGGTTACCGATTCAACGATGTTTGTAACACCCCGTTAATTTTTAAATAGCAGCGGAAGACTTAAACGGGGTATTACCAACTAGATCACAGTCATAAGTATAGATTTTTGATAAAAAGGGAAATTTTATATCATTCAATGAAAACTCAATATTCAGAGATTACATATCAAAAGGGGTAGTAGTTTCACAAAAGTGATGATGAGTTTGAAAAGAATGATATAGTTATTTGAAATAAAGGTGGGTCTTTTCTCCATGCCCGTGCCAACTCCGTGCTTGAGATTTCTCTAATTACCTGAGATAAACATGCTTAAAATGTCAACACAACGGTTGAGTGAATCCATAGTGTTTCATTTGTATTAGTTTGAACACAAGATAAATATTAGTGAAAACAATGATATTGCAGGGGTAATAATCAAATAGATATATATTGCACTAAGCCTCATGAAACGCAAACCTTAACGTGTAGGGGTAGTAATAATAAATATCCCAATCATAGCAATGATATGGGTGATAAATGCCCTGGTGTAGGAGTTTTGCCATACTTAAATTCGAATAAAGTGCATTTGTCTATCAATCCGGCTAACACTATGGCTATCTATCCGGCTAGTACAAATGGGATGTCAACTTCCAATAGATCTATTCACGAAATTCGCGTTCACTCGCAAGTGATTAATGGTTCATGATAAAGGGACTTTTAAATTGGCGGGGTAATAACTTAGGCAAATATTACTTAGCAATATCAATCAGGAAAGCATACAGAAAAATACTTGTGTTCTGTTTTATAGCATGTATCTCCCCACGGGATTTGAAAACATAGTAAAAAGTGGGACTATGAACTCACCTCAGTAGTGTAGTAAACGGGTAGTGAATCAAATAGTGAAATGAATAGCTCCCAACTTGCGACCTAGAATAATGTGATATATTGAGAATATTATTAACCATGTGGTTTTAACATGGGGTAATGGTGGATGTGAGACTATATGTGAGATCGTGACGTATTCAGGTGACGTGGACGTTTAGGGAAATCAAAGTGGTGACTTCAAGATGTTACGTTAAATATATTTAACGCATAAACGATAAGTTAGAATATTTACTTTAAATATTTTAAATGAAAATAATTATGTTATTAACTTGTCGTGTTACGTTAATAACTTGTGAAAATGTGTAGTCAGAAATGTGAAGTATTTTAGAACACAAATATATAACTTTGGTACTTTTACACAATCTCCCTTATAGATTATAAAGTTGACACATTTAATTCTTGAAGTTTAATAAATTATAATTTAGCCCCAAAATATATGTTTAACACATTGATCCTCTACTTCTCGTTACTTACGGTTTTAACCCTTATAATATATCCTTCACATAATTTCATTTTATATCCTTATTTCTCGGTTTTTACACATATAGCCCTTTGACTACGAGGCTTTTACAAAACTAGTCCAACATTAAATATTACCTTTTAAACCATGACTTTCTGAATTTACAGCTTCAGTCCCTCGACTTATATTAAAAATATCATTTTCATGTTCAACCTTCCTTTTATAAAATGTTACGTATTATACCCTTCCAAAACATATTCGTTGCAAAAATAGTCCAATGTTCATATTTCAAAAACGTTATACTTTACTCGTGACTTTCCTAGCTCGTTTATGTTACAACTCGACTCAATGCGTTCGATTCAAAACCCCGACACAAACTCAGTTCGAAAACAAGTTGAGAAAACAATTTAGGTTGGTTGGGCTAGTTAGCCCATCGTGGCCCAGTGTGGTTTTTAAAGAAAATGGTTTCTAGCGAGCGACTGTGGGAAGAAATCGTGGTCGTGTCGTTTGATCTTAAGGTCGTTATCCTTGCATGTTTTACCATCTCGATTTGCCTTAGAGTGGGGATTCGAATGGTGATAATTTTGATGTGTGTTGTACGTGTAGTTCAGTAAATAACGAGGTAATCCTAGGTGTCTATGTGGCTTGTGTTGTGTTTATAAATCTTGTTATTTTAACGTGTGATGTGTAGTGTGTGTAAATGAAAAGTAATACGAATGAAGTAAGAAAGTAGTGTAGACTTACAACACCAAATATTGGTGGGTCGTTCGAATGAGGGTGATGAACACTAAGGAGACTCGAACAAAACAAAAGCTTAACCCAAGTCTTTCCAATGCTAACCCACGTCCAAAGCTATAACCCAAAGTGACTCTACGAAACGTGAAGTGAAACCAAAGTCCTTGCTCTTCTTCCTTTCTTCCTTCGTTCGGCAGTAACCAAGGGTAACCAAGTGTGTTTGTTTTGCTTTGTGAAATAATAAGTGAGTTATGAAAAATGTAAGTGTGTAGTGATGGGTTTTTATGGTGATCGAATTCTACATGGTAGGGGTTGACAATATCCTTCTAGGTACTTGGCTAGGTGGTCATGTCGTTGGTGGTTTTTAAGGTGGTATTCGTGTGATACAATGGGGAGGGAAGCCGGTTTTGTAACTTGACAAGAGAGGAGGACATAGTACACCAAGATGCTAGTCGATTTATGTGTGTGGGGAAGAGAAGATTAGAGGTGATAAAAACCATAATAGTGGACTAACTAGTGGTTAATGTGTTTAACCTATGAGTGGTGGGATTAGGAGGGGACATTAAGTACACTTGATAGGATTGGCATCTCTAAGTATGTTAACTAGTTGGAGAGGTGTTTGGTTCGGTTGGGTCTTAACGAGGGGCAAGAGGAGGGAAATGAAATGTTATAAGTTGGGTTAGTTTGTATCGATCCACAGTAAGCCACAAAGAGAAAATGTGTTTTTGTAACTTTGTTTGTGTAGTTAAGTTTATGTATATGTGGGCTTGTGTGTGTGATCCAAAAGGGAAGAAAGTAGTGATAGGGTGTTGGGCTCGTGTGGTGATCCGGCCCAAATGAAAAATAAAGTGGAGGTGGGCTTGGGTGGTAATCGGCCCATGTGTAATGAAAGAAAGAAAATTGTGTTAAGTGAAATTAGTTATGTACTTGGTGAAATGATTAGTGATTTTCGTGTATTCGTTCGTTAATACAATCGGTGTAGTAATTTGTAATACTCGTGTAACTTTTATGATCAGTACGCAAGTGAGCTATTCAGGGGAATTCAAGTTTGTTGGGGAAATCTGGTGATCGTGTCATATATATTTATATATATATAAAAAAAAAATATAACCCGTATAAAAGGTTACTTATCATAAATTGAGATTATTCAGTGTTTAACATTATTAATGACAAGGGATTTCTTTACGAGGGGTTACAATGTTAGTGTAGGTCAATCGAAAAACACCCATAGTTTATGTTTATTACAATACCGAAATTTATTTAAAAACTATTGTAAAAATTGTACAACAAAACGTCAAGTAAATACATTTTTTTTAGTATAAAAGAACTACAGTAATATTTTAAAAATAATATCAATAATTCTAATATCAAATATTAATGTGACACAAGTCATTGATGAATCATCCTCTATTTGTTCGATGCATAATATTCAAAAACAGATGAGATAATATCCAAAAGAGAATGAATTAAAAAAGTCAAGAAATAAAAATTTTGATACGGCGGCGAGTTCTTGCGAGTCATAACTTGCGGCATCAGAAATTCTACAACAAACAAAGAAAAACATCAGTTTTACATTTTCAAATTGTAAAAGTTACGAGATTTTAAACTTTCAAAAAAAAAAAAAAAAAAAAAAAAAAAGATTTATATTTCATTCAAAAACTTATAACAAGCGTACAAGTTTCATTCAAAACCAAAACTACAACAAATTTCACAACTAAATTCACATAACAAATGCTAAAATAACTAACCAAATATTTCCGGAAACAATATCGGATTTCCGGCAGCGAGAGAGGCAAAAGAAGCAAATTCTGGCGATAGCAACAATAATTTTAACAACAATTTTAAAAATAAAATATTAACAACCACCATAAACATACATTTAGAAAAAGAAACTTTCAAAACTTAACTTTTTTGGTAGTTAAGGTTTCGGTGGTGGCGTAGATCATGGAATAATCAGTCACGGCGACGGAGGCTGATAAAAATAGGGATAAAATTTATAAGAACTCGGATCTACAAAACTATAATACATATATCTATAACATAAATATTGATCTATAAAAAAAACTTTCAAAAAAAGACTCAAAATATGAAAAAACCCTGGTGTGGTGTAGATGTTGTTTTGCTATGGTGGTGGGTCTCGGAGGTGGCGGGTCTTGGTGGTCGGGGGTTTTCGTCGGTGGAAAGGGTGGTCAATGATTTTCTTTCAGATGATTGTATTTGTAGCGCTCATAATCCTTTTTTAGGAAGTAATTTTCTTATGGCATGGTTAAATAGTGACGTTAATGTATAGCGTGGCACTGGTGAATGGTGGCGGCGACAAATATTTACCGATAAATAGCTTCCTCGATACGCTATGTTTTGCAGTTTTGTTTTACGGTTGAAAATGAAACCTTTCTCGGGTCATGTGGTGTGTGCCCTTTTTTGCATGAATGTACCCAATAATTTGGCCAAGCACTAACCCCTAGCGGCAACGATGTCTATTTTCTGACAATTTCAGCGGCGAGTAACTTTCTTTCGATAAATTGCATTCGTAGCATTAGGAAATCCTTTTGGAAAAACTGTTATTCAAATGGCATTGTTCTAAGTTGTTGGATTAGATTAAAGTTTGAATATTGAATACTAAGAATGCTATAATGATAGTTATTTCTAAGTTATGGGTTCCATAACTTACTGAGTATGATTTTTTTTTCCTTATTTGACATATTTTTTTGTTATTAAGGCAAGCTCGAATATACAGTCAAGTCAGTTTGATTGTGTTTTGGGAACACCTTGATTGTCATCAAGGTAAAATGGTTGTCTTTTTTAACATCAAATTTTTAACTATTTAATCTTTTAATCATATTCTCTAAGTCCAACATTTTAAATCTTAAATTTTCAAATTTCAAAATTTGAACTTTTTAAGATTCCGAGATTTTCAGCTTTTCAAATTCAAATACCAAAATTTGATATGTTCAAAATGTTTAATATTTCAATAGTTTTAAAATTCGAAAAATTTATTCAAACAGTTCAAATTTTTCAAAACTGTAATTTTTTCAAAATTTCAAACTAAAAAGCTTAAATGAAATATGGCTCAGATTTTGTCTCTGGCTGCAAAAAACCCGTTGCATTCTCAAATACAACTCGGTTTTATGCCACACCAAGTTACGACTCATCAAATCATCATAGCCGTATTCATCATAACCAAACACAACAAACCCAAATAGCATCATTCTGGCCAAACTCGCAAGGTCATGGAACATATAGTAAAATAGTTGGTTTTTTAGAACTAAACCAACCACATCACACAAGTAAATATCGTCATCCATAAAAATAGATCGATACATAGTTGGTTTTTCATAAATCTAAACCAACTACAGTACACAAGAACAAAAAGCCCAGTTTGGTTCAGGTGCCGTCTTATAGCCTCATGGATAACCCATTGAAAAACCACCAACGCTAACCATAACAAGAAACTATCACACAACCACCAACCAAACACAACAACCGAGACCATAACCACCACGGTATTTCACAAAATAACCTCAAAATGTATCAAAATGAAAACAGTTTGAGCCTTTAACATATATGGTAGTTCACAAATGAGCGTCAAGAAATAATATCGGTAGCTTTATTATATATATACTAACACATAAAATCGGATCTACCAAAAACTTGGGACATCTACATTAATGATGTCAAAACCAATCTATCAAGCCACGATTTTCCAGCCTACTAAACATTAAAACCATAAAAATTGGGCAACTAAACAGATACGAAGAACCAAAACTAAAAGAAATATAATAGATCCAAACAAAAATACTCATGAACACCATAAATCCACAAATAAATATGAAAAATATGAGATGCCTGATAGACATCAACACCAGATCTCGAAGGATATAAAGATCTAAACACCAGATCTCGATATATAAAAATCTAAACATATCTCGAAAGGTCTAAACAACAAGAAAGACACATAAACTACCCAAAACCCCCACCATTTCTTTCTCAAAACCACCAGTAAGACACTGAAGCCACTATAACCAACCAAAGCCACCAAGCCTACTGAAACCACATACACAACTAAAATGATGTGGTGGCTTCGGCAAGCGGCGACAAAGGTGGTGGCGGCTGTGGTCTTTAGATAATGAGAAAGAGGGGTTCTAGTTTAGATGAGAGAATATATGATTTGTGTGTCTTTTTAGAGAGAGAGAGCCGATTGAGAAAATGAGTAAGAGGAGAGAATATATGCTTTTAAAGCTACTGATGAGTGTCTTTTAAAAAAGAGGTGTTCCATTTAAAAAAGAGGTGTTCCGTATTTACTCAAAGCCGATTTGTGTGTCTTTTAAAGCTACTGATGAGAAAGAGGGGTTCCATTTAATGTTCCATTAATACGCATGTATCTGTATATTTTTTCCTACGTATGGTTGAGTAGCCAAAGGTTCATACGCATGTTCTATAGTTAATGCACTTATGTAGTTAAGATGGACAAGGGCAAATTTGGTATTAAGAGAAATTTAGTTTTTCACCATTGACTAAGTGTTGACCATACATGCTTTATAGATAGTTAAGATATATATATATATATATATATATATATATATATATATATATATATATATATATATATATATATATATATATATATATATATACACTAGTTGTCGAAGCCCGCCCGATGGGCGGTCATGCTTTGTAATATTACTTTTGTAATTTACATGTTATTTATTGTAGAAATTGTCTATATTCTTTATATTTGGTTTTATTTTGTTTTGCACTGTCATTATTATTGTATTTGCAGTTCTTGGACAAACTATTATTGTGAATGCCAAGATGATATGGTTGTTCACGAGATGTTAAACGAATGTATATGAAAGATGGAATAGACGTGTACAACTTCATTAAATCGGTTAGAGGAGTATCCAAAGAAGAAGGTGATAATAAATGTGAAGGTGATAATGAGTGTTTATGAGGTTATATCGACTATTGCGAACATTATTAATATTCCGATTGAAGGAAAAACTAAATCTTACGACCCTCAAACCCGACGTGCCGGCATGACTTGTAATTTACGTAAATATGGTTATGATATTGTTATTTATGTACAATTTATTATCAGTTGATGTTAATTTTAACTTAGACATGTAAGGATATAAGTTGTCTTGTATAGTTATAACTTTATTTTATAATTTACGGATATCAGCTATATTGTATAGTTATAATTAACATATGTTGGTTTATGTTTGTATAGAAATGCCTTTGGAGTTCGTTTTGTTTTTTGGACCGGGATACATTTCCCTTTTTCCTAGGTATTTTATTGATCTTATTAGTTTTTTGTAAATTGAATCGCCGGTTTAAAATAATAATGGTTTAAGATAATTGTTGGTATTTTTGAACGTGATTGTATACTGTTTTTTTTTTTCCCTCAAAAGCCATAATGCACATAATTCTTAAGAGGGGTTATGAATTTCAAAAGGTTTGTTTATATCTAATTTAGTTACCAATGTATCAGCTGCATGTAACCATCCACCTTTAATTTTTTTGTACAATATGTTTACATGAATTATACATGATACACATTTTCAATGCATGTTAAATATGTATAGAGTGTTGCATTAACAAAATAGGTAATCATTACATCTATTTTTTTTAGGTTGATTTAATTTATAACCATTTAATAAGTTAAGGCAATGTGGTTTTTAATCTTCCGGTTAGTAAAAAAACAAACACACGCATCATCATAATCCGATAATTTCCTGCGTTCATAAATGGTATTTTTTTTCGAACATTTATAAACAAAGTATGAATATTGAGTTACTTTAAGAGTATGAGTTTGTAGATTATTTATTTAAGTTTTAAGCTGTTAATTAATATAGTATAATAATGTAATTAAAATAAGGTGTTTCGTCAGATCATGTATTGGTTGTAATTAGATTTATTTTTTAATTGTAAGATTTTAATATTGCATGTTGGATATGTTGCTTAATTTAAAAAAACCCCAAAATGTTGTAGTGGGGCAGTTAAACGTGAAATTAGGCATTTTTTATACATGGTAAGCGATTTGTTTATTCATTTAAGTCATTTTTATATGTGTAATATTATGTTGTATAAGGTGAATGGTTTCTTTTCCATTCATATTGGTTATAGATTGTGATGGGCATCATTTTATTTCTGGAATTTTATTTATCTTTTATATATCACAAATTACAGACAATGTTCGTTTAGTTGTATTTCATTTTGGTCTAATGAGGATCTCTAGCGCTTTTTAAGTGTGGTATATTAGAGTTGATTAGTTTGTTAGATTTTATAGCGCTTATTCAGTTGCTAAAAAGCTTTAACAGTACTAAGTTTATAGGAGCAGTATTAATGTGACAATTAGTACTGATGGAATCTAAATGTTGATAAAAAGCTCTAACAATACTTAGTTTAAAGATTTTTGAAAATGTTTTATTGTGTTTGAGTTTGTTAATAATATGATATCATTTTTTCTACGAATTTTGTACTTAAATAGCATTGCAAATGAGTAATATTAAATTTGTTAAATCTTACAGATGGCATTTCTAGTTAAGTTTGAGAATGGTGCTGAAAATGGTTTCAAAATTCCAATAAAATTGTTTGAATTAATTGACAGTAAAGATTGTGAATCGTTACATGCAAAGATTGTGAATAAAGTGTATGAGTTTAAGATCCGTAGCGTTGATGGTAATGTTGGAGTGATATATGGAGAGGAATGGAAAAAGTATGCAGAAGAGAGTGGGCTTAAGCAGGGTTGGTCTATTTTATTTGACATTAGGAATGCTCAGTATGTTCTTGTTAGTCATTTTGATGAGCATGGTAATAGCGGTAATGGGTTTACCACCTTTGCGTTAGGAATTCAAATGTCTAGTTGTGTTGCACCAACGTCGAAGACGAGTTCTTTAAGACAGGTACATTGTAAATTCCATTTTTTGTCTATTTAAGAGTTAACAGAGTATGTATTTTCGATTTTTATTAATCTAATTAGATAATTTTGTATTATTTGTGTGCAGGTGCTGCCGAAAAGTTTTTTTTGAAGTATATCAATTTAAGAAACATACGTTGTATTGTGTTAGAACTTTCGATGGGTGGATGAGGGTGTATTTTGATTTTGATGAGAACAAACCGACTGGTTTTTGTGGTCCTGAATGGGAGAAATATTGCGAAAAACACATGATTGACGGTAGTCAAACTTTTGTTGTCTATTTTATGGTCGGGCATCATTTTATCGTGACCATCCATGATGCTTGTGGCTTTTTCCGGACCCTGAATTTCGACGTAAGTTATAATGTTTTTTATTATTATATATATATATATATATATATATATATATATATATATATATATATATATATATATATAATAATAATAATAATAATACATACGTATATATTTTTATATATTATATGAACAATATATATATGTATGTGTATATATATATATATATATATATATATATATATATATATATATATATATATATATATATATACATATATATATATATCTTTTTTGTTTTGTGTATTTTTTTCGGTGACATACAAATGTTTTTTTAGATTCTGCGTTTTGGAAGAATGCTCGTCCCTGGTCATTGATCTCATCGAATGATCGTTTAAAATGTGCTCCATTTGAGCTGGTTCTTATAATTAAACAGTTTGTAACTTTTTATATGTTAAGTTTTTGTAATGTTTTTTGATCATCAATATAGTTTCTTGATACTCAACTGTAGGGAATGTCTGTGGAAAAAGTTATAAAAGTTGATGAAGGCGATGGGTTTGTATATCGTAAGGTTGGTGAAGCTGATGTCAATTTTGAATCTGTGAAGAGAAGAAAAGGACCTTCTCGTGGGAAGAAACAGTTTACGGTATTAAAATTTGTTTCAACTATGTTCTACTCAAATTATTCAATATATTTGTTTTGGTTTTTCATATTCTAAGATTTTTTAGGAGTGTGGGAGTTCAAGACATAGAAATACTGGTGTGTCAAACGAAACAATTGATGATGGCTGTACTTTTGTTAAGGAGCTTGGTCGTACTGTTACGAAGGGTTATATTGTAAGTGCATACCAGAATGATATAGTAGTTCTTATATAGTTTGTTTGGGTGTAAATTTTAAACGGGTTGTTTATACATTTGTACAGACAATACCGGCTGGTTTTGTTAGACAACACAAGCTATACAATTATTTTGGTTCTACTGATACAACCAAGGTCAGATTGTGTTACTTGCACTCATCCTTTCCGAAGGACCTTGTGTTAAGAAAATACATTGGTAAATCAAAAGTCAAAGAGTTTGAGGACCACGTTGTTATGCTTGGAGAATGGAAGTATATTATGAATGAAGTTGGGTTCGCTGAAAAGCAAGCTGTCAAGTTCACTCTTGATGTTGGAGTGTTGTCAAGCAAGGGTGATGTTGTCCTTACAATGGAATGAGTATCTGGTAGTCTAATGTTTATCTACAGACAGTGAAGGTTACCTTGTTTAATGCTTATTTATAAGGATGTATTTTGGTTGTTGTAGCTTGTTTTAGTAGATATCAAGTATGCTATGTACTTACAATATATCTGTTGTGGTAGCTTTAGGATTAGTTGAATATGTATCTAAGTATAGAAAATGTTGTTTAGTTTGTTTATGACTTTTTTGCAAGGAAGTATTTAGGATGGAGGGTTTAATGAAGGTATATGTTGATTTATACTGCTACTGGTATGGGGAATCATATATTCGAGAAAATTAGTACTGCCTACAGTTATTAGTATTGCTATTTAGGCGTTTGAACTGTTGGTATGCATTGTTGTTGGTACTGTTTGTTTATTATTAGTACTGCTATTTAATACTGTTAGGAATTTGTTTGTACTGCGCATGAATAATTTTGAATAAGGATATCTTAGTTTCTATAAGAACTACGTACAAATCAAGTACTAAAACAGATTGGTAATTGCGTCACATATTTTGTAAACACTTTACATGAGTGTTTAAGATATAGTCGTATTATTAATTGCTTGTTAATCGAAATACAGGAAACTACTAAATGACTTGCTGCTCATCCAATGCACACCTATAGTAAGACTATGATCGTACAGCAAGAGTATACAGATGAAATGATGATCAGAACGGAATGACACAATGAAAATCCGCTAGACTAATCATGTGAATATACATGGCTAGTGGATGGTGTTAGCAGATATATGTGGATTCGAATACTCAAAAATGATAAGGTTTAAGTATGTAGGCAATCACGAAGATTTGGATCCCCAGAAGGTGAAAATCCTAATTTTCCGATATTGCATATCTGCTAAGCTTAACACCCTTTATGTTATACTGTCTTATATGTTTATGTTGTATGATGGTATGTATGCTGGTTGATGTTAGACAATGTTAGGATTATGGACATATAATTGTTTTTGAATGTATATGATTTGGTTACTATTTTATGTTTTGTTTCAATGTAGGTATTGTAAATCTTTAGGTTACGGTAAACATTATGGTAGTTATAATTATTTGGCTATCGGCCAAGTTTTGTTCTCGATTACTCATGTTAAGTGTTTTCCTGGTTTTGGGGGTGTGTTTATATTTTGAATAACAGTTATATGGTTTGCATTGCAGGTTTTATGGCTGTCGATTATTTGTTTTTAAGCATACTTCTTTTTTCGTTTGATGTATAAGAACAGAGTATATGTGATAAACAATTATTTTGCTAATGTAATTAGCATATTGGAAAGTTTATTTAAATAAAATACGAAATAAAGCTTCTTTATATACAACGTATGTTGTTGAGTTGGTGTATTTACCTTCTTCGTCACAACAGATGATTTTCAATCCCTTTCGGTTTTTTGACTCTAGATACCGCCACATAAAGTTGACCATTTGAGAAAACCGGTCGCTTTAGGAACAACCCTACTTGTGTTAATGTTTGGCCCTGACTTTTGTTAATAGTGATTGCGAAACACACAGAAACTGGGAATTGCCGGTGGTTAAATTTAAATGGCATCTTGTTATCTGATGGGCTAAGAATCATACGTGGTATTGCGCAAATGGTACCAACACTTCCTCTGGATATAATCTTTGCTTCAATTATATTTACACCCATCCGTTGAACCTGAAGCCTCGTTCCATTGCATAACCCAGCCGTTTGGTCAATGTTCCTCATACACATAACTGGTGTGCCCACCTTTAATTTTAATATGTGATGAGGAATACCGGCAATCCGAATGTTGTTAAGGAAATCGCACGTGTATATTGACTCATTGAAATTCGTGTCTTGATCAGCAATGCCAACTGTGTCAGTACTTTGGTATGTATGTTCTTCTCCGGAAAGGAGTTGTAGCATTCTATCGTTTACCATATCCACAAGCTCGTGCGTTGGTGCAAGGATTGCTTTTTCTTGGAAAAATGTTGGATTGTAAAGGTTGTCTTTTAAGTTGGGGTATGTTTCTTGTATTATTGATCCGATATGATCATCTGAGTCCGGAATTAACATATCATCTGGGAATTCAACGGTTGCTTGCCCATCGTTTTTACCTCCAATTGTTCCGTTCCCAATTGATAAAATCCAATCAGCGAAGTCTTGTATTTCTTTTCGTTCGGTACTATCCGATCCTGTTTTTAACCTCATGTTAACGGTTAGCTCCAATACAGTGCAATGTTGCCATAAATATGAAGAGTTTATAGCTATGTGAACAACATTGTGCCTGGTACCGTTTGTGATAACTGGTAGGATTTGTCTAAAGTCTCCGCCAAACAAAACAACTTTTCCTCCAAAAACATATGAGGAAGGCTTGGATGGATCTGTTCTGCATATATCCCTAAGCGTCCTATCCAATGCCTCATAGCAATGTCTATGAGTCATTGGAGCTTCATCCTATATTATTAGTTTACACATCCTTATCAAGTCAGCCAGTTCGCTGTCCGCTGAAATATGGCACACAGAATCCTCTACTATATTGATTGGGATAGCGAACCGATAATGGGCAGTCCTACCACCTTCCAACAAAAGCGCTGCGATCCCACTTGATGCGACATTTAACACTATCTATCCTGTTGACCTTAGTGCAGCAGACAATGTCTTGTAAAGATATGTCTTTCCAGTCCCTCCATAACCGTACACGAAGAACATACCTCCATTTTCAGAATGAACAACGTCCATTATTGTTCCGTATACCCCTTTTTGTTCATCTGTCAATGAATGATACATTCTTTTGTGTTGCTCGCGTAATTCATATTTATTGTATGCCAACTCGGTCGACACCAGTCTGTTGTAATTTGCCATCGTGAACATTTCATTTGGCAATGTCATGTTTGAAATATTTCTTAAACTTTTGTTGTTACAAAGAAGCATGTGTTCTATATATGTCAGGCATATATTTTTCCTTTGAATATCTGATAGTTCCAAATCTGTAAAAAAAAAAAAAATGTTAGCTTCTATGTTGTTGTTTGTTTGCTTTGAATAGTTATATTGTGCATTTGTTAACTTTCATAGTTGTTGTTTTTGTTTTTTTTTTTTTTATTTATTTATTTATTATTATTATTTTTTAATTAAGTGTTTTAAATTGTTAATAAACATTGTAGTTAATATATATGATGTTTTAAAGTATGTAGGTAGGTTGTAATAAATATATGGGTATGATTGAAAGAATTTATCACCTGGGTCGTTCCTTTTGACTCGCTCGATGAGCTCGACATCAGCTGCCATTACTTCCCATGTTTTTTGTAAACAACATCTTGCTGAGACATGTTGTCTGTCATGAGTAGCATGAAATAAAATGTGCACAAATATGTTCCTGTTCCCCAATGGCTGGCTTCCAACAATCCATCGATGTATTCCTTGTCGTCCACCAACAACCCTCTTGCTTGGCAAACGTCTTTATATGTAGGATACGTGACACCCTCATATTTTTTATAGTCAATCCAGTCAGTGGCACCTCTAACTTTGTTGAGTAATACTCGCAAATAGAACAATTCGCCCATAGATGGTGGGACATGTTGGACACGTCCAATACACGTTCCTTTTCGCCTTTTTAACCATTTCCTTTCTTCTTGCCTCCATACATAGTGTTCCGGAAACTCGTTGTAGAGTAGTTTTTTAGCTTTTTCGTCTGTCTTGTGTTTTTCCATCCATGCAACAAACTTGGTTTCATTAACCGATTGCCTGTCCAATGTGAAATCAATAGATTTCGTTGCATCAAATATAACTGACTGTTCCCCTTCTAAGTGAAATGGTAATCTTTCAACAGGCGAAAACCTGTAATGTATATCGAATCCGTATATTCTCCAAGCTGCTTCACATGCAGAAAGGTATCTACAATCGTAAAAATCCTTGACTTAATCGGCTTCTTCATCTTCGAGAGCTGCAGTAACTCGATCTGATCCCTTATTTATGTATTTGAAAAGATATTTTATAGACCCAATTTGGTTGCACCATTCTACATTAATATGTGATTGGTATCGACGAAGCAGTCCGGGGTTGTATGGAACGACGAATCCGTTGTGCAAATCCATTTTACTTTTTGTTATAGTAGACCCGTCATTCCTTCTTTTATAAATAGCATAGCCTGATTCATCAATGAATGTTGTTTCATTAAACTCTTTTGGGAACTTCTTTGTGCATTTGTTATTTACAGTGCAAGGGCAGGTAGGTCATTGAGGGCCGCATGGACCATGCATCATGTGGTCAGTTACAATTTTGTATAGTTTCGGATCCTCATGCTTGTCCGAGATTTCAGCGGAAATGAAGCGGTCAATTTGTGATGGGGTCGTTATGTTATGCTCTGCCTCCAAAAAAAGTAATATGTGAGCATGTGGAAGTCCTCTTTTTTGGAATTCGATTTTGTAAACAGCTGCATTAATAACATAATATCAGATATATAATATATAAAGAAATACTTGTTAGGAGATAATCATGTTAGGAAATATCGTTGTAAAGTAAATACCCGCTTTGAGCTTTCCAAAATAGTGTCGATCTTTAAAGTCTCGCATAAGGGTGTCCAGTTTTTGTTTAAAAACTCGAGTAATTGCATCTAGCCTATCTTCTGACTCTAAGCCCCTCTCAGCCACAAAGCGAGAAATCTCTGGCCAATTTGGGTTGCACGTAAACGTAATAAAGAGGTCTGGAAATCCATACACCTTGCAAATTGTCATGGCATCCAGATAGTTTTGCATCATATACCTTGGGCTCCTAGTAAATGACGAAGAAAAAATGATGTGTCGTTTTGTATACAAGTTTTAAAAATTTATAAACACGATTTATCTGATTCTAAAATCAACAAATACGAACAAGTATACTCGTCCGTGGTAGTAAAGGTGGGTAAGTCAAGGTCGTCCCAAGAGACTTGGTTGCACTCAAGTGTTGTTTGTTTGTTTAAGCAAGTAACAAGTTGATGGTTATGATTGTCACGGATCAAACCAACAAGAAAAGAAATATGAGAACAAGCACACAAAGAACATACATGTTTGGCAATGATAATAAGTTAGTAAGTACTTGGTGTAAGCCTTTACTTGTTTGGAAAACATATTATTAAAGGTAATCATTTCGACCTTTAGAACCAATAATAATTTAGTGTTTTATAAATCAAATATACATAAGTTTTAATCGATTGGTCATGTCATAAAACTCATGCCTAAACCAACAACAAACAAAGAGTTCTTTCGACCCCATAACTTTGATGTCATTAATTCGTGAAGTTCCATTTACTTGATTAGAACACATATTCAAAAGATGCCTTTCGACCATTAATCTAAATTAAACTTTCACTTGTTATGTTTATTAAGTTTCTTATACAATCGTCACAAAGTACAAGACCAAAACATTCGTCGACTAATGAATTGAAATCAACCACTATTGAAAATCCTTGGTGTGGGCCCAACAATGATTAATCAAAACAATAAACAATTACAAGATTCAATTTAACCAAATATAATGTTATCAAACAAACACTACAAATATCCAAACAAACCTATTATCACAAGTTATCATATAAACCAAACACGTATTAAGACATCATTCGCAAGACAAATAAGAATCAACACAATCAAAGAAACAAACATGCATAACATTATTAAAAGAGAGATCATACCTGATGCGCGTGATGTGTCGTTGCGGTTTAGCAGTATTAATGCCTACTCAAGTTTTAAATTTATATTTAGCCGACTTATCAATAACACACACACTTAATGAGCAGTGTACCCGGTCAGTATGAATATAATGGTAAGCAGAGTGTCGATCACTAAGAGTGGAATGTATTATCTAGTTATTCTAATCAGTATTTTAATATCCTAAGTTAGTTATACAACCTAATCTAACGCAAGGGGGTTCAGCCTGAGAGACTGGCACAGTTTGGTTATAATTAAATAGAAAACTAAACTAATGAGCACGAATCAGCGATTAGCACACACGTACACAGATAGATACTCGAGACAATAAGAAGACCTGTCCTGATAATTAAATAGCTTGTCACTTGTTTTATTGCTAGTTTTATATGAAGTGTATATAATTAAACCTTTCTCGTTGGCTCTAATCTTATCGGCGAGTAAACCCTTAATGATTACTTATGTCTATCCTACTTTTCTAGAGATGCTAGAATAAATAGGCGAGGAAGGGGCATGGCGACCTAAGCAAGACTCAGCTAGACACAGAGGTTATCAATGCACTAATAAAAGTCACCAAAGACATCAACATATAAACTTTAATTAATGGGAAAGCAATATTAAGGGGAGTGCATGATCTTTCGTAGTCACATGACACAAGCCCATCAATCCTGATGAATTAAAGCGTACTAAAACAATAAAAAAAAACTACTTAATGAATTGAATACATGCAGGACCTTCTTACAGCTCTTGTATCTTTGTTTGAGGTGTGTCTTGTGCTGCTTGGTCGTCTGAATTCGGCTCTAGGGTTATATCTATATAAAGGTCTTTTAAATTCATCTGTCCTTGGGGTATTTATAGTTTTTGTCTGAGGGATCGATGCGGCGCATTGAGTTGATAGATGCGGCGCATTGACTTAACTTTGCGTGGGGTCCAAGATTAATATATTCTGGAATATTCGTACACCGTCTTCAGATGCGGCGTAACTTGATCTTTGTATGCGGCGCATGTACTTTAGCTCTCTTGGATTGTAACTGGTGAAATCTTGATAGTGATACGCCGTATGTTAGAAGTATATTGCGGCGTATCTGGAGTAGAACGAGCTTGATCTTCTTCTTTGACCAAAGTTTCATATGCGGCGCATGACAGAATTGCATGCGGCGCATTCTTCAAAGTCAGGAAATGGTCTTCGAATTCATCTAAGTATGATATTGAGTCGTATCTGTTGAGTGAGATACGGCGCATCTTATGGATTTCAGTAGACTTTTGACATCTCGCTTGTTTTGCTCCATAATTAGTCCAAAATTGCCAAGTTTCACATAATGCTTGTTTTTACCTGAGAATTACTAAAGTAAGCATTAATGTATCGATTCTCATATATAATATAATAAAACAAGTCAAATAAATAAGATAAATGATGATAATAAAATGTACTTATTTGAGTTCATCAAATATCCCCCCACTTGAACTTTACTTGTCCCCAAGTAAACCTTAGAATTAATCATATGAAAATGTATCCTAAAAGATATTAGGATTTATTTTTATATTTAAGCACGTATTCGTTTTGTCATAATCACACAACCAAACACTTAACGAAGTAGAAACCAAAATAATTTTTAATGTAAAACAATTCTAAATCGTTTAGTTGCTTAGTCGTGACGAATATTCTATCATAGGCTTGGCAAGTATACGCATCTCCGCCACTAAAGCCAAGGAGTAACAAGTCTAAAGCGTTAAAAAGGGTTTGTTGGTTAAGGGTTGATCATCCTTTTTAATCTCTATCGATCTCATATTCCAGAAAAGGCGACAAAATTAAAAATACATGATCGAATCCACGACCACGATACTTGCAATTGCTCAATTCCTTAACTCGAATGGGCTAAAGATAGGACCAAGTAATCTTCACCAATAATATTATATCAAAAAGGGCGACAAAATCATAAATACTTAGCCGAATCCACGACTACGATACTTAAGATTTCTCAAATCCCTAATCTCAATAAATCAAAGGTTTGGATGAAGAATGATATAGGGTATGGATAATATTTGGGATACAAATTGGTGTAAAATGAAAAATAAACAAAACAGATAAATTAAAATCCTAAGTGTGGTTAATCACTTTCCCAACCATCCCATGAATAAGACTCATATCATTGAATAACTCACGCTTTAACACTTGAAACACACGCTTTAGGTAGACACGAATTATACTCAACAAAATCTCAATCAAAGAATAACCTTAGTTGGCATTCCCATAACGGCCAACTCCCATTCAATCCATAAATATAATATACAACAACAAATAGTGGTGATATCTCCCACTTAATACAAAACTTTACATAAGTTGGTTAAAACAAACTTTCAACTTTTTTTTTTTTTTTTTTTTTTTTTTTTTTTTTTTTTTTTTTTTTTGACATCAACATATATGTGTAAAATTTCACAACTTTTCTATCACTATTTTTCCGGATAATTTTTCCATACTCTTCATACTTTCAGAAATAACTGTAATAGTGAAAGTAGCAAACACACGAAAAATAAACTTAAAGTTATACAATATTTACTTTCATACCAATTGCATTGTGCAATTTGCCGGCCTAACCAAAGATAATGAATTACGCACGCGAACACAGGTAATGTAAGGAAACACACTTTGCCTAAAGCAATTAACCACTGATTTTAATCTACAGGGTAGGCTAAGGTGTAAGGGTGTATCGAAACATTATAACAAAGGTGTAAGAAATGAAAGGAATGACTCTGAGGGTTTTTCTAGGGGTATCTTACTCTAAAAGTGAGAGTAAACAAAGGGTTTATACGGGGGTTAACTAACCAGTGTAGTTAGTTAATATCACATAACATATAAAGGCTATTTGGGTGTAATCCTAGAAATTTACCAATTTAGACAAGTCACTCCAATTATATAGATAAAACTCATTATGGTGGTCTCGAATAGTATACAAGCCAAGTTCTAAAGTTTACATGTCACCGGCACACTAAAGTTTTAATATTTTTGAAAGAATAGAGTTGTGTGTGCGGTTATGTAATTTAGACTTTAAACAAAAACATGCTAAAAAAATTTTAAATTTTGATATATTAAGCGCATTTTAAGCATATTTTGAAAAAGTTTAGGACAAGTAAGTGTTCTAATTCTTCATCCCCCACTTAAGTTAAACAACGTCCTCGTTGTTTGTGTCAAAGGTTAAAAACTGGAAAATAAAAGAATTAGAACAGAAAAACTCCCCTGAGATTTGCTCGGTATGATCCTCCATTATTCGTATAAGAGCAAAAATCAACTTTCTTGTGGATGAGAACGTTTAAGCTTCATAAATGATGTGTCCACAAAAATGCAGGAATCTATAATACCATTTAGACTTTAACACACCTAAGTTAAGAAGGTTCAAACTTGCATAATACATTAGTAGTTAGTAAAAATAAAACCTAAAAAATTAAACTGTAAATCATCAGGTCAGTCGATACGCCGTATCTTATGGAAGAAGATACGCCGTATCGAGCCTGGAATAAATACGAATCAGAATAAAAGATGCGTCGCATCCTTAACCAGGGATGCGCTGCATTAAATAAACTGACAGAAAGTTTTAAAGTCAAAAATAAAAATGCAGAAAATGAAATAAGATATGACCAGTGCAGGTGATGCGTCGCATCTTATGATGGAGATGCGCCGCATCTTCTGCAGGTCTAACAAACTCGACACAGAACAGAAAAGTAAAAATTTTTCCCTCGGGTTGTCTCCCGATCAGCACTTGTCTTTATTCCAGAGTCTTCAAGTTAGACTCACATTCAGCTCCTTATTTCGTTCTATTGATTCCCACATGTCCGTGCATGATGTAGTTGCGAATTACTTCGTCACGAACATATTCCGGCCCCAATTCAAGTACACCTTTGTAGAATCCTTTCATCTTTTGGTACGGATACTCGATCCCTTCCTCAGCGTCATTTTCATCTACAAAAAGAAATGGTGTAAATTTGTAACAAAATTTGTTAGGGGCATGTTTAAACCTTGGGTGAGCACGAGGCATCATGTAAGTGATAACGTTGCTTCCACTTTGAAAGGTGATATTTCCTTCAAATCTTTTAGCGTTAATTTCGACCTCCTTACAAAATGGTTTCCCAACGATCACGTCACCCATCTAAACATCACGATAAGTATCCATGTTTTCCACCGCGGTGAAATCTGTAACTATAGTTAAATTCCCGAAAAAAATAGGTACATTCATGAATATTCCAACCACGTTTTTCCCTCTATACTCAATTTTGTTTTTCATTATAGAATTATAGAAATCTTTTGACATTACATTAATTGGTAAAATAGGGAAAAAGTTGGCACTAACCTGTTTAAATCCTATCATGCAAAGAAATTGTAAATTATAAGCACAATCTACATGGATCTTTCTACCATAATCACAGAAACTAGGATATCCTTCAAATTCATCATAATTCTTAGTGTTGATCATATTGATTCTAGGTACATCCATAATTTCTCCTTCTTCAATTTCGGGTTCAAAATCCTCCATAAATTGATCATTGATTCCTAATGGTAAATTAAGATCATTTAATTCAATGTAGTCTCCACTATAGGTCTCAAGTGATTCATTATTTACCAAGGTTTCTCCCATAAGCCTAGCTTCTAGATCGAGGTCCATACGTTCTCCTAATCCTAGCACATAGACGCCTCTAATTATGCTCTTAGCAAGATTTTGGCACTTATAGACTAGTTTATTGTTCCCTACCTTTAATGAGATTTTTCTTTTAAACACATTAATCTTAGCATGGGCGGTAGACAAGAAAGGTCTTCCAAGGATTAAAGGAATCTTAACATCCTCGGGCATATCTAATATAACAAAGTCTACGGGGAAAACAAACTTCTCAATCTTAACTAGCACATTTTCAGCAACCCCTTCAGGCCGTTTTACCGTTTTATCAGCCAATTCAATAAGCAGCTTAGTTGGTGCTAATTTTCCTAGTCCTAGGGTAGTGAATGTCTTAAGGGGCATAACACTAACGCTAGCTCCTAAGTCAGCTAATGCATTATTGAAAGATATGTCATTAATTGAACAAGGTAAAGTAAAACTTCCTGGGTCCTTTTCTTTATGAGGCAAGGCATGTAAGTCAGTTGCAGAGCTCTCTTCTTTCATTGTAGCCTTGATCTCCTCTTCAATCTTTGCCTTCTCGTTGAGTAACCTCCTTAAACTGATTGAAGAATTAAAGAAAAATTCGGGCTTTGCAGCATCATTACCATTCATCAATCTTCTAGGAAAAGGTATGTTAGGCGTGACTTCTTCAGTAGTGCATATGGCCTTGACATGATCTCTTGGGTTAGTTTCAGTTGAGCTAGGTAAACTTCCGTATCCCCTTTCTTGAAGAACCTTGCTCATTTGTCCGATTTGTTGTTCCAATGCTTTGATCGAAGCTCCTTGATTTCTTGTTATAGTATCCGTTGAGGCTCGGATTTCTTTGATCATAGCGGTGTTCTCTTCATGTCTTTTAGCAGCATCGGCCATAATTTGCTTTAGAGTGTCATCCAAAGTCTGCCTCCTTTCTTGATAAGTGGGATTATAGTTGTTCTTTTGATAGTATCCCGGAGCAGCTTCCCTAAATCTTCCTGAAGGTTGGAATGGTTGTCCAAATTGTGTGTAGTATGCTTCTTCAAAAGTCTCACTTTCATTCATTTTAGGGCAATCTTTAGTGTAGTGAGGTCCTTCTCATTTTTCACATCCAACTTGGGCAGCATAAACTTTCTCATCACGCTTCTTCATCTCTCTACTAATTTTATCCAATTGAGCTTGAATTGCAGCAAACCCGTCAAAATTAGTGTTGCTCTTAGATCTAGTAGAGGTTCCGTCGTGCCATTTTTGAGAGTGATTAGCAGCTTCTTGGATAGCTTTTCTAGCATCGGCTGCACTCATTTGAGGTACAGCTCCCTTAGCATCCAAGATTTGTCTAGTAGGCACGTCCAATCATTGATAGAACAATATTATCTCCTGCATTGGATTTAGATAATGTTGAGGGCATTTCATCAATAAGTCTTTAAATCGTTCCCAAGCTTGATAAAGAGTTTCATCGGGCTCTTGCTTGAAATTGTTGATAGCCTCCATCTTTTTAGCAGTTTTAGCAGGTGGACAATATCTTTTCAGGAATTTGCTCTTCAAATCTTCCCATGTTGTGATTGAACTAGCAGGTTCATTCCTTAGCCACTTATTAGCAGCTCCTTTAAGCGAAATTGGAAAGATTCTTAGCATAAGTTGATCGTCAGAGATTCCTTCTATAGTAAACAAATCTGCAATCTCGAGGACTTTTTCAACATGTTCATTAGCATCTTCATGTTCTGTTCCACTGAAAGCATTTTCTCTTAGCTCATTGAGAAACTGACCCTTCAACTCAAACTTTGACTTTTCATCAAACTTCGGTCTAGCAACTCCTGAACTGTAATCAGCACGGGTTTTGTTCATGTATTCCTCCATAGTAGTGTTTTCCGTCATTGTTTCTATTTCTTCTTTCTCCTTCTCTTCAGAAAAGTAATCAAGCTCGAACGAACTTGAAATTTTAAAGCTTTTTGTGTTGAAAAGCCTTTTAAGCGAATGTAAGGCTCGTTCAGGATCTTCGAAAGGTTTAATCAAGTTCATAGTTGAATTCCTGGTCATGCACTTCCTGAAATCATCACAAAAGCATCAGTAGGGTATGTTCAAGAAAGTATGATATCAGAAAATTAACAACGAAAATGGAATATGAAAAATAAAAGTTGCTGATATCTGCAAACGATGCGCCGTATCCAGAAAGTTGGATACGCCGTATCTTATTACGTTAAAATTTAATCAGACTTTTATTCAGAAAACAGATACACCGCTTATGAATTAGAATGCGCCGTATCAAGTTTAAATTATCAAAAATCGATTATATTTATTAAAATTAAATGCGTCGTATTAACAAAAGCTAATGCGCCGTATTTTCGTTACGTTTCAAAATACAAGATTTTTGATTTAGTAGATGCGCCGTATCGATAAAGATCGATGCGTCGCTTCTGTTTAATAATTCGAAAAACTGTTTTTAATTTAAATAGAAAATACGCCGTATCTGTTAAAACAGATGCGTCGTATGGCGTTAGGGTTTAGAAAAATTTCTTATTAAAAACAGAATACGCCGTATCTTGGGGAAAGATGCGTCGTACTCGAATTTATTAAACGCGTTGTATTTTATAAAAATTAAACGCAATACGCCGTATCTGTGAAAACAGATCCGCCGTATCGTTTGTATCAGCACAATACAACGACAGCAGAATGCAGAAAAATACAGAAAAAAGAAAAACAAAAATAAAAACAAACTAAAAGAAACAAAAATTACAGAAAACAAAAACACACAAAAACAGTAAATATGCAAATTATACAATGAATGCAATCTATCTAATATACAAAAGGGTTAGTGGTTAGAATCTAAAAAAAAAAAAAAAAAAAAAAAAAAAAAAAAAACCTAATTAAAATACTTAATCAAATTAACAGATAATAACAATTCACTCCCCTGCAACGGCGCCAAAAACTTGATGCGCGTGATGTGTCGTTGCGGTTTAGCAGTATTAATGCCTACTCAAGTTTTAAATTTATATTTAGCCGACTTATCAATAACACATACACTTAACGAGCAGTGTACCCGGTCAGTATGAATATAATGGTAAGCAGAGTGTCGATCACTAAGAGTGGAATGTATTATCTAGTTATTCTAATCAGTATTTTAATATCCTAAGTTAGTTATACAACCTAATCTAACGCAAGGGGGTTCAACCTGAGAGACTGGCACAGTTTGGTTATAATTAAATAGAAAACTAAACTAATGAGCACGAATCAGCGATTAGCACACACGTACACAGATAGATACTCGAGACAATAAGAAGACCTATCCTGATAATTAAATAGCTTGTCACTTGTTTTATTGCTAGTTTTATATGAAGTGTATATAATTAAACCTTTCTCGTTGGCTCTAATCTTATCGGCGAGTAAACCCTTAATGATTACTTATGTCTATCCTACTTTTCTAGAGATGCTAGAATAAATAGGCGAGGAAGGGGCATGGCGACCCAAGCAAGACTCAGCTAGACACAGAGGTTATCAATGCACTAATAAAAGTCACCAAAGACATCAACATATAAACTGTAATTAATGGGAAAGCAATATTAAGGGGAGTGCATGATCTTCCGTAGTCACATGACACAAGCCCATCAATCCTGATGAATTAAAGCGTACTAAAACAATAAAACAAAACTACTTAATGAATTGAATACATGCAGGACCTTCTTACAGCTCTTGTATCTTTGGTTTGAGGTGTGTCTTGTGCTGCTTGGTCTTCTGAATTCGGCTCTAGGGTTATATCTATATAAAGGTCTTTTAAATTCGTCTGTCCTTGGGGTATTTATAGTTTTTGTCTGAGGGATCGATGCGGCGAATTGAGTTGATAGATGCGGCGCATTGACTTAACTTTGCGTGGGGTCCAAGATTAATATATTCTGGAATATTCGTATACCGTCTTCAAATGCGGCGTAACTTGATCTTTGTATGCGGCGCATGTACTTTAGCTGTCTTGGATTGTAACTGGTGAAATCTTGATAGTGATACGCCGTATGTTAAAAGTATATTGCGGCGTATCTGGAGTAGAACGAGCTTGATCTTCTTCTTTGACCAAAGTTTCATATGCGGCGCATGACAGAATTGCATGCGGCGCATTCTTCAAAGTCAGGCAATGGTCTTCGAATTCATCTAAGTATGATATTGCGTCGTATCTGTTGAGTGAGATACGGCGCATCTTTTGGATTTCAGTAGACTTTTGACATCTCGCTTGTTTTGCTCCATAATTAGTCCAAAATTGCCAAGTTTCACATAATGCTTGTTTTTACCTGAGAATTACTAAAGTAAGCATTAATGTATCGATTCTCATATATAATATAATAAAAAAAGTCAAATAAATAAGATAAATGATGATAATAAAATGTACTTATTTGAGTTCATCAATACCAAAGTTTATAAGATGAAATACAAAAGTCCTAGCCTTGCCTTCTAGAAATGATGCCCAAGCCAAACCCTCAACACCTTTGGAAAAGGTGAGGGGCGGTTAAGAGAACTATATTTAAAGATTTTACATGATAGATATGTGTTGTTGTGATTGTATATGATGAGGGATGATGAAAACACTAGCAAAATGGGTTCTATTTATACTCCTCTCAAGACATAGGGTCATTAATGCTCAACTTGGTGACCAAGTAGCTTAGAATGGACTAGAATCAACTTGGGAAGGATCTAGAATTGGTTTGTACACGTTTGGAGTCTTAGTAATGAAGTTTTGGCATAGCAGTCAACTCCAACCGATCGGTATTTTATCCAACCGAATCAGTTACAGCTCCATCCAATTCGGTTGCGGGCCTATACTGATTAGATGGAGATACTTGTGTTGTATATTTTTCTCTTAGGTTTCCGTGGCCGCTTAAATCAACTAAATCCGAGTTCGTATGCTCAAGTTATGGCCAAAATGGTGAAGGTGTGTCAGGAACAACGAGTCTTCCATTATTTCTTCGTTTTAGCTTCTTTTCTTCATTTCATTTCTCGTTTTCCTTCTTGTGCTTTATTCTTGAGTCTTTGGAGTGACAACTTCATGACTTTATCTTCTCGAACCTACTCCAAGAGACTTTCATTTGTCGGAAATTCTTCGTACATGCATAAATCTTCGTTTATTGATCATTTTTTCGTCTTTTTCTTCGTTTTCCTGTACTTGGCTACAAATGAACTAGCATACACACTTTTATACGATTAAGCAACAAAAGCATATGATTTTAGCCAAATAACATGCACAAAAACCATGATAACGCTTCTAAAAACATGTTAGATTTGAGCGTTATCATATACCCCCACACTTAAACTTTGCTTGCCCTCAAGAAAATCTAAGAAAAGAAAAATTAAAATGCATATCTAAAAAAAATGAAAAGAAAAAAATTTAAAAAATTTTATGAAAAATTAGAAAATATCAAAAAATCTTTTTGGTTTTTTTATAAATAAGCAAAAATTGAGCGCACACTCCCCCACACTTAAGGGTTTGCTTGCCCTCAAGCAAATATTAATAAAAATAGATCCCACATGGTGCATGAAAGATGATTATAAAAATTATGATGCAAATCTTCCAAGTACAAGTGCAAGATACGATTCATCATTTTTAAGCGTTATGGTGAAAAACCGAGATGTAATACCCATAGATTTTCTTGCTTGAGCAACATTTCTAAACACCTCACGAAAAAGAAACAAAGTATAATTCACTCAATCACTCATTTATTTAGGTAGTGGAGTATATATATAAGAGAAATCACACTCATTGCTCAGTCATGATCCGTTTATTACCATAGGCTTGTACAAGAAACAAAACTCCACCGACGTGGCGTAAGCACAAAGTGTAAACATCTAAAGAGGTCTTTTATTCGGGTTTAAGGTTAAGGGTTTTTACCAGGCTTATGTTCAAACATTTCATACAAGAATATAATAGCTCGCTAACAACGAATTCTTGACTAGCTAAGCAACGGATGGTCACTAGATTGTACCTTGGTTCGCTAGCAACGTTACTTGCATAACGGATGGTCACCAAAACACGCACTAGATCGCTACCAACGTTTTTCAACTATTCAAAAACCCGGATGGTCACTATAACATCCATGCACTACATATCTAAACAAAGCCATCACTTAATCCGGATGCTCGAAAGCTAACAACGAATAAAGTGATTTGTTAACGGTAGGGATAAGGCATGGGAGTATTTATGAAATTGGTTTTAAAAGAAAAAGAAAGTCAAGTCTAAGTCCTATTGTTGCTAGTCACCGAACAAACCACAAACCCGTAAATAATTATAGTTACAATATTCCCTTCTTCACATATCGATTACCAACTATATATGTATATCACGTCTTAACACATTGGCTAATCGATATCTCAAACATACTTCATCTTCCTTCATCTTCATAATAATATAGCACATTGGCTATAATTGTCATCACATATATTTATTTTTTTTCTTTTTTTTTTCCATGACTTATTCATTTTTTTTCACACATTTTATATATATATATATATATATATATATATATATATATATATATATATATATATATATATATTTTCATTCTTTCTCCTTTCAAACATAACATCTCCCCCACACTTCGCATAAGCATACACCACAAAAATACATATAAGAAGTTGGCCACCTTCGTCTTTGTCGGAATGGCACATTCAAATAACGAAGTGTAACCAAACTATTAATCATCAAAAACAATCCAACATTCCGAGCAACTAGCAACCAACCGTTTAGACTTTGACAAGGGGTTAGCTAGGTTTAAGTGTAAATATTTTTGTATTTTTTAAGTGATTAAAAAAATGATAAAGAGAATAGGCTCAGAGGGTTAACTAAGGGTATCTAGCGTTAAATATAAACGCTAACAAATGGGTTCATATGGGTGGTTAACTAACCGATGTGGTTAGCTAATATATCATTAGATGTAAAATGAAGGCCATTTGGTTTTATTCCTAATGGTGCCTCTTTATCACACGAATACACTTATATCACACGAATGTGATCTTACTGCGGTCTGGTAATGATTTACAAGTACAAGTTCTAGAATAAATAAAATCACCGGTACACTCATAGCAAAAGATCCAAGCATAAAAGATGTATGCTATATACGAAACAGGCTCAAATCCTCACATATTAGTGGAAAGGGCTATAATATGTGCTAGCAAATGTTATCGATCCCAGAATGGATTGCAATATTAATCGGGACACATCTCAATTTTTTCAAAATTACAGATTTCACCAGTGGATTGATCCAGTTATTCTAATATATTATCCTAAAAGCGTGAAAACAATTAGATCACAAGGGCAAACAAGTATACAAAATTTTAAATTGGAAAAGTAGTTTCATTTTTTCTATTTACTTCCCCCCACACTTAAGTTAAGCATTGTACTCATTGTAAAAAATAAACTTCAAAGCATGTAAAATTGGGAAAATAAATAAATAAATAGTCCAAGAGAAACGAAACTTCCCGGGCCAAGAAATCGCGATCGAACTCCATATGATAAGGTGCTAAGCAAATGCTAGCATAAGCTTATGAGATCAATCAATTTCTCATTCAACAAAATATCTCCACACCAAGTATAATATCACCAATAATCCAATCTCCAAGAGCTTATTAAATCTGCAAAAATAAACTAAACTACAAAAAACGCGTAAAATCCTAAACTCACTTTCGTAGGCATCACGGTTGCATTTAGCGTATGCAACAAGCCTTTTAAACCCCTCGGTGGCCCGAGTGGACGAGTGAAGTCTCGTGAGGGTTTCTAGTGAACATACCCACAAAGTTCAAAACATTTTTATTTTTAAAACAAGTACTTATTTATTCACAATGTACTAAATTAACAAAATTAAATTTAAGTAAAATAAAAGAAATGATACTCTTGCAAAAACTAAAAGACATTTAGGATAAAATATCTGCCATGATGATAATATGATAATTCAAATGATTAAAACTACACTTGCTTAGACTCATTTACTACCCTTGATAGGCATGATTGTGATAACTTTTGCTAACATGTTGGTTATGATAATTAGTTTGATAAACTAATCTATTGTTCTTACAAGTTAAACCTTCGTCAAGATTTTAGTTTATAAAAACAAGCATTAAGTCTAACCAATCAATTCAGGGTTCATAAGCTTGGGGTAACAAACTTAAACACAAAAATAGTTTTTTGTTTATAAAATATGCTTAGGAAATGGTCAATACAAAAGCTAACCGTTTAATAGACAAATAGGTCACAATTGATTATAAACTACTAATTCTTTCGACCCTTGAGGTAGTTTACAATCAATCCAATTTGATAGACAAAAGCATTCTCATTACAATTACAATTAAGTTCCTTTGTTTAATCAAGAACAATGGATGAAAAGCAATCATTCATAGACAAATGATTATAACTAGTTGAATAACAATAAATCTTTCGACTTTTATTATTACTAACTAGTCAAACTTGATTAACAAATGTCACGGTGAAACTTAACCACAATTGGATCTTAGAATTGACTTGAAATTGAATTTAAACATGTTATCACAATCATACACAAATCACTAAGTAATAAACATCATCTAAGCAAGTGAACAAAGGCACTAACCACTCATGGCAAACATAATCATGATCTCGATCTAAACACAAACACAAAAGATGAAAATAACATTTTTTTTACCGATTGGTCCATCCGATCGGTTTGCATACCCATCCGATCGGTTGAACAATTCGTTAAAGATATGCAACTTGCCAACCGAATCGGATACTCGCACATCCGATCGGTTGGACAGATCGTAAAAACTTTTCTTTTTTTTTTTTTTCTTTTTTTTTTTTTCTATGAAAACAAGTTTTACTTAAAACTTTTTATTGACAGAACGAGAACGCATAACGTAACGAACATGAAAATAAATACAAGTAAAACATAAAACACATATATACTAGAAGAACATCAGAACATAAAACGACACTTAAAACAAAAATAAACATGAACAAATAACACAGAGACATGCAAGAGATCACATAACTTATAAAACATAAAACTCACAAAACAAGAAAAATACAAACTAGAAAAAAATTGGGACAGAAGCCTCCAACCGAATCGGTTACAGGTGGTGACCGATCGGTTGAAATGATTTGGGTGGTCCAGCCGAACGGTTGGAGTTGCCATCCGATCGGCTAGATGATTTTGGTCATTTTTGGTGGGGTTTTTTCGCAAACACTTTCGAGTAAACTTATGAAGCTAACATTGAAATGAGTATTTTTAAATCACATGAAACCAAATCCCAACACCAAAACACTTGTTTTAATGCCAAAATCTTTTAAGCAATTATGAGAAAATGAGAGATTTTTTTTAGACAAAATGAGAGATTTGAGGAAATGAAAGACAAGCATTCAAACAAGAACAAAGAAACAATCATTTATGAGCAAGAGCAATATAGCATTTGAACAAATTAGCAAACAATCAATCAATCAATATATCAAGGAAACGAACAAACAAGCAATTCAACAAGCTTTCAATTCAAACAATCAATCAAAGGAACACACAAGACAAATGAACAAAGAGCACAACAAACAAGTCCTTGGCAGCAGCGCCAAAAACTTGATGTGTCGTTTTGTATACAAGTTTTAAAAATTTATAAACACGATTTATCCGATTCTAAAATCAACACATACGAGCAAGTATACTCGTTCGTGGTAGTAAAGGTGGGTAAGTCAAGGTCGTCCCAAGAGACTTGGTTGCACTCAAGTGTCGTTTGTTTGTTTAAGCAAGTAACAAGTTGATGGTTATGATTTTCACGGATCAAACCAACAAGAAAAGCAATATGAGAACAAGCACACAAAGAACATACATGTTTGGCAATGATAATAAGTTAGTAAGTACTTGGTTACTAGTTTGGAAAACACATTATTAAAGGTAATCATTTCGACCTTTAGAACCAATAATAATTTAGTGTTTTATAAATCAAATATACATAAGTTTTAATCGATTGGTCATGTCATAAAACTCATGCCTAAACCAACAACAAACAAAGAGTTCTTTCGACCCCATAACTTTGATATCATTAATTCGTGAAGTTCCATTTACTTGATTAGAACACATATTCAAAAGATGTCTTTCGACCATTAATCTAAATTAAACTTTCACTTGTTATGTTTATTAAGTTTCTTATATAATCGTCACAAAGTACAAGACCAAAACATTCGTTGACTAATGAATTGAAATCAACCACTGTTGAAAATCCTTGGTGTGGGCCCAACAATGATTAATCAAAACAATAAACAATTACAAGATTCAATTTAACCAAATATAATGTTATCAAACAAACACTACAAATATCCAAACATCCCTATTATCACAAGTTATCATATAAACCAAACAAGTATTAAGACATCATTCACAAGACAAATAAGAATCAACACAATCAAAGAAACAAACAAGCATAACATTATTAAAAGAGAGATCATACCAAAGTTTATAAGATGAAATACAAAAGTCCTAGCCTTGCCTTCTAGAAATGATGCCCAAGCCAAACCCTCAACACCTTTGGAAAAGGTGAGGGGCGGTTAAGAGAACTATATTTAGAGAGTTTACATGATAGATATGTGTTGTTGTGATTGTATATGATGAGGGATGATGAAAACACTAGCCAAATGGGTTCTATTTATACTCCTCTCAAGACATAGGGTCATTAATGATCAACTTAGTGACCAAGTAGCTTAGAATGGACTAGAATCAACTTGGGAAGGATCTAGAATTGGTTTGTACATGTTTGGAGTCTTAGTAATGAAGTTTTGGCATAGCAGTCAACTCCAACCGATCGGTATTTCATCCAACCGAATCAGTTATAGCTCCATCCAATTCGGTTGCGAGCCCATACCGATCAGATGGAGACACCTGTGTTGTATATTTTTCTCTTAGCTTTCCGTTTCCGCTTAAATCAACTAAATCTGTTGGGTCTAAAAGATGCTGCTGATTCGAGAAACATAACTCTGCTGAATAGTTATGTAACTCTGCTGATTAGCACAATGACTCTGCTGTTTTGTGACTCTGCTGGTTTGGAAGAATAAGCAAAGTGTAACTCTGCTGCTAGCCTACGAAGACTCTGCTGCTAGACTAGTTACTCTGCTGCTTATTAGATATGTATAGTATGTTAAGGATAAGTATAGAAAAGATACGTAAAGATATTTTTCTTGTATAGAAAGTCTTGTAAACCGACTAGGACTCCTTACGCTATAAAAGGAGGATCTAGGGTTAGGTTAGATATACGTATCATTATTGTTTTTACACTTCAAGGTTTTTTGTAACCCTATTGCTGTCGAGAAATCGTATTAATATTGAAGTGTTGTTTGATAATTTGTTTTGTGTTATTCTTCTTAAGATCAAATATTAAGTTCCGCATAATATTTGATATACAACTCAAGATCAGTTTCTATACCGATTACTTTAGATTTATCTAAGGTAATTAATAAGATCGTGAAGCTCATCTGGGATCAACAAGTGGTATCAGAGCTTGTGATCTAGAAACTGGTACCAAGAAGAATTACTTATTACAAGATCTGTTATTCAACAAGTAAGCGATGGAATCCGATTCTACACACATGGTTACTGCATCAAGGGTCCCCATGCTCAAGACTGGAGAGTATGAGATCTGGAAGATGAGGATTCAACAATACATGAGAATGGTTGATTACTCACTTTGGGAAGTTGTTCTACATGGCGACAGTGTGCAAACCAAGACTGCTACTGGATCAGTCTTGACTCTCAAGACAAGTGAGGAGAAAGCACAGAGGAGATTGGAGGTCAAGGCTCACAGTATTCTCATGATGGGAATACCTAATGATTATCAATTGAGTTTTAATCATATTGAGTCCGCTAAGGAGTTATGGGAAGCAATCGAACTTCGATTTGGTGGGAATGAAGCTACCAAGAAATCAAGAAAGAATCTACTGAAGCATCAGTTTGAAACTTTCACTGCTTTAAGTTCTGAAAATATTGAGGGAACTTATGATCGACTTCATAAGTTGTCCAGTCAGATGGCTCTTTTGAAGATTGAGCTATCTCAAGAAGATATCAATCTAAAGTTTCTCAGAAGTTTATCTTCTGAATGGAACACTCATACAGTGGTTTGGAGGCACAAGGAAGATTTTGATACTATGACATTGGATGATCTGTATAACAACTTGAAGGTGTATGAATCTGAAGTTAAAGGATTGTCAAGCTCATCTTCTACCACAAATAATCTTGCTTTTGTTTCCTCAAGTAACAAGAATTCTGGTAGTCATCAAGAACAGCACTCTGCTGCTGGTACTTTTGTTCCTGCTGCTGGTTCACATGTCTCTGCTGCTGACTCTGCTAACACCAACACCATCAGTGATGCTGCGATTTGTGCTTATTTGGCTGGACTTACTACAAGTACTTCACTCATGCCTCAAGATCTGGATGAACTTGATCCTGATGATGTTGAAGAGATTGATATGCAATGGCAGTTTGCAATGTTAACTATGAGGGCAAGAAGGTTTCTTAAACGAACTGGTAAAGAGATGAAGTTCAGAAGGAACAAGAATGTGGGATTTGACAAATCAAAGGCTGAATGTTTTAACTGTAGAAAGAAGGGACACTTTGCAAGAGAATGCAGAGCACCAAAAAGAAGCAATGAGAATTTCAAGAAGTCTGCTGATGAAGAGCCGAATCCTACTACTGCTATGGTATCATGTGATGGGTTAGGAGATTATGACTGGAGTGATCATGCTGAAGATGGTCCAAACTGTGCATTGATAGCTGAAGAGGAACCTCAAGTACAACATTTTGCTCTCATGGCTTACTCTTCCTCTGGATCAGACTCTGAGGTATCCAATAAATCATCTTGTTCTTTTAAATCATGTTCTGATACAATTGAGATACTTAAGTCTAGCAATGGAAACCTTAAAATGGACAATGAAAAACTTAAGCTAGATAATCTTAGTTATGAATATGGTTTAAAGAATTTAGAAGAGAAACTTGAGTTTTATAAAAAGACTGAAATTGAATATCTTGATAAGATCACTATTCTAGAAAATGAACTTATTAAGAAAGATTGTGAGATTCAGGTTCTTATGGGAAAAGTAGAAGAGGCTGAAAAGGCTAAAGATTCAGCTATTAGTGAGACTGAAAAACATATTGTTAGTGTGGAACTGACATTCTCAGTAAACCATTAGGAAGACACTTTAATGGTATAGGATATAATGCTGTTGCTCACCCTAAGAAACTTAGTGCCAATGCCCCTCCTACTAGGACATTGACTTTCATATCTGAGTCTGGGGCCAAACCTGTAGGTGAAACTAGTAAACCTGTAGTTGAAACTAGTGAAAAAGAAATAGAGTCACCTAAGGTTGAGGTAAAGAAGTATGAACAAGCACCCCTGATTGAAGATTGGGAGTCTGACAGTGATGATGATGTAGTGGAATCTGATTCAACCCCTAAGAACAAAAAGGAAGAAATTCCTACTGTTGTTGAATCAAAAGTACCTAAGGCTAAAAAGGTTGAGTTTGTTAAGCCTAGGTTTGGTAAAGGTATCTCTAGGAAGATAGCTGAGTATGAACACACACCTAGAGTATATCCTAAGAAAACCAATAACTTGCCTAGAGGAAACCAGAGAAATTGGAACAACCTAGTTTCACAAAGATTAGGTACTGATTTTCAATTACTTAAGAAGGCATGTTATAGTTGTGGTAGTTTTGAACATCTGCAAGATGAGTGCTATCAGAAACCAGTTTGGAACCAGTACACAAGGGTGAACCATAGAAACTTTGCTAGAAAGACTCACCCTCACCCCAAAAGAAACATGGTTCCCAAGGAAGTTTTGATGAGAGATGGTGTTTCTAGAGTTATCTCTCCTATTGCACCAAAAGGGCTCATAAAGAAGGATATAGTTGATTCTGCTATTAAGACAAACTCTGCTGTTAAGGCAGACTCTGCTGTTTTGCCTAAAGTTGTTACTGATACTGTTGTGGGCAATCATTTTTATGCTGTTAAGGCCTCAGCTTGTTGGGTCTGGAAACCTAAGGTTAAAGTTATAGATCATGTTCTCAGACACAGCAGTGCACCAATGCAGTTGAAGAAATTTGACTACTTTGATAAACAAGGCAGATCCAAGTCAGTAATGGCTTGGGTCCCAAAGAGAAATTAATTCTCTTACTTTATGTGCAGGGCAATCTACAAAAGGAGCTAAAGGATAAATGCATTTTTGATAGTGGATGCTCTTCACACATGACTGGAGACCAAAGCAATTTGGAGAACTTTGAAGCTTTGGATGGAGGATATGTTGCCTTTGGGAATGATCCTAAAGGAGGTAAAATTGTTGGTAAAGGCATCATCAGAACTGGAAAATTGGATTTTGAAAAGGTGTATTTGGTGAATGGACTAAAGTTCAATCTTTTTAGTGTCTCACAAATGTGTGACAGAAAGAACTTTGTTCTTTTTACAGACACTGAATGTCTTGTCTTATCTCCCGACTATAAGATACCTGATGATAAATTAGTACTTCTTAAAGTCCCTAGAAATGACAACATATATAGTGTGGACATAAAGAACATTATTCCCAAAAGAGATTTAACTTGTCTGTTTGCCAAAGCCACTATTGATGAATCCAAACTATGGCACAGAAGGCTTGGACATCTGAACTACAAGGCTATCAACAAGTTGGTGAAAGGGAACTTGGTCAGAGGATTACCTTCAAAGGTTTTTGAGAATCCTGAAGTATGTGTTGCTTGCCAAATGGGAAAGCAACATAGAGCATCTTGTAAGTCCAAATTGGTGAATTCTATAACTGAACCTTTGTTTATGTTACACATGGATTTATTTGGACCTACTTATGTGAAAAGTTTGAATAAAAAGATGTATGGCTTAGTGGTCACTGATGATTTTAGTAGATTTACTTGGGTATTCTTCTTAGCTACTAAGGATGAGACACCTGACATTCTTAAGGCTTTTATTACAAGGATAGAAAACCTATTTAATCACAAAGTTAAGATCATCAGATGTGACAATGGGACTAAATTTAAGAATCAAGTGATGAATCAGTTCTGTGAGGAAAAGGGTATAACTAGACAATTTAGTGTAGCTAGAACTCCTCAGCAAAATGGTGTTGCTGAGAGGAGAAATAGAACATTAATTGAAGCTGCTAGGACAATGTTGTCAGAGTCTAAGCTACCCACTATCTTTTGGGCTGAAGCAGTCAACACTGCTTGTTATGTGCAAAATAGAAGTAAGATAGTTAAGCCTCACAACAAGACCCCTTATGAGTTATTGCATGGTAGGAAACCACTGATTGATTTCTTTAGACCATTTGGATGTCCTATCACTATCTTAAACACCATTGACCACTTAGGCAAGTTTAGTGAGAAAGCAGACATAGGTTACTTTGTTGGATACTCTATTGAAAGTAAGGCTTTTAGGGTTTTCAATCAAAGGACTGGGTATGTGGTGGAATATTTGCATGTTAGAATTAGAGAAACCACACCTAATGTTGATGGAAAAGGTCCTGAGTGGATGTTTGATATTGATTCTTTAACCAAGAGTATGAATTATCAACCAGTCATTGCAGGTACTACTAACATGTCTGCAGGAACACAAACTAACCCTAATGCAGGTACACAAGCAAAGAAGGATGGATCTGCAGAGGAGTTTGTTTTGATTGAAAGGAGAACGTTTGATCAGTACTTCACTCCAACAGATAAAGAGGGAAAAAGTTCAGATGCTGATGCTGTTCACAAGGAAGTACCAAAGGTTAATGTAGAAGGTGATGATGCACCTTCTCATGATGACAAGAATGATGATAAGGAAAGGAATGAAGAGTCAGAAGTTGATGGGCAACAAGGGAATAAACATAGCAGCAGTTCTCTCAACTCTGCTGCCAGGCCAAAACATTCTGCTGTTAAGCCAAAACACTCTGCTGTTAGGCTAAAACACTCTGCTGTTAAGCTTGGTAACTCTGCTGCTATGCCTAAGGACTCTACTGATAAAGATGGTGATTCTTATGATGATTCTTCTGATGAGGTGTCTGAATTAGAAGAAGTATATGTGGATACTGATGATGAAATTGTTGATGTTTTTGGTGCTGAAGCTGATTTATCAAATTTGGAGAGTGATATACCTGTTAGTCCCACTCCAACAACCAGAATCCACAGGAATCATCCAAAGGAGCAGATAATTGGTGATGTTCACTCTGCTGTGCAGACCAGAAGTAAATCAAAAGGGTTGAGTGATTTGCTTGATCAGGGATTATTTGCTCAAACACTTAAGAAGAGGAATAGCCACAAAGATTTACAAAATTGTATGTTTGCCTATTTCCTATCTCAAGAAGAACCCAAGACCATTCACAAGGCTTTGAAAGATGAAAGTTGGGTTGAAGCTATGCAAGAGGAGTTGCTGCAGTTCAAGCTTCAAGAAGTCTGGACATTGGTGGATTTGCCTAATGGACAAAGAGCAATTGGTACTAAATAGGTGTTCAGATGCAAAAGAGATGAGAGAGGAATTGTTATCAGAAACAAGGCTAGATTAGTGGCTCAGGGATTCACTCAGGAAGAAGGAATAGATTATGATGAGGTATTTGCCCCAGTTGGAAGAATTGAGGCTATCAGATATTTTTGGCATATGCTTCATTTAAGAATTTTCCTGTGTATCAAATGGATGTGAAAAGTGCTTTCTTGTATGGAAAGATTCCTGATGAGGTATATGTGATGCAACCACCTGGGTTTGAAGATCCTAAGTATCCTGATAGGGTCTACAAAGTGAAGAAAGCATTGTATGGACTACATCAAGCTCCTAGAGCTTGGTATGACACCTTATCCACATATTTGTTGAATAATGGTTTTTGCAGAGGAACCATTGATAAAACATTATTCATTAAGAAAGACAAAAAGGATATCCTACTTGTTCAGGTTTATGTAGATGATATCATTTTTGGGTCTACAAATAAGGTGTTATGTGAAGGATTTGAAAAGCTAATGCACAACAGGTTTGAGATGAGTTCTATGGGTGAACTCACTTTCTTCTTGGGACTTCAAGTTAAGTAGAATCCATATGGGATTTTTATTAGCCAAGACAAGTATGTGGCTGATTTGTTAAAGAAATTTGGTTTCAAGGATGTGAAGGCAGCAAAGACACCAATGGATAAAAACAAACCTTTGCTCAAGGATGAAGATGGGGTAGAGGTTGATGTACATCTTTATAGATCAATGATTGGTTCATTGATGTATCTGACTGCTTCTAGGCCAGATATCATGTTTTCTGTGTATGCTTGTGCTAGATTTCAAGTGTCTCCTAAAGTTTCACACTTGGAAGTAGTCAAAAGAATTTTTAGGTACCTAAAGGGTCAACCTAAATTGGGCCTTTGGTATCCTAATAATTCACCCTTTGACTTGATAGCATACTCAGATAGTGACTATGCTAGAGCTACTATGGATAGAAAGTCAACCACTGAAGGCTGTCAGTACCTTGGTCATAGGCTAATCTCATTGCAATGCAAGAAACAGACTGTAGTGGCTAACTCAACAACAGAAGCAGAATATGTTGCTGCTTCTAGCTGCTGTGGACAAGTGCTCTGGATTCAGAACCAACTGCTGGATTATGGGTACAATTTCATGAACACCAAAATTTATATTGACAACAACAGCACAATGTGTATTATCAAAAATCCTGTTTTTCATTCTAAAACAAAACACATAGAGATAAGACATCATTTTATTAGAGATTGTTATGAGAAAAAGTTAATTCAAGTGGTTAAAATACATACTGACAATAATGTTGCTGATATACTTACCAAAAGTTTTGATATAAGTAGGTTTCAATTTTTAGTTGCTAGTATTGGTATGATCAATCTTTAAATCTTTAAACATCTTATCTCTGTATGTTTTTGTAAAATTTTGTAAGGATTTGTGCTGTTGATTAGTCATTATCTGGTGTTTAGTCAAAGTCTGCTGTTTAGTTGTTTGTTGCTATGCTACTCTGCTGCTATTATGGAATATTCTTGCTTGTGTTTGTGGTTTGCTACTAACCTTTTGCAGATATACATACATACACAATCAAGTAAAGCATGGAAAGAGGAAGTTCATTGATAATAAAGGCAAAAGTACAACATACAGTTTCCATACATCCATGCTATTCAAAACAAGTTCAAAAGACAACAAGATCCAAAGATTCACAACCTAAATTCCAGCAAAGTCAGGCATGACCTTGCTGCGAGGTTCCCTAGTGCCCATGGCCTCTGACACCCTAGGACAGGGAAGTGCAAGTACTACTGGTCGTGGTGGTGGACTCTGCTGTTGGCTTGTAGAGGGAGCTTGTTTCTTCTGCTGCTTCTTCTTCTTTGGAACAGGGGGTTTCTGCTCAACCGTACTTGGCTTTGGATGAGGCAGGTGGACACTCTTCGCAAAGGCGGCGGCGGCATTCTCCATTTGTCTCTGAAGCTCAGCGGTCAAAGGATGTTTTGGAGGAATGATTTCCCAGGCACCTTGATAGTAAGTCATGGATTTTGGCCATGCTTTTGTTTCTTCATCATCGCTTGAATCTACAAACGAAGATGGTGTCGATGGGAGTGGGTCAGAGTATTCTTCTTCCACAACTGCTTTACCTTTTTGTTGTGATGACGATGCACTCTGCGGAAAGTAACTTGACCATCCTTGTGAATCGTCTGAAGATGAATCTGATGATATGTCGATGATTGGAGCTTTTGATGAACTCATGGTTAGTTGATTTTGAGTTAGGGTTTGTGAATTTGGGGATTTGTTAAGCGAATGGATGATTTATAGAATTTAATGAGGAGTTGGTGGTATTTAAGCTGCTTGGGGGATTAATTTTGAAGTTTTTGGGAAAGTTGACTCTTGGTCAAACCTTTCATAACTCTGCTGTTGAGTTTGAAAGTAAAGGGTTATTATTGAAAATTTTGGCGCGTCTTAAAACCTAATCAGATCCAAATGGTATCACACACCATTTCGACCTCATTAACTTTTAATTGCTCAAAATTACATTCGATTCTCTTCCAAGAACATTCATTCATATCATTTCATCCAAAACCCCCAAATCATAATGGCTCGACGAAAGTTTCCGGAAGAACATAATCAAATTGCATTTCTTAGTAAGGTTTCTGCAGCTGCTGGATTTCATGAGGTTATGGATTTTCTGAGTGCTTCTAGACTGAGGTATGCTTTAACAGTTGATCTACCTATTATAAAATCTCATATGCACCAATTTTGGTCAACTGTTAAGCTAGATACACTCGATGAGGAAGAAAGGTTAATAGGTAGTGTAGATGGAGAGACTATTGTAGTTAGTGAGACAACAATTAAGCGAAGTCTTCGTCTATCAGGAGTTCCTACACCACCTAATTTTACTACTGAGGTTATTTTGTCTGAGCTTGAGAGTATTGGGTATGAGAGGCCTGAAAATACTGGAACTTTTTATAAAGGTCTGCTCTGTCCACATTGGAAGTTTTTGTTACATACTCTTCAACACTGCTTGTTTCCCAAAGTAGGAGGATGGAATGAGTTTAGTGCTCCTCAAGCTATTTCCTTAGTTTGTTTGGCTACTGGGCAACCATTTGATTTTTCTTCAATGATTTTTGAGGGTATGAAGAAGTTTGTTAAGAAGAGGTTTTATTTGTATCCAAGGTTTTTGCAGCTCATTATCAATAATCAACTAAGAGAACCCTTGGAACATACTCATATTGAGCCTAGTAGCAGGATGGCTATCAAGATGTTTGCTTTTCTGAAGAAACCTGGGAAAGGTTTTTCTGGTGCAATAACTCCCCTAACTGAACACATCTTGAATATTGTGGCTGCAATGAATGAGGATGAAGAGGCTGGAACTCCCACAGCTTCCCATCACACATCCTCATCTACCAGTTTGAATGTATCAGTATCACTTGAACCCCAACATACCCTATCACCTAGGACTTCATAACAAGAGGACATTGTGCAACCTCAGGCCAATGTTAGTATGGATGCAGATGAGGCTGGTACAGGTGATGCAGGTACCATGATGGAAGAGGCTGGCACTACTGTTTCCAACTTAGTAGTTGAACAGGACAGTGCTAACATAACTAAGACCTCAACCATGGCAACATCTTTTGTAGAAGGTTCTCAAGAACCTAATACAACTGATGGTAACCCCAGCCAAATGGCTACTTTGGGGGGCTCAGCTGTTCAATCTAGGATTGAGACTGAGTTTGTGTCCAAAGATTCATCTCTCGGAGAAGGTAACACATCTCGAAATGATGAGGACAGAGATGACACACATGAATTGATGGATACTGATGTACATATTGACAATGCCAATGATACACCTCTCGGACCAGGTAACACAGGTCGAAGTGTTGAGGCTAGCATTGAACTTGAAACAGAGGATTTGACGGTTAAAACCCCTGTACAAAATGCCAATTCCAGTGATCAACCTCTCGGGTCAGGTAACACAGACCGAAGTTGTGAGGATATCATGAAACAATTTAAGGAATTGACGGATAAATGTACAAAATTGTCACAGGAGGTTCTTGGTTTAAGAAAGGAGTTATCAACAGTCAAAGCTTCTCAAGGTGCTGAGATAAGAAGACTTAAGCTCAGGGTTACTCATCTTGAGGGGAGGTTGAAGAAAGGTTCCAAACCATGTTTGGAAGAGGATGCTTCCAAACAGGGGAGGAATGATCAGAAGGATGTAGCAGGTTCAGGGGAGGTTGTAATGGAAACAAATGAAAAGGTTGACTCTGCTGTTAATGCAGAACTTTCTGCTGATGGGAGAAACAATGCTGCTGATGGGTTACATCACTCTGCTGGTGATTTAGATGAAGACACAATGCCCTTAGCTCATGTATTGCTTAACCTTGGAAACAAAACACGTGCACCAAAAGAATCTTCAACTACACAATCACAACCAGCTGCTCAAAGTTTAATAAAACCAACACAAGTGACTGTCTCAAGACCTAAAGCCAAAGGAGTTGTCATACAAGAACCTGTGCAAACAAGAAAACCTGTTCAAACACCTACCTACAAGGGTAAGGGCAAGATGAAAATGATGGAAGAACTTGAACCTTATCCTGATCCTAATGAAGTTCCAATTGAGGTATGGCCTAGACATTTGCAAGAAAGGTGGGATGCAGAAGAAGCTCAAAGAGTTGCTGATGAAGAAAAAGATGAGTATGATAAAGCAATGGAGATACAAAAGCAACAATCTGAGAAACAATATGAAGTTGAAGCCAAAGTGGCTGCATGGGAAAATGAGCAGGCAAGATGTAAAGCTGCTATGGACTGGGAGAAAGTGAAAGTAGAGATGGATGATGTTTTTACAGATGAAGGTGTTAATGACTGGATTCATCAAGCTATTGTGCAGAATAAGAAAAGGCTTCTGGTTGCAAGAAAGAATAAAAAGGTGAATAGACCACCAACTGCAAGGCAAGAAAGAACTCTTCATGAGCAATATCTGAGGAATATGAAGGGTTGGAAATTGAAGGAGTTGAAACCATACTCTAATGAAGAAGTCAAGCAGAAGTTTAAGGCTGCTAAGAAAGAGATGGACAGGAATTTTAAAACCTTAACTGATGATGAGATCAAAGAGTTGACGAGAATCAAAGTAGCATCAAATGCTTATATGAATCCTGATTCTACTGCTAAAATGGCCAAAGTATCAGATGCTGAGAAAGAGAAAGAGAAAGAGAATGTAGTTGTAGAGAAAAAGCCTGAACCTACTGTTGGTGTAAAAAGATATAGGAGGAAAGTAAAACAGGTGGGTAGGAAGAAGAGAAGAACTCAGTCAGTATTGATGAGTGATTCAGAGAAAGAGGATAGTGATTCAGAGAAAAAAGAAGTGACTGATGAGCATGATTTTGAAGAAGTGACTGCAGATGATATGAAAGGGATTATGGATCTCACAGTTCGAAAACCTCAAGAAGAACCTGAGTTACTTAATGAAGTTCCTTTGTCAAAAAAATATCCAATCATTTCATACTCACATGATGTTCTAGATGGTAGTCAAGCATGCTGGGTGATTAAGAGATCAAATGGTTCAAGTGTTGGATATATCAGTTTTTCTCAAATGTTGCACTACATGGATAGGAATGATATTATACAACTCTGGAATCTTTACAAGATGAATTATGGTGATACTAGACCAGAGGTGGTGCATGAAAGACTCAACTATTACTATTTGAAGAATATGTTTGAACCTGATGAAAGAAGTCTTGATTGGAAGAATGTAATTAGTTCAAGCAGATTTATCAGATGGTATTTATATCAATCATGTGGAGTACATGCGTTGACTGGAAGTGATGGTTTGTGTTTGTACATGTTAATAGAGAAAGATTATCCTGTGTTCAAGAATACTGCTCTTCTGACAAACATGTTACAACCTGGAAAGCTGAGCTTGCAAAGACCATTCTTATCAGATCATCAAGCTTTTGAGTTAGTGGAGAGGTATAGAAAAGTGCTGGAATCAAAGACCTCAAAACAGTAAAGTGTTTGGAAGCATCCTCCTGGTGATTAGCTGGGTTTAAAAGAAACTTGATGATTTTTGAAGAAAAATATCAAGTTTAGGGGAGGATTGTTGGGTGATGAACTCAAATAAGTACATATTATTACTATCATTTATCCTATTAATTTGACTTGTTTTATTATATTATGTATGAGGATTGATACTTAATCATTTACTTTTGTAATTCTCAGTTGAAAACAAGCATTTGGTGAAACTTGGCGATTTTGGACTAATTATGGAGCAAAACATGCAAGAAGTTAAGAGTCTACTGAAATGTACAAGATCAAGACTATTCTGCTCTAGATGCGCCGCATCTCACTTATGACATGCGCCGCATCACTATCAATATTTCACCAGATACGATCCAAGATACAAGAGGACATGCGCCGCATCTAATTATGGAGTTACGCCGCATCTTCTGGCGGTGTACGAATATTCCTGAATATTATAATCTTGGACCCCACTCGAAGTTAAGTCAATGCGCCGCATCTACCTACTAGATGCGCCGCATCTTACCCTCAGACAGAAACTATAAATACCCCAAGACCAGACGAATTTCGAGACACATATTATATCCGAAGACCGAAGACCAGAAACCTAGGACGAATTCAGTCAAGGCAGCAGCACAAGACACACCCAAATCAAAGATACAAGAGCTGTAAGAAGGTGCTGCATGTGTTTAATTCATTAAGTAGTTTTGTTTTATTGTGTTATTAAACTTTAATTCATCAAGATTGGTGGCTTGTGTAATGTGACAACGGAAAGATTGCACTCCCTTAAAACTGCTTTCTCATTAATTAAAGTTTATATGTTGATGTCATTGGTGACTTTTATTAGTGCATTGATAACCTCTGTGTCTAGCTGAGCGTTGATTGGGTCGCCATGCCTCTGCCCTCGCCTGTTTATTAGATCGCCTATGCATTCTATGGTCTGTAGAAAAGTAGGAGAAAGATAAACGGGATAGTCATAAGTAATCATTAAGGGTTTACTCACCGATAAGATTAGAACCAACGAGAAAGGACTTAATCTTGGTGCGTTGCATCGAACTATACACTTCATATAACACTAGCAATAAAACAAGTGACAAACTACTTATCATAAGGACAGCCCTCTTATTGTCTCGAGTATTTATCTGTGTACGTGTGTGCTACTTGCTGATTCGTGCCTATTTGTTTAGTTTATTATTTAATTGCAACCAAATCGTGCCAGTCTCTCAGGCTGAACCCCCTTGCGTTAGATTAGGTTGTATAGCTAACTTAATATATTAAAATACTAATTAGAATAACTAGATAATACGTTCCACTCTTAGTGATCGACACTCTACTTACCATTATATTCATACTGACCGAGTACACTGCTCGTTAAGTATGTGTGTTATTGATAAGTCGGCTAAATATAAATTTAAAACTTGAGTAGGCATTAAAACTGCTAAACCGCAACGACACACGCTACGCATCAAGTTTTTGGCGCCGCTGCCGGGGAGTGAATTGTTATTATCTGTTAATTTGATTAGTATTTTAATTAGGTTTTTAATTTTTTTTATCTAACCGCTAATTCTGTTGTGTATTAGATTAAGTTGCATTCATTGTACTATTTTGCATATTTTCTGTTTTTGTGTGTTATTTGTTTGCTTTTGTTTGTGTTTATTTTCGTATGTTTTTATTTGTTTTAATTTTTCGTATTTTTTGTGTTCTGCTATCATTGTACTGAGCTAAATCAAACGATACGGCGCATCTGATTCCTCAGATACGGCGTATTGCGTTTAATTTTTATAAAATACAACGCGTTTAATTAATTCGATACGACGCATCTTTTCCCCAAGATACGGCGTATCTGTTTTTTATAAGAAATTTTTTCTAAGCGATAAAGCGATACGACGCATCTTTTCCCCAAGATACGGCGTATCTGTTTTTGATAAAAAAAATTTTCTAAACGATAACGCCATACGACGCATCTGCTTTAGCAGATACGGCGTATCTATTATTTTAATTAAAAATAGTTTTCGAATTATTAAACAGATACGGCGCATCGATCTCTGTCGATACGGCGTATCTTCTGAATCAAAAATCTTATATTTTGAAACGTAACGAAAATACGGCGCATTAACTTTTGGTAATACGACGAATACAATTTGATAAATATAGTTGATTTTTGATATTTACTTTGATCGGTCCGCTACTCTCGTGTGCAAGTTGTTTATTTTCAGGATAAAGGATGATTCAAGCATCACCATGAAAGATTACATTCTGAACCAAACCGAGAGAAGCTAGCTGGAGTAATCAAACGTAACCTCTTCGATTATTCAACCAGCCCAAAGGGAAGTTCTCTACAATATAATCTCAATTTTATTATCCATATTATACATCTGATTCAAATTGTAATCTTAATTTTGTACGCTTAAAAACGATATTTGTTCCTAACCTCGGAATAAATCCTTATCCACTAAACAATAAGATTACAATTGTTAATAAAATGTTTATACCTATTGCTCTTTTTTTGAATTAAATTACATCATATGGTATAACCGTTTTACCCCAAGTTTGATATATAAAGAATCGTGTTGCGGAGGCCAAGGTACGTTCCTCATTTAAATTTCGTTCACTAACATTGCGATACGGCGGATCTAAATATCCAAAGCGCCGTATCTCTGACCATCTAGGACTCATTGACTAGTCAACGAGATTAAATAGATACGGCGCATCCAATTTTCCAATACGGCGCATCTTTTTGCCCTATAAATACGACGGGAATGCGCCGGATCTAAAATCTTTACCGCAAAAACTCACACAGTTAAGAACTCACACACAGTAAAACTATACTCTAATTCCGATCATTTTTCCTAAATCCACCTTTAATCCGATCTATAATCTTTCTCCTAATCATAAAATTAAGGTAATTACTCAATTTCGATTTAATCTTGGTTGATACGAAAATTAGGGTTTATATGATTAATTCGATTTGTGCTTAAATGATATAGAGATATGATTAGGACTTGTATTAGATGATCTTCCCCGTGTTTAACTTGCGTAAATCATCGGATTTCTGACCTAGTTTGATTTAACCGAAAATTTTGGGTTTTGAATTCGACTTTGAATATTTAGCGGGAAGATGGATTAGTAGAATGTAATGAGCTTTTAACTGATATAAGAGGTATATGCTACTGTGATATTTAGTGGTAGTTTACGTCACGGATACGGATTCTTGAAAAGTCTGCCTGACCCCCTTTATTTAAACTGATATGCTTTTGGATGCGGCGCATCTAGGTTGATTGATGCGGCGTAACGACCTTTTCCAAATTAATAAAATTCTAGATACGCCGTATTGCTTAATCTAGATACGACGCATTTACATACGCCGTATCTCATCTCTTGCTCCGCATCTCTTATATTTCGTGCAGATACGCCGCACTGATTAAATCAGATGCGCCGTATCCACCTTTCTTGCAGACTGCTTATTAACTTTGAAAATTTATTTCAGATGGAACTACCAGAAGTTGCACAAAGACACCAGTGGTTACGTTTCGAGAATATGGGACTAACCCCTGGCACCTTGGAGGATTACTTATGGAGACTTGAGTCGATTTACTTTAGGAGGATATTCAGGGTGCAGGTTTTGGATTTTGATGATGTGGGATTGATTGGGGCAGGACATGCTGCTGAGAGTTTACAGCATAGGATGGAGATGATAGTTACTGGAGATGATGAGGAGGTGGTGTTCAGATCTAGTGCTTGGGAGAGACTGTTCAGGATTGACGAGCCCTTTGTACGGGAGCTCATGATGGAGTTTTTTAGAACATTTTACTACAGAGAGACGGATACTGGTTTGGATATTGCGGACACCCTTGTGTTTAGACTAGGTGGGGTGCCGAGGTAGATGTCTATGAGACAGTTCATTCTGGCCATGGGTTTGCATACGGTTGAGGAGCTTGAGTCAGATGGGTTTGATAGATATTGGGATGATAGTTTGCGAGCGGTCCCTGACAGAGGATTGTTCAGTGATTACTGGGATAGGATTTCTTCGGGGGGTGATATCACTACTTCCACCCCCTCTTACACTTTGATCAGGGAGCCGATGAGGCGGCTGTGCCACCGTTTGATTGCACTTACCATTGCTGGGAGGGGTCAGTCACCTGAGAAGGTGACCAATCTGGACCTCTTCCTCTTGAGGAGCATGGATGAGGGGTTGTCGGTGAACATCCCCCACTTTTTGGCACACTACCTCCACCGATCAGCTGCGGGGAGAGATCGGAGGAGCCATATGACTGGCGGGCATTTTGTTTCTCGGCTGGCCCGCCATTTTGGAGTCATTGGAGCGGAGATTCCAGCGGGGCTGGAGGTTGTGGTGACCCATCTCCCGGTTATTGACAGGGATTACTTGGTTAGGCTTGGGATATGCCAGCTGGCTATGGGAGAGTACGTTTGGGTAGCATTAGGGCCCGCCAGAGCTGCAGGACCAGAGGCGGAGCAGGGAGGCCCTCAGGGACCTCCGGCTGCTGCTCCAGCCCATCAGGAGGAGCCGCAGGCACCAGTACCCCCACCAGTCCCTGTACGCACCATGGGTCAGAGAGTCGAGGCAGTCGAGGGGGAGTTGAGAGCGTTGAGAGGGATTGTTGATGGTATGAGGAGAGACTCAGAGTGGCTGGTTATGAGTGTGAGCAGACTTTTAGAGCAGCAGGGTATTACCCACACTCGTTCAGATGGTACTCATGTTGCGGGAGTGACACGTGCATATGCTCGCAGAGTCTGGCCTAGGACTGATGATGCCAGCACCTCAGGGACCCACTCACACGACCAGACTGACCCTTGATCTCTTGATTCCACGTGTTATTTGACATTGTTCCATGCACATTATTATTATTCTTTTTGGATTGTACTAATCGATATTCTCATTTATGCACTTGATGTTTCAGTTTATATTTCTTAACATGCTTGACAAAGACTGGCATTAAGTTCAGCATGAGAGTACGAGATGACGTGAGAGATAAACCATGGAATGAGCCATTTTACAACAGACTGTTTGCAGTCTGGATGGTTGAACACATGCGCCGTATCTGGTTAACAGATGCGACGCATCCTATCCTTTATTTCGTTTTATTTTTGTTTCAGGCCGCATAGGATACGCCGCATCTCAATCCTGAGATGCGACGCATCTCCTGCAATGGTCATATCTTATTTTAATTTTTCTGCATTTATTTTTATTTTCGAATTTAAAACTTTTTATCAGTTTATTTTAATGCGGCGCATCCCTGGTTAAGGATGCGGCGCATCTTTTATTCTGATCCGTATTTATTCCAGGCTCGATACGGCGTATCTTCTTCCATAAGATACGGCGCATCGACTGACCTGATGATTTTCATTTTTAATTTTTATGTTTTATTTTTACCTAACTACTAATGTGTTATGCAAGTTTGAACCTTTCTTACCTTAGGTGTGTTTTGAAGCCTTGGTGGTATTATAGATTCCTGCATTTCCTGTGGATACATCGAATATGAAGCTTAAACGTTCTAATCCACAAGAAAGATGATTTTTTCTCTTATACAAATGGAGGATCATACCGAGCAAATCTCAGGGGAGTTTTCCTGTTCTAATTCTTTTATTTTCCAGTTTTTAACCTTTAATACAAACAACGAGGACGTTGTTTAACTTAAGTGGGGGGATTGGAGAATTAGAACACTTAACATTTACTTGTCCTAAACTTTTCAAAATATGCTTAAAATGCGCTTAATATATCAAAATTTAAAATTTTTAGCATGTTTTTGTTTAAAGTCTAAGTTGCATAGCTGCACACATGACGTTATTTTCAAAAATTGTGATTTTTCAAAATTCACAAATCTATGAGTGTGCCGGTGACTTGTAAACTTTAGAACTTGGCTTGTATACTATTCGAGACCACCATAATAAGTATTATTTATATAATTGGAATGACTTGTCTAAATTGGTAAATTTCTAGGATTACACCCAAATAGCCTTATATGTTATGTGATATTAGCTAACTACACTGGTTAGTTAACCCCCGTATAAACCCTTTTGTTACTCTCATTTTTAGAGTAAGATACCCCTAGAAAAACACTCAGAGCCATTCCATTCGTTTCTTACACCTTTGTTTAAAATGTTTCGTTACACCTTACACCTTAGCCTACCCTGTAGATTAAATTCCGTGGTTGGTTAATTGCTATAGGCAAAGTGTGTTTCCTTACATTACCTGTGTTCGCGTGCGTAATTCATTATCTATGGTTAGGTCGGGAAATTGCACAATGCAATTGGAGTGAAAGTAAATATTGTATATCTTTGAGTTTATTTTTCGTGTGTTTACTACTTTCACTATTACCGTTATTTCTGAAGTCATGAAAAGTATGGAAAAATTATCCAGAATTATTGTTATGGTGATGTGGTGAAATTTTACACATCTATGTCTATGTTTATGTTATCATAAATAAAAAAAATAAAAAAAATAAAAAAACAAAATAGAAAAGAAAAGAAAAAAGAAGAAAGTGGGATGTTTGTTTTTTGACCAACGATGTAAAGTTATGTAAGTGGTCGATATCACCACTAATTGTTATATATTATATCTATGGATTGAATGGGAGTTGGCAGTTATGGGAACGTCAACTAAGGTTTATTCTTTGATTAAGATCTTGTTGAGTATAATTCGTGTCTACCTAAAGCGTGTGTTTCAAGTGTTAAAGCGTGAGTTATTCAATGATATGAGTCTTATTCATGGGATGGTTGGGATAGTGATTAACCACACTTAGGATTTTAATTTATTTGTTTTGTTTATTTTTTCGTTTTACACCAATTTATATCCCAAATATTATCCATACCCTGTATTATTCTTTATCCAACCAAACCTTTGATTTATTGAGATTAGGGATTTGAGCAATCTTAAGTATCGTAGTCGTGGATTCGGCTATGTATTTATGATTTTGTCGCCCTTTTTGATATATTATTATTGGTGAAGTTTGGACCTATCTTTAGCCTATTCGAGTTAAGGATTTGAGCAATTGCAAGTATCGTGTTCGTGGATTCGATCATGTATTGTGATTTTGTCGCCTTTTCTGGAATTTGAGATCGATAGTGATTAAGAATAATTAATCCTTAAGCCTAAAAACCCTTTTTACCGCTTTAGACTTGTTATTCCTTGGCTTTAGTGGAGGAGATGTGTAAACTTGCCAAGCTTATGATAGAATATTCATCACGACTGGACAGTTAAACGATTAGATTTGCTTTTATCAAAATATTTTATTTTACTTCTAATTCGTTAAGTGTTTAGTTGTGTGATTATGGCAAAAACGAATACATGCTTAAATATAAAAATAAATCCTAATATCTTTTAGGATACATTTTCATAAGATTTAATTCTAAGGTTTACTTGGGGACAAGTAAAGTTCAAGTGGGGGGATATTTGATGAACTCAAATAAGTACATATTATTACTATCATTTATCCTATTAATTTGACTTGTTTTATTATATTATGTATGAGGATTGATACTTAATCATTTACTTTTGTAATTCTCAGTTGAAAACAAGCATTTGGTGAAACTTGGCGATTTTGGACTAATTATGGAGCAAAACATGCAAGAAGTTAAGAGTCTACTGAAATGTACAAGATCAAGACTATTCTGCTCCAGATGCGCCACATCTCACTTATGACATGCGCCGCATCACTATCAATATTTCACCAGATACGATCCAAGATACAAGAGGACATGCGCCGCATCTAATTATGGAGTTACGCCGCATCTTCTGGCGGTGTACGAATATTCCTGAATATTATAATCTTGGACCCCACGCGAAGTTAAGTCAATGCGCCACATCTACCTACTAGATGCGCCGCATCTTACCCTCAGACAGAAACTATAAATACCCCAAGATCAGACGAATTTCGAGACACATATTATATCCGAAGACCGAAGACCAGAAACCTAGGACGAATTCAGTCAAGGCAGCAGCACAAGACACACCCAAATCAAAGATACAAGAGCTGTAAGAAGGTGCTGCATGTGTTTAATTCATTATGTAGTTTTGTTTTATTGTGTTAGTAAACTTTAATTCATCAAGATTGGTGGCTTGTGTAATGTGACAACGGAAAGATTGCACTCCCTTAAAACTGCTTTCTCATTAATTAAAGTTTATATGTTGATGTCATTGGTGACTTTTATTAGTGCATTGATAACCTCTGTGTCTAGCTGAGCGTTGATCGGGTCGCCATGCCTCTGCCCTCGCCTGTTTATTAGATCGCCTATGCATTCTATGGTCTGTAGAAAAGTAGGAGAAAGATAAACGGGATAGTCATAAGTAATCATTAAGGGTTTACTCGCCGAGAAGATTAGAACCAACGAGAAAGGACTTAATCTCGGTGCGTTGCATCGAACTATACACTTCATATAACACTAGCAATAAAACAAGTGACAAACTACTTATCATAAGGACAGCCCTCTTATTGTCTCGAGTATTTATCTGTGTACGTGTGTGCTACTTGCTGATTCGTGCCTATTGGTTTAGTTTATTATTTAATTGCAACCAAATCGTGCCAGTCTCTCAGGCTGAACCCCCTTGCGTTAGATTAGGTTGTATAGCTAACTTAATATATTAAAATACTGATTAGAATAACTAGATAATACGTTCCACTCTTAGTGATCGACACTCTACTTACCATTATATTCATACTGACCGGGTACACTGCTCGTTAAGTGTGTGTGTTATTGATAAGTCGGCTAAATATAAATTTAAAACTTGAGTAGGCATTAAAACTGCTAAACCGCAACGACACACGCTACACATCATTGGGTCTAAAAGATGCTGTTGATTTGAGAAACATAACTCTACTGAATAGTTATGTAACTCTGCTGATTAGCACAATGACTCTGCTGTTTTGTGACTCTGCTGGTTTGGAAGAATAAGCAAAGTGTAACTCTGCTGCTAGCCTACGAAGACTCTGCTGCTAGACTAGTTACTCTGCTGCTTATTAGATATGTATAGTATGTTAAGGATAAGTATAAAAAAGATACGTAAAGATATTTTTCTTGTATAGAAAGTCTTGTAAACCGAATAGGACTCCTTACACTATAAAAGGAAGATCTAGGGTTAGGTTAGATATACGTATCATTATTGTTTTTACACTTCAAGGTTTCTTGTAACCCTATTGCTGTCGAGCAATCGTATTAATATTGAAGTGTTGTTTGATAATTTGTTTTGTGTTATTCTTCTTAAGATCAAATATTAAGTTCCGCATAATATTTGATATACAACTCAAGATCAGTTTCTATACCGATTACTTTAGATTTATCTAAGGTAATTAATAAGATCGTGAAGCTCATCTGGGATCAACAAAATCCGAGTTCGTATGCTCAAGTTATGGCCAAAATGGTGAAGGTGTGTCGGGAACAACGAGTCTTCCATTATTTCTTCGTTTTAGCTTCTTTTCTTCATTTCATTTCTCGTTTTCCTTCTTGTGCTTTATTCTTGAGTCTTTGGAGTGACAACTTCATCACTTTATCTTCTCGAACATACTCTAAGAGACTTTCATTTGTCAGAAATTCTTCGTACATGCATAAATCTTCGTTTATTGATCATTTTTTGGACTTTTTCTTCGTTTTCCTGTACTTGGCTACAAATGAACTAGCATACACACTTTTATACGATTAAGCAACAAAAGCATATGATTTTAGCCAAATAACATGCACAAAAACCATGATAACGCTTCTAAAAACATGTTAGATTTGAGCGTTATCACAAGATTACTTTTTTCCCTCGTAGTTTCACACCAGAATTTGGGTCTTCAGCCAATTTTGCCAATTTCGAGTATGTTTCACTTCTCAAGTATTTTTGTTGCTTTCGTATGTATGACATCCTTTCAGATTCAACCATAGTGTATGCGTCGACAATGAACTGCTGAGTAAGCCGCCTTGCATTTAGACACATAGAAAAAACACCTGGCCTTTCTTGCAGTCGGTATGAAAAATACTCTTTCATTGTTACCCTTGTTTTTTTGTTTGTTGGTGTGTGATCAGTAATACCAAAATGGTATATGTCTGTTCGATAACCATCCTCAGCATACGGGAACAACAGAGGATACTGTAGTGCGAGATATGAAGGATGTAATTCGCTGATCCTTCTTTTACCTCCCTCCTGCATGTGTAGAATAATGTCCCTTTTATTTGATGTGCTGTCCACAATTAGTGCCGCAACTTCAGAAGTAGTCGGTAGGTTATAATTCCTACCATCTCGCTCTCTTGTACCAATGAGACGTATTTTTAATTTATTTATGTCCCTTTCAGATACGAACCGTTCACCCGCCATTCGAAATTGAGCAACTAATGGGTTGATGGAATCAAGCATGTCGCGTAACTCAACTGTTAGTTGGTGGTCTATGCCGTGATTCTCTGTTGGGGTTGCGGTGCCGCTGATGCAGTTACAAATATAGCAAGTTAAATACGAATTTGTAACATAATGTATGTAATGAAAATCGTAACATTTATTAAAATATAATCAAAACACAAAATATTCTTAAAATTACATTATAAGATTTGGCACCATACCTGAAACAATTCATTCTATTTTGGATTTCATTTTCAGCATCGTAAATATATAGCTCTGCAAACATTGGAGGTTCACATTCGTTTGCCAATAATGAACCCATTAAGTGGTAATTTTCACCCTGTATTCTGTAACAATATGCACCATATCCTTGATTAACTGACGTGGCTTGCCTAGCACCCATTGATGTGAATGCAAACATTGAATTGTAGCGTCTGATATTTTCAATGAATGTATTGCTTATTGGATGGTTTCCACTGATAAGTTCCATCAACGCCTTTGGGGGATTCAATATTTCATTTCCCAATTTCACCTTTCCTTTGCCACAACACGTGAATATGACTCTGAATTAGGATGTGTATGTCTTGCCATACTTTCAGCTTGCCATAATAGTGTGTCACAAGAACCGCATTTGTGAATTGGATCTCCATGGTCAATGTAATCTGTACAACTATATAGTATTAAAGCATAAATAATTTATAAATACATGCCAAGAATTTGTACTGAACAATTGTGTTAATGAAGGATATAGTCTGTGTACCGTTAGATATTCCAACGAAGATATCTTTTTCTATAACATCCTCGTCTGCCAAGCGTGTAGCACTAAATTGTGATTGATGGAATGTCTTTTGTCTAACTATTTTGGTTTTTTGCTTAAGCCTTTCTGATTTGCGTTTAGAAGAATGTGCACTGGATTGGTTGTGATCAATATTCGTAGGTGTTTCTGTTATTGATGTTATAAAGCTCAATATGGAAAATATTATAAAAACAAATTAACTTACGCGTGTTTATGCTGCATTAATTTTCTTACGTGGTTGGGTTGCGTTATTGAATGGACGTCTCCTTGGCCTAGGTTCTTTATTGACGTGTTCATTATTTGTATCCACATTCATCCATTGTGGAAGTATTCTTGTTGGAGGTCTCCCACTTTTGCGGAGTCGAAAATTGTTTAACTCTGTGTAAAATATAACAAAACAAAACTATTAAGATTATAAATGCGCTAATGCCACAATACTGTAAATTCGGATATGCTATTTAGGACCAACAATTCATTTCTTAATAACTGATATGATTTTAAACAGCTAAACTATTATAACATAATTGTGTCAATCATAGTCCTAATGAAATAAAGATATGTATATTAATTCAATTGACTAACGTGTTTCGCTTTGTTGCACACGATGACATCCCCTTTCTGGATTTATCGCAGGTGTTATATGTTTGTAAACAGGTGTTCCTCTGTGCGGATCAGCTTCTACTTCAGGTACCGCTGTCACTTGATCTTCAAAACAAAACATAATGTATAAACAGTTCCCCGTTTAATAATTATTAATAGGAAACAAAAAAAAAATGGATTATTTGTCTAACCTTATTGTATTTGTTTTTTTTAGGTCTGCCCCTACGCCGGATAAGTAAGTCGTTCGCATTGTTTTCCATTGTTGAACCAATGATTTGCTTTGTGATGTCACATGCAAAAAGATGAAGTTTAAAATTATATTGTTATCAAAGTTTGGTACATATGAACTTTATATATGTTTGGTAAGTATCTAAACGAAATCATATCTAAATAATTCATACTTATAAAAACTATTTTATATGGATGTATAATTTCTTAAAATATATGTATAATTTTTTTTAAAAATATCTTATCGATATTTTATATTTGTAGTTATCTAATAATAAATAAAGCTTTTGGTCGAAATTCTACTTCAAAAAACATTACCTTTTTTTAGGGTGTTTTACGCATGCTATGATTACTTTATATATGTTGGGTAAATATCTCTACGAAATCATATATAAATAATTTATACTTATAAACACAATTTTATATGGATGCATTTTTTCTTAAAATATATGTATATATTTTTTTTAAAATATGTATTGGATATGTTCCTTTTGTAATTATCTAATAATTAAAAAAGCTTTTGATAAAAATTTTATTTTAATAACCGATTAGGAGCAGTACTAACTTGAAAGTTAGTACTGCTGGTTATGTTAGGAACAGTACTAATCTGAACGTTAGTACTGCTGACTATGATCATTTAAACTTAGCACTGCTAAAGTTTTTTAACAACTGAATAAGCCCTCTTGAACTAACAAACTAATCACGTCTAAATAGGAGAAACAGTTAAATTGATTATATTTCATAAAGGATGGTGGGCATGGTATGTTCGTCTTACTTTTAGTTTAGTATAGTGTTCTATTATAAACTGTGTAGGTATATGCTATTATGTATACATGTTCCTACACAAATTATAAGGCAATTTTATATGAATGCGTAATTTTTTAAAAATTAAAAATACATCAATTTTTTTCTTTGCTACTAATTAAATGCGTAAATTTTATTATTAATAAAACATAAATCATATAAACATCTTAGAAGTAAAATAGTAACAGTTGCAACTCTTTTAGATAAAAATATTCAAGGAACATAATTTTTTGAGATTCATCGCATGCTTGATCAAATATCGTCATCACTATTCTCATCGTCGGTAGTTTCATAATCAGTGGAGCCGTCATTAATAAAACTTGCTATATCATCGCCAGAAGATACAGATCTAACACTATATGCGTCTGAATCGACTTCCCTTACTTCGTCGTCGATGTAGCTGTTTGAAACATGTGTTTCGCGCACTCTCCCATCAATATCAACCATATCATCCGACATCTCATTGCCACTCATATTATGTCTGTGTAAAAGCTCTCTTTCATATTTCTCATCCATGGGTGCATCTTTGTCTTGTCCAACATCATCATGATATTCCTCACCTATGGATGTTAAAAAAAAATAAAAAAAAAATAAAACAATCAAATACTTTAAAAAATAAATATATAAGTACAAATTTAAATTTTCTAAACACCACTCACACACAAAATTATACATGGAACCACTTTTTAACAAATAATCTGTTGAAGATTCTTCAATGATATCTTCATCAAGAATAGTATACTTGGGTTTATAGTCAACTAAATCATAAAAAGGTTCATCCAGATCATTGATATTAACCCACACACCTTCTTCAGATACGCTGTTGTTGTTCTCATGTTCGTCATCTGTATTTTCATCATAGAGCATATACTTTGGTAGGTTCGATGCTACAGAGTCTTGTATTGTTTTTGAATACGTGAACGCATTTGGTTCTTCATCAGCAGATATATTTAATTGATCTCGGTAAGAGATTGGACCGAATCGTTGTAACGCATAATCTGTAAGAATCCATGGGAAAGTGGGGTTCTACAAACCAAAACATAGTTAGTAGTTACTAACAAATTATCTGTTATGGGGACTGTTTGATTTATCTTGTTGTCTATGGTAGCTTAATAATATAGGATTAGCATGATTGTTTGGTTTAGCTTATTATGTAGACTATGGGGATTGTTTGGAATAGATTAAATCTTACGTTTACAATACGTATGAACATTGATTTGCGTACAATATATATGTTTCATAAAAATATAATGTGCAATTGTAAATTATTACCATTGGGTTTTTTCCCAAGATGATTAGCAGCCAGAGTTTTCACAACTGTTGATTGTGCCTTTTCATCATCAGATGAAGTTAGATCTACAACTTTGTCTAATTGTGTCTTTTCATCGTCTGATGAAATCAGATCAACAACTATCTTGTTGACTGACTTGCCGTTTTTAGTCAGTCTACGGCGTTTATGTATAACTAGGAAAGGCTGCAATTATCACAAACGTAGTTAGTTTTTTTGATTGATAAGTATTACATAATATGAATTACAATTATTTTTTATACCTCTCCATTGTCATCTTTTTTTTGCACCTTTTTATCGTCTGATGAACTAACATCAAAAATTTTGTTGCTGACTAACTTGTTGTCTTTAGTCAGCCTACATCGTTTACGTGCAACTGGAACAGACTGCAGATATTAGAAATATATTTAGACTTTTTGATTCATGATTTTCACATAATAAAATATTATCAAAATTTAATAAAAATACCTCATTAGCAGATTTATATTGAGAATAATCAAGCTTGCATGTATTTTTACCAGTTTCTGATTTCGCTTTTGACAATCTCCAGCTGTTGTGTGTCAAACAAACAACCTAAGCAATGCATATAAAATTAATAACTAATAAATATTTACTTCCACTACAATGCAAAATAGTACGTAATTAAAATTTTGTATAATACCTCATTATCAGTATCATGTAAATCAACATCATCATCAGATGTGTTGTATATATATGGATTGTTTTGTTTTTGCTTATTCCAAATTGGATTAGTTCGATAACCATTGACACCAACAGCATAAATCTGTATATTTTATGTTTATAATTAATTTTGTAAATCTAGCAAAAATAAATGACAACAATAATAAACATATTTATGTTATAATACCTCATCATCTGATGGAACAACCTGCAAGTATTAGAAAGATATTTAGATTTTCCAATTGATGAGTTTGACATAATACTAATTTACCATATTAGTGATACCTCTTCATCGTCAGATATAACAATAGGTTGATTATATTTTGTGAAACCATCATTATGGTTTGAGTGGTTAGTGTTGGTTTTAGCTGCTGCTTTTTTGTTTTCCTGCATATAATTAACATAGAAGAGTGTTACTATTTGATATTCTAAACAGTTAGTTTAACTTTTTTTGGGTAAAGGGGAGTAATCCCGCACCCTCGTAAATAGATTAACCAAAAATATTTAAGTACAAATGAAATATGGTTGAAGTATCATATTAACCTTAAGCTAAAAAGCTTGATAGCCACCTAACTCGAGTGCTTAAGACATGGCAAAAGCACTTACAAAGATAGAAACAAAAAATGCATCTAGAAAAGGAACTGAAAAATAGCTAGCCAGTAGAAAATGTGCGAGATGAACTTGCCCCTGTATTAGCAAAAAGATTGGCCGATTCATCAAACACATTTACCACAAGATCTTCACCATTTTCATCATCCATCACCAATGCAGCATACGGACTAGACGTAGTAACATTAACTTCCTTAGAAGCATTAACAGTAGACTTCAACTGATACGACGATGTAGATGCGTTACCCATAGTAGGAGCTCCCTTCTTAGGTTCACTAGTAGCTGCCTTAGGAACAGATTTGAACTGTTTGACCGTAGTACCAACAGATTGATTCCCATTAGTAGCCTTGGGTTTACCCTTCTTCTTTTTTTTACCCACCTTTTGAAAAGTTAGTTTAACTTAGCACATAACCAATCTACTAATTTTGATTAAAATATGAATACCTTCGATGCCTTTGCTTTCACCATTGTTATTGTTTTTTTATAACAGTAATCGTATTTTAGGATTGAACAATATATATCGAATGCCGTTATTTATATAACACGTAGGTGGATATATTTTAGGATTCGATTTGTTATAAATTATATTTTTACTATAGATATAGATTACATATATATTTTAGATTACATATATCTTTTGAACATAATTATAGAATTTATTTTGTACATATTTATAGTAAACCGAATATCCCAATATTTTATTTTTTCTTTAAGTTATCTATTCAAAATTTAGTTTAAATTGTGATACATTCATTGGGTATAACTTTTGATAGTCTTATTTGTAATTTCAAAACAACAAAATATTTGATCAATGGCAGCTACACCAAACATTAATGAGTTGAAAGCAGCATGTGGTTCATACAACCTATCAGATGCATTTAAGTTTGTGTTCTTCCAAGACATAATAGAAGAGGAGGGATTTCTCATCCGAATGGGGGACGAATGCACCCAGCTGAGGGCTAAGATCCAAAAATGTGAACAAACCATCAATGAGGCTGAATCGTTTGGCCCTCTTCATGGGGTTGCTACAACTGGATATGATTGCCTGCTTGAAACTCACATGAGGGACCGTCAAAACTTGATTTAATGTCTCAACTACTGGTGTTGGCTCACGAAGGACTCGATGAGAAGGAAGTTCATGTGGAACAGATGGAGATTGAAGCATACTCCGAAGATGTTTAAGATGTGTTTATGGTTTTCCTTTGTTTTTGAATGTGATTATGGCTTCAGTTTATGAGCTTTGTCATGGAACTTTGTTGCAAATACTATGATGCTACGTAATGGAAGTAACTGATCAATGATCGGTCTTTTTAGTTTTAATCAACTTTTTATTACGTTTATAATTTACATTTATTATTTTACTGTATGATAAAAGGGTAACATAGGTATTAACTGCATCTCGAAGGTTTAATCAGTTAGTTCCGTTGACCCGGGATATGTCTGCCTACACAGCTTATACATTCTTTCATATAGGATCTATATAAGTACATGACGTACCACATAGATAGCTTGTAGAGTGGTTAGTCAGTTGATTACAAATTTTTGTAGTACTAAGTGTAAAGGAGCAGTACTAATTTGAAAGGTAGTGCTGTTTAAGTGTTTTAATATATATCAAGTATTGTATTTAATTTAAAAGGTGCTGTTCTGGTACGTTTAGGATTAGTTTAATGTGTACCTAAGTATATACAATGATGTTTAGTTTGTTTAGCACATATTTATATGGATGTTTTATGGATTTGGTAGCTTGTTTTAGTATATATCAAATATGTTATGCAATTACAATGTAGCTGTTCCAATTGCTGTAGGATCTTGTTCCATTACATCAAATAACTTAAAATTCGACAAAACCTTTATGCAATTAATTAGGATGTATTTAAAAGATAATAATTTTTTATTTTAAAAAATATGTCGATATCTTTCTAACTTGTTTAAAATTTTATGATATATCGTGAATCAATGATCCACTTGTTTGGATATATAGTTGATTAATACTGGTTGTTTGGTTTTAATACTGATATGATACGATTATCGCGGATACTTAGATATTTAGTATTGTTCGGTATAGAAGTTAGTACTGTTCGATGTTATTACTTAGTGTTGCCAAGTAGAATGGGTAATGCTGCTTGTGCTTTTGTGCTGCTTGTGTCATATGTGATTACTTGTGACAAACATCTTTTGTGTGTTATCAAATATCGGATGTTGTATTCATTACTGCATATGTAAATTTGTAATAGCAAAATAACGTGTTTAAAAAATAACAACCTATTCAATAATTAAACAAACATATGGTATAAACTGTCTAACAAAATTCATAATAAAAAACATTGTTCAATACAAATATGGTGTTCAAAGAAAATATTTTTTCAAATAATATTAAACGCATCTAGTTTTGGGTTTTTTCATTCATCCTTCTCCAAATTTACTGTCACAAGCCTTTTTGTTGGGAAGTTTTCTTCTGCTTCATTGTCTCCTACATCAATCATTTCACGTTGTCTCTTCTTATCTCTTCCAAAAATGTTAGATGCTTCATCCTATAAAAAAAGGTTAAAAGTAATTACAATAATTTAGTTTGTTGATTGGTATATGTTTTCAATAGACTAATGATTAGTACATTAGTATTTCCAGGTGTAGAGCCAAAACTATCTTATCCAAATTTACCTCATTTGCAACAATAGATGGAATTGCCGTGTCATTTGACGCAACCTATGATGTTCAATCAATTTAAATAACATTTATTAAGTTCTTTATTTTCAAACACGAATAGTGGTTAGACGTATATCAACGTATAGTAAGTAATACCTTATTCACACATCTTGAATTTTGTAACTCATGTTCATCATCATGTAGAATATCTTCGGAATCCTGCGGTTGATAACCAATAACATGTTGTTCATCTTCAGTACCATGTAGGTCTTCATCAATTACATCTTTACCAGCTTAAGAAAAATCCAGGTCTTCTCCATGTTCTTGTTCATCAGCTTCAGAATTATCCAGGTCTTCTACAATTTCTTCTTTACCTGCTTCAGAACCGTCCATATCTTCTCCAAGTACTTCATCATCAGCGTCAGAATCATCAAGATCTTCCTGCATTTCTTGTAGTTCATTTTCAGAATCATGCACGCCTTTCTCAACATCTTGATCTTCATCTTCAGATTCATGTAGTTCATCTGCATCCTCGTCCAGTCCATCTTCGTTACCCTGTTTTTTAATTGTGTATTCCATATACATTTTTAAAAATATATATAAAATCACATGAATCGTATTATGAACTGCATACATATTTTTTAATCTTGTGTTAATAAAAAGAGTTAACAGTACTAAGTTTACAGTAGCAGAACTAACTTGATATTTAGTACTGCTATTATGAGTTTAAACAAACAGTTTGAACTTCAACCTTAGTACTGCTGGAACCTAATTGTTATAATATGTATGATTAAACTGAAAATAAGCTAAAAACCAATTTTTTTGTGTACAAATTTTCAGCAGCAACCTAGGAATTATATTATACCATACTTGATTGTTTAATTATTTAATAATGTAATGTATCGAACCTCTTCGTCTAGGAAACCATTCTTGAAGTAATTGATTGTATCAATATCTTCAGTGACCTTTTCAGCTCGATAAATATGACTGTTATTGTTATGGTTAAACTCAGTATATTTCACTTTGAATAGATATTGTTTTCCGATAATCTGATTAAGCTCATCCGGAAAGTATTCATCTGTATCCATGCATTATTTTTGCATGATCTCCCATGCTGACAAGTTTGTCATCCTATGCACGCTGTTATCAAATAGAATAATCTGGGCAGAACCACTATCATCGAATATACAAACAATGATTTTGAACCTACAAATTTAAATAAATGAAAATTAGGATTGGGTAATACTTTTTGTTATAACAAATTGAATTATTTATGTTAATAGAGTTTTTTTGGTACCTAGATGCAACTGCATATGTTTCTCCATGTTTCTTGCAGTACCACAATTGATTCTTGTTTTTCAAACCTGTCATCCCTTTTGATGCAATTGGTTTGACTCTAGTGCTGCATGTTCTGCATCCTGTATAAGCCCAACCACCATCATATTGTATGCTATGCACTGTTGCATACACAACACAACATGTATCCTGCAATTTAATATTAAAGTTAGTTGCGCAAATGTATTAATTTATTGTATAAAATTATTTAATATATAGTGTATGAAAACATCGATAACGTTTTCTGACCGGCTCAATGGTACGAATCATTCCAACCAATCTTTTTACACAACCATGCATAAACTCTGCAGGGCTAACAACATGCATTGCCTGATTGTAGGCTTCAATTTTGAACCCACTTGCATCATATCCCTCTTGTTCTTTATAACTGTGTCATGTAGACATTAGATTTTGGGAAAAAAAAGTGGACCAAATTTTTTTATTTGTTAATTGCACTTATATTAGTTATTACCTTTTCCGAAAAGCCAATAACTGAGGTATATCTCTGTTTATAAATATCCTTGAACCGAATAAAGCATTATGAATTGAAGGTTGGTCTGCATCATGTGCAAGAGCAAATATATTTCGTTATACAATATTATTTAAGTTTTGAGGTAAATGTACAACAAATTGAATTAAAGTGTTACAAAACTTACTATCCCAGTATTTTACTTTCCCCATCATCAATAGAAAGTCTATATGACCAACTTTATCAAGTTTGTCTTCATATTCATTCCACAGCAACGCCCATTTTTCCCAAAAGGTAACATCAAGCCTCAAAGATCTGCATATTGTGTTATCAACATATGATTACATTTGGGCATTTTTTATGTTAATTATAATTAAATTTAAGATAACTAACTCACTCGGCATCTTCTATGACAACTGTTCTCCGATTCTTTCGGCCGCCAACACTATTGACGGATACAATATTTCCAATAGCTACAACAGTTCCGATAACATCTGCAAATAAAAAATGGATAATTGAACTAAAATAAATTATATTTTTACATTTACAATATACATATGTTTATTGGATATACATACCAACACAGTCATGCTCATGGTACTCATAGTCTGTGTCCAATATGCGGCTGAATGGTTCATTAATGAAGCCAATAAAGTTGTCATCGATGTGTTTAACTCTCGTAACATTGGTCCCTTTATAAAATGAATTTTTATACATGTGTGGTAACAGCGGCAACCTTCCACCGTTTTTTGCTACTCCAAAGTTGGAGATTATATAACATTGACCCTCTTGCAACAGTGGCTCAAATTTAAACATCAATTCTTTTTTGATGTAAACTTGAATACGATTTGACTGTTGCAACAATTGTTAGTATTAGTGTCTTTGTTAAATATTTACGACCATATATGATTAGTAATTAAATTAAATATACCTCTTCATCTTGGAAAACACAATCAAGACTGTATGGATCGTGTTATTCATTTAGTTTGTGGGAATGCCAAACAGAGATGCACCTTCCTTTTATTATAATATTAACAACCATAGGATTAATATCTTTAATTGGTGTTATTGTGCGATAATTTATGTTTAGTACTGTCAAATTGTACACATAGTCTTCATATGAACTGAACTAAAACCATTTATATATTGAATAATAAATTATAACCAAACCTTGTGAATGAATCCCAAAACTGGACATATTGCTCCAATGCTTTTCCTTTGGCGGGAAGTTATTCCTACATATATTCAAAGATAATATCAGTTCGCAGTTTATCAAACCATGTAAAATAAAAAAATATCTGTTTATTATTTGTTAACAAACTACCTGAAGAAGCAGATCCACCGATAGATGTATGCATCCCTGTGGATTTCTTTCTATATCCACTAACACCTGTAAAATGATCAATATATTGTTGCGATATAATGAAATTTAACAAAAACATACACACAATAATTTATATCCAAATTACCTGTTGAGGAGCTACTTAAATTGGACGAATGAACTTTTGAAGTCCTTCCACCCCGTGTCGTTAAACCTATATAATTTTTTAAATTTTTATTAGGTAAAATTTTAAAATACGTTACAGACACATAATAATAATGAAATTAATGGATATAGAGAAACAAAGTTTGAATTACCAATTTTGGCATTCTCTCGATCAGAATGCGTATCCAAAGACGTTGACTGGTACCCAAAATTTCCTTTTGGACTTGGATTAACGGCTCCTGTATGTTAATCAGTACATTATTCTCAAACTATTATATGCTATATTTTATAACCGCCGGAAGCTAAATTAATTCTTAACAATAATACCTGATGCTGCACTTCTCAAATCTTTTTGTTGGTTCCTGATGTATGCCATCCTATTTGATTCCATCATTGAGGTTGATTTCCCTAATAACATTTACAAAACATTTTATCTTATCATTAAAGTGGTGTCATTCAAACATTAACATATCAAAGTTTGAAATAATGTATAGTAAGAAAAATAATTACACAATATACACAAATTATTTGGATTTATGTCAAACTATAATACATTGTGGTTTCCTACTTGGTGTGTCATCTCTAAACATGGTTGTGACTTTTTTAGTTGTCCTATTTTTTGAAAGTTCAGTGCCTGGGTATTCAATAAACATATACGTAAATAAACTATATAATTAATCATATTATCATTTAATACTTTTACACCATAATACCTTGCCGACGTGTTTTTGATGTACCACCCTCAATCATGGTTGCAACCACTGCAGTTGGTTTCTTTGTATTACCTTTAACTAATGCAAATATTAAAGTATATATGTGTTTACTCATTGTCCTTAAAGTTTTACACATATGGGCCATTAACAACATAATTTTAAACCAAATACCTTGTTTCTGCTTTGTTGGTGTATCGCTCTCAAACATTCTCACATCTGTTGTTGTACTTTTAGGTGTTGAATATCTCACTGATGAAAAAAGTACAACGTTATATCTGTGTAAAATTAAATATAAAATCAACTCTATTATCATACTAACGTAAAAACATCATACATTCTGGATATGTAACTGGTGTGTCACTTCCAGCCATGTTCCCATCAACTGGGATTGATCTATTTTTTTATACCATTCCCATCTACAAATTCAAAAAAAATTCCTCCTTGTAAATATAAAGTCTATGAGGGAAACATGGTTAACATAAGACATTAATATATAAGTTGTAAATAAAAATAGAAAAACATGTAAAATCTAACAGCACAAGATATAATACAACTCTTATAAACTACTTATATTCTTTTCAAGTGTGTGTTACAAAAAAGGTTTAGCAGTACTAAGTTTAAAAGAACGTAATTAAATTGAAACTTAGTACTGATATAATGTATTTGAAGAAACAGTACTAACGTGCTAGTTAATACTAAATTGAAAGTTAGTACTGCTGCGATCTTTAAAGATGCAGTTCTAATTTGAAACTTAGTACTGTTAACATGCGTTTAAAGAAACAGTACTAACGTGAAAATTAGTACTGTTGTAACCCAATTGTTATAGCAACAAATACATATTATGCACAACATGTTTTATAAATAACAAAATCATATAATCTATCAATGAGACAATATCATTGTATCAAGAATATGTTAATGGTCATGTAAGCTATCAATCACACAATATCAATGTATTAAAAATCAATATTAAATTCAAAACCATATAATTCCATAACACAAATATCGACATAATACTTTTAAAACATAATACCTCGTGAATGACTTGATGGTGTATCACTTTCAAACCTGATGTCATTCATGGTAGTAGTTTTCTTCCTAACAACTCTTGAATCTGAAACAATTATGTAAATATTGATAAGAAATTTAACACAATGATATAACCTATTAAACAAAGAATATCACTTTGTTTGTTTAACACACATTATCAATTTAATTAACTAAAAAATGTCAATATTAAAGTTATGATAAAAATAATTTGAATGCACAATACCTTTTTGATGCATGGTTGCATCCATTGTAGCAGTTTTCTTTTTTGAAGCTTTTGCCAATGCAATTTTAAATAGATCTATGTCTCAACTCATTGAACAAATGTATTAACAGAATTTCAATAAACAACGTATACAAAATAATTTATCATTACAGTACCTGATGCAGGATCTTTTACATTTGTTATATGTTGTGGTGTACTTTTCCCTTCTTGGATATCTATAGCAAAATTCATTGTATCATGAATTAAATACAAATTATATGCAACCAAATTATTCAAGAGCACAATACCTTGAAGACACCTTTTAGAATTTTTGTTTTGCTTAGCTTTTGAAAGCCTTTCAGAATGTCTTTGCCACTGCATATTTGATTAGGGTTGCTATGTAGATCGATTTCTGTATATTAAAAATACGTATATGTTTGTAGATGCGTAGTTAATGATGTATATATAGTGAAAAATTAGGGCTGCAATTGCGTTAATTTTAGATATATGCAAACTATTTTTGGATATAAAAGATATTATAGAATACATTCTAAACGTATCCTCATATGAATCAAACTGTAATAGCTATGTTATTCGGATTAAGCTTCCCAAATAAGTGTCTATCCTTCCTTGCGTTTATAGATTTTAGTTTGTAAAACAAATACAAAACATTGTGTTAGTGCAGTGGTTAAGATGTGATTAGCACTTATTCACAAACCCATGTTCGAATCCATGATAATGAATTTTTTAACAAACAAATTCCGGAATTCACAATGCAAAATATTGCTTACGTGGCTTCATTGTGATGACATGGAATAAAAATATGATGAGGTGGTATTCCATGTCATTGATGATGTCATATACATCTTGTTATATATATGTTATATACATTATATATAATAGGAGGCGTTACACGTAGATTAATCAAGATATGTCCATGTCATTGTAATTCTCATTTAAAGCCATGTCATCATATTTAGTCCACCTAAGCAATGGTTAAGGGAATTAAAATCCGAATTTAATTAGTACAAAAACTTCAATGGTGAGGATCGAACCTTGGGTGTTTTATAACATTAACACACTTGATAACCACTAGACCAACATCTTTTTTTGTTTAATATTTTGCAATACCAAATCTATAAACCTCTGCAATTAATGATTTTTGCTAATACAAATTATGCACAATATAGCCCGATTCATTCATTATATATTTTTTAAAGAAAAAAACTCAGAACCCTAATATCATTCTGTTCCACAAAAACAAATCCTGCAACCCTAAAACACAACACACAAACAATACACATTAGCTTCTTCAACTCGATTATTATTTCCCTGATTTTGTTTTACAGGTTTCATATTGGCCATATCTTTTCTTCAAGAAATCAACTCTTTCCCACCACTCCACCACTCCGGAGTACCCCATCACTCCCTGATTGCTATTAAATTTGTTGCGACAGAAGACATTGATCATCTTCGTCAGTTCTTAAGTGGAAGACAGCATGATAATCCTCAAGAAACCATTCAAGCTCTTGATATTTTCCTAAGAGAAGCGGCTTCACATAAGTATGTTACTATTTTTCATTATTAGCCGTTTTGTTTCTAAGGATCAATTTCTAAATTGTGGCTATTTTACTGTTTCTAAGGATCAATTTCTTAACGACTATATATCATGGTGAAGTATGATGGTACAGTCAGGAACTCTCTTGGTGATGTTATCCAGTTTTTATATGGGGAAGATGGTATGGATGCAATTTGGATCGAGAGTCAGAAACTTGACTCTTTAAAAATTAAGAAAAGGGAGTTTGATCGGCTTTTTAAGTATGAGATCGATGATGATGACTGGAATCCAAGCTATATGCTGCCAGAGCATGTCGAGGATTTGAAAACTATTCGGGAGTTCCGTAATGTGTTTGATGCTGAAGTACAAAAACTAGAAGCTGATCGATTCCAGCTTGGAACTGAAATTGCTACTACGGGTGATAATTCGTGGCCATCCATTCGACCCCTTACAGCACCAACCATTCGACCCCTTACAATACCAACCAAACACCCCTTTACAGCAGCCATCCAAACACCCATGGCAGGAGCAGAACACCCCATTACAACAGCCATCCAAACACCCCCTGACCATAACCAAACACTCCCTTACAGCAGCCATCCAAACACCCCCTTGGCACCAGAAAAACAACCCCTTTAGCAGCCATCTAAACCCTCCCGGACATCAACGAAAAGGAGATAAACAAACATTTCATCTTGCATATGTTGCTTTGACATTTATGCTATGCTTATTTGAAGTATGATTTGGTTGTTTGCATTTATAATGTTCTTTGAGGTGTATACCATGTATACTATGTCACTACATTGAAAAATCTGTAAATGGGAGTATAAAAATATAGGTTGGAGGATGTAATAGTAATTAAACAAAGGAAGGTATAATATGTATTGCCAACGCCTACAAGCACCTACTCCGTGGGCTGTCTTTACTCCAAATCTGATATGTGAGGCTAATATACAGTTCATGTTAGCGTCGAAGAAGATAAGGAGTTACGAATTTGATGTTAATTGCTGCCATTTATTTTTTTAGTAATCATACATTTTGACCTTAATCATAGGCATGAGTTGGAAGTAAAATATTTCTTCACCACATTTTGTTCCACTTATTTTATACAATGATAATTGAAATGAGGTACTTGATTCCTTAATAATAAGGCATCGTCTTTTCTTTTGGCTTAAAATTGATAGAAATTATCGATGAATGCCCCCAGGCTGATGGTGTGGTTAGGCTATAGCCGAGCCCGTCTGCTGACGTCAATGAATTTAGAACTAATATATTGAATACTGACAAGGGAAAGAGAAAGTTAGTCGATAGCTACCACGATGTTGGGGGTCTGCTCTCTTTGATATCGCCAGGTGCTTGATACACTATTTGACTTATCTTTTGGTCATCATACTGCATTTTTGGCCCTTAGTTGATATATGTTGGTTAAACGGGTCTGCTGTGGATGGTTTCGGTAGAACGAGTTTCGATAGCTAAAATGGCTAACGACGACAGTGTGGGAGAGTGCATCACAGGTACATGTGCAACCCATACATTTTTCTTTTTGTTTTATTTATTGTATCTGACATATATCTGTTACAAATACAGATGCAACCGCTATTTCTACTGGTCCCCAGGTCCCTCCAAGTGTAGGTTAGTAATCACATATTTCATACCGTGTTTTTCGCTTATTATTGGATATAAACTATAAGGTAATATTAACTATAAATAGTTTTGTGCACATGTGACAAAGATCAATTTAGTCTGTCAATGACACCAGCATTCTATAGGCTGTGCGGCTCATAACATCCTGGTAAGGGTTTATCATTGTCCATATGGAGCACAAAATGTTTAGAAATTGCAAAACTTCCTACTTTATAAATTTCAAAATCAACCTCAATGTAGGAGGTAAGGAAAACAAGCCAATATAGCTAATGTCAAACAACTATTTTAAAGTATCATAGGACAATGTTTCACAGTGTCTCATTTGTTGGCTTTTGGAGGCTGTTGATAAGCTTCAGGAGCGGCTGCAAGTGGTTCCTGGTGATGATTTGTTGAGTATTGAAGCTCAAAAGAATGCAACGCTGTTCTTTAACATTCTTCTTCGTATGCAACGAAACTACTCCAACTCCATTTGAGGTATGTAACTTCTATTCCAAATAATGTGGATTACAACTTACATTTTGAAATTTAGGAAGTTCTTAAATTTGTTTGGAAGTATGTGGCTGGGGTGTTAGTCCGACATGAGTCATACATCGTCAATTGATTAAAATGAGAACGGACCTCCTTCCGATACCACACTAAACACATCTCAATCGATTGAAACTCAAAACATCACCGAAGTAACAAAAGCGTCTTCAAATGTAAAGTTATATCAATTGCTGTTATATGCAACTTTTGGTCATTTATCACTTTTTGGTCATTTATCATGTTTTAGAATCATGTGTTTTTGAAAATTGTTTTAGGCACTAGCTGATTTTAGGCTGTAAGGATGCTAATGTAATCTCATATATGGTTTTGACAGGAAGAATATGGGCGGTTCACAATATATTGGGTTTTGACTGTATGATGTAAGGGAGGCGTCACCACGACACACAAGGGCACAGTTTTGGAATGACTTTTAGGTACGACTTTTTTTTTTGGGTGTTTGGTCATTCAGTCTATATCAACTTTATCTATGTTAATGGTACCTTTTCCAGATGTCTCTTATAAATAGGTATTCCCTGTTTAGGGTGTTTGGCATGATTTGTGTCTCAATTTCTTATTGGCAGATATATTGCTTGATAACGCTCAAATCTAACATGTTTTTAGTAGCGTTTATTTATATGCTTTTGTTACTTAATTGTACCAAAGTGTGTTTGCAAAGGATATGTAGCCAAAAACAGGAAAAAGGAAGAAAAAGATGAAAAAAATGAGGAAGAAGGAAATAATTATGAAGGTACAAAGATTCTAGTGTCAAGTTCCAAACCAAATGAGTATTTCAAAGAATAAAGGTCCAAGTATTCAAGTTGACAAGTGCCAAAACGAAGAAAAGAACAAGTTTGGATGAAGAGCCAAGAACCAAAAGAAGGAAACAAGCCAAAACGACAAAAGCCCAAAAAGTGCCAAACAGCATCCCTCCATCCGATCGGACGCCGCCCGCAACCGATTCGGATGGAGGCTGGTACCAAAGACCAACCGATCGGTTGGCCAAATACCGATCGGTTGGAGGCTTGCTGATTTACCAAACTTCATCATTAAGTATTGTTTCTTCATACATCCGGTTCTAAAGCCTTCCATTGATCCTTCTAGTCTATTCCACTCTACTTGGAGGCCAAGGGAAGCATTAATGAACCAAGGCTCTTGGGAGTAGTATAAATAGAGCTCATTTTCACACAACTTAGAGAGAGACACAAGCTTATCTTAATCAATAAACCAATTAATCATCAACCACTCATCAAAATACTCTCAAATTCGTCCTTAAAATTCAACATTTGGAAGTCAAAACATCAAGAAGTCAACACCAATAGTTTGGGTATCATTACTTTACCATTTGTAATCTACTTTTAATCATTGTAAGACTCTTAATTATGGTTTCTAATGTTCAAAGTTCTAAGTTTATGTTCATGTTTGCTATGAGTGGCTAGTGCCTTTGTGCACTTGCTTAGATGATGTGTATTGCTTAATGATTTGCTTATGATTGTGATAACATGTTTTAATTCAATTTCAAGTTAATTCTAAGATCCAATTGTGGTTAAGTTTCATCACAACATTTGTTGGTCAAGTTTGACTAGTTAGTAATAGTAAAGGTCGAAAGAGTTAATGTTGCTTAACTAGTTATAATCATTTGTCTATGAATGATTGCTTTTCACCCATTGTTCTTGATTAGACAAAAGGAACTTAATTGTGATTGTAATGAGAATACTTTTTGTCTATCAAATTGGATTGATTGTGTACTACATTAAGGGTCGAAAGAATTAGTAGTTTCCAATCAATTGTGACCTATTTGTCTATGAATCAGTTACCTTTTGTATTGACCATTTCCATAGCATATTTGATAAACAAGAAACTATTTTTGTGCTTAAGTTTGTACACCAAAACTTATGAACCCGGAATTGATCTTGAATTGATTGGTTACACGTAATGCTTGTTTTTATAAACTAAAATCTTGACGAAGGTTTAACTTGTAGAAACAATAGATTAGTTCACCAACTAATTATCACAACCAACATGTTAGCAAAAGTTATCACAATCATACTTATCAAGAGTATTAGACTAATCTAAGCAAGGGTAGTTTTTAATCATTTGAATTATCATTTTTATCATCATTACTTGTTTTCGTGATTTAGTTCGATTAGCTTTTAGACTTACATATAGATTCACTACACAAATCCCTATGAATGATCTCGACTTACCATCATCATCTTGCTACAACGGATGAGTTCACTTGCTCGTATGTGTTGTTTCTAGATCTGGTATTTCTTGTTTATAAATTTAAAACTTGTGCACAATTCGACACATCAATTTTTTTGCGCCGCTGCTGGGGATTTTGATCGTGTTTCTGTGAGTTTTAGAAGTTCATTTCTCACCAAGTTCGTTTTCATAAAAAAAAAGGTTTTCCCGAGCTGCCCAACCGATCGGATCATCACTTTTTAATTTTACCGAGACAACCAACCGATCGGTAATCGGTTCCCTTCAAACCAAATTTACCGAGAGCACCATCCGATCGGTATTGTCATTCAACCGATCGGTTACTCATTTCTGACTTTTTAATTTGTTTTCCTTCTTTGCTCGTGTGTTTACACATTGCCTCAATTCTCTTGGGAATTTTATGAACACTCATTCCACTGGATTAGAACCAATTTCACCTCTTTCCGATCTCGAAAGTTTAATTCGATCAAGACCAAGAAGAAGAAGAACACCTTTTGTTCCATTAACCAATCATTTATAACCCATTCATTGATCAACCTTTTCCTATGGCTAACGATCAACCAATGTGGGCCACAAACCGAGCCATAGCACCCACTCCTGGATCTGCTATTGTTCCGGTTAACCTAGGAAACAACTTCACCGTGAAAGGTCATCACCTTTCTATGATCAAAGACCGTCAATTCGATGGCCGTTCGAGGGCCGATCCTCACAAACACATTTCCGAATTCATTGAAATTTGTGGCATGTTCCGATATGGCGATACCGATACTGACGCCATTAAACTAAATCTTTTTCCATCATCACTTGCTGGAGATGTAAAAGTGTGGTATAATGAATTAACCCCATGAACTATTAATACTTGGGAGGAGATGAGGCAAGCTTTTGTAAGCCGATTCTTTCCACCTGCCATGTTTGATAGACTCATGGGATAAATTCGTGCGTTCACACAAAATCCTAACGAATCACTTGTCGAAGCTTGGCTTCGTATGAAAGATTTACTTTGTAGTTGTCATGGACATGGTTTAGGACGAGGAACCATCATCTAAATCTTCTACCATGGACTTGATGAATCATCTCAAGGAATTCTTGATGCTGGAGGAATTTTTCTCTATAAAGCACCTAATCAGGCATATCAACTGCTTGAAGATCGAGTCCTTCTCAAACTCGATTGGTCGAAAGATGCCAAAACCAAACCTTTACGAAAAACCGTTGCTTTTGCTGAAAGTTCCGAAACCTCTAAACTCATGGAGAAAATGGAAGCTTTGACTTCCAAAATCGACTCGCAATACAAAGATCTTAAAGGAGAGATGAAAGAAATGCGAGATGGTTGTAACAATTATGGAGGTAATCACACATCATCAGAATGTGATGATCAACCTATGAATGGACCCCAAAAGGGAGAAGCTAATTATGTTCAAGGAGGATACCGTGGAGGCGGTTATCGTGGTAATTATTACGGGAGAAATTTTGTGACTTGGCAAGATCACCAACAAAGGGATAACAATTGTGATTCTCTACCTCGAGCGCAAAATCAAACTCCACAAAATTTTGAGAAAAAACCAGAAGAAACCGATTTTGAAAAAATGATGAGAGAATTTGTGACTACTCAAAAAGCTACTAATGAATTTGTCAAAACTCAATTTTTCAATCTCAAAACCAAAGTTGAGCAGGGACAGAAAAATCATTAAGCATCTATTCAAGATCTTGAAAACAAATTCGGTAGACTTTCTGATCAATTTGCTTCCCGACCATCAGGTTTGTTACCAAGTAATACCCAATCCAACACCTAAACCAACATCATCAGGATCAAACGATAAAACCTATCATCTACCACATACTATAAATGAGTAATTAAAGGCTGTATTCACCAGAAGTGGTCTTTCTTATGATCCGCCACCAAAATCCAAATAATACCACAATCATCAATGATGAGAGTGAGGATGAAGCTGAAGAAGCAGAGAAAGAAAATAATCCAAAAACACCACCCAAACCCATCCCACCAGTTAAGGCGTATACACCAAAAATTCCATATCCTCAAAGCCTTAAGAAAGAAAAGATGGAGGAGCGTTATAAGAAGTTTGTTGAAATGATCAAAGAGGTTAGACTCAATGTACCTCTCGTTGATGTTCTAGCTGGAATGCCCAATTATGGGAAATTTTTGAAAGAACTTCTTAATAACAAGAACAAGTTGGAACAAATTTCCGCTACTTTTCTCAATGAAGAATGTTCAGCTATTGTTCAAAACAAAATTCCACCAAAAATGGGAGATCCCAGAAGTTTTTTGATTCCATGCACGTTAGGAAACAACATTACATGTGATGCTTTAGCCGATTTAGGTGCAAGTATCAATTTAATGCTCTATTCGTTGTATTCTAAACTTTCCGTCAATACTTTGAAACCTACAAAGATGAGTATTCGATTAGCAAACCATTCTTACCAATATCCTATTGGTATTGCTGAGAATATGCTTGTCCAAGTTGGTAAGTTTGTTTTTCCCTTGGACTTTGTAATCTTAGAAATGAAAGAAGATAGTAAAGTACCTCTTATCTTAGGAAGACCTTTCCTAAACACAGCTGATGCTATCATTAAAGTGAAAGGAAAAGAACTCAATCTTGGAGTTGGAGAAGATAGAATCACTTTTCTAATCGATAAAGCGATGCAATATCCATATTCTAGTGATGACACTTGTTTTAACATTGATGTAATCGATGAAGTCATTGAGGAAGAATTGGATGCATTACTTGACGATTCTGATACATTCATGACTACTTCTGAAAAGATAAGTGAAACAGATTTTGATAAGGAATTTGCTGAATTTATGGAAGTTAAGTTTGAAGAAGAAGAAGAAGTTGAAGAAGGAGAAATCGTAGAAGAGAATTTTGAGGAAATTCCTTTTAATGATCAAATGAGGATCAAAACATCTATTGAAGAACCACCACTTCCCGATTATCTTGAATATGCTTACTTGGAGGATAATTCACTTCTTCCAGTAGTCATATCTTTGTTACACAAAGATAAATAGAAAGAATGTCTTATCTCTGTTCTTAAGAAGCATAAAATAGCTTTTGCGTGGAAAACATCTAATATCCCAGGAATTAGTCCTGATTTCTGTAAGCACAAAATCTATTTCGAAGAAGGTGTTAAACCTGTTGTAGAAAGACAACGTCGACTCAATCCCAACATGAAAGAAGTTGTAAAGAAAGAAATCATTAAACTTCTTGATGCTGGTATTATTTACCCCATCGAGGATAGCCCTTGGGTGAGTCCAGTTCACTGTGTTCCAAAGAAAGGAGGAATGACTGTTGTGACTAATGAACGGAATGAATTAGTTCCTACTAGAACCGTCACAGGATGGAGAGTATGTATTGTTTACAGAAAATTGAACAAAGCCACCAGAAAAGATCATTTTCCTTTACCATTCATGGATCAAATGCTTGAGAGATTAGCAGGGAACGAATACTTTTGTTTCCTTGATGGTTTTTTAGGATATTTCCAAATTCCTATTGATCATGTCGATCAAGAAAAGACTACATTCACATGTCCTTTTGGAACTTACGCTTACAGGCGTATGCCCTTTGGTTTATGTAACGCACCCGCAACTTTTCAAAGGTGTATGATTGCAATATTCCAAGACATGCTTGAAACGTCTATGGAAGTTTTTATGGATGATTTTTCAGTATTTGGAAACTCGTTTGAAGTTTGTCTTTCGAATCTCGATAAGATGCTCGAAAGATGTGAAGCTGAACATCTTGTTCTCAACTAGGAAAAATGTCATTTTATGGTGACTGAAGGAATTGTGCTTGGACACAAAATTTCCAGTGCAGGAATGGAGGTTGATAAAGCAAAAATTGATGTTTTCACCAAATTACCACCTCCAACGAATGTTAAAGCCGTTATAAGTTTTTTAGGACATGCTGGTTTCTACCGTCGGTTTATTAAAGATTTTTCGAAAATATCTCGTCCAATGACGAAACTTCTTGAAAAAGATTCTTTTTTTGATTTTAGTGTAGATTGCATGAAGGCATTCGAAACATTGAAAAACCAACTGACTAGTGCACCCATTATGGTTTCACCTAATTGGTCACTACCGTTTGAGCTTATGTGCGATGCAAGTGATTTTGCTATTGGAGCTATATTAGGACAACGTGAAGGAAAACATTTTCGTCCTATATACTATGCTAGCAAAACTCTTAACAATGCTCAACAAAATTACACGGTTACGTAGAAAGAATTGTTAGCCGTTGTTTTTGCTTTCGACAAATTCAGATCTTATCTTGTGCTTTCAAAGACGATTGTGTTTACTGATCACTCAGCGCTCAAATATCTGTTTACCAAACAAGATGCAAAACTGCGTCTTATCCGATGGATTTTGTTACTTCAAGAATTTGACATAGAAATCAAAGATAAGAAAGGAGCAGAAAATCTAGCTGCTGATCATTTGTCTCGTCTTGAAAACCCGAATTTAGAAAAGTTAAAGGAAGATGAAATCGACGATTATTTTCCTGAAGAAACTCTCATGGTTGCTGACACAAATGATGAAAGAGAAATTCCGTGGTTTGCAGATTTTGCAAATTATCTCGTAGGAGGAATTCTTAAGAAAGGTTTAACTCATCACCAACGAAGCAAATTCTTTTCAGAATTAAAACACTATTATTGGGAAGAACCCTATCTTTTCAAGATGTGTCCCGATGGGATGATCAGAAGATGTGTTTATGGTTCTGAAACAAGAAGAATTCTTGATGAATGTCATCATGGCCCGACTGGGGGACACTATGGTCCTTCCACCACAGCTAAAAAAGTTTTTGATGCTGGATTCTATTGGCCAACAATTTTCAAAGAAGCTCATACTCTTGTTCAAAACTGCGATGCATGCCAGAAATCCGGTAGTCTTTCTCAATGAGATAAAATGCGAATATATTCTCGTTGCTATAGATTACGTTTCCAAATGGGCTGAAGCTGAAGCTCTACCCACAAATGACGCACGAGTTGTTGTTAATTTTCTCAAAAAGCTTTTCGCTCGTTATGGAATTCCTAAAGCTTTAATAAGTGATCGAGGAACCCATTTCTGTAACAAACAAATGGAGAAAATTATGAAACGATATGGAGTTCATCATCGTTTTGCTACAGCTTATCATCCACAGACTAGTGGTCAAGTCGAAAACACCAACAGAGCCTTAAAGAGAATTCTAGAAAAAAAGGTAAAGGATAATCCTGCAGTTTGGTCGAAGAAACTAGACGATGCTCTGTGGGCGTTTCGCACAGCTTACAAAACTCCAATTGGTACAACACCATACAGACTTCTGTATGGAAAAACTTGCCATTTGCCGTTCGAAATTGAACATCATGCATACTGGGCACTCGGAAATTGTAATCCTGATCTCAAAATAGCTAGAGAAAAGAGATTTTTGCAATTGCATGAACTCGATGAATTGAGATTACAAGCTTATGAGAATGCAAAGTTGTACAAAGCAAGAACCAAAGCTTATCATGATAGAACGCTGAGAATTCGAAAAGAATTCAAATCTGGAGACAAAGTTCTGCTTTTTTATATGAAACACAAGTTCAAAGTTCCTAAGTTGAAGCCAAAATGGTTCGGACCTTATACTGTGAAACATGGGTATCCGTCTGGATATGTCGAGTTATATGATAAAAAAAGAGGAAGTTTCATTGTTAATGGTCACCGAATTAAATTATACTATGATAAGGAGCAAATGAATGAGATTTCTAATAACGAGATTCCGACTGAATCAGAATATGAACCTATCACATTTCTGACACCTTACCCAACAGATTACAAGGAAAATTCTAAGTTTATCTATGATGTTATTCCTAAAGTTTTGGAAACAACAAAGTTGTACAGCATAGATGGAACTGAGGAGGAAATTATGATAGAAAACGTGGTGTATGTTCCAAAATTTTCAAAGAAGAAGCCAAAGATTACACCAATGTAGGAAGAGAGAAGTTTGAGTCAGGCTGATGACTTGTTAATAAAACAAGCGCTTCTCGGGAGGCAACCCGTGTGTGTGCTATTTTTACTTTCTATTTTGATTTTTGAAGTGTTTAAACCCCAAAGTTTTTCTAAAACTTAGTTGAACTTAAGTGTGGGGGTGTATCACTGATTTTTAATAAAACGTAGAAACACTTTCGTGTGTTTGTTTGTTTTGTTTGTTTTTAAGATTACTGCAGGTAATGATACCTAAGCAAGGAGACTTGGATCAAAGAATCATATGGAGCATGAAAAATTTGGTTTATTCTCTTATTTCCCTATTTTATTCCTTAAAGCCGTTTATCACATTGAGGACAATGCTTAACTTAATGTGTGTGTGGGGGGGGGGGGGGGGGTGGTGAATAGGAAAATAAGAGTAGATTGTAGATTTCAGGCTAGATTTTTAAATTTTGCTTGCCCTTGTAATCTAGTTATTTGTCATTTTAAGGATAATATATTAGAATAACTAGATCAATCCACTGGTAAAATCTGTAATTTTTGAAAAATTGAGATGTGTCCCGATTAATATTGCAATCCATTATGGGATCGATAACATTAGCTAGCACATATTATAGCCCTTTCCACTAAAAGTGTGAGGATTTAAGCCTGTTTTGTATATAGCATACATCTTTTATGCTTGATTCTTTTGCTATGAGTGTGCCGGTGATTTTATTTATTCTAGAACTTGTGCTTGTAAATCATTACGAGACCGTTGTGAGATCACATTTGTGATATAAGTATACATGCGTGATAAGAGGCACCTTTAGGATATAAAACCAAATGGCCTTCATTTTACATCTAATGATATATTAGCTAGCCACATCGGTTAGTTAACCACCTCTATGAACCCATTTGTTAGCGTTTATCTTTAGCGCTAGATACCCCTAGTTACACCCTCTGAGCCTATCCTTTTCTTTTTGATAAATCCAGAAAAATACAAAAATATTTTACACTTTTTAGCCTAGCCTTACCCTTAGCCAAGTCTTGGTTGGTTGCTAGCTATTTGGCAAGATGAATGTTATGTGTGAAATCATGAAAGTTCAAAGAAAGTTGCAAACTCCATGAGCAGTTATCAAAGTGAAGAGAGAATAATCATCGCAACTATAAGATGACAAGAAGTTTAAGTTTATGTTCAAAAAAAAAAAAAAAAAAAAAAAAGTCATCGCAACTATAAGGTGACAAGGATAGCCAATGAGCTATGAAATAATGTTTCGATTGATCAAGTATGGAGTTTTTCAAGATTGCAAGTGTGACAAATGGCAAATTTGTCCTAACAGTAAATGCATAACAATTCATTTATTGTGACTGAAATACTTGATTTGACTTTATGTGGTTAAAACAGAAAACAGACCTGTATTTATTGACACCCGGAAATCTCACCAAGGAAAAGTGAAATGAGCACATATTATAATTTGTTCACTATATTATTGAAAATGGGAGGTTATCTCAGTTCCACTCGGACCGACACCACACGCGAACCAGGAATAAATGTGAGACTCGGAAAGTATTAATAAATAATTGAGGACTTAGAAAATAATCAGGAATTACGAATCGACTTTAGAAATAAAAACACTCATATTGGAAAACAGTTTAGGACGGATCCGAACTTGACACAATTTAACGGGACGCGGATATTAATATACACACTTTAAACGCACTCAACCCTCAAATAAATTATATGAGGCTTTATATAACCCGTGCGATGCACGGTCTTTTGGTTGATTAATTAAGTGGTTTTTCGTAACGTTGATGCAACTGCTTGTATAAGCATATGACGGTATTTATATGCCTATTAGAGAAGTTGTATTGTATTTATTTGAGTGGAATTGATATTTAGATGCCTAGTAATGTTATCATAACTTTTGTATTTAAATTAGTTTATTTTCATTAAAAGTTTCAATTAACATAAACGGGAATTTTTTAGATATAAATATAAAGATAAATTATAAGCATTTTTTTAAAGTTTAGGATGTTAATGGTAATACATTGTGCATGGAGGGGTTGTTTTATATCCAATGTATAAATGAGGGGTTTATATTGCAATGCTGGACATCTTCCTAAATACTCATTCTCCATTTATGCATGGGAGAAGATGCAAAGGCTGCATTAACACCCAAATTAAATGTTCCAATGCTTCTTGGGTGTCTTTTGTTGTTATTTTTGCAACATTTTAACTGCCACAATTTAACAAAACGTTTACAATATTAATCAAAGATCAAATATTTTTAACCCTAAATTTAACATACAACTTTGCTAATCGTAATTTCATTATATATACGCTTACATTATTAATCAAAGATCAAATATTTTTAACCCTAAATTTAACATACAACTATCAACATCTTAACCCTAATTTTAAGATGGCAGACACACCAAACCTTAATGAGATGAAAGATGCAACTGAATCTGCCAAGCTTGCTAATCCCTTCAAGCTGCTGATAACTCATGACAAAGCAGAAGAGAAAAGTTTTATCGTTCGTATTGGAGAGGAGAGTAGCCAGTTGAGGGTAGTCATTGAAAAAAAGGAGCAAACAATCACTGAGGCAGCTACCTCATTTACTCGTTTCAATGTTGTGGCTGCAACTGGGCATGATTGCCTGCTTGAAATACAAATGAAGGACCGCAGGAAACTTGATCTGTTGGCTCAACTACTGCTGCTGTCTCGTCAAAGCATGGAGGAGAAGGATGAGCTTTTGGAGAGGTTGGAAGAAGCCGAAGATTCTGATGACGAAGATTAGGATCTATTGGGCATTTTCTTTTGTGTTTTGATGTATGTACGTGTTTGGGTTTTATCTCTGTTTTATTTGAATGGTAATGATGTGGATGTATAAATTATCTATGAATGGAAACAACTGATCATGTATAAATTATCTATGAATGGAAACAACTGATCAAGGATCAGTTATGTTTTAAGTATTAATCGTTTATTACCTTTAAGAATTTATTAATTTTTATTTTTTTATTATTATAAAGGGTAAAATATATACAAAATTATGTAGTGTGTGTTTGACTTTCTTCTCTCACACATCTTTCTCTCACACTCGTTCAAAACACACGGTTAGATTTAGATAGCAGATTTAGGGTTTTCATTTTTAGGCAAAATTAAGCAAATTGAATATTAAACAATCAAATGTTTATGAGGGCTATGTTAAAGGATTTGATGCTTTGATGATTGAGCCAAATATTTCAGGTATTGGACTTGAATCTGATCAAATGAATGGTTTTTATGTAAATGATGTGATTTTTGATATGGGTTTTTGATCTTTAGTGAAATTAGTGTATACCCTTTTGGAGATCTTGTGTTTTTTCTATAAAAGTTGGGATTTTTATATGGTTTGTTGATCGTTAGTGTAGAAATGTAGAATTTTTTGTACCCTTTTAAGATCTTAAAGTTGGGATTCTGATATTGGGTTTTGATATTTAGTGGAATTCTGTATACCCTTGTGATTGATTGTTTAGTTGTTTATGTTAATTTGATCTAGTTGGGATGAAGTCCCTCTTTATTTTGGTGCTAGTTGATGTAAAGTTTTGCACTTTTGATCTGATTTTTATGATTCTGATACGGGTTTTTGTTTTTGATTGTTTGTTTAGTGGTTCATGCTCATTTCATATGTGTGGGATAAAGGTCTTACTTTTTGATAAAGGTTATATAAAACCGATATTAGTATCGAATGAGCTAATAAGTTTTCTTATTGGCAGAAGCTTTTCTCATGATGCGTAATGCGCACCTCGTTCCTTTGTTAAAGCTTTCAGTTATTGGTGACACCGTTCTGCGGATTGCATGGGTTAGTTTTAACATCATTTTTTGAGTTATATGGCAATCTTGCAGCATACTCATTATATGCATAATGTTGGTGATGTTTTATATTCTGTGTGGTTATTATATGTATTTTTTATAATCCATAATAGCACATCATACTTGGGAATAGTAATTAAGAAAGGCAATGGTATTCTGATTACAATAGATGGACTACGATTTATTCATCTGAAAAACTAAAAGGCAAAACCAAACATGAGTTATTTCATGAATAAAGTATAAAGTTACAGACACGTAACAATATCTATGATTCACTATTAGATTTCATGTTTGAACATTACATAGATGTGCTACGATAGGTTGGTGAAAGTTTCTTTGAAAACAATGTTACGCGTGCAGTGCTTAAGTTCCGGGTCCTTGTCTTCAACCATTAGTATTTTAAGGCCGTCAGGACTGGTAACTCTAGATAGCGCAACATAAAGCTGACCATGGCTGAACACGGGAGTAGGCAAATAGAGGCCAACGTAATTAAGTGATTGGCCCTGACTTTTGTTAATTGTCATTGCATAACATGGTCTTACAGGGAATTGTCGCCGTTTTAGGACAAATGGCCACTTGGATTGTGTTGATGTAAGTATAATCCTGTGTATAATGACATTCTCCCCTATATTTGAACCTGTTAGTACCTTAGCATGAATAACAAACTGGCCTAGATCTGTGATGAGCAACCTTGTTCCATTACACAGCCCTTTGCTTGGATTGATGTTCCGCAATAGCATAATTGGTAATTCCTTTTTTAAGTGAAGAGCATGTGGGGGCATCCAGGGGAAATTTAAAGAATTTAGAAATTCAATCGGATAGTGTTCGTGCTGTTCTAGGCTGTCTGTAGATGCCTTGCAAATCTCGTCTGCGCTGTTGTATGTAATAGATTCCCCTGCTAACTGTTTAAACATGTACTCATTGATGGCATCAGCATCATCATTCCGAGGAGTTAGTATTGCCCTTTCTTTGAGATACACATCGTCCGTTTGTCTCGTTGTAAAATCAGGGTATGTCTCTGCGACAATCTGCTTGATAGGAGAATCCCATGAATTAATTAGGAAGATTTCAGGGATGTCAATCCAACTTGGGTCATCCTCCCCTTCTTTGTATTTCGCCGGCACCTTGCCATCCCCCACAGCCAAAACCCATCTATTGAAATCCTGTTCTGGAGTATCAAGCTCCCCATTTTCACTATACTCGTTGACACGCATGCTGCGCGTAAGGCTGAATACCTTGCAATGCTTCCATAATTCAGATTGGTTTATGCATGATTGAACAATGTCTGCCCTGCTTCCTTTCGGTATAACTGGTAGAACTTGTCGAAAGTCACCTCCGAGCAAGACCGTCACGCCTCCAAATATTCGATCCCTACTGTCCTGGTCATGATATCCTAAAATATCCGTTAGCGTCTTGTCCAATGCCTCAAAAGCATATTTTTGAGTCATTGGAGCTTCATCCCATATAATAAGTTTAACTTGCTGCATGAGTTCCGCCATATGTGTGTTTTGTTTTATGCCGCATGTACTGTTCTCTAATAATTCAAGCGGTATAACAAAACGGCTATGCGTGGTTCTCCCACCTGGTAGCAACAATGAAGCTATTCCTACACAATTTGAGAGTGTTAATTAGTCATGTATTTTTATAAATTTCCAAATAGTTGATTGTTTAAATTTAGTATAAATTTGTACCTGACGATGCAACAGCAAGCACTATCATACGTTCTGATCTTAACCTTGAGATGATAGTGTTGGGAATAAAATGCTTAAGTCAAAGAGCCTGCCAGATGAAGTATTAGGTCTGCTAGTTCATTTTGAAGAAGTTGAAGATAAACTAACAGTACCTTCTGGGTGAGAAGGTACTGCTAGTTAAAGAAGGTCCTGCCAGTTTGAACGTCAAGTTGTTAGATATTTTATTTGTAAATATTTTAGTTGTATTATTGGTCTTTGTACATTGTAACACGTTAAGTAAAAGTAGTTCAGTCTTCTATGTCATGCAGTAGATAATACTGAGTGTTTTACATTGGAAGTTGTAATAGTAGGTTAGAAAAGTCTTGTTATCTTATGCAACTTGACAACATGTAAAAAGGGTTCCTTATCCTATAAAAGGAACCCTTAGTCACCACCTTAGAAATATCTCTTCAACTAAATACTTAGAAATATCCTAAAACACCACAACCTCTCTAGTAACTTAGTTACAAATTCACAAATCCCTTTTACAAATCAAAGATTCAAGGTTACCTTTGTAATCCCGGTGATAGTTTAGATCACCCGTATTATCTCATAAATAATATTGAATCGTTTTGTGTTATTCACGTTGTGTTCATTGTTCTAAATAATTCACGTTTGCATATTCACCATCTTTGTTCCTTTAAGTGTGTTATAGTAAATTCCGCGTACTAAATCACATTCATTCCTAAATATCCCAAACACATTATTAAGATTAACATCCCAAGTGTTTGTATAATCCTCCACAAGTGGTATCAGAGCCAGGCTGATATTTACGATTTAAAAGAACAATGGAAGTTGAACACATTCAAACCAATGTGGCTGCAAAACTTCCATTACTCAAACAGAATGAGTTTGATATGTGGAGACTGAGGGTAGAGCAATACTTCCAAGTGCAAGACTATGCACTTTGGGAGATTATTGAAGAAGGAAACTCATTCAAACCTACAATCACCACCTCCACAGTGAACGATGCAATAGTGACAAATGTTCAAGTGAACCCAACAACCGCAGAAGAAAGAATCCAAAAGAGAAATGATCTTAAGGCCAGGAGTATGCTTCTCATGTCTATTCCAAATGACCAGCTTTTGATCTTCAACAAGTACAAATGTGCTAAAACCCTCTTTCAAGCTATTGTGGCTAGATTTGGTGGAAATGATGCCACCAAGAAAACTTAGAAAACTCTCCTCAAACAACAGTTTGAAAACTTTTCAGCCACAACAAATGAGTCTTTGGACAGCATGTTCAATAGACTACAAAAGCTTTCAAGTCAGTTAGCCATTCATGAAGTGCTGATATCTCAAGAAGACTTAAACTCCAAATTTCTTAGGAGTTTACCCTCTGAATGGGCCATGCATGTCATTGTCTGGAAAAACAAACCAGATATTGATCACATGAGTCTTAATGATCTTTACAGCAACTTCAAGATAGTAGAGCATGAAGTGAAGAAGTCTACTAGTTCAAGCTCAGGGAATATGGCCTTTGTGTCATCTCCCAGCACCTCAAGGATAGTAGATGAAGAAAAAGATGGTAGAGAAGAAGGTACTGCCAACACAAATTTTGGTACTGCCAATACTTCTAGCAGTACCAAAACAATTCTAGATGAAACAATTGGTTGTGCTTTCCTGACATCACAACACAATGGTTCCATATTGACTTTTGAAGATATTGAGGAAATGGACATAAAGTGGCAAATTTCACTTCTTAGCATGAGGGCTAAGAAATTTCTGATGAGGACTGGAAAGAAGATTACCATAAATGGTAATGAGCCTGCTGGGTATGACAAGTCTAAAGTGGAGTGCTACAACTGCCACATGAAGGGTCACTACTCAAGAGAGTGTAGAAGACCAAAGAAGCAGGATGATAAGGGAAGAGGTTTTGAGAACAAGAACAAGGAAAGCTTTGAGAACAAGAGCAAGGCTGTGGAAATCACTGAGCCTAAAGCTATGGTAGCTATTGATGGGCTGGGTTTTGATTGGAGCTTTATGGGTGAAGAGGAGTCAACTTCAAATGAAATGGCTTTAATGGCTTTCTCTAATCCTGAGGTAAAAATTACTAAATGTTCTAATACTTGTGAAGTTTTTGAAGAATTAGAAACTTTAATAAAACTTTATGATGAACTGAAAGTAGAACAAAGAAAAACTCATCAAGACCTAGTTAATCATAAGTGTGGTATGGCCAAACTTGAGAAGCAGATAATCCACTTTAGGGAAAATGAACTCACTTTTTCTGACACAAAAGGCATTCTTAATAGGGAAATATTTTTGAAAGATGCTGAAATAAACCTGTTAAGAACTGAGTTTGCTAAAGTGAAACTGGCAAAGGATAATATTCAACTAACTATTACCACATTAGAAACTGCTTCTGATTGTAATAGAAGAATAGTTGAAAATCAAATGAACAAAAGAATCAAATCTGGGATTGGATACAAAACTTTTCCACCTCCTTACAGAGGAATCCCCTGTCCCCCAGGTTTAGATCTTGCAGAATCAGGTTCACATGAATTCACCAATAAACCACTAGATAATGAGAAACCTGTAGAGAAAAGTGAACCTTTTGAGAGTGCTAGTGTTGCTTCACTCTCTAACAAAAAGGTGCTCACTGATAAGAGCTCAGATGCTCCAATTATTGAAGATTGGACATCTGATGATGAGGAAAAAGAGACTGTTTCAAACAAAGGAAACAAAGTAGGACCACCCAGTCCTAAAAATGTAGAGATTAAGACAAAGGCTAAAACTGTTCTGAAAACAGTTGAATGTTGTGCTAAGTGTAATAGCAAACCTAGAGGTAGCCAGAGAAATTGGAACAATCTTAAGTCACACCAACTTGGTGATGATTTTGTTATGTACAATAAGGCCTGCTATTACTGTGGTAGTTTTAATCATACTCATGCTTATTGTAACAATTGGGCTTCTGGGAGTACATCAAGGTCTAAAATAAATGGAACAAACCCCATAAAAAGTTTTGTGAAGTCTAACACACCAAAAGTTAATCATACTGTTAGACCAAATAAGCCTGTTAACTCAAAACCAACTTTTAAGGGTGCAAGAAACACTTTCAAACATGCACCAAGAGTTGTGAAACGTCCCATTGAAAAGAAATCTGTGGTTAAAACACAAGATTGGAGACCAAAACCAAAAGGTCCTGCTAGACCAAATGGTACTGCAAAAATTAGTACTGTTAGACCAAGGACCACAAAATGGGTTAAAAGGGAAAATGCTGTTAAGTCCTCAGCATATTGGATATGGAGACCACTCCAATCAAAAGTTGCATCAACAGTCCTAAAGAGGTTTGATTACATTGATGCAAGAGGCAAACCCAAGTCAGTCATGGCTTGGGTACCCCAAGGAAACTAATATGTTTATATATGTGCAGGAACATTCAAATGATATTGATGATCAAGGATATGTAGATAGTGGATGTTCAAGGCACATGACAGGCAACATGTCTTACCTCACTAACTTCAAATCATTTGATGGAGGATATGTTACCTTTGGGGGAGGAATCAAAGGAAAGATTACTGGTAAAGGTACAATCAAAACCAGTAAATTGGATTTTGAAAATGTGTACTTTGTGAAAGAGCTTCAGTTTAATCTCCTCAGTGTCTCACAAATGTGTGACAAAAAGAACAATGTTCTTTTTACTGACAATGAATGCATGGTTCTTTCTCCTTATTTTAAAATTCCTGATGAAAGTCATATTCTTCTTAAAATCCCAAGAAAGAACAATATGTACAGTGTTGATTTAAAGAACATTGTTCCTAAGGAGAGTTTAACTTGTCTAGTAGCAAAAGCCTCATTGGATGAATCTATGCTATGGCATAGAAGGCTTGGTCATATAAACTTTAAAACAATCAATACAATTGCAAAATATGATTTGGTTAGAGGTTTACCCAAAAAGATTTTTCAAAATGACCAAACCTGTGTTGATTGTCCTAAAGGCGAACAACATAGAACTTCTTGTAAGCCCAAGACCCATAACTCAATTTCTCAAACTTTATACATGCTTCATATGGACCTTTTTGGTCCTACTTCAGTGAGTAGCTTGAATGGTAAAAAATATTGTCTTGTAGTTACTGATGATTACAGCAGATTTTCTTGGGTTTTCTTTTTAAGAACTAAGGATGAAACTAGTGAGATCCTTAAGTCCTATATAACTGAGATAGAAAACCAAGCTGATAAGAAAGTGAAAGTAATTAGATGTGACAATGGGACAGAATTTAAGAATATTGTTATGGATGAATTTTGCAAAGAAAAAGGAATAAAAAGAGAATTTAGTGTAGCTAGAACCCCACAGCAAAATGGAGTAGCAGAAAGGAAAAATAGAACACTAATAGAGGCTGCTAGAACAATGTTAGTAGACTCTAAGTTGCCTATTTCATTTTGGGCTGAAGCTGTAGGTACTGCTTGTTATGTGCAGAACAGGGTTCTTGTGATTAAACCCCATAAAAAGACTCCTTATGAACTTTTCTTTGGTAGAACACCATCTTTAAGTTTTATGAGACCTTTTGGATGTCATGTCACTATTCTCAATACCAAAGATCATCTAGGAAAGTTTGAAGGAAAAGCTGATGAAGGCTACATGATAGGGTATTCTTTGCAAAGTAAGGCCTATAGGGTGTATAATATTTGCACTAGGCTAGTGGAAGAAAATCTGCACATAGAGTTTCAAGAGAAACTACCAAATGTTGCAGGCATTGGGCCAGATTGGCTTTTTGACATTGATAGGCTTTCAGAATCTATGAATTATGTGCCTATTACAGGTACAAATACTAATGATAATGCAGGTTTTGAAGACAATGTTGAAACAGCTGAAGATCAAGATTACATCTTGATGCCAATTTGGAAAGGATTGGATTTATCTTCAAGTCATGAAGAACCTTTAAATACAGCAAATGAAGGTGTTGAAGATGATCATGGAACTCAGGGTCAAGAGAATCAAGAAAGTAGTGCAGATGGAAATGGTACTGCTAGTTCACCAGATGGTACTGTCAGTTCACAAGTTGGTACTGCTGAACCATTAAATGTTCAATAAGATGATTCCTTACCAGAAGATGTGGGGATTAGCAATCTTCCACTTACCTATGAAGTTCCTACAACACAGAACACAATAATTCTCAAAGATCACTCCATTGATAATGTGATTGGCAGCATTGATTCTGGTGTTAGAACAAGAACTCAAGTCTTGTCTTCAGACCAATAAGGGTTTTTCTCATCTGTCTATGAAGAAAAGAACCATGAAGTTGCCAACATATGCCTGTTTTCATGTTTTCTCTCACAAGCTGAACCCAAAAACATTAACATAGCCTTAGATGATTCAAGTTGGGTTGATGCAATGCAAGAAGAGCTTCTTCAATTCAAGCTTCAGAAGGTTTGGAAACGGGTTGATTTGCCCAAAGGTCGCAGGGCAATTGGAACCAAATGGGTGTTCAGGAATAAGAAAGATGAACGGGGGATTGTGATTAGAAACAAAGCAAGATTGGTGGCCTAAGGGTATACTCAAGAAGAAAGGGCGGATTATGATGAGGTTTTTGCTCCAGTTGCAAGACTTGAAGCAATTAGGCTATTCTTGGCCTATGCTTCTTTCATAGGCTTCACTTTTTACCAAATGGATGTTAAGAGTGCCTTCTTGTAAGGTACTATTGAAGAAGAAGTGTATGTTTCTCAACCTCCAGGCTTCATTGATGCAGAATATCCAAACAAGGTGTATAAGGTTACCAAGGCTCTTTATGGTCTACACCAAGCTCCTAGGGCATGGTATGAAACATTGGCTTTCTATTTATTGGAAAATGGATTTCAAAGAGGCAAGATTGATCCAAATTTGGTCATCAAAAGAACCAAGAAAGACATCTTGCTGGCGTAGATTTATGTTGATGACATTATCTTTGGATCCACAAACCAAGAGTTGTGTGTGGAGTTTGAAAAACTTATGCATAGTAAGTTTGAAATGAGTTCCATGGGGGAACTTACTTTCTTTCTGGGTCTCCAAGTAAAACAATCAAATGAAGGCATATTTATCAGCCAAGATAAGTATGTAGCAGAGATTCTGAGGAAGTTTCAGTTTGCAAATTCTAAGGTTGCAAGTACTCCAATGGATTTAGAAAAGGGGTTACTCAAGGATGCTGAGGGTGAAGATGTGGATTTGCACAATTACAGATCAATGATTGGGTCCTTGAAGTACCTTACATCATCAAGACCAGATATCATGTTCCCAGTGTGTGTATGTGCAAGGTTTCAAGTAAATCCCAAAGTTTCTCATCTCACAGCAGTCAAAAGGATCTTTAGATATCTCAAGGGTCAACCTAGGTTGGGTCTATGGTATCCAAGGGAATCATCTTTTGACTTGGTGGCTTATTCTGATTGTGACTATGCTGGTGCAACCCTAGACAGAAAATCCACAACTGGTGGATGTCAATTTCTTGGCTGCAGACTCATATCATGGCAATGCAAGAAGCAGACAATGGTGGCCAACTCTACAACTGAAGCAGAATATGTTGCTGGTGCAAGTTGTTGTGGGCAAGTGCTTTGGATCCAAAATCAATTGCTTGACTATGGGTACAATTTTCTTAACACCATTATTTACATTGACAATAGCAGTACTATTTGTATCATTAAAAATCCAGTTCAACATTCAAAAACAAAACACATTGAAATCAGACACCATTTCATAAGAGATTGCAATGAGAAAAGGTTAATACAAGTTGTCAAAATTGATTCTGCAAATAATTTTGTAGACCTTCTCACCAAAGCTTTTGATTTAGGTAGATTTAAATACCTGGTAGCAGGTATTGGAATGATTAATCTTTGAAAAACATGTGTTTTTGTACATAAAACAAATGGTACTGGCTCTTAAACATGGTACTGCTAGTTAGTCAAAAGGTACTGTCAGTTCATAATTGGTCCTGCTAGTATAAAGTTTGCTCTGTTTTGTTCATCTTGATGCTTAAATGTTTTCAATGCAATAAACAAGTGCTTTGCTTTCTGATCTTTGACTTTAACAATATCAACACATTGCTCCAATCTTGGACTAAAAGATGGTGCAATTTCCTTGGATGGAGGAATTATAAGAGGCAATGGTGCTGTGTATCTTGGATGCTTGTTTCAACAAGTGAAATCATCTATCAGCATGCCTTTCTGAATATATATAATACTCCAGAATATCATCATCTTGTACTCTGTTCTTTTGGTCAGCAACTAACAAATTTCAGGTTACTCAAGTTGATAACAAAACAAGGATCATGATGTGGAGATGGTATTCAGTTCACCAAGTTTTACAAACTTAAGAGCTGGCTAGTCCATCAGCAAACGGCTTTTGGTAAAGACATATCAAATCCGTTGATGGTTGATAGTTTACCAAAAACTATATGGTATTTAACTAACCATACTTTACAGTAAATAGTTGACTAGTCCAAAGCAAATGGCTTTTGGTAAAGACAAGACAAATCCGTTGATAGCTGATAGTTTGCTAAAAACTATAAGGGATTTTTGCAAAAATTTCAAAGATACTGCCAAGTAAAATTTTCTTTCAAAATCAAAGGTACTGGTAGTTCAAATTTTGGTACTGGTAGAGTAAAATGGTACTGCTAGATAACCGTTGAGTCTGTCAGTTAAAATTATAGCCGTTAGGTCTGGTAGTTAAAATTAGCCGTTGGGGTAATTCTGTAAATTACTGATGTTTTCCTCGATTTAAGGGTCTGGTAATTATATTATAATATTCATACAAAAGATCTTTTTAACCGCCTCTTCATTTACTTATTATAATTTTTCTCATAGTCGGTTAAAAGTAAATCTCTCATAATATCTTCCATCAGTCCTTATCACAATTAACACTCACCTTTCATCTTCTACCAGTACCACAATCAAATCCCACCATCCCAACTAAGTTTTACCTTAACTTTCACCATGGCTGATCTAAATTTTGTTAAACGTCACAACCAGTTAGCATTTTTGGAAAAGTCTGAGGATAATGAATCTTTTCATCAAATAGTGGACTTTCTAAATGATTCTTACATCAGGTTTGCCTTACTTGTAAATCCCACTATTTATGAATCACAAATTTTACAATTTTGGGAAACGGCTAAAGTTAAAACTCTTGAAAATGGGGACCAAAAGATAAAAGCCAAAGTGGATGACAAAACCTTGACTCTTACCGAGTCATCCATTAGAAGACATCTTCGATTGGATGATTCAGATGGTATTAGTCAATTGCCTGATACTGAAATCTTTGAAAATTTGGAAAGAATGGGGTATAATGTAAATTCCAATAAACTCACTTTTCTTAAAAAGCATTTTACCCCACAATGGAGATTTTTGATCCATACCATCCTTCATTGTTTAAGCCAAAAGAAAACCTCATGGGAGCAGTTTAGTGGTAACATGGCTACAGCTCTCATTTGCTTGGCAACAAACAGAAAATTCAACTTTTCAAAACATATTTTTGAAGGATTGGTTAAAAATGTGGATAGCCAAACAAAGTTTTTGATGTATCCCAGATTTATTCAATGCATCATCACCAAATCAAAACTTTTGTTACTTCCTCCACACTCTCCTTATGAAACTCCAAAACATTCACACAAGGTGTTTTCAAATATGAAAATTGGTTTTAATGTGGAAGAAGTACCACTTTTTGAGGAAATGTTACCACAAAATGCTGAAGAACCATCCACATCATCTGAACCATCATCACCAAGTTCTTCACCTGAATACATATCACCATCTCATCATCCATCACCAATCCCATCACCAGTACCATCTGTAACAACACCATCACCATCATATCATGCATCACCATCCCAATCACCTCAACATCAAAGTCTGGATTCTCAGACTGTGAAAGAACTAAAGGAGAAAGTGCAGCTCTTGGAAAATGCTCTTCAAAGACAGAACACAAAATTTTCTAAGATCAACACCAAGCTAGTTCAGAGGGTTAAGAAATTGGAGACTACAGTGAAGATGCTGAAGGGTAAAAGATCTTCAAAGTTGGTTTTATCTAGTTCTTCAAATTCAGATGCAGAAAGCATGGGTCTCTCTTCCAAAAAAGGGAGGATGGGTAGTTCAGAAGGTGAAGAGGAGGCTCAGTTTCAATTTCATGAAGGAACACAAGTATATGATGAAGAGCCTTGATGTTTTATACTTTTATGAATTAAGCTACCACTAATTACCTACTAATTACCTACTAGATCTAGAGAGAGAAACCTAGAGAGAGAAAGAGATGGAAGGGAGATGATTTCACACACTTAGTAACAAAACTTCTTAATTCATCAACCAACCACCCTTTTCCTAAGGAGGAAAGGGGTATTTATAGTTTTACATGGTAGAGGGCATGTAGCCCTAATTCTATTAACAAATACATCATTAAACATAATAAACTAAATAAACGACACAGCCCATGGGCCTTCTACATGGGCTGGGCCTAATAACAAACCTAAAGGCCTAAGCAACCTTAATACAATATGATCAATACTTGAATAATACAAAACGTGTTCCCAATAATCTCCCCCTAAGTATTGGTCATCAAGGTTGCTTGACGTCGTCTTAGCTTCTTTTGGCTTTGACGTCTTCAAAATCTTTGTTCTTTGTTCTTGATAGTGATGTGATACGATATGGTAGTGATCTGCCGTTCTCCAACGATCTTTGCTTCCGGTGTCTTCACGTCTTCTCCACCATGCTCATATTTCTTTTGACTTTGGTTCTTCAACTTGTTCTCAGTTCTTTAATCTTTAACTTTGAGAAAGGTTGTAGCGCTTGTACTTTAGACTTTTCTTTAACAATTCTGAACTTTTGATATTTCTGAGTCTTTGTGAGAACTTCTCTTTAGGATATGAGCATGATGGAGTCTTGATGGTGGCTGAACTCCAGGTCTCCAAGCTCCGCAGTAGCAACAGCACGAACCAACCGGTACTTACAGGCTCAGACTTGAGATCATCAACAGCATAGTGTGAAGACTTTCTCAAATCCTAACCCAGACCGTTCTGAACCGGATTCCCCCGAAAGGGATAACACGGACACACCGAAGTGCACCCACGATTCAGTGAGTCGCTGGAGATCACCCCACGACTGTAGACCGTTTGGAGCAAACACTAAGCGTAACCCACAAGGAGTTACCGAAGTGACCTGCTGTCAGAGTTGTTTGATGTTGCTCTGGCAGGATTTCCATTCAATCATTGATAATCACAATTGTGACTTTTCTCATGAATGTTCTCAGCAGATTGCTAAGATCTGCGAAGGACACTTTCTTAATTTTACATCTGCTGCCCATGATGTAGAACAACAGAGTAATACTAAGTGTACCTAAGAGATCTTTTATGAATCTCATGGCTCTAGACTCAATTAGTGCACATTTGGTCGTCGGAGGCGTGGAGCAGAGTGCCTCCTTTTCAATATCAACAATCTCGTAATGAGAGGTCGATAGATTATGAAGGGTTCTCCGTGTGAATGAAACAAATGTCTTTTGAGAGACACTTGAGTAGCTTAGAAGGTTTAGTGCAGTGCGTCACTGGGTCCATGACGACTTTGATCTTCAATACCGGTGATTCTTGATCAACCAGTAGATTATGTATTGAACCCGGTGTCTGCCCTAAGGTTGAACAAATGGAGGGCTATTTCTTTTCACCCTTTTCTTTTGCTTTTCTTTTTAATTCTTCAACCCCTTCTTTCTCCGTTCATTCATTTTCTCCTTTTATAATATCATACCTAGGACTTTCTAGTTCTAAACTATTGGTATTGTCCTTGGGTAGATCCCTCCGGCTTTGGCAGATCATAGGACGGTTTTCCCTAACCTTAGCCACCTTATAACTCCATGACTATCCTAATGATGCCATAAAACCAAACCTTTTGAAAATCTCTGAAAGTATTTATGATTATAAAACACATTTTGTTAACACTTTGAGAGTTTTGTTATTTTCAGAAGAACTCCCCCTTAACATGTGCTCATATTCGTTTAAGTAAAATCTGCACATGTCGGGAAGAGTTGGCACTTTTTTGAATTGATTGATTTTCAGTGAACCTGATCATCGCGAGACACGCTTACATCACCAGTTGGACTGGCTTGAAATTATTACCCGTCCAGATCAGATTCAAAGATCATCGCTCGAAATTGGTACATTCTACTCAGACATATCCATTGCGAGACACGCTTACATCACCAGTTGGACTGGCTTGAAATTATTACCCGTCCAGGATATGTCCTTTCGACTACTGACTGTTCCTATCGTCAATTCGAGGGTCAATTCTGAGTTTGAGCACACGAGATTCCAGCAAAGAGACACCATATTTTAATCATCTTTTACTTCTCCCCCTCAAAAATAGCATACTCATGATGTTTTTGGAAAACGTTTATGATTAAAATATGCTGTTTTTGAGTTTTAGGGAAGAATTTCAAGAACATTTATAATTTTCTGAACAAAGATTATATTTTTCAAATACTCCCCCTTAACAAGGGAATACTTGTCCTTATGAGCAGAATGTTTGAAAAAACTTTAGAAAACATTCTGGTTTTAATTCTGCTCATAAGTAAGAAGCTTTCGCTCCTTTTTCAGGATTGAGGCACTGAAGCGTACCTCAGGGTCCTTTCTTTACAAGAGCGGGTTGTACACTGTTATGTGTGCACAAGCCGTAGTGATATGTGAAAGTGAATGATGAAATGAAATGATGATGATCAAATGAGACAAATTGTACCAATCAAATTAGGCAGGACGTCGGAAGGTGAGAATGTTTGGAAGTCTTGCTCGTCCTCCCACATAACTCTTCAATCTTCGCATTTGAGTCCGAAACTGAAGCTTTTCGTTGATTCTTTTGATGAACTTGGATGCTTGCTTGGCATCATTTCTGCTCCATTTGACCTCTTGCATGACTCCCATTTTTGAACCCTTGTGGTAATTATCCAAGATTGACTCAAGTTCTGTCTTGACCATTACCAATGTCTCATCCCCAAATTTTCTCAGTTCTTCAAATCCCATGAAGTTTGGGCTTCTGTTGTTCCGTTTGTAAACCACTCCAAACGGTTTATCCATGAACGTATAAGGAGTCTTGCCATGAACACCCGGCCGGTCAAGATCTGGCTTGATGAGATTGACTCGTTTTTGGTAGCTTTCTATCCCAAGTTGTATGTCCTCAACTCGATGTCTTATGACAATGCTGCGGATGAATATGAGAATGGAGTTGATGATGTCATACTGAAGACGTCCAGGAAGATGTTCAAGTTTTCCCTGAATCTTCAGTAGGTACATGTCTTCGATATCATTGCGGGACAAGTATGGGTAGTCAGCTTCACAGAACGAATACTCTTTGTCATCTGATCTTCTCACGGTGATCTTGTTTAGAAAGTTATACCCGTACAGTGGTTCGGTTTCAGCACTGGTTATGGATAGAATCCTGTTAGGGTTCCTCCTATCTATGTTTTTTGAAACTCTCGTGGTGACCAAGTATTTGTAGGACAATCTCCTCATATGTCGCCAATGATGAATCCCCAAAACAGCATCGTCATTGTAGACATAAACATCATGGTTCCATAAATCGTCGACCTTTTCTTCCAAACCTTCTATGGAGTATGAAGCTGCTGGATACTTGGATAGTGATGTTGCATATCGTACTATAGGATCCGTGCTTCCACTCATGAGATAGACTAGGTCGCGATTGAAGAAGTATTCTTTTGGTAACTTAAGATTCTTTGGGTGACCAATGAGGGGTAATGGTTTGGAGTAATCATTGTAGTGTAATGGTTCTTTTGGTTTATGGGTTTGTTCATCAGCAATATTTTCTCCAAGGGCTCGTGCAACTTGTTCAAGATTGTACTCAAACTCTATCTCAGTAGTTGTTACTGTCTTAAATTCAGTAAAGCCTGTGCAACGAACTCGAATGATATCTGACAACCCCAACTTCTGAACCTTGATTGCCTTTTTCAGTCTTTTGGTAAAATCTACAATTGATCCTTCCACGGGTGTGCTGTAATCTTCATCAGGGTATGCATCAACCATATTTTCAAACCAGTCGTACTTTGAAGCTCCTGGATCGACCCATTCTGGTAGTGGTATATCTTTTACTGGACCAGAAGGAACCACAGCTTCTTGAACACTTGTAGGTACAAAGGGTATTACATCATCTGAACTGATGTTCTCGTGGAATTCTGTATCCTCAAATTGACCACTTCCAATTGGGCTGAAGACTGGTGCACTTGATTATTTTCCTTTTCCAGAAGAGTGTGCTGTGGGACCACGGCTTGAAGACGAAGGTTTCCGCCTTTTCTTTCCTTGATCCTCTGGGTCATCCTGACGACGCTTCAATGTCTTGGTTGGTTTGCATGGTTCATCTTGTTTTTCAGCTTGTTTCATTGAGTTAAGTAATGCTTGTCTGAGTTCATCTTCTGCAGGGTTTTCTCAAATTTCTTCAAGAAGTTGTTCTCTAAGAGTTGATCCAGATGGTTGTGAAGGTAACGTTCTGATTGTGATTGGTATTGTCTGCATCAACTTTGCCACAACCTCTTCCAGATTCTTCTTGGCATATTTGTTGAGCATGTCAGGAAATGCATCTTGAAGAGTCGTGAAGACCTCAGTTGGAACCAGTTCAGTGACTTCCTTTTTCAAATCAACGTTATCACACTTCAGTATATGGTTGTCCATCTGCTCCTGAAGTCAAGACAGTTTCAGTTTTGTTTCTTGATATTCCTTGTCACGGGCTTCTTGAGTACTCAATACTTGATTCAGTTTACTTTCAAGCTGACTTATGACATTTGATGATTGAGCCACTGATGATGTTGGTGGTGATTGAGGAATGGTTGTGTGGGGTTGAACATCTGGGTTATCTTGGTCATCTTGAGATTCATTATCATCATTATCATCACTTTCATTGTTGTTGACACTACTATCTTTGTTATCCCTGTCACTTTCTTCATCATTGTCTTCATCATCCTCACTTTGTCTGTCATCATCAGATTCTTCAACTTCAGAACCCGATGGGGTATGGATATGTTCATCTGATTCGTCACCCTCTTCTTCTGAGCTTTCAATCGGTGGAATCGGTGAAAAACTAACATCTGTTGGTTTGATAGACTTGCCTTTGCCTTGCTTCAGTTTTACATCAGTTGAACCCATAATAGATTTCATCTTTTCAAGACCCTTCTGTGCTTTGACTTTCTTGAACTCAACATTATCGTCATTTTCTTCATCACACGATTCATCACGAAGTTGCAATGCTGATGAAGCTTTGGTGACTGTTTTACCTTTCTTAGCTGTTTCAGCTTTCTTTGATCGGCAAGTAGTGGCTCGAGCTGGGAGTGAATGACTCTTCCCTTTAGTCCTTGATCCTTTGGGTAATGCATCCCTTTTTGGAACAAACCCCACTTTCTGATCTTTAAATGCTTTAACATATGTAAGATATGCTGCTATTTTCCTAATGTCATCTTTTAGCAGATAATCCAGGATTTGAGCACCTTGTTTGTCTGTATCGGTCATAGACTGGATGCTGAGGCGAGTGAGGACATGATCATGTTGTTCGGTATGCATCTGCTCAGAATTTGGACGTTGTAGCACTGGGTGTTTTTTCATAACACGAGCAATGAGGAGTTTGGTAAAGTGAGGAAAAGGGATATTTGAATCTTTATTGCTCTCTTGGAATTTTTTACTTTGAAAGATCATGTCATTCCAGATATACTGTGCAAAGTTTAGATGTTTCATGTTGACAAGACCACAGAAAAACTGTAGGTGTTCAAGTCTTGGGTGTTCTAAGCCGGTGGTTTTTCTAGTGATGCAGTGATTGATGACGGTGAACATTGTTAACCAAGGTTGTGGAAAAAACTTTCTTTCAACTTTATAGATTGAAGACATTCTTTCAGTTGATTCATCATACCCCAGCATTTCTAGAGTTCTAGCCATCTCTGGAAATGTTGGGTTATTTTGAAACTTCTCGAAATTCCCTGTGTTTTCCTTGGGTAGCTCAAGAATGGTCCTCAGAGTGTCAACTGTGAATGAGATTTCAAGAGTATCCAGAGTGACAGTGATTGATGCTTGATCTTCGCTGACAGACATTAATTCCCAGAACTGATTTAGATAATCCATTGGAACACTTGCTGTCTTGGTTAAAGCAGGGCGAATGAAGTGTCTAGCAAGGATTTCTGCGATGATTTGACATGATGGATGACACTTGAGTTTATCGAAATCAACTCTTGAATTGCAACGGACGATCTTAGGTTTTTTCGTAGCTTGAGTGACCTTCTTGGATGTGTGTGATGCTTGAGATAATGTATGTGACATGTTTTAACTGCATAACACAAACATACAACAATACGCAAGAGCATATATTATGAGTGTTAGTGAGTATGTTAGATATGCCCTTTGTATGTTAGACTGCTTATCATCATATAGACACAAGTTCAGACATTTAAGCAAGAGAACATTTTTCATCAATAATCACCTAATCTAGTATCACCACTTAAGCAAAGAACATCTTAATGCACATATTAATCTGAACAGCAGAGCATAAGGAACATGATGAAACAAGAATTATGAAGAAATACAGCACAGATGGAAACAAAAAAACAACTCGTTCAGTAAACACAGCCCAACATATGAATACAATTCATCTCAACAATCAAAGATACTTAGTCAAAAATCGATTATACACACTCAGTCCTGAACTTCGAAGAAAACAAATGTTCGATCAATCAAAAGTTCGGTCAGTTTCGATCAAGCAAAGTTCGATCAAACAAAGTTCGATCAAGCAAAGTTCGATCAAGCAAAGTTCGATCAAACAAAGTTCGATCAAACCAAGTTCGGTCAAACAATAGTTCGATCAGCCAAAGTTCGATCTAACAAAGTTCGATCATTCCAGACATGATACTCCTAACTCGGAGATCAGTCCTATACTTCGATTACACCAATAGTTCGATTATTGTTCGATCATTTTCACATATTGGAAGTTCGATTATCTCAAAGTTCAATTATTCATCTTTTATGCTTAACACAGATTAACTATGTCACAAGCAGATTTTCTCAATCACAAAAATAAGCACAAACACCTTCAAGCATAAACCCTAAATCAGACTAAAAACCTAATATAAATCTAACAAAAAATTATCTCTGAAGCAACGTTCTCAGTTTAAATGAGTACCACAGAAATCAAATGAGAGACTTACAATTAGAGCAAAGTAATCGAATTTAGAAGTATGAAAGATTCAGAAGAATGAAGCGCGCGTTTTTGTGAGATGAAACTGTGTGTTTGAGAGTGTGATAAAATTTTTGACCTAAGTCAATGAGTTGTGGTATATATTGAATAGAGTTAACCTAATTGACTGTTTTTGTCCTCATTCTTTTCCATTTTACACATTTAACCTTTTAACTTTGCTTTTCTATTTATATTTAGTCCAAGGTTAAGAGATGTATAGTTTAATGGTTAACGCAAGCTGATGAAAAACAATATATGATGATTAGAAAGATGACGAAGAATTTTTATGGATAAATGTACAAAAGTTTCTCCCCCTCAAAATATGTGAGATTTTGGAAAAAATTTTAAACTTTGAAACAATGGGCAAAAACATATTTTGATTGAGATCTACGTTTGCACACTTGGTTGTTTTTTTTATTTATTTATTTTTTTTTTTTTATTTTTTTTTAATATATATACAAGATAGTGAGAGAGCATGACTCGATTAGTTGTTCTTGAGAAAGTTTGCTAATTCTTGAGGAGTCAAGCATCTCATTCCAATTTGGTGAACCAGTTTCACAAAACGATCATGAGGTAAAGCCTTCGTGAAAAGATCCGCCAATTGGTGTTCCGTTCCCACAAAATACAACTCAACGGTACCCTGCTCCACATGCTCCTTGATAAAGTGATATCTGAGAGCGATGTGTTTGGACTTGGAATGTTGCACTGTGTTGCACGAGATAGGGATAGCACTTTTGGAGTCACAGTACATCGGGATTTTGTTGAATATGTAACCATAATCCATCAGTTGTGATCGCATCCAAATGATTTGAGCACAACAGGCAGACATGGCTACATCTTCTGATTCCGTGGATGATAGAGACGTACAATCTTGCTTCTTTGATTGCCAGGACACCAGCTTATCACCTAGGAATTGAACACCATCGGATGTGCTCTTTCTTGTATCAATACATCCCGCATGACCCGCATCTGAAAAAGCAGTTAGTGCAAAACCAGAATCCTTTGGATACCAGATCCCCAAATGAATGGTTCCCTTGATGTATCTAAGGATTCTTTTAACAGCAGATAAATGTCTTTCTGTTGGGTTAGACTGATAGCGTGAACATAGGTATGTGGCAAATACAACATCCGGTCTGCTAGCGGTGAGATACATGAGAGACCCAATTATGCTACGATAAATTGTAGGATCAGTGGGTTTCCCATGAATGTCAGCATCTAGCTTCGGGGATGAGGAGGACATAGGGGTGTTATAGGTGTCACTAGATGTCATGCCATGCTTTTTTTAACATCTCTTGTGCATATTTAGACTGACTCAAGAATATACCACGGGGTGATTGGTGAACTTGTAAGCCTAGAAAAAAGTTTAGTTCACCAATCATGGACATCTCAAAGTTTTGTTTCATAAGTTTTGCAAAAGCATTTGAGTACTTTTTGTGGGTAGACCCAAAAATGATGTCATCCACATAAATTTGTACGATGAGAATGTCCTCCCCGTGTTTTTGTATAAACAAAGTCGGGTCTACAGAGCCTTTAGTGAAATGATTAGCAATAAGGAATGCTGAAAGTTTGTCATACCAGGCCCTCGGGGCTTGTTTAAGGCCGTAGAGGGCTTTTTTAAGCCTGTATACGTGTTGTGGATGTTCTGGATCGACGAAGCCCTCTGGTTGTGAAACATACACCTCTTCACGAAGTTGTCCGTTCAGGAATGCTGTCTTCACGTCCATTTGGTAAACTGTGATGTTCTTATGAGCCGCGTACGCCAGGAACATTCTCACTGCCTCAAGCCTAGCCACTGGAGCAAAGGATTCCTCGAAGTCAATTCCTCCTCTTGGCTATACCCTTTAGCAACCAACCGTGACTTGTTACGAATAACCGTGCCTTCTGCATCCAGCTTATTTTTCCAAATCCATTTTAAGCCCACAACATAAACTCCATCAGGTTTTTCAACGAGTTCCCAGACTTCCAATCTTTTGAACTGATCCAACTCCTCTTGCATTGATTCAATCCAATTGTCATAAGTCATGGCCTCTTTAATATTTTTCAGTTCAACTTGACAAATGGTGAGAGCGTATATGCAGGTTTCACCATCTGTGTGGAGTTTCTGTCGTGTCATAACTGGGTTATCTGGATTGCCAATCACATTAACTAACGGATGATCCCTTGTCCATTTATGAGTAGATGGGTAGTGTTGAATGTTGTGATTCAGATTAGACGGTTCCATGTTGCTCGAGGAAGATTCTCCTGGTTCGGGAATGGTTGGGGGTGGAGCAAATGGATTGAAAAAAGCATTTCCGTCAAAATCTGGTGGTGTTGGAACTTGGTTAGAAATGGGAGAAGAATCTTCAACTGCTGGTTGAGGTGTTTTATCTATTGATGATGATGGTTCAGGTTGTGGTGCATCATCAGCAACTACTGTAGAGATAGATGCTGATGGATTAGGTGCTTGATTTGGGAGTTGTTGAGCAGCGGAACTTGTGGAAGCCTCTGACGCACTGTTAACCAAACTATCATCAAACATAGGAGCAAACAGATCTTCCAGATCTTTCCTTTTGAAAGGTAATGGTTCAGCTGAAGATTTTGGGAAGTTCAAACGGTTGTTTGCGGGTTCCAAGCGGTCTTGCTCAGAAGCCATTTCTGTGAGTAAATCGAAATTAACGTGTATCGTCTCTTGAATGTCTCCGGTCCGACGATTCCAAATTCTGTATCCCTTGGAGTTCTCACAATAACCAACAAATATCCCTATATCTGCTTTTGCCTTCAATTTACCAAGATCATCTTTATCATTCTTTGTGTAACATAATGCTCCAAAGACATGAAAATAGTTGATATTGGGTTTTCTGCCTTGTATTAGCTCATATGGAGTTTTGTTATGTCTTTTGGTGATCATGCCGCGGTTCTGAGTGTAGCAAGCAGTGTTAACAGCATCGGCCCAAAGATAATCTGGCAATTGGGCATTGATCAACATAGTTCTAGCTGCTTCCACGAGTGTACGGTTTCGTCGTTCAACTACGCCATTTTGTTCAGGAGTGCGAGCTATAGAATATTGGTGAACAATCCCATGATTCTCTGTAAATTCCCGAAGGATTTGGTTTTTGAATTCAGTGTCGTTGTCGGTACGAATGATTCTGACGGTGTTGCGGACTTGCACTTGAATCTTTGTGAGAAACGTGGTAACTATAGACGGAACTTGATCTTTTGTACGGAGAAAGTAAACCCATGTCCATCTTTTGTAGTCATCCACTATTACCAGAATATATCTTTTCCCATTTACAGACTGAACCCGCATTAGACCATACAAATCCATATGAAGCAGTTGTAGGACATGGTCTGTGCTATGTTTTGTTTTTGGTGGAAAATGAGCTCGGTGACTTTTTCCCTGTTCGCATGCAAAACACAGATGATCCTTGGCATATCTGAATTTTGGTAAACCATCTACCAATTTATTCCTTGCCAGGTTGGTCATGGTTTTGAAATTGAGATGAGACAATCGTTTATGCCATAACCATGATTTCGTGGGATGAGCCTTGGAGAGTAAACATATAGGAGTCGAAGTTGTCATTCCTTCAAAGGAGATGGTGTAAAGACTAGTTCCCCGTTTTCCTTTCATCAGATCATTTCCCTGAAGATCACGAATAAAGCAGGTTTTCTCCCTAAATGCTACTTCTAAGTCTCCATCGCAGAATTGACCAACCGAGAATAAATTGTGACCCAGACCTTCAACATAGTACACACGACTTATTTCGATGTTCCCATTTACATAGTCGCCATAACCCATGATTGCGGCGAAGTGGTCATTCCCGAACCTGACCGTTCCTATAAACTTTGCAACGAAGTTTTTGAGAAGCTTGAGATTGCCGGTCATGTGTCGGGAACAGCCGCTATCAACAATCCATAGAACGATTTGAACCACCTACATCACAATTAGTAGAAACAGATGGAGTAACGGTTGGACCCGTCGGGTTAGAAACACATGATTTAAGTATTTTTGGTACCCATTTAAAGTTTGCTGTGTTCTCTAGCCAACGTTGCCATTTCCTACTACTTTCTGCTTTCTTCCTAAGGAATGTGCTAGGTGTTGTGTTCTTTTTGGGATTTGCTAGAGGTGCAACTATAGTCTGCTTTGAAACTTCTAGTGGTGGATTCCCTAAAATTGATTTGGCAACTGTGTTAGGCTTAGGGAGGCCACTAGTTTGTTTCACTTTTCTCTGCATCAAAGTCTTAGCAACACATTTTTTATGATTACTAGATAAGATACTAGTATGACAAAACACACAAGAAGTATTAACATCATTCATAACTGTTAAAGATTCAGCATTCATTACATCTTTTGTAGAATTACACTTAACCAAGCTAGATTCTATTTTGGACATAACATGCGTCTTATTCTCACTAGATGCATTAACTTCTACTTCTCCATTCTTAGATGTTCCACTCTTAGGTAGCCAGATACTAGTCTTCTTTGGTCTCTTTGTGGTCTTTGATCTTCTACCCTTAGATGTGTCAACTAATCCTGTGGAAGATGAAGGAAGAGCATTAGTGGTTGTCTTTGATGATGCATTCTTAGGTGCGCTGTCTACTTTTTGCATCGTTGGTACAATATTATGAACTTTGGTTTTGCCTTTTTCTAAAACTTTGATTTTCTTCTTCAAATCAACAATGATGTGTTGGAATTCTTGATTTTGTGAATCTAATTTTCTGTTAAGGCGGACTGTGTCATTCCTGTTTTGAAGAATTTCATCGAGTTCTTTTTCATTTTGAAATAGTTTAAGTCTTAAGAAAGCCTTTGTTTCCTTATTATTATCAGGAACATGACTGTTTTTAAGTGATAAAGATCCTATGAGATTTTGAAATTTTAGTTCAAATTCAGCACTTTGAGTTTGACACCAATCAAGCCTTTTTTGAATATTAAAAACTTTGTTTTCCACATCATTGTTGATTTGTCGAAGATCCTCATTCTCTTTCGCTAGATTCTTAATTTCCATTTGCAACATCTTTGTATCAACAGCATGTTTTTTCATAAGATACTCATTACCAGATTCATAAAGTGCATTCATCATTACAGAAACAACGTCACGACTAAGAACATTTTGCAAGAGTCGATCAACTTCATTTTGCAAATATTGTTTGTGAAGATTTTGTTTATGAATTATGACGTCTTTTGCTTTGAAAATGTCCTTCATAGATACCATTTCTTTCTGTAAATCCTCTTCCCATTGAGATGCACATTTTTTCAGATGATTGACGTGAGGTAAAATTTTGTTTTGAAGAACCTCTCGCTTTTCTTTCTCCATAGGAGAGAAAAAAGCGGATACGGTTATTTTTGAGTTAAACTCAATTTCATTTTCTAAAAATTTGATGTCCTCCATAAATGTCTCAAAATATTTAAGAGTTTTAAAAGCTGTAGGCATTTCTGGATTACATCTTCCTTTGTCAAAAAATCTGAGATTTGTACATCTGTTTGGGACACAGAATTTACTGAAGAAGAAGTATTTATGTAGGTTTGTAACAACGTTTGTTCTGGTTTATCTGTTGGTGGCACAAATGATTTGCTTATATGAGGTCTTGCGTTGTAATCATAATACTGTTTTGAAAAATCTTTTGCTTTTGAAGGATCTCCGATTGAAAGATTTCTTTTTGATCGACTCTCAAACTTGTTTGGACGTTCAAGATCATCAATTTCCTCATCATTACCATATATATCATCTTGCTCAAAAGTGTCATCAAACAATAATTGTGCATTGTATAACTTGGGATGATTACTGAGTGCTTTTGAGAGATTACGTGGGTAATCACTTCCAAGTGCAAATCCGTGTCCTTTCGGATTTGGTTTTACCGTTAGTTGTTGGATTTGAGTGATGGATTCACCATTTTTATACACAATTTTTTGAAATTCTTTAATTTGTGCTTCCAAGGTGACGATATCCTCAAGATATGAATCAACACGTTTGCTGCAGGCTTGCTTTTCCTCAAAAAGTTGATTTTGAGAAGTTGAAAGCTCAGATTGAGTTTTTAACAGCTCAGATTTTAAGGAATCAATTTGTTTTTTGAATTCAAATTGATCCTTTTCTTTTTGAGAGAGAAGCTCAGCCTTAGAATCGGTTAATTCACGTACTTGGTTTTGCAAATCTTGAACTTTGACATATTCTTTTTGGAAAGCGATTTCAAAAGATTGTTCACGTTTTTCTTGTTTTTGGTATCCAGAAATTTGTTGTTTATAGCACTCATTATCCCGAGATAGTACTGCAATTTTGGCTTTTAATGTCTGATTAAGTTCATTGCACTTCTCTATTCCTGATTGGGTGGACATTATTAAGGCCTGAAGCTCCGAATCTTGATTAGTCAAATGCTCATTTTGTTCAATCTGATCATGATTGTCATCTTCTATTAGATCATCAAATGAGGCAACTGTTCTATCATCATCAAATGATATATCAGTGTTAATATGATTATCTAAAAAAGATGAGAATGGTGAATCATTTTGAACAGAATTTTCATTTGAGAATGAAGATGCGGAAGGTGAAGCAATATCATATAGTGGATCATGTACCTGAGAAAGACCATCAGTATCGTAGACCGGGCCTGTCTCGGACATATTCATTTCCTGCATATTAGCCATGAGCATTACAGCTGCGTTTGCCTCAAGATCTTCCATATCATCTTCTGAGTCTGCATTTGCCATGAAGCTGCTTTCTTTCACATTCATCAAGCTTGCTTTCTCATCCTTAAGTGCCATCAAGAGAGCTTCTTTGTGATATGCACTGCCCATAGTACGAGGCTTTGGACATGCAGTAGCCATATGACCATTCCCTCCACAGTTGTAGCATGTGATTGAGGTATTTGCAATGCCTTTTGATTCTTTTCCATTCAATTGATTCCTGTTCTGATCTGCCCCCATATAATTCCTATTACCCCCAGACTGAAACCTTTGTTCTTCAGCTTGAAACCTTTGTGACCCATATCCTCCTCTGTTCCCTGAACCAAACCTTCCTGATGATCTGTTCTGAATTTCTACCCGACCATCATTAACAACTGCCTGATTTCTTGTGTTTGAAGATGAGCGAAGGAGGTTATTTGATTTGTTTGTGAATTTTCCAAATGCTTTAGCAATCAACCCAAATGCTTCATTGAGGGAATTGAAAGCTTCTTCTTCTTCATCATATTCACTGTTTGTGTAAAAGTTGGAGTCAGTGTTGTGATAGGTTACCATTTGGTTGCCTGATTGTTGAGATGGTGCTTCATATGGGACAAGTTGGTTTTGAGGTTGAAAGCTTGGTTGATAAGATGAGTTTCCAAATTCCTGAGAAGGTAGAGAGAAGTTTGGTTGAGCCATTAGTGCAAGCGAATTAGGTTGTGGTCCTGGTATGAAACCTCCTCTTACTGCTACTTCTTTGTCCACCTCTGATTGATGTTGTTTGAGAAAATCATAAATCAATCCATATTTGATCTCACCAATCTTCTTTGATTGCCTAACAAATGTTGCATATTTCTGCCATTCAGGACCTAGGCATCCCAGAAATTTGGAGTTGATTGCAATCCTTGGAAACTTCATGTCATGACGATCAAGATCATTAACAACATTGGTGAAGCGGTGGTAGTATGATCCGATTGTCTCTCCCGGTTCCATAACAAAATTGTTGAATTCCATGTACAATTTTGATTCAAGGTCTTCCTGATTGAGCTCTGTTCCTTCCATCAGAAGATGCACATGCTCCCACATGTCCTTTGCAGTCTTCTGAGCATCAACACTTCGATAGATAGGATTTGGAATTCCCTGAAGGATGAATGCCATTGCCATTCCATTTGCTTCTTGTTGTAAGGCTTGTTCGGTTGTATAGCTAGAAACAGCAATAGGAGTGGATGTTTCTTCTCTTTCAGGAGTTGCTGGAACAACAATTACTGGTTCAGGAAAGGGTCCTATAGTGATGACATGCTTCAAATACGGTCCATGGGGTTTGCGGAGTTCAATGAATCGGAGAAACCTACTTGCCCACTGCACATAGTTTCCAGGTGTTAACATGGGTGGAGTATCTTGATTTCCAGCCTCATGACGAGATTGCTGACTGCTTAAAGCTTCACACATCTTATGAAACCAGTGAGGTTCTCTGGACACTGAAGGATTGTTCTGAAGGTAATTTTGTTGCATTATTTGTTGTGGAGATAGTTGTTGTAAAACCCTAAAATTTACCACAATCTGAAATGGCCAAAATACCCTCTAATTTTTTTTAAAAATTTTAAAGACATATTATTTGTACTTAACCTAAGATAATTAATACCCTAAGTTAACTAATAAAATTTAGCAAATAAAACTTTCATTATAATTTAAGAATCACATAACAAATATTCTCCACATTCTAGTCCATAATAAACTACATCTTATTGTGACCAAGAAACCAAATTTTCGGCTAGGTTCAAAAGAGATAAGCATGCATTAAATTAATTGATATCATGACCCCAAACAAAATCCCACAAAATGTGCAAGCTATCATTTTGAATATTATACTTCACATAATTGCTTTAACAACCAAATCATGCACATACTTTTGACAATCATATTCCACGAAATCAGTGGAATTTCCTTTTTGGATATTTCACTTACACCCCTACTTTATAGCTACCAATATTCTATTAAACACAAAAACCTTAAAAACCTATTCCAAAACTTACGAACTGCTGCCTCTTTTTCTTCTCTGCTGTACGATCCAAAGGCAGGGCAAAAGGAGGTGTTCTCGTGACTTCTAGACGTGCTTTGTTCTCTAGTTAGTGTGGTGTTCTTGCTCGGGTGTTTTGGTAGTCCATTCGAAGGGTATAACTAAGGTTTTCGGCTGGGAATTTTGTTGTGGGTTGATCCGTTGTTCTTGCTCTCATTTGATCATGCTACGAGGGTATAATATCAAACTTTGCTTCTTTCTTTTCGTGACCTCTTTATAAACGCATAAAAGGACTCATGATGCTATAAAAAATTTAAAAAAAAATAGTTAAATATACTTGTATACATTTGATATAACGTCTCATGAAATCAAAAAGAGTATTCATATGAAATAACGAATATATAACCTAACCTAATTCTATTACATGCTTACTTTCGGTATTGTTTTTATTTCGAAAAATATATATATAAAAAAAAAGAGGGGGGGTTGTGTCGATGGTGGATTTTGTTGTGTCTTGAAACGGGTCAAAAGGTTGTTGTCTTAGTTCACATTACAGGTCGATCATATGTTGTTTTTGATCTCGCAAACATGGGTTAGCAAGAGGGTTTTCGGGTTTGTTTTGACTGTCGAGAATAGGACGTTAGGCTGTTTTGGGATTCATCATATCATGTGTATGTTAGGTGAAAAGGGCATGCATGCATATATGTAGTAAATGTTCTTGAGCAAAAATAAAACGTGTGTGTTCTTCTCTATTTCTAATCACATCCAATAAAGAAGGTGTCGAGTTTGTGTGGTAAAGTTTATGTTATGGTTTGTGTCGTATGATGGGCATGGTTTGATTATACTCATATTAGTTGTCGAGTGTGTAAACGTGATCATATACGGCTCTCTGGTAGGCAAAATGTATTTCGATATATGTTTCATACGAAGAGAGTGCATGCGTGGTTTTCCCTTTTGTGTCTACAATTCGTATGGCAGAAGTGTGAGTCAAATTGGTTTGTTGAAATGGTTGGCAATGCATAATAAAATATTCTAGCTTAATTTTCATATTTACATGTGACCATTATCTGTGTCATATTTTCGAATTTCAAAATCTCATGTCAGGAAGTAGTTTTGTGGTTGTTTAAAATAGTATATAATGCAACATAAACTATTCTAGCCTAGTTTCCATATTCCACCCTATACTTTAATATTTTGCCACATTAAAACCCCATACCTACTTCATATTCGTTATAAGTCCTAACTCATGTATGGTGTCATTTTAAATAATTAACTTAACTAAATAGTAACATTAACAATAAAGGACTAATTTTGCTAACTTACTAAAACGGGAAATTACTAAGGTAAGGAAGCTAATATAAATGGGAAGCATACTAAAATTCTTATGAACTTAAAGTAATATGTGATTATTAATCCATATAGGTTCCGAGAAGGAGTGATTCCTGTTTCTGAGTGCTTTCCTAATTTGGTTTGATTTGCTTATATAAGGTACGGATATTCCGCCCTTTTAATAAGGTGCCTTCGGTCTCTTGACTTCTGATTTGAACCTATGATATGAACCTTTGATATGAACCCTATGAAATGAACCCTATGATATGAACCTTGACATTTGGACTGTGATTATGACCATGTGAACCTTTGCTTTGATATGAACCTTTGACCTTTGACCCCAGTTTGATACTACGAGCCAAAATGTGTTTCCTAGCCATGAAGGTAACATGGCCGTGTCTGTGATGCACCACTGGCATGACTAGTGTGTAGCCCTAGTGATTTGGTTACACCGTCCCCATTGTGATTTGTGATATGCGCGCTTTATGATTATTATTATTATGGCCAATGTGATATGTGGGGGGCGAATGGATGCATCCTAGATTTGTTTTGTGATGTGATATGTGATATGTGATATGTGGTGACTGAGGATGGGTGCAATCCACTTCTTTCACAAAATGTGGGAGCTAGCTACTCCATTTGAAGAATGAGGACACCCCTCATATTATCTGATTATTCTGAGAGGTCTCCCCTCTATATGATTATGAAGATATGATACGATTTGATATGTGATGTGATATGTGGGCTCGTGGTGGATTACTGTCCTAAACCTTTACTCTTTATTTCCTTTCCTATATCTCATTCATTTTGATATGCCTGTTCATTTCCGCTTGCTTTTGTTTCCGTTTATTATATATCTGTTCACTGGGCTTTTTAAGCTCAGCCGCACGTTTCTTTTCGTGTGCGGCAGGTTTTAGTTGGAAGCTGGGTATGAGTGAAGAGACTTTTGGACTTAGAAGACCTTGATAGTTTTTTTTTTCGGAAGTAGAAGTTTTTAGAAGGATTTGCATTGACAGACATAGTATTTAGTTTTGTTTCTCAATTGTAACCTTGTAGTTTCAGCATTTCATTTGTAACCTTTGAAATTCTATTGTATTATTTAAGTCGTATGTTATGCTTGCCTTTGATATGTCACCATTTACGTGACACTTCTACCCTTTCTGGGTTGGGGTGTTACAATTATTGTATCAGAGACAGGTTTATGACTTGTAGTACATCTACCCTTGGCCTGTGTAAGTTAGGACCCCTAAGTTTCCCTGTTGGCGCTCGTAGGATAACCTTTGCGAAGTTGCGTAGGATTTTCCCATAGGAACATAAGTCATAACCGGTGAGGAATGGGTAGTCTAGGACATCCATGAGAGTAGTATTTGCTTCCGCATCACTCTGAATCTTGCCTTTGCCTTTAGTCATGCCTTACAAGAACGTTTATCGCAGAAGACGAGGAAGTCTTACCTTCCGTCATTTGAATGATGAACGTTGTATGTTAACCAATTTCCCTTAGAAGGATTTGATGTTGATATTTGTCCAGTACGGAATTGTTATCTAAGCATGCTGATGCTAATAACTGATATTCCATACATCTCAACTCCGACAGTTAAACGATGTTCGTATTACTATAGGTGCTCACCCTATCATTCCTATGTTATAAGCTAAACAAGATTCCAATCCTTTGAACTGTTCACGATTCTAACCTTCAATTTGGTATATTTGACCTTGATATTTTCTAATACTCTCCTATTCCACACTTTGATGAACCATGTACCTAAACTTGATATGTGAACTATCCGTATGATTTGACAACCACATTCGCTCTGAGAATCCGTTTCCCTTTGGAAGTATTTGACTTCGAGGTCTCTTGACTATGGATTGGTGGTTTTTGTAAAGCTATCATGGACTGCTATATTTGAAATGCGACCTTTAACAATCTGCTTCACCATATTTTGATATGATATTCTCAATCATTTGAATCTGTTAAGATTATTGTTGCTATGAAGCACATACTCCGATCTCTTTGATTTCCAATTTTCTCCTAACGCCTGTTAGCATCCACTCTTGGAAAGCTCCGGCACTTGAAAGTTTGTAGTACCAATTTCTGGTGTTTCTGATGAACCTTTTTGAGATCCGTTTGGGAAGTAAAGTTTGCATTGAACTAATCTGAATTTGGCGAAACCACGATACTGAAGAAGTTAAGAGATTGTAGGAACTGATGGAATATGAGTTTGTTCACTTCAGTGATCTCTTGAATGCTCCTGTTGGTTTATGAAGAAGAAAGAGAGAAGTGTGCGGCGGCACACCGACCATCGTGAATGTAACCGTAATCATTACTCCATTTCCACGTATCAATATTTGATTTGTTCTATTTTTGGAACTCCGTAGCAGACGACCTCATTTGAGTTTGAAAGACGGAAGAAGCAACCACAAGAACATCTGAGAAGGAAGTTGATTAGTTGAGATTAAGTTCCGCGAAGCATTACAATTTGATTTGTGAAGAGAAAGATTTGTGACATGAAGTTTTTTATTTCCCTAAGAAGATTTCCTGAAGTTGCTTTAGTACCCGTGTAACCACTATGAGCTTTGAATGATGTCAATTGTATTGGCTAGAAGATTCATGTTTTCGCAAGTATTCGGACAATTGTCATAGTATGACAGTATGTTTGTGCTCAGAGACGAACGAGGAACACGTTGACCATTTTTAGTATGAAGTGAACCGACCCTTTGTTCTAAAAGAATAGATTTATTTGACGATCAGAGATTGTAGCAGACAACACCACCAGGTATCCGATGACTAAAGAGCTTCCACGAAAAGGACCAAGACTGAAGACCATTGTCAGAGTTAGAAACCTTGTAGAAGATGTGCAGAAGAGGTTCGTGACAGGCGTTACCAAGAGAGAAGCATGTGAGGAGAAGACAGACTGAGATGAGACTCGATTATACCTCAAGCAGCACGTGGAGATTTCAGCTGGGCATCAAGACGACCAGACCGTAGAAGATGAGCTTTCAGCACATAAACCAGGAAGTCCACAGCAGTTTGAGTTGGTGAATTTTGAATCATGCTAGAAGACCTGTAGGAGACACGCAACCTTGTTTCTCTAGTCATTTTAGTTGTACTAAGATGAATTGAGAGCTGAAGCAGACTCGCAAATGGAGGAATGCACGGTGATCACGTCAGAGATTCACGCTACCACACCGAAGTGTCCAGAAGAAGTGTCAAAGACTTGAGGAACCAGACTCAAGTTTATGATTTCCTTTTCACCCTATGATCGTATGATTAGACAAGAGGGCGACTACTTGGAATTTGAAAAGATTCGAGATCATGAAATTGAATGGATGAAATTTTGTAGTAAACGTTTGTATTTGGAAGATTTGATTGTTGTAAAGGATGAAGATATTAAAGACGTAATTCATTTCCTCTTAGACCACTTAAGTTTCCGTTACCCTTCGATAGGATCTTTTGAATGAGCCTTACCCTATTAGAAATTCCGTTTTGTGTTCGTTATGCATTTGTTTGGATGATGGTTTCGTTATGAGAAGGATGATGAATTGTGGAAGGCCTAACATTTCGACGACGAGTTTCATTTTGAGGTGTACACATTCCGTTACGCTATTTGTACGTTCAAATTCCTCCGATTTAGAATCCGTAGTGATGTTTGTTTTGGACCAACCTTAGGAGGTAGAAAGACTGATAGGTGGTTAAGATAAGTAGTTCGGTTCGCGACTTGAGATAAAGTATGACCATCATGATGGTATACTCATATGATGCTGGTATTATGACGAGTAGCTAACGTGATAATACTTACGTCATATGACGTACCCTTATTGTGTTCATAGGATATTTCGAGGAATACTTTAGAAACCTTATAATGTTGATAGGAGATGTGAGAATTTTTGCATCTGTAGATTTAGGTTCATTCCACCTGTACGCTTAATCTGTTCGCCGTTATATGATCTGATACGTTCGATTCTTGTCACGCATTTGTTGATCCATATACTTCTGACGAAAATCTTAAGATCTGCTGTGAAATTTTCTGCCATTTGATATCACCAACAATCTATGTTCTGTACGATCTCATGTGATTTTCTTAATCAAATTATATGGACGGCATATCCGTCAAAATCCTATGTATTCTTTGTATCTCTTCCAAGAGAATACGATAATCATTTGTCATGTTGGATATGATCTTTGCAATCTGAAATTCAGTATAGTATGTCTTTCTGAGAAACCCGAAGCTATCTTAGATCGTCAACGAAGAGTCATGAGAAACAAGTCTTTTACATTTCCGTTCGCTGTCCGTTGTGTCTTCTGGTTCGTTTCATTTCCGGTCGTTGGGATTTTTCATTTCCATTCGTAAAGATTCTTTGGAAGAACCACCCAGAGCGGGAGGCTACCTGGGAAACCGATGAATCAATACGAGCTAGTTATCCGCATTTTGTATTCTGATATGGTACGTCCCTATTTTGTTTTCGATCCTTTCACTTCTGATTCTTTGCAAATTTCGAGGACGAAATTTTTCTGTTAGAGGGGAAGAGTTGTAAAACCCTAAAATTTACCACAATCTGAAATGGCCAAAATACCCTCTAATTTTTTTTGAAACAAAAAAAAAAATTTAAAAGACATATTATTTGTACTTAACCTAAGATAATTAATACCCTAAGTTAACTAATAAAATTTAGCAAATAAAACTTTCATTATAATTTAAGAATCACATAACAAATATTCTCCACATTCTAGTCCATAATAAACTACATCTTATTGTAACCAAGAAACCAAATTTTCGGCTAGGTTCAAAAGAGATAAGCATGCATTAAATTAATTGATATCATGACCCCAAACAAAATCCCACAAAATGTGCAAGCTATCATTTTGAATATTATACTTCACATAATTGCTTTAACAACCAAATCATGCACATACTTTTGACAATCATATTCCACGAAATCAGTGGAATTTCCTTTTTGGATATTTCACTCACACGCCTACTTTATAGCTACCAATATTCTATTAAACACAAAAACCCTAAAAACCTATTCCAAAACTTACGAACTGCTGCCTCTTTTTCTTCTCTGCTGTACGATCCAAAGGCAGGGAAAAAGGAGGTGTTCGCGTGACTTCTAGACGTGCATTGTTCTCTAGTTAGTGTGGTGTTCTTGCTCGGGTGTTTTGGTAGTCCATTCGAAGGGTATAACTAAGGTTTTCGGCTGGGAATTTTGTTGTGGGTTGATCCTTGTTCTTGCTCTCATTTGATCACGCTACGAGGGTATAATATCAAACTTTGCTTCTTTCTTTTCGTGACCTCTTTATAAACGCATAAAAGGACTCATGATGCTATAAAAAATTAAAAAAAAAACAGTTAAATATACTTGTATACATTTGATATAACGTCTCATGAAATCAAAAAGAGTATTCATATGAAATAACGAATATATAACCTAATCTAATTCTATTACATGCTTACTTTTGGTATTGTTTTTATTTTGAAAAATATATATATAAAAAAAAAGAGGGGGGGTTGTGTCGATGGTGGATTTTGTTGTGTCTTGAAACGGGTCAAAAGATTGTTGTCTTAGTTCACATTACAGGTCGATCATATGTTGTTTTTAATCTCGCAAACATGGGTTAGCAAGAGGGTTTTCGGGTTTGTTTTGACTGTCGAGAATAGGACGTTAGGCTGTTTTGGGGTTCATCATATCATGTGTATGTTAGGTGAAAAGGGCATGCATGCATATATGTAGTAAATGTTCTTGAGCAAAAATAAAACGTGTGTGTTCTTCTCTATTTCTAATCACATCCAATAAAGAAGGTGTCGAGTTTGTGTGGTAAAGTTTATGTTATGGTTTGTGTCGTATGATGGGCATGGTTTGATTATACTCATATTAGTTGTCGAGTGTGTAAACGTGATCATATACGGCTCTCTGGTAGGCAAAATGTATTTCGATATATGTTTCATACGAAGAGAGTGCATGCGTGGTTTTCCCTTTTGTGTCTACAATTCGTATGGCAGAAGTGTGAGTCAAATTGGTTTGTTGAAATGGTTGACAATGCATAATAAAATATTCTAGCTTAATTTTCATATTTTCATGTGACCATTATCTGTGTCATATTTTCGAATTTCAAAATCTCATGTCAGGAAGTAGTTTTGTGGTTGTTTAAAATAGTATATAATGCATCATAAACTATTCTAGCCTAGTTTCCATATTCCACCCTATACTTTAATATTTTGCCACATTAAAACCCCATACCTACTTCATATTCATTATAAGTCCTAACTCATGTATGGTGTCATTTTAAATAATTAACTTAACTAAATAGTAACATTAACAATAAAGGACTAATTTTGCTAACTTACTAAAACGGGAAATTACTAAGGTAAGGAAGCTAATATAAATGGGAAGCATACTAAAATTCTTATGAACTTAAAGTAATATGTGATTATTAATCCGTATAGGTTCCGAGAAGGAGTGATTCCTGTTTCTGAGTGCTTTCCTAATTTGGTTTGATTTGCTTATATAAGGTACGGATATTCTGCCCTTTTAATAAGGTGCCTTCGGTCTCTTGACTTCTGATTTGAACCTATGATATGAACCTTTGATATGAACCCTATGAAATGAACCCTATGATATGAACCTTGACATTTGGACTGTGATTATGACCATGTGAACCTTTGCTTTGATATGAACCTTTGACCTTTGACCCCAGTTTGATACTACGAGCCAAAATGTGTTTCCTAGCCATGAAGGTAACATGGCCGTGTCTGTGATGCACCACTGGCATGACTAGTGTGTAGCCCTAGTGATTTGGTTACACCGTCCCCATTGTGATTTGTGATATGCGCGCTTTATGATTATTATTATTATGGCCAATGTGATATGTGGGGGGCGAATGGATGCATCCTAGATTTGTTTTGTGATGTGATATGTGATATGTGATATGTGGTGACTGAGGATGGGTGCAATCCACTTCTTTCACAAAATGTGGGAGCTAGCTACTCCATTTGAAGAATGAGGACACCCCTCATATTATCTGATTATTCTGAGAGGTCTCCCCTCTATATGATTATGAAGATATGATACGATTTGATATGTGATGTGATATGTGGGCTCGTGGTGGATTACTGTCCTAAACCTTTACTCTTTATTTCCTTTCCTATATCTCATTCATTTTGATATGCCTGTTCATTTCCGCTTGCTTTTGTTTCCGTTTATTATATATCTGTTCACTGGGCTTTTTAAGCTCAGCCGCACGTTTCTTTTCGTGTGCGGCAGGTTTTAGTTGGAAGCTGGGTATGAGTGAAGAGACTTTTGGACTTAGAAGACCTTGATAGTTTTTTTTTTCGGAAGTAGAAGTTTTTAGAAGGATTTGCATTGACAGACATAGTATTTAGTTTTGTTTCTCAATTGTAACCTTGTAGTTTCAGCATTTCATTTGTAACCTTTGAAATTCTATTGTATTATTTAAGTCGTATGTTATGCTTGCCTTTGATATGTCACCATTTACGTGACACTTCTACCCTTTCTGGGTTGGGGTGTTACAGTTGTGGTGGAGGAATGAATTGATGTTGTTGCACAAATGCATGATGTTGTGGATATTGTTGAGGAAATTGTTGTTGTTGAGAGTATTGTTGTTGTTGAGTGATGCGTGGGTTTTGCAACCTTACAACAGGTTTTACCTCTCGAGGGATCTCAAGAGGCTTACAACCCCACCAGGCAGTGTACCTGACCGATGTAGTATAGTGTAGTGGTAAGTACGGGGGATTGATCGTTCTCCACAGGGAATAGTGTTCGTTAGGTGTGAAAGGCTACTCTAATTAGGTCTAAGGGTTGAGGAAGATTCTTTTTTATGTTTTTATATTTTATAAAAGCAAGTAAAATCTCGGGTTTTGAAGGAGTGGGCGGAATTAGTTGCTAGTCAACTAACCCAAATTACTACAAATGCAAATAAAATAAAATAACAAAAATGAAAAGTGGTGAGAAACTTATGTGTAGGGAAATGTGCTTACTTAGATTTCCTTACTCCCTAACTATCTTTTACCGGTTAATTAGTGTGTATTAGTCGCGTGGATGACGGGTGTATTCCTTAATACCATTCGTGGGGTGGCGTACTTACTTCCCCAAACTCTACAAGCTCCTACTTCACTCCTATGTCGAGCCGGCTAGGAAGCTCCTAACATGGGATCACTAGAATTCGCTTGTGCATTAAATACAACCATAAAAACCTTTAGTACGCGTTTGGTTCATGTTTCTTAAGACGTTCAAGCAAGTTACCGAATAGGAAGTTAGCCAGTTTTCTTAAGCCTAACATAGATAAACAATCATCCAATACAACTAACAACACACTAACAACCAATAATCAATAGCTAGGTTTCATTAGATCTAAGCAAACACAAGATAAAATTAGCCTAACATGTTAAACAAAAGACAAGCATAAGATAGAATCAAACAACACATAGACATATTGAATGATTAATTGATAACTTATCTTTCAATGAAACATGGAAGATCTCAAGGCAAAAAGCCCTGAAAAAGTAGCTAAAATCGTCTTAGGGTTTTATCCCAAAATTCCACACACTAAGCTCTCCCTTAATGACAAAAAATTAGAAAACTATATATAGACTTTGACATCTGACGGCGTCACCTTATGCATTGTGACGCCGTCACCTCGCCGCTTTTAGGGTTCCCGGATGACCATCTTGACGCCGTCCCTCTTTAGCTCTTCAAAAATCCATTCTGGCTTATCAAGGCTTGACGCCGTCGGATCATGAACGTGACGCCGTCCCCTTATGATTTAAGCCGTGACGCCCTTGATTTAGTTAAAGCGTGACGCCGTCAGAATTCTCATGCAAACTCACTGGCCCGTCATGAGTAAATTTCACATCCAACTTTTCTTGCCAAGGCATGACGCCGTCCCATGTTAATTGTGACGCCGTCAAGAGTAACTTTTAGCCGATTCTTGAGACTTTGCCGTTTTCTTCACTTTAATGCTCCAAAAACGTCCAAAATGCCTCCTTTTCCAGATTTCTCCTCAAAAGTACCTAAAATGACAAAAGGAACGATTTAGGGCAATATTTGATCAAATAAATACGATTTAAGGCTTAAATGACCCCTTAAAAGCGGTACACTTTTCGCCTCATCAAATACCCTTACACTTGAGATTTGCTTGTCCTCAAGCAAATGCGCTTTTATTCTAATCAAAATACAAGTTAGGGGTCATTTAATGCAAACATAAAAGTAATTACAACAAATAATCGTTCCACTTCAATCATAATAAGCACGGAGATTATATACTAGCACCTCACAAGTAGTGTTTAGATACTCACATCTCTCAAGTGTCATCAAAATAAATCTCATAAATGAAAACGGAAAATATCTCTCACTACCTGTCATAGCAAATAGATTACCATAGGCTTGGGAAAGGATCGAAAACCTCCTCCACTAGGCGTAAGCACCTAAGATAAACTATCAAAGAGGGCTTTTAAATGGGTTATAACGTTAGGTGTAGGGAAAAGGAAAACACGGTTTTGTTGGATACGGGATATTTTACTGGTGGCGAGTTAAAGATCTTGATCAATTACATGTACTATACAATGTTGCTAAGCCAAGACTAGACTCGATCTTAAGCTAGAAACAAAATAACATAAACATAAAATAAACATAAAATAAAACGGGATGGTAGTCCGTATGTTTTTTCTATTTTTCTTTTTCTCATTTTTTTGTATTTTTCTTGATTTTTTCGATTTTTTTTTTTTTTTTTTTTTTTTTTTTTTTTTTTTTTTTTTTTTTTTGCATACACTTTTACCCTACCATCCAAGATAATACATCATAGGGGCGTTGCATCCCCTTACACTTGAACTTTTACATAACTTTACAAATACTAATCTAATGACTCGAATTAAGATAATTGAAAAACTTGGAGTACTTTTAAAACATTTAGCACATATGGGGGTAATAAATGATGTTCTTCCCCATTACTCCATTACACTAGTACTTTACCCATGAGTCCCAATCGTCCCAAAACAATATGTACAAGGATATGACTCGACTTAGCAACCATGTAATCAACTAGATAATTAACTTGGGTTTAAACAAATGTTGTAACAATAATGCACTAAAAATGAGTGCATACAAGGTAGGCTAAGGCGATTTGGGTGTACATTTTAGTGGGGTGTAACAAATTCTTCCTTTAAGTAAAATGCTTAAAGGTCGAAACGAAAAGATAGGCTCTGAGGGGTGTACTAGGGGTATCGTGTACTAAAAATGAGTACAACGCAAAGGGTGTGGGAGAATTACTTGACCAATGTAGCCAATGTAATTATAACAAAAACACAGGTGTAAAACATGGGTTAATCCTAATGCCTCTTATCATGTAGTAAATCTAACTACACGAATGTAGTCTCACTTGTGGCCTCGGAATGGTCCTAACACAAGTTCTAGAATCTAAGTGCTACCGGTACACACATCATAGCATAAATGCTTTTCCTACCAATTCTAGGGGCGAACCTCACATATTTGGGGGTGGAAAATTTTTTAGTGGTACGGTTTTTGTGCTAGTCATATAACTCCTATCCATGAGACGCTTATTAGGATCAAAGTTTCACTCCTATATGTTGTAAAAAATTTTAAATTTGGCACTAAAATTACCTTAACAAGTATTTCTCTCAGTTTTATTACACATCTACTATTAAACAAACAAAAATCAAGCGTAATAGCATTCTCTAAAATCGTACTTTTACCCTCCCCTTACACTTAAGATGAACATTGTCCCCAATGTTCAAATAACAAGATGTAAAAGAATAAAGTAAAAGAATGAAATCAAATACTCCCCTGATTCGCTCGTTGGATAATGAAATTACACGGTTAAATCTTCTTCCAAAGTAATGTTGAAGCTCCATGACTAATGCATCGCCATAAGCTTGATTCAAAACATTTCCTTGTCCAAAATAACCTGTTAAACCTGAGAAAACAAACACGAAAACCTGCATAACATCGGCGGGATAAATCTATATATAAGGATATAATGCTTGTGGAATGATAATTTTGCAGATTCCTGGAGATTATAAGTTGGAGATTTAATAAAAACTTTTTTTTTTAAAACAAAACTTTCAAAAATTTCTGAAAATTAAATCTGACGCCGTCAGGTTATAAACCCTGACGCCGTCAGAAATGACCTGACAAAAATTCTCATTTTAAGTTTCCGGAAAATTTCTAGAAAAACCTTTACCTTACTTCCTGGAAATCCTGCAAAACATCATTATGACTCGATACAAGCATTTGACTCAAACAAATACGAATATGTATGTTAATTTAATATTATTACGATTCATGTTAATTTGTGTTCTAATAAACCGATTTAGATTTCCCTTACACTTATCTTTTGCAAAATACCTTTATATGTAGTTAAGACGAAGTTAAAAACAACATAAAGCATTTTCACAAATTACTTTTGAACATGAATCAATAATGATAAAAATTAAACACACATACGGAAACAAATAAAAACAAACAAACAAATAAATAAACACACAAAGCAAATAAACCATGGGCTGCCTCCCAAGAGCGCTTGTTTTTGTTCGAGTCACGAGCCTGACTCTACCCTTATTTAATGGATAAAGGAGAGGTTTTCCCTACACTTAGGATTAAGTGCGGGTGATAGTAGCGATACACACCAGCTCGGTAGGAGTATGCCACGTGAGGAAAGAGTGGTGGATGAATTATATGCTCAAAGGGGTATGCTCCTTTCATCATAACCTTGCCTAGTTCACTTTGGTCAATGGGTGATTTTGAGTTTCCTCCTAAAAAGGGATCATCTTCTATCAACTTCGAGAGACTCCTAGTTGGGAATCCATCTTGACCTAATAAACCCGGTTTAAACCCATAATGTTTCTTGCGGTCAATCATGAATGGGTGATGTAAGTATGTAAGGTCATGGTTCACTCCTATGTTAGCTTCCTCTCTACAAGGCCTAAAGTCTACTTCCTTAATCTTAACATTACCCGGACTACATGGTTTGATGGGTGGATCGGGACCTAATTCAATTCCTAAGTTCACATCTAAGGATGGAAGATTAGGTAACGGTTTTGGTTTAGGCTCCGGTTCATCAAAACTAGGAACTTCCCTAGAACTAAGAGTAAGGTTATCATTATGAGTATTCAAACCTATATGCTCTAGTGGTGCTTGGTCCAAGGGTTCTACCTCAATTGGGGTTCCTAAAGTCTCTTCTACTTCTTCTGAATAAGTCACGGGCGGTGTGTATGCCTCAAATGATGGTAGGACTTGTGGGGTATTTGGCGGGCTTGGATTTTCTACTTTATCATCCATCTTATCAAGATCACCTATATCCTCAACATGTGTTTCATTATAATCCAACCCTAACATTTTCCCAAGTATCTCAAGTGCTTCTCTAGGCATCTTAACTTCTATATCCGAATCATAAGGATCATCCTCAATATTATGACTGCTATATTCAAATTGCCCAAAAGATTCATCATGTGTTTCTTGAGATTCATCATCATCGATCATAAAACCTAGGTCTTTTTGATCAATGTGATCATGTTTGGCTAAATCCTCCATCACATCAAGGTCACCTATGTGTTTGTTTTGTACTATGGCATTACACGACAACCACTTAGGTATCTCAACACTAACATATTCATCCCCAAACAAACTTGTTTCATGATCCTCGAATTTTGTGGTCAATTGACTTGTACTAACGTTTGTTGGGTTGTCTACTATATAATAATATTGGGCACACTCTTCAATAGCTTCCCATGCTTTCTCAGCACTTAATTCCCTAATATCCCTGCCGGCAATATGGTAAATGTACCTTTGGGCTTGTCGGTCGACATGATTGTAAAAGAATTGAGTTAGGGACCAAAAATCGAAGTTATGATGAGGGACTTTTTGGAGTAAATATTTAAAACGAGTCCATGCATCATAGAGAGGTTCATCTTTATGTTGTTTAAACATCAAGATGTCATATGGAGTGGGTGAATTACGTGGTTGGTAGTATGGTGGATTCGCGTTCTCCATAATGGTGAACGGAAGAGTCAATGGAAATTACGAACAAACACACAAAGAAATAAGATAGACTAAAGAAAACCTAGAAAAATAAAATAAAAATCTCACTAGAAAGGAATCTAGTGAGTAGACCTAATAAAATAAAAATCCAACCTAAACAATAACTATTCCCCGGCAACGGCGCCAAAAACTTGATGCGTGGGTTTTGCAACCTTACAACAGGTTTTACCTCTCGAGGATCTCAAGAGGCTTACAACCCCACCAGGCAGTGTACCTGACCGATGTAGTATAGTGTAGTGGTAAGTACGGGGGATTGATCGTTCTCCACAGGGAATAGTGTTCGTTAGGTGTGAAAGGCTACTCTAATTAGGTCTAAGGGTTGAGGAAGATTCTTTTTTATGTTTTTATATTTTATAAAAGCAAGTAAAATCTCGGGTTTTGAAGGAGTGGGCGGAATTAGTTGCTAGTCAACTAACCCAAATTACTACAAATGCAAATAAAATAAAATAACAAAAATGAAAAGTGGTGAGAAACTTATGTGTAGGGAAATGTGCTTACTTAGATTTCCTTACTCCCTAACTATCTTTTACCGGTTAATTAGTGTGTATTAGTCGCGTGGATGACGGGTGTATTCCTTAATACCATTCGTGGGGTGGCGTACTTACTTCCCCAAACTCTACAAGCTCCTACTTCACTCCTATGTCGAGCCGGCTAGGAAGCTCCTAACATGGGATCACTAGAATTCGCTTGTGCATTAAATACAACCATAAAAACCTTTAGTACGCGTTTGGTTCATGTTTCTTAAGACGTTCAAGCAAGTTACCGAATAGGAAGTTAGCCAGTTTTCTTAAGCCTAACATAGATAAACAATCATCCAATACAACTAACAACACACTAACAACCAATAATCAATAGCTAGGTTTCATTAGATCTAAGCAAACACAAGATAAAATTAGCCTAACATGTTAAACAAAAGACAAGCATAAGATAGAATCAAACAACACATAGACATATTGAATGATTAATTGATAACTTATCTTTCAATGAAACATGGAAGATCTCAAGGCAAAAAGCCCTGAAAAAGTAGCTAAAATCGTCTTAGGGTTTTATCCCAAAATTCCACACACTAAGCTCTCCCTTAATGAAAAAAAATTAGAAAACTATATATAGACTTTGACATCTGACGGCGTCACCTTATGCATTGTGACGCCGTCACCTTGCCGCTTTTAGGGTTCCCGGATGACCATCTTGACGCCGTCCCTCTTTAGCTCTTCAAAAATCCATTCTGGCTTATCAAGGCTTGACGCCGTCGGATCATGAACGTGACGCCGTCCCCTTATGATTTAAGCCGTGACGCCCTTGATTTAGTTAAAGCGTGACGCCGTCAGAATTCTCATGCAAACTCACTGGCCCGTCATGAGTAAATTTCACATCCAACTTTTCTTGCCAAGGCATGACGCCGTCCCATGTTAATTGTGACGCCGTCAAGAGTAACTTTTAGCCGATTCTTGAGACTTTGCCGTTTTCTTCACTTTAATGCTCCAAAAACGTCCAAAATGCCTCCTTTTCCAGATTTCTCCTCAAAAGTACCTAAAATGACAAAAGGAATGATTTAGGGCAATATTTGATCAAATAAATACGATTTAAGGCTTAAATGACCCCTTAAAAGCGGTACACTTTTCGCCTCATCATTGAGGATATTGCTGTAGCTGGTAGTAGTAATTAAAGTGTGGTGGTTGAGACATCGTGTATTAGCTTGTGACGGTTAAGGATCTTTAAAGGATAAAGACGGTTGTTGTGTGAAGATTAGATATGGTTAACTATGAAAAACGTGAAGAAATTATGAGGATTTTACTCTAGAAACTCGGAGATTTCAAACGATGAAACTCAGAGGATTTTACACTAGAAACTCAAGTAATCTTGCAAAAAAAATCTGAAATGCGACTAAATTGTTCGATGAAACAAATTCGATCAATCACTTGTTCGGTTAAGCACTTGTTCGGTCAAATTTGTTCGTGTAATCTTTTGTTCGGTGACAATTGTTCGGTGAGTATGTTCGATGAAGTTGTTCGATTAAAATTGTTTGATCAAGTTGTTCGGTTAATTGTTCGGTGAGTATGTTCGGTGAAACTAGTTCGGTTAAATTGTTCGGTGAAGAGAGTTCGATCAAAGTTTTTTGGTTAAGTCACTTGTTCGATCAAATAGTACTTCGATGAAAAAACAAGTTCGGTTAATTTAATCTAACTCGATTAAACAACCTAAGTTCGATCAAACCCAGAAGTTCGATTATATCACCTAACTCGGTGAATAATCAGTAGTTCGATTAACGTACAAGTTCGGTCAATTAAACTAGGTGAAGAAACTTCGGTGAACAAGAAACTCGATGAATATATATCTGAAGAACAGTAACAACTCGGATGAACGATAACAACAGTAACTTGTCGGATTTCGATTTTATTTCTTTTAGATCTAATCTTTTAACAACCTAAATTACCCCTAGGCGAATGATACCACTTGATGTTTTATACTTTTATGAATTAAGCTACCACTAATTACCTACTAGATCTAGAGAGAGAAAGCTAGAGAGAGAAAGAGATGGAAGGGAGATGATTTCACACACTTAGTAACAAAACTTCTTAATTCATCAACCAACCACCCTTTCCCTAAGGAGGGAAGGGGTATTTATAGTTTTACATGGTAGAGGGCATGTAGCCCTAATTCTCTTAACTAATACATCATTAAACATAATAAACTAAATAAACGACACAGCCCATGGGCCTTCTACACGGGCTGGGCCTAATAACAAACCTAAAGGCCTAAGCAACCTTAATACAATATGATCAATACTTGAATAATCCAAAACGTGTTCCCAACAAGCCTGCTGGTGCAGGGCAAGAGCCTGCTAGTGCAAAAGAGCCTACTCAAATTAAGAGACTGTTGGGTATGGATTATAGAGGTACTGCTGAAAATGTTTACAAAAGAAAGAGGGAATCACACCCTCAGGGGAGGTTGTTTGTTCAAGGAAGGTTATATGTTGCTGATGAACAATCTGCTGCTCTAAGTCAAGAACCAACACCAAAAGAAAAGGGCAAGGAAATTCTGGTTGAAGATGAACCTAGGCCCAAAAGGTTGAAGAAAAGAGAGAAAGAACAGATATCTTTTGATGAGGAAGTCTCCAAAAAGCTTCATGAAGAAGAAATGAAAAAAGATTTAGAAGATTCAAGACTGCTTGCAGAAATGCAAGAGCAAAAGGATGTTGCTCAAATTCTTCTTGACTCTCAAGCTGCTCAGGAAACATTTGATGCTCAGATGCAATGGATCATTGCCAATGATCCAATTGTGAGAGGTGAAGCTTCCATAATTATTGATGACAAGAATCTTAACACTAAAGAGAAAACATCACAGCTTGAAACTTTTATCAACAACAAATATAAAGAAGCAGCTCTGGATAATATTTTTCAAAAGATTCAGGAAAGCCAGAAGAGAGGTTTTAAGGTGGGCTCATCTAAGAAGGATCAAGTGATTTTCATGAAGAAGTTTCTAAGAAGTCAAGCTAATTGGACTGAATCTCAACTGAAGAAGAAAACTCATGTTGAAATCAACTTCCTTTATCTTAATGCCTACAAGACATGTTACTTCAAGATCCCATCTGATGCTAAACCTTCAAAGAAAAAGAAAGGTGCTCAAAAGAAACAAGAAGCAGAATTAGATCCAGAACAAGTAAGTAAAATGATAATTGCTTTACAAACAATTATTCATGCTGATCCAATTAGGTCTAGACACCCTATTATAGATTGAGAGATTCACCATGATAAGTCAGGAAAGGCATGGAAGATAACCAGGGTTGGGTGTCAAACTGACATCTTCAAAAATTTTGAGAATCTGATAAGGGCATGAGTTAGAGCTGATTTAGAAGAATTATGGAATTTAGTTCAAATCAGGTTAGACACTAAGTCTAACACTGATGTTAAGGAACAAGAACTTTGGGTAGAGTTCAATAGCATGTATGATCCTGATCCAAAAGATGTTAATTAGAAGTTTCCACACCATGATCCTACCACCACATGGGAATTCCTAAGTCTTAGCAGTGTGCATCATCTTTTTACACAAAGTGGGATTGAGCTCTTTATGTTAGCTGAAAAAGAGTATCCACTGAGCTATGAAGTTCTTTCAACCATGATTTCCAAGAGGTTAAGGTGTGATAAAGATGAAGAAAAGTCAGAAGTTGTTCAAAGTTTGTTGATGAGCATTTTTGAACAATGTGAAAGTAAAAGGAAGAATAGAGAGTGAAGTTTTTGGAAGAGTTCCCTCAGATCCTCAAGGTATGGATTTTATTCATAAGAAACTTGTTTATTTTAAAGGGAATAACAAGTTTAGGGGAGGATTGTTGGGAATAAAATGCTTAAGTCAAAGAGCCTGCCAGATGAAGTATTAGGTCTGCTAGTTCACTTTGAAGAAGTTGAAGATAAACTAACAGTACCTTCTGGGTGAGAAGGTACTGCTAGTTAAAGAAGGTCCTGCCAGTTTGAACTTCAAGTTGTTAGATATTTTATTTGTAGATATTTTAGTTGTATTATTGGTCTTTGTACATTGTAACACGTTAAGTAAAAGTAGTTCAGTCTTCTATGTCATGCAGTAGATAATACTGAGTGTTTTACATTGGAAGTTGTAATAGTAGGTTAGAAAAGTCTTGTTATCTTATGCAACTTGACAACATGTAAAAAGGGTTCCTTATCCTATAAAAGGAACCCTTAGTCACCACCTTAGAAATATCTCTTCAACTAAATACTTAGAAATATCCTAAAACACCACAACCTCTCTAGTAACTTAGTTACAAATTCACAAATCCCTTTTACAAATCAAAGATTCAAGGTTACCTTTGTAATCCCGGTGATAGTTTAGATCACCCGTATTATCTCATAAATAATATTGAATCGTTTTGTGTTATTCACGTTGTGTTCATTGTTCTAAATAATTCACGTTTGCATATTCACCATCTTTGTTCCTTTAAGTGTGTTATAGTAAATTCCGCGTACTAAATCACATTCATTCCTAAATATCCCAAACACATTATTAAGATTAACATCCCAAGTGTTTGTATAATCCTCCACAGATAGTTTTGTATAAAAATGTCTTTCCGGTTCCGCCTGGACCGTACACAAAGTAAAAGTTCCCTTTTTTACCATGGACAGATTCAATCACCTCTTCATAGATAAAATGTTGTTCGGGATTTAACAATGAATGAAGTTGTTGATGTTCAATCTTACTCTTGTTCATATCATAAGCCAACGCTTCTCTTATGAGATGATTGTCCATGTTGGTTAGTAACCTTGGGTCAGGCAGTGGTAGGTCTTGAAAATCCGATAAAGATCTCCCATTTCTATTTAATAACTCTTGGATCTCTAGCAAACAATAGTTCTTGAGTTGTTCTTCCGTCAGCTCCAAGTCAGGATAATCGAAAATTTTCCTTTTCTTGTGTAGAATATCTTCTGATAAAAACTTCCAGTTTTCTTCCCACAATTTTAAAGGTCTGCTGACATCACAAAAAATTAAAATTGTCACGAATATGTCACGTAACTGTGGGCCAAACATCCATACACTTGCTTCTGATATAGCATGTGTCCATTTTGTGTCATCATTTAAAAGGCCATATGCAAAACATGCTTCCTTGAATGTGGAACATAGTTTGTCATGAACAGTCATGAGTTTTTCAAAAGACTCAGGACCTCTCGCGATATTCAACAACATTCTAAGATAATATCATTCTCCAGACACCGGGTGCGAGTAAACAATCCTCCCAATGCATTTTTGCAACTTGCGTTTTTTCCACATTTTGGTTTTCTCATGCCACACATAATGTGTAGGTATCTCAGCATACATGTATTGATTCGCTTCTGTATCACGCTTGTTTAATTCAAACCAATCAGTGAACATGGTCATGTCGATACCTTCCCTTTGAATTAGGGCGGGTAAGCTTTCTGAGTTACGAAGTGTGATTGCATGCTGATTTGGCAAGTGTTAATTCAGCTTCATAACAGATGGAAATGAGTAATGGATGTCGTAGGAAAACAAACGCCACACGGCCTCACATGGAGCTAAAAAACGACAATTCAAATAGTTCTTTATTTCATCCACCTCCAAAACCTTTACGTTTGCCAGATCACCATCGTTTTTAACATTTTCTTGTAAAACAATTGTGGCTCTATCGGGACCTTTATTTAAGTACTTGAATAAGTACTTAATTGCTTTTGATCTGTTGCACCATTCCACGTTAATGTGGGCCTGGTATTTCAGGAGGAGATAACGGTTGTGAGGAACCACACATCTGTTATCGTATTTGAATTTTCCTTTTATATGGAAAGCTTTATTATGCCTCCGACAATAAATAGCATAACCATCATTATCAACAATTGTTTCAGCCACAAAAGGTTTAGGAAAATGTTTCGAGCACTTACCCTCAATTGTACATGGGGCGTTTTTATCATCTTTACCACAGGGACCATGTAACATAAACTCAGTTACTACTTTATACGCATCTGGATCATTCATTCGACATGGTATCTCAACTCTAATTATATCATCTATCTGGGATGGGGTTTTGCATTTCAACTCTTCTTCTAGCCATAGTAGGATATGAGCATGTGGTAGCCCACATTTTTGAAATTCTATGACATACACAACTGAAAGATAATTGAAAAAAGCATAAGCTAATGCATAATTTAGATATAAAAAAGTAAACAGATTAACATTATGAGTTAAATTTTATTACCTCCCCGTGACTTTCCAAAAATATGTTGTTTTGTAAGATCGTTTAACAGTTCAGTCAGTTTAATCATGAATACACGCGTTGCCACTTCTGGACGGTCATGGCCTTTTTGGCCCGGGATGTGCTTTAACATTTCTGCAATCTCGGGCCATTTTGGATTAGCAGTGAAAGTGATGAACAGGTCTGGGTTCCCATAGGTTCGGCATATAGCCATTGCATCTTGGTAGTTTTGCATCATATACCTTGGGCCGCCTATAAAACTCCTTGGTAGAACGATTTGTTTTCCCAGACCTGCTGCACTTGTATCCCCCCTTGTTACACCGTCACAAACGTTATGATATAGATCTACGCGTAACGTATCTTGATTTTTCCTGGTCCATTGAAGTCTCTGCTCTTCAACAGCCGTGTATGCATAAACCAAGTATTGTTGGAATAATCGCCCACCTCTAAGCAAGGTAGTACCTTGGTTATTTCGTTGTTGTATGATGTATGAATAGTATTATTTCATTGTGACAAAAGCCCTTTTGGTCTTGCGTACATATCTGTTGTTGTGATACGGTATCTTTTCATGAAATCCCTCCTCTCCATATGGGAATAATAATGGATATTGGAGGGCCATGTATTCTGAATGTAACTCAGATATACGTTTCAAACCTTCATCCTTGTTACTTACAACAATGTCTCTTGTAGGAATACCATCACCAAAGTCGTTAGTAATTAGAGCCGTTATTTCGGGCACGGTTGGGGCGTTGTATTGTCGAGATGCACTCCGTCCACTTAGCAGCCATAGTTCAAAGTTGGCTGAATTGTGGGAGTCACACCAATCCCGAGCCATTCGAAATGCCTTGGTGATTGAATTTGATTGATCAAACATTTGAATCAGTCTTGCTACTATATTTGCATCTACCACTTCTCCCCCATCCTTGTCTATAAAAGCTCCCATCCGGTTCTTTACTTCATTTCCAGTGTCAAAAAAGTATAGTTGCGCATATTTAGGCTGAGTGCCCTGTTTAGGGAGCAGAGAACCTATTCGATGATAGCTTTGGCCATTTACTCTAAAGGTATATGGACCCCTTCCTATGTTAATTGAATGGTCTATTCTTGCTCCAAAAGATGTGTAACAAAACATGCCATTATAGACCCTGATCTGGTCTTTGAATCTTAAACTTACAGGATTGTTATAGTCCATAAGCTCATTAAGAGGTGAAAGTGGTTCATTAAATCTGGGGAAAAGCAGTTTTCCCTCTTGACAGCAAATGGAGAAAGTTGGGTTGACAGCGCTCTTTGATTTATCGCTTCTCTCCTGATACCACATAACCGCCTTGCAATTTTGACATTCAAATGATGGAGGGCCAATATTATGGTAAACCACATGTACACCTTGCCAAAAGAGGTAAATATTATTGAGAATAACAACATTTTTATCCATCAAATAACAGGAGACATCAATTATAAAATATGAAATTACCTGCAGATGCATGTGCGGCTCCGCGTGGGATTTTTTTAGCTGCACGCTCAGAGAGTGTTCCTGTATGAAGAACCATTAAGGTAATATTCAATCTTATGAAACCAATTGTCTGCCAAATATAATTTGTTTAATTAATCACCCGCTGATCTTCTTTTTTTATACGTAAAGGGTTTTTTGGAAGTAGAAGCCATTTAATTCGGCGTCAGATCTGTTAAAGTGCCTACTGAACGTGATCCTTGTCCTAACAAATTACGGTGAAAATGCAAATCAGGTATGCATTGTTGCAACATTTTTGTTATCTCAGAATGCAAGTGAATGTTTGGAGATGGTGTATACCTGTAAATGTTTTGACAATTTCAGTTAACCGTAAACCACAATAGCTTTGTATTTTTCCACTTTTACTGATAATTGTTTTTGAATGAATAACCAAAGTTTTGTGCAACATGGCTGACAGGGATGGAACCTCAGCATGTTCATTTTGTGACCCTGTAACGCAAAGACAAAGATGGATTTAATCAGATACATAATTGGAAGGTATGGAAACTTGTTAAATTCAAATGTACCTGTATTCATTTATTATTTGGAGGATCTGAGTCAATTTTGCAACACATAACCTTGCAGGTTTGGAAAGATATAGAAGGAAGATGTCTATTAAACCATCTCTTGGAATTCTATTGTTGAACTGATGCAATAAGTGTGGTGAACAATGAAAAGGCATGTATGGTAAGTGTCTCCAGGTTTTTAAGATTCTTATTATTCTTTTAATAATGAGACTGATTTTTTCAATAATAACACACTAATGCATTTTATTTAAAAATTCAGTAAATTCATTATGGTTCATGTATATAGCATATGAAGTAAGTAAAATACTCTTAATTGTTATAATGTAGAGTAGGAATTCATGTGTTTTATAAATGGCCTTCTAAGAGTAGTTTATATGACACTTGTTATGGTTAAAAGAATAATTTATGTGTAAATTAAACATATGTAGCATAGGATATAAAACCATATAAATAGAAGGAGGGTTGGAATATCAGATAATTAATAATAAACTGTGATGAAATATGAAACGTAAACCCATCTAATATTGCCAACTACATTAAGTACCATAACGACCAAGCTTAACATTTCATAATTTAACAATCAACATTTAATTTATTAGGGATATCACAATGTCGATTTTAGCCAATCTTGGTCATTACATTCAGCAGCATAACCATCTTCAATATCTTCATCATTTGAGATATTGTTATGTGATGAATTCTGCAAATCTGAAGCCACATTCGGTGTTGGCGGATTTGTTGACAACAATTGCAAACCCTTGGTTTTCCGTCTTTTGTATCTAGATTTGAAATAACACTGTCTCAACCTTACGGTACTTTCCACAAGTTCTGAATCAGGATCTTCTTCTACCCTTCTCTTTTCTTCTTCCATCCTTGTTAGGATTTCTCGAGTTTTTCGATCAGCTTCTGCATCTACATTCGCAGCCTATAGTGAAAGATAACTTTGTGAGGAACATAAAAAACAAAATGTTAGATTCAATTGAACCCTGACCTGGATAGTACTAATCAATAATTGTAGACTCCTCAGCTTACGATATGGCAAACGCTGAATACCCATTTCTCGACATCGCCTTTTAAAAATAGTTAAAAATACATTGGATGCTTTTGCAACTTTTGCTATTGGCAAGTAGTAGTATTGGGGCACCATTTCCCTACTAAACTCAATGAATTTACAGGATGAATTGAGAAATAGGATATAATATGGCTTTTAAAGACATTGGTAACCCAATGAGATTCCATGTATTTTAACAGTTTTTGTAACTATTAGCTTTCAACAAACACTATTTATTAGGTGTTAAAAAATGGATTATGTATCTGAATTTATGCAGTTAAAAGACCCTTTATGTACTTTAGGTTGATTGATAATTGGAATGATTTTTTAACAATTTTTTGTAACTGTTAGCTTTCCATAAACACTTTTTATTAGGTATTCAAAATGAATTATGCACCTGAATTTATGCAGTTAAATGACCCTTTATGTACTTTAGGTCGATCAATAATTGAAATGGTTATATAAGTGAATGAAAATAGGGAATACAACAGGACATTTACAGAATTATAGAGAATTGGATTTCATTAATTAGAGATTTAGTTACACTCCTATCATATGAAATAGTATACATATATCAACATTTGGATCATTCATAGGTTGATCTTGTACATTAGACATTACATTTGGTAGCCATGCCTGATGAAGAAATCGAAAAAACAATCCTTGCCTTCCTGGTCATTTGTCATTAGTAACACGCATATCTATTTGATCCTGTGTAGCAAGTGTCCAAACCACAATATATTCATCTTGCAGGTACCTGAAATGAAATTTAGCACAAAAGAAACAATATTTTGCATGATGGCAAATTGGAATATATCGTCAAACAAAAATAAAATCAAAGGTAACGAAACGGTTGAGTTTTTTGTCCTCCAAATAACAATAAAAAAAAATCCCAAAAATAGTTTTGATCCAATGTATTATTATTGTCATAAGTGTTTATTTTATAAAGTCTTCTTGGGGTGCATCCTGCTTGGACTCATTCTGAATCTTCAACCACAAACCTGACCACAAAATATATAAGGAGAAACATGTTAATATGCGGGCAAATATAAAACAATAGGTGACCAAAAGACACACGCAACATGTGCTTACCATCTTGTCTTCTTCTTGGCGGTTAGGGTGCTATTCTCACCATCATGCTCAACATCTACAGTTATAAGCTCAATATCCGCATCCGAATACTCAATATCTACACTGCAAACAATAAAACCATGTTTGTTATGTTAAATGTATTGCAGCAGTAAGATGCTTAGCGTAAAAAATGTTAGGATGGTATGTATGTTTTGTGTTCACCAAAGGTTTTATGTTTTGCTAACCTATTTTTTTATTATCATCTGCAGGGTTGGACTTTATCAGGCGATTGAATGATGAGGCCGATGTTGCAGTCGTGTTATTAGTTGGGGTATTGGACTCATCACCTTGGCCATCATCCGCCGGCAGTAGCTAATTTTCCGTTTCTGAATCTTCAATGTCCACCCTGCAAACAATGGAATTTCATGAGTAAGGGTCTTTAAAGAAATACATGTTGTCCTGATAGAGTTTTTTTGGTAGGCAAATATTACATGTTTTGATTACCTTTTTCTTCTCTTATCCTCTACAGGTTTAGAAGGGGTAGTGAGTGTTGGCGACTGGGTGCATGGCTTAGATGATGAGCCTGCAATAGCTGTTTCATTATCAACAGTGCTTAGGCATGTGGTTTCAACTAATGAATGATGCGGGTCAACTGTCCAACACGTAAAACTCTCAAACGTTTCGTATTCATAATACGTGTGAGTTTTGATTTCAAATATGTGTGTTGTGCCAATGAGGTCAGTTATAGGAGATGGCAAGTTTGCGTGTTCGTCTAAACCCTGTAGAGTAAGGCGTGAGTAATGGGAATGGGAGAATGGGGTGTAAGTAGTCACGGATTTATAAATGTACCTCATCCTCATCTGCCACTAATGCCGAAGCTGGGAACTTGACCAATTCAACTGATGGCTCATCAAAAAGGACCACCACAGTCTGTTCGGTACTATCAGAGATACCAAGTTCAAGGCGATACCTGAGGAGAGCATGTGGCAAATGGCAAGTGTCAATGTGACTAAATATATTTATTACATACAAATGTTTAAAGTATAAGTTACAAACATAGCATTACCTTATTATGGGGTATTCAACTGGCCTGTCGCATGAATCACACCAGAACCGCCCATTCTTTCTAGTAGCTCCTTTTTTGCAGTTGTCACCCCCACATGATGGAAAATTCCATCCCTTTCTAGTACGCACATTTTCAATCCTGGCCTTAATTATGAAAGTTGCAGTCTGTGTATAAATAAGATATGTAAATGTTATACAGTATAAGGAGACTATAGAGATGGCGGGTGCAAAAGAAGAAATACATCATTTTTTCTATTGCGGGCCCACATGAGCAGATTCTCGATAGACCCTTCTCTTGGTTCAGAGTTGTCTATACGCGAAGCTCCTTTTGAAGATTCAGTGCTGCTAACAAATAGATAAACGATTTTTATAAATTTGTTGGCTTTAGGAACTCTTCAATAATAAAAATTAAATTAATACAATTTCCTACCCGATGTCTGACTTCAATGCTTTGATTGCAGGGATGTCAACAGAATCTAGTATCTGGGTGGATGAACTATTTGATAAATAGAGCTTATCTGGAAGGTAATATTAAAGATTAAATTAGAATGAGAAAGGTGTTTAACATAGAAAAGGTAAATAGTCCAAAGCCACTTACTGTTATAATGTTTTGCAGATGTGGAAGTCACCACAACAGCACACATGCCTACATGTGTTGCCTTCTTCTCAATCAACATATCAGCAAGCCCTCCCCATAGAGTCACCCATATGGACTGGCCTCTGTTTACACAGGAAACAGAAATAAAATAAAAGGTTAGTTCCCTAGTACATATAGGCAAAAAAGTCATCAATTTTACAACATACTTTGTAAAAAATATAAATTTCAACCTATGATTGGCCAGGTAGAAATAAAGGTTTTTGGCGCCTGTTTTTGTATAGTTCACCCTTCCAACGTTCGTCGCATAACTTGCAGCATCTGAAAGGTAACAGTTTTTATAGCAACAATATTTAAAGACAAATAAATTGAACATACCTAAACAAATAGCAAATTACCAATGAAATATTTGTTCTCTGTAGGCTGGATATGATCAAAATCCACCAACTGGAATGGATACCTAACAAACCCTTCAGATATAACCACAGATTTCCTGATGGTGGTTGTTCCATCAAACTCAAGCATAAAGGTATCGTCCTTCCTAATTCAAAAATCTTCCTTGTTTTGCATGACGATAAAATTTTTAACCGAGTATACCCCCTCTTTTAACCTCAAGAAATTGTAAGCCACCGTTGCCTTGGCAGTACAATGGATAACATTACCCTGCAACAAAAGTATGTAAGAAATCATTGCTAAACAACACATACATTTGATTACCTTTTATTATATTTTGGCATTATTCAGGTTTTTCAAGCATGGATGTCAAGATACCTTAGCATCAGACACCAAAAAATCAGTGCTCAAGTATCGCCCAGAAGGAGCATTTATATCCCACATCCTACACAACATCACAACAATCGTACCGGTTTCATCCAATTTCAGTTCATCCAGGAACAATACAGCCTTTGGGCCTCCAATTTTTGTAGCCATAATATTATACTTAATGGACCTTTTTACTCTTACTCCTACTCACAATGTCTGGGTAGGAAGTGGGCTTCATGCCTTATTTATGCAACCTCCATTTAAGAGGGATTTAATTGTAGAGTGATTCATATTCTTTGAGGGTTCAAAATCGCAGCCCTTTTGTGTTCCATAACTGCATATTTCATTGTGAGCATTGAAGATGAGTTTATTGTGAGCATGCGAGCATTCAAGCTACGGATATTTGCATTCAAGATGAGGCTCTTCATAAACGAAATTGTTTGTAGTTATTTTGGTATGCATATTCATGTTTGTACCGTACTTTTGGTTGTGCACAACCCCCCCTTGCACATTAAATTAAGGGGGATAAGCTTTAAGTTGCGTGCTCGTCTAAACCATGTAGAGTAAGGCGTGAGTAATGGGAATGGGAGAATGAGGTGTAAGTAGTCACGGATTTATAAATGTACCTCATCCTCATCTGCCACTAATGCCGAAGTTGGGAACTTGACCAATTCAACTGATGGCTCATCAAAAAGGACCACCACTGTCTGTTCGGTACTATCAGAGATACCAAGTTCAAGGCGATACCTGAGGAGAGCATGTGGCAAATGGCAAGTGTCAATGTGACTAAATATATTTATTACATACAAATGTTTAAAGTATAAGTTACAAACATAGCATTACCTTATTACGGGGTATTCAACTGGCCTGTCGCATAAATCACACCAGAACCGCCCATTCTTTCTAGTAGCTCCTTTTTTGCAGTTGTCACCCCCACATGATGGAAAATTCCATCCCTTTCTAGTACGCACATTCTCAATCCTAGCCTTAATTATGAAAGTTGCAGTCTGTGTATAAATAAGATATGTAAATGTTATGCAGTATAAGGAGACTATAGAGATGGCGGGTGCAAAAGAAGAAATACATCATTTTTTCTATTGCGGGCCCACATGAGCAGATTCTCGATAGACCCTTCTCTTGGTTCAGAGTTGTTTATACGCGAAGCTCCTTTTGAAGATTCAGTGTTGCTAACAAATAGATAAACGATTTTTATAAATTTGTTGGCTTTAGGAACTCTTCAATAATAAAAATTAAATTAATACAATTACCTACCCGATGTCTGACTTCAATGCTTTGATTGCAGGGATGTTAACAGAATCTAGTATCTGGGTGGATGAACTACTGGATAAATAGAGCTTATCTGGAAGGTAATATTAAAGATTAAATTAGAATGAGAAAGGTGTTTAACATGGAAAAGGTAAATAGACCAAAGCCACTTACTGTTATAATGTTTTGCAGATGTGGAAGTCACCACAACAGCACACATGCCTACATGTGTTGCCTTCTTCTCAATCAACATATCAGCAAGCCCTCCCCATAGAGTCACCCGTATGGACTGGCCCTTGATTACACAGGAAACAGAAATAAAACAAAAGGTTAGTTCCCTAGTACATATTGGCAAAAAAGTCATCAATTTTACAACATACTTTGTAAAAAATATAAATTTCAACCTATGATTGGCCAGGTTGAAATCAAGGTTTGTGGCGCCTGTTTTTGTATAGTTCACCCTTCCAACGTTCGTCACATAACTTGCAGCATCTGAAAGGTAACAGTTTTTATAGCAACAATATTTAAAGACAAATAAATTGAAAATACCTAAACAAATAGCAAATTACCAATGAGATATATGTTCTCTGTAGGCTGGATATGATCAAAATCCACCAACTGGAATGGATACCTAACAAACCCTTCAGATATAACCAAAGATTTCCTTATGGTGGTTGTTCCATCAAACTTAAGCATAAAGCTATCGTCCTTCATAATTCGGAAATCTTCCTTGTTTTGCATGATGATAAAAATTTTAACCGAGTATACCCCCATATTTTAACCTCAAGAAATTGTGAGCCATCGTTGCCTTGGTAGTACAATGGATAACATTACCCTGCAACAAAAGTACGTAAGAAATTATTGCTAAACAACACATACATTTGATTACCTTTTATTATATATTGGCATTATTTATGTTTTTCAAGCATGGATGTCAAGATACCTTAGCATCAGACACCAAAAAATCAGTGCTCAAGTATCGCCCGAAAGGAGCATTTATATCCCGCATCCTACACAACATCGAAACAATCGTACCGGTTTCATCCAATTTCAGTTCGTCCAGGAACAATACAGCCTTTGGGCCTCCAATTTCTGTAGCCATAATATTATACTTAATGGACCTTTTTACTCTTACTCCTACTCACAATGTCTGGGTAGGAAGTGGGCTTCATGCCTTATTTATGCAACCTCTATTTAAGAGGGATTTAATTGTAGAGTGATTCATATTCTTTGAGGGTGCAAAATCGCAGCCCTTTTGTGTTCCATAACTGCATATTTCATTGTGAGCATTGAAGATGAGTTTATTGTGATCATGCGAGCATTCAAGCTACGAATATTTGCATTCAAGATGAGGCTCTTCATAAACGAAATTGTTTGTAGTTATTTTGGTATGCGTATTCATGTTTGTACCGTACTTTTGGTTGTGCACAACCCCCCTTGCACATTAAATTAAGGGGCATAAGCTTTAAGTATTATAGATACACTCCCTAAATAATATTACTCTTCTCCACTCACACAAAGCGGTGAGATCCATGACAAACAAAAAAAAATCTAAAGAACAAATAAGCACATCATAGCCTCTCATTTTGATTTCATCCAACGGTATAGATCAAACAAAAAAAAAAAAAAAACCAAAAGGAGGGTAAAATTCACATTTTAGCTCATTTAATATAAAAACCCACATTCTACCATTTTTTAAAAAACAACATATCTTGCAAACGGTAAATCTTCAAGCTACGAAAAATACACCATCGCGACGAGAATTAAATCATCTTTCTATAGATATGCACTTTTATATACTTTCGACGAACTTTTTTTTCAAAATTTCCGTCTAGAAAAATCCCACGGGATTCGTAAAAAAATCACTTGTGATTTGTTATTTTTAAAAAATCACAAATGATTTGTAAAAATGAGTAAATCACTGTTTTTGAGTTTTATACTTTTATGTCACAGCTTTTTAAGGGTAGATGTTTTTTATATGATTGTTGAAATGAGCTATTTGAATCTCTTTATTAAAAAGTTGTATGTTGTTATACAGAATCCCATGTGATTCTCTCTGATCCCTTGGGATTCATATAGAATCCCATGGGATTCTGTATGAATCACATGGGTAATCTTTATGAATTACAGGTGATTCATCAAAGAATCTCATGGGATTCTGTATGGATCCCATGGGATTCTATATGAATCACAAGGGATTAGAGAGAATCACATGGGATTCTGTATAAATCCCATGGGATTTTCATTTTGCTTTATATAAACTGTAAGTACAAAATCACATGAGATTCTGAATTAATCTCAAGGGATTCTGTATGAAATCACATGGGATTCTGTATGATTTATCTTGTCGATAAATCACAAAGGATTCTGTATGAAATCACATGGGATTCAGTATGAATCTCAAAGGGTTTCATTGTGAATCCCATGGGATTCTTTGGTGCATCACATGGGATTTTTTTTAGTATTTTAGTATATGACAAATTGTCTCCAAAAAAATATACACAACATTAAAAAAAATATACGTAGTAAGTATCATATGTAAAGAATAAAAAAAAATCTTAGCTGTAAAGTAAAAAATAGAAAAAGAAAAATGGTGACAAAACACAAGGGATTCTGTATGGATCCCATGGGATTCTATATGAATCACAAGGGATCAGAGAGAATCACATGGGATTCTGTATAAATCCCATTGGATTTTCATTTTGCTTTATATAAACTATAAGTACAAAATCACATGAGATTCTTTATGAATCTCAAGGGATTTTGTTTGAAATCACATGGGATTCTGTATGATTTATCTTGTCGATAAATCACAAAGGATTATGTATGAAATCACATGGGATTCAGTATGAATCTCAAAGGGTTTCATTGTGAATCCCATGGGATTCAGTATGAATCTCAAGGGATTCATTGTGAATCCCATGGGATTCTTTGGTGCATCACATGGGATTTTTTTTAGTATTTTAGTATATGACAAATTGTCTCCAAAAAAATATACACAACATTAAAATAGCTATACATAGTAAGTTTCAGTCTCACTTTTTGTATGCTATTTGCACCTGCTCTCTTCTCTCTATGTGAGGTGAGATCCATGACAAACAAAAAAAATCTAAAAAACAAATAAGCACATCATAGCCTTTCATTTTGATTTCATCCAATGGTATATATAAAACAAACAAAAAAAAAAGGAGGGCAAAATTGACATTTTAGCTCATTTAATATAAAAACACACTTTCCACCTTTTTTTTAAACTACATATCTTGCAAACGGTAAATCTTCAAGCTACGAAAAATACACAATCGCGACGAGAATTAAATCATCTTTCTATAGATATGCACTTTTATATACTTTCGACGAACTTTTTTTTCAAAATTTCCGTCCAGAAAAATCCCACGGGATTCGTAAAAAAATCCCACGGGATTCATAAAAAAATCACTTGTGATTTGTTATTTTTAAAAAATCACAAATGATTTGTAAAAATGAGTAAATCACTGTTTTTGAGTTTTATACTTTTATGTCACAGCTTTTTAAGGGTAGATGTTTTTTATATGATTGTTGAAATGAGCTCTTTGAATCTCTTTATTAAAAAGTTGTATGTTGTTATACAGAATCCCATGTGATTCTCTCTGATCCCTTGGGATTCATATAGAATCCCATGGGATTCTGTATGAATCACATGGGTAATCTTTATGAATTACAGGTGATTCATCAAAGAATCTCATGGGATTCTGTATGGATCCGCGGGGATTCTATATGAATCACAAGGGATCAGAGAGAATCACATGGGATTATGTATAAATCCCATGGGATTTTCATTTTGCTTTATATAAACTGTAAGTACAAAATCACATGAGATTCTGTATGAATCTCAATGGATTTTGCATGAAATCACATGGGATTCTGTATGATTTATCTTGTCGATAAATCACAAAGGATTTTGTATGAAATCACATGGGATTCAGTATGAATCTCAAGGGATTGATTGTGAATCCCATGGGATTCTTTGGTGCATCACATGGGATTGATTGTGAATCCCATACAAAGAATACAAGATACCATGCTGTTGATGCAAATAATGTTCTAAAAACGTTATTTATATCTTTTGATTACTTCACATTTTGAAGATGACAAAATGTGAAATCACGTTACGTTAAAATTAACGTAAACAAGTTTTTAATCGGAAGATCCCGTTTCTACGCAAATCACTCTAGAACAAATTTACAACTTGACAAATGATCAAAGAAGTGAACTTGTGTTTTGAGACTTCACATTTTAATGGGTCAAAACATTTTTTTTCAAAAATACACATGAAAAAGTATTTTTGAATTATTAAGAAATGTTTTAATGGAAAAATAAGTTTGAAAATCACAACAGCTATTTTTCCCCCCAAAATCAGCTCCAACCTTCCCCAAATAAGTTTTCACCAGAAAAGACAAAATTTGGAGCGTCCTAGTCTAGGACGGCTCCACGGTTCCACTAAATTTAGTGGAGCCGTGGCATGTTTAGTGGAGCCGTCCGTACAAAATTTTCTGTAACATTCAGATTTTTCTTGCCTATAAAAACCAACCCCATTCACAGTTTTTAGGCACCCTTTCACATAGAAAAACTTCTGAGTTTAAACCTCTCACACCTTTCTCTTCTTTAAATCATTTAGATTAGTTTTCTTTTGTTTTAAGAGTGATCCAATCATCCACCAAGAGATCCTCTTCATTAGCAAGAGAAGAACACAAGTATCCAAGTTGATACAAGGTGTTATCATTCCTCTTCATTAGCAAGAGAAGAACACAAGTATCCAAGTTGATGCAAGGTGTTATCATTCCTCTTCATTAGCAAGAGAAGAACTCAAAGTATTCAAGAAGATACAAGAGTTATAGTTGTTAGGTTTTTGTAACACTTGTTACAACCTTGTTGTATCATAGCATACATCAAGTTTATTTATCTTTTGTAAGTGAGAGTGAAGATCAAGTGTGATCTTATAGAGATAGTGGATATCTCTTAAAGCCATTGGGCTTGTGTGATTGATCAAGAAGATCAAGGGTCGATAGATTAGTGTTAGTTGAGAGAGTGTTGATCATTGTGATTGTGTTGAGATCTTGGTGATCTCGTGTAGCCATTGGGCTTGATTGATTGGTCACGTGGACCTTGGTAGATTGGTGCTAGCTAAGATTAGCACTCGACATCTAGCTTAGTGTCGGTAATAGGATAAGCGACGTGTACGATTTTCTCCGCCTGAAGGGAGGTTGTTGATATAGTGTTTGAAACTCTCGAGTGTGGTACTCGGGGAGTGGAGTAGGGCGAAGAAGAGCTTCGTAGCCGAACCACTATAAATATTTTGTCTCGGTTTGATCTTTCCAACTCTACTATTTACTTTTATTATTTACCATTTGTTAGCTTAGTGTGTAGTTCATATTGGTGTTGATTGATTACACATAGAGTTCGAATCAAAGTTTCCAATAGCAAACTTTTAAAACAAGATTTTATAAAAGAAATTAAAACCGGTAAACTATTCAACCCCCCCTAGTTTCCCACAATTGGTATCAAAAGCCACGTCAGTCAAGATTTTAAAGTATATTGTATTTTAAAACTTGAATCGATCAATGGATTCCGACAAAGTCAAAGGAAAAAGCGAGAGAGTTAGATCTCTAGCATTGAAAGCCAAGAAGGAGACTAGTGATGAGGAATGTTCGAATTCCGATAGTGAAGATGAAGAATATGCACTAGCCGTTAGAAACTTTAGAAAGTTCTTTAGGAGGAAAGGTAGATTTCCTAGACAACCTCATGATGAAAGGAGGTCATCTCAAAAGAATCGTGATGAAAGGAAAGGGAAAAGTGATAGGAAATGCTATAGATGCGGAGATCCTAATCACCTTATAGGAGAATGTCCTAAACCACCGAACTCCAGCAACCAAAGAGCTTTTGTAGGAGGCTCTTGGAGTGATAGCGGTGAAGAAGAAGAGAAAAAGTTTAACAATGAAACATGCCTAATGGCTCAAGCTTCTAACGAGGTACATTCCTACTCTTCTTATTATAGTGATAATAATTCGTCAATAGATGATAGTGAATTGCATGACGAATACAACAAACTATGTGTAGTTAGTACTAAGATCTTAGGTAGAAACACAAAGCTAAAATTAAAACTAAAAGAACTAGAACTACAAGTTTTAGAATTAAAAGATCATGTCAAGAGACTTGAGAAAAACAAAGAAGTAGACTTAGGATGTGGGTCATGTATAAGTCTTCAAGTAGAAAATGAAAGTCTTAAAGAAAATGCTTTAAGAATCATTAAGTTTGATAAAGGAACCAAAACACTTAATGATATACTTGAAAACATTAGATATAGTGAACATGACCGTGCGGGTTTAGGATTTGACCCAAATCAGGCTTCTACAAGTGGTACTAATCAAGTAAAATTTGTAATGCCTGAAATGTCTAAGTCTGAAGGTGACGGCACCACTAAAGGTACAGACGGCACCACTAAATTTAGTGGTACCGTCTGGTGCTGAAGACAAAACTGGGTCAATTCTGAAAAATAATTTAAGTCCTAAACCAAGTCACGTAGTTATAAATAGTACTAGAGTGTCTACACCAAGTAAAGAGGAAGCCAAAGGCTTTTACAAACCATTGTCATCTCCCGAACATGGATTTGTAAAGCGTGACACTAGGTCGACTACTCCTCCACCTAGAAAAATAAATTCTCCCAAACCTCGGTCTAGAACTCCTCTACCGAGAGGTAACTTTAGAAGACAAAATCATCCAAGTAACTTTCTCGTAACTTGGAATGAACGTCAACAACAAAGTTACTTACCATGGGAAATGTGTCCTCCATTCTCACATCCTAAACTGACGCAATAAATGCGTTGGATGTTTAACTCTAACAACTTTGGACCCATGAGATATTGGGGACCAGATCTTTGAACTTCTGTTTTGCTAGGAAAACAAGACTGTAAATAAATTTTGGAGTCTAATAAATGGAGTATGATTTGTGATCAAACAAATCTTGCGACGAAATAGTCAAGTCGTGTCTCATATGCTTAACATTCAACAAAGGTAGTCCAATCTTCTAGTTTTAGGAGCAACACCTCAGGCATATGTACGCTTTCTTAAAACACCCTTTGTTAGTAGAAATGCTTGGCATGAAGTAGTGTTAGTATCTAACTGATGAACTCAAATAAGTACATTTTATTACTATCATTTATCCTATTAATTTGACTTGTTTCACTATATTATGTATGAGGATTGATACTTAATCGTTTACTTTTGTAATTCTCAGGTAAAAACAAGCATTTGGTGAAACTTAGCGATTTTGGACTAATTATGGAGCAAAACATGCAAGAAGTTAAGAGTCTACTGAAATGAAGAAGATCAAGACTAATCTGCTACAGATGCGCCGCATCTCACTCATTACATACGGCGCATCTCTATTAAGATTCCACCAGATACGATCCAAGATACAAGAGGACATGTGCCGCATCTAATCATGGAGTTACGCCGCATCTTCTGGCGGTGTACGAATATTCCTGAATATTATAATCTTGGACCCCACGCGAAGTTAAGTCAATGCGCCGCATCTACTTAATAGATGCGCCGCATCTTCCCTCAGACAGAAGCTATAAATACCCCAAGACCAGACGAATTTCCAGAGCAATATATTAGATTCGAAGACCGAAGCAGCAGAACCCTAGGACGAATTCAGTCAAGGAGGCAGCACAAGACACACCAAACGAAGATACAAGAGCTGTAAGAAGGTGCTGCATGTGTTTAATTCATTAAGTAGTTTTGTTTTATTGTGTTAGCAAACTTTAATTCATCAGGATTGGTGGCTTGTGTAATGTGACAACGAAAGATTGCACTCCCTTTAATACTTGCTTTCCCATCAATTAAAGTTTATATGTTGATGTCTTTGGTTACTACTTATTAGTGCATTGATCACCTCTGTGTTTATTAGTGGCTTGCGGGCATTTGACTGCGGAAAATAATGTGGCTCCCACGGTTATTACTAAATTGATCACTTAGGAATAACTTTTAGACATAAGTAATCATTAAGGGTTTACTCGCCGATAAGAATAGGACCAACGAGAAAGGGTTAACTACATACACTTCATATAAAGCTATCAATAAAACAAGTGACAATCTACTTAATCATAAGGACAGCCCTCTTATTGTCTCGAGTATTTATCTATGTACGTGTGTGCTACTTGCTGATTCGTGCCTATTGGTTTATTTTATTATTTAATTGCAAACAAATCGTGCCAGTCTCTCAGGCTGAAACCCCCTTGCGTTAGGATATTAAAATACTGATTAGAATAACGAGATAATACGTTCCACTCTTAGTGATCGACACTCTACTTACCATTATATTCATACTGACCGGGTACACTGCTCGTTAAGTGTGTGTGTTATTGATAAGTCGGCTAAATATAAATTTAAAACTTGAGTAGGCATTAAAACTGCTAAACCGCAACGACACATCACGCGCATCAAGTTTTTTGGCGCCGTTGCCGGGGAGTGAATTGTTATTATCTGTTAATTTGATTAGTATTTTAATTAGGTTTTTCTTTTTATTAGATTAATTGCATCATTGTATTATTTTGCATATTTGTTGTTTTGTGTGTTATTTGTTTGCTTTTATTTTTGTTTTTGTGTTTATTTTTGTTTGTGTGTTTTTATTTGTTTTTATTTTTCGTATTTTTTCTGTTCTGCTATCGTTGTACTGTGCTAAATCAAACGATACGGCGCATCTGATCTCTCAGATACGGCGTATTGCGTTTAATTTTTTTAAATACAACGCGTTTAATTAATTCGATACGACGCATCTTTTCCCCAAGATACGGCGTATCTGTTTTTAATAAGAAATTTTTTTCTAAGCGATAAAGTAATACGACGCATCTGCTTTAGCAGATACGGCGTATCTTTTATTTTAATTAAAAACAGTTTGCGAATTATTAAACAGATACGACGTATCGATCTCTATCGATACGGTGCATCTTCTGAATCAAAAATCTTGTATTTTTAAACATAACGAAAGTACGGCGCATTAACTTTCGTTAATACGACGTATTTAATTTTAAATAAATATCGATTTTTGATTAATTAATTCGATACGGCGCATTCATAAATTCTAAGAGGCGTATCTATTTTCTGGATAAAGTCTGATTAAATTTTAACGATTATAAGATACGGCGTATCCAACTTTTTGGATACGGCGCATCGTGTGCAGACATCAGAAATTTGTATTCTTATATCCGTTTCTATATTCATTAATTTCTCTTCTAGCGAACAAATCCTACTGATGATTTTACCTATGATGACAGGTTTTGCTATGGAAGACATCTCAGTGAACGGATATCTTGCTAAGGAACTCTTGCTTTCGGATTCATTCGATGTGAAGGTTTTTGATGATGTCAACTTCAATGTGCTCATGATTGATACGGATTTATTCTTTTGGGAGACTCCTCTTGAAGCTGCTTTTAAGGAATTCATGCGTTTGTGCAACATTGACGAAGGGGTGTTCTCTTATGATGTATTTGTGAGGTACACTGGAGATGAATTGTCGCTCTTATGGCCTATCATTGAATCCAAAGGATTGAACTGGACTACTATCGAAGAAGATGATGGGAAATTCTATCTTGCATACATGGATTCAAGCAACGAAAGCTGTGGTGGAGGCAATACCTAAAACTCTTACATGCCATATTCCGAGCAGTACTGGGGATTAAATGAGAAATATTTGGACAATGATGGAATTTATGCTTTGGCGAAGTTACTATTTCATGGCAGGTTGGTACGATTGATTGATCTCTCCCTCAATGATTGGCTAGAACTTAAATATGGTAGTCCGGAATTCGCCCCTGCAAATGAAGTCAAGCAGATTATGACTTCATGGTTGACACGGAGTTTTAAGAAGCAATTTAACGAGTTCATGGAGATAAGAAGGAATATGATTGGGAAGGCTTGCTTTGACGTTAACCACGATCCTAACGATGTTGATTTTTCAGAGTGGTTGGCTAGTAAATTTAATAACCATAAGAGTATGGATCGAGCTACTAAGGATGCATTATGGGTATATTGGATGAGAGGAGAAAATGAAGAAGTAGAAATCGATTATGGGTCGTCACTTCATGATTCAACAATCAATGAAGGCATTGAAGAGTTATTCAGAATAGACATTGATGTGTTCGATTATGAGACACCCTTGTGCAAGCAGTTCAAAGAATTTAACTACCTTCTTCGAGTCGACGATGATGTGCTAACTGGAGATCTACCAGGATTTAAGACTTATGATGATTTCAAAAACACCTGGTGCTACGAATGGAATGACCAAGTACCATGGGTTTGGGATAAACCATGGGATGTTGAGCACATTAATCATACCTGTACACCCTTCGTTTTCAAGGATGGGAGTAGTGTTTGGCCGACCTGTGATTATAAGAGTGACGGAACCTGTAATGGGGGAAGTATAATTGGGATGAAACGGGTTGGAAACGATGTAAACTTTGAAGATTATGAATGGTACGATAATGTTGAAGATTGCCCACAAAAATCGGAGGCTTTACATGAAAAGGGCAGAATTGAACGCTTGAAAGGACTTAAGGGGACATCGGATACTACTTTCTGGGAATGGGTGCATAAACAGTTTGATGATTTCACGAAGCTTAGTCGACGGTTACAATATGATTTGGAAAGAGAATGGGAGGCGATTCAAGATGATAATAATAATGAGTCGTTGATTGAGGAATTAGATGACTATTTGATTAAGGATCCTTATTTTAAGTTTGTTGACAAGGACGAAGAAGAATTCACCAAAAGAAAGTGTCAACTACTTGGGATCCCTTACAATAAGCCACCCGCAATGATTACTGAGAAATTTAAAATCATCAAATACTCTTTGGGACCCGATGAGGAATATGTTGCAGTAAAGACCAAGAGTTATATTAGATTAAGTCGAATGGAAGAAAACGTTGCGGAGCTATACGGGAACATCTTTCGAATGAAGGAAGAAGGATGGACCGTGACAAGGACTTATTGAAGAGCTGAACGTGAGTCTAACTTGAAGACTCTGGAATAAAGACAAGTGCTTACCGGGAGACAACCCGGAGAATTTCTATTATTCTGTTTTCTGTGTCGAGTCAGTCAGGCCCGCATGAGGATACGGCGCATCTCAATCCTGAGATGCGACGCATCTCCTGCAATGGTCATATCTTATTTTATTTTTCTGCATTTTTATTTTCGACTTTAAAACTATTTATCAGTTTATTTTAATGCGGCGCATCCCTGGTTAAGGATGCGGCGCATCTTTATTCTGATCCGTATTTATTCCAGGCTCGATACGGCGTATCTTCTTCCATAAGATACGGCGCATCGACTGACCTGATGATTTTCAGTTTTAATTTTTAATTTTATTTTTTCCTAACTACTAATGTATTATGCAAGTTTGAACCTTTCTTATCTTAGGTGTGTTTTAAAGTGTTGGTGGTATTATAGTTTCCTGGATTTCCTGTGGATACATCAAGTATGAAGCTTTAACGTTCTCATCCACAAGAAAGATGATTTTTGCTCTTATCAAATGGAGGATCATACCGAGCAAATCTCAGGGGAGTTTTCCTGTTCTAATTCTTTTATTTTCTAGTTTTTAACCTTTTATACAAACAACGAGGACGTTGTTTAACTTAAGTGGGGGGATTGGAGAATTAGAACACTTAACAATTACTTGTCCTAAACTTTTTCAAAAATTATGCTTAAAATGTGCTTAATATATCAAACTTAAAAATATTTTAGCATATTTTTGTTTAAGATCTAAGTTGCATAGCTGCACACATGACGTTATTTTCAAAAATTGTGATTTTTCAAAAATTCACAAATCTATGAGTGTGCCGGTGACTTGTAAACTTTAGAACTTGGCTTGTATACTATTCGAGACCCCATAATAAGTATTATATTTATATAATTGGAATGACTTGTCTAAATTGGTAAAATTCTAGGATTACACCCAAATAGCCTATTATATGTTATGTGTTATTAACTAACTACACTGGTTAGTTAACCCCGTATAAACCCTTTTGTTACTCTCATTTTTAGAGTAAGATACCCCTAGAAAAACACTCAGAGCCATTCCTTTCGTTTCTTACACCTATGTTTAAAATGTTTCGTTACACCCTTACACCTTAGCCTACCCTGTAGATTAGAATCCGTGGTTGGTTAATTGCTATAGGCAAAGTGTGTTTCCTTACATTACCTGTGTTCGCGTGCGTAATTCATTATCTTTGGTTAGGTCGGGAAATTGCACAATGCAATTGGAGTGAAAGTAAATATTGTATATCTTTGAGTTTATTTTTCGTGTGTTTACTACTTTCACTATTACCGTTATTTCTGAAGTATGAAAAGTATGGAAAAATTATCCAGAATTATCATTATAGTGATGTGGTGAAATTTTACACATCTATGTCTATGTTTGAAAAAAAAAAAAAAAATCGAAAAAATGAGAAAGAAAAGAAAAAGAAAAAGAGTTGGATGTTTGTTTTAACCAACTTATGTAAAGTTTTGTATTAAGTGGTCGATATCACCACTATTTTTGTACTATATCTATGGATTGAATGGGAATTGGCAGTTATGGGAACGCCAATTAAGGTTTACTCTTTGATTAAGATCTTGTTGAGTATAATTCGTGTCTACCTAAAGCGTGTGTTTCAAGTGTTAAAGCGTGAGTTATTTGATGATATGAGTCTTATTCATGGGATGGTTGGGATAGTGATTAACCACACTTAGGATTTTAATTTATTTGTTTTGTTTATTTTTCATTTTACACCAATTTATATCCCAAATGTTATCCATGCCCTTTATTATTCTTTATCCAACCAAACCTTTGATTTATTGAGATTAGGGATTTGAGCAATCTTAAGTATCGTAGTCGTGGATTCGGCTATGTATTTATGATTTTGTCGCCCTTTTTGATATATTATTATTGGTGAAGTTTGGAACTATCTTTAGCCTATTCGAGTTAAGGATTTGAGCAATTGCAAGTATCGTGTTCGTGGATTCGATCATGTATTTGTGATTTTGTCGCCTTTTCTAGAATTTGAGATCGATAGTGATCAAGAATAATTAACCCTTAAGCCTAAAAACCCTTTTTACCGCTTTAGACTTGTTATTCCTTAGCTTTAGTGGAGGAGATGTGTATACTTGCCAAGCTTATGATAGAATATTCGTCACGACTGGAAAGTTAAACGATTAGATTTGCTTTTATCAACTTATTTTATTTTACTTCTAATTCGTTAAGTGTTTAGTTGTGTGATTATGAAATAAACGAATACATGCTTAAATATAAAAATAAATCCTATCATCTTTTAGGATACATTTTCATAAGAGAAATTCTAAGGTTTACTTGGGGACAAGTAAAGTTCAAGTGGGGGGATATTTTATGAACTCAAATAAGTACATTTTATTACTATCATTTATCCTATTAATTTGACTTGTTTCACGATATTATGTATGAGGATTGATACTTAATCGTTTACTTTTGTAATTCTCAGGTAAAAACAAGCATTTGGTGAAACTTAGCGATTTTGGACTAATTATGGAGCAAAACATGCAAGAAGTTAAGAGTCTACTGAAATGAAGAAGATCAAGACTAATCTGCTCCAGATGCGCCGCATCTCACTCATTACATACGGCGCATCTCTATTAAGATTCCACCAGATACGATCCAAGATACAAGAGGACATGCGCCGCATCTAATCATGGAGTTACGCCGCATCTTCTGGCGGTGTACGAATATTCCTGAATATTATAATCTTGGACCCCACGCGAAGTTAAGTCAATGCGCCGCATCTACTTAATAGATGCGCCGCATCTTCCCTCAGACAGAAACTATAAATACCCCAAGACCAGACGAATTTCCAGAGCAATATATTAGATTCGAAGACCGAAGCAGCAGAACCCTAGGACGAATTCAGTCAAGGAGGCAGCACAAGACACACCAAACGAAGATACAAGAGCTGTAAGAAGGTGCTGCATGTGTTTAATTCATTAAGTAGTTTTGTTTTATTGTGTTAGCAAACTTTAATTCATCAGGATTGGTGGCTTGTGTAATGTGACAACGAAAGATTGCACTCCCTTTAATACTTGCTTTCCCATCAATTAAGTTTATATGTTGATGTCTTTGGTTACTACTTATTAGTGCATTGATCACCTCTGTGTTTATTAGTGGCTTGCGGGCATTTGACTGCGGAAAATAATGTGGCTCCCACGGTTATTACTAAATTGATCACTTAGGAATAACTTTTAGACATAAGTAATCATTAAGGGTTTACTCGCCGATAAGAATAGGACCAACGAGAAAGGGTTAACTACATACACTTCATATAAAGCTATCAATAAAACAAGTGACAATCTACTTAATCATAAGGACAGCCCTCTTATTGTCTCGAGTATTTATCTGTGTACGTGTGTGCTACTTGCTGATTCGTGCCTATTGGTTTATTTTATTATTTAATTGCAAACAAATCGTGCCAGTCTCTCAGGCTGAAACCCCCTTGCATTAGGATATTAAAATACTGATTAGAATAACGAGATAATACGTTCCACTCTTAGTGATCGACACTCTACTTACCATTATATTCATACTGACCGGGTACACTGCTCGTTAAGTGTGTGTGTTATTGATAAGTCGGCTAAATATAAATTTAAAACTTGAGTAGGCATTAAAACTGCTAAACCGCAACGACACATCACGCGCATCACTAACATAGTAGGCACTATCACAAAGAAACAAAGATTCACAATTCATCATGACGAACTCAACTTGTCCAGAAATGTAAGATGATCGATCTAAGATCATGCGTGACAAGTTTGAAACGAAAATGATGAGTGAATTAAGTTTCTTCCCTAGCCCGTAGATAACTCAACCTAAATAAAGTATCCCATAAACTTTAGTATACTATATATATATATAAGATACTTAGCTTATATTAACGCCCATATCCACAAATACAAATCTCACAAGAGATGATGAAGGTGAGTGAGTGGATATTACTAAGTTAGGGGCATAATAGGTAAAGTAGTTTACCTAACGGCAAGTAGGTCCATTATTATAAATAGTTTTTGGCTCTGTGCCCACTTGTAAGAAGTGCCTCAAAAATTCCTACATCAAAGTGTTTGATGTATCATCAGATACATCAAAGGTACTACACACTTGAGATTACGATATCTCAAGGAGATTGATGTAGAAAATGTTTCTATACCAACTCTGATAATGAGAGAGTAAATGTGGATTGAAACATAGAGAGTAATGTTTGTACCTTCATAGGTTGATTAACAAACTTCTTGGTTCCCCAAGAAACAAACTACTCTTGTTGTCTCCACGACCGAAGCCAAGTACGTAAGCGCCGGAAAGGCATGACAACAAACACTATGGATGAGACAACCCCCTATGAAGAGTAGCAGTCAAGATGCCATTAGACTTGACCGGGAACCCTGTAGTTTGCTCATGAATGAAGCTCATCGAAGTACGTCATCTCCTCCGTCACGAGAATGTCAAAAGAGAAATATTTCCTTTGAAAAATCTCTCTTAAAAGACAACATCGTCAATTCTCTAATCCATACGTTCTCTTCACCCCTCTTATGACTATTTGAATATTTCACTGGAAATATTAACGTCATCTTTCACGTCTCATCATATGACTTCTCAAGTCATTCCTCTCATCCCGCTCATGACTATTTCAATATTTCTATGGAAATATTAAAGTCATCCCTCGCATCATACCTAATAACCTTTCATCCCCTCTTATGACTGTTTGAATATTTCACTAGAAATATTAACGTCATCTTTCACGTCTCATCATATGAATTCTCAAGTCATTCCTCTCATCCCGCTCATGACTATTTCAATATTTCTATGGAAATATTAAAGTCATCCCTCGCGTCATACCTTATAACCTTTTATCCCCTCTATGACCTCTCAAAAGTTTCACAGGAAACATTGAAGTCATTCTCTACAAATGACCCATGACTCTTTATGTCATCTTTCTCACTCGTCTCATGACTTTTAGAAATTTCTCTAAGAAATTCTAAGTCATTCCCTTTCTACTCGTCACATGACTTCTTGAATATTTCACGGGAAATATTAAGTCATTCCTTGCGTCTCGTATTCTGACTAATTAAATATTTCATGGGAAATATTATAGTCATCCACCAAAACATGACTCATAACTTCTATTTATTTCACGAGAAATATTAGAAGTCAACCCTCATCCAATGACAACTTAGTCAATTTCCTTGGAAACACTAAGGTCACTCCTTGTCATCCCGCTTAATGGTTTTCGTCAAAAAGTTTATTAGGTATAAACTTTTTCCTCGTGTCAAAAAGTCTTGCTAAATAAGTAAGATTAATCAGCCAATAGTCAAAACAGAAGAAAAATGGCTCAATCAGACACACGGCTCCACTAAATAGTCACGGCTCCACTAATGTTTAGTGGAACCGTGGTGCCGTGCATCTGAAAAACGCGCACATTTCTTTTCTTCTTCTGCACAGCCTTTTCAAACAAACCCAAAACCATTTCCTCTTGCTGTCAAAACCAAACCCAAACACCATAATTCAATTAAACTCTTGCAAATCAAGATTGAGGCATTGGAATCAACAAATCCTAATCACAACAACACTAATTGTAAGTAAATCATTCTTAATTTCTTTCAATTTGAGTCTAGAATTTGTTCTTGAGCATAAATCCGAATTGGGATTTTTTGAATTTTGTTAAACTTTTGTGAAATTAACACTAGGATTAGACAATGTAGCATTCACATGATTCCCTAAACCTAGGATTTTCATAAACCCATTTATGTTACAAAACCTAGTCCGAATTTAATCACTAAAATCGGATTATGATTGATTACTTGTAGTGGAATCATGTTTAGGATGATTAAAATTGGATTAGGAACGATTTACATTGAAGCTTTTCAAACTTAAGCTTTTTGGCGCCACGATGAGTTGTTTGCCAAACACCCCAATTCGATCATTTTTCGAAAAAATTCACAAGTCTAGGATCATGAAACCTTTTTCATGCATTGTTTATGCAAATTAAAAAACGTTTTTGCATGTATACGCAAACTCTCAAATATGAGTCAAAGTACATAATTAATATGTATTGTTCGACATATTTGATTGAACAAAAGTGAAGTTAGGAGCGTTTGGGTAATCTCATAGGTCTCATTTTAGAGTCAAGATTACCGCACCTCCACATTGTTTGCACTTAGGCACACACACACCCTAGAAATATGATCATTAAAATGCAACGAATTAACATATACAAAAATAATTTTTTTTTGTAGGTAACAATGCCTCGTAATGATTACCAAGAGACCCATCACTACTAATTCCCTCGTCTTGTTGACGACCCAAATATTCCAATTGAACAAAAAGCTTATCTAGCCAAAGTTCAAGATCGATACATACACGAAGGGCGTGTAGTCGATGCACTTTATGTCATGACAGACAACATCCATGTATGTTTCCCTTCTATCGAGTTCGATTGTTTATACAAAATAAACAATCAAGTCTGTCCTCGTTTTATTCTCGAGTTTTATATTCGTGTCTGTACCTACACTGATCTTGACGGAAACGTCTTTCTTGATTTTTGGATTCGACACCAAAATATCATCTTGTCTGTCATCGAGATTGGTCAGATTCTCGGTGTTCCCTCATATGGTCAGTGTGCATTCACTAAAGACCGGTCTCTAGAGTCTCTTTACTACAATCTTGAGAACGAAGGTGCTTATCGTACCGAAATTCCCGACATTGAAGTAATTAAACAAGTAATCCAAATTCCTCGAGTCGCCAACACGTATAAAAAATGTGATGGTTCTATTGTCTACCTCGATCCAAACAAAATCTACCTCAAAGAACTTCGTCACGATATTAGAAATTGGGAACTTCTTCTACGTGAAAACGTGTTAAGCCTTGCAGGCAACCGTGATCACGTTTCGGCAAGTCTTGCCCATATGCTCTACTGTCTTAGTATCGAGGAACCATACAACCTCGCATACTACATGGTCAAACGGGTGGCCAATATTCATCGTCGCTCCGATGAGCTCATGCCATATGGCATGTTGCTTACTCGTTTATTCAAGTGGGTTATGCAAACCTACCCATCTCTCAATAATGTCGACTATGTCCTAGTCAATCCGGTTATGAAACCACTTGGTGGACCACAACGTCGCATAAAGCAACGTAAGGACAAAGGGTCCAAACGTGGTCGTAAATCCACTTCCGATATTCCCCACTCTTCCTCCTCCTTCGGTTACAGCTCATCTTCTCAACCTATGGATGAGGATGATGATGAGGTGAATGAAGAAGGAACGTCTCGTCCTAATACTCCCTCTCCCGACACCTTCTTTCGTAACCTTGACATCTCATCATTCACACAAACCTCCGATGTTGAATTCGGACAAACCAACTTATCCACGATGATGAGAAGGCAAACAACCATGTACAATCGACAAGTCTCGATGCATGAGCAAACTATCGGGAGATTCAAGTCCATCGGCAAGGCGATCAAAGGGCTCGGGAACAAGATTAAAAAGTTGGGGAAGAATCAAGAGTAATGGATTAGTATGTACTCAATTTGTCGTTAGTAGATGATTTGATGGAAATCCTCAGATACTGCAACTTTAGAGATGGGATCAGAGGCACTATAAGCAGACTTTCTGTTGCTCGAGAAGTTCGTGCACTGTGTAATGTCATGATTCAGAATACATTTTAAGTGTCTGCCACACTTTCTGGTGCAAGTCTAGATGACAAGGGTATCCTAGTATCTGCTGGAACTTGAATTGAGTTTAGATGTGGCAAAATTATTATTTTTTTAAATTGAGCTGGTATCATTGTAGGATTGTTGATGCAATCTTTATTTGGTTGTGGACTGTGCCGGAAAAGAATATATTGTTTGCGCTACATGTAATGCAGGTCAGGAACCTGGATTCTATAAAGAAGGCTAGATGACTAAGTGTGCATCCTGTCATAGGAGGAGTCTGATTGCTCATCGAGATGGATTGGACACAATATAAGATGCTGTACAATGAGCCATGCATACTCTTCTTCGATGAGGTTTTTCTGCTTTAAAGTTGAATTGACACATTCATGAACTTCATCTTTTGGATTTTACAAATGATTAGTTATAGTAAAGCTGCAATCGAGAATTGCAATGGCTGATTTAAATAATGCTTTGGCCGCTGCTGCTTTGTTTGTTTCAGGTAGATGCAGTTACTAATCAGATGCTACGAGCAGTACTAACCATGATGTATAAGATTATGTTTCTATTGTGAAATCAGAAAGTGGTGATGTCATCCAAATCGAATCAAGAAATAGCCAAGAAGTTAAAGCTGAATCCAAACACAAAGCATCAGTGGAAGGTGGAGCAACAAACAAGGAATTAGCTGGAACTCCCGTAAGATATAATGACAAATATACTCTTCAAAATTGGCGTGAAGGACATGCTTCAAAATTCCCAGAAAGTGTGCACCACTTGGCATAAATCTCCAAGGGCTTTGGGGGAGATAAACACAGCCCACGCTCCAAATTCAAACGCAGTCTCAATCAAATTGAAAGGTAACACTCATCAAAAACCTATTCACCATATCAATTCTGATCAAACACCACAACTACATGAGAATTCAAATTCGATTTTCTGTGTGCATTTGAGATTCCTTATTTCAATTTGATTACTTTTGGTTGCTTTAAAATCGCAGACTTGATATGATAATATGATAACTAATTTTGAGTTATTTAGGTATGTGATTTAAGATGATTCATGTTTTTTATATATGCTATATATCATTTTACCTTTTAACGAATTGTGATATAATTAGGTGTGTAGGAGTAACCATCAATGTGCTCTAATTTATAATGCCCACCAAGTGTGTGTGAAAATGTCTTATTGAATTTAGTAATCTTCAAAAAGCAGATAAGCACTTATATGGTGTTTGGCTAAGCTTATTGTTTCTGGGTGACATAATAAGCTAATTAGAAGCTAAATAAGTTTTGCCAAACATGTTTTTGGAGTTAGTTGTTCAAGAGGTTGTTTAGGACTTGCTTAATTTAATGTCTTATTACATATTGATATCACAATATTAAATAGTACGTAGTTTTGTATGTCAACCAAGAATGGATGATGATGAAGTTCCTAAGATTGTGGCTGGTGAAACTTTTGAAGCTGCCATTGAGGAAGGACATAAATCATAGAAAAATCCTAACGGACGAGGTTAGTGTTTTCATTTGCGTTGGTTTTTGTTCTTTTTTACTTTTGATGAAGAAAAGAGTGGGAACTTTGCAAAGCTGATTTTGTCCGTTTCTTTTTTTTGCATGTTTTAGGGAATTTTCACATATGTCAACAAAACCATTTACACCTGCACCTGCTGCAATTGCAATGACAGAGGAGAAAATGGATATTTCATGAGGTAAAAAGCCATGTAAAAATAAAATATATCTAAATGGGAAAACTACATATATAAAAAGATGATGTTTTCAGCAGATACAATTACATGTTACTAAATAGTATAAATGAATTGACAAAACAAAGTATTAAGCAAGAAGTTGAAACCATTCACAAATGGGTAAGTGGCGAGAAAGGATATGTATGAGTTAGGTATCTTTATAGAAGATACGTCAATATCTTTTCACACGGTTTTTGTAATTAGGGTTTCCTTCAAGTATAAAAGGAACCCTAAGGATCATTGTTATGTATGTACGAATTGTATGAGTTAGTGAAATATACGAAGTTAGTGATAACTCTGTGTCCTTCATTGTTCTTGTTAATTTTCCGCGTTAACACTAACAATTGTGTAAGAGTTTCTCACTTGGATTGATTTGGATTTATTCAAGTTATCCACTAAGTAATCAAAGGCTACTTAGAGATCCATATAATACGTGGACCAACAAGTGGTATCAGAGCCTTTAGAGAGACTCTGATTTCGAAGAATACAACACCACAAACAAATTCTCAATCAATTCACCCTACACAATGTCTGGCTTTGAGCAACCTATCAACACTAAAACTTTTTCAAACCATAACAGTGAGGATGAGAGATCAAACCATGAAGAAGAAAAACCTGAAACCAGCACCTCTAAATCACAACCAACCATCCCTACAACCACCACCATATCCAACATTAAGCTTCCAATACTGAAGAGAGAAGAATATGATATATGGGCCATGGAGATGGAACATTACTTGGAGTACATTGACAGTGAAGTTTGGAAGGTTATTCAGAAGGGAAATTCAAAGAAAAGGGTTTCAGTTGGTACAGATGGACAGATTAGAATATTACCACCATTAACTGCTGAGGAGATACGGGCTGTGGAAAAGGAGAAGAAGGCCAGAACCTTGCTGCTTATGGCTATTCCAAAGGAGCATCTACAAAGGTTTCATGGTATGATAGATGCCAAGGAGATTTGGGAGGACATTAAGAAACGTTTTGGAGGGAATGCAAACTCTAAAAAGATGCAGAAGGCTGTTCTTAAACAGTAATTTGAAACATTCAGCGTGTCAAAGGCTGAAGGATTGGAAAAGGGTTATGACAGATTTCAACATCTTCTGTCACAACTAGAAGCACATGGTGCTGCTGTATCTGATGAGGATGCCAATCACAAGTTTCTTAGGTCTCTACCTCAAGAATGGGCAAATGTGTCAATGACTATGAGGATGAAGGATGAAGTTGACTCAATGACCCCAGATGACCTGTACAACAATCTTAGGATTTTTGAAAGGGACATCAATGAAACCACTCAGACATCTCCTAGTTCTTCAAATGTTGCTTTTGTGTCTCAAAGCAAAGGCAGCACTTACAAGGTTAAGTCTGGCAGTGTTAAGTCTGGTGTTTATGAAGCTTCTACAAGGGAAAGAACTGCTCCTACAGGCTTTGCAGATGAGGTGATTCACTCATTCTTCGCCAATCAACAAGAAGATGAGAGCTTTATCAGTGAAGATTTGGAGCAGATAAATGATGCTGAGGTAGAAGAGATGGACATCAAATGGCACATTGCCATGATTGCTCTGAGGGTAAAAAGGTTTCAAAAGCAGTATGGGAGGTCTATCAAGTTCAATAACTAGTCTCCAGTTGGGTACACTAGAAGGACAGTTGAATGCTACAATTGTCATAAGCATGGACACTTTGCTAGAGACTGCACAGAGAAGTCTGCTGATGGGTATAGGAAGAAAGATGAACAGGATGACAAGCTGGAAAGGAATCAGATGAGTATGGTGACATTGGAAGCTGGAGCTATTAACTGGAATGAGCATACAAAGGAGAATAAAGAGTCCAGTCATGCACTCATGGCCATTGGTTCTAGTAATGAGGTACTGATGAGTGGCCTTTTACTCATCATTTTATACCCGGAAAACCCCACAAAAATGACCAAAAACACCCAAATGGACCAAATATTGTTACATATATCCTTGGATTGTGTTTTTTTTTTGCGTTTCAGGTACAAAAGGATTGAAAACGGGGCAAACACGGACAAAACCGAGCTTGATTTGGAAAAGAGCCGGAAATCAAAGACGGAAAAGACATTTTTTACGTGGATTTTTTCGAGCTCAAAAATTCCTAAAAAGGCCCTTGGATTATTACTTGTTAGCAAAATTGGACCCTTGAAGAAATTTGAAGAAATGGCAGTGTTGGTCCCTGAAATTTCATGAATTACACTTTTGGTCCTTTTTGTTTAAATCCTATCCTACTAAAATATCTAACCGATCCACCCATTAAACCCAATCACTAAACTTTACCCAATCCTATTTATCCCACTACCGGCCCAATCCCAACATTCACCAGCCCACCTTAAATTAAACCACCCAAAGCCCACTCACCCTTTAACCCGACCCAAGCCCATCCTATCTAAAAACCGACCCACACCCCTTAAAGCTAATACCGGGTATAAAGAGGGTCAAACCCCTCTTTTGCTTGGTCAATATCCCAATCAACACCATAATCCCAACCCTAATTCGCTACTCACTTCTTCTTCTTCCCTAAATACCCGCCCGCTAAATCTTCCCTCTCCACCTCACCACAGCCAGCCAAAGTAGTCACATGGGTGTGTCCATGGTCCCCTCCATCCACCTCATCGATCCGAGGCACAAAAGAAAGATCAACGATCAAGGTTTAAAGAAAGTAAGATCCAAGGGCTAGAAAAGAAGCACACAAGAGCACAAAGGAGACACTCTCACACAACAAACACACTTGACTAGGGTTTTACTTATTTTTTTCATATAAATAGATAGAGTAGCAGTCGAGTAGTTTTTTTCTTTAGGTTTATTTTAGCAGTTTTTTTAAGGTATTGTAATTTTATTTTTGTAATTTACTTTAATTTTAATTTTAATATCAGTTTTTTTTTTAAAAGTCGAATTAGTCCTTATTTTATCTGCTTATGATATCAGTTTATTTGCTAGTTTTTCTTGATGTTTATTAGTTTATTTGCTTATGATGTTTATTATTGATGTTTATTTTAGCTGCTAGTTTAATACCAGTTTATTTGCATTTTGTTTATTTTGGTTTATTACTAGGCTGTGTTTGAATTTTGTGTTTGTGTTTGATAAAGGTTTTAAGAAAATCAAGAAAAAATATATATATATAGCAGTATTTGTTTAACAAATATCATATTTTAGTTGTTGTCAGTTTATTTGTTTGGAGTAGTTGTTTGCGTTATTTGTTGTTTGTGTTTGCGATATTTGCGTTATTAGTTTAATATCAGTTCGTTACTGCTCTTGGTTTTTCTTTGTTCTGCTTTTAGTTTTAGTTTAGCTTAAGTATTGAATGTTTTAGTTTTCATTTAGCTTAAGTATTTTGTTTTGATCTTGCCTAGTTTTGTGCTGTGGTGAATATGTTCTGAGTTTAGCTTAAGTGGTTTTGAGTAAGTGTATGTTTGACTCTTTGTGTTATTTTTGTGCTGTGGTGAATGTGTTAATTTTTGAGTTTAGCAGATATTGTTTGTGTTTATTGTTTGTGTTTGTGTTTATTATAGCTTGGATTTGGAGTTGGTAGTTAATTTTGATCTTTGTGGCTTATTTTTCTATAAGCTGATTCTTGTTTGAGTTTTAAAAATATTTTTAGTTTAAAATCCTGCTAGTGATCACTTGTTAAGAAAAGTTGAAAAGAAAAACCAAGAAAAAAAAATTTAAATTAAAAGCAAAAAAAAAAACTGACCAACCTGGGATTCGAACCCAGGTCAGCCAGCAACCCAACACAACACTCCACCCACTGCACTAACTTGTCTTCTTTGTTAAACTTTACAACATTTTAGTTAAAACCCTTTTATTTTTATTTTTTTTCCTTTTTAGCTTATTGTGAGCAGTTGGCTTATTTTCGGCTTATTTGAAAAAGCATTTTCACTTTTTATATTTTTCATAGCTCAAGTTTAGTATTAAGTATTTTAGAAAAAAATTTCAGAATTTTCTTTTTCCATTTAGTATTTTTAATCAATTATTTTCTTTTAAATAGTTTTTAAATTATAAAAAATTATTAAAAAGTCAAAAAAAATATATATATATATTTTTCTTTTTTTCCAAAATTTTCTTTTTATATTTAAGTCGTAGGAAAATTATTTTGGTACTCGTAGGGTTAATTTTTAAATATTTTGACGTTTTTACTCGTTCGTAGTTTACCGTTCGCGTTTATTAATTTTCGTTTTATTTAAAAACTAAAACAAACTCTCGTCTTTTCAAGCACTTTAATTACAAACCGAAAACGATATCCTCAATTTCACGCCTCGCAGGGAGAACGACCCGGGTACACGCTTATCCGGTTATTATAACTTGATTTTTGCGTTGAACCGTTCCTCGTTGACTATTCTTCGTGAAAGGTTTGACTTTTGACGCGTTTATGAAACGACAAAATCAATTTTTGGCGCCGCTGCCGGGGAGGTGTGTTGCGACAATATCGTCACGGTTTGACGATTAGTGACTTGAAGAACCTTCCTCGTGAAGTTTCGTAAATATCTTGTAAATATTTTTTTTATCCAAAAATCCAAAAAAATTAAAAAATCCAAAAAACCCAAAAATATTCTTCTTTCCTAATGTTCTTGGTGCATGCGCACACGTTCTTCTTCGTCATCGAGTCCTTTTCTTGAACTCGTCGCAATTCCGCGAAGACGTAATCGTAGACGTGCTGCCCAATTAGTCGAACCCGAGATTCGTACTAATCCCGATCCTCCCATTGACATAATGGCGGAGAATCGCACCATGCTTGAGCTTCTCCAAGCACCCACCGAGGGTTATGGAGATGCTATTGTTGTTCCCCCGATCGTTGCCGATAATTTCGAACTTAAACCGGCATTACTATCCTTAGTAACGTCGAATCAATTTTACGGTTTCGATAGGGATGATCCTCATTCCCACATTCGATGGTTTAACAAAATTTCATCTACCGTCAAATGTAGGAATGTTCCTCAAGAAGCAATTAAATTGCTTCTCTTTCCTTTCTCTCTCGAGGGGGCAGCCCGGACTTGGCTTGAAAAACAACCCCCTCGTTCTATCTTAACATGGGAAGATTTGGTGTCGAAATTTGTGAACGAATTCTTTCCCCCTTCCAGAACCACAAGCCTTAAAAATGAAATTACCAAATTTACTCAAAAATTTGATGAATCATTTAGTGAAGCGTGGGATCGTTTCAAAGAATTGCTTCGCAAATGTCCTCACCACGGATTTTCTGAGTTGCATCAAATTGATACGTTTTACAATGGATTAAACCAAACTGACCAAGATTCTCTAAACGCCGCCTCCGATGGTTATATATTGAATCGAACTACGCGTGATGCTTTGTCCATCATCGAGAACAAGTCAAAGGTTCGCACTTCACGAAGCAAGCCGGTTGTTTCTCAAGTGAGTGTTTCACCTTCTACTTCACATTCGATGAGTACTTCTAGCACGGATGCTAAAATTGACAAGCTCACGGATGCAATTCAAGCTTTGGTTTTCTCTAATCAGAAAAATCCTTCTTCTTCTTCTACCATTTCTTCTACCCCACAAGCTTCTCCACCCGCTCAAGTCAAAGCGGTGGAAGAAAGTTGTGTTACTTGTGGTGGTCCTCATGCTTATTACAATTGTACCGCCACCGATGGCCGTCCTTTTGAAATCAATGCCGTAGCCGGGTCTTACAACCAAGGAGGTACTCAATACCGTCCTCAAGGTGACTCGAGCTATCGTGCTAGCTATCAAGCAGGACCACCCGGTTTTCCTCAAAACAATCAAAACCGATTCAATCAAACCCAAAGTAGGGGGCAAAATGTTCCATATCAAGCCCCTACTAACCAATACCCGACCCAAGGGGTCAATTACAATCAAGGGTATCAAGCTCAAAATTACCCCGCCCTGATTGCTCCCTCTAATGATCTTTCAAATTACATTAAGACAAATGAGGTGAAAATGAGGGCTATGCAAAATCAAATCACAAATTTGAAAAACGAATTTGAAAATTCAATGATTAAGCAGGGTAATGAGCTTAAGAACAAAATCGATCAATCTCAAACAAAGATTGAAAGTATGTTTGATACCCTTATCAACCAATTTCACCAAGCTTCATCCTCGGGAACTCTTCCAGGAAATACCATTCCCAACCCGAAGGGTGAGTTGAAAGCTATTACCACCCGAAGTGGTAAAGCTTATGAGGGACCCACGGTTTCAACTACTACTTCTTCTTCTTCTACAAAAGTAGTTGACCGTGAGACCGAGGTGACAAAGGAAAAGGTGCATTCCACAAGCTCACGAAGTACCGCACACGTCCAACCTTCAGTAGTCCCAACCCCAATTCCGGAACCCGATGTTCCGAAGTCTCAACCTAAACCTTCTATCCCATACCCATCCAGACTTAATGACCAAAAGCTCCGCGAAAAAGCTAGTATTCAAATGGAAAAATTCTTCCAAATCTTTCAAGAATTGCATTTCGATATAAGCTTCGCGGATGCTTTACTTCTGATGCCTAAGTTTGTTTCCACCATCAAGAGTTTATTGAGCAACAAGGAAAAATTAATTGAATTAGCAAAAACTTCGTTAAATGAACACTGCTCAGCGGTTCTCCTAAAAAAGCTTCCGGAAAAGCTTGGAGATCCCGGAAAATTCCTCATTCCATGTGAATTTCCGGGGATGGTTGAATGCTACGCCTTGGCCGATCTTGGTGCAAGCATCAACCTAATGCCGCTCTCTGTTTGGAAAAAACTTTCTCTGCCCGAATATACTCCCACTTGCATGACCCTCGAGCTTGCGGACCGGACCATAACCCGTCCACTTGGAATAGCCGAGGATGTCTTTGTCAAGGTTGGGAAATTCCATTTTCCCGCCGATTTTGTGGTGGTTGATTTTGATGCTGACCCCCGGGTTCCTCTAATTCTCGGAAGATCATTTTTGAGGACCGAGCGGGCTTTGATTGACGTGTACAGAGAAGAAATAACTCTAAGAGTTGATGATGACAAAGTCACGTTTCAAATCAATCAGAACTCTAAACCGCTAACTACCAAAAGCAATGTTGCTGTGGTTAATCAAAAATCTGATCCCGTAATTGCTTCCAAAAGAAGTGATTCAATTCTTTCAAGATTTGCGGTTAAGAGTATGTCTGAAAAACGTGCTGAGCTAAAAGCTATGAAAATTACACCCGGTTCAAGCAAATGGTTTGCAAGTTGTTCCGCGGATGTTAAGAGTATTCTTGATGATGATGAATCAGATTCGGAGATCACAACGGAAGTGGTGGAAATTGCTAGCTCTAAGAGCACACCACTTGTCCCACCTCCGGAATCGATTTATAGAATTGAGATTGTTGAACCAAACCTTTCCGACTCTTCCCATCCTTCTCCTCCGATTGAGGAAAGTGATCTCTCGAGGGAAGAGCTCGATGTGTTCTTTGATGATGCTCCAATTTCGCCGGAAATTGTTGAGACCGATAGTGATCCCGGGGAAGATGTCTCGTTATTACAAATGAAATTTGATGAACCATTATTTTTCCTTCCCCCGGAAGATGTTAAAGAAAAGATGCCTAAATCCGTTCAAGTTGTTGTTTCAAAATCAGAAGAGCAAAGTAGTGGCAGTACCACTTCTAGTATTGATTCTCTTCTTGAGGAGTTCGCCGATGAACTCGCTTACATCGATCCAATCCCACCGGGGGATGAGGACGATGACTTTGATTTTGAATCTGATCTTAAAGAATTGGAATTTTTGCTGAACCGTGATCCGTCTAGATGTGATTCTTATCCCGAGGAGTTCGCCGATGAACTCGCTCACGACGATCCACTTCCATCAAATGATGATGATCTTTTCGACTTTCATGCTGTTCTTAAAGAAGTTGAAAAACTTTTATACCATTCTCCATCATCTGATTCTTACACCGAGCTTAATGATTTACAAGATGATGATGACCTCTTCGATTTTGGGGCCGATCAAACCGAATGGAGAAATCTTTTATATGGGAAACCTAGTGATGAAAAAGGCCCTAAAATGGAAACCATAATTGAGGATGCTACAATTGTTTCTAATGACTTATCTCCTCATTCTCCCGAGGATGATTTCCTTCTCTCCATTGAGTCTCCCATCGAGTACCCTGCTGAGTTTTCTTGTGAAGACAAAGTGTTTAATCCAGGCATACTCGATGATGGTAAAATTCATCCTTTGATGAAATTGACTCTTGATAAGAATTTAAAGTTTCCCGCCTCATCTAAGGAACTTTTAATTCTGGAGAAAAATGATTCACCTCTACTTCTTTCCCCTCTACTTCTTTCTGGTCAAAAACTCCCGTTCTGCATGGAGTTGTCTCTGATTGAAACTTTACTATCATTTCCAGCCGGAAATGAAGACAAAGTTTTTGACCCCGGCATCACCGCTTTTATCTTCTGAAGCCGTGGGTATCTCATCGGAGTGGAACTTTCATATGCTTCAATGTTTATCCAAACATCTTGAATGAAAGTCCGATTGAGATTATCTCTTCCACTTGCTCCCCCAAGGACAATTAAATACGGGGTCGAGTCAAGCTCATATGACTCGGTTACCAAAAACAAGCGCTTCGTGGGTGGCAACCCATGCCTATCTTCTATCTTCTATCTATTTTCTAACACTAAGTGTGGGGGAGTTCCTCTACTTGTGCTTTGTGGTTGTATGTTTGCCTTTGTTTTTAGGATTCCCGTAGATTGTGATGATTGACGCGCCTGTTTTCAATCCAGCCGCCCAATATCCTATCTTTGTGTTTATGCTTATCCAGGGATATCTTAAAAAATCCTTTTTGTGAAAACAATATTTCGTTTCCACACTTAGGTAGTAGTCTTACCCTTTTACGTTCTATAGTTTCGGCTTAGGCCGGTACTTTGAATATTGAGGGCAATATTCATTTCTAAGTGTGGGGGGGAATTCTTGCGAATTTGACCAAATTTTAAAAATTTTCACATTTTGTACCTTCTAGTCTCCTAGCACCCCCGTTTTGACCAAAAATTTAAAAATTTTTAATGTATTTTTCATCTAAAAGAAGTGCTTTGCACAATAAAAATAATTTGCTATACATTAATGCTTCGGTATTAATGGAAGTTTAGACTTGATTAGGCTAGAACAAGGGGAATCCCGACTCTGCTAGAGTGTTGATCTAGCTGCTACCCTTAACGTTTAGGCTAAGTTTTTGCGAATTGTGCAAATGAAAATGCTAAGCGTGGAGTAGTTGGTTCTCTTTAGAGCTTATATAAGTAATCTATGGCTTTTCCTCCTAGAAGATCCTAATCTGACTAAAATAAGTGCTATTTTCAAACTTTTGAACGCAAAAACCGTTTTTGTTAAGCAAATAAATTTTTATACAATCTTGATTTAGAATACTAGTTCAAAGTTTTATTTAAATTTTGGAACAAGCATACTTTCTTACAAACCCAATAAGAATGCAAAATGAAAGTGAGACGTTGCTTGAAAGTTGCAAAAGTTAAAGTTTTAAGTATGAATAAATAAGTGCTCTAAGCTACGGATTCGAGATCGGGCCTTGGATCCTTATTTCCGAAAGGCGTTTAGGTCTTGGCTACCCTCTTGCACCGGCCCTTGGACCTCTAGTTCAGGAATGTGTGAGGTCTTGGTCTAACCACCTTGGATCCTCATTTCAGGAATGTCTAGAGTCTTGGAACACTCCGTTGTAACGGCCCTTGGATCCTTTATTCCGAAAAGGTGTAAGGTCTTGGAACTAAACCGTGAAGGTCCGTCGTTTAGGGTACACAAGTAAAAAAAAAAAAAAAAAAAAAAAAAAAATGATGAAAAATGAAAAATGAAAAAAAATGTTTATGAATAAGTGTGAGAAACTTGCTTCTTCTCAAATTTAAATCGAAAGTTGAACTAGTATTCGTCAATATTGTCTAAAAGTTGGACGGTGATTTAGAAATTGTTGACTTCAAAGATCCCGTGAGCTCCGATACTATTCTCGAGGGTGTAAAAACCTAGCCTCCTAAGTTTACTAAGGATAAGCTGAGAAGAAAGTCGCTACATGGAGTGATCTCACCTTTGAATCTCTAATTTCTAAATCATTGTCGGTTTTTAACCCTAATAAATTTCGATTTTTACGATCAAAACTTTGAAAACAAGCACACACACCTAACTTATGAATAATTGTGGGAGTGAAAAGTTAAGTCTTGGCTTACATAGGTTGCTAATATAAGTAGTGTTAGCATTTTATAAAAACGTTTGCACAAGGGTTTTAGACTTAGTTGGGAAGTACTAAAAAGAGGATGACGATTACAATTCCCCGGAGTCACCCATTTTGTGTGATTCCCGTTCCATGATGCCACTTTTGAAAATCAAGCACATTATTTACAGTTTATCTCGTATAAATTACTTGCATTTTATAAAGTCAAAACGGGGTGGTATATTTTTGGTAACCTTTATATTTTTGATCCTTTCATTACTTTATATGATCGGATTGCTAGGGACTAGCAATTGCTTAGTGTGGGGGATTGATGAGTGGCCTTTTACTCATCATTTTATACCCGGAAAACCCCACAAAAATGACCAAAAACACCCAAATGGACCAAATATTGTTACATATATCCTTGGATTGTGTTTTTTGCGTTTCAGGTACAAAAGGATTGAAAACGGGGCAAACACGGACAAAACCGAGCTTGATTTGGAAAAGAGCCAGAAATCGAAGACGGAAAAGACATTTTTCACGTGGATTTTATTCGAGCTCAAAAATTCCTAAAAAGGCCCTTGGATTATTACTTGTTGGCAAAATTGGACCCTTGAAGAAATTTGAAGAAATGGCAGTGTTGGTCCTTGAGGTTTCATAAATTACAACATTAGTCCTTTTTGTTTAAATCCTATCCTACTAACATATCTAACCGATCCACCCATTAAACCCAATCACTAAACTTTACCCAATCCTATTTATCCAACTACCGGCCCAATCCCAACATTCACCAGCCCACCTTAAATTAAACCACCCAAAGCCCACTCACCCTTTAACCCGACCCAAGCCCATCCTATCTAAAAACCGACCCACACCCCTTAAAGCTAATACTGGGTATAAAGAGGGTCAAACCCCTCTTTTGCTTGGTCAATATCCCAATCAACACCATAATCCCAACCCTAATTCGCTACTCACTTCTTCTTCTTCCCTAAATACCCGCCCGCTAAATCTTCCCTAAATACCCGCCCGCTAAATCTTCCCTCTCCACCTCACCACAACCAGCCAAAGTAGTCACATGGGTGTGTCCATGGTCCCCTCCATCCACCTCATCGATCCGAGGCACAAAAGAAAGATCAACGATCAAGGTTTAAAGAAAGGATGATCCAAGGGCTAGAAAAGAAGCACAAATCCGCACAAAGGAGACACTCTCACACAACAAACACACTTGACTAGGGTTTTACTTATTTTTTTCATATAAATAGATAGAGTAGCAGTCGAGTAGTTTTTTTTCTTTAGGTTTATTTTAGCAGTTTTTTTAAGGTATTGTAGTTTTATTTTTGTAATTTACTTTAATTTTAATTTTAATATCAGTTTTTTTTTTAAAAGTCGAATTAGTCCTTATTTTATCTGCTTATGATATCAGTTTATTTGCTAGTTTTTCTTGATGTTTGTGATTAGTTTATTTGCTTATGATGTTTATTATTGATGTTTATTTTAGTTGCTAGTTTAATACCAGTTTATTTACATTTTGTTTATTTTGGCTTATTACTAGGCTGTGTTTGAATTTTGTGTTTGTGTTTGATAAAGGTTTTAAGAAAATCAAGAAAAAATATATATATATAGCAGTATTTGTTTAACAAATATCGTATTTTAGTTGTTGTCAGTTTATTTGTTTGGAGTAGTTGTTTGCGTTATTTGTTGTTTGTGTTTGCGATATTTGCGTTATTAGTTTAATATCAGTTCGTTACTGCTCTTGGTTTTTCTTTGTTCTGCTTTTAGTTTTAGTTTAGCTTAAGTATTGAATGTTTTAGTTTTCATTTAGCTTAAGTATTTTGTTTTGATCTTGCCTAGTTTTGTGCTGTGGTGAATATGTTCTGAGTTTAGCTTAAGTGGTTTTGAGTAAGTGTATGTTTGACTCTTTGTGTTATTTTTGTGCTGTGGTGAATGTGTTAATTTTTGAGTTTAGCAGATATTGTTTGTGTTTATTGTTTGTGTTTGTGTTTATTATAGCTTGGATTTGGATTTGGTAGTTAATTTTGATCTTTGTGGCTTATTTTTATATAAGCTGATTCTTGTTTGAGTTTTAAAAATATTTTTAGTTTAAAATCCTGCTAGTGATCACTTGTTAAGAAAAGTTGAAAAGAAAAACCAAGAAAAAAAAATTAAAATTAAAAGCAAAAAAAAAACTGACCAACCTGGGATTCGAACCCAGGTCAGCCAGCAACCCAACACAACACTCCACCCACTGCACTAACTTGTCTTCTTTGTTAAACTTTACAACATTTTAGTTAAAACCCTTTTATTTTTATTTTTTTTCCTTTTTAGCTTATTGTGAGCAGTTGGCTTATTTTCGGCTTATTTGAAAAAGCATTTTCACTTTTTATATTTTTCATAGCTCAAGTTTAGTATTAAGTATTTTAGAAAAAATTTTCAGAATTTTCTTTTTCCATTTAGTATTTTTAATCAATTATTTTCTTTTAAATAGTTTTTAAATTATAAAAAATTATTAAAAAGTCAAAAAAAAATATATATATTTTTCTTTTTTTCCAAAATTTTCTTTTTATATTTAAGTCGTAGGAAAATTATTTTGGTACTCGTAGGGTTAATTTTTAAATATTTTGACGTTTTTACTCGTTCGTAGTTTACCGTTCGCGTTTATTAATTTTCGTTTTATTTAAAAACTAAAACAAACTCTCGTCTTTTCAAGCACTTTAATTACGAACCGAAAACGATATCCTCAATTTCACGCCTCGCAGGGAGAACGACCCGGGTACACGCTTATCCAGTTATTATAACTTGATTTTTGCGTTGAACAGTTCCTCGTTGACTTTTCTTCGTGAAAGGTTGACTTGCGAGTTGTTCGACCGACTATCAGGTACTATTATGTTCCAAATTATGTACTGATTCCTATAATCATGTTAAGGCTTTGTGTGATGAGCAGTTGACACTGATAGGTGACCAAGAAGCACAAATTTTAGCTTATAAAAATGCTCTAAAAACATTAGAAGCAAAAAAAGGCACCCTTCAGAAACAACATGCTGATATAAATGAAAAATTATTCTTTCAGGCTAATAAAATATATGCACAAGATGCAAAAATTAAAAGATATAGACAACTTGGCCTAAGAATACAAAAAGAGAGGGGATGATTTGAGAAAACGTGTTGATCAGTGGAATAACTCTAATAACAATCTGTTTAAATGTTGGGATTCTCTAGTGAGGTCAAATAAGAAACATGGCTTAGGGTATGAGGAGGATGAGAAAAAGGCTATATTTAAGCATAGAGAGGATGACTATGAAGGTAAACCTTTATATAATCGGTTTGTTAAGGCTGATGATTTCAAGGGAGTTCCACATCCATTGAGTGGAGACTATACTCCTCTTGAAAAAGAGGAGTTAGATGACTCTCTATTTGTGTATGGAAAACGAGGTCCTCAAATGCCTGAGTCAACCACCTTAGAGGACAAAACTAGTGAGTATTCTACTTGTCAATCTAATGACACTGAAGGATCCATTGGTGATGTCTCTGACAACTCTAAGTCTGAGTCAAAAAGTGAAGTAAAAGAGAGTCCTGAACCTAAGATTGTTAAGGAAAGTGAACCTATTGTGACTGAACCAAAACCCCAAACAGTTAAACCTAGTTGTGTCAACCACATAAAATCTCCTAGGGAATCTGTTGCAATGAATGAGTCACCCAAAAATGATAGAGTTCACAGAGAAGTTAGGAGTAGTTACACTTACACTCCTAAGAGATTTTTTGTTTGTGGAAGTCTAAGTCACTTGATTAGAGATTATGACTTTCATGAGAAGAGAATGAAAAAAGAGGCTGAGCTTAAAAGGATGAATGTGAATACTGGTAATGTTAATAGTAAACCAGTGTGGAATAAGGTTAACAGAATCAATCATGCCAACCAATTTGTCCCCAGACCAGCCCAACATGTTAACTCTACCCGACCAAACTTTAACATTAATTCTGGTAGACCAAATATTAAGTCTGGTTTGAGGAACTTTAATTCGGGTAGGCAAAATTTCAATTCTGTGAGGCCTAAAGTCAATTCTGGTTATGCTAATCAAATGAGACCCAGACAGCCTTTCCACAAACCACAGGTGAATACATATAATCAAAGAAACCATTTTCATAAATCTTATTCACCTGTGAGGAGACCAATTGCTAAGAATACAGCACAACCTTCAAATTCTAATGCTGTAAAGGATAATGGGGGTTCTGCTGTTAAGACCTCAGCATGTTGGTCTTGGGATCCATTCAAGAATGAATACACCTATAAATCCCAAAGCAACAGTGGATCAGTTTCATATAAGACCTTTAAATATGTTGATCCACAAGGCGGACCCAAGCCTACTCAGGCCTGGGTTGTTAAGAGAAATTGATTTCTCTTCTTATGTTTTGTAAAGTTTGTATACGTTTTTAAGTCTTGTAATTTTATTTTTTTCTTTTAATAGTTTCATGGTTTTCAACTTTTCTAGTACGATTGTTTCTTTGTGTTTTGTGCTTAACTTTGTTTTGCAGTTGTCAACTCTTTGTTGTTGCTAATAATTAATTTATGGCAAAATGAAACTAAAGGACCATGGAGTTTTATTCATAATCAACAAGTTACATTCAAGGATGCAGCCTACAACACAAAATAAGATAAAAGCCTAAACATAAACAAGCCAAACGCCAACACCTACTTCTTCCTTTTTCCCTTGTCCTTCAAGTCAGGCATGGTTTTCTTGGTCCCTTTCTCCCCAAGTAGATCTCTCACCTTTGGGCTTAAGAGTCCTAGAACCTGCTTGTTTGATTTTGGATGAGGCAAAACAATGCTATTCTTTGAAGACACATTTTTTGAAGCCTCTGCTGCTTCATCCTCTGGTTCCTTTGCAGTAAGATCATAAGAAGCTAGCCAACATTTAAGCATTGTCTTCTTTGATATCTTGTTTCTTAGGCGTGAGGTGTAGCCAGGTGGAAAATAGCCTTCCCATCCTCCATCAGATGACTCAGAAGACGAGTCGGATGAAATCTCCAAGATGTTTGATGGGGTAGAATCCATTGGGTTGAAAAAGTTTTCTCTTTGATATAAGATGATATGGTGTTGACTATAAGGGGCCTTTTATAGCGAATATCAAGGTTTAAGGCTCTTAAATGCTCGGTTGGTGTATGAATTAACTCCTTGCAGGCATTGAGTTAATTATGGTACTTTTGGAAAGTTGACCAAAGTTTTTTTTTAAGATTAAGTATTGTTGTTATTTTTTTTTGATTAAAAAAAAAAAAAAAAAAAAAAAAAAAAAAAAAAAAAAAAAGGAATATGCAATTTAGGGGAGGTAATGTACATTTAAGGGGAGGTTAAATGTACAGTTTATTAAAGTCGGGTAGCTTTAAATTTTTAAATCTGGTAGTTTCTCTAATTGCATTTACTTGCAATTTTGCTTGCTTTGTCTCTTTTTCTGGCTGTTGGAACTAACATTTGCAGAAAAATTTGGATTGGTGATGATGTGAAGTCTGGCGATTGCTAAATCAATGTGTAAGTCAACTTTCTTGGTTAAGTCTGGTAAGTGGATGATTAAGTCGGGTTGACCAACTTTAAGTCTGGTTGTGTATCTGGTAATTAAAATATTAACGTTAGGTCTGGTCAGTCAAAATAACGTGTTTTTATATAAAAAAATATTACCGTTAAGAATTTTCGAGAATAAGAGGTATATAAGGATAAAATTGTCAAATCGTTTTCACTTTTATCTTTATTTACTTCTAAATTTGAACATCTTTATTTTCGGCTAACTACTCTGCTTTTAAATTTCATATACGCCAAACCCTAACAAATTCTCAACCAGACTCAAATCATTTGCTTATCGATGGCTTCTCTAAAGTTTGTTGACAAGCACAATCAGGTTGGCTTCTTGAAGAAACCAACTCAAAGTGAGGGCTTCGAACAAATTGTGGATTTTATGCGTGGCTCACATATTCGGTATGCTTTACTTCATAATCCCACTATTTATGTGTCCCTTGTCAAGCAGTTCTGGAGGTCGGTTACCTCTGAGACTCTTGATGATGGGACACCATGTTTAAGGGCTAAAATAGATACTAGTGCTTTTACTGTTACTGAAGCTTCCATTAGGAGTAGTCTCTAATTGGATGATGCCTCAGGAGAATTTACTTTGCCACGTGAGGAAATTTTAGAAGGAATGCAAAACATCGGTTATCCCACTGATGGTTCTTTTACTTTTTGGAAAAACTATTTCACACCACAGTGGAGGTTTTTAGTTCATCACCTGCTCCAATGCCTAAGTCCCAAGAGTGGTGGATGGGATCAATTTGGAAGCAAAATTGCTTCTGCATTGGTTTGCCTATCACTTGGAAGGAAATTTAACTTTTCAAAACTTATTTTTGAAGGCATGGAGTCCAATGCTAAAAAGCAAAAGTTTTTGACGTATCCTAGGTTTCTGCAAATGGTGTTAAATTTTGAAACTTCAAACAAAGTGCAAACATATGAGTGTGTGGTTTTCACATCAAAATTATTTGCTAACATGAAGAGAAATTTCAAAGGGGCCCATAGGCCTTTACTTCCTGCTATGCTTGTTGGTACTAACAATGCAGGTACATCTGAGGATATACAAGAGTCATTTGATGAGGAGCAATCTCAGGAACAACCAAGATCCCCAACTCCCACACCCATTCCTACACCAACACCTTCACCACAACATAGTCCTTCATCTGCTGAGAGAAAACCTACACCTATTCCACAGTCCCCTCCATCACATGTTCCAAGTCCTGCACAGGAGGAGGAATGTCTATGGCAGAAAATGTCTATGGCAGAAAAGAGGCATGACATGAAAATGTATCTAAAGAATCAAATGCATCTATCTTGGGAAAAGATGAAAGGAAAGTCATATGAGGAGATTCAAATTGCATATCTCAATGCATTTGAAAGAGATCAAGGTTATAAAGCTGTTGATTATGAGGATGTACAAATATTTTGTTTTCAGAGTAAAAAGGTGAAAGAAAGTGATCATGTTATTAAAGCAGATAAGATGATTGAGAAAGTAACAGAGGTTGAGGTTGAAATGGCTTCAACTGAAGTAAGAAAAGAAGAAGAGGTGAAGAAGTCTGTCACAGTGTTTAGAAAAAGAAAAAGTATGGCAAGAAAAGGTAAACACAAAAAGGTGATTGAAGAAGAGGAATTAAAGGAAGAACCTTCATCTGAAGGAGCCACCATGGGGACTATTGAAAGCAAAAAGGAACGAACTAAGGTAGTCAAGTATCAATTAATCATGACTGGTGAAAGAGCTGCATATCAGATTATAAGGGAGGATAATTCTGACATTGTTTATATAAATTTTGCTGGAATTCTAAATGATGTGAATAGGGAGGATCTTCAAGAACTTTATCAGTTGGTGAACATTAAATATGGAGATCATCCACCTGAAGATGAATTTGAATGAGTCTTTTGGGGTAATTTGAAGGTGATGTTTGAGCCACCAACTGAGTCATATATAGTGTGGAAACTTCCTGAAGAACAAAATATAGTCAGCTGGAGATACTTTCATACCTGCAAGGTACATTGTGTTTCATTAAAGAATGCTGATATTTATATACTTGCAGAAGTGGAATATCCTTTATCATCAAGTGTTTGCAAGGAAATGATGAGCAAAAAGTTGTATGCTGGTAAGAAGGATGAAGGATATGAGATGTTATTAGATTTGATAAAGAGGCAGTCTTTGAAGGATGTGGCTTAAGGGTGTTTGAAAGAATTTTCAAGATGATAAGTGAGACTATTGAAACTTCTCACTTGGTGGAGGTGCATAGCACTAACACAACAAAAGGTTATCAGTCCACCTTGTCTCATTCACATAAGGACTGACTAATCCTGAGCAAACGGCTACATGTAAAGATAGCTCAAATCCGTTTATGGCTGACAATTTGCCAAAAGTTGTATGGTATTCAACTCACCATATCTGAGTTGTGAAGAGTTGACTAGCCCACAAGGTTATGGCTTGTGGTAAAGGCTGTGGAAAACCATAAATGGTAATCAATTCACCATGATGAGGTGCTTTCCATCAAAGAATTGGCTAGTCCAAAAGGGTACAGCTTTTGGTAAAGACATCACAAATCTGTTGATAGTTGATGATTTACTAAAAATCATATGGTTATCAATGTACCATGGTCTTACACACCAAAACATTTGGCTACTCCAGTAGTGATGGCTATTGGTAAAGAGACATCAAATCCATTAATTTTCAATGATTCACCTCTCACAGGAGTTTACACACCTGGAAGTGATGAGAATAGATATGAAACTTAACAGGAATTGATGTACAAAATGTCATGGTTGCTGGAAAGATCAAGTGGATGGCATATCAGATGGTGAAAAGATCAAGTTGCTGCATAAAGAATCAAATTTGCAGATTTAAAGTGATTTGAAGATCAAGATAATTCCAAGTGTTTAAAGTTTAATCCTCAAGAGCTTATACACAAAGGAACTTGAAGTTCATGGAACATGAAGATCAAGTTAGGGGAGGATTGTTGGGAATTATCACAAGGTTCGAAGAAGACTTAATGAAGAACAGACTTAAGTTAAGTCTGGTAGCTATGATATTAAGTCTGGTTGTTAGTTAAGTCTGTTTGTAATAGTTAAGTCTGGTAGTTATGTTAAGTCTTGTTGACTTAATAGTTAAGTCAGGTCAGTAAAGTTAGGAAAGTTTGTTAGTATTAAGTTAGGAAAGGATATGTATGAGTTAGGTATCTTTATAGAAGATACGTAAATATCTTTTCACACGGTTTTTGTAATTAGGGTTTCCTTCAAGTATAAAAGGAACCCTAAGGATCATTGTTATGTACGTACGAATTGTGTGAGTTAGTGAAATATACGAAGTTAGTGATAACTCTGTGTTCTTCATTGTTCTTGTTAATTTTCCGCGTTAACACTAACAATTGTGTAAGAGTTTCTCACTTGGATTGATTTGGATTTATTCAAGTCATCCACTAAGTAATCAAAGGCTACTTAGAGATCCATACAATACATGGACCAACAATTTCCTTATTAGCATTGAAGATGGTTCCTTGCTTATCATCAAACTGAACTATGTATTTGGCATCACATAGTTGACTGACACTGATCAGATTGTACTTAAGACCATTTACATAAGCTATCCAAGTAAAGACTATACCATTGCAGTTTACTGAACCATAACCTTCAGTGAGACATGATGAGTTATCAGCAAATATCACTTTGGGTCCTGGTTCTTCAACATATTTGTGCAGATACTCCTTTTCACCAGTCATGCTCCTTGAACATCCACTATCTAGATGCCAAACAGGATCCCTGGCATGCCTCTGCACAAATAGTAAACTGGGTTAGTTCTTTCTAGGATTCCACTTCTTGGAGGGCTTAGCTTTGAAGGTCCTTTTAAAGGTAACAATTGATTCATGGTCAGTGGTGGTGTGGACTGAGCTACCATAGGTTTTGCAATTAATTGCAGGGGTAGCCTCAGTAGTCTGAAAGAATGACTTGGTCATACCTCTTCTTGACTGAATGACCTTTTCTTTTCCTGAGGTATCATGAGTGGAACTTCTACTAGTTTCACAACAGTTGTCAATTTGACAATCCTCAGGATGGTGGTCATTGAACCCACAGTAAGGGCAAGGTGGAAAAGGCTTGGCCTTTTGTTTCTGTTTCTGTTTAGAATCAGAAGGGTAGTTTAAAGACTAAGCTTTAAGGCCTGGCATCTTTGATGTAACTGAGAGTGTTTTGTGATCAGAGGTCCTGTGATCATCCTTTTTGCAAATCATGCAATAAAGGATTCTATAGCAATCATCAGTGAGATGATTGGTATGTTCACATCTTTTCAGGGGTTTGGATGGTTTAGGTTTGGTTCTTGAGGAAGCTGGTTTTTGTTCCTTCTTGGATTGAGAAGGTTTCTCAGAAGATGCAATCTTCTCACCCAGCTTCCTGACCATTTCAGCCAACTGATCAAGTCTTGGATCAGGGCTTTGGGTTATTACTTCAGAAGGGACTGAAGTTGATGAGTCATCAGTATTTCCTGAGACTTCAAGGGGTTGGTCTTTTCAGGATGATTCTTCCTTTTTCCTGATCTCTCCTTTGGAGAGTGTTGGGAGTAGACCATTGGAGGGAGGCCTGAGTTTGGTGCAGCACCCTGAAGGGTATTTAGTGGAGGGAGTGGTGGACATGATTCTGATTCAGGCTCACTTACTAACTCAGTACTACTGAGTTGGTCAGAGAGTCCAAGCATGTTTTTCAAAGCCTGACTTTCAGGAAGCAAGATATTTCCAGTCTCAAAGTTTGGTAACTTACTGACTGGGTTGTCCCTGACTATCCAGTCATTTGAATTGGGTAGCATTTCTTGCTTAAAGGATATTCCAACTGAAGAAAGCACATTTCACTGTGACTCAAATCAGGGTAATCATTGAGATGGTCAATTCCAATTGTTTTTCTAGGAATTAAACCCACAGTATCAAAGACCTTGGGGTTCTTTTTAGTCCAGCCTTGAATGACAGCCTTCTCTTTGTTAAGTTCAGTTTGTAGGGCTTGGTTTTGTTTCAAAATTTCAGTGTTCTGAATTTGTAAAGTAATTGATTCTAGTTTGGCTTATTTCAATAAAAGTAATTAATCTCTACATTTATTCAATTCTGACACTATATTGTTATATTTTGAGAACAGGTTAAGCCTTTTTTCCTCTACAAACTTAAGATCTACACAAATATAATTCATGTAAGATTGCAAATCAGAATTATCATCCATAGAAAGTAAAGTGTTTACCTTCTTCATGGTGATGTTTACCCACTCTCCATTCCTTGCATGGCTTTTCCCAACAGCCACCTGATCACCTTCAGAGAGTGCCATCAGTGCACTCACTTTAATTTCCTCATCTGAAGAGACCTCCTCTTCATCCCAGTCATATGCTTCAGCTACTAAAACCTTGTTCTTTGCCTGAATAGGTTTGGATGTTTGAGCAGCCTGAGACAATAAGGGATTAGTTTCAAGAAGTGCAAGTTTAGCCTTGGTTTTCCTATATTTTGCTTCAAAGTCCTTTTGACCCTTGTTTAGAAATTGTTGGGAGGACTGAAACATTTTAGGTTGAAACTTGCTAGTTCCTGAGGAACTGTTTCCTGAAAATTTGTAAGAGGGTTCTGAGATGGTTTTAGAATAGCAGTCCCTAGCAAAATGACCCTTTTTACCACACTTAAAGCATTCAGTGGTTTCATTTGCTTTTGCTTTAGAAAAGTTGGACTGGTTTCTTTTGATGAAACGTCTTGAACTAGCAAGGAGTGCCCTCTCTTGGAATTCCAAGTTTAGGTCGTTTAGGTACTCATCACTAGTCCTTTCATCTATTTCATCCTCATAATCCTCTTGAAAGTCCTGCACAACACCATTAGTATAAAAGGCAGTTGATATGGGTGTGGAGGTTAAGGCCTTTTTGGACTCAAGAGCTTTTGAGTTAGGGTATCTCCTTGAGATTATGTTGTCTTCATAGACAAACTTTCCATAGATCTCAGGGAGCTCAAGAGTCTGAATGTGATTAGCATTCCTCAGGCCTTGTGAGAAGTTTAGCTACTTCTCAGGGAGACTGTTGACAAAGCCAACATTTGTCTTATGCTTAGATAATACTACACCATCATTTGATAGTTCGTTTATCAAAGTCTTGTATCTGGTATAAGTCCGAGAGAGACTTTCAGAGTCCTTTGCCTCTGAAAGTATTATACTCAAGTTTCAGGTCCATGACCCTGTTTTCCTTAGTATCTGAGGGACCCTCAAAGCTATTGACCAAGTCATCATAAGTTTACTTGGCTGTTGAACAGCTGATGACTGATTCCATTATATCGTCAGGAAGACAAGATATAATGATGGTTTTCAGGCGTTGGTCCTGATTGACCACCCTCCTCTTATCAATGGTCCATTGAGCTTCAAGCTTGTTTAGCCCTTCAGCAGTCTTAGGGACAAATGGGCCATCCTTGATACAAGAGATGTAGTAAGGTTCCATACCAGTTAAATAGCAAATCATTTGTTTTTTCCATTTGCTAAATTTTCCAGCTTCAAGTCTGGGTGCAACAGCAGAATAGCTGCCACCCTTTTTGTCGACTAGCTGGGGTACATTTATATCAGTCATAGTAGGATCTTGGTTTTAAAAACCTTGAGCACTCTTGGTTTTGAAAAGATTTTATAAACCAGAGGCTCTGATACCACTTGTTGTTCCCTTAACACTCTTAGAGTTAACTAGAAAGTTAATCTATTTGTGTTTATGACTAATACAATGTATTGATTAATCCTAACAGTTAATTAAACGTAATTTAAAAAACACAAAGTATTTTCAACGTTTAAATTCTTATTAGAAATGAATCAAAGAATCTATTACCCAAGTGTTTTGCGGAACAAACACTTGGGATTGAATAGACAAGGTATGGTGTCTCCTATCTAAACTCAAGCTATGCTTAAGTGGTAACAATGTACCCACTGAGCTATCTCAGGGAGTGGTTACTCTTTGTAGGAGAGAAGTTGCTTTGTATAAGTCTAAGCTTTCGATATAAAAAACACACTTTACTTCTCTCCCATCTGAACCAATTTATACACAAGTATAAGGAGTAAAAGTGATTAAAAATAATACAAGTTGTTGAGGAAGCATGTCTGACAATTACAAAGTAATTGTCATTTCCAAGAACCAATAGGAATGGGCTATGAAGTCTTTAGGAGTTGGTGGTCTGACACTCCTTGACTTTTAGCCGCATTTGGGAAGGTTGGTATCTAACAAGATAAGAGTGTTTGGTCTGACACTCTTATCTTCTCAAACCCTTCCCACCTATTCCCGCCCCTTTCTTTCAGGCTTTGGGTTCTTCAGTACTTGTCTTCATCCTTCAGTCTTCAATCACTTATTGTTGTTGAGGAGACTGGGGTTCAGTGAGTTCTTGTCCAACACTCACTGAACCATTATCTTCTTCTTTGGCTTAAGTCCTACTTAGGGAGTACCACTTTCCTAAGTAGTGAATCCTTCTTATCGAATTCGCCTTAAGCATCCTGAAGATGACTCACTGAGTGACTGTTCACTCAGTGACTTGATGTTGTTTATGGTCGATTAACACTTAGTTAATTTGTGTCCAAATCCTGTTTTAGTGACTCTTGGGTACTGATGGACCCAACAATTATATATGCAAGATATATCAGAAAGTTGATCGTTTATGGTTTAATTGATGATGTACAAAGCCAATTGGGTTTTTATAGAGGTAGTGTTAGGGTTTGAGAATTTTGCGTAAGGGATAAGAATTATCATTAGAAAGTATATGCGTAAATATTTAGAAAGAAGATAATTATTCTCAAGAAAAATCCTATAAATATGGTAAGAAACGGTTTTACCCAATGGCTAGATTAAAAAATCTGTTACTGACACAATAGTTACAACGGCTAGTTGAATAGTACAAACTTTGCACTATCAGTACTAATTTTTAACAAAAATTTTAAGGAGTGGTATAAACTGATTAATGATTTAAAAACAATACTGCCCACTCATAGTTTTTAGCAAACTATCAGCTATCAACGGATTTGATGTGTCTTTACCAATAGCCGTTTGCTTTGGACTAGCCAACTCTTCACTGTGAGATATGGTGAGTTGATAACCATATAGTTTTTGGTAAACTATCAACCATAAACGGATTTGAGAAGTCTTTACCAGAAACCGTTTGCTTTGGACTAGTTGGTTCTTGATGTGGGTTAGACATGGTGAACCAATAACCATTTGTTGTGTGCAAAGATCACACACTGTAAGCTCCAAATCACCATACCATCCAAAACATTAAGTGCTTATCATCCATACCTGCAATTGTTAGTCCAAAACCAAGAAAACAAAGTGAAAAGAACTTTTCTCATAACATATAAGCATATGACTAACATTGCTAACAAAAAGGAATTAATTTCCTTGGGGTACCCAAGCCATCACTGACTTGGGTTTGCCTCTTGCATCAATATAGTTAATTCTCTTTAAAACAATTGAAGCACCATTAGGTTTGATTGGTCTCCAAACCCAACATGCTGAGGCATTAACACCATTGCCCATATTTTCCCTAGCAGTGTTTTTAATGTTACCAGTACTAACTGCTTGGCTAGCAGTATGAACTGCTGGCTTAGCAGTTGTGGCCTTGGGTTTCCAAATTTGTTTATTTACCACTGCTTTATTAATAAAGGGCCTTTTAACAGTTTTTGGTGCAGATTTAAAAGTTTTTTTTGCACCTTGAACTGTTGGTCTTGGGTAAACAGGTCTAAATAGGTCTGGCAGTATGAACTGCTGGTCTTACAAGACTAATTTTTTTTGGGTCAAACTTTAAAAGAACTGCTCTAGTTATCATTCTAGCATTTGTAGGTATCATTCTAGAAGGTCTTTCTAAGTTCATCCTAGGATCTGAATACCTAGTTACCCTTTTGTTGCAATAGGTTGCTAGATGGTCAAAGCTACCACAAGAATAACAAGCCTTCTTATAAAGGACAAAGTCATCACCTACTTGGTGAGACTTGAGGTTGTTCCAATTTCTTTGGTTACCTCTGGGCTTGTGTGTGGTTCTATACATTTCGCAGTACCTAACTGTTGGTCTAAATGGTTTTTCATTAGTTTTAGCCCTAACAGTTTTGTTTTTGACCACCTTGGGAACTTTTGTTCCCTCTACCTTAACACTATCAGGTTTAACCTTAACCTGATCACTCTCATCATCATCAGAAGTCCAATCCTCAATGGTTGGAGCATCTAAGTCTCTAGCAGAGGACACCTTGTCCTCAGTGAGTGAAGCATCACCTGCACTCTTAAATACAGGCTTGTCAACTACTACATTCTCCTTAGGTTTAGGACCATATTCTAGCTTGGGTAGTTGAAATTCAGGAAGTCCTGTATGTTCTATTTCAATACCTGGGGGAGCAGGTATTCCTTTGTGAGGAGGTGGAACAGACTTATACCCCACACCTGATTTAACCTTATTGATCACTTGACATTCAATTAATTTCTGAACTCCTTTTGATGTATATTCTAAGGTATCTACACTCAATTGAATGTTTTCATTGGCTTTCTTAACTCTATCCAATTCAGCTCTCAACATACTAATTTCAGCATCTCTAAAGGTTAAATCTCTCTTAAGCACTGCTATATCATCTGAAAAACTAGACTCATTACTCTTATAATGAACAATTTGCTCCTCTAAAACAGCTAAACCTCTTTTATGATTTGCCAAATTAAAACTTGTCTTGTTTAGCTCTATTCTCTGTTCATCATATTGTTTCCTAAGAGTTTCTAGTTCTTTTAAAGCAACACATGATTTAGAACATTTAGAAATTTATACCTCAGAATCAGAGAAAGCCATGAGAGCCATCTCTGTAGGTGTTGCTTCCTCCTCTACAATATAGCTCCAGTCAAACCCTAAGCCATCAATGGCCACCATAGCCTTTGAGCTTGAGTCTGTAATCTCCACAGCCCTTGTTCCTGCTGACTTGCCTTCATAGCCCTTATTCCTGGAGTCTTGCTGTCTGGGCTTCCTGCACTCCCTTGAAAAGTGACCCATCTTATGGCAATTATAACACTTAATCTTTGACTTGTCATAACCAGCAATATCATTGCTGTTTATGGTGATCTTCTTGCCTGTCCTATTCTAAAATTTCTTAGCCCTCATGCTAAGAAGATAGATTTGCCACTTGATGTCCAAAATTTCAATACCAATTGTGAAGATCGTTTAGCTCGAGATTGGTTAGATCTCATCTAGGGATAACAATAACAAAAGGCGGAATATTCAATTAATGAATCAAATGTTATTGCTACAAGGTTTCTTCGTCATCATCTCCTAACACTAACAACAATACAAAACCTAGGCGTCTACACTAAGACTTAATGCCTAGACATACACACAACTTTTCCTGGAGTTACATCTTGACTCCTGTGTTTTTAAAACTCACGCCCTATCCTCTTTATATAATAGAGGATTAGGATTACAAAGACTCTAAATAATACATAATTAGTCCTTCATCTTTGTCTTCATAAGTTTCCTCCATCTTTCATATTTTATCAATATCAACTCAAAATATAATTCCCAACAATCTTCCCCTAGTTGATAATGACAAAACCAAGTATGAAAGATGTCGTCTTCCCCTTAATCCATGCATATCATCAAGGATCTTCAAGCTGTAATCTTCAATATCTTCTTCCCCTTTTTGTCATCATCAAATAGGGGACAAAAGTATGCAACCTTGATTTTCATAATCACGAATCAGTACCATACATCCAACTTAGTCTTCCAATGTCTTGAATCGCCCTCCATGAACGAACAACAAAACACTTTCTTTTATAAATGAACCCAAGACAGAAAAATCCCAAATCTTTAGTAAAAATACCGACGAGCAATCATAAAAACCTTCACCTCGATGTAGCACATAAATGGTTACACATTTAAACAATAAGCTTCCCCTGAAACCCATATGTTAACCATTTGAATCTCCAATTCTGTAGGCTTTATGTAATGATGAAGAAAACTAACCATTACCAATTCGATGCTGAAGTAGAATAAACCAACCTTGTGTCTTATATCTTGTACTAAAACCGACTTCGAAAGTATACTTAACGTATAGGGAGATCGCAATCTCTTGACTATAATCACTGAGCACAATAACGTAACTCCTTCAAGTGTTTGTCAATTCATAGTCACCTGAACGAACGAACAAGTTACCTCCTGCTAAAAGGTATAATAAAACACAACGTTGAAAATTTCCTCTTCATCGTCAAATAAGCAATAACTAATCATCTTCGCCAGTGAAAAAGTAAATTCGAGCCATAAATCTTTGAAGTTCATAAACCAAAAACAAAAATTAAATCCAAAAACCATCCTGTGTGTTGGAACCACCTGTTCCAAATCAACAATATTCGCTTCCCATCACTTTTGTAATCGTATGCCACCACTATGTTGGTAAAAAAATCTCTTTGTCGATAACAGCAAATAATAGAATCCTTTTCAACACATGAACTTCACCATCCCACTATGAATAAACATTCAATAAAATAATGCATGACAATCAGATTCCACCATCCCATTATATTACTTTCCATACAAATCGACCCATGATATAGATTTTAATAATTCAAGGCATCGTCCGTTAACTTGAATATTAAAAGAGCACCATCCAAGTACCATCAATCACCAATAATGCACCAATAAAATATGTTCCACTGTATTATAATAAAAGATCACCAACACCGTCCCATGAATGAATCGTGTAAAGTGAAATTGTTTTCCACCGACCCATTATAGCATGAAGAATCAAATGGTACAATAACTAAATATTGCACTGACAAATGAAATCTGTACGAGGTTTAACCCTTTGAGGAAACACAGTTGTACCATGCGCAAGACAGCAATTCTTGTTTCTGACTCACATTATAACGTAGCAGTACAAACACGGATCGAGCAGTACAAACCTTTCAACGTAACAGTACCGACTTAAGAAGCATAGCAGGATCATCATGTGTACAAACTCCTACTGCGATAGCACTCTAATCTGCTAACCGAGATCAAATCTAGGGTTCACAAAACCCTACCATCAAGCTTCGAATAACAACCGATCACACAACCAGAAACCAAAAACAAAGTGAACTGGGGTTTCAATCAAATCTGATATAAGCAGTAGGTAAATGTTCATTCATACCCCTAATTCCAAAGTGAATAAATCCAATCCAACTCTGCTTTCAAACACGTATAATCGATAACAAACAGAATATATCCAACTTCCATGATGAATTAACAAGTATTGAACCAAATTCAAGAAGTTGAATCAAGAAAACCCTAAAAATTCAAAAATTATGAACACCTCTGCAGCAGTTTTAAAAAATTTATACCTGACGATCTAGAGCTCAGATCGAAGATCCCTCCGGTGAAAATCTTCTTTGACGTATGAAGAACCTCTAGTAAAAGTTTCAGCCCGATCCAACGGTTAACAAAGAAGTTATCGCCCTTTGAAAACAGCCCTTTTGTGAGTTACGAAAATACGAACCAATTACGAATTTTTGTGTCTTCTTCGATCTTTTACAAACGAAACCTTGTGAATCCCACTATCACGAGCCCCTAGGCTTGGGTACCAATTATGAAGATCGTTTAGCTCGAGATTGGTTAGATCTCATCTAGGGATAACAATAACAAAAGGCGGAATATTCAATTAATGAATCAAATGTTATTGCTACAAGGTTTCTTCGTCATCATCTCCTAACACTAAAAACAATACAAAATCTAGGCGTCTACACTAAGACTTAACGCCTAGACACACACACACCCCTTTTCCTGGAGTTACTTCTTGACTCCTGTGTTTTTAAAACTCACGCCCTATCCTCTTTATATAATAGAGGATTAGGGTTACAAAGACTCTAAATAATACATAATTAGTCCTTCATCTTTGTCTTCATAAGTTTTCTCCATCTTTCATATTTTGTCAATATCAACTCAAAATATAATTCCCAACAACCCCAATCGACCAGGTCATAATTGCCACCTCTACATGACGATTTCTCAGGTGAACCATCGACACATGTTGTATTTAAAGAAAACTTATCTGGCACATATAAGCTACTAATACAAAAGCTGTGAGGATATTCGAGATAGCTTATTATCTTCTAATAATGCATAACCTAATACTCCATAAGATACTCCAATAATTTACCCAAAAAACTCCTAGGTCCCCTAATAAGCAATCTCAGACACATCGTAAATGCCCTTTTACTTAACAGCCCTTTAACTCTAAGTTTTATTCATAAACTCTGTAATCACTGCCGAAGCTAAAAGTACGGATGTATTGTGTACCAAACCGTAGACGACAACATCATTTCGAATCACCCTACTTTCAGACCTGTTGTTCACTTTTGGCCCTTCGTAAAACATGAATCTCACAGTAGCTGCATCAGCAAGGACATGCCTTCCATCGTTTATCAATTGACCGGATCTAAACACACACGAGTTGTGTTGGAGATACTTTGAATATATAGTTAATAGCATGCGGAATTTACTATTAAGTACTTAGAAAAATTCTTGTTTGGTGATTGTATAGATGTAACAAAACAATGTTTAACCAAACACTTTGCTTCAATATATTGAACGATTACAATGAATAAACGTGAAGCTCTTAATAATGCTTGTACGTATAGGATATATGGATATCTGAAAACCCTAACTGAGGATCTCTTTTTATAGCACAAAGAGTCCTTTACAAGTAAACAATCTACCGTATCAATCTATACAAATAAGATATACATCATATCCATTCCATATTTATCTTCACACGGTTTCACCTTGATCTTGTAAGCAGTACGAACTTTTCTTCATCAGCAGTACTAACTGTTCTTGTATTCTTCAGCAACTGTTCAACCGTACTAACTTATACAGAACCGTACTAACTGCTTAATTTAATTCCCAACAATCCTCCCCTAAACTTATGATTTCTGCGTAAATCAGTAAGTTTCATGAATTAAATTTTAATGTTTATATGATGGGATAGATTCTATCAAACACTTTTCTTCAATCTTGAAACACTTGGGAATTTTCTTCACATATCGTACCCTTTTGGTCAACTCCTCAAAAATTACCATAATTAAATTTATTCCTGTAAGAAATTAATTCCTTATACCAACCCAAAGAATTTAATTCCTAATACCAACCCTGCATTAAATTGCTTTAAAACTCCATTGGTTCTATAAAAAGCCTTAAATTTTCAATACTAACCCATCATTCTTCAAACCACAACTATTAAACACAATGAGTTCATCCACTCCAAACATTGTTGAGATTTCATCAGATTCATCTTCGGATTCGGAAAGTGAAGGATGGAAGAATTACTTTCCACCGAACTACACTAATTTGACTATCAGAAACCTATCTCCAAAAGCTCAAGAGGTATCTTCTGATGATGACCTTCCAAATTCCTCTGATGATGATGATGATCAACAAGCACATCCACTATCAGTTGTATTGACAAGAGAGATAGAGAAAGCTGTGGCAGGAATGAGTAAGATACAAGTGCCCAAAAGACATCAACCACTTCCAAGACCTGACAAACAAGTTTTGGGGCTTCCTAGTTGGAAAGTGTGGAACTCAATCGATGGCAAAGGAGTTCACAAATCCATGCCAGATTTCAAGGACAAAGGAAAGAGGAAGCTAGAGTAGTGGTTGTGTGTTAGGTTTGTTTAGGTTTGTATGTTGGGAGTTGGTTGGTTTGTGTTGATTGTAAGCTTGATCGTTGGTTATGTTGGTTTAGAGTCCAGGATTGTAACAAAACTTCTGCTTATGTAATGAATGCACTTCTTTAATGAATAAATTTTATGCACCTGTTTATAATTCATCTCTGACTCTTAATTCCTCCCCTGAATTTCATAATCATCTTTAACAGCAACTGAACAAACTTTTAATTCCTCCCCTGTTTGGAAGAATCTTCACCATCAAATGAACTAGAACATATGACATCCAAGCTCAGCATCCAATATGACAATTTGTACAAGTTACCATCAATTCAGTCGTTTAGTTTCAAACTGCTCTCAACACTTCCAGATGTGTGACCTTCTGAGAGAGGTGAATCATAGAGCATAAACTCAGTAGGAACCAAGTTTGAACAATCAGTACGAACTGGTGAAGCCAGCAGTACAAACTGTTAACCCCAGCAGTACAAACTGTTAGCAAAAATTTTCAGAGAGAAAATGAAGTTGTAATTTTAATGTGAATTTGAAAACATTTTTGTCCACTTATAGTTTTTTATCAAACTATCAGCTATGAACGGATTTGACATGTCTTTACCAATAGCCATTTGCTATGGACTAGCCAACTCTTCACACTTAGATTTGGTGAGTTGATAACCAACCAGTTTTTGGTAAACTGTCAACCATAAACGGATTTGAGAAGTCTTTACCAGAAACCGTTTGATCTGGACTAGTTGGTTCTTATGTGGATTAGACATGGTGAACCAATTACCATTTGTTGTGTGACAAGCATGCACACTTGATAGTCCAAACTACCATACTTCCCAAAGCACAATCCAAAGCAAAAAGCTTTTGTTAACCTGAAATGTTAGCCAAAAACCAAAGAAAACACAATACACAATATTTTCTTTTAACAGTTATCATAATTGACTAACAAATTCACAAACAGTACTTAAAAATTTTCCAAGCAGTTCTAACTATACAAATAGCACAACTAGCAGTACAAAAACCAAAAATACTTAGACATTAATCTTTTGAAGGATTAAGCATTCCAATACCTGTTACCAAGTACTGAAATCTTCCTACATCAAAACCTTTTGTTAAGAGATCAGCAAAGTTGTCATCAGTATGTATTTTAACAACTTTTATTAATTTCTTTTCAGTACAGTCTCTTATAAAATGATGTCTAATTTCAATATGTTTAGTTTTTGAATGTTGAACTGGATTCTTAATGATACACATTGTACTGCTATTGTCTATATGTATAATAGTGTTTAAGAAATTGTACCCATAATCAAGCATCTGGTTTTGAATCCAAAGAACTTGAGCACAACAACTTGCTGCTGCCACATATTCTACTTTAGTAGTAGAAGTGGCCACCATAGTCTGCTTCTTACACTGCCAAGAAATTAATCTACAACCCAAGAACTGACAACCACCTGTTGTAGATTTTCTATCCATGCTAGCACCAGCATAATCAGAATAAGAGAATGCCACTAGATCAAATGCAGACTCTTTAGGATACCATAACCCTAAATTAGGTTGACCCTTAAGGTATCTGAAGATTCTCTTTACTGCTGTGAGATGAGACACCTTAGGATTAACTTGGAATCTAGCACAAGCACAAACTGAGAACATAATGTCAGGCCTGGATGATGTGAGATACATCAAAGACCCAATCATAGATCTATACATGTGCACATCCACATCTTCACTACTGTGATCCTTGAACAACAAATGTGTCTCCTTATCAACTGGTGTGCTAACAACCTTGGCATCTGTGAATTGGAATTTCCTCAATATTTCACCAACATATTTATCCTGAGAGATAAATATTCCATCAGACTTCTGTTGTACTTGAAGCCCAAGAAAGAAAGTAAGCTCACCCATAGACTCATATCAAACTGATCTTTCATTAATTTCTCAAACTCTCTACACATTTCTTTGTTTGTAGAACCAAAAATGATATCATCTACATAAACTTGAACCAGTAGAATATCACCTTTGTTCTTCTTGATAAACAGAGTTTGATCAATTTTACCCCTTTACCAGTAATCCTTCCTCCAATACCACCACCAAAGACAACTGGTCCTCCATCCAGAGCAATAAAGTCTGAAAGATATGACATGTTGCCAGTCATGTGCCTTGAACATCCACTGTCTGAATATCCTCTATCTTCTTCACCATTTGAAGGATGTTCCTGCACACAAAATAAAGGTGTTAGTTTCTTTTGGGGATCCAAACCATCACTGGTTTGGATCTGCCTTGTGCATCAAGATGAAAAAATTTGTTGGAGGTCATTGATGCACCATTGGGTTTGGTAGATTGTCTAACCCAATGTGTTGAGGCCTTGACAGCATTGCCCCTTTTTCCCTTAACATTTAAGTGCCTAGCAGTAGGATTTGATGGTCTAGCAGTTGTTCTGACACAAATGCATATATGGTCTCTTCAGTCAAGCCAGCAGTACTAGTTTTTACACTAGCAGTGCTAACTGTTGGTTTAGCAGTACCAACTGCTTCTTCATCTTCATGATTTGAATTGTTTGAAGAAGATAAGAAAGCCACATTCCCTGAACTAGAACTGGTGCTACCACTCTTCTTCACCTTCTGCTTAACAATTTTAAGATTGTTGTAAAGCTCATTCATTGTCATTTTCTCCAGTTGTGGTTTATTGCTCCAAACCACAACATAAGTGTTCCATTCAATAGGTAAACTATTAAGAAACTTCATGTTGAGGTGACCGGATCTACATACACTCCTTGTGTTAGATGTGATACGAAGAATTATACTAAGTCTAGCACACGGAATTTACTAGCTAGCACTTAGAAGATCTTATGTGTTTTGTAAGATTAGAATGAAACAAAGAAACACAGAATAATAACTTCCAACGATTCAATATTATTAGCAAATAATACGAGTGATCTTTCTATCACTAGGGTTTACAACCTTGAATCTTTCTAATACATATGCACTCACTCCTCTGTATGTTAACCTAGGCAATCCTTTTATAGACTAAGGATTCCTGTACAAGATAACTATCAATCTATTCTTATACGATATACACAATATATTTTCCATAATTATCTACTTTACATAAATCATTAACAGTCTTAACTTCTTCACTCAGCAGTCTTAACTGCTCATGTCTTCAACATTCTTCAGCAGTCTTAACTTCTTCTGTTCAACAGTTCCTAACTGTTACTCCAACAGTATTAACTGCTTAAGCTTAATTCCTAGCAATCCTCCCCTAAACTTATGATTTCTTCCCAATCATTAAGTTTCTTCAAATTAAGCTTCTTCTTCTTAATGCTGAAAATTCTTTCAAATACCCATCAAGCAAATCTCTTCGATCTAGCTTTTACTTCTTGTGCAAGGTTAAATATCTTCGGTACCAGCATATTAGCCATCTCAGACTCTTCATTAGCTTCTAGTTTAGTAAATACCAACATAGTCAAAACACCTGGTCTGAGTGGATAATTCTTTTCAACCAGCATATATATTTCTAATCCTTCCTTTGTAGATACTTTGTGTACTCCACATGTACCAAATAACTTCCAAGAGATATCCTTGACTTGAGCTTGAAATCTCCAAATCGATTCTCCACCATCTGGTCAATACAGTCTCTTCAATTGAACCCATAGTTCTTTGTCTTTATCTTCAACTGGATCAATATCTCTGAACTTCTCTTTCACTAAACTCCAAAGTTGATTTAGATCTTCTCTGTCAAAGCATTTAAGCAAATCTTCAAACAACTTATATCTTTCAGAAATATCTCCTAACCTGATAATCTTCCAACCCTTCATTCTACCATCAGTAAACACTTCCCAGTCAATAATTAGATGTTTGACCTGCAAAGGTTTAATGTGAGAATACTCTGGAATAATCACCATCATGCTTTTAATCTTCTCATCAGTTAATCCTTCTTCATCAGACTTTTGTTTCTTAGCAACTTCTGATTCCATAGATTCTGCTTCCCTCTTCTTACCTGTTTTGACACTTCTTTTTGGAGAATTCAAAATAGCATAAGTTTCACAGAATTCTTTTTCAATAATAGCATAAGACTTTCCCTTGAAATCTTTCATTGAGTAATTTGTTGAGTTCTTCAAATAATGCTTCATATCCTCAACAAGTTCCCTCTTTGTTGGTAACTTAGTCTTGTACCCTGACTTCTGACTTTCTCTTATTCTATGAATCAGATCATTCCATATTGTAACTTCATTCTTCTTGAGTATAAATTCCTTAAGCTCCTCTGTCTTCTCATCTTCATTTAACTCTTGATCTCTAAGAACCATAGAAGCTTGTGCTCTTACCATCACATCAGAATCTAGAAAATATTGCAACTGATCATTGAATTCTTCTTCATCTACTTCATTTGATCTTTTCCTTCCCATGAATTCAGCTATATTCCTTATATCATCAGCAACTAATTTCCTTGCAAATTCTTCATCATGATCCATCTGGGCTTGTTTAGCTTCCTTTTTAGCTTCCTTATCAGCCAAATCTTCTTCTAACATTTGCCTTGCAACCTCTGCATCATGAGCAATCTGTTCTTGAGTTTTTGGTTTCAACCTTTTAAGCCTTTCAAGTTCTTGAACAGCAGCCACTTCTTCAGATGTCATAGGATTCTTTCCTTTATCTGCTCTTCTCCTTTCATAAACTTGTTCATCAGAAGTTTTTTCAGTTTGAACTGCTTGTTGTTCTGACTCAACAGTTTGAATTGTTACTTGCTCTGTCTCTTGCTCTGTCTCAGCAGTTTGAACTGTTACTTCATTTGGAACTGCTTGATATTTCTCAGCTGTTTCTTCATGAACATTACCAGAACCTGAACCAATATCAAAACCTTCTTGTTCAGAATCTTCTTCATACCTCCCCTGAGATGCTGATCTATCTTTATCATCAAATTTCCTCTCTTTACCAGATTTCCTCCCCTGTTTGGAAGAATTTTCATCATCTCCTTCAGAGCCATCTGAATCATCATCATCAGAATCTTTATCCAGTACCACTCTTGCCCTTTTCTTCTTCAACTGTTCTTCAAGCTGCTTCACTCTTTTTGTTAGCTTTGTATAAACTTTGGCAAAAGTATCCTTGTGAGCTTTGAAATCCTCCTTGGTTTGCTTTAGCTCCTTCTCCAAATTGTCAACCTTGTTTACTAACTTGGTACATAAAGCTGTCAATTCAGTTTGTGAAGAACTACCCTCATCACTTCTAGCTGTATTACCTGCTATGAGAGGTGAATCTTTGGGCAAGGATTCAGTCACCACCCTAGTTAGACTAGGTTTAGACCTTCTCCTATAAGTGATAGGTGGTTGTTGGGTTGTTTCAAATACTTGAGTGGATGTGTGATGGGGATCAGTTGGAACTGCTGAACCTTCACCCAACTCAGTTTGAATCATTTGAGGAAATAATGGAACTGGTTCCCCTTGAAAAAGTTTACTAGCCATAGTCATATTTTGAAAAACCTTTGATTGTAGACTAGGCGTAGGAAAAATTTCAGTTGGTTCTGTAAGCAGGTTTTTCTTTTTATTTAAAATTGTTTGAACAAACCTGGGATACATTAAAAACTTTGTTTTACTATCAACATTTGATGCCATACCCTCAAAAATATATTTTGACCAGTTAAAAACTCTGTTTGTAGACAAGCAAATGAGAGCAATAGCAATATTGCTACTGAATTGTTCCCAAGCAGTCTTTTTATTACTTAAACATCACAGAAGAGTATGTATCAAAAATCTCCATTGGGGTGAAAAACATGCCTTTTGAAAAGTCAATTTATGTTCAGATGTATCATACCCCATTTTTTCAAGTTCTTCCCAAATTTCAGTATTTAGCATAGTGTCGATACCATCTGAGTCATTTAGTTTAAGATGTCTCCTAAGTATAGACTCGGTAACAACAAATTTAATGCCATCTACTTTAGTATGAATTTCTAAGTTTCCATCATCACTTGTCAAGATAGATGAATTCTGCCAGAACTGTGTGATGTGCGAAACATAAAGAGTAGGAGAAACAGTTAGAGCATACCTTATGTGAGAGTGGTTGAGAAAGTCCACAACCTCATAAAATTTTGGCCCATCTCCTTGCTCTGTTTTCTCTAAAAACGCAACCTGGTTGTGACGCTTAGCAAAATCCAATCTTGCCATTCTTAGTAGAAAATGTTAGTTAACAGCCGTGAATAGTAATAATGGTGAGTGAAAAGATAGATGATGAAAGTAAAATTGAGAGGTTATGGAGAGAGTTATAGGGTTTTAAGTTGACCGACTTAAAGAATATGGTAACTATTTATTTTAGTATAAGAATATAATAAAATAAAAGTTAAAATATCTATAAGAGGATCCCTCGAAATCCGTAATTCATCCAGTAAAAATCGCAACAAACCGCCAACAGCTAGTTTTTACTCCAAAATTAATTACCAACACGTCAGTCATAACGGCTAGTTGAACCGTACCAATATTTTGTACTACCCGTCTCAACTGTTGAAATTTTTTTTATTGAGCCGTCCCAACTTTTTGAAATAAGAATTTTAAAAATAACATGGCTCAAACATAGTTTTTAGCAAACTATCAGCTATCAACGGATTTGATATGTCTTTACCAATAGCCGTTTGCTTTGGACTAGCCAACTCTTCACATTTAGATATGGTGAGCTGATAACCATACAATTTTTGGTAAATTGTCAACCATAAACGGATTTGATTAGTCTTTACCAGAAACCGTTTGCTCTGGACTAGTTGGTTCTTATGTGGATAAGACATGGTGAACCAATTACCATTTGTTGTATGCAAGAATCACATACTAATCTCCAGAACACCATTTAGTCCAAAACATCAAGCATTCATAATCCCTTGGTGTTTTCTCTCCAATCCTGCAATTGTTAGTCCAAAAACAAAGAACCCAAATACAAGCATATGACTAACAATGCATATAACAAGAAAAATTAGTTTTCTTGTCGAACCCAAGCTAAAACAGACTTAGGCTTTCCTCTAGCATCAACATAATTCATTCTCTTCAAAACAGTCTTAGCACCATTAGGTTGAATTGGTCTCCATACCCAACATGCAGAAGCATTCACCCCATTACCCATGTTTCCCTTAGCAGTGTTTTTATTCACACCAGTACCAATTACCTTGCTAGCAGTTGGAACTGCTGGCTTGGCAGTTGTTACCTTAGGTTTCCAAACTTGGTTTTTCACCACTGCTTTCTCATAAAAAGTTCTTTTACCAGTTTTGTAAGATGGTTTAAAAACATTTATTTGATTTTAAACTGGTGGCCTTGGGTAAATCTGTCTCATAGGTCTGACAATTGGAACTGCTGGTCTAGCAGTTAGAACTGCTCTAGGTCCAGACCTCAAAAGAACTGATCTGGGTATCATCATGTCATTCCTAGGAGGAGTTTTAGGTCTTGCAATGCTTAACCTATGATTTGTATATCCAGATACCCATTTATCACAATAATCTGTAAGATGATCAAAACTACCACAAGAGTAACAAGCTTTCCTATAGCAAACAAAATCCTTTCCTAATTGGTGGGATTTGAGGTCATTTCAATTCCTCTGGTTACCTCTTGGCTTGTTTGTGGTTCTATACATCTCTGCATACCTAACTGTTGGTCTAAAAGGTTTGGCATTAGAACTAGGCCTAACAGTCTCAGGTTTAACCATCTTTGGAACTGTTGGTTCCTCCACTTTATCACTAACAGGCTTAACCACAGCCTGATCATCCTCATCATCAGAAGTCCATTCCTCAATTGTTGGAGCATCTGAGTCCTTAGGTGAGGACCTATCAGAAGACACCTTGTCCTCAGATAGTGACTTATCACTTGCACTTACAAACACAGGTTTATCAACTACATCCTTCTTAGGTTGAGGACCATAATTAAGTTCAGGTAATTGAAATTCAGGGAGTCCTGTGTGTTCTAAGTCTATACCTTTGGGTGATGGTATTCCTCTATAAGGAGGTGGAACTGACTTATATCCTAGGCCTGACTTAGCTTTATTCTGAATCTGGCTCTCAATTATCTTTTTAACACCTTGTGATGTGTATTCAAGTGTATCTACACTCATCTGTATATTCTCCTTAGCTTTCTTAACCTGTTCTAGCTCATGTTTTAAAACAGTAATCTCATTCTCTCTAATCATTAAGTCCCTCTTAACAATAATCATATCATCAGAAAACTTAGACTCATTGTTTTGATGATGAACAATTTTCTCTTCTAACACAGCTAAAGCTCTCTTATGATTTGCTAAGCTAAAAGCAGTTTCTTTTAATTCTTTCCACTGACTCTCATATCTTGTTTTAAGTGTTTCTAATTCTTTTAAAGATTCACAAGATTTAGAACATTTTGAAACTTGTACCTCAGAATCAGAAAATGCCATGAGAGCAACCTCTGTAGATGCTTCTGCTTCCTCCTTTGCAATATAGCTCCAGTCAAATCCTAAGCCATCAATAGCAACCATGGCTTTCGAGCTTGAATCAGTAACCTCCACAACTCTTGACTTGTTTCCATATGCTCTGCTCTTTCCATCTTGTTGACTAGGCAATCTGCACTCCCTTGAGTAATGACCTTTCTTGTGGCAGTTGTAGCAATCAATCTTGGACTTGTCATACCCTGCAACATCATTACTGTTTATGACAATCTTCTTGCCAGTCTTCTTCAAGAATCTTCTAGCTCTCAAACAGAGAAGAGAGAGCTGCCACTTAATATCCATCTCTTCAATATCATCTTCATCAATCTCTTGAAGATCTGAATGAGTCAACATACTTCCATTGTGCTGAGTAGTCAGAAAAGCACAATATGTATCATCATTCAAAAGTCCACTAGTACTGCTCGAGGTGCTAGCAGTACCAAGATTTGCACTAGCAGTTCCAACTGCTCCAGCAACTTGCACTTCTTCATCTGAATTTGAGGAACTGGGAGTTGATACAACGGCCAAATTCCCTGAGCTTGAGCTTGAACTTGATCCAGCAGACTTCTTAATCTCATGTTCAATTATCTTGAAGTTGCTATATAGATCCATTAAGCTCATGGAATCTATATCAGGCTTGTTTTTCCATACTACCACATGCATAGCCCATTCAGAAGGTAGACTTCTCAAAAACTTTGAGTTGAGATCTTCCTGAGGCATCTCAATCCCTAAAACAGCATGTTGACTCACCAACTTTTGAAGCCTATTGAACATATGATCCAACGACTCATTACTTGTTGCAGTAAAGTTCTCCAACTGATGCTTGAGAAGAGTCTTCTGAGTTTTCTTGGTGGCTTCATTCCCACCATATCTTGCAACAATAGCTTCGAAAAGAGATTTAGCACACTTGAACTTACTAAAATTCAGCAACTGATCATTGGGAATAGTCATCAGATGCAAACTTCTAGCCTTAATATCATTCTTGTATCTTGCCTTCTCTTCATTAGTAATCGGCTTTGTCTGTACTGTAGTCTCAGATTTACCTTCAACAACAGTTGTTGTTTCAACAGGGGTAAACGAGTTTCCATCTTCAATGATCTCCCATAGTGCATAGTCTTGCACTTGGAAAAACTGCTCAATACGAAGTCTCCACATGTCGAACTCATTAGGTTTAAGCATAGGAAGCTTAGTAGCAATGTTAGTTGTGGATGGTGTTGTTTCCATGTCCATCTTTGTTCTTCTCGGATCTTCTAAATCTGTGTATCAGCAACCTGGCTCTGACACCACTTGACCGGATCTACACACACTCCTTGTGTTAGATGTGATACGAAGAATTATACTTAGTCTAGCACGCGGAATTTACTAGCTAGCACTTAGAAGATCTTGTGTGTTTTGTATGATTAGAATGAAACAAAGAAACACAGAATAATAACTTCCAACAATTCAATATTATTAGCAAATAATACGAGTGATCTTCCTATCACTAAGGTTTACAACCTTGAATCTTTCTAATACGTATGAACTCACACCTCTGTATGTTAACCTAGGCAATCCTTTTATTGACTAAGGATTCCTGTACAAGATAACTATCAATCTATTCTTATACGATATACACAATATATTTTCCATAATTATCTACTTTACATAAATCATAAACAGTCTTAACTTCTTCACTCAGCAGTCTTAACTGCTCATGTCTTCAACATTCTTCAGCAGTCTTAACTTCTTCTCTTTAACAGTCCTAACTGTTACTCCAACAGTCTTAACTGCTTAAGCTTAATTCCTAACATGAGGTCTTCCTGTGGAATCACAATCTTTAACACAGTAAGTTGACTGATGATCTTTTGAAGCCTATTAAAGATATGGTCCAAAGTTTCATTGCTTGATGCAGTGAAGTTCTCATAACTTTGTTTAAGTAGGGTTTTATGTGCCTTCTTGGTAGCTTCATTGTCACCAAATCTTTCCACCACTGCTTCAAAAAGAGTTTTAGCCATCTCGTAATGGCTAAAATTCAGCACTTGATCATTAGGAATTGCCATTAGTAACAAATTCCTAGCCTTCTAATCATTCTTCTTTTTAATTCTCTCTTCGTTTGTAACTGGCTCAGTGTTAAGCTTTGTAGTCTTGGAACCATCAGCACGTGTTTCTTCAACAGGAATTGGTTTGAAGGAATCACCATTGATAATGATATCCCATAATGCATAGTCTTGCACCATGAAATATTGCTCTATTCTGAGCCGCCATAAATCGTATTCATTCTGTTTCAGCATGGGGAGTTTAGCAAGGATTGAGGTTTGTGGTGTCTCCATGTCCATCTTCTTGGTTGCTAGTGAGTAAATACTTCAGAAACTTCTAAATCAAAGTATCAGTAACCTGGCTTTGATACCACTTGACCGGATCTAAACACACACGAGTTGTGTGGGAGATACTTTGAATATATACTTAACAGCACGTGTGATGCGCGTGATGTGTCGTTGCGGTTTAGCAGTTTTAATGCCTACTCAAGTTTTAAATTTATATTTAGCCGACTTATCAATAACACACACACTTAACGAGCAGTGTACCCGGTCAGTATGAAGATAATGGTAAGTAGAGTGTCGATCACTAAGAGTGGAACGTATTATCTAGTTATTCTAATCAGTATTTTAATATCCTAACGCAAGGGGGTTTCAGCCTGAGAGACTGGCACAGTTTTGTTTGCAATTAAATAATAAAATAAACAAATAGGCACGAATCAGCAAGTAGCACACACGTACACAGATAGATACTAGAGACAATAAGAGGGCTGTCCTTATGATTAAGTAGATTGTCACTTGTTTTATTGATAGCTTTATATGAAGTGTATGTAATTAACCCTTTCTCGTTGGTCCTATTCTCATCGGCGAGTAAACCCTTAATGATTACTTATGTCTAAAAGTTATTCCTAAGTGATCAATTTAGAAACAACCGTGGGAGCCACATCTTGTCCCGCAGTCGGATGCCCGCAAGCCACTAATAAACACAGAGGTTATCAATGCACTAATAAGTAGTAACCAAAGACATCAACATATAAACTTTAATTGATGGGAAAGCAAGTATTAAAGGGAGTGCAATCTTTCGTTGTCACATTACACAAGCCACCAATCCTGATGAATTAAAGTTTGCTAACACAATAAAACAAAACTACTTAATGAATTAAATACATGCAGCACCTTCTTACAGCTCTTGTATCTTCGATTTGGGTGTGTCTTGTGCTGCCTCCTTGACTGAATTCGTCCTTTTGCTCTGCTGTCCGAACTTCGGTTTTAGGGTTTCGAACTCTTTAATTCGTCTGGTCTACGGGGTATTTATAGTTTCTGTCTGAGGGAAGATGCGGCGCATCTACTTAAGTAGATGCGGCGTATGTACTTAACTTCGCGTGGGGTCCAAGATTATAATATTCAGGAATATTCGTACACCGCCAGAAGATGCGGCGTAACTCTTGATTAGATGCGGCGCATGTCCTCTTGTATCTTGGATCGTATCTGGTGATATCTTGATAGAGATGCGGCGCATGTCGAGAGTGAGATGCGGCGCATCTGGAGCAGAATTGACTTGATCTTGTCCATGTCAGTAGACTTCCACTTTATGCACGTTTTGCTCCATTATTAGTCCATAATCGCTAAGTTTCACCAAATGCTTGTTTTTACCTGAGGATTACAAAAGTAAACAATTAAGTATCAATCCTCACACATAATATAGTAAAACAAGTCAAATTAATAGGATAAATGATAGTAATAAAATGTACTTATTTGAGTTCATCAAATATCCCCCCACTTGAACTTTACTTGTCCCCAAGTAAACCTTAGAATTTCATTTATGAAAATTTATCCTAAAAGATGTATTAGGATTTATTTTTATATTTAAGCATGTATTCGTTTATTTCATAATCACACAACTAAACACTTAACGAATTAGAAGTAAAATAAAATAAGTCGATAAAAGCAAATCTAATCGTTTAACTGTCCAGTCGCGACGAATATTCTATCATAAGCTTGGCAAGTATACACATCTCCACCACTAAAGCTAAGGAATAACAAGTCTAAAGCGGTAAAAAGGGTTTTTAGGCTTAAGGGTTAATTATTCTTAATCACTATCGATCTCAAATTCCAGAAAAGGCGACAAAATCACAAATACATGATCGAATCCACGAACACGATACTTGCAATTGCTCAAATCCTTAACTCGAATAGGCTAAAGATAGGTCCAAACTTCACCAATAATAATATATCAAAAAGGGCGACAAAATCATAAATACATAGCCGAATCCACGACCACGATACTTAAGATTGCTCAAATCCCTAATCTCAATAAATCAAAGGTTCGGTTGGATAAAGAACAATACAGGGTATGGATAATATTTGGGATATAAATTGGTGTAAAAATAAAAATAAACAAAACAAAACAAATAGATTAAAATCCTAAGTGTGGTTAATCACTATCCCAACCATCCCATGAATAAGACTCATATCATCGAATAACTCACGCTTTAACACTTGAAACACACGCTTTTGGTAGACACGAATTATACTCAACAAAATCTTAATCAAAGAATAAACCTTAATCGGCATTCCCATAACTGCCAATTCCCATTCAATCCATAGATATAATACAACAAATAGTGGTGATATCGACCACTTACATAACTCTACATTGTTGGCTTAAAATAAACATCCAACTCTTTTTTCTTTCTTTTTCTTTTCTCATTTTTTCGATTTTTTTTTTTTTTTTTTTTTTTTTTTTTTTTTTTTTTTTGAAACATAAACATAGATGTGTAAAATTTCACCACATCACTACAACTTTCTTTCCGGATAAATTTTTTTTTTTTTTTTTCATACTTTTCATACTTTCAGAAATAACGGTAATAGTGAAAGTAGTAAACACACGAAAAATAAACTCAAAAATATACAATATTTACTTTCACTCCAATTTGCATTGTGCAATTTCCCGACCTAACCATAGATAATGAATTACGCACGCGAACACAGGTAATGTAAGGAAACACACTCTGCCTATAGCAATTAACCAACCACGGATTCTAATCTACAGGGTAGGCTAAGGTTTAAGGTGTAACGAAACATTTTAAACATAGGTGTAAGAAACGAAAGGAATGGCTCTGAGGGTTTTTCTAGGGGTATCTTACTCTAAAAATGAGAGTAACAAAAGGGTTTTATACGGGGGTTAACTAACCAGTGTAGTTAGTTAATAACACATAACATATAATAGGCTATTTGGGTGTAATCCTAGAATTTTACCAAGTTAGACAAGTCATTCCAATTATATAAATAATACTCATTATGGTGGTCTCGAATAGTATACAAGCCAAGTTCTAAAGTTTACAAGTCACCGGCACACTCATAGATTTGTGAATTTTGAGAAATCACAATTTTTGAAAATAACGTCATGTGTGCAGTTATGTAACTTAGATCTTAAACAAAAACATGCTAAAAAAAATTTTTAAGTTTGATATATTAAGCACATTTTAAGCATAATTTTTGAAAAAGTAGGACAAGTAAATGTTAAGTGTTCTAATTCTCCTATCCCCCCACTTAAGTTAAACAACGTCCTCGTTGTTTGTATAAAAGGTTAAAAAATGGAAAAGGAAAGAATTAGAACAGAAAAACTCCCCTGAGATTTGCTCGGTATGATCCTCCATTAGTATAAGAGCAAAAATCATCTTCCTTGTGGATTAGAACGTTAAAGCTTCATACTTGATGTATCCACAGGAAATCCAGGAAACTATAATACCACCAACACTTTAAAACACACCTAAGATAAGAAAGGTTCAACTTGCATAACACATTAGTAGTTAGGAAAAATAAAACTTAAAAATTAAAAATTTAAAACTGAAAATCATCAGGTTAATCGATGCGCCGTATCTTATTGAAGAAGATACGCCGTATCGAGCCTGGAATAAATACGGATCAGAATAAAGATGCGCCGCATCCTTAACCAGGGATGCGCCGCATTAAAATAAACTGATGAAAAGTTTTAAAGTCGAAAAATAAAAATGCAGAAAGAAAAAAAAAAAGAAAAAATAAAATAAGATATGACCATTGCAGAGGATGCGTCGCATCTCAGGACTGAGATGCGCCGTATCTTCGTGCGGCCTGGACTGACTCGACACAGAAAACAGAATAATAAAAGATAAATCCGGGTTGTCTCCCGGTAAGCACTTGTCTTTATTCCAGAGTCTTCAAGTTAGACTCACGTTCAGCTCAGCAATAAGTCCTTGTCACGGTCCATCCTTCGTCCTTCATCCGAAAGATTTTCCCGTATATCTCTGCGACGTTTTCTTCCGTTCGACTTAGTCTAGCATAACTCTTCGTCTTCACCGCAGTATATTCTTCATTAGGACTCAAAGAATATTTGATGATTTTAAATTGTTCAGAAATAATCATGGGTGGCTCATTGTAAGGAATCCCAAGTAGTTGACACTTTCTTTTGGTGAATTCTTCCTCGTCTTTATCAACAAACTTAAAATAAGGATCCTTAATTAAATAATCATCTAGTTCTTCAATTAGTGACTTATCGTCTTGAATTGCCTCCCATTCTCTTTCCAAATCATATTGTAACCGTCGACTAAGCTTCGTGAAATCATCAAACTGTTTATGCACCCATTCCCAGAAAGTAGTATCCGATGTCCCCTTAAGTCCCTTCAAGCGTTCAATTCTGCCCTTTTCTTGTAAAGCCTCCGATTTTCGTGGGCAGTCTTCAATATTATCGTACCATTCATAATCTTCAAAGGTTACATCGTTGCCAACCCGTTTCATCCCAATTATACTTCCCCCATTACAGGTTCCGTCACTTTTATAATCGCAGGTCGGCCAAACACTACTTCCGTCCTTGAAAACGAAGGGTGTACATGTATGATTAATGTGCTCAAATTCCCATGGTTTATCCGATACCCATGGTACTTGGTCATTCCATTCATAGTACCAGGTGTTTTTGAAATCGTCATAAGTCTTAAATCCTGGTAGATCTCCAGTAAGCACATCATCGTCGACTTGAAGAAGGTAGTTAAATTCCTTGAACTGCTTGCACAAGGGTGTCTCATATTCTAACAAATCAATGTCAATTCTGAAAAGTTCTTCAATGCCCTCATTGATTGTTGAATCATGATGTGACGACCCATAATCGCTTTCTACTTCCTCGTCTTCTCCTCTCATCCAATATACCCATAATGCATCCTTAGTAGCTCGATCCATGCTCTTATGGTTATTAAACTTACTAGCTAACCATTCTGAAAAATCTACATCGTTAGGATCATGGTTAACGTCAAAGCAAACCTTCCCAATCATATTCTTTTTTATCTCCATGAACTCGTTAAATTGCTTCATAAAACTCCGAGTCAACCATGAAGTCATAATCTCCTTGACTTCGTTTGCAGGGGCAAATTCCGGACTACCATATTTGAGTTCTAGCCAATCATTGAGGGAGAGGTCTATCAATCTTACTATCCTGCCATGAAATAGTAATTCCGCCAAAGCATAATTCATGTCATTATCCTGATAGTTCTCATCTAATCCCCAGTACCACTCGAAATAAGGCATGTAAGAGTTTTGGGTATTGTCTCCACCACAGTTGTTGTTGCTTGAGTCCATGTATGCAAGAGAGAATTTCCCATCATCTTCTTCGATAGTAGTCCAGTTCAATCCTTCTGCTTCAATCTTAGGCCATAAGAGCGACAATTCTTCTCCAGTGTACCTCACAAATACATCATAAGAGAACACCTCCTCGTCAATGTTGGACAAACGCATGAATTCCTTAAAAGCAGCTTCAAGAGGAGTCTCCCAGGAGAATAAATCTGCATCGATCATGAGTACATTGAATGAATCTGAAAACAAGCATTCCTTAGCAAGATATCCGTTAACTGACATGTCTTCCATAGCAAAATCTGTCATCCAAGGTAAAATCATCAGTAGGATTTGTTCGCTAGAAGAGAAATTAATGAATATAGAAACGGATATAAGAATACAAATAGCTGATATCTGCAGACGATGCGCCGTATCCAAAGAGTTGGATACGCCGTATCTTAGAATCGTTAAAAATTAATCAGACTTTATTCAGAAAATAGATACGCCGCTTTAGAATTTAAGAATGCGCCGTATCGAATTAATTAATCAAAAATCAACTTATCCAATTAAAATTAAATGCGTCGTATTAACGAAAGTTAATGCGCCGTATTTTCGTTACGTTTAAAAATAAAAGATTTTTGATTCAGTAAGATGCGCCGTATCGACAGAGATCGATACGCCGTATCTGTTTAATAATTCGCAAACTGTTTTTAATTAAAATAATAGATACGCCGTATCTGCGAAAGCAGATGCGTCGTATGGCGTTAATGTTTTAGAAAAAATTTTTGTTAAAAACAGATACGCCGTATCTGCAAAAGCAGATGCGTCGTATTACTTTATCGCTTAGAAAAATTTTTCTTATTAAAAACAGATACGCCGTATCTTGGGGAAAAGATGCGTCGTATCGAATTAATTAAACGCGTTGTATATAAAAAAATTGAACGCAATACGCCGTATCTGAGAGATCAGATGCGCCGTATCGTTTGATTTAGCACAGTACAACGATAGCAGAACAGAAAAGTACGAAAAATAAAAACAAAAATTTAAACACACAAACGAAAATAAACACACAAAAATAAAAAGAAAACAATTAACACACAATACAACAAATATGCAAAATAGTACAATGATGCAATTAATCTAATAAAAAGGAAAAAAAACAAATTAAGATACACCACGAGTATTTTAATTAGGTTTTTCTATTAAAATACTAAATCAAATTAACAGATAATAACAATTCACTCCCCGGCAGCGGCGCCAAAAACTTGATGCGCGTGATGTGTCGTTGCGGTTTAGCAGTTTTAATGCCTACTCAAGTTTTAAATTTATATTTAGCCGACTTATCAATAACACACACACTTAACGAGCAGTGTACCCGGTCAGTATGAAGATAATGGTAAGTAGAGTGTCGATCACTAAGAGTGGAACGTATTATCTAGTTATTCTAATCAGTATTTTAATATCCTAACGCAAGGGGGTTTCAGCCTGAGAGACTGGCACAGTTTTGTTTGCAATTAAATAATAAAATAAACAAATAGGCATGAATCAGCAAGTAGCACACACGTACATAGATAGATACTAGAGACAATAAGAGGGCTGTCCTTATGATTAAGTAGATTGTCACTTGTTTTATTGATAGCTTTATATGAAGTGTATGTAATTAACCCTTTCTCGTTGGTCCTATTCTCATCGGCGAGTAAACCCTTAATGATTACTTATGTCTAAAAGTTATTCCTAAGTGATCAATTTAGAAACAACCGTGGGAGCCACATCTTGTCCCGCAGTCGGATGCCCGCAAGCCACTAATAAACACAGAGGTTATCAATGCACTAATAAGTAGTAACCAAAGACATCAACATATAAACTTTAATTGATGGGAAAGCAAGTATTAAAGGGAGTGCAATCTTTCGTTGTCACATTACACAAGCCACCAATCCTGATGAATTAAAGTTTGCTAACACAATAAAACAAAACTACTTAATGAATTAAATACATGCAGCACCTTCTTACAGCTCTTGTATCTTCGATTTGGGTGTGTCTTGTGCTGCCTCCTTGACTGAATTCGTCCTTTTGCTCTGCTGTCCGAACTTCGGTTTTAGGGTTTCGAACTCTTTAATTCGTCTGGTCTACGGGGTATTTATAGTTTCTGTCTGAGGGAAGATGCGGCGCATCTACTTAAGTAGATGCGGCGTATGTACTTAACTTCGCGTGGGGTCCAAGATTATAATATTCAGGAATATTCGTACACCGCCAGAAGATGCGGCGTAACTCTTGATTAGATGCGGCGCATGTCCTCTTGTATCTTGGATCGTATCTGGTGATATCTTGATAGAGATGCGGCGCATGTCGAGAGTGAGATGCGGCGCATCTGGAGCAGAATTGACTTGATCTTGTCCATGTCAGTAGACTTGCACTTTATGCACGTTTTGCTCCATTATTAGTCCATAATCGCTAAGTTTCACCAAATGCTTGTTTTTACCTGAGAATTACAAAAGTAAACAATTAAGTATCAATCCTCATACATAATATAGTAAAACAAGTCAAATTAATAGGATAAATGATAGTAATAAAATGTACTTATTTGAGTTCATCAACGTGGAATTTACTATTAAGTACTTAGAAGAATTCTTGTTTGGTGATTGTATAGATGTAACAAAACAATGTTTAACCAAACACTTTGCTTCAATATATTGAACGATTACAATGAATAAACGTGAAGCTCTTAATAATGCTTGTACGTATAGGATATATGGATATCTGAAAACCCTAACTGAGGATCTCTTTTTATAGCACAAAGAGTCCTTTACAAGTAAACAATCTACCGTATCAATCTATACAAATAAGATATACATCATATCCATTCCATATTTATCTTCACACGGATTCACCTTGATCTTGTAAGCAGTACGAACTTTTCTTCATCAGCAGTACTAACTTTTCTTGTATTCTTCAGCAACTGTTCAACCGTACTAACTTATACAGAACCGTACTAACTGCTTAATTTAATTCCCAACAATCCTCCCCTAAACTTATGATTTCTGCGTAAATCAGTAAGTTTCTTGAATTAAATTTTAATGTTTATATGATGGGGTGGATTCTTTCAAACACTTTTCTTCAATCTTGAAACACTTGGGAATTTTCTTCACATATCATACCCTTTTGGGCAACTCCTCAAAAATTACCATAATTAAATTTATTCCTGTAAAAAATTAATTCCTTATACCAACCCAAAGAATTTAATTCCTAATACCAACCCTGCATTAAATTGCTTTAAAACTCCATTGGTTCTATAAAAAGCCTTAAATTTTCAATACTAACCCATCATTCTTCAAACCACAACTATTAAACACAATGAGTTCATCCACTCCAAACATTGTTGAGATTTCATTAGATTCATCTTCGGATTCGGAAAGTGAAGGATGGAAGAATTACTTTCCACCGAACTACACTAATCTGACTATCAAAAACCCATCTCCAAAAGCTCAAGAGGTATCTTCTGATGATGACCTTCCAACTTCCTCTGATGATGATGATCAACAAGCACATCCACTATCAGTTGTATTGACAAGAGAGATAGAGAAAGCTGTGGCAGGAATGAGTAAGATACAAGTGCCCAAAAGACATCAACCACTTCCAAGACCTGACAAACAAGTTTTGGGGCTTCCTAGTTGGAAAGTGTGGAACTCAATCGATGGCAAAGGAGTTCACAAATCCATGCCAGATTTCAAGGACAAAGGAAAGAGGAAGCTAGAGTAGTGGTTGTGTGTTAGGTTTGTTTAGGTTTGTATGTTGGGAGTTGGTTGGTTTGTGTTGATTGTAAGCTTGATCGTTGGTTATGTTGGTTTAGAGTCCAGGATTGTAACAAAACTTCTGCTTATGTAATGAATGCACTTCTTTAATGAATAAATTTTATGCACCTGTTTATAATTCATCTCTGACTCTTAATTCCTCCCCTGAATTTCATAATCATCTTTAACAGCAACTGAACAAACTTTTAATTCCTCCCCTGTTTGGAAGAATCTTCACCATCAGATGAACTAGAACATATGACATCCAAGCTCAGCATCCAATATGACAATTTGTACAAGTTACCATCAATTCAGTCATTTAGTTTCAAACTGCTCTCAACACTTCCAGATGTGTGACCTTCTAAGAGAGGTGAATCATAGAACATAAACTCAGTAGGAACCAAGTTTGAACAATCAGTACGAACTGGTGAAGCCAGCAGTACAAACTGTTAACCCCAGCAGTACAAACTGTTAGCAAAAATTTTCAGAGAGAAAATGAAGTTGTAATTTTAATGTGGATTTTAAACATTTTTGTCCACTTATAGTTTTTAGCAAACTATCAGCTATGAATGGATTTGACATGTCTTTACCAATAGCCATTTGCTATGGACAAGCCAACTCTTCACACTTAGATTTGGTGAGTTGATAACCAACCAGTTTTTGGTAAACTGTCAACCATAAACGGATTTGAGAAGTCTTTACCAGAAACCGTTTGATCTGGACTAGTTGGTTCTTATGTGGATTAGGTATGATGGGGAGAATTTCGGAATCATCAACCCCGTTTCCTCACAGAAATGGGGTTCTTTACATGATTCAGTATGTGAACAACTTGTCAGTATCAGATAAACAAGCTATGAAGAAGCATTATAAGTGAATCAGGAAGCTTTACAAGTACATGGCTCAGTATGTTTCTAATGATCCAAGAGAAGTTTATGTTAACTATAGAGATATTGATCTTAGCATGAAAGCCAAAAATTTTTGTAACACCAGCTTTTTGAAGGCCATTTCATGGGGACGACGCTATTATAAAGGTAACTATATGAGGTTGGTTAAGGTCAAGACTGAGTTTGATCCTAATAACTTTTTTAAACACACTACGTATGACCTAGTCAAACAATACTTGCCACAAAACACACTCCACTACATCAATTCATTAAAACTACTGCATTGTCATTACAAATACTCACACAAGCACTTTTTGAAATCTAAAACACACTACGGTTGCGGTAAAATCCCTAATTGTTTGTGATGAACTATTTCAAAGGTTTTTGATTTTGAATTTGTGAACTACAACATTGAATTTATAGGTGTGATGCGATAGATATAAGACTATGATGCACTCTTTTTATAAATTTTTGATTTTGAGTTTTTTGAATCACAGATTTAGCAGTTGTTTCAATGTGATGCAGTAGATATAAAATTATGATGCAGGAAGTATTCATATTGTCAAACTGCTATTACTTTTCTATTATATTGCTTGTAGTCTATTAGGTGTAATTTTTGAATTTTTATGACTAATTGTCAGATTGCTTGTAGAGGTTATGTTTATGAATTAATGAATTAATGATCCTTTTGTTGGTTACATCTATCAAATTACAGGCATGTCATTTACTCATGCGAGCAATGGATGATGTCAACTTTGACTCCATAGTCGACTTGCGTCTACATAAAGAATAAAGTCAAAGTGATATGTCTCTTATGATTTCCTGTGTTTCAGCCTGCGTGCGCTATTCAGACCAGGACACGTCTCATTATGTGATTTAAATGATGGAATTAGACCAACACACATCTTAGACTACGCGTCCCACGAAAGTCTATTTTGATCATGTTAAATTCGCTGATTGATTTTTGTAAAGTAGACAAAACAAAGAAATGATTTTGAAAATAGAAAGAAATGCGGAAAGTTTGTTGCTTTTGTATTGTACAATGCATCATTGTTATTTTCTATGGTGCATATATGATTTTTATGTAGTACATCATACTTTTAATATATGTTTTTGTACGTTGTTTTTTGTAGTACATCATAAATTTTATCTTTAGCATCTTTTATGTTCAGATTTAATGCATCTTAGTTACTGTATCATGGTGTTATTGTTTAGTGCATCATGATGCTATAAAATAACATAGTGATGCAGTAGATTTATACATTGTGATGCAATATATTTTTACATTGTGATACAGTAGTTAACATTGTTTCATTCAAAAAACTACATCAAGCATTCAAATACGTAAACAAACATTTTTCGACAACTAAAAACACACTATGCACGACCTAATCAAACATCATATGTTGTAAAACATAACCTACTACATCACTTCTTTAAAACTACTGCATCAAGCATTCAAATGCACATACAAGCACATTTTGAAAACTAAAACTCACTATGCGTGACCTAATCGAACTTTATATGCCGGAAAACATAACCTAGTGAATCACAGTTCATATTCAAATGCATCACACAAACAACCGAACATACAAACACATTTACGCACATAACGCAACCTACGGTTAAACTAATACATCCTTAACCTACGCACATACACACAATTCAACATATTTGATAGCCTATTACATCATATTCAGAATAACGAACTTAAATCGATCAAAAAAACAATATTTTAGCAAACCAAAGCTAAAAAAACCTACATGTAGCCTACCTAAACTGCATACGCTACAAATGAGCAGCTACAACATCACAATCCAAAACTAGGTGCATCGTTCATACAATAGAACATACAAACACATTTTCGCACATTATGATGCAGTAGAACAACATTGTGATGCACTAGTATTATAAACATTTTGATGCACTTGTATAATAACACAGTGATGTAGTAGAATAACACAGTGATGCAGTAGAATAACATTCTCATACGCAGAAACTCAAAACCTACTGCATCATAGTTCATATTCAAGTGCATCACACAACCAACCAAACATACAAACACATTTACGCACATAACGCAACCTACACTTAACCTAATACATCATTATACACGAAAACTGAACACCTGCTACATCATAGTTCAAAATCAAGTGCATCTCACAAATAACTAAACATACAAACACAAATAACCTACTGCATCACAGTTAAAGAAAACCATATTGCATCATAATATGAAATACAACTGCATCAACATTCAAAACAACTGCATCATAATGTAAATTTAGTGCATCACAGTTATAAAGTCTAGTTGAGACATTTTATCAACCACTTAAACGCAGTTATATACATAACTAAATTTATAAATTGTGTTCATTATTTCTTGTTATTCTTTAGTGCATCATTATGTAGTACATTTATAAATTGTAGCTCACCAGTTATATACATTATGATAGAGTAAATTTATACATATTGATGCAGGAAATTTATAACATTGTGATACAGTATATTTTATACAATGTAATGCAGTGAATTTACATAATTGTGATGCAGTGTATTTTATACATTTTGATGCAATAAATTTACATAATCGTGATAGAGGAGATTTTAACACTGTGATGCAGAAATTTTACATCATTGTGATGCAGTAAAGGAAACTGATTGTGATTTACAAACAAGTAAACCGTGCCCTATATCAATCGCAATTCAACATCCAAAGCTAAAAGGAAAAAAAATTAAAAAAAAAAAGGAAACAGAAGAATATCATCAACACAAAGCAAACCACTTTACATCTGTATTATTAACAACTATGAAGACGATAACCATGTGCAGAGTTTATATGCGACGTTTTCCCTTACCATCAGACATGCTAAAGGAGGTAACTTTCTGTGGAGTCGCCACTACCAACGGTGCTTCAGGGGAGTCGCTCACAGCATACTTGTCATGCATAAATCGACTTTCTATGATGGATTCATCTTTGGTCATTAGCTTATAACAGTAACAGCTCTTGAGGCCTTGTTGGTTTCGGTAGCATTCATGTGCACTGTTCTTCACCTGCTGGAAGTCCCAAATAACACTGAACTTGCCTACTGTTGCAACCAGATGACGCTCTTGCTTCCCGCTCTCAGTCACCTGAAACACAATTAACGAATGTTAGTTAACAGATTCTAGATTCATATAGTACTAAACTATTGTAGTAGTTATGTAGCAACCTTGCACTGACTTATGCTTGTTATTTGTGGGTGTTTGGCTAAGCTTTTTAGTAACAGTTGAATTCATTTTGGAAACAAACATTTTCAACCCTTCAAAGAGCTGATACGCATTGTGGTTTCAAAGCATAATAAGCCTATAAGCACCTCAAAAAAAACTTAACCAAATGCCCATTTTATGGGATTGCTTATTAAAGTGCGTATCTCTTTACAGAGTCTCTTTAAAGCAGATCAGTAATTCTGAGTGTTTCCAGGCTACCTTCTTATTAAGAAGATAAGGAGATGTTTAGAATTGCTTATTGTAAGCTGCTGATCTGCATAAAATAAGCAGATAAGCAATCCCTAACACCCTTACCCTTACTTTACTTTACAATAAGCAATGCAAAAGTTGCAACAAATTTCATCTCACTATCAAGAATCATTGCATATGAACTTCAATAAAGAAATCAAAATATTTTGCAGAGTTATCTAATAATTATTATCTAACAATTATAAAGAAGCTTACCCATGAAAATCGACCACCATGGAACTTATTCTGCTTCCCAGCCGTATATGAATCCACAGGAGTCAACTTCAACAACCTTGGAGCAGGAATCTTACTCCCCATCCGAACACTAAACCCCATCTTAGTCTTCCCATCTTTATCCGTAAACAAAGTACATATCAAAATCAAATATGTATCAGTAGTTCCCAATATCCATTTCCCATCATTCGTAACATCAACATGAGTAATAGGCGACCCAAGCCCCGGGAAAGCCGTCTTAGCCTGCCTCATAGAAGTCGTGGAATACAACCTAATCTTCCCATCTAACGACCCAACCACAATCGACCCATCACCAGTCGTAGCAAAACACTGAAAATTCTTCCCACGAGAAAACTGATGCCCTTTAGTCTATTCCAAAACCGGCGAATTACTCTGAACAATCCCTCTCCTATCTCTCATATCCCATTGCGACAAACGATTATCATCAAACCCAAAAAAGTACTCACTAGGATCCAACTGCGACCCCTTTGTATCATTCGTAATATCCCTCATACTAATCTCCGTCCCATATTTCTCAAACTTCCATTCCGTTACAATCTTCCCCGTCTCAATATCCAACTGATTCACCCCACTCAAATGCGGCTTCCCTTCTTTCAATGGACTCATCAACAACATATTCATCTCTCCCCTCATCAACAAAGCTTTTTGTGCATTCAAATACCCCTCACTAGTTCCCGAACCCACATTTTTCCCGCCATTATCAAATTTAACATAAACACCCTTCCCGTGTATCCCATGGCTAAAATTCTTAACAACCTAAACACCAGTATCATTAACCAAAAAACTATTATCCAACGCGCCTAATGCCACACTCCTAATCCCCCCCTCCACCCCCAGCCACCTCCTCAAACTCCTCCAAAAAATCATTCCTAGTCATAAAACTCTGCAAACTCGAATTCTCCACATTTCGCCACTCCCCATCCTCCTCATTCTCCCACATAGTATCATCCGCTATTTCGGGTTTCGCCCACCCCAGAAAATCCTTCCCATAAACTTTAACCTTATTCTCATCACTAGCTTTCAACCCATAATCATTCTCAAATAAACACGATTGGAAATTCTCAATAAAACCGCGATAATCCTCGGGTTTTCAAACCCTCATCGCCCACACTCCATTGTCCATGAAATCCACACGCCTTTGTTCAGCAAACATTTTGAGCTGCATGTCAGTGGAAACCCTAACCCTAATCTTGTTACCCACTTTCAAGTACCAATACCCCGTGCTGTTATCTTCATCATCGCTGACGTCACCAGTGACATCATCGTTAAGTTTGATGAATTTGTAAGTGATGAGTTTGTCTGATATGATCCACTTGCCTTGGGTGTGAAGGTAGAGTTTCACTGAGTTTCGGTTAGTAGGGGTTTGTGAGTATTTGAGTTTTAAGGCCTTAAGCTTTGCGTCTAAATCATCAACTAATTTGTTAGGTAAAAATGATGATTTATGATGATCATCTTGAGCGTCTTGGTAAATATCTTGATCGTCTTAGCTTAAGATCTTCAAATTTGATAGTAGAGGTTACATCAAATGATTCATTATCTGAAATATCAGAAAACTCACATTATATATCGCAAGATAAAAAAAGTACCATATAGTGAGGCTTAAATTAGAAAATAGGTGAATAGTACACACCTGTGTTTTTAGACACTTGTTCCATATCCTATGTGGTTATTTCATCAGCAGGGCTCAAGCTTTTCTCATTGTCACTCTCGGTTTCATTATAACTCTCAGCTTCACTGTCACTCTCGCTGTTATCAAAAATCATATCACTTGCCATCATTGAAGAACCAAAAGGAAGATAATGACATCATAATGTAAATGCTAAAACATTCAATGATATGACATTTTAATTAATTGGTAGAGATTTGAAATTTACCATCAATCTCTGAAACAGCACGTGACATGTCTTCCTGATTCAAGCTCTCACCTGATTCAAGGCTGGCATTATCATCAAACAAGCTATCAGCATCTTCTTGAGGAGCGATAAGAGTGTCGCCCTTAGGTTCACTAGCATCCAAGGTGATTTCATCAGCAGGGCTCAAGCTTTTTTCATTGTCACTCTCGGTTTCATTATCACTCTCGCTGTTATCAAGAATCATATCGCTTGCCATCGTTGAATAACCTAAAGGAAGATAATGACATCATAATGTTAATGCTAAAACATTCAATTATATAACATTTTAATTAATTGGTAGAGATTTAAAATTTACCATCAATCTTCTGAACTTGATTGTCAATACCATCTGAAACAGCATGAGACATGTCTTCCTGTGTCAAGCTCTCACCTGATTCAAGGCTGGCATTATCATCAAACAAGCTATCAGTGTCTTCTTCAGGAGCAATAAGAGTGTCGTCCTTAGCTTCACTAGCATCCAATTTCTCAACTCCAAAATCGAGATTTTGTTTTACACTCTCCTCTTCCGAGTCTTTTTCAAAAACCATAAGATTGTCATCCTTAGCTTCACTAACATCCAATATCTCAGCTCCTAAATTTTGTTCTGAACTCTCATCTTCACATGGGCTCGAGATGACATCTGATTCTGGTTTTGGTTCATCTTTCGCCTCAGAGCTGTCCTTTTCTCCCAGATCCAACTTCTCTTCAACCTTCAAATCCTCACATGGATTAGATGTTTCATTTGTAGCTTCAAAGTCCACAGCCTCCTCGAGCACCGGACTGCACTCGAGCACTGGACTGCAATCACTTTTCTCCACAACCAACACATCAAGCTTCTCAAATGAATTACAAATGTCTTCCACTACTGCATTTGTGTTTTCTGCAGAACATTGGTTTTATGGTAGATTAGTCATGGTACATAACGATATTAAGTATCAAGATAAGTTGAACACTCACATGTGAGACCTCAAACATCAAAGCTAAAAATATATAGACTGTAAAAATGCATACCTGATTCGACATTGGTCTCTTCTGGTTATTGTTGTGTTTTGTTGTGTTTGTTGAGATAGCACATGCTTATTCTGGAATAGAAGCGGCAGCTGCTGTTGCTGCTGCAGTTGCTGCAGCATTGCGTTTGATGGATGCAGATTTGATCAGATGATTGTAGCTGCCCTTCTCCTTGAATAGCTGCGAGAAATGATGCTTGCAGTACAATATTCCCTCCAAAGCTGCATAGTTTGATGGAGATAAAGAGCAGCTTCCATGGGAGCACTTATAACACGACTTGTGGTATGCTTGGTTCTCTACTGTTACCTGAATTTAATCACATCTCTAATATCAGATACACTTGTGGTATATGTTTTTGTCAATTGGGCTATGTTTTATATCAAATGGGCCAAAGCGGCAAAGTAAAAAAAGATACTAGCTTATAAGGAAACACATCAACAGGTCGAAAGCCACCCATGTGAATTTTATAGCATATGACCAATTACATTAAAAGAATACTTATGTTATTTGTGATGAAATATAAATATTCACACACTAATTGGTTACAGAAAAAATTAAAAGCCAAGTACCATAAGTGTTTAGGGTCAAGCCAACCTGCGCTGTTTCGGCCCATATATAAAAAATAAATTGCAATTTTGACCCGTCAGTAAAACTGACTGACCCACCCATTCTGCCGTATCCAGATTTATATCATGAATTATGCTTTTAAAATAGGTAAGTACCTTTTCCAAAGGATAAGCGGTTTTGCCACAAGTAGCACATTTGTCTTGGGTCCCCGAGAACATGCCAGCAGCTTTGCTAGGTTACTTTGTCTGCAGATAAAAAGATTTAAAATGCTGCTAATAAATCAAAAAATATTTGTGTAAAAAACCAACTGCATCGATAGCACACAAACGAACACACGAACACTTTTCAAAAACTAAAATACTTTGTGCGTAGCGTAACCTAGATTTATACCAAACATACAAATCCCTAGTACATTACTTCATTAAAACAGCTGCATTGATAACACACTACGTACACACAAACACTTTTCAAAACTAAAACGCGCTGCGCGTAACTACTTATACCCCACATAGAAGTCCATACTGCATTAATTCATTAAACCAACTGCATCGATAACACATAAATGCACACACAAACACTTTTCAAAAACTAAAACACTTTTCATATGCAACTACCATCTACCTACTGCATCACTTGTTTACACCAAATCCATTAATTATTCAAACTCAAATAAAATAGCTTTTATTCACATAAATCTCATTGTGATGTAGTAAATTTACATTATGATGTAGTAAAATATATAGCGTGATGCAGTAAAACATACATTGTGATGCAGTAAAGTTTACATTGTAATGCAGTAAATTTACATTATGATGCAGTAAAACATACATTGTGATGCAGTAAAGTTTACATCGTGGTGCACTAAAATTTACATTGTGATGCAGTAAAGTTTACATCGTGGTGCACTAAAATTCATTAAACCAACTGCATCGATAACACATAAATGCACACACAAACACTTTTCAAAAACTAAAACACTTTTCATATGCAACTAGCATCTACCCTACCTACTGCATCACTTGTTTACATTGTGGTGCACTAAAATTCATTAAACCAACTGCATCGATAACGTATAAATGCACACAAACACTTTTCAAAAACTTAAACACTTTTCATATGCAATTACCATCTACCTACTTGACCGGATCTACACACACTCCTTATGTTAGATGTATACTTTGAATGATGTCTAGTCTAGCACGCGGAATTTACTAGCTAGCACTTAGAAGATTTGTTTGTTTGTGTTTTGTATTAACGAATCAATAATGAATGAACAATGAACATAATATACTTCAACTTCAATGATTCAATATTATTAATAAATAATACGAGTGATCTCCTATCACTAGGGTTTACAACCTTGAATCTTAACAAAACAATACGTATATCAATCGTACCAAAACTTTAACCTAGGCAATCCTTTTATAGACTAAGGATTCCTTTACAAGATAACTATCAACCTAATCGTATAAGATATACACAATATCTTTTCTATAATTATCTTACAAAAACATAAACCGTACTAACTTCTTCATACAAACAGTATGAACTGCTCTTTGTCTTCAAAACTTTTCAGCAGTACTAACTTTCTTTTCAACCGTACTAACTGCTATAGCTTAATTTCCTAACAATCCTCCCCTAAACTTATGATTTCTATCCAAATCATTAAGTTTCTTCAAATTAAGCTTCTTCTTCTCAATGTGGAAAATTCTTTCAAACATCTATCACATCAGTCACTTTAGTCTTTGACTTTTCTTTGCTCTGCAAGGTTGAAAATCTTTGTAACTAACAAGTCTGCCATCTCAGAGTCTTCTTCAACCTTGAGTCTTCCTTGTACCATAGCCATTAACACAAATGATCTGAGTGGATAGTCTTTTTCCACCAACATATAGATTTCTATCCCATTTGGAGTAGAAACTCTATGTACTCCACACGATTCAAACAAATACCAATACACATCTTTGAATTGTGCTTCAAACCTCCACATTGACTCTCCACTATCAGGTTCATAGATTCTCTTCAACTGAACCCATAACTCTTTGTCTTTGTCTTCAATAGGATCTTTATCTCTGAATCTTTCTTTTACTAAGCTCCATGGTTGATTAAGATCTTCTCTGTCAAATCCTCTGAGTAAATCTTCAAAGAACTTGTACCTTTCATAAATATCACCAAGTCTGACTATCTTCCATCCTTTCATTCTTCCATCAGTGAAAACTTCCCAGTCAATGATTGGATGTTTTACTTGTAAAGGTTTGATATATGAAGATTCTGGAAAAATCATCATCATGCTCTTGATCTTCTCATTGGTTAATCCTTCTTCTTCTTCAGACTTTTGTTTCTTTGCAGCATCAGATTTAAGAACTTCTGGTTCTCTTTTCTTTTTCCTTGTCATGTCCTCTCTGATTGGAGTATTCATTCTTCCATATGTTTCAAAGAATTTCCTTTCAATCTCAGCATCTGTCCATTCAGTAAAGTCACTCATCTTGTAATTAGATTGATTCTTCAAATAGTGCTTCATGAAATTGAGTTTTTCCTTCCTGGTAGGCAACTTTGTTTTGTAACCTGACTTTTGCCTTTCTCTGGATTTTGTGCATTAAGCCATTCCAAGTAGCTTCTCTTTTTGTCTTCAAGATAAATTCTTTGAGCTCCTTTGACTTTTCTTCTTCATTTAACTCCTGATCATTAAGAATCATCACAGCATGAGCTTTTATAACACAATCAGAATCCAACAAGTATTGAAGTTGCTCATTGAACTCTTCTTGATTAAAATCTTCAGTTCTTGTTCTATCCATGAAACCAGCTATGTTCCTTTCATCATCAGCAGCCATTTTCCTTGCTAATTCCTCATCTTGAGCTATCTGAGCTTTCTTAGCTTCTTCATCAGCCAAATCTTTTTCTATCATTTTCCATGCAACTTCTGCATCATGATCTATCTGAGCTTGAGTTTTTGGTTTTATTGTCTTGAGCCTTTCAAGTTCTTGAGCTGCTTCCTCTTCCTCTTGTGTCATAGCCTTTTTACCTTTGTCTGCTCTTTTTCTTTCATAAACTAGCTCAGCTAAAGTGTCACCAGTTGGAACTGTTTCATGTTCTGTCTCAGCAGTTGGAACTGCTTCAAGTGTCTGTTCTTCTTCTTCCATATCTACATTACCAGAACCCATATCAAATTGTTCTTCTTCCTCTTCATTATGCCTCCCCTGAAAACTTGATCCATCCTTGTCTTTACCAAATTTCCTCCCCTGTTTGGAAGAATTTCCACCATCAGCATCATCTGAATCATCTGAGTCATCACTAGAAGAATCATCATCCAATACCATTCTTGCCCTTTTCTGCTTGAGTTAATCTTTCAGCTTTTTCACTTTTAAAGATAACCTGTGAAAAATTTTAGCAGAATTCTCCTTGTGGGCTTTGAGCTCCTCCTTGGTGCTTGTAAGATCTGTCTCCAAACTTTCAACTTTGGCAACTAGCTTGGTACATAATTCCATCAATGCATTTTGGTTAGAGCTACCATCATCACTTCTAGCTGTGTGACCTGCTAGGAGAGGTGAATCATGGGGAAAGGATCTAGGAATCACTCTGGGTGTTTCCCTTCTCCTATAAGTGATGTGAAATTGAGATGTATGGGTTCTTTCAAGTACTTGAGTAGACGTGTGATGGGGATCAGTTGGAACTGCTGAACCTTCACCCAACTCAGTTTGAAGCATTTGAAGAAACAATGGAACTGGTTCCCCTTGAAAAAGTCTACTAGCCATAGCCATATTTTGAAAAACTTTTGATTGAAGGCTAGGAGTAGCAAAAATTTCTGTTGGTTTTGTAAGCAGGTATGTCTTTTTATTCAAAAGTGTTTGAACAAACCTTGGATACATTAGAAACTTTGTTTTGCTATTTACATTAGATGCCATACCCTCAAAAATAAATTTTGAAAAGTTAAAAACCTTGTTTGTAGATAAACAAATGAGAGCAATAGCAATATTGCTACTGAACTGCTCCCAAGCAGTCTTTTTAGGACTTAAACAATGTAAAAGGGTATGTATCAAAAATCTCCATTGAGGTGAGAAACATCCTTTTTGAAAAGTTAATTTGTGTTCGGATATATCATACCCCATTTTGGTAAGTTCTTGCCATATTTCAGTGTTGTGCATAGTATTGATACCAACTGAGTCATTTAATTTAAGATGTCTTCTAAGTATAGACTCGTTAACAACAAAAGATACACCATCCACTTCAGAATGAATTTCTAAGTCTCCATCTTCACTAGTCAAGACAGTAGCATTCTGCCAGAACTGTGTGATGTGAGAGACATAAAGAGTAGGAGAAACAGTTAGAGCATACCTTATGTGAGAGTGGTTCAGAAAGTCCACAATCTCATAAAATTTTGGTCCATCTCCTTCCTTGTTTTCTCAAGAAACGCAACCTGATTGTGACGCTTAACAAATTCCAATCCAGCCATTTTTAGTGATGTAAAATGAAAGATTATAGCAATAAGATGATCGTATAAATTGGAATTGAGGTTTTATGTAGTCTATTGGGGTTTATAGGTACTGTTTAGGGTTTTGCGAAATAAGCGTATGAGATAAATTATCTTTAGAAATAGAATAAATAAATTTATGGTAAAAAGATAATTATCTTCTAGAAAAATCCCTATAAGTACCTTAAAAATAAAGGTTTTACCCCAACGGCTAGAAAATTAATTAATGACAGATTTTTACAACGGCTAGTTGAGCTGTACTAACTTTGTACTAACCGTACCAACTGTTGGAAAATTTTTGTTGAGCCGTATGAACTTATTGAAAAGGATTTTAAAAATACCATGGCTCAAACATAGTTTTTAGCAAACTATCAGCTATCAACGGATTTGATATGTCTTTACCAATAGCCGTTTGCTTTGGACTAGCCAACTCTTCACAGTTAGATATGGTGAGCTGATAACCATACAATTTTTGGTAAATTGTCAACCATCAACGGATTTGATTAGACTTTACCAGATACCGTTTGCTCTGGACTAGTTGGTTCTTATGTGTGTTAGACATGGTGAACCAATTACCATTTGTTGTGTGCAAAGATCACACACTCAGCTTCAAATCACCATATAGTCCAAAACATAAAGCATTTAATTTCTTGGTGCTTATCATCCAAAACCTGCAAATGTTAGTCCAAAAACAAAGAAACAAGATACAAGCATATGACTAACATTGCACATAACAAGAAAAATTAATTTCCTTGTGGTACCCAAGCTAAAACAGACTTAGGCTTTCCTCTTGCATCAACATAATTCATTCTTTTCAAAACAATTTTAGCACCATTGGGTTTGATGGGTCTCCAAACCCAACATGCTGATGCATTCACTCCATTTCCCATATTTCCCTTAGTAGTGTTTTTATTAACACCAGTACCAATTACTCTGCTAGGAGTTGGAACTGCTGGCTTGGTAGTTGTTACCTTGGGTTTCCAAACTTGATTTTTCACTACTTGTCTATTTTGAAATGGTCTTTTAACAGTTGTTGGTGCTGATTTGGAAAACATTTTTGCACCTTGAACTGTTGGCCTTGAGTGAATTGGTCTAATTGGTCTGACAGGCTGAACTGCTGGTCTAGCAGTTTGAATTGGTCTTTGGCCAGACTTTAATAGAACTGATCTGGGTATCATTCTATCATTCCTAGGAAGAGTTTGAAGTCTTGCTATACTCAACCTATGGTTTGAATATCCACTCAACCATTTATCACAGAAATCTGCTAGATGGTCAAAACTACCACACGAGTAACAAGCTTTCCTATAGCAGACAAAATCATCCCCTAATTTGTGATATTTAAGGTCATTCTAATTCCTTTGGTTACCTCTTGGCTTGTTTGTGGTTCTATACATTTCTACATACCTAACTGTTGGTCTAAAAGGTTTGGCATTTGATCTAGGCCTAACAGTCTCAGGTTTAACCATCTTTGGAACTTTTGGTTCCTCCACTTTAACACTAACAGGCTTAACCACAGCCTGATTATCCTCATCATCAGAAGTCCATTCCTCAATGGTTGGAGCATCTGAGTCCTTAGCTGAGGACCTATCAGAAGACACCTTGTCCTCAGATAGTGATTTATCACTTGCACTCTCATACACAGGTTTATCAACTACATTCTCTTTAGGTTGAGGACCATATTTAAGCTCAGGTAGTTGAAATTCAGGTAGTCCTGTGTGTTCTAAGTCTATGCCTGGGGGTGTTGGAATTCCTCTATAGGGAGGTGGAACTGACTTATAACCTAGGCCTGACTTAGCTTTATTAAGGATCTGACACTCAACAATCTTACTAACACCCTGAGTTGCAAATTCTAGTGTGTCAACAGTCATTTGAATGTTCTCCTTTGCTTTCTTAACCTGTTCTAGCTCATGTTTCAACACACTAATGAACAATTTGTTCTTCTAACACAGCTAAAGCCCTCTTATGATTTGCTAAGTTAAAAGCAGTTTGGGTTAGCTCTTTTCTCTGATCCTCATATCTTTTCTTAAGTGTTTCTAGATCTTTTAAAGCTTCACAAGATTTAGAACATTTAGAAACTTGTACCTCAGAATCTGAAAATGCCATGAGAGCAATCTCTGTAGATGCTTCTGCTTCCTCCTCTGCAATGTAGCTCCAGTCAAACCCTAAGCCATCAATGGCAACCATGGCTTTCGAGCTTGAATCAGTAACCTCCACAACCCTTGACTTGTTTCCATATCCTCTGCTCTTTCTATCTTGTTGTCTTGGCAATCTGCACTCCTTTGAATAATAAACTTTCTTGTGGCAATTGAAACACTCAATCTTGGACTTGTCATACCCTGCAACATCATTGCTGTTTATGACAATCTTCTTGCCAGTCTTCTTCAAAAATCTCTTAGCTCTCAAGCTGAGAAAAGAGAGCTGCCACTTGATATCCATCTCTTCAATATCATCTTCATCAATCTCTTGAAGATCTGAATGAGTCAACATACTGCCATTGTGCTGAGTAGTCAAGAAAGCACAATAAGTATTCTCATCCAAGAGTCCATTTGTACTGCTTGAAGTGCTAGCAGTACCAATATTGGAACTAGCAGTACCAACTGCTCCAGTCACTTGAACTTCTTCATCTGGACTTGAGGTACTGGGAGTTGATACAAAGGCCAAATTCCCTAAGCTTGAGCTTGAGCTTGATCCAGCAGACTTCTTAATATCATGTTCAACTATCTTGAAGTTGCTATTGAGATCCATTATGCTCATGGAATCTATATCAGGCTTGTTTTTTCATACAACCACATGCATAGCCCATTCAAATGGTAGACTCCTCAGAAATTTGGAGTTGAGATCTTCCTGAGGCATCTCAATTCCTAGAATAGCCAATTGACTCACTAGTTTTTTAAGTCTATTAAACATATGATCTAGTGACTCATTGCTTGTTGCTGAAAAATTCTCAAAATGTTGCTTGAGAAGGGTCTTCTGAGTTTTCTTGGTGGCTTCGTTCCCACCATATCTTGCAACAATAGCTTCAAAAAGGATTTTAGCACACTTAAACTTGCAAAACTTCAACAACTGATCATTGGGAATAGTCATCAGAAGCAAACTTCTTGCCTTAACATCATTCTTGTGCTGTGCCTTCTCTTCAGTAGTGGTTGGCTTAGTTTGCAACTTAGTTTCAGTGACACCCTCAACAACGGTTGTTGTAGTTGTAGGTTTGAATGAATTTCCATCCTCAATAATCTCCCAGAGAGTATAATCTTGAACTTGGAAGAACTGCTCAATTCTTAATCGCCACATATCGAACTCATTGGGTTTAAGCATTGGAAGCTTAGCAGCAATATTAGTCTGACTTGTTGTTATCTCCATGTCCATCTTCTCTTAAACAAATTCGTCTGGATCTTCTAAACCAAAGTATCAGTAACCTGGCTCTGATACCACTTGACCGGATCTACACACACTCCTTGTGTTAGATGTATACTTTGAATGATGTCTAGTCTAGCACGCGGAATTTACTAGCTAGCACTTAGAAGATTTGTTTGTTTGTGTTTTTTATTAACGAATCAACAATGAATGAACAATGAACACAATATACTTCAACTTCAATGATTCAATATTATTAGTAAATAATACGAGTGATCTCCTATCACTAGGGTTTACAACCTTGAATCTTAACAAAACAATACGTATATCAATCGTACCAAAACTTTAACCTAGGCAATCCTTTTATAGGCTAAGGATTCCTTTACAAGATAACTATCAACCTAATCGTATAAGATATACACAATATCTTTTCTATAATTATCTTACAAAAACATAAACTGTACTAACTTCTTCATACAAACAGTACGAACTGCTCTTAGTCTTCAAAACTCTTCAACAGTACTAACTTTCTTTTCAACCGTACTAACTGCTATAGCTTAATTTCCTAACACTACTGCATCACTTGTTTACACCAAATCCATTAATTATTCAAACTCAAATAAAATAGCTTTTATTAACATAAATCTCATTTAGCCTAACCTAATCTAATTTTATAAACAACAAACATTTACCTACTGCATCAACTCAATACAACAACTGCATCTACATCAGCTGCATCATACATTCAAATAAATCTACCGCAACCGTTTTTAAATAAACCTACTGCATCAGCATCATTATACATTCCTACATTCCAATAAACCTATTGCATCAGTGTTAGGAAATTAAGCTTAAGCATTTAAGACTGTTGGAGGTAACAGTTAGGACTGTTGAAGGTGAAAGTTAAGATGGCTGAAGAGAATTGAAGACATGAGCAGTTAAGACTGTTGAGTGAAGAAGTTAAGACGGTTTATGATTTATTGTAAAGTAGATAAATATGGAAAAGATATTGTGTAGATCGTATATGATTAGATTGATAGTTATCTTGTAAAGGAATCCTTGGTCTATAAAAGGATTGCCTAGGTTAAGGTTTTGATATACGATACATAGATACACAACACAATAGTATACGAATTAATTGATAGAGGTTCAAGGTTGTAAACCCTAGTGATAGGAGATCACTCGTTGATGCGTGCGATGTGTCGTTGCGGTTTAGCAGTATTAATGCCTACTCAAGTTTTAAATTTATATTTAGCCGACTTATCAATAACACACACACTTAACGAGCAGTGTACCCGGTCAGTATGAATATAATGGTAAGTAGAGTGTCGATCACTAAGAGTGGAACGTATTATCTAGTTATTCCAATCAGTATTTTAATATTCTAAGTTAGCTATACAACCTAATCTAACGCGAGGGGGTTCAGCCTGAGAGACTGGCACGTTTTGGTTGCAATTAAATAATAAACTAAACTAATGAGCACGAATCAGCGATAGGCATGCACGTACACAGATAAATACTCGAGACAATAAGAAGACCTGTCCTGATGATTAAGTAGATTTTCACTTGTTTTATTGATAGTTTTATATGAAGTGTATGTAATTAACCCTTTCTCGTTGGCCCTAATCTTATCGGCGAGAAATCCCTTAATGATTACTTATGTCTAAAAGTTATTCCTAAGTGATCAATTTAGTAACAACCGTGGGAGCCACATTCTCTTCCGTAGTCAAATGCGCAGGCCACTAATAAACACAGAGGTTATCAATGCACTAATAAGTAGTAACCAAAGACATCAACATATAAACTTTAATTGATGGGAAAGCAGTTTTAAGGGAGTGCAATCTTTCTCCTCACATTACACAAGCCACCAATCCTGATGAATTAAAGTTTACTAACACAATAAAACAAAACTACTTAATGAATTAAATACATGCAGGACCTTCTTACAGCTCTTGTATCTTTGTTCGGGTGTGTCTTGTGCTGCCTAATCGTCTGAATTCGGCCTTAGGTTTCTGTGGTCTTCGTACCTCGTATATATTATGTGCTACGAAATTCGTTTGGTCTTGGGGTATTTATAGTTTCTGTCTGAGGGTAAGATGCGGCGCATCTAATAAGTAGATGCGGCACATTGACTTAACTTCGCGTGGGGTCCAAGATTAATATATTCAGGAATATTCGTACACCGCCAGAAGATGCGGCGTATCTTCATTCTTGGATGCGGCGCATGTCCTTTGCCGTCTTGGATAATATCTTGTGAAATCTTGATAGCGATGCGCCGTATGTAATAAGCGAGATGCGGCGCATCTGGAGCAGAATGTCTTGATCTTGTACATTTCAGTAGACTCTTAACTTCTTGCTTGTTTTGCTCCATAATTAGTCCAAAATCGCCAAGTTTCACCAAATGCTTGTTTTTAACTGAGAATTACAAAAGTAAACGATTAAGTATCAATTCTCATACATAATATAATAAAACAAGTCAAATTAATAGGATAAATGATAGTAATAAAATGTACTTATTTGAGTTCATCAAATATCCCCCCACTTGAACTTTACTTGTCCCCAAGTAAACCTTAGAATTAATCTTATGAAAATGTATCCTAAAAGATATTATGATTTATTTTTATATTTAAGCATGTATTCATTTTTGTCATAATCACACAACCAAACACTTAACGAATTAGAAGTAAAATAAAATAATTTGATAAAAGCAAATCTAATCGTTTAACTGTTCAGTCGTGACGAATATTCTATCATAAGCTTGGCAAGTATACACATCTCCCCCACTAAAGCCAAGGAATAACAAGTCTAAAGCGGTAAAAAGGGTTTGTAGGCTTAAGGGTTAATCATTCTCCTTAATCTCTATCGATCTCAGATTCCAGAAAAGGCGACAAAATCACAAATACATGATCGAATCCACGAGCACAATACTTGCAATTGCTCAAATCCTTAACTCGAATAGGCTAAAGATAGGACCAAGTAATCTTCACCAATAATATTATATCAAAAAGGGCGACAAAATCATAAATACATAGCCGAATCCACGACTACGATACTTAAGATTGCTCAAATCCCTAATCTCAATAAATCAAAAGTTTGGATAAAGAATAATATAAGGTATGGATAATATTTGGGATATAAATTGGTGTAAAATGAAAAATAAACAAAACAGATAAATTAAAATCCTAAGTGTGGTTAATCACTATCCCAACCATCCCATGAATAAGACTCATATCATAGAATAACTCACGCTTTAACACTTGAAACACACGCTTTAGGTAGACACGAATTATACTCAACAAGATCTCAATCAAAGAATAAACCTTAGTTGGTGTTCCCATAACTGCCAACTCCCATTCAATCCATAGATATAATATACAACAACTAGTGGTGATATCGACCACTTAATACAAAACTTTACATAAGTTGGTTAAAACAAACATCCAACTCTTCCTTTTTCTTTTCTTATTTTTTCGATTTTTTTTTTTTTTTTTTTTTTTTTTTTTTTTTAGACATAGATGTGTAAAATTTCACCACATCACTATAATGATAATTCTGGATAATTTTTCCATACTTTTCCTGACTTCAGAAATAACGGCAATAGTGAAAGTAGTAAACACACGAAAAATAAACTCAAAGATATACAATATTTACTTTCACTCCAATTGCATTGTGCAATTTCCCGACCTAACCAAAGATAATGAATTACGCACGCGAACACAGGTAATGTAAGGAAACACACTTTGCCTAAAGCAATTAACCAACCACGGATTTTAATCTACAGGGTAGGCTAAGGTGTAAGGGTGTAACGAAACATTTTAACGAAGGTGTAAGAAACGAAAGGAATGGCTCTGAGTGTTTTTCTAGGGGTATCTTACTCTAAAAATGAGAGTAACAAAGGGTTTTTACGGGGGTTAACTAACCAGTGTAGTTAGCTAATAACACAAAACATATAATAGGCTTTTTGGGTGTAATCCTAGAAATTTACCAATTTAGACAAGTCATTCCAATTATATAAATAATACTTATTATGGTGGTCTCAAATAGTATACAAGCCAAGTTCTAAAGTTTACAAGTCACCGGCACACTCATAGATTTGTGAATTTTGAAAAATCACAATTTTTGAAAATAACGTCATGTGTGCAGCTATGTAACTTAGATCTTAAACAAAAACATGCTAAAAATTTTAAATTTTGATATATTAAGCACATTTTAAGCATATTTTGAAAAGTTTAGGACAAGTAAGTGTTAAGTGTTCTAATTCTCCAATCCCCCCACTTAAGTTAAACAACGTCCTCGTTGTTTGTATAAAATGTTAAAAAATGGAAAATAAAAGAATTAGAACAGAAAAACTCCCCTGAGATTTGCTCGGTATGATCCTCCATTTGTATAAGAGCAAAAATCATCTTCTTGTGGATTAGAACGTTTAAGCTTCATAATCAATGTATCCACAGGAAATGCAGGAATCTAAAATACCACCAAAGCTTTAAACACACCTAAATTAAGAAAGTTCAAACTTGCATAATACATTAGTAGTTAGGAAAAATAAAACATAAATATTAAAATGAAAATCATCAGGTCAGTCGATGCGCCGTATCTTATTGAAGAAGATACGCCGTATCGAGCCTGGAATAATTACGGATCAGAATAGAAGATGCACCGCATCCTTAACCAGGGATGCGCCGCATTAAAATAAACTGATAAAAAGTTTTAAAGTCGAAAATAAAAAATGCAGAAAAATAAAGTAAGATATGACCAGTGCAGTAGATGCGTCGCATCTCAGGATTGAGATGCGCCGTATCTGCTGCGGGCCTGAAATAAAAATAAAATAAAACGAAATAAAGGATAGGATGCGTCGCATCTGTTTACCAGATGCGGCGCATGTGTTCACCAGCCAGACTGCTAACAGTCTGTTGTAATATGGCTCATTCCATGGTTCATCTCTCACGTCCTCTCGTACTCTCATGCTGAACTTAATGCCAGTCTTTGTCAAGCATATTAAGAAATATAAACTGAAACATCAAATTCATAAATGATAATATCGATTAATACAATCCAAAAAGAATAATAATAATGTGCATGGAACAATGTCAATAAACACGTAGAATCAAGAGATCAAGGGTCAGTGTGGTCGTGTGGGTGGGTCCCCGAAGTGCTGGCATCATCAGTCCTAGCCCGGACTCTGCGAGTGTATGCAAGTGTCACTCCTGCAACATGAGTACCATTCGAATAAGTGTGGGTAATACCCTGCTGCTCCAAAAGTCGGCTCACACTCGTAACCAGCCACTCTGAGTCCCTTCTCAAACCATCTACAACGCCTCTCAAGGCTCTCAGCTCTCCCTCGACTGCCTCAACTCTCTGACTCACCGTGCGTACAGGTACTGGTGGGGGTACTGGTGCCTGTGGCTCCTCCTGATGGGCTGGAGCAGCAGCCGGAGCTCCCTGGGGACCTCCCTGCTCCGCCTCTGGCCCTACAGCTCTAGCGGGCCCCAATGCTACCCAAACGTAATCTCCCATAGCCAACTGACAGATCCCAAGTCTAACCAAATAATCCCTGTCAATAACCGGGAGATGGGTCACCACAACCTCCAGCCCTGCTGGAATCTCCTCTCCAATCACTCCAAAATGGCGGGCCAGCCTAGAAACAAAATGCCCGCCAGTCATATGACTCCTCCTATCTCTCCCTGCAGCTGACCGGTGGAGGTAATGTGCCAAAAAGTGGGGGATGTTCACCGACAACCCCTCATCCATGCTCCTCAAGAGGAAGAGGTCCAGAGTGGTCACCTTCTCAGGTGACTGACCTCTCCCAGCTATGGTAAGTGCTATCAGACGGTGGTACAGCCTCCTCATGGGCTCCCTGATCAAAGTGTAAGAGGGGGTAGAAGTAACGATGTCACCCACCGAAGAAATCCTGTCCCAGTAATCACCGAATAATGCCCTGTCAGGGACCACCCTCAAACTATCATCCCAATATCTGGCAAACCCATCTGACTCAAGCTCCTCAACCGTGTGCAAACCCATAGCCAAAATGAACTGTCTCATAGACATCTGCCTCGGCACCCCACCCAATCTAAACACAAGGGTGTCAGCAATATCCAATCCAGTATCCGTCTCTCTGTAGTAGACCGTACTGAAAAACTCCATCATGAGCTCCTTTACCAAGGGCTCGTCAATCCTGAACAATCTCTCCCAAGCAAAAGATCTGAATACCACCTCCTCATCATCACCAGTAACTACCATCTCCATCCTACGTCGTAAACTCTCAGCAGCATGTCCTCCCCCAATCAATCCCACATCAGCAAAATCCAAAACCTGGACCCTAAATATTCTCTTAAAGTAAATCGATTCTAGTCTCCGCAAGTAATCATCCAAAGTACCAGAAGTCAGTCCCATATTCTCGAAACGTAGCCACTGATGTCTTTGTGCAGCCTCTGGTAATGCCATCTGAAATAAATCTTCAAAGTTAGTAAACAGTCTGCAAATTAGGTAGATACGGCGCATCTGATTTAATCAGTGCGGCGTATCTGCACAAAATATAAGAGATGCGGAGCAAAAAATGAGATACGGCGTATGGAGATGCGCCGTATCTAGATTAAGTAATATGGCGTATCTAGAATTTTATTAATTTGGAAATAGGTCGTTACGCCGCTTCAATTAACCTAGATGCGCCGCATCTAAAAGCATATCAGTATAAAATAAAGGGGGTCAGGCATGCATTCCAAGAATCCGTATCTGTGACGTAAACTCCAACTTAATATCACAGTATCATTTACCCATTATAACAGTTCTAAAAGCTCATTACACCACTACTAATCCATTTTCCCACTAAAATTCAAAATCGAATTTAAAACCCAAATTTTCGTTCAAATCAAACTAGGCCAGAAATTCGATGATTTATGCAAGTTAAATACGGGGGAGATCATCTAATACAAGTCCTAATCGTATCTCTATATCATTTAAGCCCTAATCGAATTAATCACATAAACCCTAATTTTTAAACAAGATTAAATCGAAATAGAATAATTACCTTAATTGTATGATTAGGTGCAGGATAATAGATCGGATTAGAGGGTGGATTTTAGAAAAATGCTCGGAATTAGAGTATAATTTTACTGTGTGTACGTTCTTAACTGTGTGAGGATTTTGTGGTAAAAATTTTAGATCCGGCGCATTCCCGTCGTATTTATAGGGCAAAACGATGCGCCGTATTGAAAAAAATGGGATGCGCCGTATCTATTTAATCTCGTTGACTAGTCAATGAGTCCTAGTTGGTCAGAGATACGGCGCTTTGGATATTTAGATCCGCCGTATCGCTAGCTAGCACTTAGAAGATTTGTTTGTTTGTGTTTTTTATTAACGAATCAACAATGAATGAACAATGAACACAATATACTTCAACTTCAATGATTCAATATTATTAGTAAATAATACAAGTGATCTCCTATCACTAGGGTTTACAACCTTGAATCTTAACAAAACAATACGTATATCAATCGTACCAAAACTTTAACCTAGGCAATCCTTTTATAGGCTAAGGATTCCTTTACAAGATAACTATCAACCTAATCGTATAAGATATACACAATATCTTTTCTATAATTATCTTACAAAAACATAAACCGTACTAACTTCTTCATACAAACAGTACGAACTGCTCTTAGTCTTCAAAACTCTTCAGCAGTACTAACTTTCTTTTCAACCGTACTAACTGCTATAGCTTAATTTCCTAACACTACTGCATCACTTGTTTACACCAAATCCATTAATTATTCAAACTCAAATAAAATAGCTTTTATTCACATAAATCTCATTTAGCCTAACCTAATCTAATTTTATAAACAACAAACATTTACCTACTGCATCAACTCAATACAACAACTGCATCTGCATCAGCTGCATCATACATTCAAATAAATCTACCGCAACCATTTTTAAATAAACCTACTGCATCAGCATCATTATACATTCCTACATTCCAATAAACCTATTGCATCAGTGTTAGGAAATTAAGCTTAAGCAGTTAAGACTGTTGGAGGTGACAGTTAGGACTGTTGAAGGTGAAAGTTAAGATTGCTGAAGAGAATTGAAGACATGAGCAGTTAAGACTGCTGAGTGAAGAAGTTAAGACGGTTTATGATTTATTGTAAAGTAGATAAATATGGAAAAGATATTGTGTATATCGTATATGATTAGATTGATAGTTATCTTGTAAAGGAATCCTTGGTCTATAAAAGGATTGCCTAGGTTAAGGTTTTGATATACGATACATAGATACACAACACAATAGTATACGAATTAATTGATAGAGGTTCAAGGTTGTAAACCCTAGTGATAGGAGATCACTCGTTGATGCGTGCGATGTGTCGTTGCGGTTTAGCAGTATTAATGCCTACTCAAGTTTTAAATTTATATTTAGCCAACTTATCAATAACACACACACTTAACGAGCAGTGTACCCGGTCAGTATGAATATAATGGTAAGTAGAGTGTCGATCACTAAGAGTGGAACGTATTATCTAGTTATTCCAATCAGTATTTTAATATTCTAAGTTAGCTATACAACCTAATCTAACGCGAGGGGGTTCAGCCTGAGAGACTGGCACGTTTTGGTTGCAATTAAATAATAAACTAAACTAAGGAGCACGAATCAGCGATAGGCATGCACGTACACAGATAAATACTCGAGACAATAAGAAGACCTGTCCTGATGATTAAGTAGATGGTCACTTGTTTTATTGATAGTTTTATATGAAGTGTATGTAATTAACACTTTCTCGTTGGCCCTAATCTTATCGGCGAGAAATCTCTTAATGATTACTTATGTCTAAAAGTTATTCCTAAGTGATCAATTTAGTAACAACCGTGGGAGCCACATTCTCTTCCGTAGTCAAATGCGCGGGCCACTAATAGACACAGAGGTTATCAATGCACTAATAATTAGTAACCAAAGACATCAACATATAAACTTTAATTGATGGGGAAGCAGTTTTAAGGGAGTGCAATCTTTCTCCTCACATTACACAAGCCACCAATCCTGATGAATTAAAGTTTACTAACATAATAAAACAAAACTAATTAATGAATTAAATACATGCAGGACCTTCTTACAGCTCTTGTATCTTTGTTCGGGTGTGTCTTGTGCTGCCTAATCGTCTGAATTCGGCCTTAGGTTTCTGTGGTCTTCGTACCTCGTATATATTATGTGCTACGAAATTCGTCTGGTCTTGGGGTATTTATAGTTTCTGTCTGAGGGTAAGATGCGGCGCATCTAATAAGTAGATGCGGCGCATTGACTTAACTTCGCGTGGGGTCCAAGATTAATATATTCAGGAATATTCGTACACCGCCAGAAGATGCGGCGTATCTTCATTCTTGGATGCGGCGCATGTCCTTTGCCGTCTTGGATAATATCTTGTGAAATCTTGATAGCGATGCGCCGTATGTAATAAGCGAGATGCGGCGCATCTGGAGCAGAATGTCTTGATCTTGTACATTTCAGTAGACTCTTAACTTCTTGCTTGTTTTGCTCCATAATTAGTCCAAAATCGCCAAGTTTCACCAAATGCTTGTTTTTATCTGAGAATTACAAAAGTAAACGATTAAGTATCAATTCTCATACATAATATAATAAAACAAGTCAAATTAATAGGATAAATGATAGTAATAAAATGTACTTATTTGAGTTCATCACTCGTATTATTATTCTAATAATATTGAATCGTTGAAGGTTATTATTCTGTGTTCTTTGTTTCATTCTAATCATACAAAACACATAAGATCTTCTAAGTGCTAGCTAGTAAATTCCGCGTGCAAGACTACGTATAATTCTTAGTATCACATCTAACACAAGGAGTGTGTGTAGATCCGGTCAAGTGGTATCAGAGACAGGTTGCTGATACATAGATTTAGAAGATCCGAGAATAAAAAAGATGGACATGGAAACAACAGCATCCATAACCAACATTGCTGCTAAGCTTCCTATGCTTAAACCTAATGAGTTCGACATGTGGAGACTTCGTATTGAGCAGTTTTTCCAAGTGCAAGACTATGCACTGTGGGAGATCATTAAAGATGGAAACTCTTTTACACCTGTAACAACAACAACTGTTGTTGATGGTAAATCTGAGAGTACAGTGCAGACAAAGCCAACCACTAATGAAGAGAAGGCAAGATACAAGAATGATGTTAAGGCTAGAAGTTTGCTTCTGATGACTATTCCCAATGATCAGTTGCTGAATTTTAGTAAGTTCAAGTGTGCTAAATCTCTTTTTGAAGCTATTGTTGCAAGATATGGTGGGAATGAAGCCACCAAGAAAACCCAGAAGACCCTTCTCAAGCATCAGTTTGAGAACTTTACTGCAACAAGCAATGAGTCGTTGGATCATATGTTCAATAGGCTTCAAAAACTGGTGAGTCAATTGGCTGTTTTAGGAATGGGCTATGCATGTGGTAGTATGGAAAAACAAGCCTGATATAGATTCCATGAGCTTAATGGATCTATATAGCAACTTCAAGATAGTTGAACATGAGATTAAGAAGTCTGCTGGATCAAGTTCAAGCTCAAGCTCAGGGAATTTGGCCTTTGTATCAACTCCCAGTTCCTCAAGTCCAGATGAAGAAGTGCAAGTTGCTGGAGCAGTTGGAACTGCTAGTGCAAACCTTGGTACTGCTAGCACCTCAAGCAGTACTAGTGGACTTTTGAATGATGATACTTATTGTGCTTTCCTGACTACTCAGCACAATGGAAGTATGTTGACTCATTCAGATCTTCAAGAGATTGATGAAGATGATATTGAAGAGATGGATATTAAGTGGCAGCTCTCTCTTCTCAGTTTGAGAGCTAGGAGATTCTTGAAGAAGACTGGCAAGAAGATTGTCATAAACAATAATGATGTTGCAGGGTATGACAAGTCCAAGATTGAGTGCTACAACTGCCACAAGAAAGGTCATTACTCAAGGGAGTGCATATTGCCAAGTCAACAAGATGGAAAGAGTAAAGCATATGGAAACAAGTCAAGAGTTGTGGAGGTTACTGATTCAAGCTCGAAAGCCATGGTTGCTGTTGATGGCTTAGGATTTGACTGGAGCTATATTGCAGAGGAGGAAGCTGAAGCATCTACAGAGGTTGCTCTCATGGCATTTTCTGATTCTGAGGTACAAGTTTCAAAATGTTCTAAATCTTGTGAAGCTTTAAAAGAACTAGAAACACTTAAAACAAGATATGAGAATCAGTGGAAAGAATTAAAAGAAACTGCTTTTAGCTTAGCAAATCATAAGAGAGCTTTAGCTGTGTTAGAAGAGAAAATTGTTCATTATCAAAACAATGAGTCTAAGTTTTCTGATGATATGATTATTGTTAAGAGAGACTTAATGTTTAGAGAGAATGAAATTACTATTTTAAAACATGAGCTAGAACAGGTTAAGAAAGCTAAGGAGAACATACAGATGAGTGTTGACACACTAGAATACACATTAAAAGGTGTTCAAAAGATAATTGAGAGTCAGATCCAAAATAAAGCTAGGTCAGGCCTAGGATATAAGTCAGTTCCACCTCCTTATAGAGCAATTCCATCACCCAAAGGTATAGACTTAGAACATACAGGACTCCCTGAATTTCAATTACCTGTGCTTAGTTATGGTCCTCAACCCAAGAAGGATGTAGTTGATAAACCTGTTTTTGAAAGTGCAAGTGATAAATCACTATCTGAGGACAAGATGTCTTCTGATAGGTCCTCACCTAAGGACTCAGATGCTCCAACAATTGAGGAATGGACTTCTGATGATGAGGATGATCAGGCTGTGGTTAAGCCTGTTAGTGCTAAAGTGGAGGAACCAAATGTTCCAAAGATGGTTAAACCTGAGACTGTTAGGCCTAGATCAAATACCAAACCTTTTAGACCAACAGTTAGGTATGCAGAGATGTATAGAACCACAAACAAGCCAAGAGGTAACCAGAGGAATTGAAATGACCTCAAATCCCACCAATTAGGAAAGGATTTTGTGTTCTATAAGAAAGCTTGTTACTTTTGTGGTAGTTTTGATCATCTTGCAGATTATTGTGATAAATGGGTATCTGGATATACAAATCATAGGTTGAGCATTGCAAGACCTCAATCTTTTCTTAGGAATGAGAAGATGATACCTAGATCAGTTCTTTTAAGGTCTGGACCTAAAGCAGTTCAAACTGCTAGACCAGCAGTTCAGACTGTCAGACCTATGAGACAGATTCACCCAAGGCCACCAGTTCAAAATCCAATAACTGTTTTTAAACCATCATACAAAACTGGTAAAAGAACTTTTTATGAGAAAGCAGTGGTGAAAAACCATGTTTGTAAACCAAAGGTAACAACTGCCAAGCCAGCAGTTCCAACTGCAAGCAGGGTAATTGGTACTGGTGTGAATAAAAACACTGCTAAGGGAAACATGGGTAATGGAGTGAATGCTTCAGCATGTTGGGTCTGGAGACCAATTAAACTCAATGGTGCTAAGACTGTTTTGAAAAGAATGAATTATGCTGATGCTAGAGGAAAGCCTAAGTCTGTTTTGGCTTGGGTTCCACAAGGAAATTAATTTTTCTTGTTATATGCATTGTTAGTCATATGCTTGTATTTTGTTTCTTTGTTTTTGGACTAACAATTGCAGGATTGGAGAGAAAACACCAATGGATTATGAATGCTTGATGTTTTGGACTAAATGGTGTTCTGGAGATTAGTATGTGATCTTTACATACAACAAATGGTAATTGGTTCACCATGTCTTATCCACATAAGAACCAACTAGTCCAGAGCAAACGGTTTCTGGTAAAGACTAATCAAATCCGTTGATGGTTGACAATTTACCAAAAATTGTATGGTTATCAGCTCACCATATCTAAATGTGAAGAGTTGGCTAGTCCAAAGCAAACGGCTATTGGTAAAGACATATCAAATCCGTTGATAGCTGATAGTTTGCTAAAAACTATGTATGAGCCATGTTATTTTAAAATTTTATTTCAAAAGGATTGGTACGGCTCAATAAAAAAATTTCAACAGTTGGGACGGTTAGTACAAAATATTGGTACGGTTCAACTAGCCATTATGACTGACGTGTCAGTAATTAATTTTGGGGTAAAAACTAGCCGTTGGCGGTTTGTTGCGATTTTTACTGGATGAATTACGGATTTTGAGGGATCCTCTTATAGATATTTTAACTTTTATTCTATTATATTCTTATACTAAAATAAATAGTTATCATATTCTTTAAGTCGGTCAACTTGAAACCCTACAACTCTCTCCTTAAACTCCCAATATTGCTTTTATCTTCTATCTTTTCACTCAAAATTATTACTCTTCACGGCTGTTAACTAATATTTACTGCTAAGAATGGATGTTTTGAAATTTGTTAAATGTCACAACCAGGTTGCGTTTTTAGAGAAAACAGAGCAAGGAGATGGGCCAAAATTTTATGAGGTTGTGGATTTTCTCAACCACTCTCACATAAGGTATGCTCTAACTGTTTCTCCTACTCTTTATGTTTCGCACATCACACAGTTCTGGCAGAATTCATCTATCTTGACAAGTGATGATGGAAACTTAGAAATTCATACTAAAGTAGATGGCATTAAATTTGTTGTTACCGAGTCTATACTTAGGAGACATCTTAAATTAAATGACTCAGATGGTATCCACACTATGCTGAATACTGAAATTTGGGAAGAACTTACAAAAATGGGGTATAATACATCTGAACATAAATTGACTTTCCAAAAAGCATGTTTTTTCACCCTAATGGAGATTTTTGATACATACTCTTCTATGCTGTTTAAGTAATAAAAAGACTGCTTGGGAACAGTTCAGTAGTAATATTGCTATTGCTCTCATTTGCTTGTCTACAAACAGAGTTTTTAACTTTTCAAAATATATTTTTGAGGGTATGGCATCAAATGTTGATAGTAAAACAAAGTTTTTAATGTATCCCAGGTTTCTTCAAACAATTTTAAATAAAAAGAAAAACCTGCTTACAGAACCAACTGAAATTTTTGCTACGCCTAGTCTACAATCAAAGGTTTTTCAAAATATGACTATGGCTAGTAGACTTTTTGAAGGGGAACCTGTTTCATTGTTTCCTCAAATGATTCAAACTGAGTTGGGTGAAGGTTCAGCAGTTCCAACTGATCCCCATCACACATCCACTCAAGAATTTGAAACAACCCAACAACCACCCATCACTTACAGGAGAAGGTCTAAACCTAGTCTAACTAGGGTTGTGACTGAATCCTTGCCCAAAGATTCACCTCTCATAGCAGGTAACACAACTAGAAGTGATGAGGGTAGTTCTTCACAAACTGAATTGACGGCTTTATGTACCAAGTTAGTAGACAAGGTTGACACTTTGGAGAAGGAGCTAAAGCAAACTAAGGAGGAATTCAAAGCTCACAGGGAGACTTTTGCCACAGTCTATACAAAGCTACCAAAAGGGTAAAGCAGCTTGAAGAACAGTTGAAGAAGAAAAGGGCAAGAGTGGTATTGGATGAAGATTCTGATGATGATGATTCAGATGGTTCAGACGGGGATGATGAAAATTCTTCCAAATAGGGGAGGAAATTTGGTAAAGAGAGGAAATTTGGAGATAAGGATAGATCAGGATCTCAGGGGAGGTATGAAGAAGGTTTTGATATTGGTTCAGGTTCTGGTCATGTTCATGAAGAAACAGCTGAGACACATCAAGCAGTTCTGTGGAAAACTAGAAGGGGGGTTGAATAGTTTTATGTCCTTTTTAAATTTTATTGTGAAAACTTTGTTTACTTTTTAAAACTTAGATTCGAATTTATGTGATCTCAACTCCTTGAACAATATGTATATAAGTAAATATAAATAAGTAATTCAAGTAAGGTAATAAAATGAAATGAAAGCTAGAGATGGAAAGATCTAACCGAGAGACAAGAGATTTATAGTGGTTCGGCTACAAGGACACCTTCCTTGCCCTACTCCACTCCCCGAGCACCTAACTCGAGAGTTTTCTTCACTATGTCAACAAGCTCCCTTATGGCGGAGAAAACCTTTACACAACTTTAGCTTACACCGGCTTAACGACACAAAGCTAGATGTCGAGTTCTAATCGTAGCTAGAACCAATCTCACAACTTAAACACGACTTAATCACACATTCTTCTTCACGACTACTTCACGAATTCTTCACGACTTCTTCACAACTTCTTCACGACTTCTTCACTACTTCTTCACAACACTTCACAACTAAGCACAACCACAACCTATGTACACTTCTACTTCTTCACACCTTCACTACTTACACACCTTAACAATACAACTTCACTACTTACACACTAACCTATCCCAAACAATTATACACACAACTATCTAACAACAATACACAACTTATATACAAATGTATGATGACAACAACAACTTAGGTATCTAAGTTGCAATACTTCTTCTTTAGTTGTTGAAGGAGTATTCTTCTCTTGCACTTGAATGGAGGAAGCTTGGATCACTTAGAAACCAAAGCTTAAGATTATATGATCAAAGGGCTTTTGAAGATGTGAAATGTGATTTAAAACAGAAAGTTTCAGTGTGCAAAAGGTGAGTAAAAATCCTAGAGAAGGCTGGTATTTATAGGAGAAAAACTGGACAGCTGGAGACCTAATAGAGCGTGGCCAGCCCCCTTAAATAGGGGGCGGTCCCCTTAATTTTAAGGGGGCCGCCTAGTAAAATTAAGGGGGCCGCCCAAGGTGTCGGTTGCCCAGATTTGTCCTTTTGTGGGGAAGGTTTTTCTGGAACATTTTAACTGATTTTGGTTAAAAATTTGAATTCATATTTTTATAAAATATTAAACATTTTTATTTAATACCAAAAATGTTTTTCAAATATATATAAAATGTTTTTGATGTTTTATAAAAAATCTAGTTATTAAGAAAATGTTCCTTTGATCATATAATGCATTAAGCACTTGTTTATTCATACCTTAAGTGATTAAGTTGTAGAAATGAATATTTACAACTAAATACTTGTTTATTTGATAAGTTTATGTTTAATGAGTTTATATTTTGTGATCATTAAAACATCGAGATATGAATAATGTTTTAGGCATTATTTATGTCAACAAGTTCCAAATAAAGAAGCAGTTCAAACTGCTAAGACAGAGCAAGAGACAGAGCAAGAAACAGTTCAAACTGCTGAGTCAGAGCAACAAGCAGTTCCAACTGAAGAAACTTCTGCTGAACAAGAATATGAAAGGAGAAGAGCAGATAAAGGGAAGAAGCCTATGACATCAGAAGAAGTGGATGCTGCTTATGAACTTGAAAGGCTTAAAAGGTTGAAACCAAAAACTCAAGAACAGATTGATCATGATGCAGAGGTTGCAAGGCAAATGTTAGAAGAAGATTTGGCTGGAGAGGAAGCTAAACAAGCTCAGATTGCTCATGATGAAGAATTTGCAAGGAAAATGGCTGCTGATGATATAAGAAATATAGCTGAATTCATGGAAAGAAAAAGATCAAATGAAGTAGATCAAGAAGAATTCAATGAACAGTTACAATATTTTCTGGATTCTGATGTGATTGTAAGAGCACAAGCTTCAATGGTTCTTAAAGATAAAGAGTTGAATGAAGAAGAGAAGACAGAGGAGCTTAAGGAATTTATACTCAAGAAGAATGGAGTTGCAACATGGGATGATCTGATTCATAGAATAAGAGAAAGACAGAAGTCAGGGTACAAGACAAAGTTACCAACAAAGAAGGAACTTGTTGAGGATATGAAGCATTATTTGAAGAACTCAGCAAATTACTCAATGAAAGATTTCAAGGGAAAGCCTTATGCTATAATTGAAAAGGAATTCTGTGAAACTTATGCTATTTTGAATTCTCCAAGAAGAAGTGTCAAAACAGGTAAGAAGAGGGAAGCAGAATCTATGGAATCAAAAGTTGCTAAGAAACAAAAGTCTGATGAAGAAGGATTAACTGATGAGAAGATCAGAAGCATGATGGTGATTATTCCAGAGTCTTCTTACATTAAACCTTTGCAGGTCAAACATCCAATTATTGACTGGGAAGTGTTTACTGATGGTAGAATGAAGGGATGGAAGATTATTAGACTTGGAGATATTTCTGAAAGATATAAGTTGTTTGAAGATTTACTTAAAGGCTTTGACAAAGAAGATCTAAATCAACTTTGGAGTTTAGTGAAAGAGAAATTCAGAGATATTGATCCTGTTGAAGATAAAGACAAAGAACTATGGGTTCAATTGAAGAGAATTTATGAACCAGATGGTGGAGAATCGATATGGAGATTTCAAGCTCAAGTCAAGGACATCTCTTGGAAGTTATTTGGAGCATGTGGAGTACACAGAGTATCTACAAAGGATGGAATAGAGATATATATGCTGGTTGAAAAATATTATCCACTCAGACCAGGTGTTTTCACAATGCTGACATATGCAAAACTAGAAGCTAATGAAAAGTCTGAGATGGCTAATATGTTAGTAACAAAGATGTTCAACCTTGCACAAGAAGTAAAAGCTAGATCTAAGAGATTTGCTTGATGGGTGTTTGAAAGAATTTTCAGCATTAAGAAGAAGAAGCTTAATTTGAAGAAACTTAGTGATTTGGGAAAAAATCATAAGTTTAGGGGAGGATTGTTAGGAAATTAAGCTTAAGCAGTTAAGACTGTTGGAGGTAACAGTTAGGACTGTTGAAGATGGAAGTTAAGACTGCTGAAGAGAATTGAAGACATGAGCAGTTAAGACTGCTGAGTGAAGAAGTTAAGACGGTTTATGATTTATTGTAAAGTAGATAAATATGGAAAAGATATTGTGTATATCGTATAGAATTAGATTGATAGTTATCTTGTAAAGGAATCCTTGGTCTATAAAAGGATTGCCTAGGTTAAGGTTTTGATATACGATACATAGATACACAACACAATAGTATACGAATTAATTGATAGAGATTCAAGGTTGTAAACCCTAGTGATAGGAGATCACTCGTATTATTATTCTAATAATATTGAATCGTTGAAGGTTATTATTCTGTGTTCTTTGTTTCATTCTAATCATACAAAACACATATGATCTTCTAAGTGCTAGCTAGTAAATTCCGCGTGCTAGACTACGTATAATTCTTAGTATCACATCTAACACAAGGAGTGTGTGTAGATCTGGTCAATCAGTCTTTATATAAACCTACCGCATCATTATTTAAATAAACCTACAGCACTATACATTCAAATAAACATACTGCATCAGATTTTATATAACCTACTGCTCAGATAAACAATCAAGCATACAAACTCACTTTCGCACATAACGCACACTACACTTAACCTAACTCTTGCTCATATGCAGCAAATTAAAAGCTACTGCATCTCAGTAAAACATACATTGTGATGCAGTAAAGTTTACATTGTAATGTAGTAAATTTACATTATGATGTAGTAAAATATATAGCGTGATGCAGTAAAACATACATTGTGATGCAGTAAAGTTTACATCGTGGTGCACTAAAATTTACATTGTGATGTAGTAAAGTTTACATCGTGGTGCGCTAAAATTCATTAAACCAACTGCATCAATAACACATAAATGCACACACAAACACTTCTCAAAAACTAAAACACTTTTCATATGCAACTACCATCTACCTACTGCATCACTTGTTTACATCGTGTTGCACTAAAATTCATTAAACCAACTGCATCGATAACACATAAATGCGCACACAAACACTTTTCAAAAACTAAAACACTTTTCATATGCAACTACCATCTACCTACTTCATCACTTGTTTACACCAAATCCATTAATTATTCAAACTCAAATAAAATAGCTTTTATTCACATAAATCCCATTTAGCCTAACCTAATCTAATTTTTATAAACAACTAACATTTACCTACTGCATCAACTCAATACAACAACTGCATCAGTATTTAAATAAACCTACTCCATCAGCTGCATATTACATTCAAATAAACCTACTGCATCCGTTTTTAAATAAACCTACTGCATCCGTTTTTAAATAAACCTACTGCATCAGCATCATTATACATTCCAATAAACCTATTGCATCAGTCTTTATATAAACCTACTGCATCAATATTTATACTGCACTATACATTCAAATAAACATACTGCATCAGATTTTATATAACCTACTGCTCAGATAAACAATCAAGCATACATACTCACTTTCGCACATAACACACACTACACTTAACCTAACTCTTGCTCATATACAGCAAATTAAAAGCTACTGCATCTCAGTCCAACTGCTAGTACATCAGAAAAACAATCAATTATACAAGCTCACTTTCGCACATAATGCAAACTACATTTAACCTAACTCGTGCTCATACGCGGCAAATTAAAAACTACTGCATCTCAGTCCAACTACTAGTATATCAGAAAAACAATCAAGCATACAAACAAACTTTCGCTCATAACGCAAACTACATTTAACCTAACTCGTGCTCATACGCGACAAATTAAAAGCTACTGCATCTCAGTTCAACTGCTAGTGCATTAGAGAAACAATCAAGCATACAAACTCACTTTCGCAAATGATACAGACTACATTTAACCTAACTAATGCTCATATGCGGCAAATTAAAAGCTACTGCATCTCAGTCCAACTACTAGTGCATCAGAAAAACAATCAATTATACAAACTCACTTTCGCACATAACGCAAATTACATTTAACCTAACTCGTGCTCATACGCGGAAAATTAAAAGCTACTGCATCTCAGTTCAACTGCTGGTGCATCAAAGAGACAATCAAGTATACAAACTCACTTTCGCACATAACTCAAACTACATTTAAGCTAACACATTTAAAATTAAAAGCTACTGCATCTCAGTCCTACTGCTGGTGCATCTGATAAACAACAAATTAAAACTACTGTATCTCAATTAAAATTAAAAACTACTGCATTTAAGTTAAAATTAAAAGCTACTACATCATAATTTAAAATATAATACTTACTTGATGATATCGTAATTGATTTTTCCTGTTCAACTGTTTTTTTTTTTTTCTTTTTTTCTTTTTTTTTTTTTTTACTTTTTTGCTCGTATAAGCATGATCAAGCATCCTAATACTCTTTCTATTTGCTAAATTTATAAAAAAATACATGATTTTAGGAAATTAAATAACAAATAGATGCAGTAAAAAATGCAAAAATACACTTACTAGGTGGTGTATGATCCGGAAGATTGGTCCTCACCATCGATGCAGTATTAGATTTCTGTTTTTATCGATCTGGAATGTGTGTTTGTTTGATCGATTAAAATCAATGTTGAGAAGGAATGAATTTTAGTGTTTTGAAGAGAGAGAATAAATTTGGGGGAATGAAAAAGATCGGGATTTAATATGGAATGAATTTTAGATTTGTACTCAATTTTAATTCATACAGCTTTGCCCCTCAACTTTTAATTATTTACAAAAAGGACACTCCGCTTTTTTTAATATACAAGTTAGATCCAACGGTTGAGATGACTTCTCATCCTTCTCATTTTAAGGGGCTTCTCATTGTATCCCTACCCTATATATATATATATATATATATATCAAACTTCAACATTTTTTATAAATTCGTATTGTAACACCCCCAAAATCGGGTCCAGCGAAATCATACATGTCATTGGGGTGCTACTCAATTGGTATCACAACACAAGTACAAAGAACGGTTTTTACCTCAATCATTTGAAATGAAATTTATTAACAAAAAGCGATAAATTTCCATTATTCAAAAGTAGTGCGGAAATAGGCCTATAAAATAAGTAAAGCGGTCCCAAATACATCAGAGTCTTCTATAACCATGCCATGCCATGCCAAAAAGTCTCCACAACTAGGCTATCGACTTAAACCTGAAAATACATGCTAAAAGTGTCAACACGAGGTTGGTGAGTTCATAGATTTATGATAAAGCAGTAAAAGTAATGTGAGTTCAATAAAAAGTTTTGTGACTATTGTGTCGCTCACAATGTCATGAAAATAAAGTTTACCTTTAGGTAAATTAATAAAGTGGGCCACAATGTTTTCGAGTGTGAATAATTGTTCACATACAAATCAAGTTTAGTATTAGTGACCATTGCTTCACTCACAACGTCATAAAAAAACATTAGTAGAGTGGACCATAAGTATTAAGCAATAGAGTTGGACCATAAGCAAGGTATGTGAACATTAAAACGAATATAATGGCACATCAAAGTAAGAGTCTATTACGCTAGCACTAAGTTCATGCAACCGAAGCTACGACAGTGTGCATGCTCTAGAAGCATGTTAAATATAAAGGCCCGGCAAGTGTTTATCCCGATACACTTGTATTCCGACATGATATACGCCTGGCATTTGGCCCATCTGACCAAACCCGAACGGGGGAGGCACCCCCAATAAATCTATTTATAACATTCGCGCTTCCTAGCAGGAATTGACGGTTCATGAGTTTGGGCATAGCGGGATTCAAAGGTTTAGGCTAAGCTGCGTAATAGTTTAATAAAGCATAAGTTTCAGTTTTGTCCATAAAAGAGTTTGCATGTTTCTCACCCCAAGTTTTGCAATGAAAAGTAAAGTTAAAGAGTGGGGCGATAACTCACATATATGTTTTCAAGCACTTGTGTCCATGAGTAAAACTTAAGTATGTAATGAATACATAATATTTCATTCAAGAAATCAAACAAGTATTAAAGGAAAGCAGAAAATGCTTCCGAGTAATTAAATCATGTACGGGAATAATTTAATTAAAGAGTTCGAGTAAAACAAATGAGTAAAGTGTGCCTTTATTCTCCCCCAAAAGTATTTCAAAACAAGAAAAAGTAGGGGCCATGAACTCACCTTAGCCACAGCAATGTAAATATCATGACTGACACAACTGGCATCTAGAAGCAAAACACAACGGTATCCAGGAGATATAGGCACAACAGTACAGGATCGGCACAACCTAATAAGTATATGGTTATCTTAGAATACGTCTCGTAAAGTGAAAAAAAGTTTTCAAAAGACAAGCGTCTTAGTTTTTCATGGATTACTCATATTGTCACACCTCGCCAAGGCGGAAACGCGAGTGCAACATCATGGATATCATCACAACACATGGTGTCAAAATAGAGAATTTCTACATGCACATAAATAGAGCAAAGTACAGACACAAAGTGTCGTAACGATACCCCAAAAGAAAAATAACCAAAACAAATCTCCAAAGGTATCCTCAATAAAACATAAAGTACTAGTTGAAAGACATCAAAGTATCACAATCAGAATCAAACATATTCAAATCAAAACATAAAGATAAATCGTTCTCAAATGCAACTAAGTCTCGTCTAGTCGCTTCCCTCTACCTTAGCCTTAGAATGCTCACATAATGTTGGTGAGGTTCATAGGTTTAAGACACACAATATATCTCAGGCAACCAGTTCACTGTGATTATAAAACATAGCAGGACAGTAAAAATAGTTATTATACAACTAGCATGTAATCGCAACCAACTAACCAGCAAACGGGACATAAGGGACGGAACGTGCCCACGATCCAAATATCAATATCCAACATCAATTTGGGACGGAACGCGCCCACGATCCAAGTTCACAATAATGGGTAATCATTACCCTCTGATCAGACCACACAGAATAATAGTGAGTAGAGCTACTACTCTCCAATTGGATAATGGGAGCATAGCTACCCTCCAAATGGACCACACAGAATCACCACACAATAATCTCATAAGATGCAGTACATGTATAATAACACTTACAAGTCCATGCATTTTATGACCACATAATCACAGTAACTCAAAAATATTTCAACACAAGCATCATTCCCATCCCAAGTTAAAACAAAGTAAAAATGGGACTATGAAACTCACCTCAAACTTTGCAGCTTCCAATTATCAATCACAAATCTATACAACAAAATAAGATCACATTACACGCGACCAAGCTAAAAGCTATAGTCCATGAAGCACACATATGATGGATGTCTAAGGTTCATGTAAACCACCATTGATCACCTAGACTCCATACTAACCACTACCAAACACTTACACTCACTAAATCCCTTGCATATACTTTTCCAGAATACGCAGATTTTTGGGGTACTTTTACCCACATAAAATCATGACAAAATAAACTCCACAACTCACACCAAAAATTTACCATGGTCCCTCATGAGCATAAAAACTACTCCCAGAAGGCCATGCACTAAAAACACACACAATTACTCTATGAAAAATCAAACTTGAAAACTATCCAGATTCGGATCTGAACGCACACCAAAATGTTTTGACCCAACAACTATACTTGCACAACTTATTATCGGCTAATTTTCGCGTGGACGTCAAAGGGAATATAGAACTCAATTTCTCCAGAAGGGCTAACCTAAATTAATCTTTTAAAACCACTTTTGACCTTAATACTTTTAACCTAAATCTGTCCTGGTTTAACAGTTTTGACACCTTTACTTGAAAAAATCATTAGACTGACTTCCGGACCTCAAAATCGCTCGTGGCTGGATTTTTGGAAAGTACGCTCTCTGAACTACAATTTAGACTCAAGATTCATGTAGTAACTCATCTCCATCTATTAAATATCTTCGTATCTTTACAGCCCTATGAATCTATTCAAACCCTAACTCATTAACTAACATGTTCTATACCCTAATCTCTTCACCAATCATCATAATATTATTAATTATTGATCCCAACATGTTATATATATTAAATTTATAGAAGTAACATAAACCTTAGATCCATCATAACTTGTATTACATGAATCAAATCAATTATTAAATGAATTAAGGATTACTAGGCATACCTTAAGCTTGTTTTTCTTCACAATAATGAAACCCTAATTTTTTTCTCCTTGTTCCTCCCCTTTGGTCGACCGTATATTTCAAAAAAAAAAGTGAGAGGGTTTTGGTTTTGTATTTATACTACCCATATAATCATTCTAGATAACCCTAATTATAATTGGACTAAAATTTTGTTTCTTTTTTCCCTTAAAACCCATATTCGGGCCGCCCCCTTTAATATATATATATATATACACTACTAGAAAAATAGCCTTTAATGACACCTAATTTATGACACACGCATCAATAATGACAAGCAAAAATGAGGGTCATAAAAAAACTGTCATAACTTATAAAATCTGAAGCTAGATGACACGCAATTTTTAGTGTCATAAAATTCGTGTCATATCTCAAATTTTTTATAAAGACTTATAACCCACACACCCATTTTCATTCTTTCATAAACCAAACCCTAGCAACCCTCACTACTCTCTCTCTTTCTCTCTCTATAAGACTCGCCGACTGTCATCTGTTCCGGCTATCGATCTTCAAAGCCGCCACTGGCCACCAATCACCATCAACACAACCACCATCATCATCACCTTCATCCACCACCATCAAAAATATAGCCACCACGCTACCACCAAGCAGCCGTACCACCGCCGTCACCACTTCAACCCTCCGCCACCACCATCCAAAAGACAAGGAAGTTCAAGGTTTTCATGTTTCGAGACGGTCTAGAGTGAAAGGTCACACGTAGGGTTCTTGGTTCGTGTTTGATTCACGTACTCGTCTCCTTATCTCGACACCTCTCTTTCTCTCTCATTTTGTGGTACGTCACGAGTTTAAAATCTGTTTCTATTATTATTTTGTTTAAAAACCGGTTTATAAATCATTTGTGTGGTTTTCGTGCAAGTTAAAACGGATAAAATTTGTTTTGAATAAAGTTGTATTAAGTCATATGGTTTAAAGATTTATAAGACGTTTGTTGATTGCTTATTCGACTGAAAAATAAGCACAAAGTGCTTATTTTCTCTCTCTTTTGTTTCGGGTCGGGTTTATGACCTGTGTTGGTCTCAGATTGGATTTAGATCTTGCTTATTTTGTGAAGCTTATTTGAGTTTTGATTAGTCTTGGTCTCGGTTGGATTTTGGTTGTATACGTTTGTTTGGTTTTTGGACATTCGAATTGGATTCACTTATCTTGTGAGTAGTCGAATATAAGGGTTAGTTTACCTGTGATTTGATTTGCGTTTGTTAAGTGTGTTTCGATTAATACAAAAACCACAAAGGGTGGTGTTATGTTTGGCTCGACAGGAAAACGCCCACATAGGTTGTTTTTATTGATTTTTGCCACAACGTTTTAACAATAACAACAAAAGGGATTCGTATGTAAATTGATGCTGTTTAAAGTTTGAACAGGCAACCAAGTAAAGCTTACACCTACAGCCTAGGGATACCTGATGAGACGAAAAGTGTACCGCTTTTAAGGGGTCATTTAAGCCCGAAATCGTATTTATTTGATCAAATATTGCCCTAAATCGTTCCTTTTATCATTTTAGGTTCTTTGGAGTGAAAATCTGGAAAAGGAAGCATTTTGGACGTTTTTGGAGCGAAAAGTGAAGAAAACGACAAAGTCTCCAAAAATCAAGCTGGGAACAGTGCTTGACGGCGTCAAGGATTGCTCTTGACGGCGTCACGGCTTGGCAAAAGAGGTGGATATGACAAATACACGTGACGCGCCAGAAAGTTTTACAAAGGAAGTCTGACGGCGTCACGTGTTAATGGAGGTAGGCCATCACGTGTTAACTAGTCACAACTTGCGCGCGCGGTAGCTGTTACTATTTTGGCCATAAAATCTTCATACGAACTCGGATTTAGGTGATTCAAAAGGCCACGGATTCGGGACGAAGAGATCTACAATTTGGTGAAAAATTGGTCGTGACGGCGTCACGTGTTAAGTCTGACGCCGTCAGATCGGGCCGACAGAAAAATGCCTATAAATATAACCTCACAACTTCATTATTTGAAAGCCCTAAACCCTAAGTCCGATTCTAGGGTTTAGGTAGGTGTTTTTCCAGCAACTTAGAAGGTCTTAATCACTCCATAAACATCTTGTAATGGTGTGTTGATTCTATCTTAATTATGTCTTCCATTATTATTGTTGCTTGTTCTTCATTGATTATGTTTTACTAAATCACCTAGTGTTTACCTATGATTGTGTGAAACTTGTGTATAACTAATTAGATCTTATTGATTTCTTGTTGATGTGTGTGTCCATCTCCATCAATTAGGGCATGACAACTTCTATAGATCTAATTGGTTTAGCTTATAATTCTTGTTTCCTATTGTCTCTTGTATGATTGGATGATATCGATGTTAGGCTTAAGAAAACTGGCTAACCTCCTATACGGTAACTTGCTTGAACGTCTTAAGAAACATGAACCAAGGTGTACTAAGGTTAATTGGTTGTATTTAATGCATAAGTGAATTCTAGTGATCCCATGTTAGGAGCTTCTTAGCCGGCTCGACATAGGAGTGAAGTAGGAGCTTATAGAGTTGGGGAAGATCATACACACCCCCACGATTGGTATTATGGAATACAACCCGTCAATTAAAACAAGGTGTGACAATTCAATAGGTAGAATTGGATAGCTAGCAAGGAGTAACATATCATAGGTAGACATGCTTCACTTCCCTTGTAGAACCCTAGTTTACTTTCCTGCACATTAGTTTAATTAGTAGCTTTTGGGTTAGTTGATTAGCAACTAATTCCGCCCACTCCTTCAAACCAGAGATTTTACTTGCTTTTCATAAAATATAAAAATACAAAAAGAATCATCCCTCACCTCTAGACCTAGTAGATAAATTTCAATCCTAACGAACACTATTCTTTGAGTTGAACGATCAATCCCCCGGTACTTGCCACTTCACTATACTACATCGGTCAGGTACACTGCCTGGTGGGGATTGCAAACTTCTCAAGATCCCTTGAGAGGTAAAACCTGTTGTAAGGTCGCAAAACCACGCATCAAGTTTTTGGCGCCGTTGCCGGGGAGTAGTTATTGCTTAGGTTGAAATTCTTTTTTTATTAGGTCTACTTACTAGATTCCTTTCTAGTAAGATTTTTATTTTCTTTTTATAGGTCTTCTTTAGTCTATCTTATTTCTTTGTGTGTTTGTTCGTAATTTCCATTGACTCTTCCGTTCACCATTATGGAGAACGCGAATCCACCATACCACCAACCACGTAATTCACCCACTCCATATGACATCTTGATGTTTAAACAACATAAAGATGAACCTCTCTATGATGCATGGACTCGTTTTAAATATTTACTCCAAAAAGTCCCTCATCATAACTTTGATTTTTGGTCCCTAACTCAAATCTTTTACAATCATGTCGACCGACATGCCCAAAGGGACATTTACCATTTTGCCGGCAGGGATCTTAGGGAATTAAGTGCTGAGGAAGCATGGGAAGCTATTGAGAACTGTGCCCAATATTATTATATAGTAGACAACCCAACAAACATTAATACAAGTCAATTGAACACAAATTTCAAGGATCATGAAACAAGTTTGTTTGGGGATGAGGGTAGAGTTGAGCCACCTAGCTGCATGTCATGGTTAGGCACTACCATAATACATGATGAACACATAGGTGACCTTGATGTGATGGAGGATTTAGCCGAACATGATCACATTGATCAAAAAGACCTAGGTTTCATGACCAATGACTTTGAATCCCGAAGAACACATGATGAATCCTTTAGGCAAATTGAACATGGTCGGATTATTGAGGAAGATCCTTATGATTCGGACATAGAAGTTGAGATGCCTAGAGAAGCACTTGAGATACTTGGGAAAATGTTAGGGTTAGATTGTACTAAAACACATGATGAGGATATAGGTGATCTTGACATAGGGAATGATGAGGTAAGTAACATAAGCCCACCAAGTACCCCACAAGTCCTACCATCATTTGAGGCACACACACCACCCATGACTTACCCGGAAGAAGTAGAAGAGACTATAGGAACCCCAATAGAGGTAGAGCCCTTGGACCAAACAAAACTAGAAGAAATAGGTTTGAATACTTGTAGTCATAACCTTTCTTTTAGTTCTATGGAAGTTCCTAGTTTTGATGAACCGGAGCCTAAACCAAAACCGTTACCTAATCTTCCATCCTTAGATGTGAACTTAGGAATTGAATTAGGTCCCGACCTACCCATCAAACCATATAGTCCGGGTAGTTTTATGTTGAAGGTAGTAAACTCTAAGCCTTGTAGAGAGGAAGCTGACATAGGAGTGAACCATAACCTTTCATACTTACATCACCCATTCATGATTAATCATAAGAAACACTATGGGTTTAAACCGGGTTTATTAGGTCAAGATGGATTCCCAACTAGGAGTCTCTCGAAGTTGATAGAAGATGATCCCTTTCTAGGAGAAAACTTCAATTCACCCATTGACCCAATTGAACTAAGTAAGGTTATGATGATTGGATCCCACATCTTTGAGCATATAATTCATCCACCACTCTTTCCTCACGTGGCATACTCATACCGAGTCGGTGTGTATCGCTACTATCACCCGCACTTAACCCTAAGTGTAGGGAAAACCTCTCCTTTATCCGTTAAATAAGGGCAGAGTCAGGCTCGTGACTCGAACAAAAACAAGCGCTTCTTGGGAGGCAACCCAAGCTTTATTTGTTTAATTGTTTGATGTTTTTATTTTATTTGTTTGTTTGTGTCATATATGCTTAATCATAATTGTTTAATTTTCATGTTTCGAATAATTTGTGAAAATGCTTTATCTTGTTTTTAACCTCGTCTTAATTGCATATAAAGGTATTTTACAAAAAGATAAGTGTAGGGAAGCTTATATTTTGTTAAAAAGGACGAAATTCGAACATGAAAAATTCACAATTTATGATTAGCATATATACTATCTTGTTTGTGTGTCAATACTTGTGGACATGTTTTATGAGTTCCTATTTGTAATTCATTCCACAAGTATCCTATCCTTTTATTGTTTAGTTTTGTTTTTATTTCTAAGTCTCGAATTACATCTAGTTGTGGTTTTTCTTTGTTCTGTTTGATGCGTTGGTTTTTTGTGTTTGTTGATTACAGGTTATATTGGACAAGAAGATGATTATATTTCTGGAGTGAAGCTTTTCTATGCTCGTTTTCTTGGAGGAAGATTTAACCATGTTATCACATCATACATACCGAGCGAATCAGGGGAGTATTAGTTTCTTTCATTTTCATTTATTTTTACTTTTACATCTTTTACTTAGAACATTGGGGACAATGTTCGGTTTAAGTGTAGGGAGGGTAAATTAGGATGCCTTAGAAAATACAACTTCGCTTGATTTTTGTTTTGTTTAATAGTAAATGTGTAATAAAGCTAAGAGAAATACTTGTTAGGGCAATTTTAGCACTAAATTTAAAATTTTTTGCAACATATAGGAGTGAAACTTTAGTCTTAATAAGCGTCTCATGGATAGGAATTATATGACTAGCACAAAAACCGTACCACTCAAAAATTTCCACCCCAATTATGTGAGGTTCGCCCCTAGATCTGTAGGAAAAAGCATTCATTGTTGATGCTTGTGAATGTACCGGTAGTATTTAGATTCTAGAACTTGTGATAGTGATGCATGCTGAGACCGCTAGTGAGAATACATTCATGTAGTTAGGATTTACTACATGATAAGAGGCATTAGGATAACCCTTGTTTTACACCTGTATTATAATTACGTTGGCTACATTGGTCAAGTAATTCTCCCACACCTTTGCGATGTACTCATTTTTAGTACACGATACCCCTAGTACACCCCTCAGAGCCTATCTTTTTCATTTCTAACTTTAAGCATTTTACTTAAAGGAAGAATTTGTTTACAATCCACCCCAAATGTACACCCAAATCGCCTTAGCCCACCTTGTATGCACTTATCTTTAGTGCATTATTGTCATATGTGTTAAACCCTTAGTTAATTGTCTAATTGGTTACATGGTTGCTAAGTCGAGTCATATCTTGTACATATTGTTTTGGGACGATTGGGACTCATGGGCAAAGTACTAGTGTTATGGAGTAATGGGGAAGAACATCATTTACTACCCCGTATGTGCGTTAATATCTTAAAAGTACTCCAAGTGTTTTAATTTTCTTGATTCGAGTCATTAGCATAGTCATTTGTAAAGTATGTAAAAGTTCAAGTGTAGGGAGGAAACAAGCTCCCTTTGATGTATTATTTTGGATGGTAGAGTAAAAATGTATGCACAAAAAAAAAAAAAAAAAAAAAAAAACATACGGGCTACCATCCGTTTCTTTTATTTTATTGTTTAAGTCGAAATAGTGTCTTGAAAAAAATACAAAAAGAGAGTCGTAGTAGCTTAAGTTGAGTCGAGTCTTGGAATAGCAACGCCTCATTTTACATGTAATTGACTAAGACAATTGACTTGCCACCAGTAAAGTATCTCTTATCCAACAAACCGTGTTTTTCATACCCTTACACCTAACGTTACAACCCTTTAAAAGACCTCTTTGATAGTTTATCCTAGGTGCTTACGCCAATGTGGTGGAGGTTTTGATCCTTTCCCAAGCCTATGGTAATCTATTTGCTATGACAGGTAATGAGTGATATTTCTCCATTTTCATATATAAATTTACAACACCCGAGAGATGAGAGTATCCAAACACTTAATGTGAGGTGCTAGTGTATAATTTCCGTGCTTGTTTTGACTAAGGTGGAACGATCATTTGTTGTAATTACTTTTATATTAATGTTAAATGACCCCTAACTTGTATTTTGATTGGTGGAAAAGCTCATTTGCTTGAGGACAAGCAAATCCCAAGTGTAGGGATATTTGATGAGACGAAAAGTGTACCGCTTTTAAGGGGTCATTTAAGCCCGAAATCGTATTTATTTGATCAAATATTGCCCTAAATCGTTCCTTTTATCATTTTAGGTTCTTTGGAGTGAAAATCTGGAAAAGGAAGCATTTTGGACGTTTTTGGAGCGAAAAGTGAAGAAAACGACAAAGTCTCCAAAAATCAAGCTGGGAACAGTGCTTGACGGCGTCAAGGATTGCTCTTGACGGCGTCACGGCTTGGCAAAAGGGGTGGATATGACAAATACACGTGACGCGCCAGAAAGTTTTACAAAGGAAGTCTGACGGCGTCACGTGTTAATGGAGGTAGGCCATCACGTGTTAACTAGTCACAACTTGCGCGCGCGGTAGCTGTTACTATTTTGGCCATAAAATCTTCATACGAACTCGGATTTAGGTGATTCAAAAGGCCACGGATTCGGGACGAAGAGATCTACAATTTGGTGAAAAATTGGTCGTGACGGCGTCACGTGTTAAGTCTGACGCCGTCAGATCGGGCCGACAGAAAAATGCCTATAAATATAACCTCACAACTTCATTATTTGAAAGCCCTAAACCCTAAGTCCGATTCTAGGGTTTAGGTAGGTGTTTTTCCAGCAACTTAGAAGGTCTTAATCACTCCATAAATATCTTGTAATGGTGTGTTGATTCTATCTTAATTATGTCTTCCATTATTATTGTTGCTTGTTCTTCATTGATTATGTTTTACTAAATCACCTAGTGTTTACCTATGATTGTGTGAAACTTGTGTATAACTAATTAGATCTTATTGATTTCTTGTTGATGTGTGTGTCCATCTCCATCAATTAGGGCGTGACAACTTCAATAGATCTAATTGGTTTAGCTTATAATTCTTGTTTCCTATTGTCTCTTGTATGGTTGGATGATATCGATGTTAGGCTTAAGAAAACTGGTTAACCTCCTATACGGTAACTTGCTTGAACGTCTTAAGAAACATGGACCAAGGTGTACTAAGGTTAATTGGTTGTATTTAATGCATAAGCGAATTCTAGTGATCCCATGTTAGGAGCTTCTTAGCCGGCTCGACATAGGAGTGAAGTAGGAGCTTATAGAGTTGGGGAAGATCGTACACACCCCCACGATTGGTATTAAGGAATACAACCCGTCAATTAAAATAAGGTGTGACAATTCAATAGGTAGAATTGGATAGCTAGCAAGGAGTAACATATCATAGGTAGACATGCTTCACTTCCCTTGTAGAACCCTAGTTTACTTTCCTGCACATTAGTTTAATTAGTAGCTTTTGGGTTTGTTAATTAGCAACTAATTCTGCCCACTCCTTCAAACCAGAGATTTTACTTACTTTTCATAAAATATAAAAATACAAAAAGAATCATCCCTCACCTCTAGACCTAGTAGATAAATTTCAATCCTAACGAACACTATTCTTTGAGTTGAATGATCAATCCCCCGGTACTTGCCACTTCACTATACTACATCGGTCAGGTACACTGCCTGGTGGGGATTGCAAACTTCTCAAGATCCCTTGAGAGGTAAAACCTGTTGTAAGGTCGCAAAACCACGCATCAATACCCCTACCAGATATGTATCTCCTGGATCAAATGGCTGATATTACATATATGTATAATAGTTAGCTAAAATGGATACGGGTCATACAAAGGGTTTCTTGATGAATCAGGTTGATAATAACCAAAAAATAGTCATTTCCTATCATAAAGTCGATTTTTTTATGAAGCAAACTTAATCTTTACTATGGATTGTAATTGTAACTCTATTGTTATTGAAAAAATGTGAATTTCATGGTAAGAAATCAGATTAAAATCGGTCCTGTAGTTTATGTAACTCTATTGTTTATGTAAATCGTGATTTTATTAGCAGTTTATGGTATTTGTTAAGGTGCTCTCTTATGGTGACTATGCGGAAGTTTATTGCATTTAAGTAGCATAAATCTTAAGTTGTGGGCATATATAGTTTATAAAGAAGAAAAAACGCTCAATGAAACAGTCAGAGCACAACACATTTGTTTCAGCATTGTGACATTATTTGTTTGTTCCTAGTTGATTAACTCCAGATATGTCTGTGCAGAGGAGCTATAATGTTTCACTCCCTCACGACAAGATCCCGGATGCACTTTGTCAACTAGCTAAGAATATGGCAGCTCCTGCAATGCCAGTTGGAGAAGAGTTTCGCCCAGAAGCTGCAATTGTTAATTACTTTGGGTCAGGTACTACTTGCATTCTAACTTTCCTAGATTTAACATCTTTATTCTGATATCTTTGATTAATATGATTGTGGTCATTAATTATCGAAAGCCCATATATAAAAAGTATTGTACTTGATTAGTTTTCCCTTGTTTAAATTTATGTCATGTAAGGTTAGAGAATTAGACGTGTTTAGAAAGGCCCTTTTGACTGAATATAAAGAGAAATTGAACAAAAGGTTATCATTGCCATTTTGCCTTTTTAATTATATATACAGCTAACCTTCTACTGAACAGTCTAACCATTACAAAGTAAGAAAGATTGCTTATGGTGCAGCTAACCTTCTTAAATAATAAATGTATGCGTACTTATGTTGCCAATTTCTTGTAATACATATATTGAATTATTGATCACAGATGGACTGCAATTACTCAGCTTGCTCACCATGGGATGATCTTCGTGCCAATTGGATATACTTTTAGAGCTGACATGTTCGAAATGGAGAAGGCGAAAGGTGGAAGTCCATATGGTGCAGGTACTTATGCAGGGGATGGGTCAAGACAACCATCTGAGCTCGAGTTGCAGCAAGCTTTCCATCAGGGTAAGCACATTGCTACCATCGCCAAGAAACTCAAGGGAAGCCCGTGATGTGCATCTAACTCACTGAAACAATGTCAAGCTAGATACAATTAGGTTACCTGTTACTAACTTGTGGTTGTATGAAACACATTGTTTTGATATATATGAAATTCGCTCTTTTGCTATTTGTGTATTTATTTGTATTATGAGATTAACTACTGTTATTTAATGTGTGGATATTAGTAATTTTATAAAAAAAAAAAAAAAAAAAAAAAAAAAAAAAAAAAAAAAAAAAAAAAAATTAAATTTGAACCATGACACGCAAAAAAGGTGTCATAAAAGTGTGTCGTAAAAGGGTGTCATAAAAGCGTGTCATAAATTTATGACGCGCGAAATGCGTGTCATAAAGCTTTATGACGGGTCGATTTATGACACCAAAAAGCGTGTCATCTGACCCCTTTTATGACAAGCAATCGGTGTCATTAAAGGCATTTTTTCTAGTAGTGATATATTTTATTTTTTATTTTTATTAATATTAATTATTACACTTAAAACCTTGTACTCTTGATATTTTATAAAAGCCTATACCGAAACCTAACATCTTATGCGGTAATTCTTCATTTTACGACAACTTGAATAATTATCATTTTCAAAACAAAGTTTCCAAAAATAGAATTTCACACTCATTATTAATATAACCCATAAAACCGAACACCACTTAATTTACCAACGCTCACAAACTTGAACACAACTCATTTCGCAAAACCCCGAACACAAAACCATACAAGTCATTTCCACATCACCAAAGTGAACAAAATGAACTTATTCAAAACAACACTACTCAAGACACACCAATAGAGTCACACAAAGGGATTTAGTGCCAAAGCACACGTATATCACACATATGCCACACAAAACACGTAAGTCACACCAAGCAAAAGTTAAATAGATCGAAACTAATAGTTAGACTAACCTGCTAAAATCACGGTTGTTACATCATCCCCCACTTAGGGAAATCTCGTCCCGAGATTTAGCTACTTGTCTCACCAACCACATCATCAAAAAAACTTGGGTACTTAGACCTCATCTGATCCTCGCGCTCCCAAGTAAACTCAGGACCACGCTTCGAATTCCAACGCACTTTTACTAACGCTATCTTACCACGCTTGAAACTCTTGACCTCTCGGTCCATAATCTCAACAGGTTCTTCGACAAAATGAAGGGTCTTGTCAACCTTAATCTCATCTAATGGCACATGCAGACTAGCATCTGTCAAACATATCTTTAAATTAGATACGTGAAATGTATCATGTACACCACTTAACTCCTCAGGTAACTTCAATTGGTATGCCACCAGTCCAATCCTTTCCGTAATCTCAAACGGTCCTACATATCTCGGGTCTAATTTGCCTTTCTTACCGAAACGCACAACACCCTTCCAAGGGGACACTTTCAGCATCACAAGATCACCAACACTAAACTCTAAAGGCTTACAGTGATTATCCGCATAACTCTTTTGGCGATCCCTTGCTGCCTTAAGTCTTTCCTTAATCTGAAAAACCTTATCCGTAGTCTCTTGTACTAGTTCAGGGCCAATTAGTTGGCTTGTCCCAACCTCTGCCCACAGAACAGGTGATCTACATTTCCTCCCATACAACATTTCAAACGGCGCACACCTAATACTGGAATGATAGCTGTTATTATAGGAGAACTTAGCTAAAGGTAAATGAGTATCCCAGCTTCCTCCAAAATCGATAGCACATGCTCTAAGTAAATCTTCTAAAGTCTGAATCGTTTGCTCACTTTGCCCATCCGTCTGTGGATGATAAGCTGTACTCATATCCAAACGTGTATCCAAAGCCTTCTGTAGCGACTGCCAGAACCGCGAGGTAAACCTACTGTCGCGATCAGATATAATAGACACTGGCACACCATGTCGTGCCACAATCTCATTGATATAAATTCTTGCTAGCTTCTCCATTTTATAATCCTCACGAATGGCCAGAAAATGTGCAGACTTCGTCAGCCTGTCTACTATGGCCCATATCGTGTCATGCCCATTACTTGTTCGAGGCAACTTGGTAATAAAATCCATCGTTATATTCTCCCATTTCCACTCAGGGATCGGCGGTTGTTGTAGCAATCCAGAGGGTTTCTGATGTTCAGCCTTAACTTTCAAACAAGTCAGACACTTACTAACATACTCGGCTATTTCCCTCTTCATCCCTGGCCACCAATAAGCATCTCTAAGATCGAAATACATCTTGTCAGATCCTGGATGAATTGAGTATCTCATTTTATGAGCCTCATCCATGATCAACCTTCTTACATCTCCCACCATCGGAACCCATATCCGATCCAAGAAATATAATCCACCATCCTCCTTTTTCTCCATTTGTTGATCCAACCCACGCAGCATCTCAGCTGTTGCGTTTTCATCCTTGAGGGTTTCCTCTTGTGCTGCCAATATCTTCCTCTTGATTCTCGATTGCAAGGTCATGCACATAGCTCGCACACGCTTAGGTTTAATCCTTTCCTTTCTACTCAACGCATCAGCCACCACATTCGCCTTTCCAGGATGATAGCGAATCTCACAATCATAATCACTAAACAATTCAATCCATCTTCTCTGTCGCATATTCAGCTCCTTCTGACTGAAGATATGCTGAAGACTCTTATGATCTGTATAAACAACACTCTTTGTGCCATACAGATAATGTCTCCAATTCTTGAGGGCGAACACTACCGCACCAAGCTCTAAATCATGAGTGGTGTAATTCATCTCATGAATCTTGAGTTGTCGGGATGCATAGGCTATCACTTTCCCTCTCTACATTAGTACACATCCAAAACCTTGTTTCGACGCATCACAATACACCACAAAGTCATCTGGTCCGTCTGGAAGCGCCAGAATAGGTGCATTACACAATTTATCCTTTAATGTCTGAAAAGCCATCTCTTGCTCCTCTCCCCAAGCATACTTCTTATTCTTCTGGGTCAACAATGTGAGGGGTTTGGCAATCTTCGAAAAAATTTCGATAAATCATCTGTAATACCCTGCCAATCCTAAAAAGGAACGTATCTCTGACGGCGTCGTAGGAGCCTTCCAATTCTTAACCGCTTCGACCTTTCCAGGGTCTACATGTATACCTTCACTATTAACTACATGACCAAGAAAATGTACTTCTCTAAGCCAAAACTCGCATTTTGAAAACTTAGCGTACAACTTCTCCTTCTCCAGCAATTTAAGGACCAACTTCAAATGCTCTCCATGCTCCTTCTCAGTCTTAGAGTAGACTAATATATCATCGATGAACACTATCACAAATTTATCCAAATAAGGCTTACAAATGCGATTCATTAGATCCATGAATACCGCAGGTGCATTTGTCAACCCAAATGGCATAACCGTAAACTCAAAGTGTCCATAACGAGTCCTAAAAGCAGTCTTCGGAATATCCTCCTCATACACTCTTAACTGATGATAACCAGAACGTAGATCTATCTTCGAAAAGAATCGAGAACCTTGCAGCTGGTCAAGGAGATCATCGATTCTAGGAAGAGGATACCGATTCTTAACAGTTAACTTGTTCAATTCCCGATAGTCAATACACATCCGGAACGAACCATCCTTCTTCTTAACAAACAACACAGGTGCTCCCCACGGAGAGTGACTGGGTCGGATAAACCCCTTATCCTGAAGTTCTTGCAACTGCTCGGACAACTCTTGCATCTCAGAGGGTGCTAAACGATATGGGGATTTCGCCACAGGTGCCGCTCCAGGAATCAATTCAATACGGAATTCAACTTGAAGGATTGGAGGCAACCCAGACAAGTCTTCAGGAAAGACGCCAGGAAATTCACACACCACAGGAATCTCTTCTATTTTAAGTTCTTTGGTTTTGCATTCTTAAGGGATTTCAAATCAATCCCTAAGCATTCTCCTTGTATTCAAAGTATAACACTATTCTCTAAAGGTATACGAACTACCTTTTCATGGCATACAACCTTGGCCATATGTTTAGACAACCAGCTCATCCCTATCACCACATAAAAACTCCCATGTCCAAAAGGTATCAAGTCAATCATAAACGGAATGCCCTCTAACACTATAGTACACCCACGAATAACCTTGTCAACCTCTACCTCCCCACCGCTAGCTATCTCAATCACAATACTAGACCTAAGTTCACTAGGTTCAACATTCAATAATTTAGCAAATTCAGTGGACACAAAGCAGTAATCCGCACCCGTATCAAATAAAGTAGTAGCATAATGACCATTTAGAGAGAAAGTACCAGTAACGACGTGCGGGTCTTGACGCGCCTTGTTCGCATTTATAGTGAACACCTTTCCTCTAGCTGCATTCTTGTTGTACCCTTGCCCTTGGCCTCCTTCAATGGCCAACCTGTTTCCCGCCTGACCAGGTGCCTTGTTCAGCTTGGGACACACATTTCAGAGATGATCTGCACTCCCACACTCATAACACGCCCTACGATTATACCTTGCACCAACCTAGTCGATTGGAGTCGCTTGAGTAATCACCGTACGACATTCTCTAGCAAAGTGTCCAGGTTTGTTACACTTGAAGCACGTACGACACGCAGCCTGCTCATGATGATAACCATTGCATTTAACACATTTAGGAGCAGAACTAGTGTACCCCCTCCTGTCTGTGTTTCCTGTCACAGCCGGAGTAGCTGCCATCGCAGGACTCGCTGCCACCACAGGATTCACGTCTACGAACCCTTTCCCATTCCTTGCTCTCTTATTGTCAGCACCAGAACTAACCTGCTTACCTGCTTCAGTCTCCTCCTTCCTCTTCTCACTTGTCCTCGTAAGTACCTCACTCTTAACCACTTCATCAGTTAGTGCTCCAGCCTTCTGAATAGCACTCTGAGTGTCACGGGTTCTGTAGCCCTAACCATGCTACGAATCTGTGGAACCAACCCACGAATGTATTTATCGATACGCTTCGACTCAGGAGTTACCAAGTGAGGGACCAACTTAGCTAACTCATGGAACCTGTCAGTATACCCCGCGTGATTAGCTCCAACCATTGCATGGTTCCAAAATTCTTCCTCCAATTTCTGCATCTCATTCCTTGGGCAAAACTCCTCCATCATCAAGGCTTTGAAATCTTCCCAAGTTATTCCCATCGCAGCAACCCTACCCCTAGCTTGGACTTGCGTGATCCACAAAGTCAAAGCCTTAATGATCAGAGAACTTTTTGCATACTTGACTTTCTGGGATTCAGCACAGCCACTAATATCCATTACTGCTTCCATATTCTCTATCCATCGAGTGAGCGCTATCGCACCACCCTTACCATCGTACTCTTTAGGCTTACAAGCCATAAACTCTTTGTAGGAGCATCCGTTGTTGCCACCCCCACCACTTCCAGCACCATTAGGTTGAGCACCATCACCCATCTGTGCGCTCACATGGCTAACGATCTCTGGCAGTAGAGCTTCCAGTTGTTGATTAATCATTTCCTGGAAGATGGGGTTACTCTCTCCAATAGTGGGCGCCTGCTTTTGCTTCTTCGGCGTTCGCTTCATCGGCGTCCGGTAGGCTCCACTCATTGGTGACTTAGTAATAGGGCGTCTCGGTCTTTTTGGTGCCATTTCCTGGACACACAGGTCGTTAATACCATTAGGCGCCATTCACGATGTTCACGAATACACATTCTTACTTAACACAAGTACTCCTCATCAAATGGGACAATTAACACAAATATCAAGGTTAACCTTAATCCTACTACACGTAAGCATGTCATCATTGTTCAACGTAGCATTGGCCATAAGTCCACATATGTCGTGATACATTTATAATTATGTTGGCCACCCATAATTATAGATGTATACTTTCACATGTGTACTCGCTTCCAATACCACGCCTAACAATAATAACACCTCACAATAACAAATACACAAACTCAAAAATTAACATCATATAATACACCCATTAATCACATATCACACACATAAAATATTCAAACTCGCTTAAGCCTTATTATTAATTACTCGGGTAAAATCCCAGAATTCAAAGAAATTTGCGATCCAACATAATACCAAACATCAAAAGTCAACAGAAGATATCCCAAAACATAACACTAAACCAAACAGAATCGCACACGGCTCGAGCTCCACCCTAACGTTTGCCCCTCTCATTCAACTCGGATTAAATCTACTACTTGCCGTAGACTCTAGATCTGAATCCACTTCGTACTCTTCCTCTTCACTTATCCATCCATTCCGGTTTCCCTCGTTCTGTGGTAGTGGACGACTGGTAAAACCACTCCTGAGGTTCCTTTCTTCCTCCTCTATATGGTCCACAAACCCATACAGATTATGAGGCTCAGCCCAAACCTCTCCTCCATCTTCTAGGAATTTGGGACACTTTCTAGGGTACCTAATAATGTAACCGTCTTTATTGGTCACCTTTGTCTCGTACCTTTCTATCTCCTTTCCACCCACGTTCACTAAAGTCATCTTCTCCTCGATCTTACATGGACACATGCTGGCAAGAACTAAGGTCCTCTTGTTAGTCCGTTTCAAGCTACCAATCCTCTTGCAGCCAGTAGCGACAATGATAGTCCAACGAAACTTGCTACGCGCGAGAGGTGCCATGCTAAAAGTGACATATATAATACTAAGTATGGGGGTTCAATAGGCGTCCAAAACTCGACAAAACCTCTCATAAACTTAAGAAAAATAGACATATAAAATACCATACTTATACATAAGCCCTAAATGCAACTATATGAGGGACTCCTAGGTTATAGTCTAGGTTCAACCACCTACTTCTCTATAACCAAGTCTCTGATACCAATCTGTCACACCTCGCCAAGGCGGAAACGCGAGTGCAACATCATGGATATCATCACAACACATGGTGTCAAAATAGAGAATTTCTACATGCACATAAATAGAGCAAAGTACAGACACAAAGTGTCGTAACGATACCCCAAAAGAAAAATAACCAAAACAAATCTCCAAAGGTATCCTCAATAAAACATAAAGTACTAGTTGAAAGACATCAAAGTATCACAATCAGAATCAAACATATTCAAATCAAAACATAAAGATAAATCGTTCTCAAATGCAACTAAGTCTCGTCTAGTCGCTTCCCTCTACCATAGCCTTAGAATGCTCACCTGAAAATGATGGTTAAAAACGTCAACATAATGTTGGTGAGGTTCATAGGTTTAAGACACACAATATATCTCAGGCAACCAGTTCACTGTGATTATAAAACATAGCAGGACAGTAAAAATAGTTATTATACAACTAGCATGTAATCGCAACCAACTAACCAGCAAACGGGACATAAGGGACGGAACGTGCCCACGATCCAAATATCAATATCCAACATCAATTTGGGACGGAACGAGCCCACGATCCAAGTTCACAATAATGGGTAATCATTACCCTCTGATCAGACCACACAGAATAATAGTGAGTAGGGCTACTACTCTCCAATTGGATAATGGGAGCATAGCTACCCTCCAAATGGACCACACAGAATCACCACACAATAATCTCATAACATGCAGTACACGTATAATAACACTTACAAGTCCATGCATTTTACGACCACATAATCACAGTAACTCAAAAATATTTTAACACAAGCATCATTCCCATCCCAAGTTAAAACAAAGTAAAAATGGGACTATGAAACTCACCTCAAACTTTGCAGCTTCCAATTATCAATAACAAATCTATACAACAAAATAAGATCACATTACACACGACCAAGCTAAAAGCTATAGTCCATGAAGCACACATATAATGGATGTCCAAGGTTCATGTAAACCACCATGGATCACCTAGACTCCATACTAACCACTACCAAACACTTACACTCACTAAATCCCTTGCATATACTTTTTCAGAATAAGCAGATTTTTGGGGTACTTTTACCCATATAAAATCATGACAAAATAAACTCCACAACTCACACTAAAAATTTACCATGGTCCCTCATGAGCATAAAAACTACTCCCAGAAGGCCATGCACTAAAAACACACACAAGTACTCTATGAAAAATCAAACTTGAAAACTATCCAGATTCGGATCTGAACGCACACCAAAATGTTTTGACCCAACAACCATACTTGCACAACTTATTATCGGCTAATTTTCGCGTGGAAGTTAAAGGGAATATAGAACTCAATTTCTCCAGAAGGGATAACCCAAATTACTCTTTTAAAACCACTTTTAACCTCAATACTTTTAACCTAAATCTGTCCCGGGTTAACAGTTTTGACACCTTTACTTGCAAAAATCATTAGACTGACTTCCGGACCTCGAAATCGCTCGTGGCTGGACTTTTTGGAAAGCACGCTCTCTGAACTACAATTTAGACTCAAGATTCATGTAATAACTCATTTCCATCTATTAAATATCTTCGTATCTTTATAGCCCTATGAATCAGTCCAAACCCTAACTCATAAACTAACATGTTTTATACCCTAATCTCTTCACCAATCATCATAATATTATTAATTATTGATCCCAACATGTTATATATATTAAATTTATAGAAGTAACATAAACCCTAGATCCATCATAACTTGTATTACATGAATCAAATCAATTATTAAATGAATTAGGGATTACTAGGCATACCTTAAGCTTGTTTTTCTTCACAATAATGAAACCCTAATTTTTTTCTCCTTGTTCCTCCCCTTTGGTCGACCGTATATCTCAAAAAAAAGAGTGAGAGGGTTTTGGTTTTGTATTTATACTACCCATATGATCATTCTAGATAACCCTAATTATAATTGGACTAAAATTTTGTTTCCTTTTTCCCTTAAAACCCATATTCGGCCGCCCCCTTTAATATATATATATATATATATATATATATATATATATATATATATATATATATATATATATATATATATATATATATATATATATATATATAGGGTGGGGATATAATGAAAAGTCCCTTAGAATGAAAAGGATGGGAAGCGATCTCAACCATCGGATTAGGGTGGGCAAGATAAAAAAAGGCGGTGTCATTTTTGTAAATATTGTAAAATTCAAGGGCAAAGCTGTAGTAACTACAAACTAACCTCCTAAATACCAAAAGACCATATTCTATCTGAATTACCTAAATAACAAAAAAGGCGGTCATCATTTTTCACCAAAAATTCACACATGTCTCTCTCTTAATTTCCGGCAAATCGGTACAGCATCAAATCGATGGTGAAGATGAATATGCAACAGTTTAAACCTCCTCGTAAGTTGATATAAAAACTCTAAAATTGTTACTGCATCAATTTTTAATTTAATTTTAATGAAATCGTGTTTCTGAATAACCTACTGCATCAAATCTGATAGCAAAACACGATTTTGTTCAAAAGTGTTTGGATGTGTATGTTTATGACTGATGCACTAGATTCTGAACTGTAGGTGTCTAGATTTTGATTTGCTAAAATCGTGTTTTTATTGATTTGTTAGGATTTGTGTTTGTAAATTTTGTTGTTTGTGAGATGCACTGGAATGAGAACTATTATGCAGTAGGTGTTGAGTTGCGGCGTATAAGGATGTATACAAGGTGTTTGATAAAATGTCTCAATGGGATTTTATACCTGTGATGCACTAACTTTACATTCTGATGCACTAATTTTGAACTGAGATGCAATAGGTGTTCAGTTATCACGTGTAAGGATGAAATATGATAAACATAGGTTGTTTTATGTGTGTAAAATTGTATGTATGCTTGGTTGTACGTATGATGCACCGGAATTTGAACTGAGATGCAGCAGGTGTTCACTTGACACGTGTAAGGATGAAGTAAGCTAAGCGTAGGTTGTTTTATATGTGTAAACTTGTTTGTATGCCTGGTTGTACGTCTGGTGCATTGGAATTTAAACTGAGATGCAGCAGGTGTTCACTTGACACGTGTAAGGATGAAGTAAGCTAAGCGTAGGTTGTTTTATATGTGTAAACTTGTTTGTATGCCTGGTTGTACGTCTGGTGCATTGGAATTTAAACTGAGATGCAGTAGGTCCCCAGTTGGCGCGTAAACTGAGATGCAGTAGGTGTTTAGTTTGACCTGAGATGGAGTATGTCTAAATATATTTAGGTTAAGCGTAGGTTGTGTTATGAACGTAAATGTGTTTGTATGGTTGATCTATTGAAGTGATGCAGTAGGTTATTGTTTATGTAATTTATGGTTACATTAGGTTAGGTTAAGTGAGATTTATGTTCTTTAAAAGTATTTTTATGTGTGCAAGTTTGTGGTCTAGTGGTAGATGCTTAAGCAATTAAGCGTGCTCAAGTGAGAGTAGTACCGGGTTGGGTGACCGACCGGGAAGTCCTCACTTAGGGACCATAAGCTCTAATGATATCAACCAGCTGCCTTAGAAGCCTGGGCACAGCCATGTGATGTCTTGACCAAACAAAGGACGCGAGTTCGAATCCGATCCGCAGCATGGTTGGGTATTGGGTGGAGGTATTTCACAGGCATCAAACCTTTGCTGGGTAGGGTTGATGGGTACCATTATGGTACACAGGGTTGAGGTGTCCCTGCCAATCTACACTTTTTTTGACCAAAAATTAATGTCGTTGTATTGAATTGATGCAGTAGGTAGATGTTAGTTGCTTATAAAATTAGATTAGGTTAGGCTAAGTGAGATTTATATGCTTAAAAGTTACTTTATTTGTGTTCGAATGATTAATGCGGTTGGTGCAAACAAGTGATGCAGTAGGTAGATGTTAGTGAGATTTACTACATTATATAGTTATATGCTACTACATTACTGTTATTTTATATTCTACTACATTACATCTATTTCTTAGTGCATTACAATATATAATTGTAATGCAACAAATTATATATTGTAAATTTGTAATGCACTAACAACATACATTGTGATGCAGTAAGCTAATTATTTTTATTTTATTATTTTATTTTATTTATTTATTTATTTATTTATTTTAATTCAGGAAATGAAAGCAGCTTTAATAGTGGAGGAAGGAAATCGATTGTTCTTTGAAGCATATAGTTGCATAGCGTTTTATGTCTGATGCAGTAGTTGTAATAAAGTGCTGCAGTAGAAATTTTGGCATATAAGCTTACAATAGGTCAGTCGCATAGAGTTTTATGTGTCGAAAAGTGATTTTGTGTTTGTTTGAATGTGTGATGCAGTAGATGTGAAAAAGTGATGCAGTAAGGAATTATATTTGGCATATAATCCTAGATCAAGTTAGGCGCATAGAGTTTTATGCGTCAAAAATTGTTTGTGTGTTTGTTTCAATGTGTGATGCAGTAGTTGTGAAAAGGTGATGCAGTAGGGATTTGTATTTGGCAAATAATCCTAGATCAGGTTAGGCGCATAGCGTTTTATACGACAAAAAGTGTTTGTGTGTTTGTTTAAATATATGATGCAGTAGTTGTGATAAAGTAATGTAGTAAGGATTTCTGTGTGGCATATAAGCCTAGAATATTGTATGTGTAGAGTTAAACATATAAGTAATGTAGGTTTAATGATTATGGATATCTGACATGAAGCTAATCGAAAACCATAGAGTTAAACATTGCAGCATAGATGTCGAAAAGTTTATTTGAGTGTATTTAAATGCATGATGAGTAGTTGTAAAGAAGTGATGCAGTAGGTTCTTGTATGTGTCATATAAGTCTAGATTAGCTCAGGTGCGTAGTGTTCTAAGTGTTTAAAAGAGTTTGTGCATGTTTGAATGCATGATGCAGTAGTTGAAATAAGTGATGTGGTAAGTTCTTGCATGTGTCATATAAGTATAGATTAGATCAGGCGCATAGTGTTTTAAGTGTCAGAAAGTCTCTGTGTATGTGTTTACTTGATTGATCCAGTTGTTGTAATGCAGTGATGCAGCAGGGTCTTGTATGTGACAGTTAAGTGTAGATTAGGTATGGCGTGTTGTGTTTTAAATGTTTGAAAGAGTTTGTGTGTGTGTGTGTTTGAATACATGATGTAATAGTTGTAAAGAAGTGATGCAGTATGTTCTTGTATGTGTCATATAAGTCTAGATTAGCTCAGGTGCGTAGTGTTTTAAGTGTTTAAAAGAGTTTGTGTGTGTCTTTGAATGCATGATGCAGTAGTAATTGTAATGAAGTGATGCAGTAAGTTCTTGTATGTGTCATACAAGTCTAGATTAGGCCAGGCGCGTAGTGTTTTAAGTGTCGAGAAGTGTTTGCGTATGTGTTTGATTTATTGATGCAGTTGGTGTAATGCAGTGATGCAGTAGGTTCTTGTATGTGGCATATAAGTCTAGATTAGTTTAGACGCGTAGTGTTTAAAGTGTCAAAATGTGTTTGGTGTGTTTGAATGATTGATGCAGTTGGTATGATGCAGTGATGCAGTAAGTTCTTGTATGTGGCATAAAAGTCTAGATTAGGTTAGGCACGCAAGTGTTTTAAGTGTCGAAAAGTGTTTGTCTATGTGTTTGATTGGTTGATCCAATATTTGTAAAATTGTGATGTAGTAGGTTCTTGTATGTGTCATTTAAGTGTAGATTAGGTTAGGCGTGTAGTGCATTACCGTTTTTATTCTACCGCATCACTATTTATTTGTTACTGCATCACAGTTTATATTCTGCGGCATTACTATATTTATTCTACTACATCACTCTTTATTTTTTACTGCATCACTTTTTATTTGTCACCGCATCACAGTTTATGTTTAAAAGAAAAGACATAGAATTGGAGTTGGAGTTGCCTTTTATGTTTGCTGCATCACAGTTAAATTTCTACTGAATGATAAATGCGGTTGTTGTGTTGAATTGATGCAGTAGGTAAATGTTAATTGATTATAAAGTTAGATTAGTTTATGCGAAGTATATTTATGTGCTTTAATATGTCTATGTGTGCGTTTGAATGCTATTGATGTAGTTGCTGTAAACAAATGATACAGTAGGTAGATGTTGATTGAATATGAGGTTAGACTAGGATAACTGAAGTGTGTTTTATGTTAAGGGGGGGGGGGGACGAGCACCCTCCAGCCCCCTATTGGCTCCGTCACTGCAAGGTTGTGCATGCTGATTCTGATTCATGCACCAACCGTATGAACAAGACATTTTCCCATCCATTCAAAGGTTACGTTGTAACTCGATCTCGAGCCCTTGGGCTGTGTTTCTTTCCTTTCCTTGACTTTGTAAGCTCTGTTAGCTCTTTTGGTCTCCTTCTCTGAGCCATTTTTATTTATTTATATACTTGATAGACGTAAACTTCTTACATTCCTTGTGAAGAAATACTTTACCTATCTGATAGTTTAGGGGTTGTTTGGATTAGCTTATTTATCTGGCTTATGGGCTTATTTGAACATGGAAAAAGCTCATAAGCCCACTCTTTAGAGCTTATTAACTTGAGCTTATTGGCCTTAGCCAATAAGCTGAAGATGATAACGTCATAAGCTGCTAAGAGTTAGCTTATTGGCTTTTCCATATTCAAATAAGCCCATAAGTCAGATAAGAATGCAACCTAATGGGTTTAGGTTTAATTGTTTTTGTGGGTAGTTGAAGGTGAAATTGAAAATTGATGGTTGTTTTTAATGAATGAATGAAATGCTGTGTTTTTAGGGTTATTTTGTTGATTAAGTTGTTTTCCTCATTTGATGATATGTGTAACACGTGCTCGATGAGATGCCTAACTATCATGATTCAGTTAACTACACAAACTTGCCAAAAATAACAAGGTAGCAAATTGCACGCAATAGATACTGATAGGATTCAAACAGCAACACGGGTTAAAAGCTGATCCAGCTACTGATAACAACATGTAGTTGCTGATTTAAGATCTTGAGTTTACATGGCAATATAAGTATAAGAGGATGGTAAATTCATGATTTGTGCATGCCTTGTAATTGTCGACTCTTGGGTGCCTTGAAATTGTGTTACGATTTGTACTTGTGTATGTTTGTATATAGATTAAAAGTCGACTCATGATTCATTTTAGTTCTCGAATGGAAACTGATAATTGCGTATAAACTTTTTGGAATAAATGTTTTGGTCAATTCAGTTTGCCGCATTTGCCATATCCCACTATTATAACTTATTCAATTTTGGTTGTTTGTGTGCGTTACGTCTGCTCTTTGTAAGCCGTACAATGCTTCAATTTGTGTCTCTTTCAGTTTCGTAGCTGAGAACACTGACATCTGTTTTCCAAGTTGTGTTGTTATTCTGGCATCCAGCTTACCATTCAGTCTGTAGATTAGAGATAAATGATTTATAATACACGAATTTATATTTCATTATGTTATAGGTAAAACCGTTTCAGATGTATATCCCACTTGGAATATAGATCTACTGCATTAACAAGACTCCATCATCACAGATCTTCAAACATACAACCCTTTACATATGCTGCATTATCAGGACCCATTTTACGGGGTTCAACCTCTTTTGATTACTGAAATGAAGTAAGCATTGGTCAGCTAACCTGTTATACCATATACACCATCCGTCTTTGTAGACATAACACACCTCCGATCCTCTAACCTGCTTTTTACTATCAGGGCATCAGCAAAACCAAAGTCTTATATGTCGATCAACGCCTCAACATTTGTCTCCCTTATATTATTATCATCTCGATCATTCTAAACACATCCTTAGCCTCTAAGGAGAATCAATTACTTTATCCACACACGCCACAGCTTTCTTGGAGTCGCATACTATTACTAATTCGATGAAAACAAGTCTTTTTTCTTTCTGTTTTTCGTTTTACTTCATAAATTGCTTCCAGTTCAGCTAAAAGAGCAGTCTTACCTTCATTATTTTTCTAAAACACCATCATTTCCTTTATACACTTTATCATTCCAAGCCACACATATTGACCACCACTAGAAGAATCACTAAAATCCACTGTTTTTTAAGTGTTTTAAGTGTCGAAAAGTGTTTTCTATGTGTTTGATTGGTTGATCAAACATTTGTAAAGTTGTGATGTAGTAGGTTCTTGTATGTGTCATTTAAGTGTAGATTAGGTTAGGCATGTAGTGCATTACCGTTTTTATTCTACCGCATCACTATTTATTTGTTACTGCATCACAGTTTATATTCTATGGCATTACTATATTTATTCTACTACATCACTCTTTATTTTAGGTTAGGCGTGTAGTGCATTACCGTTTTTATTCTACCGCATCACTATTTATTTGTTACTGCATCACAGTTTATATTCTATGGCATTACTATATTTATTCTACTACATCACTCTTTATTTTAGGTTAGGCGTGTAGTGCATTACCGTTTTTATTCTACCGCATCACTATTTATTTGTTACTGCATCACAGTTTATATTCTATGGCATTACTATATTTATTCTACTACATCACTCTTTATTTTTTACTGCATCAGTTTTTATTTGTCACCGCATCACAGTTTATGTTTATCTCAAATGTACAGCGATAATGTTTTTAAAAGAAAAGACATAGAATTGGAGTTGGAGTTGCCTTTTATGTTTGCTGCATCACAGTTAAATTTCTACGGAATGATAAATGCGGTTGTTGTGTTGAATTGATGCAGTAGGTAATTGTTAATTGCTTATAAAGTTAGATTAGTTTATGCGAAGTATATTTATGTGCTTTAATATGTCTATGTGTGCGTTTGAATGCTATTGATGGAGTTGATGTAAACAAATGATACAGTAGGTAGATGTTAATTGAATATGAGGTTAGATTAGGATAACTGAAGTGTGTTTTATGTGACAAAAAGTGTGTTAATTGAATATGAGGTTAGATTAGGATAATTAGTTTTGTTGCATTTCAACTTTAATGGATTATGTCAGAAGCAAATTATAGTTTATTCAAGCATCAAAAAGGGTTATTGTGACGTGAAGTGGCACAAATAGATAATTAGTTCTAAAACGCAAATCCAAACACCCTCTAAAGTTTGCTTATAACATGTGTATTTGATACTTGTCTACATAACATGCAAGTGAAATACATACACGCTTCCATACTTTTCCTTGACCATGGTTACTTTTTGTCCTATTTTCCAGAAGAAGCTATCTCGTGTTGCCAGCATTGAAAGTGAAATAGCGAGCACAGGTGTATATTCTGATAACGACTCAATCACTTGTGACGATGAGGATCAGGGTAACCAGGAGAATGCTGAGTTAAATAAAGGAGCTGAAATTGTCGATTTCATTGAAAAAATTGAGATAATGAAAAGAAAGCGTTCTGCATTATGGCTGGAGGAGTTTCAACGGTGGATGACTCATGATTCCGATGATCATGTAAATAGTGAGATGCAAAGTGGAGGCACCTTAAGTTCTAATAAAGACAAAGATTCTCGAAAGAAGAGAAGGCTAAAACATTTTGGTAAAAAGTCAAGATATATAACCTGGAGGAAGAATTTCTGCAGCTATCCGCTGAGTCAATTTCAGTAGCCTCTTCAGATAGTGACACGAGTGAAAGTGGAGATGATTATGGTGAAATTGGATCACATATACATTTCGAATCAACAACTGATGATCTTTCTAGAAGTATGGATCGCCTATCACTTTTCTCCTGTGAAGATTTACAAAAGATGATAGAAAATGGCTCATCTTCTATGAACACCTTCAATTCGGAACGTAGTGATTCTGAACAACTAGACAGCAATTATGAAGGAAATTGGTTAGAGAAGAAAATGTGGAAAAGAAAACCGAAGCCGAGAGTTGTATCACTAACAGAGAAATTGGTGAAAACGGCACAAACAGATGATGCCAGTGATCCAGGTAAAGTAAACTACGATGAGGGCATGATTGAATATGAGATGTTGGTTGATGGAAGGCATTCTATCATTGAGGGAACAGAGATGCTTCCCACAACAGAAGAATTTATCTTCAAGAACTTCAAAGTAGATCTTGCAGATTTTGGAGTTCAAGAAACATATAGTCAATATGTCTGCTGCACTTGTTTGCTCAAGGATCCATCTGGCTACAACAAAAGGTATTATTGTTCTTATCTAATACTCTATATGTTTCCATCAACATTTCTTATGTTTGGAGCATATATGATTTCTACATCTTGTCTTGTAATAAAATAGAAGAGTACAGTTGTATCCTTGTTCCAAATTCTATGCCCAGATGATGCACGGAGACACAAAAAAGAGGTAAGGATACCAAGAAAATGATAAAATAATCACGCTATTGCTGTCTAAGGGCTTTGGGAACTTTTGATAACCAGTTTGAAGATAGTTATACCCATGTTTGTTCTAAGGGAGTATGAATTAATATATTTAGAGGTGGCAATTATGAAATTTGCTTATAGATGGTCGATTCGGGTTTGTTTAGATCAAACCATTTAGTGAGTCAAAATACTAGAATTAGCTGATAGGGGAATGGGGTGAGCTAATTTACACAATTATTATTTATAATGCTAAAAAATGAACAAAAGAATGGCTGCTAGTCAACTGAGAGCACCAAAGGGCCTTTGGCCTAGAGGTACCCATGTGGAAGTTATGTGCCCAACCAAGTAATTGTGGTTCAAGTTCTTCAATGTGGTTGTGTAGAATTGTATTCAATATATGTGTGTGTGTGTGAGCGCACGCCTTTTAAAAAAATTTAACCTGGAGCGACCCACCCCGTTTCAACCTGTACTAAAAATGACTCGTTTTGACTCGTTATCCTGTTGCATAGATTGTCTTCTTTTTGTTGGAAAATTTAACTGCATTTAAGCAAATAAAAGCATAACCTTTATCCGAAACTCCTCTATCTGGACTTCTGACTTCTACTGGCAATGAGTTATTTATGCATTTTTTGTAACTTCAAATCGACAATATTTGTTAATGTGCTAAAGAAGCTTTTAATAAATGAAGCATGCTTAGTCAACACCAGGTCTTTCTATTTAAAAAAAAAAAAAAAAAAAAAAAAAAAAAAAAAAAAAGAAGATATAGGAAACTAAAAGAAACTATTCTGTTCATTTGAGTATTTTTAATATAGCATCTTGATCGGATTTGGAATTGAACACGATGTGGTAATGCATACATATAAGGTGGTGTTATTCTGAATAATGCATGTGCAGACACATAGAAAGTTTCGCATGATATGCCCCTTTGTTAAATCCTAACAGTAATTGAGAAACTAGCTGCTGCACTATTCATATTGATAAAATGTTAGGGCGGGTCAAAACGGTGTTATTAATGCATTTGAGTAAGCGAGATGTTTGTAAAATTTATAGAAGCTATGATTAGTTTATAATTATAAAGGTTTGTGGATATTTAATAGTAAGTCAACTACCAGTCATGTTGACCCCTTTTCAACTCTTCAACATTTGTCTTTGTTGTGGATTTGTATATAAACTTTTAAACATGTGTTTGTTGTGGATTTATATCTGATGTTCGACCACTCTTCCGCCAATTGGTCTGCTTGGATCTTGTCCCCAAGATCTATTTTTAGATGTGATTAATTTGTGGTTTGTTTTCCTTGATTTTTTCCGTGTTTATTCTGGGCTTCTACTTGGAGATGAGCTCTTATATCTCTTTTGTTTTGCCCCTGTTGGTGGGTTCTAATAACACATGCTTGGCACTTTAAAAACTTTTAATATGAAAGTAGTATGACATATTACTAAAATATTATTCCAAATACTACATCAACTAAAAAATAAAGTCACAGACTATAAAACTTGCAACTACCCCTTTTTATGCACAATAAACTTACAAGTTTTCTTGTCTTGTTTTTCAGGTACCAACTTCTGGCAGGTGTATTTGAACAACGGCTTCTGGAACCCTTGTTACACCAACACAAGCTAGTGCTGAGTGCAGCCTGCTTTCTTGTTAGGACAGGAAACACATACTTGGGTTCATTATTGTAAGTTTCATTGAATTTTTCTTCCGACAGTTCCTTTTTCCGCTCTTATGAAGTTATTCATTTGACCAAATACGCAAAATGTTTAAAACAGGTGGGTGGATTATGCCCGTTTGGTGGGGCTTCAGAAGGCTCATGATGTAGCTTCAGTTAGTCAACATATCATTGAGTTATCTGCAATTGTGTTTAAAAGGGGTGACCGATTCCCTGAATTTTCAAGATTTAAGAAATTTATATGGTTGGTTTTTTTAAGATGAATTAATGTGACTTCTTTCCGGTTTTTCTTTGTAGCGCTTTATAGCGTTTCGATATTAAAATGACTTTGAAATTGATTTGGAAATTAACAATAGTTTCTTACTTACATTTTTGTTATGTGGTTGATATAATATGTTAGTTGAATGTTGCATTTGTCTTGCATATACCGTTTCTTGTTTTGAAACATGGGTTTATCTAATTTGCGTCATCGGTAACATGTTAAGACACATATGCCAACGAGGGAAGTTGATGCAGTCATTGGTATTGTGGAATGAAGTAGTTAAGTAGTTTTGGTCCGTGTTAATTAATTGCATCAATAATACAGTTAAAGAAGGTTATACTATGAGTACTAGATTCCATAAAACTTCATAATTGAACTCGAGTAAACCATGTCAACCTGCATCTAGGAATGTCAATGGTCCCTGAATCGTGTCAACTTGTTCGCGTGATCCATTTGTTTTGCTATCTCGTTTACAAAAGAAAGAAAAAGGAAAGAAAAACATAACCCGAGCAATGATATTAATCTACTGCATCACAGTGTAAAAATGTACTGCATCAGAATGTATATAGCTGGTGCACCATAGTTTATAATTCTATTGCATAACAATGATATTAATCTACTGCATCACAGTGTAAAAATCTACTGCATCACAATGACGTAAATTTTCTACGTCACAGTGTTAAAATCTACTGAATCAAAAATTCAAAATTATGTAAATTCACTGCATCACAATGTATAAATATATTGAATCAAACTTTTGTAAATTCGTTGCATTACAATGTATAAATAAACTGCATCACAATGTTCTGAATTTGCTGCATCAATATGTATAAAAAGAAAGATGGTCAATTACAGGTTTGAAACTTGTTTAAAGGATTCATCAAGATTATGTGAGCGGATGTTAGCACACATAAAAAAGAAAACTAGAAAATAGAGGTGACAATATTGTTAGAAAGTTCTAACAAAATGAGGGGCCACTCAAACCAGATTCATCTATTGGTATACTAACAGGGATGTCTGCTAAACGTATTAAAGGAACATGCCATTCAGAAGTCTTACGAACGATGATTCGAGAACCAGAACCATCCGGAAGGGTGTTGTCTAATAGTTCATAAGCAGTTTGTCATAAACACGTACATAACTCTTTATTTTCAAAGGAGCATTGCTTAATTAATATGATCGGTCATGTTCCTTCACAAACGGCTCCACTTTTGCTTGTGACGGAACATGACGGGACATGTTAATACCAACTTGAGCGGATCTCGGTCCTTTTTTAAATAAATAAATACTTTTACCTTTAGCAAATAAAAATTTCATTATGATAATTAAAAGTCACCATCTTCCATTCAATAGGAAGATGGTAAAGATAAGAAAAAGAATGTATGGGTAGATGAAAAATGGATACTGATAAATTTTATGCTGCATAAAATTTTATAATATACTGCATTATGTGTATTAAATATACTGCATCAGCTTAAATAATATACTGCATCATATCCAATTAAGAATTATACAATCTAATGAATCAACTTTTATGGGTATTATACAATCTAGTTCATCAACTTTTATAATTTACTACATAAAATTTATAATCTACGGGATCATAGCCCATTAAGTATCATACAAACTACTGCATCAACTTTTATAATCTACTGCATCAATTTTTATAGTCTACTGCATCATAGCACATTAAGTCTAGTTTGTGTAACAAATCTGGTGTAGATACAAATCTGAAAGTATTCTACAATGACCAAAATTTGTGTAACAAATCTGGTGTAGAACTGCCTCACCTAATTTTCCTCTACTGCTAGTTATATACTAACTCAACTACATGCTGATCTCCAGCTTTCATGGAGATCATTATCACATTAAAATAACATAACATAAAATCACGGCCCCAACAAAGATTCAGCTAAAGAAGTAGGTAAACCGGAGAATAAAATTATGATTAGTTTAGTTGCAACTCGAACCGGAGAATAAAATTATGATTAGTTTAGTTGCAACCGAGTTGCAACTTTAATTAACGTGTTCAAATAAACAGGAATCCAAATGTAATACAGGAAACAATGCAGTATTTACAAATCAAGAACCTGATAAACAAAAGTATCATATCAGATTACAACGTTTAAATTGTGTATTTCACGAGGCGACCCTCAAAAAGAATTTCAACCTCATAATCTCCGCAACTTTTCGCCTCTCAACTTTCAAGCACTGCTCCTCTTCAAGTGGGTTGTTGTCACAAGAATCCTCTTGATTGCATTAACTTCCAATGGGTTGTTCTTGCTCTGTTATAGTTAATTAAAACCAACATTAGTCACATATAAAGCCACAAACTTTATAACTTTAGACTTGAAAAAGTAAAGTTAACTCACCTTTGAGCAAGTTCCACGGCGCACATTGCAAACGGGGTAATCATGTGGGCAGCAACTGTAGTGGTTATCACAGCAAGATGCACCTTCCAATGGGCAGCATCCCCAAGCAAAACAGTAGCCATAGTACTCATAGATACAACAGCAAGTGGTGGCTTCAGGGCATTTGTTGTACTCGTCACAAACCACTTCAGGTGTGACTGGTGATGGGGGTGATGGACCAGGGTTGGGTGGGTTCGCAAATTATTACCGAAGTGTAGAACTGGAATTCCCTGCCACCAGCTTCAATGGCAACAGCGATGGGTTGGTATGAGACAGCCTTTTGCAATGCCGATTCATCGTTAATGAGAACATCTTCATAGCCATCAATACTAACAACCTTTGCGTTTTTCTGTTTAAAGCAAATATAAATTATAAGTATATAAGAATTAATCAATCAACTCTAAATTACGAGTATATACATATAAAAATTAATGAAATAATGAATATGGCAAGTAAAAACCCTGGTTGCGTCACATCTGCCATCTCTACCAGTGTAAGGGTAGTCTTCTTCAGTGTCGATTCCACCATGTTTGATGATGAACTCGAAAGCGTAGTCCATAAGACCACCATTGCATCCTTGGTTGTAAGATGTATCACAATCAACAAGCTCTTGTTCTGAGACAGAGATCAAGTCACCACTAACAATCTGGTTGATAACTTCCACGGCTCCGGTGGTTGAGAATGCCCAGCAACTCCCTGCAATTAGTATAAACTTGATCAGACTACGCGATTGTTACTCGGTCTTTATAGGGTCTTTGGGATTGCGTTTTAAAGTGATTATGCATCTAGAAATAATTAGTCATGGTAAGCTGCTTTCAAACTCACTAAGCTACTGCAGATCAAATCAAGTTGACTACAATAAAAATAAACAAAAACCTACTGCATCAAGCAACAAAAACACAAATTCAAAATAACAATTCTAACATCAAATTAGGTCAACTAGAAACACAAACATCGATAGAAAAACATACAGAATCAATTTTTAAAATAAATTAAATACAATAACGATCAACAAAAACATATTCGAATAAAAATGATATAAATTAACAAAAAAAGATTAAAAAAAAAGAAGATAATAAGTTCTTACTATCCGTATTAGTTGATGATGAACATTCATCAATCGATGATGATGAAAACTCAATCGACATCTCAAAATCGATTGAATCAGTTGAAGCAGTGAACACTTATCAATCGATGAGGCGAAAAGTGTACCGCTTTTAAGGGGTCATTTAAGCCCGAAATCGTATTTATTTGATCAAATATTGCCCTAAATCGTTCCTTTTGTCATTTTAGGTACTTTTGAGGAGAAATCTGGAAAAGGAGGCATTTTGGACGTTTTTGGAGCATTAAAGTGAAGAAAACGGAAAAGTCTCAAGAATCGGCTAAAAGTTACTCTTGACGGCGTCACAATTAACATGGGACGGCGTCATGCCTTGGCAAGAAAAGTTGGATGTGAAATTTACTCATGACGGGCCAGTGAGTTAGCATGAGAATTCTGACGGCGTCACGCTTTAACTAAATCAAGGGCGTCACGGCTTAAATCATAAGGGGACGGCGTCACGTTCATGATCCGACGGCGTCAAGCCTTGATAGGCCAGAATGGATTTTTGAAGAGCTAAAGAGGGACGGCGTCAAGAAGGTCACCCGGGAACCCTAAAAGCGGCGAGGTGACGGCGTCACAATGCATAAGGTGACGCCGTCAGATCCAAAAATCTATATATAGTTTTCTAATTTTTTGTCATTAAGGGAGAGCTTAGTCTGTGGAATTTTGGGATAAAACCCTAAGACGATTTTAGCTACTTTTTCAGGGCTTCTTGCCTTGAGATCTTCCATGTTTCATTGAAAGATAAGTTATCAATTAATCATTCAATATGTCTATGTGTTGTTTGATTCTATCTTATGCTTGTCTTTTGTTTAACATGTTAGGCTAATTTTATCTTGTGTTTGCTTAGATCTAATGAAACCTAGCTATTGATTATTGGTTGTTAGTGTGTTGTTAGTTGTATTGGATGATTGTTTATCTATGTTAGGCTTAAGAAAACTGGCTAACTTCCTATTCGGTAACTTGCTTGAACGTCTTAAGAAACATGAACCAAACGCGTACTAAAGGTTTTTATGGTTGTATTTAATGCACAAGCGAATTCTAGTGATCCCATGTTAGGAGCTTCCTAGCCGGCTCGACATAGGAGTGAAGTAGGAGCTTGTAGAGTTGGGGAAGTAAGTACGCCACCCCACGAATGGTATTAAGGAATACACCCGTCATCCACGCGACTAATATACACTAATTAACCGGTAAAAGATAGTTAGGGAGTAAGGAAATCTAAGTAAACACATTTCTCTACACATAAGTTTCTCACCACTTTTCATTTTTGTTATTTTATTTTATTTGCATTTGTAGTAATTTGGGTTAGTTGACTAGCAACTAATTCCGCCCACTCTTCAAAACCCGAGATTTTACTTGCTTTCATAAAAACTATAAAAACATAAAAAAGAATCTTCCTCGACCCTTAGACCTAATTAGAGTAGCCTTTCACACCTAACGAACACTATTCCCTGTGGAGAACGATCAATCCCCCGTACTTACCACTACACTATACTACATCGGTCAGGTACACTGCCTGGTGGGGTTGTAAGCCTCTTGAGATCCCTCGAGAGGTAAAACCTGTTGTAAGGTTACAAAACCACGCAATCAAGTTTTTGGCAGTAATTTGGGTTAGTTGACTAGCAACTAATTCCGCCCACTCTTCAAAACCCGAGATTTTACTTGCTTTCATAAAAACTATAAAAACATAAAAAAGAATCTTCCTCGACCCTTAGACCTAATTAGAGTAGCCTTTCACACCTAACGAACACTATTCGCTGTGGAGAACGATCAATCCCCCGTACTTACCACTACACTATACTACATCGGTCAGGTACACTGCCTGGTGGGGTTGTAAGCCTCTTGAGATCCCTCGAGAGGTAAAACCTGTTGTAAGGTTACAAAACCACGCAATCAAGTTTTTGGCGCCGTTGCCGGGGAATAGTTATTGTTTAGGTTGAAATTTTTATTTCTATTAGGTCTACTCACTAGATTCCTTTCTAGTGAGATTTTTATTTTATTTTTCTAGGTTTTCTTTAGTCTATCTATTTTCTTCGTGTCTTTGTTCGTAACCATACCATCCGACATCATGGAAGATGGTAATATCCTTAACCCCCACAACCCACCACCACAACAACCACAACCACCTCCTAGAGCCCGTACTTTAGGAGAGTATTCCCGTCCTAGCCACCATGGCTATCGAAACACCATTGAGCTCACTCAAGGAGCCAATATCACACCCTTGCGATCCGACACCATCCGGTTGGTGCAAAGCGGATGCGCATTTCATGGACTTCGTTCTGAAGATCCTAATCAACATCTCAAGGACTTTCTTAAAATCGTTGATTCTATAGACCTTGATGTTGCCACTCGAGAGACGACCCGATTGCGTCTCTTCCAATTCTCTCTGCGGGACCAAGCTAGTCAGTGGCTAGAACGTCAACCCGCAGGATCCATTACCTCTTGGGATGATCTCACCACTCGTTTCCTTGCTCAGTTTTTCCCACCGGGAAGAACTACCAAGCTAAGGAATGATATCTTGATGTTCCAACAACGTCAAGGCGAAACTCTCTACGAGGCATGGACTCGATTCAAGGACTTACTCCAAAAAGTCCCTCACCATGGCATAGAACTTTGGCTCCAAGTCCAAATCTTCTATGACCATATCAATCTCTCCACGAGGCAAACCATTGACCAATCGGCCGGTGGCAAGCTACGTGATCTAAGTGCGGAACAATCATGGGCTCTCCTAGAGGATCTTGCTCTTTATGACAACGAAAGTTGGAGTGATCCCCGTGATTTGAATAAAACGGTCAAGGCAATATCTTTGCCTTCTAACAATTCAAGCACTTCCGACCGTAGGATCATAGAACTTGAAGACCAAGTCAAGTTTCTCATGAAATCCTACGAGGCTCCTAAACCTTCAAGCCAAGTGAACAAAATCACTTCTTCATGTGAATTATGTAGTGGTCCCCACGACACTCGTGATTGCATGGAACTCCCCGAACAAGCTTTTGTGGACTACGCATCCTCGCGTACCGACGGAGCGGGAGACAAGTGGTACACTTTCAAACCCGAGCCAAACCATTATGGTGATTCATACAACCCCTCATGGAAAAATCACCCGAACCTTAGGTGGAAACAAAACCAAAACTCTCAACAAACCAATTCTTCCAACCCACCTAATCGTTTCCAATCAAGCGGTTCCTACTCGAACCGTACTTTCAACAACAATCCTTCCGGCAATGGTAGTACCAATAACTTTGAAGGATTGATGTCTCAATTTATGGCATCTCAAGAAGCTCGTTTAGCCAAGTTTGAAGCCGATTTCAAACAAAAACAAAGCGAGATGACCGATAAGATTGACACCTTGTTGAAAGCCCTCAATGACCGAGAAATGGGAGCACTCCCTAGCAACACGGTCAAGAACCCGAAACTAAATGTCAACGCTATTTCATCGGTTTCGTCCCCTAGTTCTTGTCCACAATATTATTCGGTCAATTCCATGAGCACGTGTTTCAAACAAACCCAAATCGTTCCAAATGACCAAGAAGTTATGACATCCAAATTGGTCAACATCATAGTTGAAACACCTTCCACTCAAAACCTTGACGAAGAATTCAAGGAGCTCCACCTTGAAAGTCCGGTTGTTGATGAGTTGGATGAGAAGAAGCTCAAGTTAGGCGAAAAAGGGACCGCCTTTGTTCAAAATAAGCTACCTAAGAAATTAGATGATCCGGGCTTATTTGTTCTACCTTGCAAGATCGGTAATTCGGAGGCTTATGACACATTAGCCGATCTTGGATCAAGCCTTAACCTACTTCCGTTACCTCTCTACACCTCTCTAAAACTTGGAAAACTTGAAGAAACCGAGGTGATAATAGGCTTAGCGGATGGAAGTGTTGCTTACCCGGTTGGAGTAGTTAAGGACGTGTTAGTACACATTGGAAAACTAACCATTTTAGCCGATTTCCACGTCCTTGATATGGTTAGCGACCCTACATGCCCCTTGTTGATAGGTAGAGGATTTTTGGCGACCGCTAGTGCTATGATTGATTGTAAGGAATCTAAGATAGCGGTAGGAGAAGGAGATACTTGGTCAATCTATGATGTTAAGAAACATGCCTATGATACTAGTGAGGAACCAACACCACATTGGCTAGAATCAAATAGGAGACCATCTAGATATGGACCTTGGATTGATAGAGACTTCATAGGACCCCAACGCCCATTTTACCTAGAAGAGGACTTTGTTAACCGAACACATACGGTAGAGCAACTCTTGGCTAGGGACACCGAATTGGATCCATTTGAAGACCCTCTAGTTTTTAGAAAGATGATTGATTTCCTAGGAGTTTTGCCAATTAACCTAGGAATGAATAAGTGGATTTGTGAGGAAGATGATCATAAGTGGAATTGGGATAAACCACCCAAAGATGGAGACGGGTCATGGCATATCAAGATGACATTGTATGACCCGGATGGAGAGAAGTTTGAAAAGACATATCGTACTAAGCGGACCAATAGGAAACTTCAATCCAAGCTTAACCCTAAAGACGTCCTCGATGACGAGCTTACTTACATAGGGTAGCGTGACTTTGAGTCTAGCTACAAGACTCGTTAATAAAGAAAAGCGCTTCTTGGGAGGCAACCCAAGCTTTATTTGTTTTATTTGCTTTGTGTGTTTATTTATTTGTTTGTTTGATTTTATTTGCTTCCGTATGTATGTTTAATTTTTATTATTATTGATTCATGTTCAAAACTAAATTGTGAAAATGCTTTATTTTGTTTTTAACTTCGTCTTAACTACATATAAAGGTATTTTGCAAAAGATAAGTGTAAGGGAAATCTAAATCGGTTTATTAGAACACAAATGAACATGAATCGTAATAATAATAAATTAGCATACATATTCGTATTTGTTTGAGTCAAATGCTTGTATCGAGTCATAATGATGTTTTGCAGGATTTCCAAGAAGTAAGGTAAAGGTTTTTCCAGAAATTTTCCGGAAACTTAAAATGAAAATTTTTGTCAGGTCATTTCTGACGGCGTCAGGGGTTATAACCTGACGGCGTCAGATTTAATTTCCAGAAATTTTTGAAAGTTTTGTTTTCATAAAAAGTTTTTATTAAATCTCCAACTTATAATCTCCAGGAATCTGCAAAATTATCAGTCCACAAGCATTATATCCTTATATATAGATTTTATCCCGCCGATGTTATGCAGGTTTTCGTGTTTGTTTTCTCAGGTTAACAGTTATTTTGGACAAGGAAATGTTTATGGAATCAAGCTTATGGCGATGCATTAGTCATGGAGCTTCAACATTCTCTTTGGAGGAAGATTTAACCGTGTGATTTCACTATCCAACGAGCGAATCAGGGGAGTATTTGATTTCATTCTTTTACTTTTTACTTTTACATCTTGTTATTTGAACATTGGGGACAATGTTCATCTTAAGTGTAAGGGGAGGGTAAAAGTACGATTTTAGAGAATACAATTGCGCTTGATTTTTGTTTGTTTAATAATAGATGTGTAATAAAACTGAGAGAAATACTTGATTAGGGTAATTTTAGTGCCAAATTTAAAATTTTTTACAACATATAGGAGTGAAACTTTGATCTTAATGAGCGTCTCACGGATAGGAGTTATATGACTAGCACAAAAACCGTACCACTAAAAAATTTTCCACCCCCAAATATGTGAGGTTCGCCCCTAGAATTGGTAGGAAAAGCATTTATGCTATGATGTGTGTACCGGTAGCACTTAGATTCTAGAACTTGCGTTAGGACCATTCCGAGGCCACAAGTGAGACTACATTCGTGTAGATAGATTTACTACATGATAAGAGGCATTAGGATTAACCCATTGTTTTACACCTGTGTTTTTGTTATAATTACTTTGGCTACATTGGTCAAGTAATTCTCCCACACCCTTTGCGTTGTACTCATTTTTAGTACACGATACCCCTAGTACACCCCTCAGAGCCTATCTTTTCGTTTCGACCTTTAAGCATCTTACTTAAAGGAAGAATTTGTTACACCCCACTAAAATGTACACCCAAATCGCCTTAGCCTACCTTGTATGCACTCATCTTTAGTGCATTATTGTGTCAACATTTGTTTAAACCCAAGTTAATTATCTAGTTGATTACATGGTTGCTAAGTCGAGTCATATCCTTGTACATATTGTTTTGGGACGATTGGGACTCATGGGTAAAGTACTAGTATAATGGAGTAATGGGGAAGAACATCATTTATTACCCCCATATGTGCTAAATGTTTTAAAAGTACTCCAAGTTTTTCAATTATCTTAATTCGAGTCATTAGATTAGTTAATTGTAAAGTTATGTAAAAATTCAAGTGTAAGGGGGATGCAATGCCCCTATGATGTATTATTTTGGATGGTAGGGTAAAAGTGTATGCAAAAAAAAAAAAAAAAAAAAAAAAAAAAAAAAAATCAAGAAAAACACAAAAAAATGAGAAAATGAAAAATAGAAAAAACATACGGACTACCATCCCGTTTCATTTTATGTTTGCTTTATATTTTTGTTATTTTGTTATTTCGTTTTTAGCTTAAGATCGAGTCGAGTCTTGGCTTAGCAACATTGTATAGTACATGTAATTGATCAAGATCTTTAACTAGCCACCAGTAAAATATCCCGTATCCAACAAAACCGTGTTTTCCTTTTCCCTACACCTAACGTTATAACCCATTTAAAAGCCCTCTTTGATAGTTTATCTTAGGTGCTTACGCCTAGTGGAGGAGGTTTTCGATCCTTTCCCAAGCCTATGGTAATCTATTTGCTATGACAGGTAGTGAGAGATATTTTCCGTTTTCATTTATGAGATTTATTTTGATGACACTTGAGAGATGTGAGTATCTAAACACTACTTGTGAGGTGCTAGTATGTAATCTCCGTGCTTATTATGATTGAAGTGGAACGAATATTTGTTGTAATTACTTTTATGTTTGCATTAAATGACCCCTAACTTGTATTTTGATTAGAATAAAAGCGCATTTGCTTGAGGACAAGCAAATCTCAAGTGTAAGGGTATTTGATGAGGCGAAAAGTGTACCGCTTTTAAGGGGTCATTTAAGCCCGAAATCGTATTTATTTGATCAAATATTGCCCTAAATCGTTCCTTTTGTCATTTTAGGTACTTTTGAGGAGAAATCTGGAAAAGGAGGCATTTTGGACGTTTTTGGAGCATTAAAGTGAAGAAAACGGCAAAGTCTCAAGAATCGGCTAAAAGTTACTCTTGACGGCGTCACAATTAACATGGGACGGCGTCATGCCTTGGCAAGAAAAGTTGGATGTGAAATTTACTCATGACGGGCCAGTGAGTTAGCATGAGAATTCTGACGGCGTCACGCTTTAACTAAATCAAGGGCGTCACGGCTTAAATCATAAGGGGACGGCGTCACGTTCATGATCCGACGGCGTCAAGCCTTGATAGGCCAGAATGGATTTTTGAAGAGCTAAAGAGGGACGGCGTCAAGAAGGTCACCCGGGAACCCTAAAAGCGGCGAGGTGACGGCGTCACAATGCATAAGGTGACGCCGTCAGATCCAAAAATCTATATATAGTTTTCTAATTTTTTGTCATTAAGGGAGAGCTTAGTGTGTGGAATTTTGGGATAAAACCCTAAGACGATTTTAGCTACTTTTTCAGGGCTTCTTGCCTTGAGATCTTCCATGTTTCATTGAAAGATAAGTTATCAATTAATCATTCAATATGTCTATGTGTTGTTTGATTCTATCTTATGCTTGTCTTTTGTTTAACATGTTAGGCTAATTTTATCTTGTGTTTGCTTAGATCTAATGAAACCTAGCTATTGATTATTGGTTGTTAGTGTGTTGTTAGTTGTATTGGATGATTGTTTATCTATGTTAGGCTTAAGAAAACTGGCTAACTTCCTATTCGGTAACTTGCTTGAACGTCTTAAGAAACATGAACCAAACGCGTACTAAAGGTTTTTATGGTTGTATTTAATGCACAAGCGAATTCTAGTGATCCCATGTTAGGAGCTTCCTAGCCGGCTCGACATAGGAGTGAAGTAGGAGCTTGTAGAGTTGGGGAAGTAAGTACGCCACCCCACGAATGGTATTAAGGAATACACCCGTCATCCACGCGACTAATATACACTAATTAACCGGTAAAAGATAGTTAGGGAGTAAGGAAATCTAAGTAAACACATTTCTCTACACATAAGTTTCTCACCACTTTTCATTTTTGTTATTTTATTTTATTTGCATTTGTAGTAATTTGGGTTAGTTGACTAGCAACTAATTCCGCCCACTCTTCAAAACCCGAGATTTTACTTGCTTTCATAAAAACTATAAAAACATAAAAAAGAATCTTCCTCGACCCTTAGACCTAATTAGAGTAGCCTTTCACACCTAACGAACACTATTCCCTGTGGAGAACGATCAATCCCCCGTACTTACCACTACACTATACTACATCGGTCAGGTACACTGCCTGGTGGGGTTGTAAGCCTCTTGAGATCCCTCGAGAGGTAAAACCTGTTGTAAGGTTACAAAACCACGCAATCAACACTCATCAATCGATGATGATGAAGAATGATGGTGAAAAGATGAATAATGGTGGTTCGACGGTGGAGAACGGTAGCTGCGACGGTGGAGTTGTTGGGGAGAGAAGAAGAGACAGCAGGAGAAAAAAGACGTGGGATAGAAAGTGTGAAAAGAGAAAAAAAAGAAAAAGAAAAAAAAGAGAGTATATATAACCCCTAGAAAATGACCAAAATGCCCCTAACAGTTATAATAAAAAAGCTGGTAGGGGAGGGGACACGTGGCAGCGTGGGAGTCCTTCCTACCCTTTTCATTTTAAGCCTCCTTCTCATTATATCACATCTATATATATATATATATATATATATATATATATATATATATATATATATATATATATATATATATATATATATATTTATTTATTTATTTTTATTAATATTAATTATTACACTTAAAACCTTGTACTCTTGATATTTTATAAAAGCCTATACCGAAACCTAACATCTTACGCGGTAATTCTTCATTTTACGACAACTTGAATAATTATCATTTTCAAAACAAAGTTTCCAAAAATAGAATTTCATACTCATTATTAATATAACCCATAAAACCGAACACCACTTAATTTACCAACGCTCACAAACTTGAACACAACTCATTTCACAAAACCCCGAACACAAAACCATACAAGTCATTTCCACGTCACCAAAGTGAACAAAATGAACTTATTCAAAACAACACTACTCAAGACACACCAATAGAGTCACACAAAGGGATTTAGTGCCAAAGCACACGTATATCACACATATGCCACACAAAACACTTAACTCACACCAAGAAAAAGTTAAATAGATCGAAACTAATAGCTAGACTAACCTGCTAAAATCACGGTTGTTACACATATCAAAGTTTGTAAAAAATTTAGTATCAACGTTTCGTGTGGTGGTAAGAAAACATAGTCTCAAAATGTAACTCACGCCAAAGTATAATATATATCTCAATATATTATAAATGAAGTAATAAAAGAACAGTCAAGAAATACTGACTAGGACTCAAGTATACACACGTCAAAGAGGAATAGATAACGACATAGTCGAGAAAAGTACCGACAAGGACTTGAGTCGAGGAAAAATGACAAGAAGAAATCAAGAAATGATCGACAAGGAAAATGTCAATAAAAGTAGGTCGATTAGTAAATTTCGGTATTTATCCAATAATCCCAATAGTTTGGAAAACGTCAATTAAGTTGGGAAATGTAATTTAAGTTTTATAAGGAAACTCAAATTATTATATCTTTTAGCAAAACGCTTATAATTTGATAAACTATAAGTTTCGATTAATGTCGGTTTGATAAGGATGAAAGGTTTTTGAAATAAAAATTATAAGTTTAGAAAGTTTTATAAATTTCGGCATGACACGTTCATTTATACAACTTTCCCAAGTCATTTTGACTTAAATAAAACTCAATTTCTCAAAATAAGGTTCCCGACAAATTTATAACTAACAACTCGTTATTAGTTTAATATGTGTTGATTGGATATTTAGGTCTGTTACGAGTTTAATATATTAAATTCGTCCCGAGTTTAATATATTACATTCGTCTCTAGTCCAAAATGTCCAATCGTTCAATAATGTTATTACATGACCAAATAGTTAGAATCCAATATATGTCAAGTATCGCAAGTCTAATATCATTAGTTTTTATCCAATGTCCATATATTTAGTCCGTTATGTCTTAATTTTACAAGTCTCAATCAAAATATACAATCCGATATCAAGTACCAAGTCCCAAGGAATTATTCGAAACTTACCATGAGCACGAGCCAAACCAATAAACCATGTCAGTCATAAATTTGATAAATTAAACGACACGCTCATTACAAACACAAGTTTTAAAATTATACCAATATATTTAACAGAAAAAAAAAGAAACCAAACTTACTTATAGTTAACAAGATGGGTTTGAGGCCCATGTAATAAATCAAACACTCCCCATCATGGGCTATTAAGCCCAAACCAAATTTTGCTACTACACTAGTCCAACACGAACTCGAATACAAACACGAACGCAACTCAAATTAATTCATGGGCGCTGAGCCCATGTATCAGTGGTAAGAATCAAGAACTAAAGGTCAAATAACAAGTTTATGCTTAGCTCTATGTTACCATGTCTATAAAACTTACGTGGTACACGTGAAAATGTATTTATAAGACGCAAAATGTCTTTTGATAACCGAATAATGAAATGGTATATAATCACTCGAACACATATCTCTACTTTTCTCATGAAATAAATTCCTTAAACGTAATACCCCATTTATATTCAAAAAATTATATATATATATATATATATATATATATATATATATATATATATATATATATATATATATATATATATATATATATAATATATATATAATAATATATATATATATATAAGTTTTTCTTCAAAAACGATTATAATGTTCGATAATTGAGAGAAAATATGTGCCCGTTGTGCCCATTTAACTTTTCAATGGGCTAAATGTGCCCTTTTCAAAAAAAGGAGGGGGCTAAATGTGCCAAAATCTTTTACAAAGTAGCCAAAATTAGCCCATTTTTTTCATTTTGGGCACAAATTGCCATCTCTATTAACGACTCTCCAGTTTAACAGTCCATTGACTCCATTCTTTCTGACCGCCTTGGTTTTACCAAATCACCGCGAGGACATCAATTCTACCAATCTCCAATATTAAGATACTCGTATTCAATTTTAATGCTTGAATCATATATAATGTATTACTCCCTTCGTCCTATATTAAGTGTCCACTTTCAAAATGCACAAAGTTTTAGAAGATTCCACTAACTACACTCTCCACCAATCAAATATCATTTTTACCCACTAAAGTCTCATCTCATTGGTTGGAATACAATATGGACACTCAATATGAGACGGAGGGAGTATATCAGATACTCGTATACAACTTTGGAATATAAATGCTTCCTAATAACAACCCATCTATTAGATAACAAAGTCTAGCACAAAAGAGTAAAGAAAACCAATTATGGTGATTGCATTTGGTTTTGGTTTATAATCTTCCATCTTTTTAAATAGGTTTAATGCTTCTTGATAGTAACTATTTTGATTGTAACAGGTGATCATTCTTGTCCATAATGCTGTAGAACAGAAAACATGAAAACTAATTCCATGTTGTATGTTTGATTGATTACGACAGTACAAACTTAGTGATCAATTCATTTAAACTAAAATAAATAAATCTGCTTGTGGTACCGTTTAATGTTATGAGGATTACTTGGATTAATAGGCGACGATGAAAATGATTAGTAACCGCATAAAGGAGACAAAAATATTCTCACGTTATAGGATATACAAAAGGGGGTTAAATTCTAATATAGGGTATAAAAGTCTATTTACAATTGCTTTTACGTGTATAAATCAAATTGATATGTGTATATATCAATTTATTTTTTTTTCAAATATTAATATCTCTTAAATCGTTAAGCGACAAAAAATATACCATCATGATGAGCATTTAATTATCTTTCTATAAATGGACACTTTGATATACCTTCAACCAAAAAAAAAAAAAAAAAAGAAGGTTTTTTTCACCTTTTTTTTCGTTTTTTTTCTTTGTTGAAGCTTACATAAAGAAATCACATGTGAATAAATACTAATATGAATATTCTAATAAAATCACGTGTGATTTGGTGTTAAATCACATATGATTTTGACCGGATCTAAACACACGAATTGTGTTGATGATACTTTGAGTATATACTTGATAGCACGCGGAATTTACCACCAAGTACTTAGAAGATTTAGTGTTTGGTGATTGTATGTGATCGTATGAATGTAACAGTAAGAATGATAACACACAGTTTAACCAAACGATTTGCTTCAATAACTATGTGAATTACAATGAGATCGTGAAGCTCTAACAATTATGCATGTATCTAAAACTTAACCTAGGATCTCCTTTTATAGGACAAGGAGTCCTTTACAAGTAAACTATCAATCGTATAATCCTATACAAATAAGATATACATCATATCTTTTCTATATTTATCCATGCACGATTCAGTCATTATCTAATAAACAGTACTAACTTCTTATACCAACAATACTAACTGACTTAGTACTGATAGTGTATTCTTGAACAATCTTCAGCAGTAATAATTTATGTATGAGCCGTACTAACTGTTTAGTTTAATTCCCAACAATCCTCCCCTAAACTTATGATTACTGTGTAAATCAGTAAGTTTTTCGAATTAAACTTCAATGTTGATGATGGGGGTGGATTCTTTCAAACACTTATCTTCAATCTTGAATCACTTGAGAATTTTCTTCACATATAATCTTTTGAAGAAACCATAACAGTAAGTACTCCATAAAAATCTTCACAATATTCACAATTAAACTATGATTTTGAGTTGATATCCTCCCCTGAATTACATAATCATCTTTAACAGCAACGAATACCTCCCCTGTTTGGAAGAATCTGCACCATCATCAACATCGGAGTTTAATTCGAAAAACTTACTGATTTACACAGAAATCATAAGTTTAGGGGAGGATTGTTGGGAATTAAACTAAACAGTTAGTACGGCTCATACATAAATTAGTACTGCTGAAGATTGTTCAAGAATACACTATCAGTACTAAGTCAGTTAGTACTGTTGGTATAAGACGTTAGTACTGTTTATTAGATAAAGACTGAATCGTGCATGGATAAATATAGAAAAGATATGATGTATATCTTATTTGTATAGGATTATACGATTGATAGTTTACTTGTAAAGGACTCATTGTCCTATAAAAGGAGATCCTAGGTTAAGTTTTAGAGACATGCATAATTGTTAGAGCTTCACGATCTCATTGTAATTCACATAGTTATTGAAGCAAATCGTTTGGTTAAACTGTGTGTTATCATTCTTACTGTTACATTCATACGATCACATACAATCACCAAACAATAAATCTTCTAAGTACTTGGTGGTAAATTCCGCGTGCTATCAAGTATATACTCAAAGTATCCTCAACACAATTCGTGTGTTTAGATCCGGTCAAGTATATACTCAAAGTATCCTCCCCTAAACTTATGATTTCTGTGTAAATCAGTAAGTTTTTCGAATTAAACTCCAATGTTGATGATGGGGGTGGATTCTTTCAAACACTTATCTTCAATCTTGAATCACTTGAGAATATTCTTCACATATAATCTTTTGAAGAAACCATAACAGTAAGTACTCCATAAAAATCTTCACAATTAAACTCTGATTTTGAGTTGATATCCTCCCCTGAATTACATAATCATCTTTAACAGCAACGAATTCCTCCCCTGTTTGGAAGAATCTTCACCATCACATGAACTAGAACATATGACATTTAAGCTCAGCCTTCATTATGACAATATGTACAAGTTACCATCAATGCAGTTGTGTAGTTGCAAACTGCTCTCAACACTTCCAGATGTGTGACCTTCTGAGAGAGGTGAATCATAGAGCATAAACTCTGTATGAAACCAAGTTTAAACCATCAGTACAAACTAGTTGAAACTAGTAGTACAAACTGTTTAGCAAAAAGTTTTCAAAGATTAGGATAAACTCAATGTGGAGATGAAAACAGTTTTATCCACTTATAGTTTTTAGCAAACTATCAGCTATCAACGGATTTGATATGTCTTTACCAATAGCCGTTTGCTTTGGACTAGTCAACTCTTTACACTTAGATATGGTGAGTTGATGACCATCCAGTTTTTGGTAAACTGTCAACCATGAACGGATTTGAGTAGTCTTTACCAGAAACCGTTTGATCTGGACTAGTTGGTTCTTATGTGGATTAGACATGGTGAACCAATTACCATTTGTTGTATGATAAGTTCTCACACTTGACATTGCAAACCACCATACTTTCCAAAGCATAATCCATATTAAAAAGCTTTCTTATCCTGAAAAGTTAGTCCAAAACCAAAGAAAACACAATACACAATATTTTCTTTTAACAGTGATCACATATGACTAACAAATGTCCATAAGCAGTACCTAAAAACAATGCAGTAGTACAAACTATACAAATAGCACAACTTGCAGTACAAAAACAAAAACACTTAGACATTAATCTTTTGAAGGATTAAGCATCCCAATACCTGTTACCAAGTACTGAAACCTTCCGACATCAAAACCTTTTGTTAATAAATCAGCAAAGTTGTCATCAGTAAGTATTTTAACAACTTTTACTAACCTCTTTTCAACACAGTCTCTTATAAAATGATGTCTAATTTCAATGTGTTTTATTTTTGAATGTTGAACTGGATTTTTAATAATACATAATGTACTGCTATTGTCTATGTGTATAATTGTGTTTAAGAAATTGTACCCATAATCAAGCATCTAATTTTGAATCCAAAGAACTTGAGCACAACAACTTGCTGCAGCCACATATTCAGCCTCAGTAGTAGAAGTGGCCACCATAGTCTGCTTCTTACATTGCCAAGAGATCAATCTACATCCCAAAAATTGACAACCACCTGTTGTAGACTTTCTATCCATGCTAGCACCAGCATAATTAGAGTCTGAGAATGCCACCAGATCAAATGCAGACTCTTTAGGATACCATAGGCCTAAATTAGGTTGACCTTTAAGGTATCTAAAGATTCTCTTTACAGCTGTGAGATGAGACACCTTAGGATTGACTTGGAATCTTGCACAAGCACAAACTGCAAACATAATGTCGGGCCTGGATAATGTGAGATACATCAAAGACCCAATCATAGATCTATACATGTGCACATCCACATCTTCACCACTGTGATCTTTTAATAACAAATGTGTCTCCTTATCAACTGGTGTGCTAACAACCTTGGCATCTGTGAATTGAAATTTTCTCAAAATTTCACCAACATATTTATCTTGAGAGATAAAAATTCCATCTGGCTTCTGTTGTACTTGAAGGCCAAGAAAGAAAGTAAGCTCACCCATAGAGCTCATATCAAACTGATCTTTCATTAATTGCTCAAACTCCCTACACATCTCTTTCTTTATGGAACCAAAGATGATGTCATCCACATAAACTTGAACCAATAGAATATCACCTTTGTCCTTTTTAATAAAGAGAGTTTGATCAATTTTACCCCTATGGAACCCATTCTTCAACAGATAAGTAGCAAGAGTCCCATACCAAGCTCTTGGAGCTTGATGCAAGCCATAAAGAGGTTTGACCACTTTATAAACCTTTTCAGGATGGTCTGGGTCTATAAAACCTGTAGGTTGAGAAACATATACCTCCTCATCAATAGTACCATACAGAAAGGCACTCTTCACATCCATTTGATAGACCATAAAACCCATAAAGGAAGCATAAGCAAGAAATAGCCTTATTGCTTCAAGCCTGGCAACAGGAGCAAAAACCTCCTCATAATCAATCCCTTCTTCCTGAGTATAGCCTTGAGCAACCAATCTTGCTTTGTTCTTTATCACAAGACCCCTCTCATCCTTCTTGTTCCTGAATACCCACTTAGTACCAATCACTCTCATTCCCTTTGGTAGATCAACCAGAACCCAAACTTTCTGAATTTTGAATTGAAGCAGTTCTTCTTGCATTGCCTCAACCCAACTTGAGTCTTCTAAAGCCTTTAGCACATTCTTGGGTTCAATCTGAGATAGGAAACATACAAACATACACTCATGCTCATCTTCATGATGTTTTTCCTTATACACAACACTAAGAAAACCATGGTGATCTGGATCTTGACTCTGTCTTCTTGTCTTGACTCCAGATTGTACATCTCCTATGACATTGGTAAGTGGATGATTTCTATGCACAATTGTTGAAGAAGTAGAAGAAGCTTCATAGTCGATAGGCATATTGGGCAGCAGTGGTAACTGGTGGATCAAGATTAAGTTGACTTGGTCCAACATTATCAACATTCTGGTCAGCAGTAGAAACTTGTGACTGGGCAGTACTAACTCCATTTGTACTGTTCGTTGGAATTTCAGTTTCTTTTCCCTCTTGTCCAATGCCTATATCAGCTTCCTTCTCTTTGTTTACACCACTTGATGATGGAATATCATCATTCTTTGTAGAAGAACTATACAGTGGACTATCTTCCATGATTGGCATCAATAGACAATCTTCATCATCTTCATCTTCAGAACCTGCATTTTTGTTAGTGTTTGTACCTGCAACAGGCACATAATTCATGGAATCTGAAAGACTGTCAATATCAAAGATCCAATCTAGACCAATGCCTGCAACATTTTGCTTATTCTCCAAAAATTCTATGTGCAAGTTCTCTTCTACATGCTTGGTGCTTGTATTGTACACCCTAAAAGCCTTACTGTTCAGAGAATAACCAACAAAGAAACCTTCCTCAGATTTCCCATCAAACTTTCCTAGTTGGTCTTTGGTATTAAGGATAGTAACATGATAACCAAAAGGTCTCATGAAGCTTAAAGCAGGGGTTCTACCTCTAAGAAGCTCATAATCAGTCTTATTGTGAGGTTGCACAACTAAAACCCTATTCAACACATAACAAGCAGTGCTAACTGCTTCAGCCCAAAATGAAACTGGTAGCTTAGAGTCAGCTAACATTGTCCTAGCAGCCTCTATAAGAGTCCTATTCTTTCTCTCAGCTACTCCATTTTGTTGTGGGGTTCTAGCTACACTAAACTCCCTCTTAATACCTTTTTCTCTACAAAAGTCATCCATCACCCTATTCTTAAATTCAGTCCCATTGTCACATCTGATTATTTTAACTTTCTTATCAACTAGGTTTTCTACTTCAACAATGAAGGTCTTAAGGATTTCACTTTTCTCATCCTTAGTTTTCATAAAGAATACCCAAGAAAACCTACTGTAATCATCAGTAACAACAAGACAGTATCTTTTAAAATTCAAGCTATTCACAGAAGTAGGACCAAATAAGTCCATATGCAACATATATAGAGCTTGAGAAATAGAGTTCTGGGCCTTTGGCTTACATGAGGCTCTGTGTTGTTTACCTTTAAGGCAAGAAACACAGGTTTGGTCATTCAGAAAAGTTTTGTTAGGTAATCCTCTTACCAAACCATTTTTAGCAATTTTTTTAATGGTTTTAAAATTAACATGACCAAGCCTTCTGTACCACAACATTGATTCTTCCAATGTGGCTTTTGCAACAAGGCAAGTAAGACCTTCTTTATGAACAAGGTTGTTCATCTCAATGCTGTATGTATTACCCTTTCTGGGGATTTTAAGCAATACTTGATTTTCATCAGGTAGCTTGAAATCAGGAGAAAGAATAAGGCAGTCAGTATCAGTAAAAAGAACCTTATTCTGTTTGTCACATATCTGTAACACACTAAAGAGGTTGTACTTTAACTCTGGTACAAAATACACATTATCAAAATCAAGATTACCAGTTTTAATTACACCTTTACCAGTAATCCTTCCTCCAACACCACCACCAAAGACAACTGGTCCACCATCCAAGGCTATGAAGTCTGAAAGGTATGACATGTTGCCAGTCATGTACCTGGAACATCCACTATCTGAGTAGCCTCTGTCTTCTTCACCATTTGAAGGATGTTCCTGCACACAAAATAAAGGTTTTAGTGCCTTTTGGGGACCCAAACCATCACTGGCTTAGATCTGCCTTGTGCATCAATATGAGAAAATTCATTGAAGGTCATTGATGCACCATTGGTTTTGTTAGATTTTCTAACCCAATGTGCTGAGGCCTTGACAGCATTGCCCCATTTACCCTTAACAACATTAATATTTCTAGTAGTATGAACTGCTGACCTAGCAGTTGGAACTGCCAGCCTAGCAGTTGGGACTGCTGGTTTAGCTTTAGACACCCATTTTTTATTGGTCATTGCTGTTTTCTTATAAAAATTCCTTTTAACTGTTTGTGCATGATTTGAAACTTGTTTTGCACTGGAAACAGTTTGTTTGTTCTTAAACCATTTGTTTGGTCTAGCAGTTGAAACTGCTTTGATGCCAGACCTTAAAATAACTGCTCTGGGTGACATTTTATGATTCACATTAGGGTCAGTCAACCTTGTTGGAGTATTTTGAGTTACCCTAGCATTGTTATTTCTATTCACCCTTGAATTCCCAAAAACATTCTTTTTCCATGGGTTAGAATCACAATAAGCAGCCAAATGGTCAAAACTTCCACAAACAAAGCATACTCTTCTAATCATAACAAACTCATCATCCAATTGCTTAGATTTTGAGTGGTTCCAATTCCTCTGATTATCTTTAGAAACTGGAGATCTGTTCTTAGTCCTATACATCTCAGCATACTTGACATTTTTCCTAACTGGTTTTATGTTTTCAGTTTTAACCACCTTAGGAGCATGTTTAACTTCTACCTTAACAACATCAGGTTTAACCTTAACCTGATCATCCTCATCATCAGATGTCCAATCCTCAATAATTGGAGCATCTGAGTTCCTATCAGAGGGCATCTTTTCCTCAGAAAGAGATTTATCACTAGCATTCACAAAAGAATCCTCAGGTTTGAAAAATTTAACAGGATTCTCACTTATTTTAACACCATATCCAGGAAAATCCATATCCTTAAACTCTTCTAAACCTGTATGAGCTAAATCAATTCCTGGTGGGACAAACATTCCTCTAATTGGGGGTGCAACTGACTTATAGCCTAAACCAGACTTAGGTTTGTTAAGTATTTGACTCTCTACTATCTTCTGAACTCCTTTTGAGGTATGTTCAAGAGTATCTACACTTAACTGAATGTTTTCTTTTTCCTTTTTAAGCTTTTCTAGTTCATATACAAGTCCACTCATTTTATCATCTTTTAGTTGTAAGTCCCTTTTAGAATGCCTATCTCATCAGAGAAGTTTGACTCATTCTGTCTATAAAACACAAGTTGTTCTTCTAAAACAGCTAGTCCTCTTTTATGATTTGACAGATTAAAACTTACTTGATTAAATTCTACTCTAAGATCATCATACTGTTTCTTAAGACATTCATAATCTTTTAAAGCTTGACAAGTATTTGAGCACTTTTGAACAATATGTACCTCTGAGTCTGAGAAAGCCATCAAACCCAAATTAGCTGGTTCCTCTTCTTCCTCCATGAAGCTCCAATCAAATCCAGCTCCATCCACAGCTACCATAGCCTTGGAAGAAGGCTCTTCTGCATTAACTGTTCTCCTTGTTCCTTGCTGATTCTTAAACCCTTGACCCTGGTTGCTTTGTTGTCTTGGACTTCTACATTCTCTGGCAAAGTGCCCCATCTTGTGACAATTATAGCACTCCACCTTGGACTTATCATACCCAGCAACATCTCTTCCATTGAAGGTAATCCTGTTCCCAGTCCTTTGGTAATACTTCTTAGCCCTGATACTTATTAGTGCCAACTGCCACTTTAAATCCATAGCTTTCAAATCATCTTCAGCAATTTGAAGAAGATCTTCATTAAAGATCTGAGACCCACCAGATTGTTCTGACACAAATGCATATATGGTCTCATCAGTTAAGCCAGCAGTGCTAGTTTTTACACTAGCAAGTGCTAACTTTAGGGCTAGCAGTACCAACTGCTTCAACATCATCAGGACTACTATTATTGGAAGATGATAATAATGCAGTGTTTCCAGAACTAGAACTAGTGCTTCCTCCTTTCTTCACCTTCTGCTCAACAATCTTAAGATTGTTGTAGAGCTCATTCAATGTCATCTTCTCCAGTTCTGGTTTATTGCTCCAGACAACCACATAGGTGTTCCACTCAGCAGGTAGGCTATTAAGAAACTTCATGTTAAGATCTTCCTGAGGGATCACAATCTTTAGTACGGTTAGTTGACTAATGATCCTTTGAAGCCTATTGAAGATATGATCAAGTGATTCAGAACTTGAGGCACTAAAGTTCTCATAACTCTGCTTAAGTAGGGTTCTCTGTGCCTTCTTGGTAGCTTCATTGCCACCAAATCTTTCCACCACTGCTTCAAAAAGAGTCTTAGCAGTCTCATACTGGCTAAAGTTTAGCACTTGATCATTAGGAATTTCCATGAGTAACAAATTCCTAGCCTTCTGATCATTCTTCTTTTTGATTCTCTCCTCATTAGTGACAGGCTCAGTGTTGAGCTTTGTGGTCTTGGAACCATTAGCACGTGTTTCTTCAGTGGGAATTGGTTTGAAGGAATCACCATTGATAATAATATCCCATAATGCATAGTCTTGCACCATGAAATATTGCTCAATTCTGAGCCGCCATAAATCATACTCATTCTGTTTAAGCATGGGGAGTTATGCAAGGATTGAGGTTTGAGGTGTCTCCATGTCCATCTTCTTAGTAACAAGTGAGTAAAGATTTTTGGATCTTCTAAATCAAAGTATCATAAACCTGTCTCTGATACCACGTGATCGGATCTAAACACACGAATTGTGTTGAGGATACTTTGAATATATACTTGATAGCACGCGGAATTTACCACCAAGTACTTAGAAGATTTAGTGTTTGGTGATTGTATGTGATCGTATGAATGTAACAGTAAGAATGATAAAACACAGTTTAACCAAACGATTTGCTTCAATAACTATGTGAATTACAATGAGATCGTGAAGCTCTAACAATAATGCATGTATCTAAAACTTAACCTAGGATCTCCTTTTATAGGAAAAGGAGTCCTTTACAAGTAAACTATCAATCGTATAATCCTATACAAATAAGATAGACATCATATCTTTTCTATATTTATCCATGCACGATTCAGTCTTTATCTAATAAACAGTACTAACTTCTTATACCAACAGTACTAACTGACTTAGTACTGATAGTGTATTCTTGAACAATCTTCAGCAATACTAATTTATGTATGAGCCGTACTAACTGTTTAGTTTAATTCCCAACAGATTTTATTACATATCATATGTAATTTAATACTAATATCACATGGGATTTTATTAAAATATTCAAATTAGTGTTTAATCACATGTGATTTTTCATGCAAGTTTCATCAACGATAAAAAAGACGAAAAAACGTAAAAAAACGAAAAAAAATGTGAAAAAAAACTTTTTGTCGAAAGTATGTTGACATAAATAATGCCTAAAAACATTATTAATACTTATTCATATCTCTATGTTTTAATGATCACAAAATTTAAACTCATTAAACATAAACTTATCAAATAAACAAGTATTTAGTTGTAAATATTTACTTCTACAACTTAATCACTTAAGGTATGAATAAACATAATGCTTAATGCTTTATATGATCAAAGGAACATTTTCTTAATCACTAGATTTTTTATAAAATGTCAAAAACATTTTATATCTTTTAGAAAAACATTTTTGGTAATAAATAAAAAGGTTTAATCCATTATAAATTTATGAATTCAAATTTTCAACCAAAAATGGCAAAAATGTTCCAGAAAAACCTTCTCCACAAAAAGACAAAACTGGGCAACGGTTATGCTGGGTGGCCCCCTTAATTACATAAGGCGGCCCCCTTAATTTTAAGGGGACCGCCCCCCTATTTAAGGGGGCCGGCACGCTCCTCCAGCTGTCCAGTTTTTGCCTATAAATACTGGCTTTCCCCTGGACATTTTCTCACCTTTTGCACCTCAAACTTTCTATTCTAAATCTCTTCTTGTATCTATAAATCCTTTCCAAAACCTTTGATCATACATTCTTAAGTATTGGTTTCCAAGTGATCCAAGCTTCCACCATCCAAGTGCAAAAGAAGAATACTTCTATCAATCAAGACTAGAAGTATTACAACTTAGTAGCATCTTGTTACTCAAGTTGTTTGTTAAATATACCTTGTAAATCATTCATTCATTTGTGTAAAGTGTGTATATAAAGTGTAAACATAAGTGATTAGGCTAGAGTAGTGTGTAAGTAGTGAAGAAAGTGGATAAGTAGTTGTGGTGTAAAGAAGTAGAGTAGAAGTCTTGTAAAGTTGTGAAGTAGAGAAGTCTTGAAGCCGTTGTGAAGCCATAGCATAGAAGTCGTGAAGCCGTAGGGTAGAAGTCGTGAAGCCGTAGGGTAGAAGTCGTGAAGCCGTAGCATAGAAGTCGTGAAGCCGTAGGGTAGAAGTTGTGAAGCAGTCGTGTAGAAGTCGTGAAGTCCTAGTATTGAAGTCGTGAGGCCATTGTGAATAAGTTGTGAAGAAGTTGTGTTGTGAAGTTGTGAGATTGGTTCTAGCTACGATTAGAACCCGACATTTAGCTTTGTGTCGTTAAGCCGGTGTAAGCCAAAGTCGTGTAAGGTTTTCTCCGCCATAAGGGAGCTTATTGAAGTTGTGAAGAAAACTCTCGAGCTTGGTGCTCGGGGAGTGGAGTAGGGCAAGGAAGGTGTCCTTGTAGCCGAACCACTATAAATCTCTCGTGTCTCGGTTAGACCTTTCCATCTCTTACTTATACCTTTATTTATATCGTCATTACATTCATACATATAGACATATATAATTGTTAGCATTAGTTAGAAGTTGATTTCATATAAAGATCAATTTAAAACTCCATTCATAAAAGGAAAACTTTTATAACAAATCTAAAAGGGGAAACATATAAGTAACAATATTGTTCAAGTATTATTTTTTTTAAACTTGAATCTAAGGTTTTAAAAGTAACAAAAGTTTTTATAATAAAATTAAAAAGACGGAAAACTATTCAACCCTCCCCCCCTTCTAGTTTTCCACAATTGGTATCAGAGAGCCACATCAATCAAGATCTTTAAAATATACTGTATTTTAAAACTTGAATCGATCTATGGAATCCGAAAGATATTTAGAAGGGGAATCTATACAAAAACCACCGCCTTTTGAAAACTATACTTTTCTTGAATGGAAAAATAAATTTAAAAATTATGTGAAATCAATTGATCTAGATCTTTGGCATGTCATTTCGAATGGTGATTTTCAACCAACAAAAACGGATTTTGAAAGACAAGCAAAAACGAATTTTGAAAGACAAAATGATTATTTCAAAACAAAGAATGACAAAAATAATAAAGATAAAATAATTATTTATAAAGCTTTGCCGAGAATTGAATATGAAAGAATATTCTTTTGTCAAACGGCAAATGATATTTGGAAAAATCTCTTAAACTTTCATCAAGAAAAATGTCAAGCCAAAGACGAGGAATTTAATCTTGTACATGAATTAGTTGTCCTATAAAATTTGATAGATAATCACTTAGATAAAATAAATACATGTGCTACAAGTTCAAATGTTTTTAATGAAGGCATTAATGACGAAGACTACATGGATCAACTCCGAAGTGAACTTAATTCAAAATCATGGAGTGACACAAACGAAGAAGAAGATTACTATCCGGTATGTGAAAATTCCAAACTAGATAAAACTCCAAATAAGGTACAATCCGAAACCGAACATTTTTGCTATGATCAATTCATTTTAGAATTTTCAAAATTAGAAAATGAGTTTAAACATTTTTGCAACATAGATCTAAAAACCATTTCTAAACATGAATCATCAAAAACTTTTGAAAGTAATTTTGAAAAAGAAATAATTTTAGAAGATAAAATGTCTAGACTTGAGAGTAATATTGAAATTGATCTAGAATGCAAAACATGTCAAGAACATAAGCATGAAATTAAAAGATTAAATGAAAGAGCAAAAATATTAGCTAAGTTTGAAGAAAGTTCCAAATCTCTTAAACACCTACTAAGTTGTCAAAAACCATTCAATGATAAAACCGGTTTAGGATTTAGCTCGGATAATTCTTCAACAAGTAAATCAAAACAAATCAAAATTGAAAAACCTAGTAGAGAAATTTAGATATAAGGCTATTTACTGTGATTATAATTAATATAAGTCAAGAAATCCATTGTTTGTACATCAAAAAAAACTATTAAGGAATTCTTGTACCTCTTGGCGACATCCTCACCATGTGCATACAAATGCAATGGATGTCTTCAACTAACCATCTCGGACCCATGAGAATCTGGGTACCAAGTTGTTTTATTTGATTAGGTGATGAACGCATAAAGGAATGATACTTGATCTTACATCAACCTAATCACATTCGAATCGTGCCTGTGATGACTAATGAATCATCTAATCCTGAACCACACTCAATATCTCACGTGATTATCCATCTCAAGAAATTGCTTATGGCGTAGTGAAATATTAATGGTTTTTGTAGAAAGAGCATGATGAGGTTGCATTTGAGACGTGAATGTCTCAACAAAACAACGTCACATACATCAAAGCTAAGACATCTAATATGTCAAGTTCAAGACATGTTCAGTCAATCCGCTTTGGTCTTATAAGGCGTTAGAAGCATGCTGTGATATACTCTCACGCCATGGTTATATTGAAGTCTCATCTACCATTCACTACCTCATTTACCATCCTGGATATTATGAAGAATAGCTGGACATAAGGTACGTTCTATTTTTAAATTCCATGAATAGTTACTTCATACATATAGTTGTGTTAAAAATTGCCTTAGGATATGCTTGGTTTGATAGGTTGCCTTGCCTTTACACTTTTAGTTATATCCTATTTACGATTTAATTAGAAACCCTTTAGTTAGCCCCCCTAAGTATTAAATGATTTATCCACTGTTGAACTCATTTAGCCTTTTCAAATTTAAAATGGAAATCTTCTATGTCCACTATTAGAAAACTCTTGGTAATAAAATAAATTAAGTTATGCAGATGAATCATTAACATAGAAGTAAGGATAGATTCTTCGCGTTAGAAAACTATGTATGTAACAACCTCTTGTAGAATATGGCATTAGGTTAGATAAATGTGATGCAACAAAGGAGCTATAGATGTTAGGTTATACCCCATTCAACATGTCTCTATTAGGATCATAAGTAAAATATATCATCTAGATTTACCCTCATAAAAGGACAATGTCTGAATCACATTAAGTCAAGTATTAGTAAACCAAGCAAACTTCATATTTGGTACTCTTCGATAGGTAAATTTAGGAACTTAATTTCTTCTAAAAAGAGAATGACTACTGGAGAATCTATTGACTAGAAACTCAATTTGACCTAACGGTTGAATTGCTTCTATGTGAGAAGTTGGGTGTGTGTAACCCGTAAAAATGGTCGTGTTTAGCCTGAATTGAGCACCACTAGTAATAGTCTCATATTCATTCTCCAGCTTGATTACATTACTCTTCCTAAATATACCTAACGATAGTTTGCTTTTATGAACTTTGTTTTTCAATTAGAGTTTTTTCATTCCTAGATTTATGTCATCTTGCATATATAAAATTTCTAAGATGTTTACTTGCTCATATGTGTTTTAATTGCATGCCCTCGTAATTATTCGCTTAGTTATTAAATGCATATTTATTATAATCTTTTTTGTAAACTATTCTGATATGATAATTTCTCTTGTATATACATGCTTAAATGCCATAAAATATGTAGAAAAGGGTAGCATGTGACAATAGCCTTAACCAATTTCCTCGAGCATGAAATCTTTTACAACCATTGTTTTAATGACATTTATTTTTAAATATGCTAAAACTTAACATCTTGGAAAAATGATTTTTCAAAAGAATATATCACCTTTCTAACATGTTTTACCATCCCTCCCAACATTTGTCCATGATGATGTTTTTATCAAAGCCAAAGATTGAAAATTTCATTTTCTTTCCTCATAAAAACATTTTGAAATAAAACTCAATCTATTTTATTCAAATAACTTTCACATCTACATAAAAACCCACTTTCAAACATTGTTGAATAATGCTAAAAACACCTATTTAAAATCATGGTTTACTCATTAAGATCTCACTTGGTACAAGTCTAGAAGTCCATGCTATCACAACTCCCCATTCCTTTGCACATAGACACTTATTAGGATTAATTAACTAGCGTATTAATCTTTCTAAAAATGATATTGTGAATTACTTGATATTATATATCGCTTTCTTGTCCATATATGTATACATATATGTATATATATTTATATATATATATATATATATATATATATATATATATATATATATATATATATATATATATATATATATATATATATATATATAAATGTATATGTTACTTGGTTAATGAGTAGATTGCATGCTAGATAAAATTGCTTAATTAGATATGCTTAGCATACATGAGTTATTTAATCCTAAATTGCCTCAAAAGAAGTTGGACTTGCTTGAAACTAAACCAAAAAAAAAAAACACAACCTTTTCTACAAATTTCTGTCAAAAACCCATTTCTAGTAGTCTGGAAATCAGCAGATGGGCGGCCCCCTTAAATACGCAGGCGGCCCCCTTAAAATTAAGGGGACCGGCCCCTATTTAAGGGGACCGACCATCTGGAGAGACGGATTACTGTTTTCTTTTTCAATTTCCAACCCATTTTATCCTATACTTCCCAAAATTCACCAACACATTTTGTCCTAATCCACCCACCAAAATTTACCTTCCTCAATCACATCATCCCTACACTATAAATACCCTTCTCCATCATAAATGCTCATCCATATCATCCATCCAAACATGTCATCCTCTAACAACCCAAGATCCAAGCCTTCAAGAGTTGCTAAGATCTCGGTAAGGCCCATTTGGAGAAGGAAGCTTGACACTTGTCATAACCCAACAAATGATGTTGTTCAAACTCAATCAACACCCAAACCTCATGCTAATGAACCCTTTCATACAGATAACCAATCATCCATCCCTACACATTCCTCTTCCAATGATCAATCTCAAAACAACAATCCCAATTTCACTCACACTCAACCTACCAATACACCATTCAAGACACTCACCACTCTTGGAACATACACTTCATCCATATCTACACCCTCATCCACTCATGATTACCCAAGTTCACAAATGTCTCCACCACCAAGAGTGTCACCACCACCTCCACCAGATAACAACCACTCTCCATCATCATCACCTTCCTCTCAACACTTGAAGTTCATTGAAGAACTCAAGGAATCCCATGAGCTAAATACTCTTCTTGCTTTACATCTTGCTCAAAGCAACTTGGATCAATCCCCATCTATCTCTCCATCATCACCACCATCTATCCCTCCACCATCATCACCCCATAACTTGAGTCAAATTGAGAAACATGTCAACAATTGTCCTTGTTGCATCTTTCTTCAAAAACAAACCATTGCTCTAAATGAGCATCTCACTTGGATCGAGTATCTTCTCACTAGATCCAATCCAACACCCTCACTTGAACAACATCAAAACACTCATCCAACATGGTCCACACCAAACTCTCCACCTCCAATTTCTCCACCACCACTCTCTCCAACCTCCATGAACCCAATAATACACCTCCATTAATCCAACATCCTCACCCTCCATTCATCCAAGTTTTCATGTCTCAAGCAAGTCAAATGGATTTTTAGGCAAATTAGAATTCTCTACCGAATGTATGCTCTAAGCATAACATATGTTGTAACAATGATTATGTCTTTTACATAATCATTTTCTTTTATTAATGAAAGTCTTGTTTTATGTTTTAATATGTGTTTTCTATGCTTGTTGATCTTATGTGTGATATTGTGATATGTATATATGCTTGTGCTTCTAATATCTTTCTTACAAGAATCCCATATCTCGATTCCTTGGTGTCCTCAAACGAGGGGGAGCACACATCAAGGGGGAGTTCTCGTCCCGACAAATTTCATTTCTAAAACTTGTCGGCTTAACCTTTTTGATTCTACAAAAAGGGGGAGAAGTGAATATAAACTCACTAAATACTTGTCCAAAAATAAATTTTTGGATTTAATGAGTTTAAGTTTTGTAATCATCAAAAAGGGGGAGATTGTTGACATAAATAATGCCTAAAAACATTATTAATACTTATTCACATCTCTATGTTTTAATGATTACAAAATTTAAACTCATTAAACATAAACTTATCAAATAAACAAGTATGTAGTTGTAAATATTTACTTCTTGATGAGGCGAAAAGTGTACCGCTTTTAAGGGGTCATTTAAGCCCGAAATCGTATTTATTTGATCAAATATTGCCCTAAATCGTTCCTTTTGTCATTTTAGGTACTTTTGAGGAGAAATCTGGAAAAGGAGGCATTTTGGACGTTTTTGGAGCATTAAAGTGAAGAAAACGACAAAGTCTCAAGAATCGGCTAAAAGTTACTCTTGACGGCGTCACAATTAACATGGGACGGCGTCATGCCTTGGCAAGAAAAGTTGGATGTGAAATTTACTCATGACGGGCCAGTGAGTTTGCATGAGAATTCTGACGGCGTCACGCTTTAACTAAATCAAGGGCGTCACGGCTTAAATCATAAGGGGACGGCGTCACGTTCTTGATCCGACGGCGTCAAGCCTTGATAAGCCAGAATGGATTTTGGTAGAGCTAAAGAGGGACGGCGTCAAGAAGGTCACCCGGGAACCCTAAAAGCGGCGAGGTGACGGCGTCACAATGCATAAGGTGACGCCGTCAGATGTCAAAGTCTATATATAGTTTTCTAATTTTTTGTCATAAGGGAGAGCTTAGTGTGTGGAATTTTGGGATAAAACCCTAAGACGATTTTAGCTACATTTTCAGGGCTTTTTGCCTTGAGATCTTCCATGTTTCATTGAAAGATAAGTTATCAATTAATCATTCAATATGTCTATGTGTTGTTTGATTCTATCTTATGCTTGTCTTTTGTTTAACATGTTAGGCTAAATTTATCTTGTGTTTGCTTAGATCTAATGAAACCTAGCTATTGATTATTGGTTGTTAGTGTGTTATTAGTTGTATTGGATGATTGTTTATCTATGTTAGGCTTAAGAAAACTGGCTAACTTCCTATTCGGTAACTTGCTTGAACGTCTTAAGAAACATGAACCAAACGCGTACTAAAGGTTTTTATGGTTGTATTTAATGCACAAGCGAATTCTAGTGATCCCATGTTAGGAGCTTCCTAGCCGGCTCGACATAGGAGTGAAGTAGGAGCTTGTAGAGTTTGGGGAAGTAAGTACGCCACCCCACGAATGGTATTAAGGAATACACCCGTCATCCACGCGACTAATACACACTAATTAACCGGTAAAAGATAGTTAGGGAGTAAGGAAATCTAAGTAAACACATTTCTCTACACATAAGTTTCTCACCACTTTTCATTTTTGTTATTTTATTTTATTTGCATTTGTAGTAATTTGGGTTAGTTGACTAGCAACTAATTCCGCCCACTCCTTCAAAAACCCGAGATTTTACTTGCTTTTATAAAATATAAAAACATAAAAAGAATCTTCCTCAACCCTTAGACCTAATTAGAGTAGCCTTTCACACCTAACGAACACTATTCCCTGTGGAGAACGATCAATCCCCCGTACTTACCACTACACTATACTACATCGGTCAGGTACACTGCCTGGTGGGGTTGTAAGCCTCTTGAGATCCCTCGAGAGGTAAAACCTGTTGTAAGGTTGCAAAACCCACGCATCAAGTTTTTGGCGCCGCTGCCGGGGAATAGTTATTGTTTAGGTTGAATTTTTATTTCTATTAGGTCTACTCACTAGATTCCTTTCTAGTGAGATTTTTATTTTATTTTTCTAGGTTTTCTTTAGTCTATCTTATTTCTTTGTGTGTTTGTTCGTAATTTCCATTGACTCTTCCGTTCACCATTATGGAGAACGCGAATCCACCATACTACCAACCACGTAATTCACCCACTCCATATGACATCTTGATGTTTAAAACAACATAAAGATGAACCTCTCTATGATGCATGGACTCGTTTTAAATATTTACTCCAAAAAGTCCCTCATCATAACTTCGATTTTTGGTCCCTAACTCAATTCTTTTACAATCATGTCGACCGACAAGCCCAAAGGTACATTTACCATATTGCCGGCAGGGATATTAGGGAATTAAGTGCTGAGAAAGCATGGGAAGCTATTGAAGAGTGTGCCCAATATTATTATATAGTAGACAACCCAACAAACTTTAGTACAAGTCAATTGACCACAAATTTCAAGGATCATGAAACAAGTTTGTTTGGGGATGAATATGTTAGTGTTGAGATACCTAAGTGGTTGTCATGTAATGCCATAGTACAAAACAAACACATAGGTGACCTTGATGTGATGGAGGATTTAGCCGAACATGATCACATTGATCAAAAAGACCTAGGTTTTATGATCGATGATGATGAATCTCAAGAAACACATGATGAATCTTTTGGGAAATTTGAATATAGCAGTCATAATATTGAGGATGATCCTTATGATTCGGATATAGAAGTTAAGATGCCTAGAGAAGCACTTGAGATACTTGGGAAAATGTTAGGGTTAGATCCTACTAAAACACATGATGAAGATATAGGTGATCTTGACATAAGGAATGATGAGGTAAGTAACATAAGCCCACCAAGTACCCCACAAGTCCTACCATCATTTGAGGCACACACACCACCCGTGACTTACCCGGAAGAAGTTGAGGAGACTATAGGAACCCCAATAGAGGTAGAGCCCTTGGACCAAACACAACTAGAAGAAATAGGTTTGAATGCTTTTAGTGATCACAACCTTTCTTTTAGTTCTATGGAAGTTCCTAGTTTTGATGAACCGGAGACTAAACCAAAACCGTTACCTAATCTTCCATCCTTAAATGTGAACTTAGGAATTGAATTAGGTCCCGATCCACCCATCAAACCATATAGTCCGGGTAGTTTTATGTTGAAGGTAGTAGACTCTAAGCCTTGTAGAGAGGAAGCTGACATAGGAGTGAACCATAACCTTACATACTTACATCACCCATTCATGATTGATCGTAAGAAACATTATGGGTTTAAACCGGGTTTATTAGGTCAAGATGGATTCCCAATTAGGAGTCTCTCAAAGTTGATAGAAGATGATCCCTTTTTAGGAGGAAACTTTAATTCACCCATTGACCAAAGTAAACTAGGCAAGGTTATGATGAAAGGAGCACACCCCTTTGAGCATATAATTCATCCACCACTCTTTCCTCACGTGGCATACTCCTACCGAGCGGGTGTGTATCGCTACTTTCACCCACACTTAATCCTAAGTGTAGGGGAAACCTCCCCTATTTCCGTTAAATAAGGGTAGAGTCAGGCTCGTGACTCGAACAAAAACAAGCGCTCTTGGGAGGCAGCCCATGCTTTACTTGCTTTATTTATTTGCTTTGTGTGTTTATTTGTTTGTTTGTTTGTTTTTATTTGTTTCCGTATGTGTGTTTAATTTTTATCATTATTGATTCATGTTCAAAACTAAAATTGTGAAAATGCTTTATTTTGTTTTTAACTTCGTCTTAACTACATATAAAGGTATTTTGCAAAAGTTAAGTGTAAGGGAAAGTCAGATTGGTTTATTAGAACACATATGAACATGAATCGTAATAATAATAAATTAACATACATATTCGTGTTTGTTTGAGTCAAATGCTTGTATCGAGTCATAATGATGTTTTGCAGAATTTCCAGGAAGTAAGGTAAAGGTTTTTCCAGAAATTTTCCGGAAACTTAAAATGAAAATTTTTGTCAGGTCATTTCTGACGGCGTCAGGGGTTATAACCTGACGGCGTCAGATTTAATTTCCAGAAATTTTTGAAAATTTTGTTTTCATAAAAAGTTTTTATTAAAATCTCCAACTTATAATCTCCAGGAATCTGCAAAGTTATCATTCCACAAGCATTATATCCTTATATATAGATTTTATCCCGCCGATGTTATGCAGGTTTTCGTGTTTGTTTTCTCAGGTTCAACAGGTTATTTTGGACAAGGAAATGTTTTGAATCAAGCTTATGGCGATGCATTAGTCATGGAGCTTCAACATTCTCTTTGGAGGAAGATTTAACCGTGTAATTTCATTATCCAACGAGCGAATCAGGGGAGTATTTGATTTCATTCTTTTACTTTATGCTTTTACATTTGTCATTTGAACATTGGGGACAATGTTCATCTTAAGTGTAAGGGGAGGGCAAAAGTACGATTTTAGAGAATACAATTGCGCTTGATTTTTGTTTGTTTAATAGTAGATGTGTAATAAAACTGAGATAAATACTTGTTAAGGTAATTTTAGTGCCAAATTTAAAATTTTTTACAACATATAGGAGTGAAACTTTGATCTTAATAAGCGTCTCATGGATAGGAGTTATATGACTAGCACAAAAAACCGTACCACTAAAAAATTTTCCACCCCCAAATATGTGAGGTTCGCCCCTAGAATTGGTAGGAAAAACATTTATGCTATGATGTGTGTACCGGTAGCACTTAGATTCTAGAACTTGCGTTAGGACCATTCCGAGGCCACAAGTGAGACTACATTCGTGTAGTTAGATTTACTACATGATAAGAGGCATTAGGATTAACCCATTGTTTTACACCTGTGTTTTTGTTATAATTACGTTGGCTACATTGGTCAAGTAATTCCCCCACACCCTTTGCGTTGTACTCATTTTTAGTACACGATACCCCTAGTACACCCCTCAGAGCCTATCTTTTCGTTTCGACCTTTAAGCATTTTACTTAAAGGAAGAATTTGTTACACCCCACTTAAATGTACACCCAAATCGCCTTAGCCTACCTTGTATGCACTCATCTTTAGTGCATTATTGTGACAACATTTGTTTAAACCCAAGTTAATTATCTAGTTGATTACATGGTTGCTAAGTCGAGTCATATCCTTGTACATATTGTTTTGGGACGATTGGGACTCATGGGTAAAGTACTAGTGTAATGGAGTAATGGGGAAGAACATCATTTATTACCCCCATATGTGCTAAATGTTTTAAAAGTACTCCAAGTTTTTCAATTATCTTAATTCGAGTCATTAGATTAGTATTTGTAAAGTTATGTAAAAGTTCAAGTGTAAGGGGATGCAACGCCCCTATGATGTATTATTTTGGATGGTAGGGTAAAAGTGTATGCAAAAAAAAAAAAAAAAAAAAAAAAAAAAAAAAAAAAAAAAAAAAAAAAAATCAAGAAAAATACAAAAAAATGAGAAAAAAAAAAAAATAAAAATAAAAAAAACATACGGACTACCATCCCGTTTCATTTTATGTTTATTTTATGTTTATGTTTTGTTATTTTCTTTCATTAGCTTAAGATCGAGTCTAGTCTTGGCTTAGCAACGTTGTATAGTACATGTAATTAATCAAGATCTTTAACTCGCCACCAGTAAAATATCCCGTATCCAACAAAACCGTGTTTTCCTTTTCCCTACACCTAACGTTATAACCCATTTAAAAGCCCTCTTTGATAGTTTATCTTAGGTGCTTACGCCTAGTGGAGGAGGTTTTCGATCCTTTCCCAAGCCTATGGTAATCTATTTGCTATGACAGGTAGTGAGAGATATTTTCCGTTTTCATTTATGAGATTTATTTTGATGACACTTGAGAGATGTGAGTATCTAAACACTACTTGTGAGGTGCTAGTATGTAATCTCCGTGCTTATTATGATTGAAGTGGAACGAATATTTGTTGTAATTACTTTTATGTTTGCATTAAATGACCCCTAACTTGTATTTTGATTAGAATAAAAGCGCATTTGCTTGAGGACAAGCAAATCTCAAGTGTAAGGGTATTTGATGAGGCGAAAAGTGTACCGCTTTTAAGGGGTCATTTAAGCCCGAAATCGTATTTATTTGATCAAATATTGCCCTAAATCGTTCCTTTTGTCATTTTAGGTACTTTTGAGGAGAAATCTGGAAAAGGAGGCATTTTGGACGTTTTTGGAGCATTAAAGTGAAGAAAACGACAAAGTCTCAAGAATCGGCTAAAAGTTACTCTTGACGGCGTCACAATTAACATGGGACGGCGTCATGCCTTGGCAAGAAAAGTTGGATGTGAAATTTACTCATGACGGGCCAGTGAGTTTGCATGAGAATTCTGACGGCGTCACGCTTTAACTAAATCAAGGGCGTCACGGCTTAAATCATAAGGGGACGGCGTCACGTTCTTGATCCGACGGCGTCAAGCCTTGATAAGCCAGAATGGATTTTGGTAGAGCTAAAGAGGGACGGCGTCAAGAAGGTCACCCGGGAACCCTAAAAGCGGCGAGGTGACGGCGTCACAATGCATAAGGTGACGCCGTCAGATGTCAAAGTCTATATATAGTTTTCTAATTTTTTGTCATAAGGGAGAGCTTAGTGTGTGGAATTTTGGGATAAAACCCTAAGACGATTTTAGCTACTTTTTCAGGGCTTTTTGCCTTGAGATCTTCCATGTTTCATTGAAAGATAAGTTATCAATTAATCATTCAATATGTCTATGTGTTGTTTGATTCTATCTTATGCTTGTCTTTTGTTTAACATGTTAGGCTAAATTTATCTTGTGTTTGCTTAGATCTAATGAAACCTAGCTATTGATTATTGGTTGTTAGTGTGTTATTAGTTGTATTGGATGATTGTTTATCTATGTTAGGCTTAAGAAAACTGGCTAACTTCCTATTCGGTAACTTGCTTGAACGTCTTAAGAAACATGAACCAAACGCGTACTAAAGGTTTTTATGGTTGTATTTAATGCACAAGCGAATTCTAGTGATCCCATGTTAGGAGCTTCCTAGCCGGCTCGACATAGGAGTGAAGTAGGAGCTTGTAGAGTTTGGGGAAGTAAGTACGCCACCCCACGAATGGTATTAAGGAATACACCCGTCATCCACGCGACTAATACACACTAATTAACCGGTAAAAGATAGTTAGGGAGTAAGGAAATCTAAGTAAACACATTTCTCTACACATAAGTTTCTCACCACTTTTCATTTTTGTTATTTTATTTTATTTGCATTTGTAGTAATTTGGGTTAGTTGACTAGCAACTAATTCCGCCCACTCCTTCAAAAACCCGAGATTTTACTTGCTTTTATAAAATATAAAAACATAAAAAGAATCTTCCTCAACCCTTAGACCTAATTAGAGTAGCCTTTCACACCTAACGAACACTATTCCCTGTGGAGAACGATCAATCCCCCGTACTTACCACTACACTATACTACATCGGTCAGGTACACTGCCTGGTGGGGTTGTAAGCCTCTTGAGATCCCTCGAGAGGTAAAACCTGTTGTAAGGTTGCAAAACCCACGCATCACTTCTACAACTTAATCACTTAAGGTATGAATAAACATAATGCTTAATGCTTTATATGATCAAAGGAACATTTTCTTAATCACTAGATTTTTGATAAAATGTCAAAAACATTTTATATCTTTTAGAAAAACATTTTTGGTAATAAATAAAAAGGTTTAATCCATTATAAATTTATGAATTCAAATTTTCAACCAAAAATGGCAAAAATGTTCCAGAAAAACCTTCTCCACAAAAAGACAAAACTGGCAACGGTTATGCTGGGCGGCCCCTTAATTATATAAGGCGGCCCCCTTAATTTTAAGTGGACCGCCCCCCTATTTAAGGGGGCCGGCACGCTCCTCCAGCTGTCCAGTTTTTGCCTATAAATACTGGCTTTCCCCTGGACATTTTCTCACCTTTTGCACCTCAAACTTTATGTTCTAAATCTCTTCTTGTATCTCTAAATCCTTTCCAAAACCTTTGATCATACATTCTTAAGTATTGGTTTCCAAGTGATCCAAGCTTCCACCATCCAAGTGCAAAAGAAGAATACTTCTATCAATCAAGACTAGAAGTATTACAACTTAGTAGCATCTTGTTACTCAAGTTGTTTGTTAAATATACCTTGTAAATCATTCATTCATTTGTGTAAAGTGTGTATATAAAGTGTAAACATAAGTGATTAGGCTAGAGTAGTGTGTAAGTAGTGAAGAAAGTGGATAAGTAGTTGTGGTGTAAAGAAGTAGAGTAGAAGTCTTGTAAAGTTGTGAAGTAGAGAAGTCTTGAAGCCGTTGTGAAGCCGTAGCATAGAAGTCGTGAAGCCGTAGGGTAGAAGTCGTGAAGCCGTAGGGTAGAAGTCGTGAAGCCGTAGGGTAGAAGTCGTGAAGCCGTAGGGTAGAAGTCGTGAAGCCGTAGCATAGAAGTCGTGAAGCCGTAGCATAGAAGTCGTGAAGCCGTAGGGTAGAAGTTGTGAAGCAGTCGTGTAGAAGTCGTGAAGTCCTAGTATTGAAGTCGTGAGGCCATTGTGAATAAGTTGTGAAGAAGTTGTGTTGTGAAGTTGTGAGATTGGTTCTAGCTACGATTAGAACCCGACATTTAGCTTTGTGTCGTTAAGCCGGTGTAAGCCAAAGTCGTGTAAGGTTTTCTCCGCCATAAGGGAGCTTATTGAAGTTGTGAAGAAAACTCTCGAGCTTGGTGCTCGGGGAGTGGAGTAGGGCAAAGAAGGTGTCCTTGTAGCTGAACCACTATAAATCTCTCGTGTCTCGGTTAGATCTTTCCATCTCTTACTTATACCTTTATTTATATCGTCATTACATTCATACATATAGACATATATAATTGTTAGAATTAGTTAGAAGTTGATTTCACATAAAGATCAATTTAAAACTCCATTCATAAAAGGAAAACTTTTATAACAAATCTAAAAGGGGAAACATATTAGTAACAATATTGTTCAAGTATTATTCTTTTTAAACTTGAATCTAAGGTTTTAAAAGTAACAAAAGATTTTATAATAAAATTAAAAAGACGGAAAACTATTCAACCCCCCCCCCTTCTAGTTTTCCACAAAGTATATCAAAGTGCCCGTTTACATAAAGATAATTAAATGATGGTCGTGAAGGTATAATTTATTTTTTCAAACGATCAAAAGTTCATGAGATATTTAAATTATACAAAGTAATTGAAATATTAAAATGATTTTAGTCTCAGTCATTGATTTTTTTTTCTAGATGAATGGTTAGTATGAGTCCCTTGATATGTGAGAAAAAGTTTAATATGTAAAATAACTCTCCTCGTAATTATATAATTAGCAATCCAACTTTTGTACTTCACAAACTCAATAACATGTGATTTAAGATCATTTGAGGACCAAACTTTGTCTACATACAAAGGGATCAATCCACACCCTCCATCTTCATTGATCCAATGGCTGAGATTAAACACAATACTTACACTACAAGGGCATTTTCGTCAATATATAAACCATATTTTAAAACCACCTCTCTTTTTTACACACACAAAATGTATGTTTTTCCTCCCGTATTTCACTGGGTATCACCTAACCTCCATAACCAAATTGAAACCCTTATTTCGCTATTTAATTCATCAAAATCATGTAACAATCTGTTCCGGTCACATCCGATGAGAATTTCAAATTCAATATTGAGAACCTTCCGTCGTGGCCGTTTGCGCTTTCGAAACAGTTCGGACTTGTTTTCGATGCTCATTTGAATGGTGAGAGACCTAATTATGTTGTTTTTATGTTATTAGAAAGTTAATTAGGTCTATTATATACTGATTGAATTTGGTGTATTTCTAGTAATGATTGAAACTGTCATAGTACGTCTTGAATTAGGTTTATCAGAAGTGAATGTTGAGGAAATTCTATATCGAAAACCTTGGAGACTCGGCGAGACCGGAGTTGTATCAGAAGGTTAATTAGGTATGTTTTTATGATTGTTGTGTATATTCACTGTCGTTCTGTAGCTGTTACTATACTGAGTCCTTTTGTAGTGAATGTTGAGTATATATACTATTGTGTTGAAACAGTTATAGTACTGATCGAATTAGGTTTGTTGTGGTTTCAGAATGGTTTGGGGTTATTTTTGTTGCTCATTTGAATGTTAATAGCCCTACTTATGCTGATTTTGTGTTATTTTGTTAGCACAAGGTTATTTAGGTCTGTTTGTAATTGTTTGAGGGGGAGAAGTGTGAACAGTGGATCGACGTACATTTGATTGTATGTTCACTCACTTGTTGGGCATGTGACTCTAATTGTGACTACAGAGTTGATCAGGTATCACTTATTTGAGATTGAAGTTGACTTTCACAAAGGCGTGATATTATTTTATCTTGAAGTCGGGGTTGGTTGGATGCATGACTTTCAATGATATCTTGCTCGTGCTTAAGATTTAAGTTGAAGACTTAGTTTATCTAGTTACCAGCAGTCGGGGTAAATGTTTGAAGACCTGGCTAACTAACACTTAAAGGAGTTATGTTGTAGTACTCAGTGTCACACGCCGATGACGTTGTGGATAATCGCAAGAGGTGTTAATGTCTCATACTTTGGTTGGGTATTGAGTACTTAGAGATTTTCTTGGAGCATAAATTCTCTACACCATCCTTCCAACATTAGTGCAAGCTTAAGTTACGAGAACGGGGAATTCTACTTCAGTTTCAAGTTTGGTATATCGGGTTTGCTCCATCAGTTATCACTTCAAATAGCCTACTTAAGGGTTGGTAAAGATAGTCAGAGAGAGTTTCGGTAGCGGTTGATTCTCACTTGATACATTTGAGCCAATTTTGTTCTTCTCACAAGATTTCAAGTATATGTGCGTAAAATGTGTTGCTGATTCTGAGGTATCAAAACCAGCAAGGGGGAAGGAGACATACATCTGAACGCACAACGAGTACACGTGATGAACTTTATACTTCTTCTTAATTGAAGTTATTCCGGGAAGACAAATGTCATAACCGCAGAGAAAATCAGTGTTTTAACTCGTGGCTTTTGGTGTATTATTCCAACTACGTGGGGGAAGAGATCTAAGAAACAGTTTCTGATGATTAAAGAGGTACACAATTGTATGATGATTCCTCTGGTTAGTCGGTATCCTACAAAAGGAAATGTGTTCATCCGGGACTTACTTGATTTTTACGGTACTGTTTTGGTGTTATCATTTCGACTACATCCGGTACTCAGTTGCTTTTGTGGTACTGTCTTGGTGTTATCATTTCGACTACATACGGGATAAATTGCTTACACTCGGGACTTAGTTGACTTTGGTGTAATAATTCTCATCTGCAATTTCCTGAAGGGAGAAAAGTGCATTTCCGAGTCTTAATTGATTTTGATGTTACGTTTTCGACTTCATTAATGGGATTGAGTGTGTACTTCGGGTTTTTGAGCTTCATACAATGAGACTGATTGCATCACTTCAAATACTTAGGGGAAGTGGTCTCCTGATACCTTTGGTATGCATTTCTTCAGCCTTCAGTGGGAAGAAATATGAGAAGAATTATTCAAGCATGAGATGATATGTTGCTGATCTATTTGATGATCCCCCGAACGGATAATCACGATGATTATTCTTTAAAGGAGTAGCAATATTTGATGTGGTTTTCTACGGATTCCGCTATGAACTTAACTAATGTAAGCTTGAAAGAGAGCTTTGAAACTGCTCAAAAAAAAGATTGTCTGTTTGGGGGGAAGCTGTCAAAGCTTCACATTGAGAAGGCTCAAGTTCAGATGATTATTCAGGAGCCTCGAAAGCTTTGGTGGTGAAAGTTTAAGAGATGTTGACTACAGACTTCTACAACGTACAGAACGATATCCTTATTTCGGTATTCATGTCAACATCTTCTTAAATTGAATAATATATTTTGTACATATCTTAAACCAAAATGTAAATAGAAAAAGATAAAACCTATAAAAACCATAAAAATCAGAAAAACACAAAAATACCAAAAATATTTCCTCTAGGCATGTCTTCTGTTTATTGATAACATTTACAGTCCTAGAAATGTCATTCAATAATGACACGAGACTTTAAATGAAGCTCGAGCAGAAGTTAAATTGAATGGTTAAAACATGTCATGATGGCTTGCTATTACATCAGATATGCAACCCGGTTTTTCAAAATGAGTAAAGCACGTCGGCAAAAAAGATGGTTGTTCCTAACAACGGGTGAAGTTCACCTGGGCATGGATTACTTCATATTCGTGCATCGCCGATTTAGTGCATGCTTCAGTGCATTATTTATGGTATAAGAAGAGAAGTCTTCTTTGTATACAAATAATTTTCCTTCTATCATTCTTCTGAAAATTATTTGTGGGACACATGGTCGTAACGTGTTGTTTGAAATTCTTTCAGACTTGGATTGTTCATAAAATTTGTCACTCAATCAATGACTACAGCTTATTAACTCGAATACGGGTCATTGATTGAGGGGGAGGGTAATTTCAAATTTTATATCATCAAACGGGTTTCTTGGTTATCTCATATTTGTTAGAAAAGGTTTTTGTAGTTAATGGGGTATTAGTTGAAGAGGAACTTACTAAGTTTTATCTCAAATGGTCAAATGTGTTAGTTGTTAGAAAGATTAGGGCATTGTGTACAATTTGCTTATAGTTTTCTAGCTTTATGTAACTAGAAGGTTCATTTGTGTCACTTTGGAATCCTCGTCTAATCCCCTAAATACTTTGAAACTCAAAATCTAAAAGATATTAGAAAACCCATTGTGTTTGATGCTCTTGAATACTCCACAGGAATTTATATGATTTGATTGAATGAGTTTCGAATGTTGATTGACCTTTGTTAGTCGATAGTTGTTTAATTGTTGTTGACGTATTTCTTGTGCACTCAGGATATGCTTAGGTATGTAGCTATCACGTTAGAATCTTGTTTATAAGATCCTGAGTTGAATGTTGAAATATGAGTGAATTGCCATGTTCATGATTGCTGCTTGCTCTTCATTCTAGATAGCGGTTTGAAAAATTTCCTGATTGTGTTTTGATCATGACATGAATATGATTTTATGAGTAGGCAAACCGATGCGTGGTAGTGGTTAATGTAGAGTTAATCTGTATGTATTCCCATCTTTGTGGATATTCCTATGCAGATTCCATGGCTGATGTGAATGTGCCTGCTCCCGCTCTAACCACTTGATCAGATATACAAACTACATTGACTGGCTCTGAATTCACCACAACAACAACATCGGCAGCAACAACAACAATGTAACACCCCGTGCCCGCTTTGACCAAAAATTAAAACTTTTTATGCAGAAATGCTTGACTTTTACAGACATCCTATTACTCTTTTGACCATTTATAAAAATCTATTGTCATTCAGACCATGAAATTATTTTTAAATGAAACTAGACTCAATTACCTTCAAAACGACGGGTGGTGCCACATCTAACGACTTACGGTTTAAATGATATGATTTTTCAAAAATTGTCAAAAACTAAAAATTGCCTCCCAACCGCAGGTTGAGATTCCCAACCGCCGGTTGGGGTCCAAACCGCCGGTTAAGATCCCAACTGCTGCGGTTCAAACCTTCTGTCTAAACATGATTTTCTCCCAACCGCTGGTTGGGCTTCCCAACCGTCGGTTGGGGACCTGTAGTTCCCAAAAACTTGTGTTTTGGCCCGTTTTCGCGACATACAACTCATACCACATCCGTGTTACATCAAACTTAACCAAAACCATTAACTTAACATACTAAACTTGTTCCATAGATACATGACCCGTTTACATCCCAAAATGGGTAGAAACACGCTTATTCCAAACACCCCTTTAACTTGTCCGTAAACACTCAAAGCATACTTTTTATACATCACTTGACCAACAAAGTATACACTTGACACTTGACCATACTTTACAAAACATTAATGACTCACGGGGGTGTAAACATAACACTTGAGCTCGGTATTCTATACTAAGCTCCTAAATGCATACTACCTTCTTTCCTTCCGCATAATTGAACCATACTCCTTATTCCACGCCATCCACAATCATAAGAACCTACAAAAAGATTAAGCAACTAAACCATAAGCTTTCGCTTAGTAAGTACATAGCATAACAAGCTCAACAACGCATAATATAAATTATGCTATAATTATAACTAGTCCATCAACTAGTTAAGCTAGCGATATAGGGGCACTTACCTCACGCCAACATAGTCGGCATAAATACGATCAACCCTCACGGTTGAACCTCAACCCATAGTTAGTCCAACGACTAACTAAGCTCGCCTAGAAATGGATCCATAACTAGCTAACGCACCTGATGAGTGTGTAAATACTCATCATTTTTACACCCATAAAAGACACAAAAATGACCAAAAACACCCAATTTATACTGCAGATATCCTTGGTTTGTGTTTTATGTGTTTCAGGTACCAAAGGATTGAAAACGGAACGAAAACGAGTATTTTTGGATTGACTCGACAACAATTGTGCAATTGATCAAGTGAAGACAAAAGTCAAAGTCAACCCCCAAAAATACCAAAATGACACAAATGGTCCTTGGAAATAATTTTTATTTTTGACAGCCTTGGTCCTTGGATTTTCAGATTTTACAACATTGGTCCTTAAACCTTAAACTAAATTCAAAGTTAAATCCAATTCCCTTTAATCCAAATAATAAACCCAGCTAACCTAACCCAGCCCACCAAACTCAAAACCCAATCCAATCAAATAACCAACCCGACCCACTTTCTTTTAGATAATACCAGGTTTGACTCAGTCAAACCTTTCTTCCTAAAACTACTACCCGCCTAAACCATACCACCCCTTATCCCTGACAAAACCACCATCAATCCACTCCAAGCTTCTTCAACACTTCACCTAACAAACCAAGAAGCATTTAATGCTTCGTTCCCATCAAGTTATCAGAACCAAGTGGTTTTTCCCACTATTACCATTTTGGCGCCAAAATGAGTTTATAAGGCTGAGATGATTTCAAGGCAATCCAAAGGTCAAGAATGGGTCAGAGAAGAAGATAAGAGATATCCCACCTCAGAAATAGTATAAATAGGTCCTCATTGTAGCCTTTAATGGCATGTATTTTTTTTTTTAGCTTAAATCGTAATGTTAGTTTAGTTATCAGAAGTTGTAATTTCAAGCTTTCAGTGATCAATTCAAGTCCTTTTTAAGTTATTTGTTCTAATTTAATCTAGCATTGTACTCAGTTTTAAGTTTAATAAAAGTTCAAGTGTTGTTGTTAATTTGTATTAAGCTTTTTAGTTGCTAGAAACCTATCACAAGCCTCAGTACCATTCACATAAGCTTATATAAGCTCATTGTAGATTCTTGTAAGCCTATGTTAGTTTAAAACAGTCTCATTCTCAAAATCACCAAAAAGTCAATGAAAGTCAAAGTGGTGGTCAAATAAGCTGTGGGTGGAAAATAAGCTGATAGGATAAGCTCAATGGGATTTCTGGGTTGTGATTAACAAGCTGGGCTTGTTAGGTGATCAGACATATTGTTTTAAGCTCAAGCTCATTGTAAGCTCATTTTTTAGTTTTTTTTGCATTCTACTGTTCAAATTGCTTAATTAGTGCTTAATCTGCTTTTTCTGTACTTATTTAAGCTAGTTAATGTTATTTGAAGTTAAATTGATAGGGTTTGCTTGTTTGTTACTAGTTTCACTTAAAAACCTCAAAAAAGCTAAAAACATACCATATTAGCTTAATATAGGTGTAGCTTAACTAGTGCTTATTCACATATTGAAAACTACTTATATCAGCTTAATTAAGTTATTTAATCCTTAACAAGTCAGAATCATAAGTTAAATTGGTGGTTTCTAGTTTTAAATCACCAAAACAGTCCCATAAAGGACTGTTTGGTTTTGATAGTCAAACGGGTCAAAATGGGTTGTTCCTGTTCATTTGCACCTTTGGGAATTTAGATTCAACTTAATTTAAGTTCTCTAAGCTGTTTGTAGGATCATTGAAGCTATTTGTAAGGTATTCATAGGTTTAGACCTATTGCCTTGTTTGAAAGGTTCAACAATTCTAACAAGCTACTTATAAGCTGAGGCTTTATAAGCCCTTATTTCTGATATAGATAGGTCCAACCTAGTGTAAATTAGTAGTAGTTTTAATCCCTGTAAGCCTTGGTCTAAATTTCACTCAAAACAACTAAATAGTGTATCAGCAGACTGCAAATTTGGATTTTCCATTTTGCAGCCTTCTTCCTTGATTTTTATGCACTCAATGTAAGTTGTAATAAGCTATAATTTGGCTCAGATATACTTGGCTTGCCAGTCTAGTTGTTAGGATTTTTTATGATCTTTTAGATTTGCTTATAATAGCTTTTTATCAGCTTGAAAAAGGCCATTTTTTCCCTGCTCCTAGACCATATTAGCAGACCCTTAGAAACTTTTGGCTTATTTGATTTGTATTCAGTGCTTATATCTGTGTTCTTGTGGCTTGTTTATTTTCATTTCAGCTTATCTTCATTCACTTAGCTTGTTTCAGAGTTCCCTTAGCTTATTTGTTAGCTTATCAGTCCTTTTTCTAAAAAAGCTTGGCTTATCCCTTTGTTTCCCACTGATCAGTCATTCCTTGGCTTATTTCTGGGCTTATTTGTGGTTTTCAAAATAAGTTGTAGTTATATAAATTGCTTATTTTCCCTGTGCTTAATTGGTTTCTAAAAGAAAAATCCAAAAATAAAATAAAAGCAAAAAAGAGAGCCAAGGGATTCGAACCCTGGTCTCTGGACTCACACACAACACACCTTACCATTGTGCCCTTGGGACTTCTCTGGTTAAGGCTTGCACACATTAATACTTAACTTCCTTTTCCATTTAAAGCTATCCGAGCTTTTTAGCTTATTCCCAGCTTATCCAAATAAGCTAGCACCTTTGTAGTATTTTTCCTAGGATTTTTTTAGCATTAAGTAATTTCACAAAAAATTTCAGAATTTTCAGGATAGTTTTAGTATTTTTAATTAATTTTTCTTTTAAATTTAGTTTTTAATTCATAATAAAAAATATAAAAATCAGAAAAATACAAATCTTTTTCCCAAAATTTTCTTTTGTCATATAGATCTTAGGAAAAATAGATTTGCACTTGTAAGATTAATTTTTAGAGATTTCACTTTTTAAGCTCGTTTTTATAATTCCCGAATCACGTTTTTAGTTTAAATTGCTTTAATCTTAATTTTCCTTTGAGAATTTGTTTCTCATTTATTAAATAGATTAAAAAAATACAAAATTCCTAATTCCAATCATCAAGCATTTTAATTTCAAACCTTACACGATATCTTCGATTCCAACCTCGCTGGGACACGACCCGGGTAACACTTGCCCGGTATCACACACATCACAAGCGTGAGTTTTTGCAAGTTGACCTTTTTCCTAAAGGGTTAGTTTGTCGATTCCCGCGTATCACGTGTATCCGATACTATATTTATATATATACTCACCACGGATCAATTTTTGGCGCCGCTGCCGGGGAGGTTGTGTTACGACAATATCGTTGAAGTTTAAACGATTAGTGACATGAGATCCTTCGTCAAGAAGTTTTCGCTTTCATAAAAATATAAAAAACAAAAATATTTTTCTTTTCTTTTGTATATATATTATCATATAAAAACAAAAATACAAAAACATTTCTCGTTTTCTTGTGTTAAAATAAAAGATAAAAGCAATATCAATATAATATTCCTCAACTTGGAATATTATCATAATAAGTTCCCAAACAAAAGATTTAAAACTTGTCTTTGTATCGCTTGCGAATTCGGCTCACCTTTGATTGATAAACAAAATCTAACGGAGGTTTCAGGAGGTTTGGCATTAAATTGACAAACCGAAAGGAGCGGGTTTTTAAGGAGCATTTATTGCCCACCTTTGCTCCTCCGCCACTCTGTGCGTTTTTCTTTCAGAGAGCTACCGTACGCTTGTTTGATTTAAGGTTTAAGTTCCTTGTGTTTTGCTTCGATCTTGTTTTAATTGAATTGTTTCATTTAGTGCATGCGCACTCGTTCTTCTAGATCAACGAGTCCCTTTCTTGGTCTCATTGCAATTCCGAAAAGACGTTCTCGAAAACGTGCTGCCCGAATAATCGAACCCGAGATTCGTACTATTCCCACTGACAAAATGGCAGACAATCGAACAATGGCCGAAATGCTCCAAGCACCCACCGAGGGTTACGGAGATGCCATCTTTTTACCGCCAATCAATTCTAATCATTTCGAATTGAAGACGCATTTGATTCAACTCGTGTCTACAAATCAATTCCACGGGCTTGAACGAGAAGATCCGTATGCACACATTCGTTGGTTCAATAAGTTGATCTCGACCATCAATTACAAGGATGTGTCGCAAAAAGTTATCAAATTGATGCTATTTCCGTTTTCACTCGAAGGGGCAGCCCGGATTTGGCTGGAAAAAGAACCCCCTCGATCCATTGAAACTTGGGAAGATCTCGTACAAAAATTTGTCAATTATTTCTTTCCTCCGTCAAAGACGACTAATCTAAAGAATGAAATTTCGGGATTTCGTCAAAGTTTCGATGAAAACTTCAGAGAGGCATGGGAACGATTCAATGATCTCCTAAGAAAATGCCCACATCATGGTTTCACGGAGTTACAACAAATCAACACGTTTTATAATGGGTTGAATGGAAACGATCAAGATTCTCTTAACGCAGCCGCTGGTGGCAATATCTTGAATCGTCGACCTAAAGAAGTGCTTGAAATTTGTGAGAATAATCAAAAGTTCCTATTTCTTGAAACAAAGTGAATGTTCCTATCACTCCTGCTTCTTCATCCGTAACTCATCAGAGTTAGCCGCACCGTTAGCCGCTTAACGGACGTTAATTCGTTGCATGATGAAGGAAAGTGAAAGAAATTAAGAGTGAAATTCATAAACCGGAACCAATCAAAGCCGTAAACAAAGTTGTGAACTTGTGGTGGCCCGCATGCGTATTACGATTGTCAAGCAACCGATGCTTCTTTTTACCAAGCTCCCGTAGCAGCCGTAAACCACAATCAATACCGACCGCAAGCTGAAACTCATTACCGAGCACCAAATGCTATGGTACCACCTGGTTTTCCACCCATGCAAAATCAAAATAATCAAAATCGCTTTGTTCAAAATCAAGGTCAAAATTCCAACACTTCTCAGAATTTCAATCAAAACGTAACAATTTCAAACAACCTTATCAAGCTCCGAATCAACAAGTTTATCAACAACCTCCTCAAGCTCCTTTGACAAATGATTTCATGAAAATTACTGAGTCCAGCATACGTTCGATGCAAACTCAAATCAATAATATGAAAGTCGAGTTGAGAAAGGAAATTGATACTACGATGTCTCGTCAAACAAATGAGTTGAAGAATATGATGGGCAGTTTCATGAATATGAACATGAACCAAGCTTCTTCATCTTCCGGAAGGACTTCCGAGCAATACCATTCCTAATCCTAATGCTGAGTTGAAAGCCGTCACCACTCGAAGTGGTAGACGCATAATGGACCCTCGACTCTCTATAGCCCCCTCCCCGAGGGAAGTGAATCGAGATACCGAGGTGACAACGGACAAAGGTGCATTTCTCAAGCCCACGAAGTACCGCACACGTCCAACATCCAGATGTCCAAACTCAAGTTCCGGAACCTGATGTTCCGAAGACCAATCCTAAGCCTTCGATTCCTTATCCTTCGAGGCTTAACGATCCGAAGCTTTGAGACAAAACGAATCAACAAATGGAGAAATTCTTTAAAATCTTCAATGAATTGCACTTTGACATAAGCTTCGCAGATGCTCTCATCCTTATGCCCAAATTTGCATCTACACTCAAAAGTTTACTAAGCAACAAGGATAAGTTGTCTGAGATGGCAAAGACCCCACTTAACGAGCAGTGCTCGGCGGTTCTCCTCAAGAAGCTTCCCGAAAAGCTCGAGACTCCGGCAAGTTTTTAATCCCATGTGATTTCTTAGGGATGGTTCAGTGCTCAGCCTTAGCCGATCTTGGCGCAAGCATTAACCTTATGCCACTCTCGGTATGGAAGAAATTATCTCTTTCTGGAGCTTACATCTACTTGCATGACACTCGAGCTAGCGGACCGTACTATAACTAGTCCACTTGGAATAGCTGAGGATGTCGTTGTGAATGTGGAAAGTTCCACTTTCCCACTGATTTCCTTGTGGTAGACTTCAATGCCGATCCTCGAGTTCCACTCATACTGGGGAGAGCTTTCTTAAGAACGAGTCGTGCTATCATCGATGTATATGCCGAAGAATTAACCAAATGAGTTGATAATGAAGAAGTCACGTTTAACATTAATCAGGACTCTAAATCTCTAACCACCAAATGCAACGTTGCTATGGTTGATCAAAAATCTGATACCGTAATTGCTTCCAAAAGAAGTGATTCGATACTTTCAAGATTCACGGTTAAGAGTACTTCAAAAAAACATGCTGAGCTCAAAACAATGAAAATTACCCCTGGTTCAAGCAAATGGTTTGAAAGTTGTCTACGGAAGTTAAGAGTATTTTTGATTATGATGAACAAGAATCGGAAACACAACAGAAGCGGTGAAAATTGCTAGCTCTAAGAGCACACCACTTGTCCCACCTCCGGAATCGGTTTATCGTATTGAGATTGTTGATTCTGTGGATGAAACTAAAAATCCCACTCCTTATCTGCACCAATCATTTCCGACTCTTCCCATCCTTCTCCTCCGATTGAGGGAAGTTATATCTCTATGGAAGAGCTCGAGGTTTTCTTATTTGATGCTCCAATTTCGCCGGAAATTGTTGAGCCTAATTGTGATCCGGGGGGAGAGCTCCTTTGTTAGAAAAAATGATATTTGATGAACCGTTATTTTCCCTCCCCCGAAGGATGTTGTTGTTAAAGATTAGCCGTCAGATCCTTCCGGAGCTCGAGCTCGAGGATTCTTTGCCCGAATATGAGAGTTTTATCTTTGATACGGCGAAGAGAGTAGCGGTAATCCCACTTCTCATTCTGATTTTTCTCTCCGGCTTATGAAGCCTTTTGCTTTGATATCGATCATTCGAAAGAAGCGGGAAGTGGCAGTACCACTTCTCATTCTCATATCTCTCTTCCCGAGTATGATGCATTTCATTTTGATATGAATGATCTTTATCATGAGGAGTTCTCTAGTGAACTCTCTCATATTATATCTCCTCCGGAATATGATCATTTCTATTTTGATCCTGAGGATGATTCTAGTGTGGGGGGAGGTGTACGTAAGCATAAGAATGTACTTGTTGATAAAATCACCCCAACCCTCCCTCCCGAGACTTTTGAACAATCTGCTTTTGAGGATGAAGAATTGATCTTAATTGTTATAAAAATCTTTCTTCCATTCCTCACATATGGTGTGATTTCTCTTTCCCTTTTTCCTACGGGAATGAGGACACTATCTTTGACCCTGGTATCATCCCTTATAGTTTCTACTATTAAAATACCGTGGGTATCTCGTCAGTTTGGAACTTTCTTATGTTCAAATGTTTATCCAAACACATTGAATGAAAGTCCGATGAAGATTGTTTCTTCCACTTGCTTCCCCATGAACCAATGAATTCGGGGTCGAGTCAAGCTAGTGAATCGGTTAACAAAAACATTAGCATTGCATGGGTAAATGCCCATGTTTCTGACTTCTTTCTATTTTCTGACACTAAGTGTGGAGGAATCCCACTGTGCTTTGCTTTGTGTTGTTTGCTCTGATTTTCAGGTTTCCCTTGGATTGTGATGATTGTCGCGCCTATTTTCAATCCAGCTGCCCAATATCCTATCCTTTTGCTAACGATTATCTAGGGATATCTTTTTAATCCTGTTTGTGAAAATAGAGATTTCTTTCACACACTTGGCTATTAGTATTACCTTTTTACGTTCTAAGTGTCGGCATAATAGCCGGTACTTTGAATATTGAGGGCAATATTCAATTCTAAGTGTGGGGGGGAATTCTCACGAATTTTGTCACATGTGTACCTTCTAGTGCCCTAGTACCCCCGTTTTGACCAAAATTTTAAAAAATTTTCGTTTTTAAATAAGAAATTGCAAAAAAAAAAAAAAAAAAAAAAAAAAAAAAAAAAAAAAAAAGAAGTGTTTAGTCTTGATTAGGTTAGAACAAAGGGAATCCCGACTCTGCCAGAGTGTTGATCTGGCTGCTTCCTTAACGATTAGACTAAGGTTTTACGATTTGTGCAAATGAAAATGCTAAGCGTAGAATAGTTGGTTTTCTTTAGAGCTTATATAAGTAATCTATGGCTTTTCCTCCTAGGAGATAACTAATTTGACTTAATAAGTGCTTATTTTCAAACATTTGAACACACAAAATCATTTTTTTCATACAATTTTGAAAAATACTAGTTCAAAGCTTTATTTAAACTTCGGAACAAGCATATGTCATAATAATGTAAAAGTTAAGTAATAAATGTATGTGCTAAAAGCTACGGTTCAAGATCAGCCCTTGGATTCTTATTTCCAGAAGGCGTTTAGGTCTTGGTTACCCTCTTACACCGGCCTTTGGACCTCTAATTCAGGAATGTGTGAGGTCTTGGTCTAAACCCTTGGATCCTCATTTCAGGAATGTTTAGAGTCTTGGAACTCTCCGTTGTAACAGCCCTTGGATCCTTTATTCCAGAAGGTGTAAGGTCTTGGTTCCCGTGAAACTCCGTTAGTTTATGTCGCACAAGTAAAGAAAAAAAAATGAAAAAAAAAATGATGAAAAAATGAGAAAATGAAAAGAAAAAAAATGGAATGATATTGCAAAATGCAATAAGTTTTGAAACTTGCTTGTTGTAAATTTTAAATCTATCTTTTAACTAGTATTAGTCAAAATTTTATAAAAACGTCGATTTTTGTTATCAAAATTTTAAAAATCAAGCACATTCACCTAACTTAAATAACTGTGGGAGTGAAAAGTTAAGTCTCGGCTTACATAGATTATTAGTATAAGTAGGGTTAGCATTTTACAAAAACATTTGCCCATTGAGTTTAAGCTTAGTTGGGAGTATAAAAAAGAGGATGACGATTACAATTCCCTGGAGACACCCATTTTGTGTGAATCCCGTTCCATGATACCATTTTTGGAAATCAAGCATGTTATCTATTTTGTTCTAAGTTTAAATTTCTGGCATTGTATAAAAAAAATCAAAACGGGGTATACTTGGTATTCTTTTGATCCTTTCTTTACTTCACATGATCGGATTGCTAGGGACTAGCAATAGTTTAGTGTGGGGGATTGATGAGTTTGTAAATACTCATCATTTTACACCCATAAAAGACACAAAAATGACCAAAAACACCCAATTTATATTGCAGATATCCTTGGTTTGTGTTTTATGTGTTTCAGGTATCAAAGGATTGAAAACGGAACGAAAACGAGTATTTTTGGATCGACTCGACAACAATTGTGCATTTGATCAAGTGAAGACAAAAGTCAAAGTCAAAAGTCAAAGTCAACCCCCAAAAATACCAAAATGACACAAATGGTCCTTGGAAATAATTTTTATTTTTGACAGCCTTGGTCCTTGGATTTTCAGATTTTACAACATTGGTCCTTAAACCTTAAACTAAATTCAAAGTTAAATCCAATTCCCTTTAATCCAAATAATAAACCCAGCTAACCTAACCCAGCCCACCAAACTCAAAACCCAATCCAATCAAATAACCAACCCGACCCACTTTCTTTTAGATAATACCAGGTTTGACTCAGTCAAACCTTTCTTCCTAAAACTACTACCCGCCTAAACCATACCACCCCTTATCCCTGACAAAACCACCATCAATCCACTCCAAGCTTCTTCAACACTTCACCTAACAAACCAAGAAGCATTTAATGCTTCATTCCCATCAAGTTATCAGAACCAAGTGGTTTTTCCCACTATTACCATTTTGGCGCCAAAATGAGTTTAGAAGGCTGAGATGATTTCAAGGCTATCCAAAGGTCAAGAATGGGTCAGAGAAGAAGATAAGATATCCACCTCAGAAATAGTATAAATAGGTCCTCATTGTAGCCTTTAATGGCATGTATTTTTTAGCTTAAATCGTAATGTTAGTTTAGTAACCAGAAGATGTAATTTCAAGCTTTCAGTGATCAATTCAAGTCCTTTTTAAGTTATTTGTTCTAATTTAATCTAGCATTGTACTCAGTTTTAAGTTTAATAAAAGTTCAAGTGTTATTGTTAATTCGTATTAAGCTTTTTAGTTGCTAGAAACCTATCACAAGCCTCAGTACCATTCACATAAGCTTATATAAGCTTATTGTAGCTTCTTGTAAGCCTATGTTAGTTTAAAACAGTCTCATTCTCAAAATCACCAAAAAGTCAATGAAATTCAAAGTGGTGGTCAAATAAGCTGTGGGTGGAAAATAAGCTGATAGGATAAGCTCAATGGGATTTCTGGGTTGTGATTAACAAGATGGGCTTGTTAGGTGATCAGACTTATTGTTTTAAGCTCAAGCTCATTGTAAGCTCATTTTTCAGTTTTTTTTGCATTCTGCTGTTCAAACTGCTTAATTAGTGCTTAATCTGCTTTTTTTTGTACTTATTTAAGCTAGTTAATGTTATTTGAAGTTAAATTGATAGGGTTTGCTTGTTTGTTACTAGTTTCACTTAAAAACCTCAAAAAAGCTAAAAACAGCCCATATTAGCTTAATATAGGTGTAGCTTAACTAGTGCATATTCACATATTGAAAACTACTTATATCAGCTTAATTAAGTTATTTAATCCTTAACAAGTCAGAATCATAAGTTAAATTGGTGGTTTCTAGTTTTAAATCACCAAAACAGTCCCATAAAGGACTGTTTGGTTTTGATAGTCAAACGGGTCAAAATGGGTTGTTCCTGTTCATTTGCACCTTTGGGAATTTAGATTTAACTTAATTTAAGTTCTCTAAGCTGTTTGTAGGATCATTGAAGCTGTTTGTAAGGTATTCATAGGTTTAGACCTATTGCCTTGTTTTGAAAGGTCCAACTATTCTTACAAGCTACTTATAAGCTGAGGCTTTATAAGCCCTTATTTCTGATATAGATAGGTCCAATCTAGTGTAAATTAGTAGTAGTTTAATCCCTGTAAGCCTTGGTCTAAATTTCACTCAAAACAGCCAAATAGTGTATCAGCAGACTGCAAATTTGGATTTTCCATTTTGCAGCCTTCTTCCTTGATTTTTAATGCACTCAATGTAAGTTGTAATAAGCTATAATTTGGCTCAGATATACTTGGCTTGCCAGTCTAGTTGTTAGGATTTTTTATGATCTTTTTAGATTAGCTTATAATAGCTTTTTATCAGCTTGAAAAAGGCCATTTTTGCCCTGCTCCTAGACCATATCAGCAGACCCTTAGAACCTTTTGGCTTATTTGATTTGTATTCAGTGCTTATTTCTGTGTTCTTGTGGCTTTTCCATTTTCATTTCAGCTTATCTTCATTCACTTAGCTTGTTTCATCAGTCCTTTTTCTTAAAAAGCTTGGTTTATCCCTTTGTTGCCCACTGATCAGTCATTCCTTGGCTTATTTCTGGGCTTATTTGTGGTTTTCAAAATAAGTTGTAGTTATATAAATTGCTTATCTTCCTGTGCTTAATTGGTTTCAAAAAGAAAAATCCAAAAATAAAATAAAAGCAAAACAGAGAGCCAAGGGATTCGAACCCTGGTCTCTGGACTCACACACAACACACCTTACCATTGTGCCCTTGGGACTTCTCTGGTTAAGGCTTGCACACATTAATACTTAACCTCCTTTTCCATTTAAAGCTATCCGAGCTTTTTAGCTTATTCCCAGCTTATCCAAATAAGCTGGAAACTTTGTAGTATTTTTCCTAGGATTTTTTTTAGCATTAAGTAATTTCAAAAAAAATTTCAGAATTTTCAGAATAGTTTTAGTATTTTTAATTAATTTTTCTTTTAATTTAGTTTTTAATTCATAATAAAAAATATAAAAATCAAAAAAATACAAATCTTTTTCCCAAAATTTTCTTTTGTCATATAGATCTTAGGAAAAATAGATTTGCACTTGTAAGATTAATTTTTAGAGATTTCACTTTTTAAGCTCGTTTTTATAATTCCCGAATCGCGTTTTTAGTTTAAATTGCTTTAATCTTAATTTTCCTTTGAGAATTTGTTTCTCATTTATTAAATAGATTAAAAAATACAAAATTCCTAATTCCAATCATCAAGCATTTGAATTCCAAACCTTACACAATATCTTCGATTCCAACCTCACTGGGACACGACCCGGGTAACACTTGCCCTGTATCACACACATCACAAGCGTGAGTTTTTGCAAGTTGACCTTTTACTAAAGGGTTGGTTTGTCGATTCCCGCGTATCACGTGTATCCGATACTATATTTATATATATACCCACCACGGATCAGTACCCTATATCCTATCTATCAACATTGCCATGTAACAACATGATAAAGCTCACAATATAAACCATTATCATACATAATTATGATAAATCTAACAAAACATGTTATAACCTTATACTAACCTTAATCCAAGCTAAATAATATCAAAGACATCATCATCACCACTATCTTCCAACATCATCATTAATCTTCAATATTAACCAAAACCTAACAACATAACAATCAATACCAAAATTAAGGGTTACATAACCCATCAAATATACTAACCTTCCATCCTATATCATCATATGATCATACCTTGATCATATGATGATTTCCCACTTTTAATCATAACTTTTAACCTCTTAATCATCATTAACTTATAGATTATAGTACTTACTTGTAGTGGATCATTGCTAGGAAAGACTATGGACATTAGATCTTCATCTTCTTCCTAAGTCACCAACTAGCTTTTCCCTCTCTTTTCTTCTTCTCCATAACCGACATACACAACACCCTAGAAAGTCTTGGAAGATTTTAGAAATCTCAAGGATTTGATAATACTTATCCAATTAGTTGGAAGTTTGACCAAATGACACATTTGGCCCCTCAAGTCCCCTTTCTTCCAAATTGGCCACAATACTTACTATAACACATTTGGCATATGACAACTTAAGCCCTCATAACCTTATGACACATTCTTTGACTATCACTTTGACTATTGGGTTTGACCACTACGCAACATTCGTTGACTGGCCAATCACGTAAAGTCCTTAATCCATTTTCATCTAGGGTGGGGTCCAAGTACCCGGGAAACGGGTCAAATAAACAACAACACCTTCACCACCACCACCACCTTCACTTCAACAAAGTATTACTAATTCTGGTCTCGCCGAGTGGGGATCTACAATACTTGGGAAGTTTTGTTGGTGGATAGATAATTGATGTTGACTACTGACTCCCTCAGAGAAGCGAATGATCACATCATCTATGCGTAAAGGTCAACATCATTTGTGTCGTAACAGTTACTTTGTACATAATAAGCAGTGAATAAAATGTGGTTGTTATGTGTCAGTGTATGATCCTTTTTTTTAAATTCAAAATCTTCCAAACCTGTCATACCTGACACTAACATTCTCCCTCATAGATTGAGGGGGGGAGGGAATCGTAATATTCCATTATCAGCATATATTGAATCGGACCACATTTTCTCCCAAATTTTCTAAACTTATTTAAATCAATTGAGATCCCAAATCTCAAAAGGTTTGAAATTTTTGATCGGGGGAGAGAATGTGATTTAAATATGAAAATCTGATAAAAATGTGATCTTTTGGACTCAAGTGTAGGCTCTCTCATATGTGCTAAACTCTTTCGTATATCGATGCACATATTGAGGGGGACCGAATGATTTATGATGGCAATTGTGGAAGAATACCAAAGACCGACCATTTTATTTAATGTACTTGAGTTATAAGGATGGTAAGGTTAGGTATCAGTTCCCATGATCCAGCCAGAACCAGAGGGATCTTCCCAGGGACAATCCTCTAGTTAGAATAGAAGTCCTTAGGAACGATGAAAAAAAGAGAAAAGTGAGAATAAGGGAAGAGTGCCGACTGAGATGGAACTGGTACTTGAACAAACCCAACAAGGTACTAGTGATGAAGTCTTAGTAAGCGCTGAAAGGGTTGAAGAATGAAAAAGAAATGTAAAGATAAAGGGTGAAAAGAAAGAAGCCCTCCTTACACTTTAGGCAGAAACTGGGTCAATACATATGCTGTCAAAATCACTTAGTTGATTGCTGACATTGAAGACAAGTATCATGGACCCAGTGATAGGCTGCACAACCCTCCCTAGCCACACAAGGTCCCTTAAAGGATCTTGTTTCATTTGTCACGGAGATCCATACATTTCTATCGTCTTTCTCACTCTAAGTTAGACGATATTTGAAAAGGTAGCAGTCCTCTTCAGCCTCCGACCACTAAATCAAAATGCACTATTGAGTCTAGAGCCAAGAGATCATCCATAAATCTCATTAGGACACATTTCCAATATGCTTGTTGTTTCATACACCGTGAAAAGTAAGAAAACATATATTAAGAGTCCTACACATTATCCTTGTGGTATTGCCAGAACATCCGAGTGATACGTAAAGTATTCACAATGAAGATGGAAATCCTTCTAGAGCCAACATCAAACAAGCTCTTGGTGGGTGACATGTGAGATCATTCATGGATCAAACTTGTGACAACTGGAAAGAAATGATGGGGCGATTCGCATTTGAATCAAACTTGTTCCAGGAAATGAATTGACGGATACTTTTGGAAAACCTTTCGATATGCTCAACAATTATTTTCGAGCACATTGACTGCGCATAAATTTTCAAACAAAAGTGTTAGTGATTGAAACTTGATGTAGTTGATGAAGCGAAAAGTGTACCGCTTTTAGGGGTCATTTAAGCCCTAAATCGTATTTATTTGATCAAATATTTCCCTAAATCGTTTCTTTTGTCATTTTAGGTACTTTGGAGAAGAAATCTGGAAAAGGAAGCATTTTGGACGTTTTTGGAGCATAAAAGTGAAGAAAACGACAAAGTCTCCAAAGCTGCTGGAAAAGTACACGTGACGGCGTCAAGGATTGCTCCTGACGGCGTCACGGCTTGGCAAAAGAGGTGGATATGACAAATACACGTGACGCGCCAGAAAGTTTTACAATGGAAATCTGACGGCGTCACCCTTTAAGGTGATCAAGGCTGTCACGGTTTAAGTTAAAGAGAGACGGCGTCAAGCACAATTGTGACGGCGTCAACCCTTGACGCGCCAGAGTGGATTTTTGAGGATTAAAGAGGGACGGCGTCAGGAAGACCATCCGGGAACCCTAGCCGCGGCGAGGTGATGGCGTCACCTCCTACAACGTGACGCCGTCAGCCCCTAAATTCTATATATAGTTTTGCAATTTTTAGTCATTGTGTGCAACTTTGTGAGGAGAAACCCTAGACGAATTTTCTGCCATTTTTAAGGGTTTTATACCCTTGGATCTCCCATGTTTAATTGAAGATAAGTAATCAATTAATCATTCAATATGTCTATGTGTTGTTTGATTATATCTTGTTCTTGTCTTTTAATTAACATGCTAGGCTAGATTTATCTTGTGTTTGCTTAGATCTAATGAAACCTAACTATTGATTATTGGTTGTTGGTGTGTTATTAATTGTATTGGATGATTGTTTATCGATGTTAGGCTTAAGAAAAATGGCTAACCTCCTATACGGTAACTTGCTTGAACGTCTTAAGAAACATGAACCAATGCGTACTAAGGTTTTTATGGTTGTATTTAATGCATGAGCGAATTCTAGTGATCCCATGTTAGGAGCTTCTTATCCGGCTCGACATTGGAGTGAAGTAGGAGCTTGTAGAGTTGGGGAAGTACGTACGCCACCCCTCGATTGGTATTAAGGAATACACCCGTCATCCACGCGATTAATACACACTAATCAAACGGTAAAAGATAGTTAGGTAGTAAGGAAATCTAAGTAAACACATTTCTCCCCATATAAGTTTCACAACCTTTTTATTTTCAGTTATTTTATTTTATTTGCATTTGTAGTTATTTGGGTTAGTTGACTAGCAACTAATTCCGCCCACTCCTTTAAACCCGAGATTTTACTTGCTTTCATAAAAATATAAAAAATACAAAAAGAATCTTCCCTCACCCTTAGACCTATTAGAGTAGTTTTTCAATCCTAACGACACTATTCCCCTAGAGAACGATCAATCCCCCGGTACTTGCCACTTCACTATACTACATCGGTCAGGTACATTGCCTGGTGGGGATTGCAAGCCTCTTGAGATCCCTCGAGAGGTAAAACCTGTTGTAAGGTCGCAAAACCACGCATCAAGTTTTTGGCACCGCTGCCGGGGAATAGTTATTGTTTAGGTTGAATTTTTATTTTATTAGGTCTACTCTCTAGATTCCTTTCTAGTGAGATTTTTATTTTATTTTTCTAGGTTTTCTTTAGTCTATCTTTTTTATTCGTTTCTTTGTTCGTAACCATTACCATCCGACATCATGGAAGGTGGTAATATCCTCGATCCCAACAACCCACCACCACAACAACACCGACCTCCTAGAGCCCGTAGCTTAGGAGACTACTGCCGTCCTAGCCACCATGGCTATCGAAACACCATTGAGCTCACTCAAGGAGCCAATATCACTCCCTTGCGATCCGACACCCTCCGGTTGGTGCAAAGTGGATGCGCATTCCATGGACTTCGTTCCGAAGATCCTAATCAACATCTCTAGGACTTTCTCAAAATCGTTGATTCTATAGATCTTGATGTTGCCACTCGAGAGACGACCCGACTGCGTCTCTTTCAATTCTCTCTGCGGGACCAAGCTAGTCAATGGCTAGAGCGTCTACCGGCAGGATCCATCACCTCTTGGGATGATCTCACTACTCGTTTCCTCGCTCAGTTTTTCCCACCAGGAAGAACTACCAAGCTAAGGAATGATATCTTGATGTTCCAACAACGTCAAGGCGAAACCCTCTACGAGGCATGGACTTGATTCAAGGACTTACTCCAAAAAGTCCCTCACCATGGCATAGAACTTTGGCTCCAAGTCCAAATCTTCTATGACCACATCAATCTCTCCACGAGGCAAACCATTGACCAATCGGCCGGTGGTAAGCTACGTGATCTAAGTGCGGAACAATCATGGGCTCTCCTAGAAGATCTTGCTCTTTATGACAACGAAAGTTGGAATGATCCCCGTGATTTGAATAAAACGGTCAAGGCAATATCTTTGCCTTCGAACAATTCAAGCACTTCCGACCGTAGGATCATAGAACTTGAAGACCAAGTCAAGTTTCTTATGAAATCCTACGAGGCTCCTAAACCTTCAAGCCAAGTGAACAAAATCACTTCTTCATGTGAATTATGTAGTGGTCCCCACGACACTCGTGATTGCGTGGAACTCCCCGAACAAGCTTTTGCGGACTACGCATCCTCGCATACCGACGGAGCGGGAGACAAGTGGTACACTTTCAAACCCGAGCCAAACCCCTACGGTGATTCATACAACCCCTCATGGAAAAATCACCCAAACCTTAGGTGGAAACAAAACCAAAACGCACAACAAACCAATTCTTCCAACCCACCTAATCGTTTTCAATCAAGCGGTTCATCCTCGAACCGTACTTTCAACAACAATCCTTCCAACTATGGTAGTACCAATAATCTTGAAGGATTGATGTCCAACTTCGTGACATCTCAAGAAGCTCGTTTAGCAAAGTTTGAAGCCGATTTCAAACAAAAACAAAGCGAGATGACCAATAAGATTGACACTTTGTTGAAAGTCCTCAATGACCGAGAAATGAGAGCACTCCCTAGCAACACAGTCAAGAACCCGAAACTAAATGTCAACGCCATTTCATCGGTTTCGTCTCCTAGTTCTTGTCCACAATATTATTCGGTCAATTCCATGAGCACGTGTTTCAAACAAACCCAAGTCGTTCAAAATGACCAAGAAGTTATGATATCCAACACTAAATTGGTCAACAACATAGTTGAAACACCTCCCACTCAAAACCTTGACAATGAATTCAAGGAGCTCCACCTTGAAAGTCCGGTTATTGATGTGTTGGATGAGAAGAAGCTCAAGTTAGGCGAAAAAGGGACCGCCTTCGTTCAAAACAAGCTACCTAAGAAGTTAGATGATCCGGGCTTATTTGTTCTACCTTGCAAGATCGGTAATTCGGAGGCTTATGACACATTAGCTGATCTTGGATCAAGCCTTAACCTACTTCCGTTACCTCTCTACACCTCTCTAAAACTAGGAAAACTTGAAGAAACCGAGGTAATAATAGGCTTAGCGGATGGGAGTGTTGCTTACCCAGTTGGAGTAGTCAAGGACGTGTTAGTACACATAGGAAAACTAACCATTTTAGCCGATTTCCACGTCCTTGATATGGTTAGCGACCCTACATGCCCCTTGTTGATAGGTAGAGGATTTTTGGTGACCGCTAGTGCTATGATTGATTGTAAGGAATCTAAGATAGCGGTAGGAGAAGGTGATACTTGGTCAGTCTATGATGTGAAGAAACATGCTTATGATACTAGTGATGAACCAACACCCCATTGGTTAGAATTAAATAGGAGACCATCTAGATATGGACCTTGGATCGATAAAGACTTCATAGGACCCCAACGCCCATTTTACCTAGAAGAGGACTTTGTGAACCGAACACATACGGTAGAGCAACTCTTGGCTAGGGACACCGAATTGGATCCATTTGAAGACCCTCTAGTTTTTAGGAAGATGATTGATTTCCTAGGAGTTTTGCCAATTAACCTAGGGATGAATAAGTGGACTTGTAAGGACGATGATCGTAAGTGGGATTGGGACAAACCACCCAAAGATGGAGATGGGTCATGGCATATTAAGATGACATTGTATGACCCGGATGGAGAGAAGTTTGAAAATATATATTGTACTAAGCGGACCAATAGGAAACTTCAATCCAAGCTTAACCCTAAATACGTCCTCGATGACGAACTCACTTACATTGGGTAGAAGGACTTTGAGTCTAGCTACAAGACTCGTTAATAAAGAAAAGCGCTTCTTGGGAGGCAACCCAAGCTTTATTTGCTTTGTGTGTTTATTTATTTGTTTGTTTGATTTTATTTGCTTCCGTATGTATGTTTAATTTTTATTATTATTGATTCATGTTCAAAACTAAATTGTGAAAATGCTTTATCTTGTTTTTAACTTCGTCTTAACTACATATAAAGGTATTTTGCAAAAGATAAGTGTAAGGGAAATCCAAATCGGTTTATTAGAACAAATGAACATGAATCATAACAATATTAAATTAACATACATATTAGTAATTGTTTGAGTCAAATGCTTGTATCGAGTCATAATGATGTTTTGCAGGATTTCCAGGAAGTAAGGTATAGGTTTTTCCAGAAATTTTCCGGAAACTTAACATGAGAATTCTGTCAGATCATTTCTGACGGCGTCAGGCCTTACAACCTGACGGCGTCAGGTTTTAATTTTCTGAAATTTTTGAAAGTTTTGTTTTTCTACCGGAATCATAAAAGGTTTTTATTAAATCTCTAACTTATAAACTCCAGGAATCTGCAAAATAATCATTCCACAAGCATTATATCCTTATACAGATTTATCCCGCCGATGTTATGCAGGTTTTCTTGTTTGTTTTCTCAGGATTAACAGGTTATTTTGGACAAGGAGATGTATGTGGAATCAAGCTTTTGTCTTGGAGCTTCTACATTCCCTTGGAAGAAGATCTAACCATGTTACCTCTTTATCCACCGAACGAATCAGGGGAGTATTTGATTTCATTCTTTTACCTTATTTACTTTTACATCTTGTTATTTGAACATTGGGGACAATGTTCATCTTAAGTGTAAGGGGGGTAAAGTACGATACTTTAGAGAATGCTATTACGCTTGATTTTTCGTTTGTTTAATGGTAGATGTGTAATAAAACTGAGAGAAATACCTGTTAAGGCAATTTTAGTGCCAAATTTAAATTTTTTTACAACATATAGGAGTGAAACTTTGGTCTTAATGAGCGTCTCATGGATAGGAGTTATATGACTAGCACAAAACCGTACCACTAAAAAATTTTCCACCCCCAAATATGTGAGGTTCGCCCCTAGAATTGGTAGGAAAAGCATTTATGCTATGATGTGTGTACCGGTAGCACTTAGATTCTAGAACTTGCGTTAGGACCATTCCGAGGCCACAAGTGAGACTACATTCATGTAGTTAGATTTACTACATGATAAGAGGCATTAGGATTAACCCATTGTTTTACACCTGTGTTTTTGTTATAATTACATTGCCTACATTGGTCAAGTAATTCTCCCACACCCTTTGCGTTGTACTCATTTTTAGTACATGATACCCCTAGTACACCCCTCAGAGCCTATCTTTTCGTTTCTAACTTTAAGCATTTTACTTAAAGGAAGAATTTGTTACACCCCACTTAAATGTACACCCAAATCGCCTTAGCCTACCTTGTATGCACTCATTTTTAGTGCATTATTGTGAAAAAATTTGTTTAAACCCCAAGTTAATTATCAAATTGATTACATGGTTGCTAAGTCGAGTCATATCCTTGTACATATTGTTTTGGGACGATTGGGACTCATGGGTAAAGTACTAGTGTAATGGAGTAATGGGGAAGAATAACATTATTACCCCCCCATCTGTGCTAAATATTTTAAAAGTACTCCAAGTGTGTCGATTATCTTAATTCGAGTCATTAGAATAATTATTTGTAAAGTTATGTAAAAGTTCAAGTGTAAGGGGAATCCGAGGCCCCTATGATGTATTATTTTGGATGGTAGGGCAAGAGCGTATGAAAAAAAAAATCGAAAAATTAAAGAAAAATACAAAAAAATGAGAAAAAGAAAAGTAAAAAAAAACATACGGACTACCATCCCGTTTCATTTTATGTTTATTTTATGTTTTTGTTATTTTGTTTTTAGCTTAAGTCGAGTCTAGTCTTGGCTTAGCAACACCATATTGTACATGTAATTAATCAAGATCTTTAACTCGCCACCAGTTAAATATCCCTTATCCAACAAAACCGTGTTTATCATATCCCTACACCTAACGTTATAACCCATTTAAAAGCCCTCTTTGATAGTTTATCTTAGGTGCTTACGCCTAGTGGAGGAGGTTTTTTATCCTTTCCCAAGCCTATGGTAATCTATTTGCTATGACAGGTAGTGAGAGATATTATCCATTTTCATTTATGAGATATACTTTTATGACACCTGAGAGATGTGAGTATCTAAACACTACTTGTGAGGTGCTAGTCTGTAATCTCCATGCCTATTATGATTAAAGTGGAACGACTATTTGTTGTAATTACTTTTATATTAGCGTTAAATGACCCCTAACGTGTATTTTGATTAGAATAAAAGCGCATTTGCTTGAGGACAAGCAAATCTCAAGTGTAAGGGTATTTGATGAAGCGAAAAGTGTACCGCTTTTAGGGGGTCATTTAAGCCCTAAATCGTATTTATTTGATCAAATATTGCCCTAAATCGTTCCTTTTGTCATTTTAGGTACTTTGGAGAAGAAATCTGGAAAAAGAAGCATTTTGGACGTTTTTGGAGCATAAAAGTGAAGAAAACGACAAAGTCTCCAAAGCTGCTGGAATAGTACACGTGACGGCGTCAAGGATTGCTCCTGACGGTGTCACGGCTTGGCAAAAGAGGTGGATATGACAAATACACATGACGCGCCAGAAAGTTGTACAATGGAAATCTGACGGCGTCACCCTTTAAGGTGATCAAGGCTGTCACGGTTTAAGTTAAAGAGAGACGGCGTCAAGCACAATTGTGACGGCGTCAACCCTTGACGCGCCAGAGTGGATTTTGGAGGATTAAAGAGGGACGGCGTCAGGAAGACCATCCGGGAACCCTAGCCGCGGCGAGGTGACGGCGTCACCTCCTACAACGTGACGCCGTCAGCCCCTAAATTCTATATATAGTTTTTCAATTTTTAGTCATTGTGTGCAACTTTGTGAGGAGAAACCCTAGACGAATTTTCTGCCATTTTTAAGGGTTTTATACCCTTGGATCTCCCATGTTTAATTGAAGATAAGTAATCAATTAATCATTCAATATGTCTATGTGTTGTTTGATTATATCTTGTTCTTGTCTTTTAATTAACATGCTAGGCTAGATTTATCTTGTGTTTGCTTAGATCTAATGAAACCTAACTATTGATTATTGGTTGTTGGTGTGTTATTAATTGTATTGGATGATTGTTTATCGATGTTAGGCTTAAGAAAACTGGCTAACCTCCTATACGGTAACTTGCTTGAACGTCTTAAGAAACATGAACCAATGCGTACTAAGGTTTTTATGGTTGTATTTAATGCATGAGCGAATTCTAGTGATCCCATGTTAGGAGCTTCTTAGCCGGCTCGATATTGGAGTGAAGTAGGAGCTTGTAGAGTTGGGGAAGTACGTACGCCACCCCACGATTGGTATTAAGGAATACACCCGTCATCCACACAATTAATACACACTAATCAACCGGTAAAAGATAGTTAGGGAGTAAGGAAATCTAAGTAAACACATTTCTCCCCATATAAGTTTCACAACCTTTTTATTTTCAGTTATTTTATTTTATTTGCATTTGTAGTTATTTGGGTTAGTTGACTAGCAACTAATTCCGCCCACTCCTTCAAACCCGAGATTTTACTTGCTTTCATAAAAATATAAATAATACAAAAAGAATCTTCCCTCACCCTTAGACCTATTAGAGTAGTTTTTCAATCCTAACGACACTATTCCCCTAGAGAACGATCAATCCCCCGGTACTTGCCACTTCACTATACTACATCGGTCAGGTACACTGCCTGGTGGGGATTAAAAGCCTCTTGAGATCCCTCGAGAGGTAAAACCTGTTGTAAGGTCGCAAAACCACGCATCAGTAGTCTATAAAACTTTCGTCGTATTCCAAAAACTCTTTATTCAGTAATACGCGAATGTTATTTTCAAATCAATTTCTCATGAATCAGTGAATCATAATTCACTGGTTCACTCACTCCGTGCTTTGTCTACTTTGAGACGCTCCGGTTTGAGAACGGCTAGTGCAGCTGCGAAACCCTGTCAAGGAGATTCTTCAGAATTCTACCTGATCACAGGCAGTATTTATACTTGATGGAGCGTTATGTGTCGTTGCGGTTTAGCAGTATTAATGCCTACTCAAGTTTTAAATTTATATTTAGCCGACTTATCAATAACACACACACTTAACGAGCAGTGTACCCGGTCAGTATGAATATAATGGTAAGTAGAGTGTCGATCACTAAGAGTGGAACGTATTATCTAGTTATTCTAATCAGTATTTTAATATCCTAAGTTAGCTATACAACCTAATCTAATGCAAGGGGGTTTCAGCCTAAGAGACTGGCACGGTTTGGTTATAATTAAGTGGAAAACTAAACTAATGAGCACGAATAAGCGATTAGCACACACGTACACAGATAGATACTCGAGACAATAAGAAGACCTGTCCTGATAATTAAATAGCTTGTCACTTGTTTTATTGCTAGTTTTATATGAAGTGTATATAATTAAACCTTTCTCGTTGGCTCTAATCTTATCGGCGAGTAAACCCTTAATGATTACTTATGTCTATCCTATTTATTCAAGAGACACTAAAACAAATAGGCGAGGAAGGGGCATGGCGACTCAAGCAAGACTCAGCTAGACACAGAGGTTATCAATGCACTAATAAAAGTCACCAAAGACATCAACATATAAACTTTAATTAATGGGAAAGCAATATTAAGGGGAGTGCATGATCTTCCGTAGTCACATGACACAACCCCATCAATCCTGATGAATTAAAGTGTACTAATACAATAAAACAAAACTACTTAATGAATTGAATACATGCAGGACCTTCTTACAGCTCTTGTATCTTTGTTTGAGGTGTGTCTTGTGCTGCTTGGTTGTCTGAATTCGGCTCTAGGGTTATGTCTAGGTCTAAAGTCTGAGAGAGCTCTGAAATTCGTCTGTCCTTGGGGTATTTATAGTTTCTGCCTGAGGGATCGATGCGGCGCATCGAGTTGATAGATGCGGCGCATTGACTTAACTTCGCGTGGGGTCCAAGATTAATATATTCTGGAATATTCGTACACCGTCTTCAGATGCGGCGTAACTTGATCTTTGTATGCGGCGCATGTACTTGGATTGTAACTTGTGAAATCTTGATAGTGATACGCCGTATGTTAGAAGTATATTGCGGCGTATCTGGAGTAGAACGAGCTTGATCTTCTTCTTTGACCAAAGTTTCATATGCGGCGCATGACATAATTTCATGCGACGCATTCTTCAAAGTCAGGAAATGGTCTTCGAATTCATCTAAGTATGATACTGCGTTGTATCTGTTGAGTGAGATACGGCGCATCTTCTGGATTTCAGTAGACTTTTGACATCTCGCTTGTTTTGCTCCATAATTAGTCCAAAATCGCCAAGTTTCACATAATGCTTGTTTTTACCTGAGAATTACTAAAGTAAACATTAATGTATCGATTCTCATAGATAATATAATAAAACAAGTCAAATAAACAGGATAAATGATGATAATAAAATGTACTTATTTGAGTTCATCAAATATCCCCCCACTTGAACTTTACTTGTCCCCAAGTAAACCTTAGAATTAATCATATGAAACTGTATCCTAAAAGATATTAGGATTTATTTTTATATTTAAGCACGTATTCGTTTTGTCAGAATCACACAACCAAACACTTAACGAAGTAGAAACCAAAATAATTTTTAATGTAAAACAATTCTAAATCGTTTAGTTGCTTAGTTGTGACGAATATTCTATCATAGGCTTGGCAAGTATACGCATCTCCCCCACTAAAGCCAAGGAGTAACAAATCTAAAGCGGTAAAAAGGGTTTGTTGGTTAGGGGTTGATCATCCTTTTTAATCTCTATCGATCTCATATTCCAGAAAAAGCAACAAAACTACAAATACATGATCGAATCCACGACCACGATACTTGCAATTGCTCAAATCCTTAACTCGAATAGGCTAAAGATAGGACCAAGTAATCTTCACCAATAATATTATATCAAAAAGGGCGACAAAATCATAAATACATAGCCGAATCCACGACTACGATACTTAAGATTGCTCAAATCCCTAATCTCAATAAATCAAAGGTTTGGATGAAGAATGATATAGGGTATGGATAATATTTGGGATACAAATTGGTGTAAAATAAAAAATAAACAAAACAGATAAATTAAAATCCTAAGTGTGGTTAATCACTTTCCCAACCATCCCATGAATAAGACTCATATCATTGAATAACTCACGCTTTAACACTTGAAACACACGCTTTAGGTAGACACGAATTATACTCAACAAAATCTCAATCAAAGAATAACCTTAGTTGGCGTTCCCATAACGGCCAACTCCCATTCAATCCATAAATATAATATACAACAACAAATAGTGGTGATATCTCCCACTTAATACAAAACTTTACATAAGTTGGTTAAAACAAACTTCCAACTTTTCCTTTTTTTTTTTTTTTTTTTTTTTTTTTTTTGACATCAACATACATGTGTAAAATTTCACAACTTTTCTATCACTATTTTTCCGGATAATTTTTCCATATTCTTCATACTTTCAGAAATAACTGTAATAGTGAAAGTAGTAAACACACGAAAAATAAACTAAAAGTTATACAATATTTACTTTCATACCAATTGCATTGTGCAATTTCCCGACCTAACCAAAGATAATGAATTACGCACGCGAACACAGGTAATGTAAGGAAACACACATTGCCTAAAGCAATTAACCACGGATTTTAATCTACAGGGTAGGCTAAGGTGTAAGGGTTCATCGAAACATTATAACAAAGGTGTAAGAAACGAAAGGAATGGCTCTGAGGGTTTTTCTAGGGGTATCTTACTCTAAAAGTGAGAGTAAACAAAGGGTTTATACGGGGGTTAACTAACCAGTGTAGTTAGTTAATATCACATAACATATAAAGGCTATTTGGGTGTAATCCTAGAAATTTACCAATTTAGACAAGTCACTCCAATTATATAGATAATACTCATTATGGTGGTCTCCAATAGTATACGAGCCAAGTTCTAAATTTTACAAGTCGCCAGCACACTAAAGTTTTAATATTTTTGAAAGAATAGAGTTATGTGTGCGGTTATGTAATTTAGACTTTAAACAAAAACATGCTAAAAAAAATTTTAATTTTGATATATTAAGCGCATTTTAAGCATATTTTGAAAAAGTTTAGGAAAAGTAAGTGTTCTAATTCTCCATCCCCCCACTTAAGTTAAACAACGTCCTCGTTGTTTGTGTCAAAGGTTAAAAACTGGAAAATAAAAGAATTAGAACAGAAAAACTCCCCTGAGATTTGCTCGGTATGATCCTCCATTATTCGTATAAGAGCAAAAATCAACTTTCTTGTGGATGAGAACGTTTAAGCTTCATAGATGATGTATCCAAAAAAATGCAGGAATCTATAATACCATTTAGACTTTAACACACCTGAGTTAAGAAGGTTCAAACTTGCATAATACATTAGTAGTTAGTAAAAATAAAACCTAAAAAAAATAAACTGTAAATCATCAGGTCAGTCGATACGCCGTATCTTATGGAAGAAGATACGTCGTATCGAGCCTAGAATAAATACGAATCAGAATAAAAGATGCGTCGCATCCTTAACCAGGGATGCGCCGCATTAAATAAACTGACAGAAAGTTTTAAAGTCAAAAATAAAAATGCAGAAAATGAAATAAGATATGACCAGTGCAGGTGATGCGTCGCATCTTATGATGGAGATGCGCCGCATCTTCTGCAGGTCTGACAGACTCGACACAGAACAGAAAAGTAAAAATTTTTCCATCGGGTTGTCTCCCGGTCAGCACTTGTCTTTATTCCAGAGTCTTCAAGTTAGACTCACGTTCAGCTCCTTATTCCAATACTTCGGGTTCAAACTCCACCACCTCGTTCTCAGTATCCTCAATTTTATTATCAAAGTATTTTTTAACTCGTTGCCCGTTTACCTTGAATATATAACCATTTTTATCGCATATTTCAATAGTCCCATATGGATACACTTTCTTGACAACGAACGGACCTGTCCATCTTGATTTAAGTTTACCTGGATACATCTTTAATCGAGAATTAAATAGCAGCACTTTTTCTCCAATAGTAAACATTTTATCCCCATGTAACCTCGAGTCATGCCATCTTTTAGTTCTTTCTTTGTAGATCTTAGTATTTCTGTAGGCCTCATCTCTTAGTTCATAGAGTTCATTGAGTTCCATGAAACGGTTCTTCGTTGCAGCTTCCATATCCATGTTACATTTCTTCAAAGCTCAATATGCACTTTGTTCTATTTCGACCGGTAGGTGGCATGCTTTTTCGTATACAAGACGAAATGGAGTGCATCCCGTCGGTGTCTTATAGGCTGTACGAAATGCCCATAAAGCATCATTTAACTTGTCAGACCACCCTTTCGGATTATATCCAGTCATTTTTTCTAGAATCCGTTTTATAGCCCTATTGGTTACTTCAGTTTGCCCATTGGATTGAGGATGGTATGCAGTGGAAACCCTATGATACACTCCATATTGTTGCAAAGCTCTTCCTAGATGGTGATTAAAAAGTGTGTTGGGCTATAAATATCAAAGTACTGCTACTCAAGTCAAAGTACTGCTAATTAGTCAAAGTACTGCTGCTCGTTAAAGGACTGCTATGCAAATAGTTTAAGGACTAATGTGTAATTCTAGAATATTCGTATTAGATTAGAGTTATAATTAGAATTACTTGTTATTCAAGTTTGTAAACCGACTAGGGTTTTCCTTGTGCCTATAAAAGGATCCCTAGGTTGGCATTAGAGACATGTGTTTTAGAGAGACAAGTTCATGCGATTAGAGATATACGATTATTAGAAGTATTAGAAGTTTAGAGTTTGTTAGTGAATCTGTGTAAGAAAGCAGGTTCAAGGTTTTAATAATATTCAAAGTTGTTTATTAATTCTTCTTAGCTTTGTTGAAGTAGATTCCGCATACTTAGCAAAGTATATCAGTGTTTCATTATTAATAGTTTTGAATTCATTCAAAGTTGTTAAACCGTAGACAAGCTACAAGTTAGTTTGGTCAGAGTATATCGATCCAACAAGTGGTATCAGAGCTTGTGTGGAGACTCTGATTAAGAAGAAACCCTTAAAACCGATTTATCAACAAACCCTCAACAATGTCGACTGAAGCTGCACCTATCCCATCCATCACCTCACTCAGAATACCTATCATCAAGAAGGGAGAATATGATCTCTGGAGCATGAAGATGAGGCAGTACCTTGCTATTACTGACCATGCTCTATGGGATGTAATTGTCAATGGTAATGTTGTTCTTGATGAACCTCTACAAGTTGAAGGACAACCCAAACCACCTCAACCAACCTTACCAGCAGCTACAAAGAGAAATCAAGATAAGGCTCTCAACATACTACTGTCTGCTATTCCTGATGGTCACCTACTGAAGTTCCATGATGCTAAGGATGCAAAACAATTATGGGCTGCGATCAAGACAAGATTTGGAGGTAATGATGCTTCAAAGAAGATGCATAGAAACTTACTGAAGCAACAATTTGAAACCTTCACTGTTGGTGAAAGAGAAAGTCTTGATGCTGCCTATGACAGATTCCAAAATCTACTTAGTATGCTAGAACTGTATGGAGCAGAGGTATCTGTTGAAGATGCAAATTTGAAGTTCTTAAGGAGTTTGCCGTCTGTCTGGCATGTGGTTGCTACTATGATTAGAGGACAACCTGGATTGGAGTCTATGGACTTTGATGATCTCTATAACAATTTGAAAGTGTACGAGCAAGAGATGAATGGTCACAGTTCTCAGAAAACTCACAACATAGCTTTTGTATCTTCTGAAAACAGAAGCAGTACTTCCACTAAAAGTACTGCTTATCCTTCTCAAAGTACTGTTGGTGATTCACAGCATGTACAGCATGTTTGCACAACCACAACTACTCCCAACCCATCACCAACAAACAAAACCAATTCTGATGAAGTTGTATGTTCCTTCTTTGCACAACAAGCCACTTTACCTGTTACTTATCAAGAAGACTTGTTGCAGATTGAAGAAGATGCTTTAGAAGAGATTGACATAAGATGGCAAGTAGCTATGATCACTGCTAGGATCAAGAAGTTCATGAACAAGACAGGAAGGGGAATTGATTTCAAAGCCAAACAAGGTATAACTTTTGACAAATCCAAGATTGAATGTTTCAATTGTCAAAAGCTTGGACACTTTGCAAGGGAATGCAAGTTTGCAAAATATCAGGCAAACAGGATGATTGAACAACCCAAGGTTGAAAGAAAGGAGGTTCCTATTACTGAATCACAACCAAAAGCTTTGGTGGCTCAAGAAAATTTAGCAGAGATTGACTGGAGTGCTGAATTTGATGATGAACCTGTAACCTATTCTATGGTTGCAATGGAAGAGTTTGATTGGGGCACAACTTTTGATGAGGAACCTGGATATGCTGCTTTGGAATCAAGAGATGGTCTTGGAAGCTTTGACTGGAGCATGGAGGATGAAGATGAATCTGTTCAGATTGCTATGGTAGCCACTTCACCAAGTTCATCCAATGTCTCTGAGGTAAGCTCTAAGTGTAATGATGTTTATCAAAAGTTGCTTAAAGAATATGTGACTGAAAGTGATAATTATAGAACAGCTAGGTCTGAGGTAGCTGGTTATCAATTAACTTTAGAGTCAATGGAAGCCAAAATATTAACACATGAAAATAATGAAATGGCTTGGGCAGAAAAATATGAGCAACAAGATTACCAATTGAAATTAAGTGAATGGAAGTTAGGATGTAAGGTATCTGAATTAGAAAAGATTACTAAGGAAAGAGATACTTTGTTAGAAAAACTTAGTAGTATTAAACAGGCTGGTCTATCACATGTTCAATTTGTTGAAAAACAAAGAGTTATAAACAGTAGAGCTGGACTAGGTTATGGTGAAGATAGTAGTTCAGATGAGACCACACCTAGTGATAAGGAAGAGACCCCACCTAGTGCTAAGGAAGAGATTCCACCTAGTGATGATGACCTTACAAGCTCAGAAGAAAACACATCTAGGAATGAGGAACCACTTAGTGAATCACCTCCTGAGTTTAAGAAAGATAAGGAGTACCACTCAGTTCCTCCACCCACTGGTCAGTTTCAACCTCTTAGGACAGATGTTTCTCGTTATGGTGTAGACAACCTAGAGTTTAGGAAGAAGCTTAATGGTCAATTTAGTTCTGAGAAACCTAAGAATGATTTTCAAAGGGGTAATGATCAAAAGTTTCCTACAGTTTTTCAAAAACAAGCAGTACCTCCAAAAACTTTTCAAAGTACTGCTGGACATTCAGCAGTACCTCCAAGAGAAACTTTTCAAAATACTGCTTACTATAGGAAATCTTTTAATCATAGAAGAAGATTTGGGAATATGGAGAGAAAGTTATGTTATGTATGCTATAGTCCTGATCACTTGATTAAGCACTGTGACTTTCACTCAGAATACTTAAGTCAGTTTCCAAAGAATAGATCTACCACCCATAAGCCAAGAGAGACTAGACCAGTTTGGAATCACTCAAATAGGGTCAACCATAGTAACTTCTCAAAAGACTATAGGTACCCTCACCAGAAAAGAATGTTTTCCAAATCACCAGTACCTTCACACTCTGATAAGTCTCAAGAAGTACCTTTTCAAAGGACTGATAAGTTTTCACCCACTCATGGTACTGCTAACACTTTTTCACATAGAAGACCTAAGAGATTCAATTCATATAAAAGGTCTTACAACTCAAGCAGAGTACCTCAATCAGAGAAACCTAAGGTCAAACGAAATTGGGTTAAGAAAGAAAGTACTGATGGGGAACAAGAAGTACTTTCATCAAATAAGGGTGAAACAGGGAGTGTTGTTGATATTACAACACAGGACATGGGACCAACTCAAATAATCATTGACCATGCCTTTAAAACCAGTGGAGATTACATACTGAAGGAATTCAAGTATGTCACTCCACAAGGGGAACACAAGTCAGTAATGGCTTGGGTTCCTAAAAGAAACTAACCCTTTTCTTTAATGTGCAGGGCAACCCAGAGGAGGAGCTTAAAGATCATATTATTGTTGATAGTGGTTGCTCTGGCAGCATGACAGGGGACAAGGAGATCCTGTCAGATTTTAAGGCATATTATGGAGGAAGAGTTGCATTTGGTAATGATCCTGATGGAGGAAGAATCACTGGCAAAGGAACAATCAAGGCTGGATGTATTGATTTTGAGAATGTTCGATATGTGAAGGAGCTCAAGTTCAATCTTTTGTCAGTATCTCAAATTTGTGACAAGAAGTACCCAATTCTGTTCACTGATACAGAATGTCTCATTCTCTCCCCTGAGTTCAAATTTGTTGATGATCACTTGGTGACATTGAGAGTACCAAGAACCAATGATGTATACAGTTTAGACTTAAAGAGTCTCAATTCTGCTGGAAGAGCAACATGTTTAGTAGCAAAGGCATCATTGGAAGAAGCACATCTGTGGCACAGAAGACTAGGTCATGTTAATTTTAAGAACATCAACAAGCTGGTCAAAGGAAATTTAGTTAAAGGTTTACCTTCCAAAACATTCAAGACTGATCATTCATGTTTGGCTTGCAAGAAGGGTAAAAAACATAAAGCTTCATGTAAGAAGCTCGGGGAAAGAGATATTAGAGAACCTTTGGAGTTGCTACACATGGATCTGTTTGGACCAGTTTCAGTAGAGAGTTTAAACAAGAAGAAGTACTGCTTGGTTGTGACAGATGATTGTAGCAGATTTAGTTGGGTCTTTTTCTTGGGATTCAAAGATGAAACCTTTGATGCTATCCATGACCTGATAGTAGCCCTTGAAAATCAATTAAGACTCAAAGTAAGAGGTATTAGATGTGACAATGGAACAGAATTCAAGAACAAACATATGGATGAATTCTGTGCCAAGAAAGGGATCAAGAGAGAGTTTAACATTGCTAGAACACCCCAGCAGAATGGTGTTGCAGAAAGAAAGAACAGGACTTTGATAGAAGCAGCTAGAACAATGCTTGCAGATTCCCAATTACCTATTCTCTTTTGGGCTGAAGCAATAAGTACTGCTTGCTATGTGTTAAATAGAGTTTCAGTAACTAAACCTCAGATGAAGACACCTTATGAGTTACTAATGGGAAAGAAACCAAACATTCATTTTCTAAAACCTTTTGGCTGCTCTCTGACTATTCTAAATACCATTGACTCTCTGGGAAAATTTGATGGTAAGTCAGATGAAGGATATTTATTGGGTTATTGTACAAATAGCAAAGGATTTAGAGTTTATAACAGGAATACCAAAATGGTACAAGATTGTCTTCAGGTTGAATTTTTGGAAGATAAGGAAACTCAGAAAGGTAAAGGTCCTGATTGGATGTTTGATCTTGATCTCAAGCTCACACCATCTATGAATTATGTTCCTGTTAGAGAAGAGAATCAGGCTAATTACAAAGAAGATGATTCAGAGTACATTGTTCATGGAATCAATGTTACACCAGAAGATGTTCCTAACAAAGAACCTGAAGTTCCTGATGAGGAACAAAGTACTACTCAGCCAACTAATACAGTATCTGATGAAGATCAAGCCATACAAGATGAACTTAATAGGATGCTTTTTCAAGAAACCATAGCACAATCCTATGAAGATGAACAAAGGAAGGCTTATGAGGCTGCAAAGAAACAGGATAAATTTCAAGATACTGCCCACAGTACTTTAGATCAAAATACTGCTGATCCTTTTGACAGTACTTCTAGTGTATTAGAGCAATCAAATTGGAACAATGCTGATGATTCCAATGTTGATGATGATGATTTAGATAATGCTAACATTCCTGGATTAGAAGAAGTTGATGATGAGCTTAATCCAGAAGGTATTTTCTTCAATGAAGGCATTGATTTTACTAACTTGGAGTCTGATTATCCAGTACCACCAACTCCTACATTGAGAGTTCATAAAGCTCATCCTCAAAGTAACATTATTGGATCACCCTCTTCAGGAGTGGTTACAAGGAACAAAGTTAAAGGACTTTCTAAGCAACATACTGCTTTACTTAGCTTTGTTTACAAACAAAACAGGATGAATCACAAGGATCACCAAACATGCCTGTTTGCTTGCTTTTTATCTCAAGAAGAACCCAAGAAGGTAGCTCAAGCTTTAGCAGATGAAAGTTGGGTTGAAGCTATGCAAGAGGAGCTTCTACAATTCAAGCTTCAAGAAGTCTGGGTATTATGTGATTTACCAGATGGCAAACGAGTCATTGGTACAAGATGGGTTTTCAGAATCAAAAGAGATGAAAGAGGGAATGTTATCAAAAATAAAGCTAGATTAGTTGCACAAGGATATCGCCAAGAAGAAGGAGTGGATTATGATGAAGTGTTTGCTCCTGTTGCAAGGATAGAGGCAATAAGGTTATTTCTTGCCTTTGCATCATACATGGGATTTCCTGTCTACCAAATGGATGTGAAAAGTGCTTTCCTTTATGGCACAATTTCTGAGGAAGTTTATGTTAAACAACCTCCTGGTTTTGAAGATCCTGTACATCCAAACAAAGTCTACAAGGTGATCAAGGCACTGTATGGCCTTCATCAAGCTCCCAGAGCTTGGTATGAGAGACTCTCAAATTTTCTATTACAACATGGTTATAGGAGAGGAGCAATTGATAAGACTTTGTTCATCAAGAGAGATAAGAAAGACATTATGTTAGTCCAAGTATATGTGGATGATATTATATTTGGAGCTACAAAGAAGTCTATGGTGAAAGAATTTGAAGATCTTATGCAGAAGGAGTTTCAAATGAGTTCTATGGGAGAATTAACTTTCTTTTTGGGTCTTCAAGTTAGACAAACAAGAGATGGAATCTTCATTAACCAAGAAAAGTATGTTGCAGACATACTTAAAAGATTTGACCTTCCAAATCTCAGGCCTGCCACCACACCCATTGATAAAAATAAACCCTTAGGCAAGGATGAAGATGGACAAGCTGTGGATGTCAAGCTTTACAGATCTATGATTGGTTGTCTTATGTACTTAACTGCATCAAGACCTGACATCATGTTTGCTGTTTGCTTGTGTGCAAGATTTCAGGTTACACCCAAGGTTTCCCATATGTATGCAGTCAAGAGGATTTTTAGATATCTCAAGCATCAACCAAAGTTAGGATTATGGTATCCTAAGGAGTCACCTTTTCACTTGGAAGCCTTTTCAGATAGTGACTATGCAGGGGATAACTATGATAGAAGATCAACCTCAGGAGGATGTCAATATCTTGGAAGAAGATTAGTCTCCTGGCAATGTAAGAAGCAAACCATTGCTGCAACCTCATCTACTGAAGCAGAATATGTTGCTGCTGCAAGCTGTTGTGGACAAGTTTTGTGGATGCAAAATCAACTCTTGGATTATGGATTCAATTTCAAAAATACTCCTATCAACATTGATAATGAGAGTACCATATGCATTGTGAAAAATCCAGTTTATCACTCCAAGACCAAGCATATTCAGATTAGGCATCACTTTATTCGGGATTGTTATGAGCACAGGCTTATAAATGTGGTTAAAGTTCACACAGATGATAATGTAGCTGATCTACTCACTAAGGGATTTGATGTTTCAAGATTCAACCACTTAGTTGTGAGCATTGGGATGATTAACTACTAGGCTACATTTGAGGGGAGGCTTTCGTATTAGTTAGTATACTTTCTATTAGTTCTTAATGAAAGTATTGGTTTTTAGTAGTTTAGTTTAGCCTATATGTTGTATTTGAGGGGAGGCAACATATGCTATTAGTTAGAACTTAAGCATGAATCATTTACAAGTTCTTGGTTTTAGTTTGGAGTATAGATTGTGGATAAAAGGATGGAACGTACTGCTTTGTTGTTTAAAGTACTGCCTCAGCAAAGTACTGCTTCAACGTACTGCTTACGTGGACATACTGTTCCAACGGTCAAAAAATTGTGGGGCTACGGTTAATTAATTCCTTACGGCGGAGATAATAAGTTAATCTAAACGGTAACTTTATTATTATGAGTTTGATTTCTTTCCATCCTATTTAAAGAAACTCACTCCTATTTCCCCGCCTTTTACCATATTTGAGATCCCTCATTCGCTTTTACACCCCAATCTTTTTAACCAAACACACACTCAAACCGAATTCTTCTCTACCACTCATCATGGCTAATCGACTCACTGTTAGCAAACACAATATGATCGCTAACTTGGACAAGACACGGGATAATGTTGATTTTCATGCGATCATTGATTTCTTAACTGGGTCTTCCATCAACTACTCTATTTTAGTTGACCCTGATGTTATTGGTCCTTGGATGCAAGAATTTTGGGCTACTGCAACAATTGAAGATGATTCGTTGATTAGGGCTACGGTTGCTGGACGAACTATTCGGATTTCTGAGGCCACGATTAGGGATGTTTTGATGTTTAATGATGAAGGGGGGGCTGTTCGTTTTGAAAAAAAAGTGCTTTGGGACACTCTAAGTCATATAGGTTATGAAGGCGATCTGACGAAACTTACTTTTCAAAAGCCTTTGTTTTGTTCTCATTGGAAGTACCTCATTCACGTTCTACTTCATTGTTTGAGTCCCAAGAGTACTTCTTTTGATCAGTTTGGTCAAAATATTGCATCTGCATTAGTGGGTTTGGCTACCGATCGAAGATTCAATTTTTCAAGACTAATTCTTGATGGTATGCTTACACATATTGCTAATGGATCACCATTTTTGATGTATCCAAGGTTTGTTCAGTTATTCTTGAACAATCAACTTGAGGATGTCCCTAAACCTCAAAGTTTTTTACCCACTGTCAAACTTCCATCAAAGGTGTTTACTTTTCTATCTAAACATAGTGTTGAGTTTTCTGGAACCAACACACCTTTGACTGCTCATATATTGGGAGTTGCACAAGTTGTTAGAGATGCAGAGCAAGAGCAAGAGCAAGAAGCAAATTCTGAATCAGCAAGTCAAGAGTCTCCTGTTTCAAGAGAAGTTAGTCTTCCTCAACCTACTGCTTCTCAACATACTGCTTCTCCACATTCTGCTACTAGGGAAGATACTGCTCCTATGGACATTCCTACTCATGAGGAGTCAGATCAAGGTATGAATCAACCACCATCTCCTACTGATTATTCTTCCACAAATATGTCTAAGCAATTTGAAGAAGAAGAGGCAGAATTGGACAATTATGCTTTAACAAGGGAGTTAAAGAGGCTGAAGAAGGAGAGTGAGGCTCAAGCTGCTAAGATAGTCAAATTAAAGACTAAGTTTCAAAGATTGAAGAGGTATGTTTGGCCACTAGTTCAACACCATCGATTATGGGTAAAGTCTCAGAAGCAGAGTGGTAGGATACCTACGAAGATTTCTAAGTCAAAGAAGAAAAAGTCTAAGAAGCAATCTTCATTCCAATTAGGGAGGAATTTAGAGAATTTGAATGATGATGCTGGTTTTGAACAAGATTTTGAACAAGATGCTGGATTTATGGATGATACTCAGAGGACACCACCTGAAAATATTCCTCAAGATACTACTGAGAGGAAGAGTGATGAAACAGAGCAAATTAATTTGGAAGAAGCTACTGTTGAAGTAAGAAGTGGTGATACTGAGGAAATAAACTTGGAAGGAGCTGAAGCTGAAAGTACTGCTCAACAAGGTACTGAGAGGCAATTCACTATTACACCTAGAACCTTAGATTTTGAAGAAGATATTGGTCCTTCAATTCAAGTTCAAGAGGAAGTTGGCCCTTCTAAACCAGCTCAGGAAGAAGATGTTATAGCTCATACTAACAGTGATGATGAAACAATTGCTGACATCATGCTTAATATGTCAAGTCAAAGAGGCATCAGTATTCATGAGGTTGAACAACAACATCATGCTTCTTCTCAACCTACACAAGAGATAGATCCAAAAGATAAAGGCAAAGGGATCTTGGTAGAAAAGAAGAAGAAGAAGATGACATTGGCACAGTTAAGACAAATTCAGATTGCCAAAAATGAGGAAGCAACTAGAATATTGCAAGCAGAGATAGATGCTGAAGAATCAAGGAAGAATGTTCAATCAAAAAGGCCAATTAGTAAAGCTAGAGAAAGGAATGATATGATGGCTTATCTGAAAGGTCAAGGATATACAGGTTTAGTTAGATTGACATATACAGAGATGAAGGATCTGTATGATGCTGTTAGAGAAGCTATTCAAAAGGATCTTGCAAGCATTATTTCTTTTGAAGATAAGGAGCTTAAAGATAAAAGAAAGGAAAGAGCTGTTACAAGAAGCTTAAAGAGGAAAAGAATCACTGATGAACAGCCATCAAAGAAGTTCAAGGAAGCTGTTGAATTAAGAACAGACACAGTTGATGAGCTCAGAAATTATCTTAGAGTTGTTGACTTTGAGAATCCAAAATTGAAAGAAGATACTGATAAGAAGTCCAAGATATCTACTTTTTCAGTTGTAGAATCTAAAGAAGGAGATTATCTGATCTTTCATAGACAAGATGGAAGTTTTAGAGTGTTCAATTCATTATGGGATATACTACATCTGATTGATAGAGATGATATGCTTCAGTTATATCTCCAAGTGCAAACTTATTTTGAGCATATTCCACCACAAGGAGTAGGTTTGATATTGTTAGGAGATCTCACAACAATCTGGGAGATTGAGGAAACAGATGGAGATTCTTTGAGTCAGTTGGGATACATGTTTTGGAGTTAGAAGATGGCACTATGATTCATATGCTAGCAGAACAGAGATATCCACTCACAAGAGATCTGATGATCAGGATGCTAGAGCATGGAATGGAAGTGGAACAAGAAGATGAAGTAGCATTGATGGTCATAAAATTATTCATCAAGTGGACTACTGAATCTGAAGATTAATGCATAACTACTGGTATGGTTTAATTATTATATAAATCTTTTGAAAAATAAGTACTTTCTTCAAAGTACTGCTGGTCAGACAGTACTTTCTCAAAGTACTGCTTGCAGCATAAAACCAGTAAAGTCTTTTGATAAAATTAGTAATTTTTGATAAGTGCAAAAACATTTTGAAGCACAAAGATTAAACAGCAACAAATGGTTTTGAAAGCAACAGCATGGTGTTAGTACTTGTACTACACAACAAATGGTAATCAACTCACCATGTTTAATAAAAAAGAAAGAGTTTGACTCATCATGAGGGTACGGCTCTGATGTGATTATCAAATCCGTTTTTAGTTGGCAATTTACTAAAAATTGTATGGTTTTCAACTCACCATATCTATATTAGTGAAGAGTTGGCTAGCCCACAAGATAATGGCTTTGTGGTAAAGGCTGTGGAAAACCATTATATGGTAATTAGTTCACCATGGTAGTGATTGTACTAAAAGAACTAGCTAGTCCAAAAGCAAACGGCTATTTGGTAAAGACTACTCAAATCCGTTGATAGCTGATGATTTGCTAAAAATCATATGGTTATCAATGTACCATGGTTTTTCCTAAATCTAAACATTGGCTACTCCAGAGTTAATGGCTTTGGTAAAGAGACATCAAAATCCATTAAGTTTTCAATGATTCACCTCTCACAGGAGTTAACACACCTGGAAGTGATGAGAATAGTATGAAACTTTTAAGATCTGATGTACATATTGCCAATATGATGCTGAGTTGCTGAAAAGATCTGATGCTGAAAAGAATTGTTGCTGATGAAGATTGAAGATACTGATTGCATTGATGATGACAAAACAACAACGAGTCAGATTTCAAAGATACAACCTTTCCTTGAAGATAAAGTGTTGAAGTTAAAGACATACAAAGGAACTTGAAATCAAGCAAGTAGAATTCAAGTTAGGGGAGGATTGTTGGGCTATAAATATCAAAGTACTGCTACTCAAGTCAAAGTACTGCTAATTAGTCAAAGTACTGCTGCTCGTTAAAGGACTGCTATGCAAATAGTTTAAGGACTAATGTGTAATTCTAGAATATTCGTATTAGATTAGAGTTATAATTAGAATTACTTGTTATTCAAGTTTGTAAACCGACTAGGGTTTTCCTTGTGCCTATAAAAGGATCCCTAGGTTGGCATTAGAGACATGTGTTTTAGAGAGACAAGTTCATGCGATTAGAGATATACGATTATTAGAAGTATTAGAAGTTTAGAGTTTGTTAGTGAATCTGTGTAAGAAAGCAGGTTCAAGGTTTTAATAATATTCAAAGTTGTTTATTAATTCTTCTTAGCTTTGTTGAAGTAGATTCCGCATACTTAGCAAAGTATATCAGTGTTTCATTATTAATAGTTTTGAATTCATTCAAAGTTGTTAAACCGTAGACAAGCTACAAGTTAGTTTGGTCAGAGTATATCGATCCAACATCTTCCTAGATGGTGATTACAAAAGTGTGTTCCCCTATCACTAATCAATGCTTTAGGAACTCCAAACCTAGCGAACAAACCTTGCAAAAATTTAAGAACTACCTTGCTGTCGTTTGTTGGTAACGCTTGCGCTTCGACCCATTTTGATACATAATCAACAGCAACCAAAATATACTTATTACCTTTAGATTCAGGAAACGGTCCCATGAAGTCCAATCCCCATATGTCAAAAACTTCACATACTTGGATATCGTTTTACGGCATTTCGTTTCTTGATGTAATATTTCCGGATCGTTGACACGCATCACATCCTTTTATATAAGCTTTTGCATCATCTAGAATAGTGGGCCAATAAAATCCTGCATCAAGGATTTTCCTTTTTGTAATAATTGCACCATGATGTCCCCCGTCGGTCCTGAATGGCAATGTGCCAATATTGCTGGGACATCATCTCCATCTACGCATCTTCGTATAATATTGTCAGGACATAATTTAAAGGCATAAGGTTCATCCCAAATATACTCACTAGCGCGAGTTAGAAACCTTTTTTTCTCGTCGGATGTTAGCCCTTTTGGAATTTCATTTGCAACAATAAAGTTTATATAGTCGGCATACCATGGTGTATTATCATTGCTCTTGATTCTTACCATCATAAGGTGTTCATCAGGAAAGTCATCAGCGATTTCCCTTTCATCAAGCACCTCCATATCAGGGTTTTCAAGTCTAGATAAGTGGTCAGCAGCTAGATTCTCGGCACCCTTTTTATCTTTAATTTCAATATCGAATCCTTGGAGCAATAAAACCCACCTAATGAGCCTTGGCTTGGCATCCTGTTTATTGAACAAATACTTCAAAGCAGAATGGTCAGTGTAAACCATAGTTTTTGACAATATAAGATATGACCTAAATTTATCGAATTCAAAAACTACTGCTAAAAGTTCTTTTTCCGTGGTGGTGTAATGTTCTTGGGCATTATTTAATGTTTTGCTAGCATAATAAATTGGCTTAAATTTATTTTCTATCTTTTGGCCAAGTACAGCTCCAACAGCATAATCACTAGCATCACACATTAGTTCAAAAAGCAGATTCCAATCTGGCGAAATTATAATAGGTGCAGTAGTTATTTTTTCTTTAAGTATATTAAACGCCTTTTTGTAATCTTCAGAAAAATCAAACTTCGCATCTTTTAGAAATAATTGGGTCATAGGCCTAGATATCATTGAAAAATCCTTTATGAACCTACGATAAAATCCAGCATGCCCTAAAAAACTTCTAACACCTTTTACATTAGTGGGGTAAGGTAGTTTGGCAATTACATCAATTTTAGCTTTGTCGACTTCTATACCTTTCCCAGAAATCTTATGTCCTAACACAATTCCCTCTCTAACCATAAAATGACATTTTTCCCAATTAAGAACAATGTTAGTTTCTTCACACCTAGCAAGCATTTTATAAAGTTTAAAGAGACAATCACTAAATGAGTTACCGAACACCGAGAAGTCGTCCATGAAGACTTCCATAAAGTCTTCTACCATATCATGGAAGATAGCCGTCATACAACGTTGGAAAGTAGCAGGGGCGTTGCATAGTCCGAACGGCATTCTCCTATAGGCGAAGGTTCCATAAGGGCAGGTGAAAGTCGTCTTCTCTTGATCCTCGGGGGCAATGGGTATTTGGAAGAAACCTGAAAAACCATCTAAAAAACAATAATAATCATATCCTGATAGTCTTTCTAACATTTGATCAATAAATGGAAGAGGGAAGTGATCTTTTCGCGTAGCATCATTGAGTTTGCGGTAGTCGATGCAAACTCTCCATCCGGTAACAGTTCTTGAAGGGATTAGCTCATTGTCGTCATTGAGTACTACCGTCATTCCTCCTTTTTTTGGTACAACGTGGATAGGACTGACCCACGAGCTGTCGGAAATTGGGTAGATAAGTCCGGAGTCAAGTAATTTCACAATTTCATTTTTCACCACATCTTGGACTTTTGGATTCAAACGCCTTTGGGGTTGGATAGTAGGTTTGAATTCATCTTCCATAAGGATTTTATGTGTACAAAATGACGGGCTAATTCCCTTAATATCAGACATCTTCCATGCTAATGCTCCTCTTCGTTTATATAGTACCTGCAAAAGGGATTCTTTTTCTTTTGGCGTTAAGTCAGATGCAATAATAACGGGTGAATTAGTGTTCCCATTTAAATAGGCATATTCCAAAGTAGAAGGGAGATCCTTAAGCACAGGTTTAACATCATCAATTTTATTAGCACTAGCGGAATAAACTTGTTCTTTTATTACGTCGTTGCTGTCATCAGATAAATGCGCCGCATCGATATTTCTGATGCGCCGTATGGAGTTACAAACAGCGGAATCAACAGCGAAATTATTATCAAAAGTATTTCCATCAACTTGATCTTCTATAGCGATTGTGTTTTCTAAATTTTTAAGCAGAAAAGAATCAAGCAAATTACTTTTTAACAATTTCTGAGTAAATTGATTAATCGTGTCATCAGAAACATCGATATTATAGCATTCATCATCTTCATAATTAGTTTTACTCATAGATTGTTCCATATTAAATTCAACCTCATCTTTTCCTATGGTAAGAGTTATCTTTTTATTAAAAACATCAATCATGGCCCTGGCAGTAGCTAAAAATGGTCGTCCTAATATTATAGGAGTTCTAGAATTTTCGGGCATATCGAGGATAACAAAGTCAATAGGTAATTCAAATTTATCAACTTTTATTAATATATTTTCAGCTATTCCTAATGGGTATTGTATGGACCTATCAGCTAGCTCTAAGCACATCCTAGTAGGTTTTGGTTCACCAAGGCCTAATTTTTCATACATAGAAGAGGGCATAAGACTTATACTAGCTCCTAGGTCGGCTAAAGCATTTCCAATATGTAAATTTTTAATTTGACAAGGAATAGTGAAACTCCCTGGATCTTTTTCCTTAGATGGAAGTTTGTTGAGCAATGCTGCTGAGCTTCTTTCCCCCATTGTTACAGTGCAAGCCTCTTCAAGTTTGGAGTTGTAATCCCTTTCAAATCGTGTTTTACCAAAAGAATCTTGTTAAGCACCGTTGACAATTGGTGCACTTCAATTGCCAATCCATTAATCATGTTGTTTTGTTCCTTTAGTAACAGCTCATGACTGCCTTTGAATTCATTAATAAAGTTTCTTGCTTCATGATGTTCTTTTTCATTTGCTTGAGCGATTAGTAGTGCAAACTCTTCCATGGTAAGGTTTCTTTGGGGTCTTCCGAACCAGTTGGAGAAAATATCGAACATTGTTCCTGAAAATTAAAGACAGGTAGATTTCAAAGTAAAAACTTCCTAGTGTAAGGGTAAGTTAGAATATTTTCCGTTCGGGAATAAGAAAGTTGGATACGCCGTATCTTATTACGTTAAAATTTAATCAGACTTTTATTCAGAAAACAGATACACCGCTTATGAATTAGAATGCGCCGTATCAAGTTTAAATTATCAAAAATCGATTATATTTATTAAAATTAAATGCGTCGTATTAACAAAAGCTAATGCGCCGTATTTTCGTTACGTTTCAAAATACAAGATTTTTGATTTAGTAGATGCGCCGTATCGATAAAGATCGATGCGTCGCTTCTGTTTAATAATTCGAAAAACTGTTTTTAATTTAAATAGAAAATACGCCGTATCTGTTAAAACAGATGCGTCGTATGGCGTTAGGGTTTAGAAAAATTTCTTATTAAAAACAGAATACGCCGTATCTTGGGGAAAAGATGCGTCATACTCGAATTTATTAAACGCGTTGTATTTTATAAAAATTAAACGCAATACGCAGTATCTGTGAAAACAGATGCGCCGTATCATTTGTATTAGCACAATACAACGATAGCAGAATGCAGAAAAATACAGAAAAAAGAAAAACAAAAAAATAAAAACAAACAAAAAAAACAAAAATTACAGAAAAAAAAATGCAAATTATACAATGAATGCAATTTATCTAATACACAACAGGGTTAGTGGTTAGAATCTAAAAAAAAACAAAAAATAAAAACCTAATTAAAATACTAATCAAATTAACAGATAATAACAATTCACTCCCCGGCAACGGCGCCAAAAACTTGATGGAGCGTTATGTGTCGTTGCGGTTTAGCAGTATTAATGCCTACTCAAGTTTTAAATTTATATTTAGCCGACTTATCAATAACACACACACTTAACGAGCAGTGTACCCGGTCAGTATGAATATAATGGTAAGTAGAGTGTCGATCACTAAGAGTGGAACGTATTATCTAGTTATTCTAATCAGTATTTTAATATCCTAAGTTAGCTATACAACCTAATCTAATGCAAGGGGGTTTCAGCCTGTGAGACTGGCACGGTTTGGTTATAATTAAGTGGAAAACTAAACTAATGAGCACGAATCAGCGATTAGCACACACGTACGCAGATAGATACTCGAGACAATAAGAAGACCTGTCCTGAAAATTAAATAGCTTGTCACTTGTTTTATTGCTAGTTTTATATGAAGTGTATATAATTAAACCTTTCTCGTTGGCTCTAATCTTATCGGCGAGTAAACCCTTAATGATTACTTATGTCTATCCTATTTATTCAAGAGACACTAAAATAAATAGGCGAGGAAGGGGCATGGCGACCCAAGCAAGACTCAGCTAGACACAGAGGTTATCAATGCACTAATTAAAGTCACCAAAGACATCAACATATAAACTTTAATTAATGGGAAAGCAATATTAAGGGGAGTGCATGATCTTCCGTAGTCACATGACACAAGCCCATCAATCCTGATGAATTAAAGTGTACTAATACAATAAAACAAAACTACTTAATGAATTGAATACATGCAAGACCTTCTTACAGCTCTTGTATCTTTGTTTGAGGTGTGTCTTGTGCTGCTTGGTCGTCTGAATTTGGCTCTAGGGTTATGTCTAGGTCTAAAGTCTGAGAGAGCTCTTAAATTCGTCTGACCTTGGGGTATTTATAGTTTCTGTCTGAGGGATCGATGCGGCGCATTGAGTTGATAGATGCGGCGCATTGACTTAACTTCGCGTGGGGTCCAAGATTAATATATTCTGGAATATTCGTACACCGTCTTCAGATGCGGCGTAACTTGATCTTTGTATGCGGCGCATGTACTTGGATTGTAACTTGTGAAATCTTGATAGTGATACACCGTATGTTAGAAGTATATTGCGGCGTATCTGGAGTAGAACGAGCTTGATCTTCTTCTTTGACCAAAGTTTCATAATTTCATGCGGCGCATTCTTCAAAGTCAGGCAATGGTCTTCGAATTCATCTAAGTATGATATTGCGTCGTATCTGTTGAGTGAGATACGGCGCATCTTCTGGATTTCAGTAGACTTTTGACATCTCGCTTGTTTTGCTCCATAATTAGTCCAAAATCGCCAAGTTTCACATAATGCTTGTTTTTACCTGAGAATTACTAAAGTAAACATTAATGTATCGATTATCTATAGGGTCCATCAGTACCCAAGATTCCTTAAAACATGATTTGGACACAAATTAACTAAGTGTTAATATACCTTAAACAAACCTAAGTAACTGAGTGAATAGTCACTCAGTGAGTCATCTTGAAGATGCTTAAGACGAGTTCAAGAAGAAGGATTCACTACTCAGGAAGGCGGTACTCCCTGAGTAAGACTTAAGCTAAAGAAGAAGATGATGGGTTCAGTGAGTGTTGGACAAGAACTCACTGAACCCCAGTCTCCTCAACAACAATGAAGTGATTGAAGACTGAAGAACCTGAAACCTTAAAGAAAGGCGGGAAGTATTTGAGAAGATAAGGAGAAGTCTTATCTTGTCAGATCCACCATCCCTAAAATGGCTAAAGTCAAGGAGTGTCAGACCAACCACTCCTAAAGACTTCATAGCCCATTCCTATTGGTTCTTGGAAATGACAATTACTGTTGTAATTGTCAGACACGCTTGTTTAAACAACTTGCATTATTTTTAATCACTTTTACTCTGTTATACATGTGTATAAATAGGTTCAGGTAGGAGAGAAGAAAGTGTGTTTTATACATTGAAAGCTTTAGACTTTTACAAATCAACTTCTCTCCTACAAAGAGTAACTGCATCCCTAAGATAACTCAGTGGTTCCTGAATTGTTACCACTTAAGCATAGCTTGAGTTTAAATAGGAGACACCATGCCTTGTCTATTCAATCCCAAGTGTTTGTTCCGCAAAACACTTGGGTAATAGATTCTTTGATTCATTTCTAATAAGAATTTAAACGTTGAAAATACTTTGTGTTTTTATATTTACGTTTCATTAACTGTTAGAAATAATCAATACATTGTATTAGTCATAAACACAAATAGATTAACTTTCTAGTTAACTCTAAGTGTGTTAAGGGAACAACAAGTGGTATCAGAGCCTCTGGTTTATAAAATCTTTTCAAAACTAAGAGTGCTCAAGGTTTTTAAAACCAAGATCCTACTATGGCTGATATTAATGTACCCCATCTTGTTGATAAAAAGGGTGGCAGCTATTCTGCTGTTGCACCCAGACTTGAAGCTGGTAAACATAGCAAATAGAAAAAATGAATGATTTGCTATTTAACTGGTATGGAACCATACTACATCTCCTGTATCAAGGATGGCCCATTTGTCCCTAAGACTGCTGAAGGGCTAAACAAGCCTGAAGCTTAATAGACCATTGATGAGAGAAGGGTGGTAGATCAAGACCAACGCCTAAAAAGCATACTTATATCTTGTCTTCCTGACGATATAATGGAATCAGTCATCAACTGTTCAACAGCCAAGCAAACTTGGGATGACTTGGTTAATAGCTTTGAGGGTCCCTCAGATACCAAGGAAAACAGGGTCATGGACCTGAAACTTGAGTATAATACTTTCAGGGCAAAAGACTCTGAAAGTCTCTCTCAGACTTATACCAGATACAAGACTTTGATAAACGAACTATCAAATGATGGTGTAGTTTTGTCTAAGCATGAGACAAATGTTGGCTTTGTCAACAGTCTCCCTGAGAAGTGGCTAAACTTCTCACAAGGCCTGAGGAATGCTAATCACATTCAGACCCTTGAGCTCCCTGAGATCTATGGGAAGTTTGTCTATGAAGACAACTTAATCTCAAAAAAAGCTCTTGAGTCCAAAAAGGCCTTGACCTCCACACCCATATCAACTGTTTTTTATACTAATGGTGTTGTGCAGGATTTTCAAGAGGATTCTGAGGATGAAATTGATGAAAGGACTAGTGATGAGTACCTAAAAGATTTAAACTTGGAATTCCAAGAGAGGGCACTCCTTGCTAGTTCAAAACGTTTCATCAAAAGAAATCAGTCCAACTTTTCAAAAGGAAAAGCAAATGAAACCACTGAATGCTTTAAATGTGGTAAAAAGGGTCATTTTGCTAGGGACTGTTATTCTAAAACCATCTCAAAACCCTCTTACAAATTTTCAGGAAACAGTTCCTCAGGAACTAAAAAGTTTCAACTTGGAATGTTTCAGTCGACCCAACAATTTCAAAACAAGGGTCAAAAAGACTTTGAAGCAAAATATAGGAAAACTAAGGCTAAACTTGCACTTCTTTAAACTAATCCCTTAATGTCTTAGGTTGCTCAAACATCCAAACCTGTTCAGGCAAAGAACAAGGTTTTAGTAGCTAAAGCATATGACTGGGATGAAGAAGAGGTCTCCTCATATGAGGAAAATAGAGTGAGTGCACTGATGGCACTCTCTGAAGGTGATCAGGTGGCTATTGGGAAAAGCCATGCAAGGAATGGAGAGTGGGTAAACATCACCATGAAGAAGGTAAACAATTTACTTTCTATGGATTATGATTCTGATTGGCAGTCCTACATGGATTATATTTGTGTAGATCTTAAGTTTGTTGAGGAACAAAGGCTTAACCTGTTTTCAAAATATAACAATATAGTGTCAGAATTGAATAAATGTAAAGATGAATTGCTTGTAATGAAGCAAGCCAAATTAGAATCAATCACTCTACAAATTCAGAACACTGAAATTTTGAAACAAAACCAAGCCCTACAAACTGAACTTAACAAATAGAAGGATGTCATTCAAGGCTGGACTAAAAAGAACCCCAAGTTCTTTGATACTATGGGTTTAATTCCTAGGAAAACAATTGGAATTGACCATCTCATTGATTACCCCTATATGAGTCACAGTGAAATGTCCTTTGTTCCAGCTGGCATATCCTTTGAGCAAGAAATGTTACCCAAGTCAAATGACTGGATAGTCAGGGACAACCCAGTCAGTGAGTTACCAAACTTTGAGACTGGAAATATCTTGCTTCCTGAAATTCAGGCTTTGAAAAATATGCTTGGACTCCCTGACCAACTCAGTAGTACTGAGTTAGTTAATGAGCCTGAATCAGAATCATATCCACCACTCCTTCCACTGAATACCCTTCAGGGTGCTGCACCAAACTCATGCCTCCCTCCAATGGTCTACTCCCAACATTCTCCAAAAGAGAGGTCAGGAATGGGAAAAATCATCCTGAAAAGACCAACCCTTGAAGTCTCAGTAAATACAGATGACTCATCAATTTCAGTCCCTTCTGAAGTAATAACCCAAAGCCCTGACTCAAAATTTAATCAGTTGGCTGAAATGGTCAGGAAGCTGGATGAGAAGATTGCATCTTCTAAGAAACTTTCTCAATCCAAGAAGAAGGAACAAAAACCAGCTTCCTCAAGCACCAAACCCAAACCCTCCAAACCCTTGAAAAGATGTGAGCTGTGTAACTATACCAATCATTTCACTGATGATTGCTATAGAATCCTTTACTACATGATTTGCAAAAAGGATGATCACAGGACCTCTGATCACAATACACACTCAGTCACATCAAAGATGGCAGGCCTTAAAGCTCAGTCTTTAAACTACCCTTCTGATTCTAAACAGAAACAGAAACAAAAGGCCAAGCCTTTTGCACCTTTCCCTTACTGTGGGTTCAATGACCACCATCCTGAGGATTTTCAAATTGACAATTGTTGTGAAACTAATTGAGGTCCCACTCATGACACCTCAGGAAATAAAAAGATCATTCAGTCCAGAAGAGGTATGACCAAGTCATCCTCTCAGTTTACTGAGGCTACCCCTGCAATTAAATGCAAAACCTGTGGTAGCTCAGTCCACACCACCACTGACCATGAATCAATTGTTACGTTTAAAAAAACACCCAAAGCTAAACCCTCCAAGAAGTGGAGTCCTAGAAAGAACTAACCCAGTTTACTATTTGTGCAGAGGCATGCCAGGGATCCTGTTTGGCATCTAGATAGTGGATGTTCAAGGAGCATGACTGGTGAAAAGGAGTATCTGCACAAATATGTGGAAGAACCAGGACCCAAAGTGATATTTGCTGATAACTCATCATGTCTCACTGAAGGTTATGGTTCAGTAAACTGCAATGGTATAGTCTTTACTAGGATAGCTTATGTAAATGGTCTTAAGTACAATTTGATCAGTGTCAGTCAACTATGTGATGCCAAGTACATAGTTCAATTTGATGATAAGCAAGGAACCATAAATAAGGAAATTGTCCTTATTGCACCAAGAAGACAAGATGTTTATGTGCTAGACATGTCCAGTCTAACTCAGAATGGAACCTGTCTCTTTGCTAAGGCCACTGAAACCCTCAACTGGCTTTGGCATAAAAGACTCACCCACCTGAACTTCAAAAACATAAACAATCTTGTAAAACAAAACAAGGTTCTTGGCTTACCATCTCTTGTGTTTTCAAAGGATAAACCATGCTCTGCCTGTGAAAAAGGTAAACATCATAGAGCATCCTTTAAAACCAAAACAAACTTTTCCATCAGGAACTGCCTTCATCTTCTCCATATGGATCTCTTTGGACCCATCAGTCCAAGATCCATTAACCATGAGAAGTATACTCTGGTGATTGTGGATGAATACTCAAGATACACTTGGGTCTACATCCTGATCAAAAAGAGTCAGGCAGTTGAAACAATCATGTCCTTTGTCAGGAACATTGAAAATCAAAATGACATCAAGGTCAAACAGATTAGGACTGACAATGGAACTGAGTTCAAAAATTATGAACTTGAATGTTTCTGTGATGAGAAAGGAATTTCCCAAAAATTTTCCTCACCTTACACACCTGAACAAAATGGTGTGGCTGAAAGGAAAAATAGAACACTCATTGAAGCTGCCAGGACAATGCTAAATGGATCAGTCCTCTCTAAACACTTTTGGACTGATGCAGTCAAAACTGCCTGTTATACACAAAACAGATCCATAATTGTCAAGAGACATAGCAAAACCCCTTATGAGTTATTCAAAGGAACGATCCCTAACATCAGCTACTTTCATGTCTTTGGGTGTCCTGTGTTTATTCATAATCACAAGGATCACTTAGGGAAATTTGATGCAAAAGCTGATGATGGATACTTCCTGGGATACTCACTTGTCTTAAAAGCCTTCAGGGTGTTCAACACTAGGAGACAGCAGACTGAGGAAATATTTCATGTTACCTTTGATGAGAGCACTGAAGCAATCAGGTTCTCAACTGCCTCAGTGGAAGATATAGGAATAGATGATTCATCAAGATATCCTCCTGATGAATATCATCCTGAGAATAATCCTTCCACTCAGTATCAAGCTAATACTGACATCTCCTATTACATTATCTCTCACAACCTTCCTAACCCAACCATCACTGAGTTTGTTGAAGCACATACAAGCACTGATGAAATCATTCAGTCAGTTCAAAATGTTCAGGAACCAAACAATCTCAGTGATCAGTCAGACACTCAAGATCATGATGATCATCAGGTGTCTACTCCAGAACCTACCCCTCCAACCAATCAGGCCTCCACAAGTTCTAATCAGTATCCAAGACCTCAGGACAGTTGGACTAGGTCACAAGATATTGAACTTGTCAATATAATTGGAGAGCCTACTGAAGGCATGCTCACCAGAAGCATGGCTGCTAATCTAAGAGCAGCCTCAGCCAATGAATGCCTATTTGTGGACTTCATTTCCACAATTGAACCCAAGAGTGTCAAAGAAGCACTTACACATCCAAGTTGGGTTCAGGCCATGCATGATGAACTGGAACAATTTGACAGAAACAAGGTAATGACCTTGGTCAAATGTCCTGAGAATGTTTCAGTCATTGGCATGAAATGGGTGTTCAAAAACAAATCTGATGAAAATGGCATAGTCATTAAAAACAAAGCCAGACTTGTAGCTAAAGGCTATAACCAACAAGAAGGCATTGAATATGAAGAAACATTTGCACCAGTAGCAAGGAAGAAAGCCATCAATATCTTCCTTGCTTTTGCTACATACATGAACTTCAAGGTGTACCAAATGTATGTTAAAAGTGCATTCTTAAATGGTTCACTGAAAGAAGAAGTCTATGTTCAGCAACCTCCTGGATTTGAAATCCATGAGTTTCCTGACTATGTCTGCAAGCTTAACAAAGCCCTTTATGGACTGAAACAAGCTCCCAGGGCATGGTATGAGACTCTTTCAGCCTTCCTGATCTAAAACAAATTTGTCAGAGGCAAGATAGACAACACATTGTTTATCTACAAGAAAAATAATGATGTCATACTAGTACAAGTGTATGTTAATGACATCATATTTAGCTTAACAAGTTATAAACTTTGCAAACAGTTTGAAAAACTAATGGCAAAAAAATTTGAAATAAGCATGATGGGACATCTGACTTACTTCCTTGATCTGCAAATCAAGCAGACTGATAAAGGTACCTCTATCAGTCAAGAGAAGTATGTTAGAAGCGTACTGAAGAAGTATGAGTTCAGTGACTGTGCCTCAGTCAAGACTCCCATGGTACCCCCAAACAACCTTGGTCCTGATCTCACTGGAAAACCAGTAAATCAAACTCTTTTTAGAGGAATGATAGGATCACTGATGTATCTACTTGCATCAAGGCCTGATATCCAATTCTCAGTCTGTTTGTGTGCCAGATATCAATCTGACCCAAGAGAATCTCATATCACTACTATGAAAAGGATATTCAAGTACCTAAAAGGTACTCCAAACCTTGGATTATACTATCCAAAATGTTCAGGCCTTGATCTTAAAGGATACTCAGACTCTGACTATGCTGGATGCAACATGAACAAGAAAAGCACCTCAGGCTCCTGCCAAATTCTTGGTGGAAAACTAGTCTGTTGGAGTGCTAAGAAGCAACAATCAGTTGCCTTATCCTCAGCTGAGGCTGAGTATGTTGCAGCAGCAAGTTGTTGTACAAATGTTCTTTGGATGAAAAGTCAACTCAGTGACTATAGAATCTAGTATAAGATGGTTCCCATCTTTTGTGATAACACAAGTGCAATTTCCATCTCAAACAACCCTGTTCTTCATCAGAGAACAAAACACATTGATATTAGATATCATTTCATCAGGGACCATGTCATGAATGGTGACATAGAATTACACTTCATTCCTACTGAATATCAGCTAGCTGATATATTCACCAAGCCATTGGATGAACCAACTTTCACAAGACTGAAAGCTGAACTAGGAATGTTGGATATTGAGAATCAGTCCACTGATTGATTGAATCCTTCCAACTAAGTGTAAATTCTGAAAACCTCAGGTCCCTGACTCAATGTGTCCCTCGGTGAAAAAATCACTGAACTCTTTAATGTCAGGAACTAAACCCAAGTCCCTGAAACCCTCACTGAATGAAAATTCATTCATGGCCCTCAAAATGACATTAAATGCTAACTTAAATTATCTAAGTATATCGTTAGTAAATGTCCTAGGTTGGTAACTGAATTCTTATTTAATATAAGAATATTTGTTCCTTTTTCCTTTCTGGCATGCACCTATGGGCCCCCACTTCCCAACTTGGCATTCAATGCCCTCTCTCACACATAATACTGTGTGATGATCAAAACTCTGCAACTTCCACTTTTGCAGAACTGCTCAACTGTTCACCTCGACAGTTGCGCAAAAGCAGGGAAAGTGGAGTGGGTGGCATTAAATGCGGATCCCAAAATTTTATTCAAAACAGTTTCTAAAATTCTCTTTTGAATTAAACAAAACTCACTTAATGCCTAAATTACCCTCCACTTCACTTCCCTATAAATACCCCATCCAATAATAACACACACACGCTTTTTTAAATCTAAGCAAAACTCTGGTCATTTTATCTCTCAAGTAAAAAGCCTTCTGTGTGTTCATAATGCTTAGAAACCCTAATCCCTCTACCCAATACCTAGACCAACCAATAATGGCTTCTTCAAAAGCTATCACATGCGCCCCAAATGTGGAATTCACATTGGAGGGTGTAGACCTTACCAAGAACAACGTGGTAGGAAATTTTGCCTACCCCCAAAAGTTTTGGGCGTACAAGAATGCAGTGAAGTATCTTCAAAACTGCTTTCTTGCTACGGCGTTCACCAAGACCCCCTCAGTCATCTACCATGACTATTTGAGGGAATTCTGGTGTACTGCAGTGGCTACTAGCCCTGAGGACACCAAAGAGTCCATAATCACTTTCGTCAAGGCCACAGCTCTTGATTTCATTGAAAGTTTTGAACCCAACCCTACTGACCAAGAAGTGAAGGCTGAACTGCTTTTCCTTGGTCCTCATGACCCCAAGCGTCCTGAGATGGCCACAGGAGCCTTATTGGACAAGGCTCCAATAGTTAAAACCTGGTTCCACCCTATCTGGAGGATCCTGATGACCTTCGTCATTCAGGTCCTCGGAGGGAATAAATCCTCCACGGAGCAGTTGAATTCATCACAACAATTGATGTTATTCAGTCTCCTGGAGGGTAGAAAAATAGATATCGGAGGAATAATCTTCCGTGACCTCGTTGCCAAGCTCTCAGGGAAATCTAGGCAAAGACACATGTCTTATCCTAGGTTTATTTCCTGCGTGCTTCAGGACCTACTTGGCCCTGACTATATTAGGTCTGACGTTGAAGGTACAAAACCTGACGTCCTACATAAGACCAATTATACGAGTGGCATATCTGAGGTACAACCAGTCGCCCTGCCCGACTATATGTTGGTAGTAATTCAGGGCGAAGCCGCCATATCACCAGTCCCTTCTCTTGATAAGAAGGGGAAGAAGAAGAAGAAGAAGAAGAAAGGAGGACTGTCCAATAAGATGGTTAGACCCAAACCACTCGCCACTGAGACTGTTGCTCCAAACAACCTTAAACAAGGGTTAACTTTGGCCCAGACCTCTGAGACACCCGTAACAGAGACCCCTCGACCACAAAACAAACGCCAATGGAGGGCACTGAGCAATCATCCTCAGTGTCCTCGATCAAACCCTTTCCAAATGTCCTCTCTGACATACACAAGTCAGTAGGGTCAGGAACCTCCGCACATTCACATCCCGATGAAGGAACTGACAAATCACAATCAGTGCCTGAGGGAGAAAAGGGTCTTAAATCCTCAGTAGGGCAGCACTGCCCTACTGAGAAGGGGATCCACCACCAATCACATCCTGCTAACATTCCTGAGAAATCACACTTAGGATCTCAGGGAGGACGGGACCCTAAATCCCCAAAAGGGCAGCACAACCCTGATAGGAAGGGGGTCCATCAACTTTCACAATCAGTGCCTCATGATAGTACTGAAAAATACCCGTCAGTACTTGAAGGCGCTAAGGGGGACAAAGACTCAGAGGGATATAAACCACCCGCTGATACGGAACCCATAACCCCCTCAAGCGGATCCATTCACTTTGGAACTGACCCCCAAAGCCAGGCTGAGAAATCAGTTATTATGGTTAGCCAGGCTGATAAAACCAAATCAATTATTATGGCAGGGTTAGGACCTGGCCACAACCAAGGCAAGTCTTCTTATGAAGAGGAGCCGGGTCACTTTTTGGGCATTCAGTCAATGGCGGACTTTCAGGCAGTTCTTGACTCTGATGATGAGCTCCTAAATGAGAGTGAGGAAGAGGTCTTTGAGGCAGGGGATGATATGGAGACTGATGCTCAACTAATTGACCAACCGCATCAGTCTCCTCCACAACAAAGTGAAGATTCAGAATCTCAGGCTGATTCTTCGGACTCTGAAACATCCTGCCCACTAGAGCTCAAAAAGTATGACAACATTCATCCTCTCACTGAAAGACAGTTGGTTAAGTTTCTTCAGAAAGCCAACAATGGCCTCTTCACTGGGCTTACTAAAGAACTTTTTGATCATCATACTGAAGCCGCTGTTCACTATGCCAACCGGAAGGCATCAGTCAAAGGTTATCATGATGATGTGAATGAACAGCAATCAGACACCAACTCCTCCCTGACAGCTATTGATCTCCATCTCAGAAGGTTCAACACCACTCTTGAAGGCATCACTAAGAGCGTTGCAACAATTCAAACAGCTGTCAAGGATGACCCCAAATTAACCAAGAAGATCCTTCAGGCTGCTGAGACTTACCAACAACAGTCTGCTCAGTTCAGTGAACTTCTCAACATCCTGAAGACATCTAATATTCAGGGTCTCAGCTCATCAGTGGAATCCATCAGGTCTTCTCTGGGTCTCATGGAGGGACATTTGGCTTCTTGGGCCAAGTCTTCAAGCTCTTTGGCCTGGAATCTTGGGCCTCGCTTGTCAGGAATCGAGGCCTCTCAGGCAGCAATTGAGGCAAAGGTCTCCACTCTTCAGCAGGACACTTCAAACATCAAGGCCATGATGACTGAAATATAGCAGGCTTTCAAAGGTCCTGCTGCTCTAGTGACAACTTTAACTCTTTCTATCACCATGGCTCCAGCAACAGTCAAGGGGGAGGAAATCACTGAGGCCCCTGAAGCTTCCTCCAGTCAGCAACCTCCTTCTCACACTGAGGGGGAGATACCACCAACAGCACCTGCAACAACTCACAAAGATAAAGGCAAAGGCATTCTCACTGAACCTGAACCTACACCAATATTGGTGCCTGCTTCCCAGATCGTAAGGCAGGATCCTGATGAACCAATCAGGATCACATTTGAAATTAATGGAGTTCTTCATCATCTCACTGCTAATGAAATTAAGGCTCATATGGAGAGGGAAGAGTTGTTGAAAAAGGCAACTGAAGAAGAAAGGGTGAGCATGTCTGCGCTCATCCAAGTGGTTAATGAAGAGACTAAAAAGCTTGGGTTGAAACAAAAAACCCTTGCTGGAAGGAAAGGTGGGGAGACCTTTGTAAAGGCTCAGACTGCTGAGATGATTGCTCTCAGGCAGAAGAGGGATGAAAGAGTAAAAAGGGCTGAGGAAATAAGGCAAAAGAGAATTGAAAGGTACCAGTGGGTCATGACAAGCAGGTTGAGGCCTGAACCAATCATTGACGTCAAGATCCACCAGAACACCAAGCCTGCTGTCATCACTGTTTTCAGAAGCCAAGACAGAAGACAGTTTGATGTACATAATCCTTTCAGATTCGTTGACTTTGGGATCACTAAGTTGGATGAACAGGGTCTGCTCATACTGAAGAAGAGCAATGTGGTTGTCCATGAACTGATGAAGTCCCTGAAACTTAGATATGAAAAACTGACAGCCACACCTGAAGAACTTGGTATTCCTTCTCTTCACCCAGCTTCAGTCAATCAGCCTGCTCCCTCTCAGTCTTCCACAAGAAAGAGGAAGAAGATTGAAGCTGAGCCTAAGATTAAAGTCCCTAGTCTTGACTGCAATAGAGCTCTCCCTGAAGGAGTTCCATTCAAGAACAACATGGTCATCGGACAACCTGAAAGAGGTTTGTTCTTCACTGATGCTTCTGCTGAACCAGCCTTCCAAAGGTGGAGTGACATTGATCAAGCATGAATCAAAACAATGCTTGGTTTCCTCATGATGGCCTCCCTAATAAAGAGTCCAGAAAATGTGAGGTTCTTTCAAGACCTGAAAAGAAAAATTCAAGAGCATCCTGACCAACATGAGCTGCAATCAAAGAAGCCAAAGCTTGAAGCCCTGGGTCTTAAGTTCGACTGAATGAATCTGCCAACACCACCACTATCCTTGTACTTTGCTTAGTTTGTTAGGATTTGTAATAATATTAATAAGATGAAGTTTTTATTATTTCAGTGTCCTTATTTACTTTCTAGTACATTCATTATGAGAAGAAGTCATTAGCTCACTCATAACTGATCAAAACACTTAGGAATAATTTATATCCAAATAGGGGGAGATTGTTGGGTCCATCAGTACCCAAGAGTCCTTAAAACATGATTTGGACACAAATTAACTAAGTGTTAATATACCTTAAACAAACCTAAGTCACTGAGTGAACAGTCACTCAGTGAGTCATCTTCAGGATGCTTAAGACGAGTTCAAGAAGAAGGATTCAGTACTCAGGAAGGCGGTACTCCCTGAGTAAGACTTAAGCCAAAGAAGAAGATGATGGGTTCAGTGAGTGTTGGACAAGAACTTACTGAACCCCAGTCTCCTCAACAACAATGAAGTGATTGAAGACTGAAGAACCTGAAGCCTAAAAGAAAGGCGGGAAGTATTTGAGAAGATAAGGAGAAGTCTTATCTTGTCAAATCCACCATCCCTAAAATGGCTAAAGTCAAGGAGTGTCAGACCAACCACTCCTAAAGACTTCATAGCCCATTCCTATTGGTTCTTGGAAATGACAATTACTGTTGTAATTGTCAGACACGCTTGTTTAAACAATTTGCATTATTTTTAATCACTTTTACTCTGTTATACTTGTGTATAAATAGGTTTAGGTAGGAGAGAAGAAAGTGTGTTTTTTACATTGAAAGCTTTAGAGTTTTACAAAACAACTTCTCTCCTAAAAAGAGTAACTGTATCCCTGAGATAGCTCAGTGGGTCCTGAATTGTTACCACTTAAGCATAGCTTGAGTTTAGATAGGAGACACCATACCTTGTCTATTCAACCCCAAGTGTTTATTCCGCAAAACACTTGGGTAGTAGATTCTTTGATTCATTTCTAATAAGAATTTAAACGTTGAAAATACTTTGTGTTTTTATATTTACGTTTCATTAACTGTTAGAAATAATCAATACATTATATTAGTCATAAACACAAATAGATTAACTTTCTAGTTAACTCTAAGTGTGTTAAGGGAACAACAATACTGATTAACAGGAAACCGTGGTTCTTGCAACCCTATTCAACGAAAGTGAAAAAAGACACTTTCGTTTGTTTATTGCTAACTGTTGTTTGCAGGAACTCCCGACGGTTGCAGCTAATGGCCAATGGGATGTCAAATCATAACCTCATGCTCACACTTCACACTCACGTCTAAAGAAATCATGATAGCAGAATGACCTACAACAATGCTTCCGCAACTCTGATGCTAAATATCATGATCCAAAAAAGTGTGAGCATGACGGCTCGATAGTCACTACATCACATGGAGGCGATAAAACTAAGCATGATTTGGAGATTTATTATGGCTGATGGTCTCAAAGCAAGCTCAAAGATAACACAAGCCAAAGGAACATTAATCGCAAGATCATTGCTTGAAGTACAAAGATTAAAGACCTTGAAGAATCAAAGACTACGAGCTAGGAAATTAAATTCCTGTAATTGAATGCTAGAATTCAAAGTGTAATTTTCGGGGTGACCTCCCTTAAGGGGAGATTGTTAGGAATATAAATATTCACATGAAAGACTCGGTCACCCCGAGTATGGATTAGCATTAAGTAGTTCTTAGGTTTAATCATATTAGTTTAGATATCGTTTCACCATGGAGTCGGGTCGGGTCTTTACCCACTGTCAGCCTGGTCCATAGCCTACTAGAGGCGTTTTTATGTCTTGTATAAATAGCCCTTCCCACCCATGGTAAGGGTTGAAGCTTCTAATCATTCAACATAATTTTCCTTCACTTTCTCTCTCTAGAACTCCCATCCTCTCTCTTTCTCTCTCTAAGATTCGGCCAAACCACAAAGATTAGAGTGTGTTATGATATCTTGTATTCTACATGTTGTAATTTCACATTATGACAATATTGTTAGGAATTATATACAATCACCCTATTACTCAATATATTCTAACATGGTCATTATGTGGACTCTAAATCTGTGTTCTCTTGTGGTATTAACAAAAAAATGCCTCGCACAAGAAACCAGGAATCTGCCACTCCCGCAATAGCTATGACTCCTGAAGCTATCCAGAAACTGGTAGCTGATAGTGTTGTAGCAGCTCTAGAGACTCAAGCAGCCCGCTCGAGTACCAACAACTGATTCACAACTGAAAATGAGGCATCTGCGTCTCGCAAATGCACATACAAAGATTTCATAGGTTGCCAGCCAACTTATTTCAAAGGTTCTGAGGGAGTCACCGAACTAGCTCAGTGGTTTGAGCGCACCGAAACTGTATTCATGCGGTGCAACTGTCCAGATAATAGCAAGGTTACCTTTGCTACGGGAACACTTTTGGAAGATGCCGCATCATGGTGGAACTCAACCGCCCAGACCATGGGAATGGAAGAAGCGTATCAGATGTCCTGGATCGAACTGAAAACTAAACTACTAAAGAAATACTGTCCTCGAACAGAATTCAGGAAACTGGAGGAAGAATTCCACCAGTTAATTGTTAGGGGAAACGATTTGAGAACCTACAACCGAAGGTTCTAGGAACTGTCTATACTATGTCCAACTATGGTGCCAGATACTGAAAGGGCACTGGAAAAGTATGTAGAGGGACTACCTCGAAACATCGAGTGGAACGTCACCTCGTCAAAACCGGCAACTCTTGAGGAAGCTATCGCAATAGCTCAACGGTTATTGGAAAGGGAAATCAGACGGAGCTCTACCTCCGCAAACAATTATCATAAACGAAATCTCGATAACCGTAGAACCACCACCCACAACAACCAAAACAACAAAAGAAACCCCAGTAACAACAATAACTACCACAACAACAAAAACAACAACAACAACAACAGGAACCCCAATAACAACAACAACAACCGCAACCACAACTACCAACAGAACCGCAACAACCACCACCACCAACATAATCGACGACAGGAAGCTGCTAGAGCTTATGTAGCTACCCTTATCGGAGAAAAAGCTTATACCAGAACCCAACCCCAGTGCAACCAATGTTAACTCCATCACACTGGACCTTGTTGTGCAGTTTGCAGCAATTGCCGAAAAGTGGATCACAAAACCTCTAATTTCCGAGCCACGAGCGCAAACACACAGCCCATATCAGTAGTGTGCCACGGTTATGGTGAAAAAGGACACTACAAGAACAACTGCCCGAAACAAAACCTGAAACAACGTTGTTCGTGGGAGAGCATATGTGCTTGGTGACGGGAACGCACCACAGGAACCCGGCGTCGTCACGGGTACTTTCTTACTGAACCAACACAATGCTAAAATATTATTTGATTCTGGAGCTGATAACAGCTTTGTGTCTACCTCATTTGCTTCATTGCTTAATATTACCCCCGTAGAACTAGACACTACATATGTGATGTGTTACGTGTGTGTACAAGTTTTAAATTTATAAGGTTTGAATTACCGAATCTAGAAATAACACATACGAGCAAGTGAACTCGTACGTTATAGCAAGATTATGATGGTAAGTCGGGATCGTTCGCAGGGATTTGTGAGTGAATCGAATTGTAAGATTAAAAGCTACTAAAAGTAAATCTCTATAAGAAGCAATGATGATAATATTCAAATGATTAAAACTACATTTGCTTAGACTAATATACTACTCTTGATAAGCATGATTGTGATAACTTTTGTTAACATGCTGGTTATGATAATTAGTTGGTGAACTAATCTATTGTTCTTACAAGTTAAACCTTTGTCAAGATTTTAGTTTATAAAAACAAGCATTAAGTTTAACCAATCAATTCAAGATCAATTCAAGGTTCATAAGTTTGGATTAACAAACTTAAACACAAAAATAATCTTTTTGTTTTATCAAATAAGCTTAGGAGATGGTCAATACAAAAGGTAACCGATTCATTGACAAATAGGTTACAATTGATTGTAGACTACTAATCTTTCGACCTTTGAGGTGGTTTTCAATCAATCCAATTTGATAGTTGATTGTACAAATAATTGCACTACCAGGCCTTCGATGGTGATCAAAGGAATTATGGGGTGTTGAGGTTGCGCCAAGCTTGTTCTTAACCTGAAATAAGAAATACTAAAACACTACGTTAAGTGATTACGCAGGGGATGGACCCTGCGAACCACCTCCGGCGTGCGAGTAAGTATGTGTAATATTTAAGTAGGTTGTAAATGACGAGAGTGAAGTTAACTTACTTTGTTCTTGCCCGACTAAGCTATTTACAGGAGAGAAATAGGCCTTAGTGGGCGGTTACACTTGTTTCGGAGATCATGGGGGCGTCCCATGATTTATGGTAACCGCTAGGGCTTTGTAGCCCATGATCTCTTCCTTGGCGGGAAAGCCTAAGGTAAGAGGGAACGTGGGTATGACCAGGTCAAGAGGGTTCTCCATTGTAGTCCTTTCGAGAGGGATACCCCGAAGGGCTTAGGGCTTCGATTGGCGGGTTCCCACATGGTAACCACTTCGTAGACGAATGGTTTTACGCCAATGAAACGTGTTATGAGTTTAACCTGGGCCTCCGAAGGGAGGGCTTTCTACAGGCTCGAAGGGGAGTCCTTCGACCCGTTAGGAGGGTACATCATCAAGCCCCCCAGTCGAAAGTGATATATACGCACAAGTATAAATTGCATTCGACTCAAAAAACATGCCACACTCTATCTCTTCCAGCACAATATCGGACGGAATGAAGATAAGTGTTGAAACAAATTGTTCAATAAATGCGGCTATTGAATGTCTATCTACCATACTATAAGTTACAACAGCTATTATATCGGTATCCACAAACTTCTTTTCAAAATTTAAAAAGCAGCTTTTAGTCCGTAGATTACTCGGACTATGAGTACACGTGGATGATCAAAAGTCATACAGAAATCCTTCTTAATTCCTACCTGATCATATTTTTCTTTGCGCCCCAAATATACATACACAGTACTGTGCTCCGTGCTTCATCTGGGTTTTAAGGTAACTCTCTTCTCCAAAACTCATTGTTTCTAATTACAAGATGAGTATGGCAGCAAAGAGAATCATTAGGCAACAAAAATGTATCTTGTCAAAACAGGATTTGACGGAATTTCTTGGGAAGTACCCCATACCTAAAGAGTTCAAAGTGATTCTTCCGAACAAAGACCAAAATATTTTTGACGCTCCGGTTGGGTATGTTTGGCTCTATGTTCATGCATTTACATAATACAACTTTAGGGTTCCCATTCATCCTCTAATCCTAGAGTTTTTACAGTACTATCAAGTACATATCTCCAGGTTGAATCCTTTTGCTTTAGCCAAACTAACCACTTACATTGTTGTATGCAAAGCTTATGGTTATGAGCCAACACTTAATGTGCTTAGAGGCTTTATTAACCTTTACCCTGGTGGTGATTGGTTAACCTTAGCGAAAAGAAGTGAGCCTGATGTGCCTTGCTTAATACCTAAACCTTTTGCTAATATAAGAAAATGGAAGGGTTTGTTTTTCTATGTACAAAGCACAATCATACCTCCCGAATACCCAGCCTTGCTGGATAAGGCATTTCAGTTTGATGAGAAACATTTTGATGATCCCTTACCGCACTTCGTAAGAAACAATCCACTGTACCAACGTCTTGCACGCCATCCTTTTGATGTACAAACGTTTCCCGAGCCAGTACTGTATATGGCGGGCATCGTTGATCGTTGGGAAGGCTCTTCGTTGAAACCTGAGATACTTTGTGAGGGGGGAAGTATGTATATAACTATTCAAATAAAGTAAATAACTTATCTGCTGATTCAATCGCTTTCCTTTGTCGTTGTAGGAATGGCGTTCAGGAACTTCGTTGTATCCCGTGGTACCAGGGAAGTTACTTTCATCCCCCAAGATTTGAAGGATATGAGTGATGGAGTGGGTTCTCCATCAGCCTCAGCTAATGATGACAAGACCCTACACTTTGTAGAAACTGTAGCAGACACTGATGATCCACTCATCAAGGAATTTCAAACGAGGCTTATGGGGTCTTCCAATGTCTCAGACAAAAAGAAAACAATCAAGAGAAAAGCTGCCATGTCTGTGAAGACTCCTCCGAAAAGGAAATTATCGCTACCAACCCCTCCGACAAGAACGATGAAACCCAAAAGTTCTCATGCTAAAACTTTTATACCTACCCCCTAAGGGTTCCTGAAAATGACACTCCTGGTAAGTTGAAATCTTGTATGTCTGGTGAACATAACGCATTATGTAACTGATTATCTTATTTCTCGCAGGCCTTCCCAACGTCACAGAGCTTCCGGATGCTCTTGCATGTCGTCAATTGGTTGAAAAAATGACACCTGCTGGCTGGAGAGGCATTTTGGACAACATGTCCATGGAAGAGCTTTGTGACTTTCATTCCAAAAGCTATGCCAGACAGGCTGTATTGGATAATCATCTGAATTCTCGAACAAGGGAATTGGTGCAAACGGTGTTGGATGTAAGGGGAAAAATGGATGCCATCGCAGCCAAAGAAAAGGCTAGGGATAATGAGTATGATGAGTTGGAGGCTAAGTGCAAAGAAGTGATGGAGAAATTTGAGAAGAATCCTATTGTCCAAGATATGCGAGCCAAGATTGACAGACTTGAAGGGCAATTGAGGGAATCCCGCACAAAATGTGATAGGTTGAAAGGTGAGGAGGCTAGGGTATCCATTTATAGGGCACAAATCACAACGCTTGAATCCAAATGTACAAGTCTGGAAACCGAAAGGTCTAGGTTGGTTGAGCAGAAGGTCGAGCTTTGCGAGGAGATCGATAGTCTTAAATTCCAGTGTGAAAAATTGAAGAAAGACCGAGCTGATGTAGTTTCGAAGGTTGTTCCTCATGTGGCAATGGAATTGTACCGTAGTGATGAGGTGGGGAAGTTATTGGAAGACTAGTCAACGCAGCCATCTTTTATGGTACCTGCACCACATTGGAAGAAATTTCCCTGACCAAGAAACCTGTGGTTTTGTCGGAGGTACCCTACTACCACCCGAATTCTGAGAAAGAGTATAATGATGCTGGTACTTCATTTGCCTCAACGAAGTACTCCTTCCTTTCAGAGGTAACCAAGGATCCCCTAGCACCTCTAGAAGATCTCCTTTCAAAAAAGCCTCGAAAAATTCAGCCTCCGTCTTCCCCCAGGTACACTTCCTCTGCTAACCCTCTACCTACACCACGTTAGAGAGATTTCACGTTCACAACGGATGTTTGAAGACTGTCATGCTGGCAGGGATTTGACCCCACGGGTGGTATGTACCCTTTCGACAATGTCACATCGTGTTTAATAGTTTGAACAATATATCTATGCATCTGCACGGGCTTCGACCCGTTCATTAAATAATTGTTTGTTTTGTTTTGGCTATGACCATATTTGGCCTTGTTAATTCCAATTAGGGACAACGTCCCGTTTTGAATGCTATGTTTTTCTTCTCTTACGCTTATAATAGACGTACACATACAACCTAAGGCCATAACCTTATTGTGTATATTTTGAACCAAGATTTTAAGCAATCGTATAATTTGACTGCGACAGAGGGTCGCGACCCACTCCGTCTTTATCCTTAAGATACGAAGGGCTTATAATACCCTAAGACTTTATAGGAAAAGTTAATGTGAATTGCAATGGATGTTATTTGAATACAAGACATTGGCCTTGCTACATCCTTTGACATTGAAACTTGTAAAGTACTTGGCTGATCAAATCTTTGTTGTAGAGAAACGAAACAAGAGATTTAAGGGAAATGCGTTATATCATTAATTGGGTAGGGAGGATTACATCATTTTAAGAAATGAATATTAGGACACCTACCATTAATGCTTCTTTCCCCAAGTGAGAAGAATGCGTTACATGAAATTGAAAAAACAGACTGAGTGCTTTTAAAGGTAGTAAGTCTTATATGTAAAACTTACAAAGATTGGTACCATTCCAAGTTCTATCCATGACCTCTCCCTTCGTTGTTGCGAGCTTATAGGCTCCATTGCCGTAGGCTTCGGATATCACGTAGGGTCCTTCCCATGTGGGCCCTAGCTTCCCTTCGTATTCGGCCTTGCTCGCACTATTTAACCGAAGGACATATTCACCTGGCTTGAATGTGGAAGGTCAAACTCGGTTGTTGTAGTACTTTTCCAACCTTTTTTTGTAGATAGCCTCCCTGATCGAAGCTATTTCTCTTATTTCTTCTAGAAGATCAAGATTCTCACGAAGCCATTCGGCATTTGTTTTTTCTTCAAAGTTCACAATGCGTTCTGTTTCTATGTTGATTTCGGAGGGTATGAAAGCCTCCATTCCATAAGCAAGGCTAAAAGGAGTTTCCCCATGGCTTGACTTGGGGTGTGTCCTATGCGCCCACAGAACTTGGGGTAGTTCGTCTACCCACCCATGATGGCTTCGTCCTAATCTCTTTTCGATACCGTCAATGATGTCCCTGTTGGTGACTTCAACTTGTCCGTTGCCCTGAGGATGGTATACGGAAGTAAACGATTGTTTGATTTTTAGGCCTTCGCAAAAGGTTGGGAATACCCCTTCGGCGAATTGCTTCCCGTTATCGGAGATGATAATGTGAGGAACACCAAATCGACAAATTATGTGCTCCCATACAAACTTTTCCATGTGCCTCCCCGTTACTGATGCCAAAGGCTTTGCTTCAACCCATTTGTATTATTTCCATTGCATCCCTGTGCATGGACGGCCAATAATATCCGAGCTTCATTACTTTCGAGACAACGGAACGAGGGCCTGCGTGCAAACCGCAGGATCCTTCATGTACCTCACGAATGATGTTCGAGGCTTGCGTTGGTCCCACGCAGCGAAGCCATGGAGACAGGAAGGATCTTCTGTAGAGATTATCCCCAATAAGTCTATATTGGGGAGCCTTGACTCTGACATTTCGGGCTAGCTTTGGGTCTTCAGGAAGAATACCACTGATCAAGTATTCCCTTATTGGAGTCATCCAATTTGGGCCTTCTTCGGGTATGATATCAGATACTTCGCTTCTTTTTATTGACCTGTCAGCCAATACTTCCACCAGAACTTCCTTCACTAGATAAGCAAATGCCATCGAAGCTAGCTTGCTTAAGGCATCTGCTTTCTTGTTTTGATTTCTGCGAACATGTGATATCTCATAGGAGTCGAACTCCTAGAGAAGTTCCTTAGCTTTATGCAAATATTGTTTGATGGTGGGCTGTCTTGATTCGTAAGAGCCCTTTATTTGGTTAGCGACTAGCTGCGAATCCACAAAGATGGAGAGGTTTCCAACCTCTATTTCCTTCGCAAGTCAAAGGCCGGCTAACAGAGCTTCGTACTCGGCTTCATTGTTCATAGCTTCGAACTCAAAACGTAGAGCATAAGTATACTCCTTTCCTTCCGAACTGACCAACATTAGACCTGCTCCTGAACCATCGGAGCTTGAGGCTCCATCTGTGTATAGTTTCCACCCCTCCTTCATCTTTGGAGGTTTCTCTTTTGGGATTTCCTTGTCCTGGCTAGGCCCGGAAGGTGTTTCAGCAAGAAAGTCTACAAGTATCTACCCTTTTATGAAGTTTCGACCCTTGTACTCTATGTCTTGCTCCCCTAGTTCGATGGCCCATTTAGCCACCCTACCTGATTTCTCAGGCTTCGACAATATCTGCTTAATTGGCTTGTCGGTCAATACTGTGATGGGATGAGCTTGGAAATACCTTCTAAGACGCCTTGCGGCGTAAACCAAAGCTAAGATCAACTTTTCCAACTCTGGGTAGTTCAATTCGGCCCCTTGCAGGACCCTACTGACAAAGTAAATTGGAACTTGTTTCTTATCCCTTTCTGCCAAAAGAACAGCACTAATGCTTTCGAAAGATGCCGCAATGTACATGAACAACACTTCGCCTTTGATTGGGGCTGTAAGTGTTGGTAAAATTTCCATGAACTCCTTTAGCTTTTGGAAAGCGGCTTCTGCATCACAACTCCATTGAAAAGTCTTTTTATCCGTACACCCCTTGAGTGTTTTGAAAAATGGTAAAGAACGATCTGCCCCTTTCGATAGGAATCTGCTGAGTGCTGCGAGCTTCCCATTCAGGATTTGCACTTCTTTCAATGACTTTGGAGCTTGTAGATCAGTGATGGCTTTTACTTTCGAAGGGTTAGCTTTGATTCCTTGCTTTGTAATTAGAAGCCCCAAGAACTGTCCCTCTTCCATGCCGAAGGAACACTTCTTTGGGTTAAGCTTCATGTTGATCGCCCTTAATTGGTCGAAGGTTTCTTGGATGTCGGAGAGTAGGTCTTCCTCTATCCTACTTTTTATTACCATGTTATCAACGTAGGCTTCTAAGTTCCTTCCTATTTTCTTATGGAAAGCTTTATCCACCAATCGCTGATAGGTTGCCCCTGCGTTTTTTAGACCGAAGGGCATTTTCTTGTAGCAATAGACACCCTTTCCTGTGTAAAAGGTTGTCTTCTCCTCATCTTCCTTTGCCATTTGTATTTTGATGCGTGGTTTTGCGACCTTACAACAGGTTTTACCTCTCGAGGGATCTCAAGAGGCTTGCAATCCCCACCAGGCAGTGTACCTGACCGATGTAGTATAGTGAAGTGGCAAGTACCGGGGGATTGATCGTTCTCTAGGGGAATAGTGTCGTTAGGATTGAAAAACTACTCTAATAGGTCTAAGGGTGAGGGAAGATTCTTTTTGTATTTTTATATTTTTATAAAAGCAAGTAAAATCTCGGGTTTGAAAGAGTGGGCGGAATTAGTTGCTAGTCAACTAACCCAAATAACTACAAATGCAAATAAAATAAAATAACTGAAAATGAAAAGGTCGTGGAACTTATATGGAGAGAAATGTGTTTACTTAGATTTCTTTACTCCCTAACTATCTTTTACCGGTTGACTAGTGCGTATTAATTGCATGGATGACGGGTGTATTCCTTAATACCAATCGTGGGGTGGCGTACGTACTTCCCCAACTCTACAAGCTCCTACTTCACTCCTATGTCGAGCCGGCTAAGAAGCTCCTAACATGGGATCACTAGAATTCGCTCATGCATTAAATACAACCAAATAAACCTAGTACGCATTGGTTCATGTTTCTTAAGACGTTCAAGCAAGTTACCGAATAGGAGGTTAGCCAGTTTTCTTAAGCCTAACATCGATAACAATCATCCCATACAATTAATAACACACTAATAACCAATAATCAATAGTTAGGTTTCATTAGATCTAAGCAAACACAAGATAAATCTAGCCTAGCATGTTAATTAAAAGACAAGAACAAGATATAATCAAACAACACATAGACATATTGATTGATTAAATGATTACTTGTCTTCAATTAAACATGGGAGATCCAAGGGTATAAAAACCCTTAAAAATGGCAGAAATTCGTCTTAGGGTTTCTCCTCACAAAGTTGCACACTAATGACAAAAAATTGCAAAACTATATATAGAACTTAGGGGCTGACGGCGTCACGTTGTAGATCTTGACGCCGTCACCTCGCCGTGTCTAGGGTTCCCGGATGGCCTTCCTGACGCCGTCCCTCTTTAGTCCTCCAAAATCCTCCCTGGCTTATCAAGGCTTGACGACCTTCTTGACGCCGTCCCCCTTTAATCTTCCAAAATTTCTCTGGCTTATCATGGTCTGACGGCGTCACAATAGAGCTTGACGCCGTCACATGTACTTTCCAGCATATTTTTGAGACTTTGTCGTTTTCTTCACTTTTATGCTCCAAAAACGTCCAAAATGCTTCCTTTTCCAGATTTCTTCTCCAAAGTACCTAAAATGACAAAAGGAACGATTTAGGGCAATATTTGATCAAATAAATACGATTTAGGGCTTAAATGACCCCCTAAAAGCGGTACACTTTTCGCTTCATCATATTTGGTGATACCCTTTGTAAGCATCGAGAAAGCATTTCAAATGGAACCCCGAGAGGGATTCGACCTTCCAATAAATTTCTGGCAGGGGGTAGCAGTCCTTCGGGCAAGCTTTGTTGATGTCGGTGAAGTCAACACACATTCGCCACCCTCCGTCACTTTTCTTTACCATAATTGGATTGGCTACCCAGGTTTGATATTTTACTTCCCTAAGAATTCCTGCTCGTACAAGTTCATCCACTTTTTTGCAAGCGGCTGTGTTCCTTTCAGGTGTCAGGCTTCGCCACTTCTGCTTAATTGGTTCAATGTGCTTGAACTCATTAAGCTTGTGCTCTGTGCCGAAGGGCTTGCCATCGATCATAAGAGTCCGAGGAACCCCTGTCATATCTGAGTACGTCCATGCGAAGATATCTTTGTTGGCTTTGAGTAGTTTCTCTAAGTCTGCTTTGAAGTTAGCAGGGAGTTGTTTTCCGATTACCACCGTTTGCTCTGGATAGAGCTCATTTACCACAATACGTTCTTCGGCATCAGTACAACTTAGAATGGTCTTCGGAGGCTCTTCGGGACTTTCCTTGATCTTTTTGCCAGCACCTCTGGTCTTCCCCTGATTGTAACTGGAGAATACGGTTCCTATTCCATAAGGTGTATGGAATTTGACCGCTGCATGTATGGTGGAGACTACGATACCCATTGATGAACTCAAATAAGTACATTTTATTATCATCATTTATCCTATTTATTTGACTTGTTTTATTATATTATCTGTGAAAATTGATACGTTAATGTTTACTTTTGTAATTCTCAGGTAAAAACAAGTATTATGTGAAACTTGGCGATTTTGGACTAATTATGGAGCAAAACATGCAAGAAGTTAAGAGTCTGCTGAAATGTACAAGATCAAGACATTCTGCTCCAGATACGCCGCATCTTACTTATTACATACGGCGCATCACTATCAAGATTTTACAAGCTACAATCCAAGACAGCAAGGACATGCACCGCATCTAGAAATGGAGTTACACCGCATCTTCTGGCGGTGTACGAATATTCCTGAATATATTAATCTTGGACCCCACGCGAAGTTAAGTCAATGCGCCGCATCTACTTATCCTATGCGCCGCATCTTGCCCTCAGACAGAAACTATAAATACCCCAAGACCAGACGAATTTCGGAGTTGGACAGTTTTAGAAGACCGAAGACCACAAAAACCCTAAGCCGAATTCAGATGAAGTAGCAACACAAGACACACCTTGAACGAAGATACAAGAGCTGTAAGAAGGTCCTGCATGTATTTAATTCATTAAGTATTTTTGTTTTATTGTATTAGTACACTTTAATTGGTCAGGATTGATGGGCTTATGATCATGGATTTAACCATGCACTTCGACTCCCCTTAAAATTGCTTTCCCATTAATTAAAGTTTATATGTTGATGTCTTTGGTGACTTTTATTAGTGCATTGATAACCTCTGTGTCTAGCTGAGCATTGCTTGGGTCACCATGCCCCTTCCTCGCCTATTTATTAGATCGGCTATGCATTCTATCGTCTGTAGAAAAGTAGGAAGAAAGATAAATGGGATAGTCATATGTAATCATTAAGGGTTTACTCGCCGATAAGATTAGAACCAACGAGAAAGGACTTAATCTCGGTGCGTTGCATCGAACTATACACTTCATATAAAACTAGCAATAAAACAAGTGACAGGCTACTTAACTATCAGGACAGGTCTTCTTATTGTCTCGAGTATTTATCTGTGTACGTGTGTGCTACTCGCTGATTCGTGCTTATTAGTTTAGTTTATATTTAATCATAACCAAACCGTGCCAGTCTCTCAGGCTGAAACCCCCTTGCGTTAAATTAGGTTGTATAGCTAACTTAAGATATTAAAATACTGATTAGGATAACTAGATAATACGTTCCACTCTTAGTGATCGACACTCTACTTACCATTATATTCATACTGACCGGGTACACTGCTCGTTAAAGTGTGTGTGTTATTGATAAGTCGGCTAAATATAAATTTAAAACTTGAATTCTGCTAAAACCACAACGACATATCGTGGGTATAAATTAGAGCATACGCACACGCGCATCAAGTTTTTGGCGCCGCTGCCGGGGAGTGAATTGTTATTATCTGTTAATTTGATTAGTATTTTAATTAGGTTTTTCTTTTTAATTTTAATTCTAACCGCTAACCGTGTTGTATATTAGGTTAATTTGCATTCATTGTATTATTTTGCATATTTTCTGTTTTTGTGTGTTTTTATTTTTGTTTATTTTGGTTTGTGTTTATTTTTGTTTTTATTTTTCTGTTTTTCTGCATACTGCTATCGTTGTACTGAGCTTATTCAAACGATACGGCGCATCTATTTTATTAGATACGGCGTATTGCGTTTAATTTTTATAAAATACAACGCGTTTAATTAATTCGATACGACGCATCTTTCCCCAAGATACGGCGTATCTGTTTTTAATAAAAAAAATTTCTAAACGATAACGCTATACGACGCATCTGCTTTAGCAGATACGGCGTATCTATTATTTTAATTAAAAACAGTTTTCGAATTATTAAACAGATACGACGCATCGATTTTTATCGATACGGCGCATCTTTCTGAATAAAAAATCTGGTATTTTGAAACATAACGAAAATACGGCGCATTAACCTTTGTTAATACGACGCATTTAATTTTAAATAAATATCGATTTTTGATAATTAAAACTGATACGGTGCATTCTAATTTCTAAGCGGCGTATCTATTTTCTGAATAAAGTCTGATTAAATTTTAACGATTATAAGATACGGCGTATCCAACTTTTTGGATACGGCGCATCGTCTGCAGATATCAGTAACTTTTATTTTTCGTATTCCGTTTTCGTTGTTGATTTTCTGATATATTACTTTCTTGAACAAATCCTACTGATGCTTTCGTGATTATTTCAGAAGGAAAATGGTCGGATTCGGAGAACTGATTGACTTCGACTTCGAAGCCAATTTTATGGATGGAATATTAGTGCAAGATAAATCACTCGAACGTTACGATGGGGACTACATTGAACTTAATGACCTTGATGGACCATTAGAATCCAATGACCTGTTCATGGATGATGCGGAATCTGAGTTAGAAGAAGGAGAAATTCTGGATAGTCCAAAAGTCAACGTTCTTGGGATTACGGTAGAAGGATCCACGCCGATTGTGCTTACAATTTGCAATTCCCATGCATGATTGGGTACAAGTGTATTGACGCCAATTTCTTTCCTATTTTACCGATCAATGTCATGTCAAGAAGCTTTTACAATTCTATTATGAGAAAAAAAGTGGAGTATAAGGGAAAGAATGTAGTTGGAGCCTTCATTAATGTCCCGGTCTTCGTTGGATGTTTTACTATTGTTACTGAGTTCGCCATTGTTGAAGACATGAATGCCTATTGTGACAGCGATATGGGTGACGTGATTGTTGGAAAACCATTTTGTAGGGAGATCACTATTAATGCAAAACGATTTGAAGGAAAGATCACTTTTCAATGTGGAAGCGACGTTATCACTTATATGATGCCCCGAACTCACCCTGGGTTTAAACATGCTACTAATAGGTTTTGCTACAAATTTTCTCCATTCCTTTTTATTGGTGATGATGACATGAAAGAGGGATGGAGTACCCATATCAAATGATGGAAGGATTATACAAAGGAGTGTTGAAGTTGGGACCTGAATATATACGTGACGAATTTGTTGCTAAATGGATCCTACGTGGCAATGTGGGAATCAATAGAACAAAATAAGGAGCTGAACGTGAGTCTAACTTGAAGACTCTGGAATAAAGACAAGTGCTGACCGGGAGACAACCCGGAGAAAATTTTTACTATTCTGTTCTGTGTCGAGTCAGTCAGGCCCGCAGAAGATACGGCGCATCTCAATCCTGAGATGCGATGCATCTTCTGCACTGGTCATATCTTACTTTATTTTTCTGCATTTTTATTTTTGACTTTAAAACTTTTTTTCAGTTTATTTAATGCGGCGCATCCCTGGTTAAGGATGCGACGCATCTTCTATTCTGATTCATAATTATTCCAGGCTCGATACGGCGTATCTTCTTCCATAAGATACGGCGCATCGACTGACCTGATGATTTTCATTTTAATTTTTACATTTTATTTTTACTAACTACTAATGTATTATGCAAGTTTGAACCTTCTTAACTTAGGTGTGTTAAAGTCTTGATGGTATTTTAGATTCCTGCATTTCCTGTGGATACATCAAATATGAAGCTTAAACGTTCTCATCCACAAGAAAGTTGATTTTTGCTCTTATACTAATGGAGGATCATACCGAGCAAATCTCAGGGGAGTTTTTCTGTTCTAATTCTTTTATTTTCCAGTTTTTAACCTTTGATACAAACAACGAGGACGTTGTTTAACTTAAGTGGGGGGATTGGAGAATTAGAACACTTACTTGTCCTAAACTTTTCAAAATATGCTTAAAATGTGCTTAATATATCAAAATTTAAAATTTTTAGCATGTTTTTGTTTAAAATCTAAGTTGCATAGCTGCACACATGACGTTATTTTCAAAAAATTGTGATTTTTCAAAATTCACAAATCTATGAGTGTGCCGGTGACTTGTAAACTTTAGAACTTGGCTTGTATACTATTCGAGACCACCATAATAAGTATTATTTATATAATTGGAATGACTTGTCTAAATTGGTAAATTTCTAGGATTACACCCAAATAGCCTTTATATGTTATGTGATATTAGCTAACTACACTGGTTAGTTAACCCCCGTATAAACCCTTTTGTTACTCTCATTTTTAGAGTAAGATACCCCTAGAAAAACACTTAGAGCCATTCCTTTCGTTTCTTACACCTTTGTTATAATGTTTCGTTACACCCTTACACCTTAGCCTACCCTGTAGATTAAAATCCGTGGTTGGTTAATTGCTTTAGGCAAAGTGTGTTTCCTTACATTACATGTGTTCGCGTGCGTAATTCATTATCTATGGTTAGGTCGGGAAATTGCACAATGCAATTGGAGTGAAAGTAAATATTGTATATCTTTGAGTTTATTTTTTTCGTGTGTTTACTACTTTCACTATTACCGTTATTTCTGAAGTCATGGAAAGTATGGAAAAATTATCCAGAGTTATCGTTATAGTGATGTGGTGAAATTTTACACATCTATGTTTATGTTAGTATTAAAAAAAAAAAAAAAAAAAAAAAAAAAAAAAAAAAAAAAAAAAATGAAAAAATAAGAAAAGAAAAAGAAAAAGGAAAGGTTGGATGTTTATTTTAACCAACTTATGTAAAGTTTTGTATTAAGTGGTCGATATCACCACTAGTTGTTATATATTATATTTATGGATTGAATGGGAGTTGAACGTTATGGGAACGCCAATTAAGGTTATTCTTTGATTAAGATCTTGTTGAGTATAATTCGTGTCTACCTAAAGCATGTGTTTCAAGTGTTAAAGCGTGAGTTATTCAATGATATGAGTCTTATTCATGGGATGGTTGGGATAGTAATTAACCACACTTAGGATTTTAATTTATCTGATTTGTTTATTTTTCATTTTACACCAATTTATATCCCAAATATTATCCATACCCTATATTATTCTTTATCCAAACCTTTGATTTATTGAGATTAGGGATTTGAGCAATCTTAAGTATCGTAGTCGTGGATTCGGCTATGTATTTATGATTTTGTCGCCCTTTTTGATATAATATTATTGGTGAAGATTACTTGGTCCTATCTTTAGCCTATTCGAGTTAAGGATTTGAGCAATTGCAAGTATCGTGTTCGTGGATTCGATCATGTAATTGTGATTTTGTCGCCTTTTCTGGAATTTGAGATCGATAGAGATTAAGGAGAATGATTAACCCTTAACCAACAAACCCTTTTTACCGCTTTAGACTTGTTATTCCTTGGCTTTAGTGGGGGAGATGTGTATACTTGCCAAGCTTATGATAGAATATTCGTCACGACTGGACAGTTAAACGATTAGATTTGCTTTTATCAAATTATTTTATTTTACTTCTAATTCGTTAAGTGTTTGGTTGTGTGATTATGACAAAAATGAATACATGCTTACATATAAAAATAAATCCTAATATCTTTTAGGATACATTTTCATAAGATTAATTCTAAGGTTTACTTGGGGACAAGTAAAGTTCAAGTGGGGGGATATTTGATGAACTCAAATAAGTACATTTTATTATCATCATTTATCCTATTTATTTGACTTGTTTTATTATATTATCTGTGAGAATTGATACGTTAATGTTTACTTTTGTAATTCTCAGGTAAAAACAAGTATTATGTGAAACTTGGCGATTTTGGACTAATTATGGAGCAAAACAAGCAAGAAGTTAAGAGTCTACTGAAATGTACAAGATCAAGACATTCTGCTCCAGATACGCCGCATCTTACTTATTACATACGACGCATCACTATCAAGATTTCACAAGCTACGATCCAAGACAGCAAGGACATGCGCCGCATCTAGAAATGGAGTTACGCCGCATCTTCTGGCGGTGTACGAATATTCCTGAATATATTAATCTTGGACCCCACGCGAAGTTAAGTCAATGCGCCGCATCTACTTATCCTATGCGCCGCATCTTGCCCTCAGACAGAAACTATAAATACCCCAAGACTAGACGAATTTCGGAGTTGGACAGTTTTAGAAGACCGAAGACCACAGAAACCCTAAGCCGAATTCAGACGAAGTAGCAACACAAGACACACCTTGAACGAAGATACAAGAGCTGTAAGAAGGTCCTGCATGTGTTTAATTCATTAAGTAGTTTTGTTTTATTGTATTAGTACACTTTAATTGGTCAGGATTGATGGGCTTGTGATCATGGATTTAACCATGCACTTCGACTCCCCTTAAAATTGCTTCCCCATTAATTAAAGTTTATATGTTGATGTCTTTGGTGACTTTTATTAGTGCATTGATAACCTCTGTGTCTAGCTGAGCATTGCTTGGGTCGCCATGCCCCTTCCTCGCCTATTTATTAGATCGCCTATGCATTCTATCGTCTGTAGAAAAGTAGGAAGAAAGATAAATGGGATAGTCATATGTAATCATTAAGGGTTTACTCGCCGATAAGATTAGAACCAACGAGAAAGGACTTAATCTCGGTGCGTTGCATCGAACTATACACTTCATATAAAACTAGCAATAAAACAAGTGACAAGCTACTTAACTATCAGGACAGGTCTTCTTATTGTCTTGAGTATTTATCTGTGTACGTGTGTGCTACTCGCTGATTCGTGCTTATTAGTTTAGTTTATATTTAATCATAACCAAACCGTGCCAGTCTCTCAGGCTGAAACCCCCTTGCGTTAAATTAGGTTGTATAGCTAACTTAAGATATTAAAATACTGATTAGGATAACTAGATAATACGTTCCACTCTTAGTGATCGACACTCTACTTACCATTATATTCATACTGACCGGGTACACTGCTCGTTAAAGTGTGTGTGTTATTGATAAGTCGGCTAAATATAAATTTAAAACTTGAATTCTGCTAAAACCACAACGACATATCGTGGGTATAAATTAGAGCATACGCACACGCGCATCACCCATCCTTTGCATAGCGGTCCTTCCTATCAGCAAATTGTAAGGGGAATCGGACCTTACGATAGCAAATGTGAGGGTTTCCGTCCTTGCGAGCTTGCCTTCCCCTATGGTAATGTCCAATGGCACTTTGCCTAGTGGCCAAGAATGCTCGCCGGAGAAACCTACCAACGGTATCTTTGAATCTACCCGTTGTGATCTGATCGAAGATTTGAGCATAAGGAAACAATGCTCGTATATGATTTCACACGAGCTTCCGCAATCCATGTAGGCTCTGTTCACTTCTCGGTTGAAGACTAGGACTTTGATGACCACTGGATCATTCGAAGGGATTTGGCCTGTAATAGGAGGAAATGTTACCTCCCCCACTTCGTCTACTTCCCGCTTCGTCACCTTTTTTTTAAAACGGCTTCGCCCCAACAAACCATGAGTATTGGGGCCTCGAGAGGAGTAGTGCCTTTAGCCAATTGAGTATCGGACATTTTTTCCTTTCCCTTCTTTATACCTTTTACCAAATGCGCCAATTGCCCGGACTTTACAGCTTCTTCTATCTGTTTCTTTAGCTCTCTGCAACTGTTCGTATCATGGCCATAATCTTCATGAAAATGACAATATTTGCTCGTATCCCTGTTCTTACCCTTGCTTGTCATGCGAGGGGGTGCTTCGAAAGCTTTAGCAGCCCTCTCCGTAGTAAGTATTTCCTTCAAAGATTTACTTAGACTTCCTAGCAAACCGTGGTTAGGGCCTTTATATGGAGAAAACCTGTCTCTGTTTTTGTTCTTGTTCTTTGACCCTTCCCACTTTGAGAATTTGTTGTTGTTGTCTCTATCGATCGGAGCACCATTAGTAGATACCTCCTTTGCTTCAATCCAAGTGTATGTCTTTTCCATTAAGCCTTTGTAGGTTGTCGGAAGGTCAGTGGATAAGAACTCCACCAAACTCCGATTTCGAAGACCATGTACGAAACCCGAAATGCGCTGATCTTCATGGAGACCCAGGATCTGCAAAGTTTCGTCGGTGTACCTAGTAACGAAGGCCCTTGTGCTTTCGTTTTCCTTTTGTTTAATGTTGTGCACCGTAAGATGGGTCCTAGTAAACTTCTTTTGCTAACTGAAGTGTGATCAGAACTTAGCCTTGAGATCATCGAGATTGACAATGCTGCCAGGCTTCTGCCCATTCCACCAGATACAGGCAGAATCCCGCAGGGTATAAGTAAACATGTGACAGGCCACAGGCATAACCCACTTTTGCATCTTAATAGCCCCTTCGAACAAATGTAAGAAATTGTCCGGATCCCCCTTCCCATCGTAAGTCCCAATATGTGAAGGCATTTTTAACCCATCAGGTAATGGGTAATCCTCTATCCACCTAATGAAGGGTGTAACCGAACCCATAGGGTCCAAGTATAGATAATTACTAGGTGGTGCATACGTAGGGACAGTATTGTAAGGATTGTTGTTTGGGGGCATTTCCATAGGAGTTTGGTTTGGGTAAGACAGATAAGACGTGTTTATGGCGAACGGATAACCGTTTCCCGCGGCACACGGAGGGTATGCCATAGGATGCCCGAAGGGTATGCTCCCATAAGGTTGAGGAAGACTTGGGTTATTAGGCTGTCCAATAATTGGAGGATATAAACTTTGAGGATAAGACTGAGTTTGGAATGGGGGTACATACCATTGGAAGGATGATTTCCTCCCATATTAATTGTAGATGGATTGCCTTCAACGCCTGATGCGTGAGAAGGCTGCAATGGAACCCCAGCTTCAGTCCTTCCATGTTGATCCCAGATGAGCTTAACGATCTTTTTAATTACTTTACATATAAACCTAAAGCAATAGGTATAGAAACTGCTTTTGAATGATCTATTAATTACTATGCGGAAACTAGTAATTAATCTTAAGAATAATTAACAATAACACACAGTAATTCTCTCAACCTTCACCTCAATATATTAATATACGGTTACTCAAAAGTAACAGGGTTACAACGAACCTTGAAGTGAATACAAGACAATACATATGCTAAACAATCGTATACTAACCCTAACCCTAGATCCTCCTTTTATAGACTTAAGGAGTCCTAGTCGGTTACAAAAACTTTCTATACAAGAATAATATCTATTCGTATCTTTACCATAAACAAACTATACATATCTAATAAGCAGCAGAATCAAAACTCTAGCAGCAGAATCATCTTAGGCTAGCAGCAGTTTGATACTTAGCTTATTTCACTACTCGTCAGATATCATCAGCAGCAGAATAAATATACTAGCAGTAGAATGATTATGCCTAGCAGCAGAATCATACTTAGTATATTTCTATTAACACCATGAGCAGCAGAATAAAATACTTAGCAGTAGCATCTTCAAAGTAGCAGCAGTATCTTTTAAACCCAACAATCCTCCCCTAAACTTGATATTTTCTCCCAAAATATACAAGTTTCTTTTAAGCACAGATATACACAAAGAGGATGCTTCCAAACACTTACTGCTTTGAAGTCTTTGATTTCAGAATCTTTCTATACTTTTCTACCAACTCATAAGCTTGATGATCTGACAAAAATGATCTTTGTAACCTTAACTTTCCATGTTGTAACATCTGGGTGATAACAGCAGTATTGTTGTTCAAGGGATAGTCTTTTTCCACCAGCATGTATACATCTACACCTCTACCAATCAACTCATGTACTCCACATGATTGATATAGATACCATTTATGAACCTTGGTTGAGCTTAACAAATCTATCCATTCAATATCTCTTGCATCAGGCTCAAACATGTTCTTCAAGTAGTAATAGTGTAGCCTTTCATAGATCACATCTGGTCTTCTATCCCCATAATTTTCCTTATACATCCTCCAGAGCTATACTATATCATCCCTATCCATGTAATGCAGCATTTGTGAGAATCTAATAAACTTCTGACATACACCATTTGATCTCTTAATCTCCCACCATGCTTCACTTCCATCTTGAACATCATGTGTATAAGAGATGATTGGGTACTTTGATTCCAAGGGAACTGCATTTGTTATCTCTGGTTCTTCTTGAGGTTTATGAACTGTAAAATCCATAATCCTTTTCATATCATCTGCAGTTACTTCTTCAGTTCCATACTCATTAGCATTTGACTCCTTCTCACCTTTAGAATTGCTTTCTGAATCACTCATTACAATAGATTTAGCTCTTTTCTTTTTCCTTCCAATAGACTTTAACCTTTTTCCTATTCTTTTCACACCAATAGTAGATTCAGGTTTTGTCTCTTCAACATTCTGCTCCTCAACAACTTCTTTTTCCTTCTCAGCTTCACCTACAACCTCTTTCTCTTTCACTATCTTTTCTTGCACAACTTTAGCTACTTCTTTAGGCTTTGTAACTTGATGTTTAGGATTAAGATAAGCCCTTAGTTCCACTCTTCTTGTAAGCTTCTTAATCTCAGCATCTGTTAAAGGTTCAATCGGTCTGTTGAGTCCTGCATGAGTCTCATAGTAAGACTTTGCAACAGCAGCTCTACTCATCCCTCTAAATGCACTAGGCCTCCAATAAGCATGATTTCTCAAATACATCTTCATATAGTTGTACTCATCAGTTTTTGAAGGTTTCTTCTTCTTGTACTCACCCTTCTTTTCATTTTGCTTCTTTCTAAATGCTCCAAGCATATCAGCTATAGCATCTTGTTGTTCTTCAGGAGTGTACTTCTCTCTTTTCTCCTTCTGAGTTTTCATTGCCACTTCCCAATCCTCCTGTAATTGCCTCTGTCTTTCCATTTCAACATCTGCATTCCATTGTACTTCCATTTCTCTTGCAACATCAGCATCAGACTTACTTTGTTGTTCCTTTGCAACAGCATCCATAAATTTGAATTTCTTCTTAGGTTCTTCCACTAGGATACCTTTGCCTTTGTCATTTGATGAAATGGTTAGTTGGACAGGTTTTAGAATTGATACAGGTTCTTGAATGACAACTCCTTTAGCTTTTGGTTTTGAAGGTGTTGGTTGTTTCATTGTAGCAGCAGGTTTAGGTTTTTGTGGAGATTGTTGTTGTTGTTGTGTTGTTTTAAGATTCAGCATGACTTGGGCTATAGGAATGGTATCATCATCTGATTCAGCAGCAAAACCCTTTTCTGAACCAGCTGTAGTATTCTTTAACCCAGTAGAATGTCCTGTAACAGCAGCAGAATCATTCTGTGTCTTCTTCTCACCAACATCAGCAGCAACATCACTTCCAACATCTTTTTCAACTTCATTCTCAGCAATACCACCCACATTCACATCCATATCCATAATGAGATTCAGACTCGATTGCTTTTGATGATGAACAGATATGAGCTTTTCAAAATTCTTCTCGGTGTCAATTTCTAGATCACAAGCTCTGATACCACTTGTTGATCCCAGATGAGCTTAACGATCTTGTTAATTACTTTACATATAAACCTAAAGCAATAGGTATAGAAACTGCTTTTGAATGATCTATTAATTACTATGCGGAAACTAGTAATTAATCTTAAGAAGAATTAACAATAACACACAGTAATTCTCTCAACCTTCACCTCAATATATTAATATACGGTTACTCAAAAGTAACAGGGTTACAACGAACCTTGAAGTGAATACAAGACAATACGTATGCTAAACAATCGTATACTAACCCTAACCCTAGATCCTCCTTTTATAGACTTAAGGAGTCCTAGTCGGTTACAAAAACTTTCTATACAAGGATAATATCTATTCGTATCTTTACCATAAACAAACTATACATATCTAATAAGCAGCAGAATCAAAACTCTAGCAGCAAAATCATCTTAGGCTAGCAGCAGTTTGATACTTAGCTTATTTCACTACTTGTCAGATATCATCCGCAGCAGAATAAATATACTAGCAGTAGAATGATTATGCCTAGCAGCAGAATCATAAATAGTATATTTCTATTAATACCATGAGCAGCAGCATAAAATACTTAGTAGCAGCATCTTTAAAGTAGCAGCAATATCTTTTAAAACCAACATTCCAAGATGAGCTGCTAACAACGGGGTAGATTAACCCCCCCCCCCTTCTTCCCTTCGTTGGCTCCTACCATTGGAGCCTTCCATAACCACCCCTTCTCTTCTTTTCAAAGCCCTTTCCGAGACTCCTTCGAAACCAACGGACCTTTGGCTTAGCCTCCGACCAACTGGTGACCCAATCCTCAGGGCTGAGAGTGTTGGTCCATGAGTCGGAGGCCTGGGCTCTGCTTCCATTTCTTCATCATACTCTTCACTTGAGTATTTCAACTCCCTTCGCATTTCAACATTTCGGACTTGCCTTTTGCGAGCCCTTAAGAGCGATTCCAATACTTCGTGGTTGGCTTCGACAAAGGCTGGGCTAATGATAGGCTCCGGATTAGCTGATGTCGAAGCATGATGGTTGGGTGTTGTTTCTGGGTGAGAACATGTTGTGAACGTGGAGGCGGTTATTGGGGGAAGGTTGTTAGAGTCGTTGATTGGTATTGGTGCCAAGGTAGAGAAGCCCGGTGGGGGAGTATCTTCTCTTCCTTGATCCATGCCGGAATAATAGTGAAAGTAGTTGGTTGGTTATAAGCTTGGAAATAACGAGACCAATTGTAGCGGTCCCACGGATGGCGCCACTGATTGTACAAATAATTGCACTACCAGTCCTTCGATGGTGATCAAAGGAATTATGGGGTGTTGAGGTTGCGCCAAGCTTGTTCTTAACCTGAAATAAGAAATACTAAAACACTACGTTAAGTGATTAAGCAGGGGATGGACCCTGCGAACCACCTCCGGCGTGCGAGTAAGTATGTGTAATGTTTAAGTAGGTTGTAAATGACGAGAGTGAAGTTAACTTACTTTGTTCTTGCCCGACTAAGCTATTTATAGGAGAGAAATAGGCCTTAGTGGGCGGTTTCACTTGTTTCGGAGATCATGGGGGCGTCCCATGATTTATGGTAACCGCTAGGGCTTTGTAGCCCACGATCTCTTCCTTGCCGGGAAAGCCTACGGTAAGAGGGAACGTGGGTATGACCAGGTCAAGAGGGTTCTCCGTTGTAGTCCCTTCGAGAGGGATACCCCGAAGGGCTTAGGGCTTCGATTGGCGGGTTCCCACATGGTAACCACTTCGTAGAAGAATGGTTTTACGCCAATAAAACATGTTAGGAGTTTAACCTGGGCCTCCGAAGGGAAGGTTTCTACAGGCTCGAAGGGGAGTCCTTCGACCCGTTAGGAGGGTACATCATCAATAGTCAAAAGCATTCTCATTACAACCACAATTAAATTTCTTTGTTTAACCAAGAATAATGGGTAAAAACGATCATAGACAAATGATTATAAATAGTTGAATAAAAATAAACCTTTCGACCTTTAGAATTACTAACAACTAGTCAAACTTGATTAACAAATGTCACTATGAAACTTAAGCACAATTGGATCTTAGAATCAACTTGAAATTGAATTAAAACATGTTATCACAATCATACACAAATCATTAAGTAATATACATTATCTAAGCAAGTTCACAAAGGTACTAGCCACTCATAGCAAACATAAACATAAACTCGGAACTTTGAACATTAGAAACCATGATTAAAAGTCTTACAGTGATTGAAATGAGATTACAAATGATAAGGTAATGATACCCAAAGTATTGGTGTTGACTTCTTGATGTTTTGACCTCCAAATGTTTAATTCTTGAACCTCCAAAATTTCCTGGACTTCTAAGGACGAATTTAGGACTTTTGAGAGAGTATTTTGAGAGTGGTTGATGAGTGGATAGTTAATTGGTAATTGATTTATTGATGGCATGCTCTAACACTTTACAAATGGTTCTATTTATACTACTCTTAAAGCCCAGGGTATTAAATGCTTCAACTTGGCCTCCAAGTAGAGTGGAATAGCCTAGAATACTCACTAGAAGGCTTTAGAATCGTTGAAATCAAGAGAAGATACTTAATGATGATGTTTGGTAGAACAGGCAACCTCCAACCAATCAGTTTGGTGGCCAGCCGATCGGTTGGTCTTCAAAAGTGGCCTCCATCCGAATCGGTTGCGGGCTGCATCCGATCGGATGGGGGTTGCTATAGACTCATTTTTGGACTTTTGGCATTTGGCTTGTTTCTTTCTCATGGCTCTTGGTTCTTCATCCAAACTTGATCTTTTCTTTGTCTTGGAACTTGTCAACTTGAATACTTGAATACTTGGACCTTCATTCTTTGAAATCCCTATTTGGTGTGGAACTTGTTACAAGGATCTTCGTACGATCATAAATATTTCCTTCTTCCTCATTCTTTCATCTTTTTCTTCCTTTTCCTGTACTTGGCTACATATATTTTGGTACGATTAAGTAACAAAAGCATATAAATATAACCAAATAACATACACAAGAGTACGAATAACGCTACTAAAAACATGCACAATTTGAGCGTTATCAAATTCCCTCACACTTAGACTTTGCTTGCCCTCAAGCAAATCTAGAAGTAAAAACAATTATCCACATGGTACTCAAGTATGTTTAGGAAAAATGTGATGCAAATCTATCAAGTACAAGTACAAGTTAGATTCATCATTTAAGCTTTTCTAATTGGATCATCGAGATGTTTGACAATACCCTAATTGATTATCTTGCTTGATGAACATTACTAAACACCTCACGAAAAAGGAACGAAATATAATTCACTCAAATCACTCATTTAAATGATTGGTGGAGTATATAAGAGAAATCACATTCATTGCTTAGTCATGATCTAAATATTACCATAGGCTTGTACAACAAACAAAACTACACTGATATGGCGTAAGCACCAAGTATACATATCAAAGAGGTCTTTTATGTGGTTTTAAGGCTTCAAGGGTTATATCAGACTTATGTGTAACTATACTATGCAAAACATAATAGCTCGCTGGCGCGAATTCTTGCATTACAAAATAACGGATGGTCACTAAGGATAACCTTAGCTCGCTGGCGCGTTATCTAATTCCTCAAGAAATCGGATGGTCACTATATGTCAATACACTTGATAATTTCACAAAGCCAAAAGGTAAGGATAAGACATGGGATATGTTTAGAAAGGTTGATAATAAAGAATATACAAAATAGTCAAAGTCTACTAACCAAATGTTGCTAGGTATTTCGAACCACTATCATGCAATCTTGAAAAACTCCATACTTGATCGATCAATACATTATTCCATAGCTCGTTGGCTATTCTTGTCACCTTATAGTTGCGATGACTTTTTTTTTTTTTCTTTTTTTTTTTGAACTTAAACTCATTCACTTGTCATCTTATAATTGCGATGACTAATCTTTCACTTCACTTTGATAATTGCTCATGGAGTTTGCAACTTTCTTTGAACTTTCATGATTTCCCACATAACATTCATCTTGCCATATAGCTAGCAACCAACCAAGACTAGACTAAGGGTAAGGCTAGGCTAAAAAGTGTAAAATCTTTTTGTATTTTTCTGGATTTATCAAAAGAAAAGATTGGCTCAGAAGGTGTAACTAGGGGTATCTAGCGTTAAAGATAAACGCTAACAATAGGGTTTATATTGGTGGTTAACTAGTCAGTGTAACTAGCTAAATATCAATACGGAAGGCTATTTGGGTTAAATCCTAAGGTTGCCTCTTATCACGCATATACACTTATATCACACATGAAATGTGATCTCACAACGGTCTCGTAATGATTTACAAGAACAAGTTCTAGAATAAATAAAATCTCCGACAAACTCATAGCAAAAGCATAAAAGATGTATGCTAAATATGGAACAGGCTTAAATCCTCACAATTTAGTGGAAGGGCTATAATATGTGCTAGCTAATGTTATCGATCCCAGAATGGATTGCAATATTAATCGGGACACATCTCAATTTTTCAAAAATTACAGGTTTCACCAGTGGATAGATCCAGTTATTCTAATATATTATCCTAAAAATGACAAATAACTAGATCACAAGGGCAAACAAAATTTAAAATCTAGCTCAAAATTTACAATTTATCCTTATTTTCCTATTCACCCCCCCCCCCCCCAACACTTAAGTTAAGCATTTTTCTCAATGTGATAAACGAACTTCAAGGAATGAAAATAGGGAAATAAGAGAATAAACCATATTTTCTGGGCTTCATATGATTCTTTGATCCAAGTGTCCATGCTTAGTAATCATTACCGGCAGTAATCTTAAAACAAACAAAACAAACACACGAAAATATTTCTACATTTTATTAAAAGTTAGTAATACACCCCCACACTTAAGTTCAACTAAAGGATTAGAGAAACTTTGGGGTTTAATCACTTTGAAAATAAATAAGAAGTAAAAATAGCAAACACACGGGTTGCCTCCCGAGAAGCGCTTGTTTTATTAACGAGTCATCAGCCTGACTCAAACTTCCTTCTGCCTATGTTGGTGCAATTTTTGGTTTCTTCTTTGAAGATTTGGGAACATACACCACGTTTCCTATCACTATTTCCTCTCCAGTTTCATCTATGTTGTACAACTTTGCGTTTTCCCAAGCTTTAGGAAGAACATCATAGATAAATTCAACATTTTCCTTGTAGTCGGTTGGGAAAGGTGTCAGGAATGTGATAGATTCATATTCTGATTCAGGCGGAATCTCTTTGATATAAATCTCATTTATTTGCTCCTTATCATAGTACAATTTAATCCGGTGACCATTAACAATGAAACTTCCACCCTGTTTGTCATATAATTCAACATACCCAGATGGAAATCCATGTTTCACTATATATGGTCCGAACCATTTCGGTTTTAGCTTAGGAGCTTTAAACTTGTATTTCATATTGAAAAGCAGAACTTTGTCTCCAGCTTTGAATTCTTTCCGAATTCTAAGCTTTATTTCTAGCTTTGTAAAGCTTAGAGTTCTCATAAGCTTGGAGTCTTAGTTCATCGAGTTCATGCAATTGCAAAAATCTCTTCTCTACAGCTATTTTGAGTGCCCAGTAGGCGCGATGTTCAATTTTGAACGAAAAATGACAGGTTTTTCCATACAAAAGTCTGTATGGTGTTGTACCAATTGGAGTTTTGTAAGCCGTACGAAATGCCCACAGAGCATCATCAAGTTTTCTCGACCAAACGGCAGGATTGTCTTTGACCATTTTTTCGAGTATCCTTTTTAAGGCTCTGTTGGTGTTTTCGACTTGACCACTGGTCTGTGGGTGATAAGCTGTAGCAAAACGATGATGAACTCCATATCATTTCATAATTTTTCTCCATTTGTCTGTTACAGAAATGGGTTTCCCTATCACTTATTAAGGCTTTAGGAATTCCATAACGAGCGAAAAGCTTTTTGAGAAAATTAACAACAACTCGTGCATCATTTGTGGGTAGAGCCTCGGCTTCAGCCCATTTTGAAACATAGTCAATAGCAACGAGAATGTATTCGCATTTGTGTGATTTAGGAAATGGTCCCATAAAATCGATTCCCCAAATATCGAATATTTCGCAGACTTGAATGCTCTTTTGAGGCATTTCATCTCTACGAGAAAGACTACCGGATCTTTGTTAAGCATCACAGGTTTGAACAAGAGTATGAGCTTCTTTGAAAATTGTCGTCCAATAGAATCCAGCATCAAAAACTTTTTTAGCTGTAGTGGAAGGACCATAGTGTCCCTCAGTCGGGCCATGATGGCATTCATCAAGAATTCTTCTTGTTTCGGAACCATAAACACATCTTCTGATCATCCCATCAGGACACATCTTGAAAAGATAGGGATCTTCCCAATAATATGTTTTAGTTCTGAAAAGAATTTACTTCGTTGGGCGTGAGTTAAACCTTTTCTAAGAATTTTTCTAACGAGGTAATTTGCAAAGTCTGCAAACCATGGAATTTCTTTTTCATCAATTATGTCAACAGTCATGAGAGTTTCATCAGAGAAATAATCGTCAATTTCATCTTATCTTAACTCTTCCAAATTTGGATTCTCAAGACGAGACAAATGATCAGCAGCTGGATTTTCTGCTCCTTTCTTATCTTTGATTTCTATGTCAAATTCTTGGAGTAGCAAAATCCATCGGATAAGACGCGGTTTTGCATCTTGTTTGGTAAATAGATATTTGAGCGCTGAGTGATCAGTGAACACAATCATTTTTGAAAGCACAAGATAAGATCTGAATTTGTCGAAAGCAAAAACAACGGCTAACAATTCCTTCTCCGTAACCATGTAATTTTGTTGAGCATTATTAAGTGTTTTACTAGCGAAGTATATAGGACAAAAATGTTTTCCTTCACGTTGTCCTAACACAGCTCCAACAGCAAAATCACTTGCATCGCACATGAGCTCGAATGGTAGTGACCAATTAGGTGAAACCATAATAGGTACACTAGTCAGTTGGGTTTTCAATGTTTCGAAAGCCTTAATGCAATCTGCATTAAAGTCAAAAACAGAATCTTTTTCAAGATGTTTTGTCATGGGACGAGATATTTTGGAAAAATCTTTAATAAAATGACGGTAAAAACCGGCATGTCCTAGAAAACTTCTAACAGATTTAATGTTGGTTGGAGGTGGTAATTTGGTGATAACATCAATTTTCGCTTTGTCAACCTCCATTCTTGCACTGGAAATTTTGTGTCCAAGCACAATTCCTTCAGTCACCATAAAATGACATTTTCCCAGTTAAGAACAAGATGTGCAGCTTCACATCTTTCGAGTATTTTATCGAGATTAGAAAGGAAAGCGTCAAATGAGTTTACAAAAACTGAAAAGCCATCCATAAAAACTTCCATAGATGTTTTAAGCATGTCTTGGAATATTGCAATCATAAACCTTTGAAAAGTCGCGGGTGCATTACAAAGACCAAAATGCATACGCCGGTTAGCGTAAGTTCCAAAAGGACATGTGAATGTAGTCTTTTCTTGATCAGCAGGGTCGATAGGAATTTGAAAATATCCTGAAAAACCATCAAGGAAACAAAAGTACTTGTTCCCTGCTAGTCGCTCAAGCATTTGATCCATGAAAGGTAGAGGAAAATGATCTTTTCTGGTGGTTTTGTTTAATTTTCTGTAGTCAATACATACTCGCCATCCAGTGACAATTCTAGTAGGAACTAATTCATTCCGTTCGTTGGTCACTACGGTTATTCCTCCTTTCTTTGAAACATAGTGAACTGGACTCACCCAAGGACTATCCTCGATGGGGTAAATGATGCCGGCATTAAGAAGTTTGATGATTTCTTTCTTAACAACTTCTATCATGTTGGGATTGAGTCGACGTTGTCTTTCTACAATGGGTTTGACACCTTCTTCGAAATTGATTTTGTGTTTACAGAAATCAGGGCTAATTCCTGGGATATCATAAGTTTTCCACGCAAAAGCTCTTTTATGCCTCTTGAGAACAGAGATGAGACATTCTTTTTCATCGTCATTGAGCAACGAAGATATGACTACTGGAAGAAGTGAATTATCCTCCAAGTAAGCATATTCAAGATGATCGGGAAGTGGTTTTAGCTCAAGATCAGTTGGTGGTTCTTGAAGAGATGTTTTGATCCTCAATTGATCATTAAAGGTGATTTCCTCAAAATTCTCTTCCACTATTTCTCCTTCTTCTTCTTCAAATTTTACTTCCATAAAATCAGCAAATTCTTTATCAAGATCTGTTTCACTAATTTTCTCTGAAGTAGTCATGAATAGATCAGAATCGTCAAGTAATGCATCCAATTCTTCATCAGTGACTTCATCGATTACGTCAATGTTAAAACAAGTGTCATCACTGGAATATGGATATTGCATTGCTTTATCGATTAAAAAGGTAATTCTATCTTCTCCAACTCCAAGATTGAGTTCTTTACCTTTTACTTTGATGATAGCATCAGCGGTGTTTAGGAAAGGTCTTCCTAAAATAAGAGGGACTCTACTATCTTCCTCCATTTCTAAGATCACAAAATCCACAGGGAAAACAAATTTACCAACTTGGACAAGCATATTCTCAGCAACCCCAACAGGATATTGGTAAGAATGGTTGGCTAATCAAATACTCATCTTTGTAGGTTTCAAGGTATTGATGGAAAGTTTAGAATACAACGAATAGGGCATCAAATTGATACTTGCACCAAGATCGGCTAAAGCATTGCATGTGATGTTGTTTCCTAATGTGCATGGAATCAGAAAACTTTTGGGATCTCTGAGTTTTGGTGGAATTTTGTTTTGAACAATGGCTGAACATTCTTCATTGAGAAATGTAGCGGATATTTGCTCCAACTTGTTCTTGTTATTCAGAAGTTCCTTTAAAAATTTCCCATAATTGGGCATTCCAGCTAGAACATCAAAGAGGGGTACATTGAGTCTAACCTCTTTGATCATTTCAACAAACTTCTTATAACGCTCTTCCATCTTTTCTTTCTTAAGGCGTTGAGGATATGGAATTTTTGGTGTGTACGCCTTGACTGGTGGAATGGGTTTTTCTTTGGGTGGTGTATTTGGAGTATTTTCCTTTTCTGCTTCTTCAGCTTCATCCTCACTTTCGTCATTGATGATCGTGGTTTTATTTGGATTGGGTGGTGGATTATAAGAAAGACCACTTCTTGTAAATACAGCATTGATATGCTCATTTCTAGTCTGTGGTGGATGATAAGTTTTATCATTTGATCCAGATGATGTTGGTTTAGGGTTGGATTGGGTATTACTTGGTAATGAACCTGATGGTCAGGAAGAAAATTGATCAGAAAGTCTACTGAATTTGTTTTCAAGATCCTGAATAGATGCTTGATGATTTTTCTGACCTTGCTCAACTTTGGTTTTGAGATTGAAAATTTGAGTTTTAACGAACTCATTAGTTGATTTTTGAGCAGTCACGAATTCTCTCATCATTTTTTCAAAATCGGTTTCTTCTGGTTTTTTTTCAAAGGTTTGTGGAGTTTGATTGTCCGCTCGAGGTTGAGAATCACGGTTGTTATCCCTTTCTTGGCGATCTTGCCAATTTATAGAATTTCTCCCGTAATAATTACCACGATAACCGCCTCCACGGTATCCTCCTTGGACATAATTAGATTCTCTTTTTTTAGGTTCATCCATTGGTTGATCGCCACATTCCGATGATGTGTGATTACCTCCACAGTTGTTACAACCATCTCGCATTTATTTCATTTCTCCTTTAAGATCTTTGTATTGCGAGTCGATTTTGGAAGTCAAGGCTTCCATTTTCTCCATGAGTTTACAAGTATCGGAACTTTCAGCAAAAGCAACGGTTTTTCGTAAAGGTTTTGTTGGGAATTAAACTAAACAGTTAGTACGACTCATACATAAATTAGTACTGCTGAAGATTGTTCAAGAATACACTATCAGTACTAAGTCAGTTAGTACTGTTGGTATAAGAAGTTAGTACTATTTATTAGATAAAGACTGAATAGTGTATGGATAAATATAGAAAAGATATGATGTATATCTTATTTGTATAGGATTATACGATTGATAGTTTACTTGTAAAGGACTCCTTGTCCTATAAAAGGATATCCTAGGTTAAGTTTTACATACATGCATAATTGTTAGAGCTTCACGATCACATTGTAATTCACATAGTTATAGAAGCAAATCGTTTGGTTAAACTGTGTGTTATCATTCTTACTGTTACATTCATATGATCACATACAATCACCAAACACTAAATCTTCTAAGTACTTGGTGGTAAATTCCGCGTGCTATCAAGTATATACTCAAAGTATCCTCAACACAATTTGTGTGTTTAGATCCGGTCAGGTTTGGTTTTGGAATCTTTTGACCAATCAAGTTTGAGGAGTACTCGGTCTTCGAGTAATTGATCTGCCTCGTTAGGGGTCTTATAGAGAAAAATTCCTCCAGCATCAAGCATTCCTTGAGATGTTTCATCAAGTCCATGGTAGAAAATTTGGATAAAGGTTCCTCGTCCTAAACCATGTCCATGACAACTACGAAGCAAATCTTTCATACGAAGCCAAGCTTCGACAAGTGATTCGTTAGGATTTTGTGTGAAAGCACGAATTACTCCCATGAGTCGGTCAAACATGGCAGATGGAAAGAATCGGCTTATAAAAGCTTGCCTCATCTCCCCCCAAGTATTGATAGTTCCTGGGGTTAATTCGTTGTACCACACTTTTGCATCTCCGGTAAGTGATGATGGAAAAAGTTTGAGTTTAATGGCATCGGCATTGGTGTCTCCATATCGAAACATGCCACAAATTTCGATGAATTCGGCAATGTGTTTATGTGGATCGGCCCTCGAACGGCCATCGAATTGACGGACTTTGAACATAAAAAGATGGTGACGTTTTACGGTGAAATTGTTACCAAGGTTAACAGCAACAATAGCAGCTCCAGGAGTGGGTGCTACGTCTCGGTTGGTGGCCCACATGGGTTCATCGTCAGCCATGGGAAAAGGTTGATCAGTCAATGGGTTATAAATGACTTTGGCTTCAAAAAAGTTATCAAACGGTGGGTTTGGTACTCTTGGTACATGGTTGGTTAACGGAACAAAAGGTATTCTTCTTCTTCTTCGCGTTCTAATTAAACTTTCGGGATCAGAAGGTGGTGAAATTGGTTCTAATCCAGTTGAACGAGTGTTCATACAATTCCCAAGAGAATCAAAGCAATTTTTAAACACACGAGCAAAGAATAAAAACAATTTGGAGATTCAGATTTGGTGATCCGATCGGATGGATGGCAAACCGATCGGATGAGAGTCTCGGTAAAACTTGGTTCTGAAGAAAACCGATCGGATAGAATGACTACCGATCGGATGGTTGTCTCGGAAAAAGTTAAAATTGGAAAAACCGATCAGATGGTTGGAAAACCGATGGGATGGTCAGCTCAGAAATTTTTTTTTTATGAAAACGAACTCGGTGAGAGATGGACTTCTAAAACTTACAGAAACACAATCAAAATCCCCGGCAACGGCGCCAAAAACTTGATGTGTTATGTGTGTGTACAAGTTTTAAATTTATAAGGGTTGAATTACCGAATCTAGAAATAACACATACGAGCAAGTGAACTCGTCCGTTATAGCAAGATTATGATGGTAAGTCGGGATCGTTCGCAGGGATTTGTTAGTGAATCGAATTGTAAGATTAAAAGCTACTAAAAGTAAATCTCTATAAGAAGCAATGATGATAATATGATAATTCAAATGATTAAAACTACACTTGCTTAGACTAATATACTACTATTGATAAGCATGATTGTGATAACTTTTGTTAACATGTTGGTTATGATAATTAGTTGTTGAACTAATCTATTGTTCTTACAAGTTAAACCTTCGTCAACATTTTAATTTATAAAAATAAGCATTAAGTTTAACCAATCAATTCAAGATCAATTCAAGGTTCATAAGTTTGGATTAACAAACTTAAACACAAAGTTAATCCTTTTGTTTTATCAAATAAGCTTAGGAGATGGTCAATAAAAAAGGTAACCGATTCATAGACAAATAGGTTACAATTGATTGTAAACTACTAATCTTTCGACCTTTGAGGTGGTTTTCAATCAATCCAATTTGATAGACAAAAGCATTCTCATTACAACCACAATTAAGTTTCTTTGTTTAACCAAGAATAATGGGTAAAAACAATCATTCATAGACAAATGATTATAACTAGTTGAATAACAATAAACCTTTTGACCTTTAGAATTACTAACAACTAGTCAAACTTGATTAACAATTGTCACTATGAAACTTAAGCACAATTGGTGTTACACCCCGTGCCCGCTTAGACCAAAAACTAAAACTTTTTACGCGGAAACGCTTGACTTTTATAGGCATCTGGTTACTCTTTTGACCACTGACAAAAATCTATAAACATTCAAACCTTAAGACTATTTTTAAATGAAACTAGACCCAATTACCTTCAAAACGAAGGGTGGCACGACCCGTAACGACTTACGGTTTAAAAGATATGATTTTTCGAACCAATATGCAAATTCTGGGAACATGCAACTTCTGCAATATGCAAATTTTAGCAACTTACTCCAATTTCCGAAGAAACCAACTTACAAGACTCGAAACTTAATGAAACTTTCCAGAATTCATGATCACATCATAAACATCATTTTCATTCAATAACATCACCCGTTTGACCACCCGAACTTGTACTTTACAACAAACTTGGCCAACTTCATTAACTTATCATAACAAACATGTTCCAAAGACGCTTGACCCGCTTACAACCCAAAATGGGTATATTCATACATTTGCCAAACACCCCCTTAAACAATGTTCATAACACATTAAACACACTTTGACTCATCGTTAGACCACCAAATCATTATAACTCCATTAACATACATTTTGACACTTGACTTTACATTACAAATCATAAAAAGACTCTCGGGGGTACAACCTTGTCATGAGCTCGGTATTCTACCTAGCTCTACATTCTTACCAATTACTTCTACCATTGCATAACCCAACCTTTGACCTTAGTCCAAGCCATAGCGTCACACATGAGCCTACAAAACATTAAACACTTAAACCGTAAGCACGAATGCTTAGTAAGTAAAGCAGACATGATATATCATTATACTTCATTCAACACATTACACATTATATAACCATCAACCCAACAACATTGAACATAACCACATACCTTAATCACTTAAGCCTTAACCTTCCCTTTTTCCTTAGGCCACTCTTAACTAACACATCCACTAACCCTATAACCTCTTACACAAGACTACCATTATACTAAACAACCAAAATCTTAACACATTAGCCACATAACACATAATGTATAGAAATCATTATAACTTTATATTGTACCGGTTTACTTACCTTGATTCCAAGCTAATGCTATCAATAACATCATCATCATCACCTTTATCTTTTATCATCATCATCATCATCATCATCATCATCATCACATCCTAAACCATTATCATCATCAAGACTCATTATCACAATACATCATGATCAAGGGTTATAAAACCCATTTAAACTTACCCATCATCCTCTTTATATCATTATATGATCATACTTTATCATATGATGAAAACCCACTTAATCCATAAACCTTCACCTCAATAATCATCTTTAACTCATAGATTAGAACACTTACTTAGAGTGGATCATTGCTAGGGAAGACTATAGGCACTTGATCTTCATCTTCTTCTTCTTCTTAAGTCACCATCTCACTTTCCCTCTCTTTTTCTCCTCCATAAAACCGGACCATCAACCACCTTATCAATAATGAGGGAATTGTCTAGAATTCCCTAGATAATACTAGTTAGGTAACAACTTTAGGCTAATGGCAAGAATGGTCCCTCAAGTCTCTTTCCTTCTATTTTAGCCACAATACACTTTATAACATATTTGACTTATGACAACATAAGTCCCTTAGGTCTATTTCCTTTCTATTCTTGCCACATAATACTTTCCATAATCATATAATACATTCTTTGACTATCATTTGACTATCGGGTTTGACTAAAATGTTGCATTCGTTGACTGGCCAATCACATAAGGCCTTTTGACCACTTTCATCTAGGGTGGGGTCCAAGTACCCGGGGAACGGGTCAAACAATTCTACCCCCCTTATTTAGATTTCGTCCCCGAAATCTCTCGTCTATTACTATCTAAAACCAATTCACAACATATACATGTTCTTATTCCCATGCTCTCTAAGCCAATTACCTTGCAACGATCTACATGATCTCGCAAATTCTAATCTTACTATACGCACATTATACCCTTAACTCATTCCATTTATAGTTTAACTTCTCTAATCATTCATTTCTTTTCACTCATTATGTCATTTAAGACAAAATCCTTGCCACTAGTGCATGCCATTTAACCATTTCTACATCTATCACATAACCTTCTAACTAGTTCCATTTAACTTTTCCGTCAAGGACTATGTGTCACTTGAACATTACACACCCTTTTTAACTTTTCATAATTCGATTATTCATTAACTTTCTACTTTTACCACAACCTTACCACCATCTCATTACTATTTTACTACACGTTACATTCGCCCGTACTTTTCTCCTCAAAATTTTATAGAGCTTTTAATCTATATTAGCGTTTATTAGCATCCATTACTTCACCTTACCTTAAATTCACATTGCAACAAGCATATCATTTAAAACTTAAATCGTTTCAACTTACACTCTAACACCTAAATCCTATACTTCACTTGACGTTTCCCGCCTAGGGTCATCATTCAACTCATTATCTATTCATCTATCTTAACTCCTTATGACTTCTAACAATCCTAGACTCCCTTTTCTACCCTTTTACCCTACTCATGCCATGTCGGGAACACATAAGCCCACTCATTCATACTTCCTCATTTACATAGAGAGGTGTCCCAAACAATGTAAATCAAGAAATACAAACTCATGGTTCGGCGATTCATAATTTCTTTATTCAAATGAAAAGGCGTCCCAATCCATTTAAATAAATAAACCATAAACCATCCTACTTACATATTTCCGACACAACACTCGCACCTATTATTACTTGCTTTAACTTTCATTCCTTTTCTTTTATTTTACATTTCATTTGTTGGGTCTAAAATGCTGCTGATTCGAGAAACATAACTCTACTGGATAGTTATGTGACTCTGCTGATTAGTGTATTAACTCTGCTGTTTTGATAACTCTGCTGTTTTGGTATAATAGGCATATTGTAACTCTGTTGCTAGCTCACGAAGACTCTGCTGCTAGAAGAATTACTCTGCTGCTTATTAGTTTATGTATAGTATGTTAAGGATAAGTATAGAAAAGATACGTATGAATATTTTTCTTGTATAGGAAGTCTTGTAAACCGACTAGGACTCCTTACGCTATAAAAGGAGGTTCTAGGGTTAGAGTTAGATATCGATTATCTTAGCATACGTATTGTTTACACTTCAAGGTTTCTTGTAACCCTATTGCTATTAAGAGCAATCGTATTAATATATTGAAGTGTTGTTTGAGAATTCGTTTGTGTTTATTCTTCTTAAGATCAAGTATTAGTTTCCGCATAATATTTGATATACAATCTAAGATCAGTTTCTATACCAATTACTTTAGATTTATCTAAGGTAATTAATAAGATCGTGAAGCTCAACTGGGATCAACAAGTGGTATCAGAGCTTGTGATCTAGAAACTGGTACCAAGAAGAATTTCTGAATAAAAGATCTGCTAATCATCAAATTTAGCAATGGATTCCGATTCAACACACATGGTCACTGCTTCAAGAGTTCCTATGCTCAAGACTGGAGAGTATGAGATCTGGAAGATGAGGATGCAACAATACATGCGAATGGTTGATTACTCACTTTGGGATGTTGTTCTTGAAGGAGACAAGGTGCAAACCAAGACTGCTACTGGATCAGTCTTGACTCTCAAGACAAGTGAAGAGAAAGCACAGAGAAGATTGGAGGTTAAGGCTCACAGTATTCTCATGATGGGAATACCTAATGATTATCAATTGAGTTTTAATCATCTTGAGTCTGCTAAGGAGTTGTGGGAAGCAATTGAACTTCGATTTGGTGGGAATGAGGCTACCAAGAAATCAAGAAAGAATCTACTGAAGCACCAGTTTGAGACTTTTTCTGCTTTGGGTTCTGAGAACATTGAGGGAACCTATGATCGACTTCATAAGTTAACCAGTCAGATGGCTCTTTTGAAGATTGAACCATCTCAAGAAGATGTTAATCTAAAGTTTCTGAGAAGTCTATCTTCTGAATGGAACACTCATACAGTGGTTTGGAGGCACAAGGAAGATTTTGATACTATGACATTGGACGATCTATACAACAACTTGAAGGTTTATGAATCTGAAGTGAAAGGATTGTCAAGTTCATCTTCTACCACAAATAATCTTGCTTTTGTTTCCTCAAACAGCAAGAATACTGGTAGACATCAAGAACAGCACTCTGCTGGTGGTGCTTTTACTCCTGCTGTTGGTTCTCATGTCTCTGCTGCTGACTCTGCTAACACCAACACCATCAGTGATGCTGCAATCTGTGCTTATTTGGCTGAACTTACTACCAGTACTTCAGTCATGCCTCAAGATCTGGATGAACTTGATCCTGATGATGTTGAGGAGATTGATATGCAATGGCAATTTGCAATGCTTACTATGAGGGCAAGAAGATTTCTTAAGCGTACTGGGAAAGAGATGAAGTTCAGAAGGAACAAGAGTGTGGGATTTGACAAGTCAAAGGCTGAATGTTTTAATTGCAGAAAGAAAGGACACTTTGCAAGAGAATGCAAAGCACCAAAAAGAAGCAATGAAAATTTCAAGAAGTCTGCTGATGAAGAACCAAATTCTACTACTGCTATGGTATCATGTGATGGATTAGGTGATTTTGATTGGAGTGATCTTGCTGAGGATGGTCCAAATTGTGCATTAATAGCTGAAGAAGATCCTGAAGTACAGCATTTTGCTCTCATGGCCTATTCTTCTTCTGGATCAGACTCTGAGGTATCAAATGAATCATCTTGTTCTTTTAAATCATGTTCTGATACTATTGAGATACTTAAGTCTAGCAATGGAAGTCTTAAAAAGGAAAATGAAACACTTAAGCTAGATAATCTTAGTTATGAATATGGTTTAAAGAACTTAGAAGAAAAACTAGAGTTTTATAAAAAGATTGAAATTGAATACCTTGATCAGATCACTATCCTGAAAAATGAAATTATCAAGAAAGATGATGAGATTAAGGTTCTTATGGAAAAAGTAGGAGATGCTGAACAGGCTAGAGACTTAGCTAAGAGTGAGACTGAAAAACACATTGTTAGGGTGGAAAAACAACAATTTGCCACTGACATTCTTAGTAAACCATTAGGAAGACACTTTAATGGTATAGGATATAATGCTGTAGCTCACCCTACAAAACTTAGTGCCAATGCCCCTCCTACTAGGACATTAACTTTCATATCTGAGTCTGGAGCCACACCTGTAGGTGAAACTAGTAAACCTGTAGTTGAAACTAATGAAAAAGAAATAGAGTCACCTAAGGTTGAGGTAAAGAAGTATGAACAAGCACCTCTGATTGAAGATTGGGTGTCTGACAGTGATGATGATGAAGTAGAATCTGATTCAACCTCTAAGAACAAAAAGGAAGAAATTCCTACTGTTGTTGAATCAAAAGTACCTAGGGCTAAAAGGGTTGATTTTGTTAAGCCTAGGTTTGGTAAAGGTATCTCTAGGAAGATGGCTGAGTATGATAACACACCTAGAGAATATCCTAAAAGAACAAATAACTTGCCTAGGGGAAACCAGAGAAATTGGAACAACCTAGTTTCACACAAATTAGGTACTGATTTTCAATTACTTAAGAAGGCATGTTATTGCTGTGGTAGTTTTGAACATCTGCAAGATGAGTGCTATAAGAAACCAGCTTGGAACCAATACACTAGGGTGAACCATAGAAATTTTGCTAGGAAGACTCACCCTCACCCCAAAAGAAACATGGTTCCCAAGGAAGTTCTGCTGAGAGATGGTACTTCTAGAGTTATCTCTCCTATTGCACCAACAGGGTCCATAAAGAAGGAAATAGTCAACTCTGCTGATAATGCAAACTCTGCTGTTAAGGCAGACTCTGCTGTTTTGCCTAAAGTTGTTACTGATACTATTGTGGGTAATCATTTTTATGCTGTTAAAGCCTCAGCTTGCTGGGTCTAGAAACCAAAAGTTAAAGTTTTAGATCATGTTCTCAGACACAGCAGTGCACCAATGCAGTTGAAGAAATTTGACTACTTTGATGCACAAGGTAGATCCAAGTCAGTAATGGCTTGGGTCCCTAAGAGAAACTAATTCTCTTACTTTTTGTGCAGGGCAATCTACAAAAGGAGCTAAAGGATAAATGCATTTTTGATAGTGGATGCTCTTCACACATGACTGGAGACCAGAGCAATTTGGAGAATTTTGAAGCTTTGGATGGTGGATATGTTGCTTTTGGGAATGACCCCAAAGGAGGAAAGATTGTTGGTAAAGGCATAATCAGAACTGGAAAATTGGATTTTGAGAAAGTGTATTTGGTGAATGGTTTAAAGTTCAATCTTTTTAGTGTCTCACAAATGTGTGACAGAAAGAATTTTGTTCTTTTTACAGACACTGAATGTCTTGTCTTATCTCCCGACTTTAAGATACCTGATGACAAATTAGTACTTCTTAAAGTCCCTAGACATGACAACATATACAGTGTGGACATAAAGAACATTATTCCCAAAAGAGATTTAACTTGTCTATTTGCCAAAGCTACTATTGATGAATCCAAACTATGGCACAGAAGGCTTGGACATCTGAACTACAAGGCTATCAACAAGTTGGTGAAAGGAAACTTGGTCAGAGGATTACCTTCAAAGATTTTTGAGAATCCTGAAGTATGTGTTGCTTGTCAAATGGGAAAACAGCATAGAGCATCTTGTAAGTCCAAATTGGTGAATTCTATAACTGAACCTTTGTTTATGTTATACATGGACTTATTTAGACCTACTTACGTGCATAGTTTGAAAAAAAAGATGTATGGTTTAGTGGTTACTGATGATTTTAGTAGGTTCACCTGGGTATTCTTCCTAGCTACTAAGAATGAGACTTCTGGTATTCTTAAGGCTTTTATTACTAGGATAGAAAACCTATTTAATCACAAGGTTAAGATCATCAGATGTGACAATGGAACTGAGTTTAAGAATCAAGTAATGAATCAGTTCTGTGAGGAAAAGGGTATAACTAGACAATTTAGTGTGGCTAGAACTCCTCAGCAAAATGGTGTGGCTGAGAGGAGAAATAGAACATTAATTGAAGCTGCTAGGACTATGTTGTCAGAGTCTAAGTTACCCACTATCTTTTGGGCTGAAGCAGTCAACACTGCTTGCTATGTACAATATAGAACTAAGATAGTTAAACCTCACAATAAGACCCCTTATGAGTTATTGCATGGTAGGAAACCACTGATTGATTTCTTTAGACCATTTGGGTGTCCTGTCACTATCTTAAACACCATTGACCACTTAGGCAAGTTTAGTGAGAAAGCAGACATAGGTTACTTTGTTGGATACTCAACTGAAAGTAAGGCTTTTAGGGTTTTCAATCAAAGGACTGGGCATGTGGTGGAAAATTTGCATGTTAAAATTAGAGAAACCACACCTAATGTTGAAGGAAAAGGTCCTGAGTGGATGTTTGATATTGATTCCTTAACCAAGAGTATGAATTATCAACCAGTCATTGCAGGTACTACTAACATGTCTGCAGGTACACAAACTAACCCCAATGCAGGTACACAAGCAAAGAAGGATGAAACTGCAGAGGAGTTTGTTTTGATTGAAAGAAGCAAGTTTGATCAGTATTTCACACCAACAGATAAAGAGGGAAAAAGTTCAGATGATGCTGCTGTTCATAAGGAAGTTCCAAAGGATACTGAAGAAGGTGATGATGAACCTTCTCATGATGTCAAGAATGATGATAAGGAATGGAATACAGAGTCAGATGTTGCTGGGCAACAAGGAAATAAACATAGCAACAGTTCTCTCAACTCTGCTGCCAAGCCAAAGCACTCTGCTGATAAGCCAAAGCACTCTGCTGTTAGGCCGAAACACTCTGCTGTTAGGTTTGGTGATTCTGCTGCTATGGACAAGGACTCTGCTGCTGATAAAGATGGTGATTCTGATGATGATTCTGCTGATGACATGCCTGAATTAGAAGAAGTGTATGTGGATACTGATGATGAAGTTGTTGATGTTTTTAGTGCTGAAGCTGATTTATCAAACTGGAGACTGACATACCTGTTAGTCCCACATCAACAACAAGAATCCACAGGAATCATCCAAAGGAGCAAATAATTGGTGATGTTCACTCTGCTGTTCAGACTAGAAGTAAATCAAAAGGGTTGAGTGATTTGCTTGATCAGGGATTGCTTGCTCAAACACTTAAGAAGAGGAATAGCCACAAGGATTTACAAAATTGCATGTTTGCCTGTTTCTTATCTCAAGAAGAACCCAAGACCATTCACAAGGCTTTGAAAGATGAAAGTTGGGTTGAAGCTATGCAAGAGGAGTTGTTGCAGTTCAAGCTTCAGGAGGTCTGGACATTAGTTGATTTGCCTAATGGAAAAAGGGAAATTGGTACAAAATGGGTGTTCAGATGTAAAAGAGATGAAAGAGGTATTGTCATCAGAAACAAGGCTAGATTGGTGGCTCAGGGATACACTCAGGAAGAAGGGATAGACTATGATGAGGTCTTTGCCCCAGTTGCAAGATTGGAGGCTATCAGACTTTTCTTGGCATATGCTTCATACAAGAATTTTCCTGTGTATCAAATGGATGTGAAAAGTGCTTTCTTGTATGGAAAGATACCTGAAGAGGTTTATGTGATGCAACCTCCTGGGTTTGAAGATCCTAAGTATCCTGATAGGGTCTACAAGGTAAAGAAAGCACTGTATGGACTACATCAAGCTCCTAGAGCTTGGTATGACACCTTATCTCAGTATTTGTTGAATAATGGTTTTCACAGAGGAACCATTGATAAAACATTGTTCATTAAGAAAGACAAAAAGGATATTCTACTTGTTCAGGTTTATGTAGATGATATCATTTTTGGGTCTACAAATAAGGTGTTATGTGAAGGATTTGAGAAGTTAATGCACAGCAGGTTTGAGATGAGTTCAATGGGAGAACTGACTTTCTTTTTAGGACTACAAGTTAGGCAGAAGTCAGATGGGATTTTTATTAGCCAAGACAAGTATGTGGCTGATATGTTGAAGAAATTTGGTTTCAAAGATGTGAAGGCAGCCAAGACACCAATGGATAAAAATAAACCTTTGCTCAAGGATGAAGATGGGATAGAGGTTGATGTACATCTGTACAGATCAATGATTGGCTCATTGATGTATCTGACTGCTTCAAGGCCAGATATCATGTTTTCTGTGTGTGCTTGTGCTAGATTCCAAGTGTCCCCAAAAGTTTCACACTTGGAAGTAGTCAAAAGAATTTTTAGGTACCTAAAGGGTCAACCAAAATTGGGTCTTTGGTATCCTAATAATTCACCATTTGACTTGATAGCATACTCAGATAGTGACTATGCTGGAGCTACTATGGACAGAAAATCAACCACTGGAGGCTGTCAGTATCTTGGTCATAGGCTGATCTCTTGGCAATGTAAGAAACAAAAAGTGGTGGCTAATTCGACAACTGAAGCAGAATATGTTGCTGCTTCTAGCTGCTGTGGACAAGTGCTCTGGATTCAGAACCAATTGCTGGATTATGGGTACAATTTCATGAACACAAAAATTTTTATTGATAACAACAGCACAATGTGTATTATCAAAAATCCTGTTTTTCATTCTAAAACAAAACACATTGAGATAAGACATCATTTTATTAGAGATTGTTATGAGAAAAAGCTTATTCAAGTGGTTAAAATACATACTGACAATAATGTTGCTGATCTACTTACCAAAAGTTTTGATATAAGTAGGTTTCAATTTTTAGTTGCTAGTATTGGTATGATCAATCTTTAAATCTTAAACTCTCTTATCTCTGTATGTTTTTGTAAAGTTTTGTAAGGATTTGTGCTGTTGCTTAGTCAATATCTGGTGTTTAGTCAATGTCTGCTGTTTAGTTGTTTATTGCTATGCCTACTCTGCTGTTACTATGGAATATTCTTGCTTGTGTTTGTTGTTTGCTACTAACCTTTTGCAGATACATATCCATACACAATCAAGTAAAACATAAACAGAGGAAGTTCATTGATTCAAAAGGCATAAGTACATCATACATTCATTCTGTTCAAAAGGAAAGATCAAAAGACATCAAGCTACAATGATTCACAATCTAAATCTTAGCAAAGTCAGGCATGACCTTGCTACGAGGTCCCCTAGTGCCCATTGCTTCAAACACCCTTGGACAGGGGAGTGCAAGTACCACTGGACGTGGTGGTGGATTCTGCTGCTGACTGGTAGAGGGAGCTGCTTTCTTCTGCTGATTCTTTTTCATTGGAACTGGAGGTTTCTGTTCAACCGGACTTGGCTTTGGATGAGGCCTGTGGACACTCCTTGCAAAGTCAGCTGCGGCTTTCTCCATTTGCTTCTGCAGTTCCGCGGTTATTGGATGTTTTGGAGGGATGATTTCCCAGGCCCCTTGGTAGTAGGTCATTGATTTCGGCCAACCTTGCTGTTTCCCAGGCCAATTTGATGTTTCCTCATCACTTGAATCTTCAAACGATGATGGTGTTGATGGGAGTGGATCGGAGTATGAATCTTCCATGACTGCTTTTCCTTTTTGTTGTGATGTTGATGCATTTTTAGGAAAGTAACTAGCCCAACCTTGTGAGTCATCGGATGATGAATCTGAAGATATTTCGATGATTGGAGTCTTTGAAGAACTCATGATTTGAATGTTATTGGAGTTAGGGTTTTGAATTGGGGATTTGATTTAGTGATTAAGGATTTATGGAGTTAAATGTGGGGTTGGTATGGTATTTAAGGAGGTGATTTTAAAGATTTTGGGAATGTTGACTTTAGGTCAACACTTTCATAACTCTGCTGATGAGTTTGAAAGTTGAAGGGTCAAATTGTAACTTTTGGCGCGCTCTTAAACCTAATTAGATAAAAACGGTATCTTTCACCAATTTGATCTAATTCCATTTTAATTGCTCAAGAATTACATTCAACTATCACCAAGAACATCAATTCATATCATTTCACCCAAAACCCCCAAATCAAATGGCTCGAAGAACGTTTCCGGAAGAACACAATCAGATAGCATTTCTCAGTAAGGTTACTGCAGTGGATGGATTTTATGAGGTTATGGATTTTCTGGGTTCGTCTAAGTTAAGGTATGCATTAACAGCTGCTCCTACCATTTACAAATCACATATGAAGCAATTTTGGTCAACTGTTAGGTTGGATGTGTTAGATGGTGAGGAACGATTGCTAGGTAGTGTAGATGGGGAAGATATTGTAGTTAGTGAAACAATAATTAAGAGAAGTTTGCGCTTATCAGGCACCCCCAACCCCCCTACTATTACCCCAGAAGTAGTTATGACTGAGCTTGAGACTTTTGGATATGAGAGACCTGAGAATAGTGGAACATTTTTGAAAGGTCGTATGTGTCCCCATTGGAAGTTTTTACTGCATACTCTACAACACTGCTTGTTTCCCAAAATAGGTGGATGGAGTGAGTTTAATGCTTCTCAAGCAATGGCTTTAGTGTGTTTAGCCACAGGGCAGCCCTATGATTTTTTTCTATGATATTTGAGGGGATGAAGAAGTTTATCAAGAAGAAGTTTTACTTGTACCCAAGGTTTCTACAACTTATAATAAACAGACAACTAAGGGAACCATTGAGGCATTCACAAATTGAGCCCTGTAGTAGAATGGCCATCAAGATGTTTGCATTTTTAAAGAAGAATGGGAAAGGATTTTCTGGTGTTATTACTCCCTTAACTGAGCATATCTTGAATGTAGTGGCTGAAGTAAATGAGGATGAAGAGGCTGGAACACCCACAGCTTCCCATCACACATCCTCCTCTACAAACTTAAATGAATCATCTTCCACTGAACCACAACCTACCCAATCACCTAGGAATTCACAAGAGGACATTGTGCAACCTCAGGCTAATGTCAGTATGGTAGCAGATGAGGCTGGTACAGGTGGTGGAGGTACCATGATGGGAGAGGCTGGCACTACTGTGTCCAACTTAGTAGTTGAGCAGGACAGTGTCAACATTATTAAGACCTCAACCATGGCAACATCATTTGTAGAAGGTTCTCAGGAACCTGACACAACTGGTGGTAACCCCAGCCAAATGGCTTTTATGGGGGGGCTCAGATGTTCATCCTAGGGATGAGACTGAGTTTATGTCCAAAGATTCACCTCTCGGAGAAGGTAACACATCTCGAAGTGATGAGGACAGAGATGAACATATTGAATTGATGGACACTGATGTACATATTGACATTGCAAATGATACACCTCTCGGACCAGGTAACACAGGTCGAAGTGTTGATGCTAGAATTGAACTTGAAACTGATGATTTGACGGCTAAAACACCTGTACAAAATGTCAATTCCAATGATCAACCTCTCGGGTCAGGTTACACAGACCGAAGTTGTGAGGATATCATGAAACAATTGAAAGCATTGACGGAAAATTGTACAAAATTGTCAAAGGAGGTCCTGGATCTAAGAAAGGAGTTAAAGACAGCCAGAGCTACTCAAGGTGCTGAAATAAGGAGGCTTAAGCTAAGGGTTACACACCTTGAGGGGAGGCTCAAGAAGAGGTCCAAACCAAGTTTGGAAGAGGATGCTTCCAAACAGGGGAGGAATGAACAAGAGGCTGTGGTGAATGATAAGGATCAAGAGGATGTGATAGGTTCAGGGGAGGTTGAAAAGGACTTTGTTGAACATGTTGTTGATGAGAGTGGAAAGGTTGACTCTGCTGATGCAGAACATTCTGCAGGTGCAAACAACTCTGCTGATGGGTTGAAGGTTTCTGCAGATGAGACTGAGCAGAGTGCAGGTGTAAAGGACTCTGCTGGAGTAAATGATTCTGCTGATTCAGATGATGAACAGATGACTTTAGCTCAAGTGTTGCTGAACATGAACAAAGAAGCTAAAATACCCACACAATCACAACAACCTGTTGCTGAATCAAGTGAAAAGTTTGAAAGGATGAAAAAGTTGGCTGATGAACAAGCTCAAATTGCTCAAGATGAAGAATATGCAAGAAGAGTTGCAGCTGAAGAGGAAGAAAATCAGTTTGAATTTATGGGCAGCTCTACATTTAATGAAGTTAGTCAAGAAGAATTAGATGAACAATTGCAGTATTTCATTGATTCTGATATGATTGTAAGAGGTGAAGCTAGGATGATAGCAAATGATGAGCAGTTAGATGGGAGTGAAAAGACAAAAGAGCTTGTTGATTTTATACTTAAAAAGAATGGATTAGCTAAGTGGGAAGAGCTGATTAAGAGGATTACAGATGCACAGAAGCATGGTTACAAATCTAAGTCAACTTCAAGGAAAGCAGTGGTTAAAGACATGAAGTATTATTTGAAGAATGCAAGAGGCTATCAGATGAAGGATTTCAAAGGTAAGTCAGATCACTTAATTGAAAAGGAATTTTATGAAACTTATGCTAAGCTTAATCCAAGAAAAGTTTCTGAAAAGAAGAGAAATCCAGAAGTTATGGGATCTGACAGTATGAAAGCATCTGGGAGTGGAAGTGTCTCAAAGCCCATAGTATCTGATGTTGAAAAGGAGAAAGAAATTGTTGTTGAAGCTGAAGTTATGACTGAATCCTCTGCTGGTACAAAGAGATATAGGAGGACAGTAAAGCAGGTGGGTAGGAAGAAGAGAAGAACACAGTCAATAGTGATGAGTGATTCGGATGAAGAAGAGAAAGAGGATAGTGATTCAGGGAAAGAAGAAGTGACTGCAGATGATATGCAAGGAATTATGCATCTCACAGTTCATGAACCTCAAGAAGAGCCTGAGTTACTTAATGAAGTTCCTTTATCAGTAAAATATCCAATCATTTCTTATTCACATGAAGTTCTAAGTGATGGTCAAGTATGCTGGGTAATTAGGAGGTCAAATGGTTCAAGTGTGGGGTATATTAGTTTTTCTCAGATGATGCACTACATGGATAGGGATGATATTACTCAACTCTGGAATCTTTATAAGAAGAATTATGGTGATACTCGACCAGAGATAGTGTATGAGAGACTAAATTATTACTACTTGAAGAACATGTTTGAACCAGATGAGAGAAGTATTGAATGGAAGAAGTTACTGAGTTCCACAGTTCAGAAATGGTATTTATATCAATCTTGTGGGGTTCATGTCTTATCATGCATAGGTGTGACTGTGTATATGCTTGTGGAGAAGGATTATGTCATCAACAACAGTACATCTATTCTGTATCAAATGTTGCAGCCTGGTAAGTTGACACTACAAAGACCATTTGATGCAGATCATCAAGCAAAGGAACTGATTGAGAAATATAAAAGGTTGCTGATATCAAAGGTTTCAAAACAGTAAAGTGTTTGGAAGCATCCTCCTGGTGGTTATCTGGATTTAAGGAAACTTGATGATTTTTGGAGAAAAATATCAAGTTTAGGGGAGGATTGTTGGGTCTAAAATGCTGCTGATTCGAGAAACATAACTCTGCTGGATAGTTATGTGACTCTGCTGATTAGTGTATTAACTCTGCTATTTTGATAACTCTGCTGTTTTGGTATAATAGGCATATTGTAACTCTGTTGCTAGCTCACGAAGACTCTGCTGCTAGAAGAATTACTCTGCTGCTTATTAGTTTATGTATAGTATGTTAAGGATAAGTATAGAAAAGATACGTATGAATATTTTTCTTGTATAGGAAGTCTTGTAAACCGACTAGGACTCCTTACGCTATAAAAGGAGGTTCTAGGGTTAGAGTTAGATATCGATTATCTTAGCATACGTATTGTTTACACTTCAAGGTTTCTTGTAACCCTATTGCTATTAAGAGCAATCGTATTAATATATTGAAGTGTTGTTTGAGAATTCGTTTGTGTTTATTCTTCTTAAGATCAAGTATTAGTTTCCGCATAATATTTGATATACAATCTAAGATCAGTTTCTATACCAATTACTTTAGATTTATCTAAGGTAATTAATAAGATCGTGATGCTCAACTGGGATCAACATCATTTATCAATTAAAATTTTCCATTTTCTAGCTTGGATCCATTTTACTTCAAAATTTTCCCCGAAGGGACTATTACACATGCCAAGGATGTAGGCAATCTTTGCCGGTGAAGGCAATACATTTTATCCTGAAGGATTCTTTAACATTCATTGACTTGGTCATCCCGAAGGATACCACCTTTAACATTCATCCCGGAGGATCATTAACATTCATCCCGAAGGATCTTTAACATTCACACTTTATCACTTTCACATTATAGCATTGGATCCAAGCTATTAACATTCTAATATACACACATTATATTATCCTTTTTATTTAGTGAACGCAAGCTCATACAGCATATGAACCTGCTTATTATAATTACACATTTCTATGTGTTTTACTCTTCATTACCTCTTGCATTCTTAACCTACATTAATCATTTTCGCATTCTTACTTTACCCTTTAGTCTACTCGACTCTTTCTACATTTAAGCCCTCGATAGATTTATTTACATTTATTCATTAGTATCATTCATTCTTCTTACACTTATTAAGTCTTTTACACGTCCTCTACATCTTTACACTTTTCACTCTAACTTGCATGCTTTAACCCACGTTAATCATTTCCACATTTTTATATTACACTTTAGTCTACTCAACTCTTTTACATATAGACTTTACACATATCGCCAACTGCAACACATGCTTTCATTATAATAATTACCGCTAATCGCCTTAGCCGTAATATAATGTTTTCAGGGCAACACCTTTACCTTATACATACTCATCTTATTCTCTCTTACATTCTTAACTCATCGCATTCTTATTCTTATACCTTAACTTATTTTATTTTAGTTACTTATGCATTTAAGAAATATTGTTCAATTTCATCATTTACGTACCATCATATCATTCATCCTTGTTACACATTCACATCCATACTTAGATTCTCATACCTTACTTACCCTTAACCCGTCTCTATTCTACTTCAACGTCAATCATTAGACATGTGTATGTATAACGAGACCATATGTTGGTCACCAATTTCTTACGGACCATGTATCATTACATGGTCCGTAACGTGCAATTTCTGTTTTTACTGTTTCAGTCCAAGTTTTAAAGGTTTGGCAGTTTCAGTCCTTTAACATGCAATTTCATTTCAAACTTAGTCCTTTACACAAAAATCATTGGAAAAGAAATCCGAGAGTTGCTGTGACTTATTTATGCTTATTATAGTCCAATTCAACTGCTTATTTCAAAAGAGCTTATTTTTTTAAGACAATGGGCTTATTAACGAGCCATATTAAGGCCCAACATGAAATCTAGAGGCGAGGGCATGAAAACAGTTTTGGGCCTGGACTTGGGCTATTTTTGTGATTCTAAAAATGTATCATATGGGCCTGTTGGGTTGTTTTAACGCAAAACCTTATTGGGCTTGATATGAGCCCAACCCGGAATTAATATTATTTTCTGAAAACATATTATAGTAAAACCTTAGCGACGGGCAGTTTTGTTTGGGAAATTCTGAGCATGTAAACGAGCTTATAAGTAAAGTTGACAAAAATGAAACATGTAGTTTTCCAGGTGTACTAATAAGATGAGCAAAAATATTTGGTTGTTATATGTACAAATCGAAACTTATTAAGATGTGAGTTGGCCATGTCGCATGATTTACAAACTGAGGAACGCTAAATAATTCTAAGTCTTTTAATACCCAGTCGAGTAGTGTTTAAAAAGGGATCATTTTGGGTGTCGAGATGAGCTTACGAGTAAAATCTTAAAACACGAAACATATATCAGGCCAGGTCAACAATCAAGATAAGCAAAAATATACATATGTTGTTTTTACTATTTCGAAATAAATAAAGCATGAAGTAGGGGTTCGAGACTGTTTTTATCACTATAATCACTTAAAATATATTTCTATATTTGAACCCGGTTTGACATTTTTCAAGTTTTGGTTTTCGTGTTGACTATCCTAAGTTATATACACGTTATGTAAGGGTGTCTTCGAGTTTCCTAAAGCCTTATGAATACAAGATTTTACGTACGAGTCTAAATGAATACGTATACACGTATTATGATCTGTATGTTCTAACGAAAAGAAAATAACATGCATGCGACCATATAAAACGTAAAGATAAGATGTTCTAGAGTTCTTGTGACTTACAAGGATGGTGATAATGAAAGTGATACGTGCGGTATTGGCAGAAACACTAAGATACGCAAAAACTCAACACGTATTAACTAAAATACACCTTCGACTTGAAATATATTAACCCAATCGAACTGAGCTTCCTGGACTTCCAGTGAGGTTTTTATGAGTGAATGAAAGTTAGAAAGGTGATATTTGGTGAGTGATAGAAGGTGGTACGCATAGGGAAATTATATAAGAAGTTTGATACACGTTTGGTTCAATAATGCAAGAGACAAGATATACTATGCTATTGTCAGTAAATGAGAGGTTCTCAAGTGAAGTTTCTGACATTCTAGGACTTTAGGAGGGATTGTGAGTGAGTAGCAAATTAAAATTGGCTTATGTGATTTATATGTGTCGACTAGTATATATCAAATGTACACAATTCGGTTTAACGTGCGATGCTTAATCTAGGCTGATAAAAACTTGTTCAATATCATGTATTTAGACTAGGAAAAATATTAGAGAAGGGTGGAATCAAGTTGGAGTCAAAACGGGTACGTTATGGATTTTTAGTTATGTCGATTGGATATAAAATGAGCAAACACTTTGGCTTCTAAAAACATATCAAAATTTGGCAATATAATCTAAAATTCGACATCCTAATATTATGGTGGGAGGTGAATAAGATGGTGCAAAAATATGTATAAGTCGTGTTTAAAATTTGGAAGAAAACGGGGCGTTTTGGAGGTACCTTGGTCGACTGAAAAATGAAATAGAAGATAGAGTTGGGCCTGGTGAATAGTAGATGCATAAAGGGAGTTGGGCTGATGTTTACTTTGGCCCATGTAGTGCTTTAGTATGTATATTTTGTGTAGAGTTTCGTCCGTGATTCGCGTACGAGCTCGTTCCGTTATTTGGCAATTTATGTGATAACGTTTTAGCGTTAAATAATATAATAAGAAAATTTTAAATTTTCCGGTAAAAATGGTGATTAAAATTAATGGCGGAGATTATTATATAATTAAACGTTGTTAATAATGTGAAATTTTGAAGTTTGCTATAGTGCTCACTCGTCATTCTGAATTTCATCCCGAAATTCAAGTTTAAAGTAATTACTAGGGTAAGGGGTTATGAACAGAGGGTTGTCGAGAGACTTTTATCCGAAAATCAAGGAAACAAGATCTAGTTAGGTTAATCTGTGCTAGGTGAAATAAATTTAAATGTTGCAACGAATGAATTCAAGGGTTGTGAATAATGAAAATTTACGGTCAGGAATAGTGAAATAACAGCTAGTGAATAGTAAAATGTAACAGTCATGAATAGTGAAATATAACGGCTATGAATAGGACATAACAGCTAGTTTTTAGCCTATAAATACCCAATTTAATTTCCTATTCTTCCACCAACCATTTCCTCTCATTTAATACTTCACAATGCCGCACCTCATCACAATCCTAGCAATCATGTATGTTGTCCTTGTCGCCATCTACTTGGCGTATGCCCAGAAGAAGATTTCGCATTCTTGGTTGCGATCTTATGTTTTGTCGTACCCCTCACGGTTTTAGCCATTGACGTAGATAAGTTTTGGGGGTAATAATCTCTAGCTAGGGTTGTTTAAAATAAGTCCTTGTTATGTTTCTATGTAATCCTTAATGAGTATGGAATAAAACTTGTTTGTCTTTATGTTTCAGAATTTGTCTTGTTATCGTTTTTAATGGTTCGTTTATATTTATCTTTCAGAATAATCAGGGTGATTCATCCTGTGGTGTTGTTGATGGGAGTCTTTATCATCATGGCGGGTCAACCTATCAGAGATTCTATGCTTTTTATGGTAATTATTGTAACATTAGCACTTCCGATGCTAATTATATCTCTATGTATTAATTTCTGTGGTTTGTAATAAAATTCTCGCTATTTTGTGTTTTCCATAATTCCTTGTGAATTCTTAGGATTCTTCTTAATTGTACTTTTGTTGATTTCTTATCATAAAGGTGATGGGTAATAGGGTAGGTATTTATTGTGGTTTGTCAAAAGTAATATTTATGAACAGTTTATTTTATCTCAATATTTTGCTTTTGAATGAAAATTGTTATTAGAAAATCTGAAAAGATAATTGTTCCATTTATGACATGATTCTTCCTAAATTAGACATAGTTGATCAGGCTATGTATAATTGAGGACCAAATGATGTGATGCTTGGCTCAGTCACAGTGGTATTTATGTTTCTTTAAAAAGTTTTAGATGGTGTTCAACGTGTTGTTTTTTGTAAAATGACAACGTAATTACTTTTCAAAAGGAAGTAGAAAATTTTTGTTCATAATATGGTGATGAGTCAGAAATTTCTAGGGTGAATCTAGGATATCCTTGGTATAAACTTAGGTTTCGGGTGAGAATTCTTACAAGGTGGTAATAATATATTGTTCAGTCAGAAATGATGTTTATAAATTTCCTAGGGTAATAACAATGTACATAACGACTATGAATATGGCAAATGGAATAGAAATTGAAATAGACGTAGATTATGATTATTACGGAAATATTACAAGGTAGAGTTTTCATACGGTAGAAAGGTAGTTGTTACACTTAGGTTACATCCATCGTACCTAAGGTAAAGTACAAGAAAGAAATACAACTTAGGAAGTTTTAAACTACGGTTTATTTATTTACAACAGGAATTTATTCATCTGCTTAAACATGGGTGTCATTCCTCGACACTGTTGAGGTCTTTAAAGAGCTCTCATTCTCTTGCATAAGTCTTGGCTTTCCAATTGATATTGTAGTTTGGGCATTGGCTCTTGTAATGCCCTTTCCCACCACATCCGTGGCATACTACAGTTGATGGCTGTTCTCTTCTGCCCGGGGCTTTGCAGTTCTTTGTCTTGTGGCCTGTTTCCCAGCATTTCCCACATTTAGCAATGCAAAGTCCGGTGTGATGCATCTCGCATCCTTGGCACAGAGGTTGTTTTCCACGATAACCATTTCCACTAGCAGGCGTGGCGATGCAGTCTCTACCAGCTTTCTGTCTGAGTTCTAGCTGGCGGTGATAGTTAATGCGATCTTGTAGATGTTTGTGGTAGCAGTCTTGAGCATTGGTGAAATTGTAGTAAGTGGGGGTGATGGTTTCTCTCTCAGCGAGTTTTCGCTTTTGGTTATTTCCCTTAGGTGTAACTCTTTGCTTAATCCCTTGGGTACGGGTGATGGTAGGGTTAGTCATTTCTTCTGGAGCCTTAAGGTGAGCTGGCCTACATTCCATGAAACTTTCATGGTTATGCTTATAGGTATAGCCGTCTTCTTTTCTTTTCTTGCCATGTCATTGCTACTCGAATGAACTATTGTAGTCACTTCAAGTACCACTGCAACGATATTGTTTACCAACTTTGTTGACATAAATAATGCCTAAAAACATTATTCATATTTCTATGTTTTAATGATCACAAAATATAAACTCATTAAACCTAAACTTATCAAATAAACAAGTATTTAGTTGTAAATATTCATTTCTACAACTTAATCACTTAAGGTATGAATAAACAAGTGCTTAATGCATTATATGATCAAAGGAACATTTTCTTAATAACTAGATTTTTATAAAACATCAAAAACATTTTATATATTTTTGAAAAACATTTTTGGTATTAAATAAAAATGTTTAATCTTTTATAAAAATATGAATTCAAATTTTTAACCAAAATCAGTTAAAATGTTCCAGAAAAACCTTCCCCACAAAAGGACAAAACTGGCCAACGTTCAGCAGGGGCGGCCCCCTTAATTTTACTAGGCGGCCCCCTTAAAATTAAGGGGACCGCCCCCCTATTTAAGGGGGCCGGCCACGCTCCTATAGGTTCCAGCTGTCCAGTTTTTTTGCCTATAAATACCAGCCTTCCCCTGGATTTTTACTCACCTTTTGCACACTGAAACTTTCTGTTTTAAATCACATTTCATATCTTCAAAAACCCTTTGATCATATAGTCTTAAGCTTTGGTTTCTAAGTGATCCAAGCTTCCTCCATTCAAGTGCAAGAGAAGAATACTCCTTCAACAACTAGAGAAGAAGTATTTCAACTTAGATACCTAAGTTGTTTGTGTCATCATACATTTGTTTATAAGTTGTGTATTGTTGTTAGATAGTTGTGTGTATAATTGTTTGGGATAGGTTAGTGTGTAAGTAGAGAAGTTGTGTTGTTAAGGTGTGTAAGTAGTGAAGGTGTGAAGAAGTAGAAGTGTACATAGGTTGTGCTTAGTTGTGAAGTGTCGTGAAGAAGTAGTGAAGAAGTCGTGAAGAAGTTGTGAAGAAGTCGTGAAGAAGTTGTGAAGAAGTCGTGAAGAAGTCGTGAAGTAGTCGTGAAGAAGAAGGTGTGATTAAGTCGTGTTTAAGTTGTGAGATTGGTTCTAGCTAAGATTAGAACTCGACATCTAGCTTTGTGTCGTTAAGCCGGTGTAAGCTAAAGTTGTGTAAAGGTTTTCTCCGCCATAAGGGAGCTTGTTGACATAGTGAAGAAAACTCTCGAGTTAGGTGCTCGGGGAGTGGAGTAGGGCAAGGAAGATGTCCTTGTAGCCGAACCACTATAAACCTCTTGTCTCCCGGTTAGATCTTTCCATCTCTAGCTTTCATTTCATTTTATTACCTTACTTGCATTACTTATTTATATTTACTTATATACATATTGTTCATATTGTTCAAGGAGTTGAGATCACATAAATTCGAATCTAAGTTTTAAAAAGTAAATAAAGTTTTTATAATAAATTTAAAAGGACATAAAACTATTCAACCCCCCCTTCTAGTTTTCCACAATTGGTATCAGAGCCAGGTTAAACAAGATTTTTAAAATTAACTGTATTTTAAAACTTGAAACGATCTATGGAATCTTTAAAATATTTAGAAGGGAAATCTATGCGAAGACCACCACTATTTGAAAGTGATGGTTTTCTTTATTGGAAAAATAGATTCGAAACTTATGTGAAATCAAAGGATCTTGATCTTTGGCATGTTATTACCTATGGTGATTTTCCCCCTATTCAATATAATATCCTAACTAAAATTGATGAAAGTGTACCTTTTGAAAAACAAAATGATGATTTAAAAAAGAACTTGCAAAAAATAATGAAGCTAAAATGGTTATTTATAATGCGTTACCACGCAAAGAATATGAAAGAATTTTTATGTGTCAAACCGCAAAAGAGATTTAGGATTCTTTACTAATCACTCACCAAGGTAATAGTCAAGTTAAAGATAATAAAATAGATCTTCTTGTGCAACAATATGAACAATTTACAATTCCTGTAGAGGAATCTATTGATAATGCATTTGCTAAATTTAACACAATCATCACAAGTTTAAAAGCACTTGATGAGACTTTTTCTAGCAAAAATTGTGTAAGGAAATTTCTTAGGGCATTACATCCAAAATGGCGCGCGAAGGTCACAGCGATTGAAGAGTCAAAGAACTTGATGACGTTATCACTTGATGAGCTTATTGGCAACTTGAAGGTTCATGAAGATATTATAAAGAGGGACTCGGAAACGGTTAAGAGCAAGAAAGATCAAATCAAGTCTCTTGCGCTAAAAGCCAAAAAGGAACTTAGTGATGACGATGATTCAAGTGACGATAGTGAAGATGAAGAATATGCAATGGCCGTTAGAGAATTCAAGAAATTCTTCAAGAGACGAGGAAGATTCACGAGACAACCGCGAGATGAAAGAAGATCGCTACAAAGAAATAGAAATGATAACTACGGAAAAAGAAAGTGCTTTAGATGTGGAAGCCAAAACCATCTCATTGGTGAATGTCCAAAGCCACCGGGTTATGATTACGAAAGCGCATTTGTTAGTGGAACATGGAGCGATAGCGATAAAGATGAAGTGGACAAAGCAAAAGACGAAAAGTGCCTTGTAGCTCAAGCCACCGATGAAATATGTCTTGGGATAAATTTGGAGCCCGACGAATGGATTAAGGATAGTGGATGCTCGAAGCACATGACAGGAAATCGGAAGCTATTCTCCTCCTACAAGGCATACAACGGAGGTAATGTCATTTTCGGTAGTGATTTTCGTGGAAAAATCATTGGCAAAGGTACGATCTCTCAAGACTCCCTAACTATTGAAAATGTTGAGCATGTAGATAACTTAACATATAACTTGCTTAGTATAGGACAAATATGCGATAATAAGTGTAGGGTTACTTTTACAAGTAGAGATAGCGAAATAGTTAAGGACGGAAAGGTCATAGGTAGAGGAGTTAGAAAAGGTGGCGTATATGTTATGAAACTAGGAAATAAACCGGAAGATAAAATATGTCTAGCAACTTTAGATGAAAACTCTACATTGTGGCATAGAAGATTAGGTCACGCAAATATGCAACAAATACAATCCCTAGCCTCTAAAGAATTAGTTAGAAACTTGCCTAACCTAAGATATGACCAACACTTTTGCGATGCATGTAAAATAGGAAAACAAGCACATGCTAGTCACAAAGCTAAGAATATAGTCTCCACTACTAGATGCCTTGAATTATTACACATGGACCTTTTTGGTCCAACCACTGTGCGGAGTTACGGAGGTAATCGTTATACCTTAGTAATTGTAGACGACTATTCACGATACACGTGGACTAGATTTTTAAGTGATAAAACCGAAGCCTTTAATAAGTTTTGTGGAAACTTGTTTTAGACCTGCTTGCATCTACTAAAACAAGTTACGTGATCGTTTATGGACTCTAGGTTGTGACACCTTTGATCTAGGATTAACTATGAAAAGCATGATGATAATATTGACGGAATATTCTATGAAAGAAACAATACTATCACAACAAGGTTTTGCCAAACTTTCTCTTTGTTATGGAACTCAGCCCCAATACTACTTGATCATTAGTAATACGGTTACACTCTAACAGGGATCAATGATCCTTGAGGCTTAACAAAAATAAACAACATTAGACCCCATGTCTAATGTTCCCACACACACTCACTTTGGTGTTTACATTTTAACACACTTGGTGTTTTAGTTCTAAGCACTCTTTTAGAGTCTTTGTAAATCACACTTGATATCTAAGGGGTAAGGTCTTCTTTTATAATACAAGAAGACCTTTTACAATAAATGATAAGTCTTTGTCTACTACTTGCTTGTTATGTGTCAGTCAACATGTATCTTGTTTTACAACTTTGTTGACTGAGAACATATCTAGATATTATCTTTTGTATATCTTTGACTTTGATACAAATAATATCTTCTTCATTCTTATCCATCCAGCAGCAGTATGACTCATAGAAGCACCTGATACACTACAAGACCTAACTGTGTAACACTACCAGACCTAACTCTGTAACACTACAAGACCTAACTTTGTAACACTACAAGACCTAACTCTGTAACACTACAAGACTTAACTTTGTAACACTACAAGACTTAACTCTGTAACACTACAAGACTTAACCATTTCTGCTGGTAGAATTAATCATTTCAGCAACCAGAATTCATGTTTCATTCTTCTTGTTTTGTATCATCAAATCTATAGAAATATAATTCCCAACAATCTTCCCCTATTTGATGATGACAAAACAAACACATTCTTGTACGAATTTCCCTAGACGAAGTAGAGAAATTGAGATAATTAAATCTCACCATGAATGAAACCATATTGTCTTCCCCTTAATCTATGCTATCCACCACATCTCTTCCCCTTTTTGTTATCAACAAATAGAAAAAGTATACAAATATGATTTTTACAACTACAAACTAATACTAATCAATAGTAGTAAGAATCAATAACTTTCCCTTGTGGTGTTGCACAAATACAATAAATGGTTATACATCTAAACATTTAAGCTTCCCCTGAAACCCATATGTTAACCATTTCGAATCTTCAATTCTGTAGGCTTTTATGACTGATGAAGAAAAACCAATCATTACCAACTTGTTGATGAAGCTGAATAAACCAATCTTGTGTCCTATATCTTGTACTAAAACTGACTTTGAACTTATACTAACACCATATAAGTAGATCGAAATCTCTTGATAAAATCCTCATCTTCAATGAGACACTGAGCACTACAAAGTAACTCCTTTAAGTGATAGTTAACTAGGTCTTCGTCCATCCTCCCCTTGACCTATGAAAACTAGATTTAAAAAGTCATCGCCATAATTATTGAAGCACAAACAAGTTATCTTTTCTTCCAAAGATATGACAAAACACAATCTTGAAAAATTCAACTTCAACTTCAAATAAGCAACAAATGACCTTTTTCACCAATAATAAATTGATAAACAAGCCTTTAATCTTTTAAGAACCTAAACCAACTTTCTTCTGTGTGGTTCTTCCCCTTTGTGTGTGTACTTTGAAAGAAAACCAAAAATTCGACCATACCTCAATTGTTTCTGCAGCAGTATTCAACGATGCATATCTTGCAACCTAAGGCTCAGATTGAAGATCCCTCCGGTGAGAATCTACCTTGATATACCAAGAACCTTCAACAAAAATTTCAGCCCAATCCAACGGTTAACGAAGGAGTTATAGCCTTTGCAAAACTGCTCTGCAGAAAGTTGCGAAAAATTAAGCAAAAACGAATTTTTCTTCTTCCTTTAGCTAAAACCTTTTCTTTTCCTAGATCCAGAGCCCCCCGCTCTGATACCAACTGTGGAAACTTGTTTTAGACCTGCTTTCATCTACTAAAACAAGTTACGTGATCGTTTATGGACTCTAGGTTGTGACACCTTTGATCTAGGATTAACTATGAAAAGCATGATGATAATATTGACGGAATATTCTATGAAAGAAACAATACTATCACAACAAGGTTTTGCCAAACTTTCTCTTTGTTATGGAACTCAGCCCCAATACTACTTGATCATTAGTAATACGGTTACACTCTAACAGGGATCAATGATCCTTGAGGCTTAACAAAAATAAACAACATTAGACCCCATGTCTAATGTTCCCACACACACTCACTTTGGTGTTTACATTTTAACACACTTGGTGTTTTAGTTCTAAGCACTCTTTTAGAGTCTTTGTAAATCACACTTGATATCTAAGGGGTAAGGTCTTCTTTTATAATACAAGAAGACCTTTTACAATAAATGATAAGTCTTTGTCTACTACTTGCTTGTTATGTGTCAGTCAACATGTATCTTGTTTTACAACTTTGTTGACTGAGAACATATCTAGATATTATCTTTTGTATATCTTTGACTTTGATACAAATAATATCTTCTTCATTCTTATCCATCCAGCAGCAGTATGACTCATAGAAGCACCTGATACACTACAAGACCTAACTGTGTAACACTACCAGACCTAACTCTGTAACACTACAAGACCTAACTTTGTAACACTACAAGACCTAACTCTGTAACACTACAAGACTTAACTTTGTAACACTACAAGACTTAACTCTGTAACACTACAAGACTTAACCATTTCTGCTGGTAGAATTAATCATTTCAGCAACCAGAATTCATGTTTCATTCTTCTTGTTTTGTATCATCAAATCTATAGAAATATAATTCCCAACAAGTTTGAAATATTTAGTAAAATGATTCAAAATAAATTAGGATGTTCTATAGTATCAATTAGGACGGACCATGGTCGGGAATTTGATAACGAAGTGCAATTCGGAAAATATTGTGATTTAAATGGGATATCTCACAATTTCTCCGCTCCTCGCACTCCACAATCAAATGGGGTAGTAGAAATAAAAAATTGAACATTACAAGAAATGAGTAGAACAATGCTAAATGAACAATATATCCCACAAAAATTTTGGTGCCATGCCGTTGATACATCAACATATATAATAAATAGAGTCTCAATTAGGCGAATTTTAGGAAAAACCCCATATGAGTTATTAAGAGGTAGAAAACCTAATCTAAATTACTTTAGGGTATTCGGGAGCAAATGTTTTGTTCTCAATACAAAAGATTACCTTACTAAGTTTGATCCTATGTCGTACGAAGGAATCTTTCTAGGGTATTCACAAAATAGTAAAGCATACATAATACTTAATAAACACACTATGAAAGTAGAAAAGTCCTTAAATGTAACATTTGATGAAACTCCACCACCACCTAAGACATTGCCCCTAGAAGATGATGACCTAATTGAAGAAGAAGCTATTGAGGTTAGTAAAATTAAACCCTTGGGCGATGATAATGAAGATATAATATTAGGTGAAAACGAAATAGTAAATGTTAAGGAATCTAAATCACACCTGTTAGATAATATAATAGGAAACTTAAATCAAAGAACCCTTAGATCACAAGCTCAAGATAAAAATAACTTCTTTTGTTTCCTATCAACTATAGAACCTAAAAATATAAATGAGGCATTAAAAGATGAAAGTTGGGTTATGGCTATGCAAGAAGAACTAAATCAATTTAAGACTAATGACGTTTGGGAACTAGTCCCAAATCCCATGAACATGACCATCATAGGAACTAAGTGGGTTTATAGAAATAAGTTAGACGAAAATGGAATAGTTACTAGGAACAAAGCTAGGTTAGTTGCCCAAGGATATAATCAACAAGAAGGAATAGATTATGACGAAACTTATGCCCCAGTAGCTAGATTAGAATCTATAAGAATACTACTTGCCTATGCATGCGCCTTAGATTTTAAGTTATTTCAAATGGACGTGAAAAGTGCATTCCTTAACGGTTTTATCAATGAGGAGGTATACGTGGCACAACCTCCAGGATTCATTGACTTCGCAAAACCTGATTATGTTTATAAACTCAAGAAAGCTTTATATGGACTCAAACAAGCTCTCAAGGCTTGGTATGATCGATTAAAGGCATTTCTTATTAAACATGATTATTCCATGGGAATGGTAGATAACACTCTTTTCACGAAAAAGAAAAGCCTAAATCTCATCATTGTCCAAATATATGTCGACGACATTATATTCGGATCGACTTGTCAAGATATGTGTGATGAATTCGCCAAAATCATGCATGATGAGTTTGAGATGAGCATGATGGGTGAACTTAATTTCTTCCTAGGATTACAAATAAAACAATTAGAAGATGGAATATTTTTTAATCAATCTAAGTACATTAAGGAAATGCTTAAGAAATTTAGATTAGAAGACGCTAAGCCCATGAAGACACCGATGTCTACGGAAGTAAAACTCACAAGAGATGAAGAGGGTGAGTCCGTAGAAAACACTAAGTATAGAGGAATGATAGGTAGTTTACTATATGATGAAGCGAAAAGTGTACCGCTTTTAGGGGGTCATTTAAGCCCTAAATCGTATTTATTTGATCAAATATTGCCCTAAATCGTTCCTTTTGTCATTTTAGGTACTTTGGAGAAGAAATCTGGAAAAGGAAGCATTTTGGACGTTTTTGGAGCATAAAAGTGAAGAATTCGACAAAATGCCAAAGCTGCTGGAAAAGTAAACGTGACGGCGTCAAGGATTGCTCCCGACGGCGTCACGGCTTGGCAAAAGAGGTGGATATGACAAATACACGTGACGCGCCAGAAAGTTTTACAAAGGAAGTCTGACGGCGTCACCCTTTAAGGTGATCAAGGCCGTCTCGTGCTAAGACAAAGAGAGATGGCCATCAGGATTAAAGAGTGACGGCGTCACCCTTAACCTTGACGGCGTCAGCTCCTGATAGGCCAGAACGGATTTTGGAGGATTAAAGAGGGACGGCGTCAAGAAGGCCATCAAGAAACCCTAGCCGCGGCGAGGTGACGGCGTCACCTCCTACAACGTGACGCCGTCAGCCCCTAAATTCTATATATAGTTTTGCAATTTTTATTCATTGTGTGCAACTTTGTGAGGAGAAACCCTAAGACGATTTTTCTGCCATTTTTAAGGGTTTTATACCCTTGGATCTCCCATGTTCAATTGAAGATAAGTAATCAATTAATCATTCAATATGTCTAAGTGTTGTTTGATTATATCTTGTTCTTGTCTTTTATTTAACATGCTAGGCTAGATTTATCTTGTGTTTGCTTAGATCTAATGAAACCTAACTATTGATTATTGGTTGTTGGTGTGTTATTAATTGTATTGGATGATTATTTATTGATGTTAGGCTTGAGAAAACTGGCTAACCTCCTATACGGTAACTTGCTTGAACGTCTTAAGAAACATGAACCAATGCGTACTAAGGTTATTATGGTTGTATTTAATGCATGAGCAAATTCTAGTGATCCCATGTTAGGAGCTTCTTAGCCAGCTCGACATAGGAGTGAAGTAGGAGCTTGTAGAGTTGGGGAAGTACGTACGCCACCCCACGATTGGTATTAAGGAATACACCCGTCATCCACGCAATTAATACACACTAATCAACCGGTAAAAAATAGTTAGGGAGTAAGGAAATCTAAGTAAACACATTTCTCCCCATATAAGTACCACAACTTTTTTATTTTCAGTTATTTTATTTTATTTGCTATTATAGTTATTTGGGTTAGTTGACTAGCAACTAATTCCGCCCACTCCTTCAAACCCGAGATTTTACTTGCTTTTATAAAAAATATAAAAATACAAAAAGAATCTTCCCTCACCCTTAGACCTATTAGAGTAGTTTTTCAATCCTAACGACACTATTCCCCTAGAGAACGATCAATCCTCCGGTACTTGCCACTACACTATACTACATCGGTCAAGTACACTGCCTGGTGGGGATTGCAAGCTTCTCGAGATCCCTCGAGAGGTAAAACCTGTTGTAAGGTCGCAAAACCACGCATCAAGTTTTTGGCGCCGCTGCCGGGGAGTAGTTATTGCTTAGGTTGAAATTTTATTTTTATTAGGTCTACTCACAAGATTCCTATCAAGTGAGATTTTTTCTTTTTATTTTGTAGCTTTCTCGTAGTCTATCTTTTCTTTGTGATTTTGTTTGTAATTTGCTTCAAATGGACTTTTCACTTAGACTTCTAAGATTGCAAGATATGGTTGAGTGGCTAGAACACCAAGAAGTTCAAAATACCTCATTTAGAGATACCTATGAATCATATGAGCCTTCACCTAGGATAGATTCTTATGAACAACCTCCATGTTTAAGATCTCGTTTTAGTGAGGCCAATAGGAAATGCGACCTAGTTTGCCAAGGAATTATGGAGAGAGCCGTTGCAACAAACCATAAGTTGGATGAAGCACTAGGTTTGCTGTTATCACTACCTAAGAAAACAATTGAGGAGGATTTAGCCGAGCATGATCACATTGATCAAAAAGACCTAGGTTTTATGACCAATGACTTTGAATCTCAAGGAACACATGATGAATCCTTTAGGCAAATTGAACATAAGATTATTGAGGAAGATCCTTATGATTCGGACATTGAAGTTGAGATGCCTAGAGAAGCACGTGAGATACTTAGGAGAATGCTTAGGATAGATTCTACCAAAACACATGATGAGGATATAGGTGATCTTGACACGTGGAATGATGAGGTCAATAACATAAGCCCACAAAATACTCAACCATCATTTGAGGCGCACACACCGCCCGTGACTTACCCGGAAGATGTAGAAGAAACTTTAGGAATTCCGATGGAGGTAGAACCCTTGGAACAAGCACCACTAGAGGATATAGGTTTGAATACTTGTAATGATAACCTTACCCTTAGTTCTAGGGAATTTCCTAGTGTTGATGAGCCGGAACCTCAATCTTTACACACCTTTCCATCCTTAGATATATTTCTAGGAGACAAAAGAGGAACCGACCCACCCATCAACCAATATTATCCGGGTAGTTTTAGGATGAAGGAAGCCATTCACTCACCCCCTTCACCTCACGTGGCATATTTCCACCCTAAGGGTGTGTATCGCTACTTTCACCCGCACTTAATCCTAAGTGTAGGGAAAACCTCCCCTATTTCCGTTAAATAAGGGTAGAGTCAGGCTCGTGACTCGAACAAAAAACAAGCGCTTATTGGGAGGCAACCCAAGCTTTATTTATTTGTTTTTTTTGTTTGTTTATTTGATTTTATTTGTTTCCGTATGCATGTTTTATTTTTATTGTTTGTGGATCATGATTCAAAATAAATTGTGAAAATGCTTTATTTTGTTTTTAACTTCGTCTTAATTACATATAAAGGTATTTTGCAAAAGCTAAGTGTAAGGGGAGACCCAAATTTGTTTATAAGAACGAAATTGAGCATGAACCACAACAATATTAAATGAACATGTATACTAGTAATTGTTAGAGTCAAATGCTTGTATCGAGTCATAATGAATATTTTGCAGGATTTCCAGGAAGTGAGGCATAAGTTTTTCCAGAAATTTTCCGGAAACTAACCATAAAATTTCTGCAGGTCACTTCTGACGGCGTCAAGGTTAACACCTGACGGCGTCAAGTGTAAAATTCTGGAAATTTTGCAAGTTTTGTTTTTCTACCGGAGTCATAAAGTTTTTGTTAAATCTTTAGTTTTATAAACTCCAGGAAATCTGCAAATATTCATTCTACAAGCATTATATCTTTAATCGTTTTGTTTTTATTTCTAAGTCTGGAATTACATCTAGTTGTGAGTTTTCTTTGTTCAGGTTGATGCTTTGGGTTTTTTGTGTTTGTTTTCTCAAGTTTAACAGGTTATATTGGACAAGAAGATGATTTATATTTCGGAAGGGAAGCTTTCAACGTTCATTTTCTTGGAGGAGGATTTAACCATGTTACCGGATTATCCACATCAAACGAATCAGGGGAGTATTTGATTTCATTATTTTACCTTATTTACTTTTACATCTTGTTATTTGAACATTGGGGACAATGTTCATCTTAAGTGTAAGGGGGGGGGGGGTAAAGTACGATACCTTAGAGAATGCTATTACGCTTGATTTTTCGTTTGTTTAATAGTAGATGTGTAATAAAACTGAGAGAAATACCTGTTAAGGCAATTTTAGTGACAAATTTAAATTTTTTTACAACATATAGGAGTGAAACTTTGGTCTTAATGAGCGTCTCACGGATAGGAGTTATATGACTAGCACAAAACCGTACCACTAAAAAAATTTCCACCCCCAAATATGTGAGGTTCGCCCCTAGAATTGGTAGGAAAAGCGTTTATGCTATGATGTGTGTACCGGTAGCACTTAGATTCTAGAACTTGCGATAGGACCATTCCGAGGCCACAAGTGAGACTACATTCGTGTAGTTAGATTTACTACATGATAAGAGGCATTAGGATTAACCCATTGTTTTACACCTGTGTTTTTGTTATAATTACGTTGGCTACATTGGTCAAGTAATTCTACCACATCCTTTGCGTTGTACTCATTTTTAGTACACGATACCCCTAGTACACCCCTCAGAGCCTATCTTTTCGTTTCTAACTTTAAGCATTTTACTTAAAGTAAGAATTTGTTTACACCCCACTTAAATGTACACCCAAATCGCCTTGCCTACCTTGTATGTACTCATTTTTAGTGCATTATTGTGACAACATTTGTTTAAACCCCAAGTTAATTATCTAATTGATTACATGGTTGCTAAGTCAAGTCATATCCTTGTACATATTATTTTGGGACGATTGGGACTCATGGGTAAAGTACTAGTGTAATGGAGTAATGGGGAAGAACAACATTATTACCCCCATATGTGCTAACTATTTTAAAAAAAAAAGTACTCCAAGTGTTTCGATTATCTTAATTCGAGTCATTAGAATAGTTATTTGTAAAGTTATGTAAAAGTTCAAGTGTAAGGGGAATGCAACACCCCTATGATGTATTATTTTGGATGGTAGGGCAAGAGTGTATGAAAAAAAAAAAAAAAAAAAAAAAAAAAAAAAAAAAAAAAAAAAAAAAAAAAAACATACGGACTACCATCCCGTTTCATTTTATGTTTATTTTATCTTTTTGTTATTTTCTTCATTAGCTTAAGTCGAGTCTAGTCTTGGCTTAGCAACGCCATATTGTACATGTAATTAATCAAGATCTTTAACTCGCCACCAGTAAAATATCCCTTATCCAACAAATCCGTGTTTATCATATCCCTACACCTAACGTTATAACCCGTTTAAAAGCCCTCTTTGATAGTTTATCTTAGGTGCTTACGCCTAGTGGAGGAGGTTTTCGATCCTTTCCCAAGCCTATGGTAATCTATTTGCTATGACAGGTAGTGAGAGATATTATCCGTTTTCATTTATGAGATATACTTTTATGACACCTGAGAGATGTGAGTATCTAAACACTACTTGTGAGGTGCTAGTTTGTAATCTCCATGCTTATTATGATTAAAGTGGAACGACTATTTGTTGTAATTACTTTTACATTAGCGTTAAATGACCCCTAACTTGTATTTTGATTAGAATAAAAGCGCATTTGCTTGAGGACAAGCAAATCTCAAGTGTAAGGGTATTTGATGAAGCGAAAAGTGTACCGCTTTTAGGGGGTCATTTAAGCCCTAAATCGTATTTATTTGATCAAATATTGCCCTAAATCGTTCCTTTTGTCATTTTAGGTACTTTGGAGAAGAAATCTGGAAAAGGAAGCATTTTGGACGTTTTTGGAGCATAAAAGTGAAGAATTCGACAAAATGCCAAAGCTACTGGAAAAGTACACGTGACGGCGTCAAGGATTGCTCTTGACGGCGTCACGGCTTGGTAAAAGAGGTGGATATGACAAATACACGTGACGCGCCAGAAAGTTTTACAAAGGAAGTCTGACGGCGTCACCCTTTAAGGTGATCAAGGCCGTCTCGTGCTAAGACAAAGAGAGATGGCCATCAGGATTAAAGAGTGACGGCGTCACCCTTAACCTTGACGGCGTCAGCTCCTGATAGGCCAGAACGGATTTTGGAGGATTAAAGAGGGACGGCGTCAAGAAGGCCATCAAGAAACCCTAGCCGCGGCGAGGTGACGGCGTCACCTCCTACAACGTGACGCCGTCAGCCCCTAAATTCTATATATAGTTTTGCAATTTTTATTCATTGTGTGCAACTTTGTGAGGAGAAACCCTAAGACGATTTTTCTGCCATTTTTAAGGGTTTTATACCCTTGGATCTCCCATGTTCAATTGAAGATAAGTAATCAATTAATCATTCAATATGTCTATGTGTTGTTTGATTATATCTTGTTCTTGTCTTTTATTTAACATGCTAGGCTAGATTTATCTTGTGTTTGCTTAGATCTAATGAAACCTAACTATTGATTATTGGTTGTTGGTGTGTTATTAATTGTATTGGATGATTGTTTATCGATGTTAGGCTTGAGAAAACTGGCTAACCTCCTATACGGTAACTTGCTTGAACGTCTTAAGAAACATGAACCAATGCGTACTAAGGTTATTATGGTTGTATTTAATGCATGAGCGAATTCTAGTGATCCCATGTTAGGAGCTTCTTAGCCGGCTCGACATAGGAGTGAAGTAGGAGCTTGTAGAGTTGGGGAAGTACGTACGCCACCCCACGATTGGTATTAAGGAATACACCCGTCATCCACGCAATTAATACAAACTAATCAACCGGTAAAAGATAGTTAGGGAGTAAGGAAATCTAAGTAAACACATTTCTCCCCATATAAGTTCCACAACCTTTTTATTTTCAGTTATTTTATTTTATTTGCTATTGTAGTTATTTGGGTTAGTTGACTAGCAACTAATTCCGCCCACTCCTTCAAACCCGAGATTTTACTTGCTTTTATAAAAAATATAAAAATACAAAAAGAATCTTCCCTCACCCTTAGACCTATTAGAGTAGTTTTTCAATCCTAACGACACTATTCCCCTAGAGAACGATCAATCCCCCGGTACTTGCCACTACACTATACTACATCGGTCAGGTACACTGCCTGGTGGGGATTGCAAGCTTCTTGAGATCCCTCGAGAGGTAAAACCTGTTGTAAGGTCGCAAAACCACGCATCACTATACTTAACGGCAAGTAGACCGGATATCATGTTTAGTGTCTGCCTTTGTGCTCGCTTTCAAGAGGATCCCAAAACCTCTCACCTAGAAGCGGTTAAGCATATCTTCCGACACATTAAAGGCACTATACACTTAGGATTATGGTATCCTAAGGGATCGGGCATAGAAACCATCGTCTATGCGGATTCGGATCATGCGGGAGACTACGTGGATAGAAAAAGCACTAGCGGAATTTGCATGTTAATGGGATGTTGTCTAACATCTTGGTTCTCGAAGAAGCAAACCACTCTTGCTATTTCTACCATAGAAGCCGAATATGTAAGCGCTGGAAAGGCATGTCAACAAGCACTCTGGATGAAATAAGCTCTCGTAGATTATGGCATTAGGTTAGATGATGTCCCAATTATGTGTGATAACAAAGGTGCTATAGATTTAAGTAAGAATCCCGTTCAACACTCTAGGACTAAACATATAGAAATACGCCACCACTTCCTCCGCGATAACGTTCAAAAAGGAAACATATCTATAGAAAAGTTGCATCGGAAGATAACTTAGCAGACATATTCACTAAGCCCCTTAAGCGTGAACTCTTTAACCACTTACGTAAACAATGATGGAACAAATAGCAAGATAAAGAAAAACTAACATAAAATCCCCAAAGACAATTTTTTTCAGCAAACTATTCCACTCGCTTACTTTTTCAACATTCTGTATTCCCAATGAACGCCGCCCATTTGCCTGCCCTTTTTAGTCAGAAAATCTATTTTTTTCAAGTTTTTGCCTCCCCCAACAGAGAATTCAATTGTTCCTTAAAGTTCCCCTAAGCCCCAAACATGAGAAAAAAAAAAAATTACAAAAAGATTTTGCTGTTGGGACAGCAGCACTCATTTTCACCAGCAGTAAATGAACCTTTTTTTTTTTTCACCGCAGCAGATTCAATTTAAAAGGGTCAAACTTTTAAACCCAACACCCTGCTCCCAGACTAAACTTTCTACTGCTGACTTTCTGCCGTTTTTTGAAATTTTTTTGGGGGATTCTACTGCTTGTTTAAAAAGAACGGGGACTGATCTCTACTTTCTTATCCGAAAGCTTAAAAACCCCCCAATTCTTTCGTTTGGGTTTTAAAATCTAATTTTTTATCATAATCTTTTTACCCGCCCTCACGAAAAAAACCCAATTAAAAACCCTAACACCATTTCCACCTTTTTTTAAAACCCCCCAAATCAAACCCAATCTACAATGAGGAAACGACTTATCAGAAAAACCCACAAAAAGTTCCTTTCTTCAAAACCCCCCAACGAGCTGAAGGTTTGGTGAGGTAATAACTTTCTTAATGCTGCATATTAGGTACCGTTAACAGAAACCCGAAATATTTTATTTCCACATGAACAGTTCGTCTAGTGCAATCCAAACTAGAAATGGGGAAGAAAAAATTTAAAAGGGCTAAGGTAAGGGCCAAAGTTTATATCCAAATCATCTGTAAGAAAACTTTTCCTTTTTAAATGTGGGAAATAATTTGCCTTGAAAATTCATGATTTTTGGGAACAAAAAAAGGGATTGAAAGAAAAAAAATGGTTTAAATTTTTAAAAGGGTTCTTCCGTCCAAAATGGAAATTTCTTCTTCACACCATTCCCCTTGCTAAGTCAAAAACTACAGGGGAATGAATTTCACACAACTCAAGCATCTGTTTTGATTTGTCGGGCCACAAAAACCCCTTTTTAATTTTTCGGCTAGGGTAAGGGATGGTTTGAAAAAGAATGTTTCAAAAAAACATTACATTACCCAAGGTTTTTGCAATTGTTTTTTGAATAAGAAACTTAAAAACTTAAGGTTTCATAAAAATGTAAAGGGAATTTCCCCTAAGCAAAAAGGGAAATTATTTTCTTTTTTAAAAAAAGGATAGAACGGGCTTCCTGGGACTATTACTCCATTGTCCACATATTTTTTCCCATTGGGCTGCCACTAGGGAAAGGGGAAAAACAAACAGCTCCCCCGCACAGCCCTTGGGATACCCATCACTCACCCTAAAGAACGCAAACACCTATATTTCACCAAAAAGAACCTAATTTTCCTCAACCTGTGTTAGGATGGATGCAGAGAGCTGCCACAGTGGGGGAAATTTGGGAAAGGGATGGAAGGGGCAAACCCTTACTGCTCCTGGTTTTTGTACTGGGCAGGAAAGTGTTAGCATAAGTAAGACCCCAACCAAGGCAACATCAAATTTGGAATTTTCGTAGAACCTAAAGGATGGGGGAGGCTGAAACTATGAATTGGGGGACACCCAAAATGTAGAAAACAATTCCAGCGATCCCCCTCGGGACAGATAACACAGGCCGAAGGGTGCCATAGCAGAAACTTTTTCAGGAATCATAACAAAAGTACCACACTGGGTCCCAAGTTTTGATCTGTCACAAACAACAAAAAATTGAAAAGAAATTTGGGCTTTGGGGGGGGAAGGAAGAGGTAAAGAAAAGGTATTTAAAAGGCTAAAAAAGGGTTTTGGGAACACACAAAAGTGAGCTCTCCGAAGACACAATTTGGGTAGGGGATCTCCCCAAAAACGGGGGATAAATGGGGACAATGTTTTCAGGGAGGAAACCCAAAGGGAAACAGGGGAGTTAATGACTGAATTTTGAAGGGCGTTAGGAATGAAATTGGAGATGGTTTTCGATAGGTATCAAAAGGTCAGAGGTTATGTAAACAAAAACTTTTGACCCTGAACATTTAGAAACATGTGAAAAAAAGGATTCGGGAAGGAAACCCAAAGGGAAACAGAGGGGTTACTGAGGTGAACTTTTGAAGGCTTTAGGAATGAAATGGGGAGATGGAATTTAATGTTTGTAAAAGGAAATCATGGGGGGTGATGTGAAATCTAAAAATTTTCGAGCCTAAACAAGATGAAATAGTGACAAGGGATTCGGGGGAGGCAATAAAGGGAAACAGGAAGGTTAATGACTAACTTTGAAGTGTTGTAGGGATGAAAGGGGAATAAAAATTTGAAAAATTTTTGTAAGGAAGTTAATGAGGGTGTATTTAAATCAAAAAACTTTCGAGCCGAACTTTTAAACATATGTAAAAGGGATCAGGGGGGAAACCCAAAGGGAAAATATAAGGTCAATGAGCTGAACGTTGAAGGGGCATTGGGGACAGAATGGGGATTGGAAAATTGACAGTGTGTCAAAAATTTAATGAGGGTGTAGTAAACAAAAAACTTTTGAGCCCGAACAGAAAATCAAACTGGGGTTATGGGGGAATTTGGGAAGATCTTGGGGAAATGGCCCAGTTGATTCTGTGCGGGTTTCGAGTCATCCTAATCGGGTTTAAATAAATCTGCTGCTGAGTTGAAGAAGCAGTACAAAACATTTGAAAAGATGAGCCAAAAGCAGTTTAACAAAAAAGAACTGAAAGCAGAAGGGTTGGAAACCGAAGGAAGCAAAATTAAGAGTGTTTTCTAAGCTATTTTTTGGACAAAATCACTTAACAACAGATAGAATATGCGATGGCCAAAGATGCAGTTGTTACCAAAAAAACCCCGTCGAGCTGATTGCAATAGAGTAAACTAAGGAAGCAAAAACACATACTTGGGTTTCATTAACCTAGAATCAAGAATGGCTTTGGATACATGACAAAGTTTTAAATCAAGTCAGAAGGGAAGAGACAACCAAAAAAGGGGCACAGGTCATAGCTGGAATGAAGATGTTTATTTACAGAATCAAGCTGGTTGGAAGGCAGCGTTGGGGGAAAGACCAATCGAGACGTAATTGTACTAAAAGACTACGGGAGAGATCACATGAAACTTCCTGAAAACTTTGACAAAGACCTTTAAAGAAACTTAAGACAACTCACAAGAAATCAACTGAAAAAGGGGAAGTTCTAGGAAAGAGTGGATTATCACAAGAGCGGAACGTAATATGTTAGTCCATTCCAGAAATTCACTTTTTTTACCATTTCAACCAAGACTCGAAAAATTTTGATTGGGGAGATCTCCCGGGACCTTTTTTGAAAGGCGGGAAGATCCAAGAGTCAACAGTGTTCAAGAATTTTGGAAATTTGATAAACTCTGTGATAGAAAGATTTGGACAATCGTGGAGGTAGTACAAATAATTCCAATACAAAGAAAAGACAATGAAAGGGAGCAAGACTAGGTTGAATTCAAGAGATTGTATGAGCCAAACCCCTTCAATTTTTTTTGGAAATTTCCTTTTTATGACTGACTTAAATCAGGATTTTATATTCCTGAAATGTGCTCTTTTGTCAACACAAGTGGAGAGATATCTTCATTTTTAGCTAAATTGGAATACCACTGATTATGAATGTTGATTGAAATTACCACAAAACTCCAGTGTGGACACTGCAGATGGGGGTAAAGGATTTACTAAAAAGAATCAAAGATCAACGTGAAGCCTAAGGAAAAACAAGTTTAATTCAAGGAAAAACTTTGTGATTTTGTGAGACCCAAATGACAGGGATCTTTTTTAAAATTACTTAGATTGAATATAAAACAATATGTATAGAAACTTTTATCGAATTGAAAAAATAAAAAAACCCTATGCAATTAACGTTCATCTTAAGAACAACCTAGTAAACAAATGAATTATTCAACAAACACTTAAATTTACTAAAAGGGTTACTCAAAAGTAACAATTTTTAAAAAAATCTTTATTTAACCCCTAAAAATTTTCTAAAAAGGATCATATCAAGTTTTTTTTAAACCCATAAACCAACTAATTATCTAATGAGAATGTCAATGAAGTCCCCCTGCTTACCCTTTTGTGTCACAACTTTTTGACAGAAGTTTCAAAAGATCGTCAGATACCCCCAAAGCCTCTATCAAGCCATCTTTTGGCTTGTATTTCCAACTGTTCTTGATTAATCCCCACAAACGTTTCCCAAAAATCTTGTCTTAAATTGTTTAAACATTTGAGGAATTTTTTTTTAAACCTTTGAATTCTTTCCCCAACCTGCTACTAAAACCAAGGAACCCCCCATCAAAACCCATTTCCCATCCAATAACGGGTTTTTAAAACTTGTAAAGGACATTCCTCAAACAGGTCCATCATCATAAACAAACCTTGGTCTGGGTTTAAATCAATCGTCTCTTTTTTTTATTCCAGGGTTTCATCACTACCTTCTGAACTACTTTTCCCACTGGATTATTTTCTTTTCTTTTTTCGGCCTTCATTTTAAATCTTCTCCCACTCTTTTGACCCCAATTTGAAAAGACTTAGCCTTTACCTTTTTTTTTCCTCACTTTTCTTACTTCCAATACACCTTTCCTCATCCCTAGAATTCCCAACCCTTTTTTTAAATCTCAACCCATTTTCCCCCCTGATTCTGAATTTTCTTCGGGCCCAAAGATTATGTGGACTTTTGCGGGATCGGGATAATTTTCAGACTCCCCATCATCTTTCTTTGGTTTTCCCATGTATTAGGTTTTGTTGGTTCTTAGAGGGAATGGGTTCTCTAATAGTTAAACCCCTTTGACATAACCCTAGGAATTTTTTAGGTGTTGGAGTTGGTTGTTTTTTGCAGACACATTTTTTTTTTTTGATGTGATGGGTTGTTTTTATGATTTGTTTTTGCTAAGTTGGGGTTCAGATGTTTTTTTTTGGGGTGAGGGCTGCTGTTTTTTGTTGTTTTTTTTTTCAGGATAGTTTCTTTTATGGTCACTCCTTTGACAGGACTCTGGGAAAGTATCTATGATGGAGTTGTCAATTATGTTGGTTGGAGTTGTGGTTGGGGTTGTTTTCGGGTGCTATGTAGGTTTGTTTTGATTGTGATTGTGATTGGGTGGTGTGGGTTTTTGTTTTGGTGTTGATGATTTTGTATATTTTAGGGGAGGACCACCTGACCCAAACAAAACATCATCCCCTTCCCACCCTTCGCTTTAAAAGGTTGAACACCACATGGGCCCTTTGCTCGTCTCAGACAGACTTTATACTAGCACATTTGAATTACCTCGTCAGAAAATTTTTAACCAACTACTCAGCACCAAAGTCTTTAGTTTAGCCCAACACCAGTATCCCATCCATATCAACCTGATCTTTCCCCTTTTTGCTCACCAGTTTCATCAACGCTTCTAAACCTCCCCTGACCCTTGTCTTCATTCCCCCTTTAAAAGAAAGGGGACCATCCCCCCAAAAACTTGTTTCTTCGGGAGAGATCACGCTAGTGCCGTTCCAGCCTCTTTACCTTTTGAATACCCTTGTTCTTGCCTCCCCTTCCCTTCAACTGCCAAATTTCTCATCTTCATTCCTTTGACTTTTTGTGTAACCCAAAAGAATTTGGGACCAATGTCATACATCATGTCATAATTCCTGCAAAGGCTAGGGTTATCTCCCCGACGGGTTATCACTGAATTTTCCCATCTTCTACATGTGGGTGCCCTCAATTCCTCATGCATCCCTACCCTCACCTTGGGGCTGTGTTAATTTCCCGAGGGTGAATCATAGGAATGTCATTTTGTACAAAATTCCCAAAAATTTATTTTTCACCCTACCCTCACTTTTGGGATGTATTACCTTCCCAGAGGTGAATCAATGGGTTCAAACTCTTATAAAAACCTGGGTTGATCACCTAACCCCCCATGTTTCCCATTGGCGGGGATTTCCATCATCTTTTTTCGGGTTCAGAGAACCTTCAGCTTTGGGTTTTTGCCATGGTCAGGTCTACTTAGTTAACACTAACCTGACCAAAACAACAAGCCAAGACATAGTGTTACCCCCCTTCCATCCGTCCCCCCCATCACCTGTGACACCCTCATCTGCGCCCATCCTAACACTGGTCTAGGTAACTCATGTTCTTATTTGGTAAATTTCCTAGGGAGGTGTGGGGGAAGGGTAGCTTTTGTGTTTTCAGCACCTTCACCCTGAGTGGCACCAGTTCAACATATTTTGGGAACAATGTAGTAATATCCCAGAGAACCATTCCATTTTTTTCAAATAAAAAATAATTTCTTTTAAGCTCGGTTTTTTTGTGGGGGTTTTTTTTTTATGTACCTTAGTTTTTTTAAGTTGCTTATTAAAAATCAATTAAAAAACCTAGGGTAAATGTAATTTTTTTCCCAAAACTTCTTTTCAAGCCTTCCATTACCAACCCAAAAAATTAAGGGTTTTCTTGTGGCGAGACAAACAAGCAATGCTTGACTGAACTGAACTCATCCACCCGTATTTTAGGACTCGACAATGGAGAAGGGTAAATAAAAATTTCCCCATTGTGGCAAAAAGCCCTTTTAAATAAAATTTTTAAACCATCCTTTTTCTCTCATAACCCTATTTTCAAGTTCTTTAAAAATGACAAATTTTAAAGGGCAAATATCTTTTCATCATCTAAAAAGTAAAACTTTTCCCCAGATGATTCGAAACAATTATCCTTTTGCCATCTACCTAGCCTTTAATTGTTTTCCCCTTTTATATTTCGTCCTAACGTAACCAAACTGTTTCATTGGGAAATGTATATAGGGGGTTTTTTTGTTAACGCATACCTAAGATAAGCATTAAGAAATAAAATAACTTCAGCAAATCCTTCAGTTTCGGGACGTTTTCAAGAAACGCAACCATTGTGGCTAGGGAAAATTTTCTTTTCGCCATTTTTAAATTTAGGGTTTGTTTTTAGGGGTTTTGAGAATCAAAAGATCAAAGGTGTGTTGGGGTTTAAATTTACAGTAAATTTTGGGCGAACAAAGTAAATTTGTCGGTAAAATTGGGGATTTTAGACCGTTTGGATCAATTTAGGATTATTTTGGCTCCAATTTAAAAAACGCCCCTTTTATTTTAAAACCAAGCGGGGATTCCAAAATTTTTGCAAAACACACAGAAATTTAGCATTAGAATCTTGAAAAACCTCAGAATCTTTTGCTGCTACAGTAGAAGTCTGTGAACCTTACAAACTATTAAAAAAAACACATGGAATAAGATTTTTCAAAATTTACCATTCCTATACAGAAATTTAAAATTTTTAAAAATCTACCCACAAAAAAACTTTTAAAGTAAAGCTACAACATTGTTGACAGTATGGATTATAATTTTTGAATTAGTTTTTTTCTCGTAACAATTTTTAAAACAAAAATATTTTTGTTATTTTGAAACAAATCCGTGTTCTAAAGGGGCTAATCCTAGTTAAAATTTTGTGTACTATTGTTTTGTTAATTTTCAAGGGCATTTTTTAATTTTATCCTTTTTTTAATTTGCCCATTTTTTAATTTGCCCATTTTTTTAAAAATTTGCCATGAGTTTGCAAAACAGAACCACAAGTACATCTACTTTATTTTACTAATTAATCCCATTGTATTAATCATGACAACGAACTCCTAATAAGTTGTCATATTTGCCTTTTTCCTTCCATACCAACTACTTTTTTTCACCCCTTTTTAGCCCACCCTTTTCCCCAGACCTTTAAAATAGTCTGACAACAAACCTTGGATGTTCAACTACATATCAAAATGGCAAACCTTTTAAAACTAACTCCAATCTAGTTTTTCAAAGATATGGAAGCAAACATAATTCACAAACCTTCATCACTTCATAGGGTGCTCGTCCCACTGTAGTGCTTTTAATCAACATTTGATCGGGGTCAAAAGGGTTTTATGACATCGTGGGTAAAAATTTTAAACATTACCCCATTTGTTCACAAAAAACCCTTTTCATTTATAATGCCTCGGCAACTCTAGGGGCCTTTACGTTTTTTTATGTATGGTACTAAAAATGGCTGTTTTTTTGAACCCATCCATAAGAAAATCTGTTGCATATTTCATCCTTTTTACACAACCCCAAATAGAAGTAAAAAGTTTTTTCTTTGGGTTTTGGTGTCCGTCCCGACCCCCCAAACCCCACATTGTAAAAGGTACATACCCCTTTTTTCCAAACCGTTTCTGTATGCCCAAAGTTTTTTTCATTGAAACACCAAGACCTGGACACTCTCCAAGTTTTTCATTGCCACCCAGTCAAAAATTGAAAAGAAAAACTCAGGCAGTTTAGTCGTTTATCTATTGGGCTGGTACTGAAAGTTTTACCCAAAGGGGTTCTGTACAAGGGCCACTTTGATTTCTTTTTATATGATTTCCCGCCAATTTTGCGCATAGAGAAACCCTCTCTTTTTAAAATCGTAAAAGCCAGTTCCCTTTTTCGTTCACGACTTGGAAACTCTGTTTTTGCTTTCTGGGTGACATACTTCGAGGTCCCACTTTTTACGGGTGGCTTTTGGAGGGGATGGGCATCCAAACACGATTTTTAAATCTTTTCTGCATCCTACCCCCCCTGGTGATTTAAACTGATTTGCTTACAAGTAACCAAGCCCAATATCAAGCCACTGTCGGACACATTTTGGGGCACAAAAGTTTTTCTACGTCACAGGGGGACAATTTGTTTGTTTTGGGAAATTTAAGGAAATGCGGGTTTATTCACATCTCTCCGACAAAGAATCTCTTCTTTTTTATAAATCTCCCAGACCCCTGGGTTTACAACGTTTACATTTTTAAACTAACATTCATTGCATTGTATTATAGAATGACATTTTACAAATATTCCAGTACACTTACCATGTTTTAAACGTTTAAAAACAAATTCCTTTTCCCATATTCGGTTTTACCTCCCTTTGAGAAAGGGATAATTATGGATCCGGGGTTTTGGTTTGCAATTTTCAGTATGGGAGGAAACTAGTGTGATGCGCCGTGGAACCCGGTTACCCTCGCAACAAAGGCTTTGAAACATGAACCTTTAAAATAATCGAGTATTATCAGTAATCCCTTGGGTTTTATGATTCATGACAAAAATACTAATTGACTATTTTTTTTTTGTTAGTTGCTAAATTTCTGTACTTCTTGTTTATGTTTTTTTCATCGTTTGCAACCGACTACCAAAATAAAAAAAAAAAAGGCAAAAAATATTATGCAATAACTATTGTGGGGAACTTTAAAAGACCTTTTGGGGAACTACAAAATAATGGCGCATTAAAACCCAAATGAAAGCCACCGGGGTCTTGCGTTAACCAAATTTTTTTCCCCCAAAAATTTTGAAGAAAACAAATTTTTTTTTAAAAAACATACTAGCGCAATTAGTAATGTTTATTAATTAAAACTCCTAATCTCTATATCAAATAAGCACAACACACGGAAACCAAAGACAATAACAATGCACCATCAATCTTAAAGAAAGCATATAAACAAAAAGCAAACAACAAAATATAAGTTTATTGTCATAGGGGATTCAAAACCCCTCCATAAACACAAGACTAAAAGAATTCCACCAAGGCTATGCGGGAAGCTCGGTGGAGTTTTAACACTTCCTACCAACCCCCCAATTCACCTCACATTTTCAAACTCATCATAACTCAAATTGCGACTTTAATAAACCACTTTTAGCAAGGGGGGAAAACCAAGTATGAGCTTTATATTTTTAATTCTTTTCCGATCTAGGAAAAGATGAAAAGCCACACTCTTGACTGCCCCACCTCATTCCATTGCTACCAAAACTACTGAAAAACTTCCAAAAGGGAATCACTTTCCAAAGCAGCCTGCAAATTGAGATAGCTTGAGTGCACCAACCAGGCAAATTTTGATGAGTATTTCAACATATCATTCCCCTTACCATGGTTTCTAGATTTAAATTTTTTAGCTCCAAATCATTTTAATGATTAATGACACCCTTGCATTGTTTTTCCCAAAATTTTACTCCGATAATTTTGAGTCTTAAAGGGATACAAATGCCACAGGACATTTATCCAGGAGCTTCCCTTCTTCCAACAACACAAAATTCGACTTTTTTTGTCGTTTTAAAGATTATATTTTCATACTAAAGATATTGTAATTTGAACTGTAAAACTCAAATTTGTCTAACCTTGCCTCCTAAAATCAGTGTAAGGGACTCAAATTCAAGAGTTCTAACTGAAAATATTGTAATTGGATTGTCTGGATTTCGAAAAACCGAATGACAAATACAAATCTTAAATTTCCAAGCTGTGCATTATCCAAAAGTCCCATGTATTTTTTTAATAAAAATTTCCCTTTTTAAAGACCAAGTAAGGGGCAACGAGAAATAAACTCCCAAATTGAACCGGGTTTTAAAGTCAACATATAACAATCTAAACTCAATAGATTTGGGAAAACTAAAAAAAATACCAACTAGGAAAAGTACACCAAAAAAGTTCAAGATGTTCAACTCTATACGAGAGTACAGTTGGGCGGCAACATAACTGGTTCACCATACCTTTTGAAATTGTGGCTCCCGATTTCCTTCCCCAGCCCAAAAAAAACAGCCAATCATGAATCTCTTCAAAAATTGAAGTAATCTTGTCCAAACACGGTTTTGGGTCTACGAAAAACAAACCTTTTTACTGGGCCTCTGAGCTAAGTACAGTCTAGTAATTTCCTTTCCCCCAAAAAATTTTTCAAAAAAAAAAAGAAATCCTCATCAACTATAACACGGTGAGCAAAGCCACTTAAACCCCCAGTTTCTCGCTAAACAACGTCCTCAAAACCGCATCTTTTTGTGGCAAACAAACATAAAAATTTAGTGACCCATTATCTGGCATGTTCTAATAAATCCGCCATTTTAGGGATAACATTTCGTCCAAAAAACATGGAAAAGGGGAATTTGATTTGCTTTTTTTGAGGATGCAAAATGAAGTTTGGGTTTCATTTTTATTTGTTTTTTTTTTAAGGGTTTGTTAATTGTGGGGTGTATAGGGGTTTTGGGGGGTGGGTTTTTTTGGTTTTTTTGCGGAAAAAAGTAAATAGGTGTAATCAAATCAAGTTAATTTAAACGGTGGTGGATAGCAATTGGGGAATAGTTGGGGGAACTTGTCAAGTTAAAATACCGTTCATATAGGCTTTTTTAATATTTTGTAAATACTTTATTTTAATTTAAAAAAAAACAAAAAAATTTAAACCAAACATCCGTTTTCCAAAAAAAAACACATACCATTACAAATTGAATCACAAACCATTACAAACTTTTAAGAACATAGGGTTCACAACCTTACAAAATTTTCCCAAAAAAATATCTAAAAACACACTTGTTTTGTAGTTAGAACCGCTACCTTCCCATCATCCCTTTTTTTCCCTTTTTTTCATTTCTTTTTTCTTTTCTTTTCCTTCTATCCTTTTAAAGCTTAAACACAACTTCAAATGGGGAAAACCTCATTCCAACCATCAAACTTTTAAACCGGTATCATAGTCCTTCTTCTCCTCCCCTCCTCTTCCCTTTGAATCAGCCAAAACGCTTCAAGTAAACAAAATGTTTCCCAATAAGCAGAATCGAGTTTCTCAAATCCTTAGGTATTCCTTTAAAAAAACCATACCATCAATTGGTTTTTACGCCAATCCATCAAGAATAAATCATTTAGATAAAATTTTTTAAAACATTTTAAATTTCCCCCTCCTCGGGAAACCCTGAAATAGCCTTACCCTTTTCCATTTTTTTGCCATCGGGTGGGTTTGTTCGTTGGGGTTATGGTGTTTTGGGGGGAAAGTTGTGTGGTTTTTGGGGTTTTTTAAAAAAAACGGGGTAGAGATGAACTAATAGTCCCTAGCAATCTTTTTGTTGCCTTGTTACTTTTGTAGGGAAAGGTTTAAATAAAAAAAATAAAAATCATAATACCATTTTAAAAAGTATTTTTTCTTTAAATGTATTTTTTTCCCCTTTTTATAATCGAACAAAAACAAGGGGAAAAGGGCCCACCAATACAGTAGAACCCCGAATTAAAAAGCAGCATTAAAACCCCCAAACTTAACAGTCTGCTCAAATCCTTTAAATAGAAGTAAAATTTTCCCAATTTTTTTAAAAGTTGCCCTTTTTTAAGTTTCCCATTTTTTAATTGCCCATATTTTAAAAATTTCCCTTTTTTAAAAACTTGACTAATTTTTTCCACTTTTGGGAACTTGAATTAAAAAATTGGGCACTAGTTAAAAAGTGGGAAAGGTAAAAAAAATAATAAAAAATAAACCCTAACACCATTTTAAAATTAATTGTTTTTTCAAAGTAATTTTTTTTCCCCCTTTTTATGAATTAAAATATACAATGGTAAAAGTGCCCACCAAAAAACATAAATCCCCAAATTACAAAGCGAGCATAAACCCTCAGCAAAAAAATTTTACCTGCAGATAAACATTGAAGTAGCATAGAATTTGGCGAAATTCGAAAGGTGGAAAGTCTGCTCAATTGCCCATTTTTTAAGTGCGTTTCAAATTTGCTCAAATTAAAATTCCCCCTTAAAGTTGCACTTTTCTTTAAATTTCCCCCCTTTTAAAATTGGCCATCTTTTAAAATTGCCATTTTGCAAGTCTGACTACCAATCAAGTGATCATTACACCTGTCACTTGCCCTAAAAGTGGGTTACCCTCTATAACGCTATTTTTACATTTTTTATACGTTATTTTGTTTTTTTATATAAATATATTTTTGTTTATGATAGTTTTTTTGCTTAAAAATTGTTGAAGATGTTTTAAGTCAGGTACAAGGAAAAAACAAAAGACGGAGAAAAGCAAAAAATTCAAGTAAATATCGAAGAAAAGCGTCACCGAAAACATTATCAGATATATCATTTCCCCGGGTTTTACAAAAAGATGAAAGGATAAGTCAGATTAGACCCCAAAAAATATGTTAAAAGTTGGAGCTTTTTCTACTAAGCAAAATTATTTAAGAAAGTTGGGTCCAAAACCCCAAAGGGTTTTGTTTCCAAACCAAGGTTTTAAAAAAGGGGTTTAAAGCCTAGGGTTAAATCATGCCTGAGGGTTTACCGTCGCCCATGCCCAAGGTTTACATTTCAAACCTTGTTTACAGAAAATCTGAAATAAGAGTTCATTAACCTCCCTTTAAGCACCATTAAGGGTTTGGCCGTCATTGCTTCCTATTATGATTATTGATGTAATATTTTATTTTTAAGGGTGTCCCTTTCAACTTAAATAAACCCCCAAAACACCCTTTTTTGAGGGCACTCACAATCAAAAACCCTTTCCCATAAGGATTTGATTATACTACTTTTTTAAACCCAAAAGAGCTCAAAAAAACTCTGCCATTCTAAAGGGAAATAACTAGTAGAAGAGGGGGAAGAACCCTGTTTTGTTGGAGGCCTCAAGATGCTAAACCTTTTTTTACCATTGTAATCTTTCTATTGGTAATTTTTTTATTATTTAATTTTGTTAATTTGTTGAAGTTGAAACAATGTTATTTTATTATGAAACTTTTTTATGGGAAAATTCGGATCTTGTTTGGGAACATTGTGACTAGTTTTATGAAGTTGGGCGTTTTTTGGTTGGAAAAAGTGATTAATTTTATGGGGTTTTTTTTTAAATAAATTTTGTCCTAAAAATTGTTGGTTAAATATTGTTGGGTTTAAAGGGTAAAAAATTTTTAATAATTATTTAATTCCAAGAGTTAGTGACAAACAATTTTTAAATTTGATAATGACAATGTCAAAATACAAGTTTTTAAACGGGTTTTGAAAAAATTTAATCACGAATTGGTTAAAAAAATCGTAAGAACCAATTTAACAAACAACTTTTTTATGCATTTTTATCACAAAAAAGCTGAAAAGGGGTGAATTTGCCGAAAGGACTCACCCTGAAACTATAAAACAGGGTTTTCTTGATATGACCCCTTGACAAATCCTTGAAATTTGATATTCCTTTTTTAAATTTTTACCCAAACATGTTCTACATCTATCACGATTAGTCATGGTTCCTAAAAAAGATGCTTTTATTTAATTGTTTTTTTATTTATTGAAATTTAAACCATGTTTGTTTAAGTCGTTTTTCTAGTTTTGATCGGGCAATTTAAGTGCTATACTATTAATGTTCTAAAAACACAACTAAGTAGTTTTCCTTGGGGCGAACCTTATTTACCACAACAATACTACAATTTAACAGTATACTTCTCGTGTGTTTTCTTTGAAAAAAAAATGGTGATAAGAAAAAAAAAATTTAAAAATTTTAAGTGAAATTTTTGGGGAAAAAAAAAAAATAAAATCCCCTATTTTAAACGCATCAAGTTTTTGGCGCCGTTGCCGGGGACTATGATTATTTTTAGTAACATAATGGTATAAGTTTTTTTAGTATTTGTTTGCTTTTTTTTTGTTTCCCAATTTTTGTTTATTTGCATGTTGGTTAATGATTGTTATGTTTGTTTGTTTTTTTTGTCTTATTTTAAATAAGTTTTCCTGATCTTTTTCTTTAATTTGATATAATAAACTCCCTAAAGATTCGAAATCTATTAAAAAAGAAAAAGAAAAAAACAAGTTTAAAAAAATTTTTTAAAAAAAAAATTCTGCAAACCTCGGGTTGAATCATCAAAACCCCCGGTTTGGAGACAAAAAAATATTTTTTTCCTCAACCGCCGGTATAAATGCAAACCCCCGGGATGAATTTCTTTACCCCCCCCAACACCACCCAAACCGCCGGCATTCTGTGTAAAAAAATTATTTTTTTTTAAAATTTTTTTTTTTTTTCTTAGTTCTTAGTGTATCCTTATTGTACCTTGGTTGTATGTATTTGTTCTAACTTTTTTATATTTTTCTTTTTCCCATAGTTAATTATTTTATTTTTTCAACCCCTAAAGTTTGATTTTGGATATATTGTTTATTATGTTTGTTTTTTTCTTAGTTATGGGTCACTTACGAAGTTTCGGCTACTTGGGAAAAATTGAAATGGAATTGAGGCAGGGAGATGCTATGTTAAAAAGGAAAAATATTGTTTTGAAAAGTGAAGTTTCAAAAAAAGGAAGGAAGTTGAATGTATGGGAATATAGCAGAAAAGCTTTGGGTAGTTACTTTTTCTCGTGCAAGTTGGGGAAAAGACAACCATTTAGAGGTAACCCCACCTTGGAGTAGAAGATTAGGACTTGGGGTGCGGAAAGAATCTTTGGACAAAATGATAGTTATGGACTATTGCTTTCTATAAAAATTTGGGAATGGGAAAAATTTTAAGTTGACAAGTATAATCGGAGAATTTCAAAGGGTGTGAAGATTGACATTCATGGGTTTTTCTTTTGCCATGGATTTGGTTATTGATGAAATGAAGATACAAAGATCCTTTTCCCTGGGGTTTGGAGAATTTCTTTTTTTGGCAACCAAATTTTTATTTATTTTTATTTTGGGTTTAAATCAAGTTAGAGTTGGAAATTGCAAGATGATAAAAGTTAGTTGGCAATTGAACAAAAGGGGAAGTTTGTGAAATAAGATGGTTTTAAAGAAAAAAGGAAAAGGTTTAAAAAGGGGAAGGGCCCCCCTTGAAGCAAAAAACCCACCCTTTAAAGGTCCATACCTTTACCATCATCATTGCCACACCCCCCACCACCTCATTAAAGGGGAAAATTTTTCCAACAAAACACCCTCACTAAATGAAAAACCAAACCCAAAATCCCTTGATAAGCAAAAAGTTTTGAAGAGATTACTATGAAATTTAAAGAATTATTTTTAATGAAACCAATACTTTAGTGTTTTAACATTACTCACAAGGAAGTTTTTTTTTTTTTTTTTTTTTTTTTTTTTTTTTTTTTTTTTTTTTTTTTTTAAAGGTGAAATTTCGGTGGGAAAATAAACTTGTACAAAGAAGGAATTAGAAAAAGAAGAGGAAAAGTGAGGAGAAAGGGTTTCCTAAAAAAAAAAGAAATCCGGGGAAATCTTATTCCACTTAAATAATGGAACGTTGCAATCAATGCATTGGCCGTACGGGGGGAATGTTAGCATAATGCCTTATAAGCTTACAAGTTATGGGAAATTTGGGAAGACTATTCCTTCCAATGATGTTTTGTTGAGGCGATAATAAGTGGCAAAATCTTATGGGAAAAATGAAGAATGTGAGGTTACAAATTTGGGTTTTAAAAACCACTTTGTACTTTTTGTTATGCATGTACCTTTGATAAGAGACACCCATGTTGGGGGGACCCCGTTCTTGAGCACAATAGGGGCAATTATTTTATAATGGGGAAAGAACTAGGAAATTATGATAGAGTACAAGAAGGACTACCATGCCAAAAAGAGAGACAAAGTTCTAGCTGATGAAGGACGAGATGAAATTGGTTTGATTTTTGATATAAGCCGATAATGAAAGGGAATCCAAAATTAGGAAAAACAGCCCCACATTTGAACATTTGAGGAGATATGGAAAAGCTTGCTATGGAGAATTGCTTCAATCCATTCAAGAACATTTTAGTTTTCAAGAAAATTTACTTTTCCCTTGGTTCCATGCCAATTGGCTTTAAAATATGAATGGACATCGGGTGGGTATAGCAAAAAAACAAAAATTGAAGGTGAAAATATTGGCACACAAGAAAATTTCTATCCCCGTGGATGCCGATTCACTCGTTTTTCAAAACAAAGGGAAAACCCTAAGTTCTTTCGGGGAAGTTTCATTCGGAGGTATTTTTGTTGGGGGTTATTTTGACTAAACGAAGCAATGATGAGGAAGAATAAAAAGCTTATATTAAGCTTGTGCTCATTTTGTTCTTAGATTTTTATCTAGTTTTCTTTTTATTTTGATGTTTTGCATTTCTTTGTTAAGTTAAGTATTTTTAGCTCTTGAGCTTTATAAAATAAGTAATGAAAAATGTTTTTAATTTGATTTAAGTTTTGGTTTTTGAGCTTGTTCAATGATAAATTGAATGAAATGATGATTTTGTTTTGGGGTTTCGGAAATGTTTAATCGTAAATAATGTTTTTGAAGAGAAAAAAAGAGTTTTGTGTCAAACCCCGGGTTTTTGGGAAACCAAAAACCCCCGTCCAAGTACTAAACCTTTGGGGTTTTTATGAATATTGTGCAGAAAAATTTAAGAAAGGAAAAAAAAGAAAAAAAAACCACAAGTTCATCATCATCACACATTTTAAAAAGATTAAAGAGAGATCAATAAGTTGATAGAAATCCTATGGCATCAAAAGAGAATAAAATCCATCCCCAATTTCTTTAAAAATTTTTCTAATTCGAATTCAATTTTTTTTGGTTCTTAAATTGGCGAATTTTTCATAGTTTGAATTAAGTGAAATTTGTTTTATTGGTTTTCTAGAGATGGGGTTTTAAGGGTTGTTTAGAAGTGAATTGAATGAAATTTTAAAGAAAGGGGAAAAATTTGATGATTATAAGATTTAGGGCTTATAATTCAAAATTTTGGGGGTGATTTACAAATTAAATGGTTTTTATGGTAATGATTAAGAAATTTGTGTTTGAATACTAGATGATTTTGTTTTGGCCACTTTTTTGTTGTTATTAATCTTTATCTTGAAAAAGAGACTAAAAGGGAAAAGGAGTTATGGATTAAAGATAAATTTTTGATGAATTGGTGAAAAATTGTTTTTTGCGAAAAAAAAAAAAAGAAAAAGAACTGCAGACCGACGGCCGAAAAAACCCTTCGCCGGCCTGGGGCCAATTGAGCAACCCATACCGCCGCAAAACCAAACCGGGGGGGGTGGGGAAGCGTTAAGAAAAAAAAATTCTTTTTTCTTGTTTTAAACCCTTTTATTTTTAACCCTTTTTTAAAAACAAAATCCTCTTGTTTTGATTGGTTTTTTTGTAGAAACAGTTTAACAAGACGAGAGTCAACCCCTCATTGCTTTGAATAAGCGATACAAGACGAAGGAGATGTTAATCTTATCCCCCTAACAAGTGAACATCTGAGATGGCTAAGTTGGGGAAAGAACAAAGCAACTACAATAGGGGGTTGGGAAAGCTACAAAAGAAAGAAACGCGGTACCAAGTTATAATGGAAATTTGCTGAGACAATATAAACTTATTGGCACTCTTAAAAAACCATGAAATAGTACGGAATTTGGAGGTCAAGAATATGAAGACGAAGTTTTGAATTCCGTTTAGAGGAGAAAAGCAAATCTATAAAGAATGGGTTAGAGTTCTTTGCCACCCTTTTTTTTCAACCAAAAGGGAAAGATATCATGATGAGAAAAGTATTTGGTTTTTGGTTTTGTGGGCATGATCATTGGATACTTTGCCCAAATTTGGGCAATTTCTTGGTTTAATACGAGAATGACTTTGAGCATGTAGATTTTGAAATCATTTTGCAAACTAAGATAAACCGGACAAGTATGTTGAAGGGAATATGGAATCAATAGGGGGATCCCAATAATATTTTTCTTTTAAGGAAGGGATGTTCATTCACCATTGCCCGGCTCTACACAAGTGATTGTGAATTTATTTTTCATAGGGGCATAGCCAACATAAATTCATGCACAGATTTGTGGATAATGGGAAAGCTTTGGACCAAAAAAAAATATGAATGTTTTTTGGACTTTGGCGTATATTATCAAAGAGGGGGGGCTATCATGTCTAACAGGGTTTTTTCAATGGTGGGCATTTTGTTTCTAAGATTGAAAAACCTGGTTTATGATACGGGGGAAGAGTTAGAAAGATAACTGATAAAAAGGGAAAGTGAAACTTGACAAGAAGGTTTTTTAAAAAATTTGCTTGATGATGAACGATGTGTTTTTGGTTTTATAGACTTGAAAAAATGATTTGCAACCCCCCCACCACAAAAAAATCAACAAAATTTGAGAGTCTTCGGGGTTGAATCATTGGGGGGTTTTCACGCGAATTTTCCATCAGTGGATAGGGAAAAAATGTGGGGGACAGAGTTTGATGAAATTGGACACAAAGGATTAATTTTCGCACCACTTCCACCCACATTGGGGAAAATTTTTGTACCACCTTATTCTTTTTCCCAAAGGCGAAAGAACCCAAATTGGAGTTCCCCTACCCTTTTCCCTACCGCCTATCCTTTTGGGGCATGTACCCTACCCAAATTTTAGCAATTTCCAAATAAAAAGGTGCAATGTTAACGGGAACTTTTTTTCGGGGGATTTTAAAAAGTTGGGACCAAAATTATGAAGCAGGAACGTCTCAGGAGGATTTGATCGGCCCCTTGGTTACAAGCAGGTGATGAACGATGAAGGAAAATTTACTTCATTCATGGATATGACGATGTTTTAACAATATTTTTTGTTTTATTCGTATTTTAAACATGTTTGCTTATACAAAAAAGTTTTAGAATTTTTTTATTATTTTATGGTTAGGATTTTTACTTGGTTATTTGTATTATTGCATCTTGTTTTTTGTTTTTTTTTGATTTTTTTTTTTCTTTTTAGGTTTTTGGTACCATGAATTTGCAGTTCATAGTTGGGAATTTTTTTTTTTTTTATCTTTGGGGTTTCCAACTCATGCTTTTAAAAACCCAAAATGGGCCCCCCTTTATTTCTCGGGGATGTCATTTACTATTTTTTTTTCCCCATTTCCTTTACCCTTTTAAGTTTAATTTTTCACATTAGGACTGCAAAACTTAATGTGGGGGAGGGGAAATAAATATGGGAAAAGATTCAATTTTTTAAATTTTTTTTTTTATTATTTTTTGGGAAATTTTTTTATTTCCCTTTAAAGGAAGTATTGTTTTTTTCACATAAAAATATAAATTAAAATCAGCTTAAATTTCCTAGCAAAAAAGGCAATTTTGAAATTTTAACGAACTCGGTTTAAATGAATAATCTATTCTTAGGATTGATAAAATTTCGTAGCATTTTTTACCTATTCTAAAAAAAAATGTGAGGGTTTGACCTATTATTTGAAGCATATATTTTATGCTTAAATTCTATTTTCCCCGCTAAAAGTGGGTGCCGGTGATTGAATGATTTTAAACTTTGACTTATCATGCTTACGAATTCCAAAGTAAGTCACTTTTTTTAATATAAATGAATTTAAAATAAGAGGCACTAGGATTAAACCAAATGGGCCCCCATTTTTTTATATTGAAAATTTAGCTACCAAAATTTGGTTAGTTTTTAAACGCTAAAATTTCCCTGGGTCCATTTTTACATCATTTTTAGTGCTAGATCCCTTAGTTCAACCCTTTGACCCATCTTTTTCATTTTTTTTTTCAAAACCCCGAAAAAAAGAAATTTTGCACCTTTAAACCCTTTCCTACCTTTTTAGTCAAGTTGAAAGATGAATTACTTTTTTGATCAGAAGAATTTTTTATGATTTTAGTCTACACTTGTATTTCGGGAAAAACCTTTCGACGAAGATGAAGGGAGCTACTTCTTTTTTGTATCTTTTTTGGTATATGCCATCCCCAAGGGGCAAAAAAATAAAAAAAAAAAAAAAAAAATGGCCAACGAGCTATAATCGGGGAATTAGCCAATGCCAAAGGTTTATAAAATTTGATCGATGGATAATAAAAGGGGGAAGGAAAATTTATGAAAGGCAAAATCAATTTTAGGATCATGGTTCGTAGTTTTTTGCACAATAATTCGGGGAATTTTTCTTGATTCTTGAAAATTATATTAACCAAATAAAATCCATGTCTTATCCTAACCTTTTTTCTTTTGTAAAAAAGTGAATGTATGAATTTGTATGACCATCCGTTTTGAATATTGGCCAAAATTGCTAGCGAACAGAGTGTGTTTTGGTGACCACCGTTTTAAACAATGTTGTTAGCGACCCAAATAAAAACTAGTGACCATCCTTATTTGACTATTCAAGAATTTGCGTTACGATCTATTTTAAATTTTTGACAATAGCTTTTTAGCATGAGTTGATAATACCCTTACCCAAAAATTTCAACCCGAAAAAAGTCCCGTATAAATTTGTTTATTTCTTTCATGATTTGGATAGTTTTGATAGTTTGCAAGCCTAGGAAGACTAATCACGACTGAGCAATTAGTGAAATATATCCCCAAACAAAAAATGAGTGTGAGTGAATTAAATATTATCCTTTCTTTTTGTGAGGGGCTTAGTTGTGTTTTCTAGCTTGATCGAGTAAGTCTTTAAAAATTTACAAATAAAATTAAAGAAAACACTTTTGACTTTTTTAACCTCGTATTAAGGGGAAATTAGTTAATATTTTAGAAAAAAATGGGGAATGGCTATTGGAAAAATAAATTTTCCAAAGATTACTTTGCTTGAGGGGAAGCAAAAAAATAAGGTGGGGGGAAATTTTATAACGCCATTTTTTACATGTTTTTATAGCTTATTGTGTGTTTTTTATATGAAATATAGTTAGTTTATGATAGTTTTTTTTGCTTAAAATTTTTTGAAGGGTTTAAGTCTAGGTACCAAAAAAAATCAAGAAGACGAGAAAAGCTATAAATTCAAGTAAATATCGAAGAAAAATTTTGTCACCGAAAACATTTATGCATGATATGATCATTTCCGGTTTTACAAAGGGTGAAAGGATTTAAATCAATTAGGACCAAAAGTTGTTAAAAATTGAGCTTTATGCTAGCAAGCCAAATTATGTGAAGAAATTGGGGCCAAACCCCAAAGGTTTAGTTTCCAACCCAAGGTTTAAGAAGGGATCTCATGCCTAAGGTTTAGCCGTCGCCCATGCCCAAGGTTTTCATTTTAAACCTAGGTTTACAAAAAAACTGAAAATGAAGATTCATTAACTCTCCACTTTAAGCCCATTAAAAATTATGGCCGAAACATTTGCTTCCTAAATTTTGATTATTGACGAATATTTCAGTTTTAGGGGGGTTTTTACAAGCTTAAATAAGACCCCCAATAACCCTTTTTAAGGACACTCACAATCAAACCTTACACCAAAGGATTATTATACACTTTCTAAAACCCCAAAAAACCAAAAATCTCTGCCCTTCTTTAAGGGAAATAACATTTAAAAAGGGGGAAGATTCCCTTTTCGATTGGAGGGCCCCAAAGAGTGCTTAATCTTTCATTTTCTCATTGAATCTTACTATTGGTAATTTTCTTTTTTATTAATTATGTTAATTGTTTAAGTTAATACAATTTAGTTTTTAATGAAACTTGTTATGGGAAAGATTCGGATACTTTTTTTGGAACGTTTTGACTAGTTGTATAATGTTTGGGCTTTAGTTGGGTTGGGAAAAAGGATTAATCTATGGGTTTTTTAAAAAAATTTTTGTCCTAAAACTTGTTGGTTAAATATTGTTGATTTTAAAGGGTGAAAAAATTTTTAATAATTTATTTAATTCCCAAAAGTTAGTGACAAACGAATTGGTATTTGATAAGTGACGAATTCAAATATACAATTTTTAAACGGATTCGAAAATATTAATCACGAGATTGGGGTTTAAAAAAATCGTAAGAACCAATTTTAAATAATCAACTTTTTTATCATTTGTCACAAAAAACTAGAAAGTGGGATGAATTTTGGCCGAAAGGGCTCACCCGTGAAACAGTAGAAACTTTATTTTCTTGAATGACCCGTTGACAAATCCTTGAAATTTTATAGTCCTTTTAAGTTTTTACCCAAAAAGTTTTTACACCTACACGATTAGTCAGGTTTCCCAAACAAGTATGCTTTTATTTTAATTTTTTGTTTGATTGAGTTGAATTGAAACCATTTTTTGTTTAAAAATCGTTTCTATGCTTTTGTCGTGACAACTAAGTGCTAACTTTTTTTTACTAAAACACAACAAGTATTTCCCCCTTACGAACCTTATTACCATCAACAAAACACAATTGAACGAGATACTTGCTCGTGTGTGTTTCTTTTTAAAAGAAAGGGAAAAAAAAAAAATTTAAATTTTTTAAGTGAAATTTGGAATAATAAAAAAAAAAATCCTCTTTAGAAAAAGCACCCATCCACAATGGCAAAAGTCTTTTATGACTTTTTGCATTAAAAGCATTAAAGGGAAACCTTCATCGACCTCTCAAGCCTATTTTTTTGTGCACATCAGCTTCACAACAAATCTTTATTTATTAGACACAAATAAAAAATTTAAAATCAAAAAAGATCACTAGTACCAAAGTGGAAGCAACGTAATCTATTGGGTATATAAACACTCCCAACCAAAGCAAAATGTGCACATGAACGAGATTAACAACTTAGAATTCCATAACATAGTTAGATTCTTACAATCCTCCAACAAACTTAACCCAACCCATATTACTTTTAGTTGTCTCTCCCTATAACCCTTTTAATTTTTTCCCATCATGAATCATAAACTCGTTATTCTTTCAAATTCCCAAACGGGGACGTGTTTATTTTACTTGTTAATTTTTATCAGTTCTCAAATTTAAAGCGGAGCAACAAAAGGGATCAGGCGGGGGGATCACTCTTTACTAAACCGTTCTTAAATGACGCTAAAAATTTTTGCCGTTTTTAAATGACGGCTAATAACATAACCCACCCCATCCTCCCACAAAAACCCTAACACAAAATCCCCTACTGTTTTTTGTCGAGTGTCCCCCCAAAAAAAAAAGTTCATTCAACCCTTCTGGGCGAGGGTTTTCTCTAACCGCCATCCACGATCTTTTCCTTTACTCCCAAATCAGACCACCATTTTTTTTAAAAATGGTGGAATCTTTTTTGGGAACTTATCCCTGCAAGAATAACAAAACCCAAAGTGAAGCAAAAATGGGTGGATCTTCAAGGGTAGGGGAAAGGGTAAGTGTCTTGTGGTGGATCAAGACAATAAAGGATGAAAATCCCATTCTCATCCCTTTTTTCTACCCCCCCGGGGAAACACAAAGGCATTGTTGCCGGGACTTAATTTATCTGCAAGGGAAAACTACTTAGGACGAAAAAACAGATTCAAGCTCTAGTCTTTTCTGTACTTTCCCAAAATCATTAGAATTAGGAATGATTCCCCCTAAGTGTCTTTAAAATTCATTTTTCCCTTTTAAACTTTTGTTTTTACGATGGGAAATGATCCTACTTTATAAAATCCACTTTTTGGGAAGGAACAACATGTATCCGTGTATAACAATCAGGGGCTTAAAAGTAAAAAAATTAAATTTCCAACAAAAGAAAGTAGTACCTTTACTACTTTCTTATTTACTTATTTAGTTTTTATTTTTTTTTTTTTTTTTTTCATGCCCTTTTTCAACAAAAAACCACCAACAAACCCCTCCATTTGTTAAACCATTTATTTTGAAAATTTTAAATTTTAAAAAAAAAAATAAAAAAATTTTAAAAAATTTATTGTTTTATAATCTGGGGGTATAGGGGTTTGGTGTTGGGTTTTTTGTCAGAAAGTCAATGTTTGTAGGAATTTGGGGAATAGTTGGGTCTTTTTTAAGTGGGCAACTTAAATTTAAAAAATTGGGGAACAGTTATAAAAAGGGAAAAATAAAAAAAATAATAAAAATAATCGTAACACCAAAATTTTTAAAATGTAAATTTTTTTTTTCAAATGTATTTCTTTCCCCTTTGTATAATTTAACATATACAATGGAAAAGTGCACCACCAAAAACAGTAGAATCCCATAAGTTTAAAAAAAAAAAAAAAGGACATAAACCCTCAGCATAGAAAATTTTTCCCAGCACATAAACATTGTAAGTATATAAGTGTCGGGTGAAATTCCCAAAAGGGGGAAAGTCGCTCAGTTCCCATTTTTAATTGCTTACAAATTTTCTCAATTTTTTTAAAGTTTCCCCCTTAAAGTTCACTTTTCCTTAAGTTGCCCCTTTAAATTGGCCATCTTTAATTGCCATTTTGCAAAACTGACTACCATCAAGGATCAACACCTTCACTTCCCCCAAAAGTGGATTACCCTCCACAATGCAAAAGCTTTCATGACTTTTTGCATCTAAAAGCTTAAATGGAACCATTCATCGACCCCTCAAACCTATTTTTTTTCCAATCAGCTTCACAATCAATGATTTTTTATTAACTACAAAAAAAAAATTCAAAAATCAAATAAACAATTTCCCCCGTGTGAAGCAAAAAAACTACGGCTATATAAAGCACTCCCAACCAAAGCAAAATGTGCGCATTGAACGGATTTAAAAACTTTTGAATTCCATAACATAGTTAGATTCTTACAATCCCCAACAAACTTAACCAACCTACTGTTACTTTTAGTTGTCTCTCACCCTATAACCTTGTAATTTTTTCCCCTCATGAATCATAACTCTATTTTTTCAATGTCCAAACGGGACGTTTATGTTTATCTTGTTAATTCTCAGTTGCTCAAGTTTAAAAACGGACCAAACAAATCTATCAGAGCGGGGGATCACCTTAGAACCAGATCCTTCTTAAAAGACGCAATAACTTTTAGCCATTTTTCAAAGACGGCTAATAACAACAACCACCTCCTCTACAAAAAAACCCCAACAAAAATTCACCTACTGTTTGTTTCGAGTTTCTCCAAACAAAAAGTTCATTCAACCTTTCTGGTGCGAGGGTTTGCTCTAAACTGCCTACCACGATCTTTTCTTCACTCTAACTCAGACCACCAGTTTTTTAAAACTGGTGGAATCTTGTTAGGAACA